>OZ007589.1:375856799-378352299 GCA_963931845.1 Maratus michaelseni
ATCATTATAATCACTGTTTTAAAGTAAAATTCTATGCAAGATTTTAAGAGTCCTTTAGAAAGAAATTATTTTTTTTAATAGTATTATATCAAAAAGTTAAATGTAACGCCAATTAAAAGGTCATATGTAATTTCTCTAATGCCCTTTTCAACAATAATGTCTTTTTTTCCCTTTCGTATGAAACAGAATCAATAAAAATATTTAATTTTTTTTATTAGCAAAATGTGTTAAGTATAATAATTATTATTATTTTAAAGTAAAATTCGATAAAAGATTTTAAATGTCCTTTAGACAGAAATGTTCTTTTTTTTTTTATAGCATATATCAGAAAGTTAAATGTAACGCCAAATAAAAGGTCATATGAAATGTCTCAAATGCCCTTTTCAACAATAATATCCCCCCCTCCTCATATGAAACAAAATCAACAAACATATTTGATTTTCTTTTGTTTTTAGAAACAAAAAATTTTAAATTTAATTATCATTATTAAGTAAAAGTCTATATCAAATTTTAAGTGTCCTTTCGAAAGAAATATATATATATATATATATATATATATATATATATATATATATATATATATATATATTTTTTTTTTTTACAGTATTATATCAGAAAATTAAAGGTAATAACAAGTAAAAGATTATATGAAATATCCTTAATCCCCTTTTCTACAATATATATGTTTTCCCCTTCTCTCATATGAAACAAAATCAACAAAAATATGTTTTTTTTTTTTTTTTTTTTTTTTTTTTTTTTTTTTTTTTTTAGAAGCAAAAAGTATTAAATATAATTATGATTATTATTTTAAAATAAAATTCTATACAAGATTTTTAATGTCCTTTAGAGAGAAATTATTTTATACATGTATATAATATTATATCAGAAAGTTAAATGTAACGCCAAGTAAGAGGTCATATGAAATGTCTCTAATGCCCTTTTCAACAATAATGGGGTTTTTTTTTTCCTTTCATACGAAACAGAATCAAACACATATTTGATTTTTTTTTTCTTTTGAAAAGCAAAAAATATGAAATATCATTATATTTATTATTTTAAAGTAAAATTCTATGCAAGATTTTAAGTGTCCTTTAGAGAGAAATTATTATTTTTTCTTTTTAGTATTATATCAGAAAGTTAAATGTAACACCAAGTAAAAGGTCATATGAAATGTCTCTAATGCCCTTTTCAACAATAATGTTGTTTTTTCCCTTTCATATGAAACAGAATAAACAACCATATTTAATTATTTTTCTTTTCAGAAGCATAAAAATTTTAAATATAATCATAAGCATTATTTTAAAGTAGAATTCTATACCAAATTTTAAGAGAGAATGTCAGAGAGCAATTATTTTTTTATATATACTAGTATTATATCATACAGTTAAATGTAATAACAAGTAAAAGATTATATGAAATGTCTCTAATGTCCTTTTCAACAATATATATGTTTTTCCCCATCTCATATTAAACAAAATCAACAAACATATGTGTTTATATATATATATATTATTATTATTATTACTTTTTTTTTTTGAGAAGCAAAAAATGTGAAATATCATTATGGTTATTATTTTAAAGTAAAATTATATACAAGATTTTAAGTATCCTTTAGAGAAATGATTTTCTGTAGTATTATATCAGAAAGTTAAATGTAACACCAAGTAAAAGGTCATATGAAATGTCTCCAATGCCCTTTTCAATAATATCCCCCCCCCCTATGATATGTAACAGAATCAACAAACATATTTGATTTTTTTTTTACCTTTTGAGAAGCAAAAAATGTTAAATATAATTATACTTATTATTTTTAACTAAAATTCTATACCAAATTTTAAGTGTCCTTCAGAGAGAAATGATTTTTTTTATAGTATTATATCCAAAAGTTAAATGCAATAAGTAAAAGATTATATGAAATGTCTCTAATGCCCTTTCTAATAATATATATGTTTTCCCTCCTCTCATATGAAACAGAATCAACAAACATAATTGATTGTGAAATATCATTATGATTATTATCTTAATGTAAAATTCTATGCAAGATTTTAAATGTCCTTTAGAGAGAAATGATTTTTTTTTTCATAGTATTATATTAAAAAGTTAAATGTAACACCAAGTAAAAGGTCATATGAAATATCTCTAATGCCCTTTTCAATAATAATGTTGTTTTTCCCTTTTGAGAAGAAAAAAAATGTTAAATATAATTATAATTACTATTATAAAGTAAAATTCTATACCAAATTTTAAGAGAGAATATCAGAGAGAATTTTTTTTTTTATATAGTATTATATCATATAATTAAATGTAATAATAAGTAAAAGATTATACGAAATGTCTCTAATGTCCTTTTCAACAATATATATGCTTTTCCTTCTCTCATATGAAACAAAATCAACAAACATGTGATTTTTTTATATTATTATTATTATTATTATTATTATTATTATTTTGAGAAGCAAAAAATGTGAAATATCATTATGATTATTTATTAAAGTAAAATTCTATACAAGATTTTAAGTATTCTTTAAAGAGAAATGATTTTTTTTATAGTTTTATATCAGAAAATTAAACGTAACGCCAAGTAAAAGGCCATATGTAATGTCTATAATGCCCTTTTCAACAATAATGTTTTTTTTTTTTTTCGTTTTATATGAAACAGAATCAATAATAATATTTGATTTTTTTTTAGAGGCAAAATATGTTTATAATTGTAATTAATATTTTAAAGTAAAATTCTATGACAAATTTTAAGTGGTCTTTCAAGAGAAATGATTTTTTTTTTATGATTTTTTTTTAAATATTATTTCAGAAAGTTAAATGTAATGCCAAGTAAAAGGTTACATAAAATGTCTCTAATGTCCTTTTCAACAATATATATATATATAATTAGTTCATTTTGAGAAGCTTACATTCTTGGTTTAATGGCATTGTATTCTATTATAATTATCGGTTCATAATTTATCGATTGTTTATCGGATTTAAGGGGTTGTTACACACAAAAGTTTTATTATATGTATATTTTTTTCTTTTTCCCTTTCTCATATGAAGTAGAATCAACAAACATATATGAATTTTTCTTTTTATAAGCATAAAATGTGAAATGAAATTATTATTATGTTAAAATAAAGTTCTATATCAAATTTAAGGTTTCGCTTAAATTTAAATGCATTTTGTTGATATAACCTTGGAAATTTAAATCTAATCATAATTATAATCTAAGCACACTGTCACTGATGATATTTTGACATCAAAAGCAACATTTTTTTTTTATGAATATGTTTTTTCGTTTACTTATTTATTTTAATTTTTGGAAAGAAAAAAATATCAAATAATATGAAAATTTTAAATATCCTTTAAATTTACTGTTTATTTTAAATTCAAATTCTTTTTAACGGTATCACATAAGAAAATTAAATGTATTGCTGAATAAAATGATACATTAAACAATGTTATTCAAATTTGAATAACTGGTATAACTATATATTATTTTTAAATTAACATTTTAAATTTAAAAAAAATTACAAACATGTTATGCCCTTTCCTGACGATGCAAAAAATATATCATATAATTAGGATTAAATTTAAAATTTCATTTGAAAAAAAATGCCTTTTAAATCAAAAAGGTAAATGTAATGATAATTAAAATCTTTATCATACGTGTCTAATAGCATTTATAGTAACTGAATTGCAAACGATATTATGGTTTAAAAATAAATATTTTTGTGAAATTTAATTACAAAAGAATCGTGCGAAGAAACAAAATGCGACATAACATCACTATTTTAATGTTAAATTTACACTAAACTTAAATTTTTATTTTAAATTAAGTGAAAATTTATGTAATGTTAATTAAAGTTAATATGAAACGTTTATACTATTATCAATGATAGTTTTACAGCAGAAGTAATGCTATCTATATATTTAAAGCTAAAAGAGCATTTTTTCAGATTCCTCATTTTTTTCACACAAAAATGGTCTCATTGCGCATGCTTCAACTTTATTTTGAAGTTTTCTTCCCTCAGAAACGGGAAAACTGTTTAGCCCTCACCTGTTTAGCCTAGGGGATTGAAAAGGGTTGATTGAAAACGGATGGAGGCGTAATATGGCCATTACATTGAAAGCTAAAGCTTTTTATTAATATTATATATATATTTTTTGTTGTTGTTGTTTAGGAACTCATGTTTTCACTACTAAATATGCATATTTTTTTCACAAAATTTTAAAGAGATCTTGGATACAGTTATATTTATAACCGATTGAAATTTCAGAGCGTTCGGAAGATGAGAACTATTTTTTATTGCTATGTTAAAGGAGCCGACGCGAAAACAAACAAGCAAACAAAAAAGCGAGAAGAAAACATTTCTTTTACAACTAGATAGCAATACTTTTTCACGAAATTTTTACACGAGCTGTAAAACCGTTTTATTTATAACCAATAATGATTTCAAAGAGTTCGGACATAAAGAACTTTTTATTTTAAACGACCCTGCGTGAAAAAAACAAGAAAATAAGCGGTTTTATCACTAAATATCAATATTTTTTCGCGAATTTTTCATTTTAAAATATAATTTCACACAAAATCGGGTTATAAAAATATAGAATAATAAAAACTTGATTTTCTTTTTATTTATTATTACGGGCCCGGCAACACCAGGTGGATCAGCTAGTTTCATTTTAATACTTTTATTTTTAGTGACAAATAATTTACTATTACCGTTTATTCTGGCATATAACGCGCACTTTTGATGTAAAAAAACTGCTCAAAATTTGCAGGTGTGCCTTAGAGGTCTGCACGGGCCCGGGTACAGGCCTTGGACCAAGCCCGGGCTTGACCCGAGTCCTGTACCCGGACCAACAAAATGAAGGCAGATTTTCAAACAGGACTGGCCGAGCCGATAAAAATAATAAACGGGCTGGAGCAGGCAGATAAAAAAATAACGTGTGTCGACCGGTCTGATATAACAAATTTAAAAAGTTGAAACTAAGCTGATAAAAAAGGAACGATTTTCAATGGACGTGGCTGGGACGTGAATAAGTATATAAATGTGTTACGCGAGCCGATGCTAGCTTGACAACATCAATACAGAAATATAACAAGTCCAGCTCAGAAATCGGCATTGGACAGTTACCTCGTGTCTAAGCCCGGGATTAATTTTTTCAGCAGATTTGAACAGCCTAGGATCAGGTTTACACTTTATTTCACATACTCGGGCAGGTCGAAAATGGACTTAATTGTTCCCAGTACGTGTTGAACAAGCAATTTGTTTTGTAAAAATAGTAATTGCGATAATAAACTTCTGTTAATGGAATCTTTGGAAATAAACACTTTAATAAATTGTAGTGAAATATTTTCAAAAATCTACTTTTTTTTTATTATACAGCAACAAAAGTTATGATGTATATAATCATCTTTTTTCTTTTATTCTAAACTATACATTAATTTCTTTAATGTCTTTATTTGAATGTAATAGTCTACTAAGAGTCTAAGTGGTCATTAATGTTTCTATACATTATTCTATGGCTTGTGAACATATAGAAATCTAAAATATACAGCAAAATTTCCCCATAAATATGTACGCAGTATTTATTAAAAGAATCTTTATTGTATGTTAAGAAACATCAGAATTTTTGTAGAAATCGGGTCGGTTCGGCTGGGCCGGATCTGATTTCATTGATTTTTCACAATCCCGCCCGGCTCGTAAACTGCAAAATTATAAACAGACCGGGTCAAACTTTTAGTTTTTACACCGAAATGGGCCAAGATAGTCTTCGTTCGGGCCGGGCCGGGCTGGGCCTGGGCCTGGAAATTCCGGCCCGTGCAGACCTCTAGTTTGCGTTATACGCCAGTTATAAAAATTAAAGATTAAAAATTAAACAAAAAAGAATAATGATGATATGAACGAAGATTTCTAGTTTAATGAACACGTATTTACCAAAAGTAATTTTCGATATCCCTTTGCATGAATAGTAATAGTTATACTGTACAATAATCTTTATTTTATTTTTTACTATCCATGAAGGTTTCTTTTCAAAGAATGAGGGCGTTATACGGCGAATAACCTATAAATTCACTGCAAAAACAAAAAAAAAAAATGTTGATTTTACGGTATAATACTGGCACCCTAGCTGCCAGTATTATACCGTAAAATCAACATTTTTTTTTTTTTTTTTTTAGTGTAGAAAAATGAAGTCTCAAAGTTTAGGTGTGCGCTTATATATCGGACTATACGGTATATTTGAATTATTTTTCTCTAAAATGGAAATGCGAATTAAAATTATGATTTTGAAATAAAATTTTGAAATTGAATTTAGTATATCGCTTAAAATATATATATTTTTTTAAGTATTACAGGAGAAAGTTAAACGTTATGTAATATAAATAAGTAAAGAAATATATGAACTATCGTTATAATATTTTAACAACTATTGGAAATATATTGTACTTTATAATAAAATCCTGTTTAACAGTATTGCATCAAAAAGTTAAATGAAATAAATAAAAATATGTATAAAATGTTTCTATTTTCACAAATAAAGTAACAACAATTTATTTGAAATTTAAAGTAGAATTCATAAACATTTATTAAATTTGCTTAACGCAAAAGTTGTTTTTTAATTTTTTTTTCACAAAAAAAAAAGAAAAAGAAAAAAAAAATCAAATAGAATTACTTTTCTTAACTTAATATCTATATTAAAATTAGAGATACATTTAAAAAGAAATGCCTTCGAACAATATTAAATATGAAAGTCAAAATGTAAGGATAGGTAAATTACTATAAGAAATGTCTCTCATGGTACTTTCACAACTGGTAAAAAAATCATTTTATTTTAAAACTGATGTTTTTAGTATAATAATTTACTGGCATGTATTTCCTTTGCTCAAAAAGAAAAACTGAAATAAATTTACAATTTTAAAATAAAATTCTGTACTAAATTTAAGGTTTCGTTTAAAATGAGATGCTATTTACTAGTATCATACAGAAAGTTAAATGTAATGTTAATTAAAATCCATGTCATACGTGTCTAATAGCATTTTATAAATTGATGGACTTATATTTAAATTTAATATTTTAAATAAAGCTTTACAAATATATATATGCTAAGCAAAAAATGTGAAATGAAATATTGATTATAAAATAAAATTTACACTATATTTAAAGTTTAAAATGTTTAAAGAAGTGTTTTTCTGTGATATTACATCGAAAAGTTCAGTATAATGATAAATAAAATGTATGTGAAATGTCTGAAACGATAAGTTGACAGCTGAAGTAAAAATATTTTAATAATATTATTTTAAATAAAACAGAATTTATTATTATTATTATTATTATTATTATTTACTAATCAAAACATACGAAATAAATTACATAATTTTACAATAAAATGAATTAAAACATACAGTCTCATTTCATTTATAACATTTTATAGCAATGTCAACTTATTTTAAACAAAATACTTTTTAATGTCTTTACACAAGCGAAATAAAATTACAATGTTTAAGCAAAATTCTATACCAAATTTAAAGTTTTATTAATAATGACTTTTTTTTATAATATTACATTAGTAAGTTAAAAATGTAATGAGAACTAAATGACTATAATAAATTTCTCAGATATTATTTTCGTAAATCAAATAACAATATATATTGTTTTAATTTAAAAAGAATCAAACAAATTAATTGGATATACTTTTGGGGGTTAGAAAAACATGAAATACGTTTACTATTTTAAATTAAAATTCTTTACCACTTTTAAATTTTCGTTTAAAATGAAATACCTTTTCATGGTATTGTTTCAGAAAGCTCAATGTACTAATAATTAAAATCTATATGAAGTGTGTCTCATGTCATTTATAATAATAATTTTTTATTTTAAATTTAATATATAAAGAAAAATTTTATTTGCAAATATATATATTTTTTTCTTTTTTCGAGTGAAACGAATTATTTTTCAACGTACTGTATGTGACTAGCACGTATATTTACCGCATTACTCGTCAAAAGATTAATGATAATAATTAATGTCTGTAAAATAATTTAGAAATCGATTACATTTTACAGAGACACGATAAAAAAAGAAAATAAAAAAAATAAGAAAGGAACAAAAATTGTAGTTTTAAACTAAAATTACGCACTAAATTTAAAGTTTCATTAAAAATGAAATGCTTGGTACATAAGAAAGTTAAATGTAATGATTAAAATTTACATCATACGTGTCTCATAGCATTTTAAAAAGTGAAGTATTAATACAATATTTTAAATTGACTACTTTATTGTAAAGTTTAGCTATTTTGATTTTCTCATGCGAAGCAAAAATATTAAAGAAAATCTCCATTTTAGAGTAAAGTTAACCTTAAATTTAAAGTTTCATAAAGTGAAATACATTTCTATAATATTTCATCAAAAATATCCGTGTAATAATTTCGTGTATAATTAAAATGTATATGTTAATGATAATATGACAACTGAAACAACAAATTTTCGTTTTAACATTATTATTTTCAGTGAAACGTAATTTATAATTTTTTTTTCATTAAAAGGCAAATGTGCTAAGTAAAACTATGATATTAAAGAAAATTCTACACTAAATTTAAAGTCACGTTTAAAAAGAAACGATTTAGTGCATTACATGAGAAATTCAAATCTAATGATGTTTTAACAGTTATTGTGACTGTGTTCTACTGTAAGATTAAAGATTTAAGTAAAATAAAATAATATACAAACATATCAATTTTCCTTGTTTTTTTTTTATGACGAAGCAATAATAATAATAATAATAAACGTAATTTTAGATTAAATTCTACATTAAATATAAAATTTTAATTTAAAACAAAAGATTATGTTAGTTTAATGGCTTTACACCTGAAAGTTTAATGCTAAGTAAAATAAATGATAAGTAAAATGTCATATAAAATATCTCTAAAGATATTTTCACAACTGGAGTGAAAATATTTCATTTTAAAAGAATTTATAAAAAGATTTGATTTTTTTTTTTTTTCTGTGATGCAAAAAGTTGAAATAAAGATATAACTAAATTTAAAGTTTTATCTAAAAAGATAATTTTAAAATAATATTAAATCAGTAAATTTAATGTAGTAATTAAAAAATATATATTTTTTAAATGTACGTTATTTTCCCAACAACAATATTTTTAATTTTAAAGTAAAATTCTTTACTAAATATGATTTTTTTAAATCGTGCCTCATGACTTTACAATATAATATAAAGTTAAATACAATTTTAAGTACTAAATCAAATGGCTCTAAAGATGGTTCCTCAACTGAAGTAACAATATTTCATTTTAAAATTTAACACTGAATTTGTATACAGATTTGACTATTTTTCCATAATGTAATTTTTTTTTTTTTTAAGTAAAGTACTAAACCAAATTTAATGTTTTATTTAAAAAGAATTTTTTAAATATATTACATCAGCAAATTTCTTGTAGTGATAAAGGAAAGAATACTTTAAATTTCTCTTATCTTATTTTCACGGTAACATTAATGTTTTCAATTTTTAAATGGGCCACATAAATAAATTGAATTTTTTTTTTTCTTTTTACTGTGCAGAAAAAAACATGAAATACAATTATTATTTCAGATTAAAGTTCTTTACCACATTAAAAATTTCGTTTAAAAAGAAAGGAAATTTTTATGCAGAAAGTTAAAGGAACTGATAATGAAAATTTATATCACATATGTCTAATGATATTTTGGCATTTGTAAAATAAAATTTTATTTTTGAAGAAAATTTACACAATTTTATTTTTTAATTTAATATTTCAAGAAAAAATTTAATATACAAATTTATTTGATTTTTTTCTGTGTAGTGTTTTTATGTATTACAAAACTATGATTATAAAGTAAAATTTAACACAAAATTTAAACTTTCATTAAAATTATCTGGTTTTTTTTTGTATTGCAACCTAGAATTGAATTATAATAATAAATAAAATAGAATATGAAATGTCTCTAATGAATACTTTCACATAACAAGTAACAATATTTTATTTAAAATGTAAAACAAGATTTATGAACAGATATATTTTTCATTTATTTATATTAATAATTTTTTTTTTTTTTTCAAAAGAGAAAAATATATGCATTAAAATTACGAATTTAAACTAAAGTTCTGCACTAAATTGAAAGTTTATTTTTTATTAAAATGCTTTTTAATCGTATTGCATGAGACAGTTAAATGTAATGAAAAGTATGTTGCTTTATAAAACGTCTGTAATGACATTTTGAAAATTTCTATAAAAAATTTTGATTTTAAAATTAATATTTTAAGTAAATTTATTTACAAACACATTATTAGTATTATTATTTCGCCGAAGGAAAAAAAAGTGAAGTAAAATTACGATTTTAAAGTAAAAGTTTACGATTAAAGTAAAGTTTTATACTAAATTTAAAGTTTCATTAATGAGAAAGTTAAATATAATGGTATATAGGGTGGTATATAGAATGTTTTTTATGATAATTTGATTGTTTTTATAATTATATTTTATTTTAAAATCAATGTCTTAACTGAAATATTTTACAAACATATATTTTTTTTCCGGTGAAGGAAAAAAAAAAGTGAAAAGTTACATGAAATTTAAAAATTCATTTAGTGTTTTTTTTTTTTATGTTATTACAGCAGAAAGTTGAATGTAATAGTAAATAAAATGCAATATGAATGCAATGTCTCAAATGATGCTTTCACGAAAGAAGTAACAATCCTTTATTTAAAATTATAACAAAATTTGCTTTTTACATTTATTTATATTAATATATTTAAAATTAAAAAGTAAAATAATAATAATAATAATAATAATAATAATACGATTTTAAAGTAAAACTCTATACTAAATTTAAAGTTTCGTTAATTAATTTAAAGTTTTCTTTCGACTTTTAACGGTAATAAAGGACAGAAAGTTAAATGTATTAATACATAAAATGCCTGTAAAATTATTTTGTAAATTTTGATAACAACATTTCATTATAAAATTAATGCTTTAAATAAAATTCTTTACAGATACATTAAATGCATGTTTTTCGGCGAATAAAAAAAAAACATATATTAAGTAAACATTATGATTACATATATACAGCTTATACAGCTTTATACTCAATTTAAATTTTCATTTAAATGAAGGACATTTACCAGTGTTAAATGATAAAATTAAATGTAATGATAATTAAGATGTTATATAATATATCTCTAATGATAATTTGAAAATTTGTGTAACAGTATTTTTTAGATTTATAACTTAACTAAAATAAGTTACAAGCATGCTAATTTTTTTGGAGGGGGAAAAAAAGTTAAATGAAATGAAATGTTTTAGAGTAAAGTTCTATACCAAATTTAAAGTTTGGCTTGAAATGAAGCATCTTTTAACGTTATTAAACAAGGAAGTTCAAGGATAAATAAGGTGCTGTATGAAACGTGTCTACTGATATTTTGATAATTAGTACAACAATATTTAATTTTTTTTAAATTAAGGTTTGGAATAAAGAATTTACAAACATTCTTATTTATTTATTTTAGAGAAAACATTTTTCTCTTTTCAAAAATGTATTAGAGGAAAAAAATATATTTAAAAATGCACAAATTTGTTTGAATATTTGACTGAGTTAGATACCCACTTTTTGAACGCAAACTAAAACTTGATATAATAATCGTTCCTCAGTATATTTCTACACATAAAAGTACATTATGGAAAATAAAAAAGAATATAAACCAATTTTTCGATTTTTGTTACTTATCAAAAATACGTTACCTCCCGCCTTATTTGCAAAAAAAAAAAAAAAAAAAAAAAAGAGAGAGTATATTAAATTTTTTTATTTAAATATATGTTACAGATTGCTAAACGTGTAATGAATTAATTTTTGATGTAAAAACACTTTTCAAAAATTACAACCATTTTTATAGACTACAATAGAGAGAGAAAAAACAAAAACCCCTTAAAATATTATTTCGAACGTACGTAGATAATTATTGGGTATTTCATTATATGTCTTAAATTTTTGCTCTAAAACTTTTAAAATTACAATCTTGAAAAAAAATGCATATTATTTTTATAATTTTCAGCAATTAGCAATTTAATCATTTGCTATTTTTCAAAAAAATAATTTGTAAATATTTATTAAACTATCTTTCGATAATGTTACACGAATTTTTGTTTTGATTATTTATTAGAAAACAAACCATATTGGTACATTCTGATTTCTTTTAATCGATTTAAACTCTAATGGATACAACCTTGTTGTAAAATTGAGAACAAATGTTTTAAATTTTAAAGATTAGCATTACTAAGAACAAATAGTTTAAAGAAATAATATTAATAAACTATTTTTTTAAGTAAAAAACTGCCATGTGTACAATCTATAATAAATTTTTTAATTTAATTAGCTCAGGATGCATTGTTTCTCGTTACAACATTTGTACGTTGAAAACTAAAACTTTATTTATTTTTAGTTTCAGTTTCGTTTTGTACAGTGAATGCAAACGCATAAGAGAGATTAGATAGAGATAAATGTATAGATACACGACACATACTATTATAAGCTTCAAAAAATATTTAAAGAAAAAAAAACTCATCCGAAATGCAAATAAAAATAAAAATGTGAATATTTAAACACAGCTCTTTAAACATTTGGATTCGAAACCGAGAACTTCCGCGCATGAATACAGGGTCAAAATATGAATCTTATATCTAGAAAATTATTTTTAACGTATTATTCGCTTAAAGGGTTTTATTTTTCTTCTTTTTTATCGAACTAAAAATATTAATTTAATTTATTTATTTGCTTTTATTTTTATACGCATGAAATAACTGGGAAAACTTAATACAAGTCTAAAGAGTTTAGTAATAGTTATAATTTATACAAAATAAATAAAAATAGGTTCAACTTTTAGCACAATGCTTTCTCTGTTTTCAATTGTCTTTGTAAAATATTTATTGATACAATCTGTACTATAAACATTTGTTAAATATGATTAATCCTGTTGAACATTTTTTAAAGTATAAGACATAAAATTAAGAAAAAAAAAATCAGAAGATAAATTTCGATAAATATTTTGTAAGATAGTATGACAAATATATATTTTTAAATATTTGCTAAAACGGGATTTTTGATTAATATACTATGAGATATTTCAGCACGAATCTTGTAGTAGAAGATTCTAAAATAACTGTTTTTTTCTTCTTTTATTTCTTAAATAGCTTATTATTATTATTATTATTATTATTATTATTATTATTATTATTATTATATATGAGCTTCAATTTTTTAACAAATTAATAAAAAATAATGAAGACTTTTTCTTTATTGTTGTAATATTTATTTTCTTTGTTATTTTTTTTTTAAAAAAATGAGATATAAATGTTTTGTTTCTTTGTTATTGTACATTAATATCAGCTTATTCAAACTTTTTTTTTTTTTCATTTTGCTTTTAATCAACCCCTCCTCTCCCCATAAATTTTCATCAATAGAAATATTCATCATGTTTATAATATTCTACTTTTTCCCACTCGGATTATTTCTAAATAAATTGGATTTTTAATTATTTAATTTATATATGTAATATATAAATTCCCACCAATTATTCGAAAAATAAATGAAACAGATAAATATTTAAAATATTTAGAAATAAGTAAAACTTCAGTAATTTATCGCAATTTTCAAACAGAAAGGAATAATTTTTTAACTCTTATAATAATTATAAAAAAAAAAAAAAGCGCGAAATCTCCGGCTTTTCGGCACTGAGTTAACGTTTAGCTATCTGAAAGAGCACCCACCCGAAAGTAAATGGAATAGTCTCTCCTTCGCCCAATCGAATAAGTTAAAGAGGAAAGATCGAATTTTAATTTATTATGATCTGCTTAAACAAAAACAAATTGCTCATTTAAGTTGAGTTCCTTTGTGCATAAAATTAAAGATATTTCAATGAAGTGCGTGAATTACGACCCACCAGACCCTCCATCAAATGGTGTCAACCCTATTACTGATACTGTGAGTGCAAAGCCGAACAGAGCGCGCTCTTACTATCAAAACAAATGCTCCTATTTATTTAAAATTTCCCTCTTTCGATATTAATTAGTATTTGTACTCTTAGAATTGTTTAGGTTTATGAATTACTTCACTTTTAAAAGGTGTAAACAGCTTTACAAGGGCTTTGAATTTCCCTTTTTGCGAAAGACTATATTAATGCGCGGAAGGCGATAGTGTGTGCTTCGGTCCATTTCCTGTGTTGTCGAAGTTTTGTACGTACGTACGATTTTGGATGTTAGGCCTATGAAAGATATAGACAGGGCGTTAAATCGCAGCCACGTTTCAATAAAATAACAATAATGGGTAGAGAACAGATTCAAAATAATGGAAGGTAGCCACGAAGAGTAAGTACATTTTATATTTCACCCTCTAAATAATAATAAATATTATTTATTGAATAGGCTTAGTAGTGACGCTCGAGCGTTAAGTAATGCCTTGTGGCTCTTTTAACTTCGCGTGAATTATTTTGGTTTATTTTACTGTTGATTTTTATTAGTTAATTAAATCTCAGGAAAAAATTATTTGCCTGAAAAGTAGATCAAAATTCATAAATAACTGTTCTATTCTATACGAAGGTCGCGATGTTATTGAGGTCAAATTGATTTTTGTCAATGGACGAAACTTGTGAATGAAAGAGTGACTTTACGGTGTGGTAAGTTGGTAAATGCATGGGAAGAGATCTGGTTATTATAAGAAGAAAATTATTCGTTCATGTATCATTTTGACGAAATTATGCATTTGTAAGAACATAAATTATGATTTACTACAATTTTAAATTGAATACTTAATTAAAAATGCAGCAATCATGTTGGCGATTTTCTTTTTAATTAGTTTGTTGTTGACATATTAGTTATATGTGTACTGGCTATTGTGAAAGTATTCTTACTTGATCATTTTAATATTGATTAAAATTATCAAGTAACGCATCTGAAAAAAATATAATATAATTACACTTTCAGTAAAAGACATTTCTTATTGTAATTATTTTGCCAATTTCTAATTATGCAAATTAATCTCTTGCTTCAAATTAAAATCGGTTTTTCTTATTAATTAACATTTTAGTTTTGCATGCAATTTTTTTTAAACCTATGCTCGTAAGATTTATTTGTTGCGTAGGAGTGTTATTTCAGAACTATCAGTTTGAAATTATTTATTCATTGATCGCCTGTCCTATTTCATTGATATATGGTATTAAAAAAAAAAAAAAAAGAAAGAATGTTTTTAACTTGCTGGTATTCAGTAATTATTTATAAAATTATCTTCATAGATTTTATATTGTAAAATTATTTGTTTCTAACTTATTTATAATTAAACCTTTTAATTCACCTATTCAATTTAACCTTGCAAGAAAAACAGATTAATTTAACATTTGATTATTATGTTATTAACTATATACAAGGCAATTTTTCAGTTCTGATGTGTATTTTTTAATGAAAAAAGATAAATTTTGAGATTAAAACCACAAATCATTCATCTAATCATAAGTTTTGTTTCATGTTCTATCTCATTTTCTGAAACTTTTTTGACAGATATATATATATAGACATATAATCAACATCGAAATGTACTTTTAAATTATGGAATGAATTAAAATCTTAAAAAAGTTTTACAACATGTTAAATTTTATCAAATTGTGAAACATATATCTTAAAAAGACATTTTTCGAGATGCTTTAATTCATTTAATATGTTTATGATTGTGATTTCAACATTACATGATAAATGCCTCCTCTTGAACAAATCTTGTTTTTCTTTTATTTCCATTTTAAGTGTTCCCCTCCTACCCATAAAAAAATGAAATTTGTTTCATCATTAGATCAATATAAACGATAAGCATCTTGTAATATTCTATGCTCTTAATAATTAAGAATTGTTTTTCTTTTCAAATTTTCTTTGCTTAAGATTCACAATTAAATTAAAACAAAGGGAAAATTTTAAAATACCAACAAACTCAATTGTATGAATTTTTACACATGCATCTGAAGGTGTTATATAGAAATATCTGTTAATTATTAAAATTGTTTTCCAAATTCATAATCATGTTATTATTTTAGCTTACCTGAACTTTATGCGATAACTACCACTAATATAAGTTAACTATCTAGAATCAGGGATCGATGCAATTTTTTTTTTCTTTGTGCCCATTTTGTGAAATTTATTATATTTTTGTGAAAAATAACATCTTGTAATGAAAGATAAAATCCAGTTACACAGATTCAACCACATGAAAGATTTCCGGCCTGTGATAGAATTCAGTTTTTTTTTTTTTTTAACATTTCGGGAGACTGAATGGGATGAAAAAATATTAATCTGGCCAAACATAGATTTTTTTAGACTATTATTTTAGGTTTTTCATATATATTTTATGTAACTCTTGGAAAATTATGTTTTGAAGATGTGTTATGATATATATGAATTATGTACGTTTTACTAAAGTTTAAAGGAGGCATCTATATTTAACTGCTACGAAACTTTCTGACTTTCACCTGTGAATTCAACCCTAGCATTTATTAATAAAAACTCCTTTAAGTCCTGCTAAAATTTTCCTCTCTGATGAACTTGTTTTGTTTGCAAATTACGCATTTTAAAACTTAACAAAATAAAAATAATGAAGAGCATGTTTTTAAGAAATGGAATTTTATGAATGGGCCTGTTTTGGTAAAAAGAATTTTGTGAAAGGGCCTGTTTTATTAAGAGGAATTTTGTGAAGGCGCTGGTTTTATTAAATAGATTTTTGTAAAGGGCTTAAATAGGCCCAAACTTTTGCTTGGATTGACCCATGAGAGTTGTCAAAGAGGATTAAAATTTTGTGCTTTAGGTCAAATAAAGTAAAAACTAGTAATTTTTGTAGTATATTTTTTATAAGTTATATATTTCTTACACTATTTTAATTTGGTATTCTAGGTTTTTGTTATTGATAAAATTATTTTAACCGTTTATACACAAAGTGTTTCATATAAAACTTTCTCATGATAATTTATTTTGTAAAATATTATGAAATATATAATTATTCTGTTTGTGTGAAAGTTAGAATAAAAAAGATTACATAAAGATTTTTGAAAAAGTAAAAATTTCAAAGATAGTGCTGGAGTATGGGGACTATTTACTTCGCAATAGATTTGTACTTGTTTGAAAATTACTCATATTTCTTAATATATTCTCCCGAAAATCCTTTGTTAAAGATTCAATTAACACCTTCATCGTCACATCCTTTTTTAAGGTTATTTCCGAGCAAAAACGAATTCAGAAAGTAGCTCTTTTGGATTTGAGAACAACCTTAAAAAGGGATGTAACAATTAAGGGGTTAATCAAATCTTTGATGAAAACGCATGACGTTAGCGGATGTTATTCAGAAACTATGTAATAGGAAAACATTTTCCAATTTTTGGTAAAGGCAGAAGATCTTTCAAAAAATACTGTCAAAATTGTCGTTTTTAATCGAATTCTCAACGTGGCAGCACAAGAAAGGGGTAAAACTTGTCCCAAAACAAGAATCGCTTATAACTCGGTAAATAATTTGTTGTTCGACAAATGAAAAATGCTATTAGATTCTAAATCTCTTCAATAGCCTGCAAATTTTATGCCTTTGCTTTTAAAAATTAGTCTGAAAGTTTTGCGCTGTTGAGTAAGGGATTTGAGAATCACCTTAATTGTTTCCTCGAGCCATTTATGTTTATTGGTTTAAGTTTATAAAATCACATCGAAATTCATCACTTCTTTCTCTATTACAAATTATGAAAGTTTTATACAATGAGCCTGAAAAGTGTACAAGCATAGTAAAATTCATCAATGAAGGTCCATGTAAGAGATTAATAATATGATGTAAAACAAAACTGGCTAAATTTGGTTGCATATATAATAATAGTACTAATATGGATGTGAAACATTCATTCCTTATTTATTATTTTTTGTAAACTAAATTTGATTCCATGTAGTCTATCATAGGCAATAAGAAGTTTTTTTTTTTTTTTTCTAAAGCAGTAGCTTTAACATATTATATTAACTGTCAAAGTCTGCTGAAATAAACAATTTTCTAACCTTGTTTTCTTCCTTTTAACATAAAAATCATCTCGCACTTCAAGATTTCTTTTTTTTTTTTTTTTTTTTTTTCTGATATGAATTTTCACTGTTCCTGTACAACAGCGGTTCCCAACCTGGGGTACGTGGAGGGTCTGCAGTGGGTACGTAAAATTAATGGCAAATTTTTATAAATTGCCTTTTTTTTTTTTTTTTTGAAAACACAAAATAAACATTTTTTTAGGCTTATGTATATTTTTAAAAAAATTGTTCTCCCTTTACATAAATATGTTAGAAAATAAATGAATAAATTAAATAAATGATTTTTACTGTTAAAAATGTAGTCTATCAGAGTTTCCACAGAAGCTTTTCTTGCTTAAATTTAACACCATATCTTGTAATATATGATTCAATTGTTAAAATAGTCATTTCAGTTGCCTTTTCTAGTTTAAAGTGAGATTAAAATTAATTTCAAAATTTAAAATTGAGAATAACCTTCAAACTTTCATGCGCTATCTCAGAATAGCAGACAAATTTTATGGACCTGAGGTGTATAGTATTAAGAGGTTTTAACTGTATTTCCTTTTAAATAGTAGGCTTAGATGCTTTACACTCACGCTAAAAAAAAAAAAAAAAAAAATTAATCGGTTAAAAAAAAGAAAAAAGTCGCCAAACTTTGGGGACCGTTTTTTCTTTTATGGCAACCCGGCTATTAAGCTTGTATTTAGTTACTGGTGTTGAAATTTGTTATTGTAATCCGTATTTGCATGGATGTTAAGGGAAATGTTTGCGCATGTCTGTATTACGTCATTGATGATGAAAAGTAGAGAAAACGTGATTGGTTGTAGAAGAACGTTCTATTGCATGTTATTGGTTGCAGAGTCGCGTATTATAGAACCATAGCCGTATTTTCTATTAAATTTATGTTAAAAAAATTTATTTTTCGTTTATTTTGATATTTACTTTCTGGTTTTACTAATACGTCATTATTTATAAATGTTGTGTTCGTCATGAAATTAGAAACTAAATAATCGAATGTTTACACTGATATAGTAGGGCACTTTAAAAGATTGAAATGATGTAATGATTTTAACTAAAAGTTTGTGGGAAATTAAAATTAGCATCAGCGAAGGATTACTGTAATATAGTAGTGCACTTTAAAAGATTGAAATGACGTAATTAACATTTTCCATTAAATTTATGTTGTAAAAATGTATATTTGGTTTATTTTAATTGTTGTGTAGAAATAAGATTTTCTGTGTTTTCCAATACGTTATTTATAAATGTTCTGTTTTTTATGTTTCCAAAATGGCAACGGAAAATAGTAGCTTGGCGCAGTCTTGGAAATCGCGCCAACCAAACAGTCGCCAATCTTTTGTTTACATTTTAGCGTGAGTGTAACACATCTGTTCCAAATAGTATATAAAAGCTGCCAAGTGACATCTTCTTGATACTGATTTATTTATAAGAATTTATATTAAAAGCAACAAATCTAAGGATCTTACGGTAAAGGTAGGCATAAAGAGCAATTCCAATTACAGCTGCATTTTATTTAAAAGAATATTTCTCTCTTTACAAGAATTGTGGGTTCACAGTCATTTCTGGTGGGTATTAAACATTTCAAACATGTGATAAAATACATAATAATGCTATAGACAATCATGATTGTGATGACTGGGGCTCTTTAAGGGATATGAAAAATTGCACATAGAACAGTAAAAATAAATTAATTTTTCGAATGATGCTGAGTTAAATTATCAATCTTATCATTTCATTAATTGGTATATTATTGATAAAAGTTTGCTTAGGAATTTTCATTTTTAATGAGCGGTATTTAATTATCTTACAGATTATATTTTCCAAGTTAATGTTTACATATGAAGATGAAAAAATATGAAGAATAAAACACCAGAATGTAGCTATTATTTAAATATAACATTTTTAAAAATGAAATTTCAATTTTTCCAAAATAAACCACTTCGGGACAAAAACAAAAAAAACTTTTTTTCTAAAATTTGCAAGCATTCCTTTCTCTAGCAATAAATCATGACTGGCCCACAACAATATGTAGTATATTGATATACAGCGAGGGGTCTGGCCAGACCTTTTTCCCAGTGTCCTATTTTTGTGAAATTGTGAACAGCTTTTTATATTTGTGAAAAATCTTGTCATAATTTTGTGAATTTGAAATGATCGCTATATTCAGGTTCTTGTTTATACATTTTTAAGAAGATGTAAAATACATATATTTTCTTTATATATGTGTAAAACCGATATGTCAGATTTTACTTTTAAATGATTAATTTGTGAAATGTTCAGTTTAAAGATGGAAAAATTTTGTGAAAAACCTGTTTTTAAGACAAAAAATTTTGTGAAGGTCCCTGTTTTAGGGAAAATAGTTTTGTGAAGGGTCCTGTTTTAGGGAAAATAGTTTTGTGAAGGGTCTTGTTTTGAAATTAAAAAAAATTGTGAAGGGTCCTTTAAAGGACCTAGTTTTTTCCTAAACAAAGCCCTGATAGCTATAAATGTGTAACACTAGCTCTAATAATATTCTCATGGCATTCAACATGTTAAATAATTTGTTATAAGAGTTTTCTCAACTTTTAAAATCATAAAAGTAATATATGTTCAATTTAGTGACCTTATTTTATTAATACATTTTCTTTCTTTGATAGTGGAAACTACCTGGTCCGTGTACGTGCCCAGGTCATGACCAGGGATGACTCAACTGGTGGCTGGGTACCCATGGGAGCTGGAGGGCTTAGCAATGTATCTGTTTGTAAAGGCTCTGCACCTGGTGAAGACGATAAGGTTGAATATCTTATCTGTGGAAGACGAATAACAGACCATTCAGTAAGTTTCAGTAATGTTGTGTCATAAAATTTTAATGTTAGTACTATTTAAATTAATGTTAAATGTAGTGGCTTATTCTTTTCTACCGGTAAGTCTTCTGTTCTCATGCATCTGTTATAATAAAGGTCTGAAATTTAAACTAGCTGCTTTTGACACTGTCACATAATTATTTTCACATGAAGTTTTTAGATTATCTAATTCATTTTTCTGTAAAAATAAAGCATCTTTCAGAAAAAATATTTTTTAAACCACCTTTTGTAATATGGAAATGGTGAAAATATGATGATTGTCAGTTAACAATTTATTGCAACTATTACATTCTAATTCATAAAATGAAAAAAGAAGTTTTGTGTATTTTAATAAAATTTGCATTTTTTAGTGTCACTTGTTGATGGATTTATAGTGTTACAAAATGTGTTAAGTTTATTGAGTCATTGATGGTTTCTTCTTAAAATCATTATGCATATTGCTATGATCATTGCTAATCTGTTTATAAAATATGCTAACAAATAATTCATATCTATCTATCAGTGTTGGCAAGTTTTTGACGCATGACGGTTTTTACCAATTTTTACCATTGTTTTTACTGTCATATCAAAAACCCATTTTTAGTAGTTTATTTTTTCATTCTATCTTTAATATTAAGTTGTTTCACGTGAAATATTCAGTATCAAAAAGCCTCTAAAGTACATTTATCCATCCAAGAAAAAAAAAAAAAAAGAATTGCATTAGAATTATACGTGTACATCTCTCTCTGCTAGAAGATCTCTACAATAATCTTAAGCTATTTGGCATAGTCTAAAAAAAAATTAGATGTTTTGAAGAAATCCTGTAACCTATAAGTATTAGATTAAAAAATGTGTATAATTTCTGTAGAATGTATTACACTGTTTAAAACAAAACTTTAAGATTATGCTTATTGAAGTGCAAATGAAAATCGCCATAACTGCATTTATGAAATACATAAGATATGTATTTTAAAATATTATATCTAAGAATATACAAATATATTCATTGCCAGTCCATGCATCTATCTCATACCATATAACAGCATTTTTGAATCTCTAAAATTTTATAAAAATGTATAATGAATGTTATTTAATAATTATAATCTTTTATTATCATTTAATATCAATGTTCATTGTAGTTAGTAGAATCTATATTAGTAGAGATTATGACAAATATTGTTATTTCCTTTTACTCTTGTATTTTTAAATCTTTCTGATTTAGGAAATGCTCTTCTTTTAAATAAATTTAACAAGTGTAATTGTAAATAATAATAATAACAAGAACAACAAGGTAAAATCAGTCTAGAAATGTATGGCATGCTACACTTACACTATAAATCTGAGGAAAATCGAAAACGATAGGTTTTTGACGGAATAAACCGGTAAAAAAACTGTTTTACCATTGTCTTGTCAAAAAAACCTAACCCTGCTTTTTATACTAATATTACAAAGAAGTAATGTTTGTAGATCGTACTCTCTGGAATTACTGAGCCAATTAAAAAAATATTGGTGGCAAAATGCTCGATACTGTCTCTGCTCCAACATAGGCTATATTTTATGTTGGTATGGAAACCCCCAAGGTAGTGCAGGAGCAAAGAAAAAAGTTGCGATAGTTTGTTCTAAAGTTGCGATTTTTGTGATGTTGTTGATGCTAGAAACTTGAAATTTGGTTGTGGTGGTTACTTTTAAGATGTAAATACTCGCTATGAATTAAGATGTAAATACTTGCCTGTTGACCCTAAATTTAGCTAACCCGTTTTGTTCTGGCGTCCTATTAATAGTACTGGTCTTTTAATTCAATATTATTTTGCCTTAACAAATATTTTACTTTTCTGCATATAGTAATGATAGTATATGTCTACACATTTATTATTATGAATCCATTTGTGCTTCAGCATTTAGTATTGATAAATAAAAATAATTGCTTAATTCTGTTTACATTGTTGCTAATTATTTTATTTCAAACATATGTTTCACTCTTTAAATTTAAAAGAGGCTCCTTTACCAAACGAATAATTTGTGATAAAACATAAAAAGTACCAGAAAGTTATGTCTGCTTAATTATGTTGTAACAGTGTTTTTTCCAGACGCCTTCAAAAATTCTTCCTTAGCCTATTGTCATAAGAATTTTAATAGTATGCAAATTAATTATATTCGTTAGATTTCTGTAAATGACATATTTGTCAAATTCCTGTAAACCTTAACTTTTGTGATTTGGATAGCTACTTTTATTATTATTAATGTAAAAGTACTTTTTTCTCAAAAAAAAAAAAAAAAAAAAAGACCCAAAAGAGTTAAATTCTTGTATAAGTTGTTTTATTATGTACATTACATAATGATTAGTAGTGTGCGATCGAAACTGAATTTTGGTTATCTTCCTAGTTTCGGCCAAAAATTAAAAATAAATTTAAAATAATTATATATACAGTGGAACCCTGATTTTACGTAACCCGTTTCGTACGTTATCCCGCTTCCTACGTTATTTTTCGTCGGTCCCAGAAAATTCCTTTTCCGATACTGTCAAAAGTACCTCGATTCTACATTATTTACTCTTAACGTTTCCCGCTTGGTACGTCATTTTAGGCGAAGTACCTCAGGAAATTTTATCGTTTTTCACTCATGGAAAAAATTTAAAAATAACATAAATGCTTTCCACTTAGTCAACTGGTTGTTTGTTACCAAAAACAGTTCTTCCCCTCCCCGTTAATATTCCCGTGAGAAAGTAACGATAAACTATTATTTGTCTATCAACACTTGACCAAACCTGCGTCACGTGATATCCAGAGGTGAGGATTCTTTTTCCGCCGTTCATTCATTTCAACCCGCAGTGGACTCTCTTTCTTTTGCTATCTTTCAGTAATTGCCAGTCAAAAGTAGGATGTCTAAAAGAAAATGTTTCTCTGTAGCCGAAAAGGCAGAAATTATTGAAAAATCCAAAGTTTCCAAAGGAACTCGTAAAATCGTTCGGTATCGCTTATTCCACGTTACAAACCTTCCTAAAACAAGAGGTCTCTGAGGAATTAAAATCTGAAAAACTGGTAAATATGTCAAAGAAAAGAAAAACATTGAAAACCTCTCCTTTTGAGAAACTGGAAAAGATTATTCTGTACGAGTGGTTTAAACAAGCCCGTTCAGCCAAGATTCCAATCAATGGCTCAGTTTTGTAAGAAAAGTCTCTTGAAATTTCTTCTGGACTTGAAATGTAGAATTTCATGGCATCCAACGGTTGGATCTACCTATTCAAGAAGAGGTATAATTTATCTAACAAGTTTATTTGTGGTGAGGCAGATGGAGTAAATACTGCTGTCGTTGAGGAATGGACGGAAATAAACTTTGCCCTCTCTTGTGTGTAATTGCTCAAAACAAGACATTTCTAACACAGATGAGACCAGATTGTTTTTTAATCTCTTCCCTGATAGAACATACACCGTTAAAGGAGAAACGTGTCACAGTCGGAAGCTATCAAAAGTGCGATTAACAGTTTTGTTATTTACGAATGCAGACGAAACTGAGAAGCTAACACCCTTTGTGACTGGTAAATCCAATGCTTCAAAAATATTAAAAGTTTGCCAACAGATTACAATGCCAACCACAATGCTTGGATGACTCAAAATTTTTTGAAGATTTTGTAAGAAAATTGAATATAAAAATGAGCTTGCAAAAGCGAAAAATAATTTTATTCGTACACCAGTACACTCATGTTAATCTGAATTTAAAGAATGTGCGTATAGAATTTTCCCTACCCGACTGTACCAGTTTACTTCAGCCGTGTGACATGGGAATTAACAGATACTCCAAAATGCATTATAGAAAGCAACTGGTAAGAAAAGGCCTTTTTTCACTTGATTCTGGTGAGCTTCAAGATGCTTGGAAAATACATCTAAATGTGCTGGATGCTCTTCATTTCATATAATCGGTGTGGGATCGTGTAGATGAAAAATACATGTCAAATACTTTTCTGAAGAGAGAATTTTCGAAATCAGAAATTAACGGTGAAGCGCCACCGGAACAGCTCTCTATGGAAGACTACACAAAAGAGGATGAATTTATACTTGCAGACATCAATGTCGATGAGTACATTTATTGCCATTGATATGTTATCGCTACCACAAACTTTCATACTATTTCCGATTTGATTTCGCAATGTTGAAATGAGGATGATATTGATGAAAATCCAGAAGATATCGTGCCCTCATCGGCAGAGACAGAGACCATTGCGAGTTTAAAAATTTTAAAGAAATTTTAACTAGACATGAAAATTAAGAAACAAATTTGCAAAAACTTGCATGTATTAAAAATAGAGTATATATGAAATTAAACTTTGAAAGAAAACGCAATAAAGAATAACAGACTTTTTTAAAATACCAATATGGTATTGGTAAATTTATTTTGTGTTTTTCTATATTTGACCCCGATTTTACGATTTCCCGTTTCGTACGTTTTTTCCTGCTGGTCCCGTGAAAAAGTAATATCGGGGTTCCACTGTATATATATAAAATATAAGAGAAATATTACTAATTGATTATGCATTATAGAAACATTTCTAATGACTACACACATACACAAAAATATGTATATGTGTGTAGTTGTTATATAATAACAACTGCTAACAATATGTAGCAAATAACTACATGTGCATGTTATCTGAATGGTATTTTGCATAGAAATGGAAAATAGTACATTATTATTAATTAAAATTATTTAATTAAAAAATAAGTTGTTATAAACATAAAATAATAAAAAAAATATTAATTTAAAAATAATAAATTTAATCAATCTTATTACCTTCTAAATTTCTTTTTGTGTGAATATATATGCAGGCCTTTTGGAAATGTGCTAAAATAACTTATCATATTTGACTAAAATAGAAACATTAGCATTAAATGAACACTTAATCCCAGAAATTAATAATTATCAATATTTGCCAGTCTTGCTGTATTACAACATTGTCAAAGTGAGACACATTTATCATTAATGAGTTCCTTTTCTTCATTGACATTTAAAAAATGTGTAGTAACCTAAAACTGTATTAATTTTTTAGCTGTGCTCAACCCCCCCCCCCCCTTCCCTCCTCCGGGCATTCTTCAAAGAAAACCTTGCCCCCCCCCCCCCCTCTCCCCACCCAAAACAAGTTTTGAAATTGTCTCTGACCAAAATTTCTAATTTCCATGTGAAATAAAATGTAAGTAATTCAACAATGATACAGAATGATGTTCCAACAGCTCATTTTGTAAATGATCATCAGTTCTTAATTTTTATTCTCATGCAATCCTGTTCATTTAGTATTTTTCAAAATTATTGCATATAAAAATATCATTGAAAACTATATATTAGTATACATATTTCTTCTCAAACATGGAATATTCTGTTTTTCCAGGTTGTCTTAAGTTGTGCTATAAAGAAAGATTTCCAGTACAATAAAGTAATGCCAACTTTTCACCATTGGCGTACAGGCGATAAAAAGTATGGCCTAACTTTCCAGACAGCTGCAGATGCCAAGACTTTTGACAAAGGTGTGCGTATGGCCATTGAAGATCTGTCTGACGGTAATATTATTATTTTTTTTTCTGCTCAGTCTGTTATAAAACTTAATTTTTAAAAAACTGATGTTTTGTATAATTAATATCTTATTTTAAAAAGTAACTGTTAACCATGACTTCATTCATGCTAGATCCATAGCACCAGTTATTAATTCAGCAAAATCAATACCCGATTAATACCTCTAATAATTAAAATAGCATCCTGATTTCAGAAAAGAGTGAAAAAAAATTCCATTCAAAGAGAAATGGCTTTAAAATGTTCTAGCTCTGCCCTTGGAGTATATTTGTAAATTCCATATTGATGGGTCTTCTTCATGTCACAGCGATAGACTGACATACTTTCTTTTATTATAGACTAGCTGACTTGCCCGACATTGCCTGAGCCCATGATATGTACCTGAAATCAGTGTTGAATTATTTTATATTTTTAAGTGTAAAACATTCCAAATGAACCTAAAGTTAAGAGCCTTACTGCCTTTGGCAGCATACACTAAGGCACCATAGCACCAATGTTATTAATTCAGCAAAATTAATACTCAATTAATACCTCTAATAATTAAAATAGCACCCTGATTTCAAAAAATGATTGAAAAAAAGAATATATAGGGGAGAATATTATAGAAATAAGAGGAGCTGGTGCATATCCATCTTGTTGACCAAAATAACTGCCATATTGTAACCCAGCTCAGCATTAGTTTACTGCCAGAACAGGTTTGCCATCCCTCTCACTGTCACTTGCCGTCCCCAAAGCAGAATATGGTTATAAGTGCGACGTACATCGCAAAACAACAGGCTTCTCTGCAGAACATTTCAAATTCTCAATTCAACGAGTCTCACCATTCAGTCGTCTGAAAAAAGTGTTAAATTCATCAACCGAGCATCGGGGGGGGGTACAAAATTCTTCAATCGTTCATGTAAAAAGATTGCGAAATTCATCGATCGGTCGCGGATGAGTAAAGTACGATTTTTGCTTATCGGTCGCAAGAAAAAGCAGCAAAATTTGCCATTTGGTTGAAGGAAAATACCCCCAAAATTTGTCAATCGGTAGCAAGTAAAAGGACGCAAAAATTCAGCAGCGGATTGTCGGGAAAAACCCACATTTTTTCAATCAGTTGCAAATTCATCAGTTGGGGAATCTTGATATTCAGCCCGTTGTGGAACACACCCTGCAATTTTCCACAATTGGTCGCGAGAAAAGGCTGTAAAAGTTGCCAGTCGGTAAAAGAAAAATGTCTTGAAATTCAGCAATCGGTCGTGGGTAAAAACACAAAATTCGGCAGTGGATCGTTGGAAATATTCCCGAAATTCTTCAATTAGTCACAGGAGAAAAAAAATGTGAAATTCAGCTGTCAGTCGATTGGAAAATCTCAAAAATGTTGTGAAAATAGTCTGTAGATCAGGGGAGAAATAAAGAATCTGAGAAAAAATAGTGAAAGTCATTGGTCAATCAAAGCAAAAATCTCAAAAATATTATGAAATTTGATAATTGTTCTCGAGAAAAAATCGCAAAATTTGTCAGTCGGGGGAAAAATGTCACAAATTTAGTTGATCAGTCACGGGTCAATTTCGCAAAATTCGTCAGTCTGTTGAGGGAAAATATTGTGAAATTCGATTAATGGGGACTCAAAACAAACCAGTTCTACAAAATATGCCAGGGGTCGATCTAGGAAAAATTTGGGGCCTGTTTAGGGCCCCTTCACAAAAATCTATTTAATAAAATGGGCCCCTTCACAAAAATCAATTTGATAAAATGGGCCCCTTCACAAAAATCAATTTGATAAAATGGGCCCCTTCACAAAAATCAATTTGATAAAATGGGTCCATTCACAAAATTCTATTCCATAAAAACTTACTATTTATTATTTATTTATTATTTTGTGATGTTTTAAAATGTGTAATTTGTAAACAAACAAGTTCACCAGAGCGGAAAACTTCAGCAAAAGGATTTAAAAAAGTTTTTATTTATAAATGCTTGGTTCGAATTTGATTAACTGGATTTCAACTTTCGTTGTAAAATGTTATTTTTCACAAAAATATAATAAATTTCACAAAAATAACCTTTACTTTTCACAAAATGGGCCCCAAGAAAAAAAACCTGCATCGACCCCTGTATGCCTTTTGAACAGGATGCAAGACCACCCCATTTAAAAAACAGTGTGCCCTTAAAAAAAAAAAAAAAATCCCGGCTGCCCTTTTGTTCTAGAGTCAACACTATATTCATTTCTTACTCGCAGATCTTAGCGATCAAATCAAAAATTTTAAATCGCATGGTGCAGTGGAGTTGCCTCTAACAAATGTTACTCATAACCTGCTAGATAACATGTATTCAGTAATGAAAGAAGAGCTCATGGGCCTACACATGGACATAAATCTATTAGGAAACTTCTAAAAGCTGTACTTATAACTATGTATGGACCAAATTTCCAAAGACATTTCCTGCATAAAAGTGATGTCTCAAAATATATCACTTCTAAAATTGACAGAACTGTAAATTCTTTGTTAATGACATGGTTTTAAAAATAAATCTTATCACAAAATAATGTTTCTTTAGTGTGTGTCAGTGCTTTATGAAACGTCTTTTGCATTTTTATAAAAGATGAAATTATACTCCTTCTACATATACAAGAACATCTTGTGTTTTTCATTTTTACTCCTACAGAACATTGCAAAATATTCTGCTTTGGGGCTCGCTGTCCACCACTGTGATAAGCTAAGATGTTGTAGCTTTGTATTTGGTTGTAGATTATTAAATGGCAGGTATGATTCAGCCTGTAGTATAGGAAATCTAGCGTACACACTACACAGTGTGTGTTACATATGCTCCAATTTATTTTTTCAGCCAAACACCTTTAATTTGTAGGATTTTTTATCTTAAACTGGTTTTGTAGGAATTTATATTTTTAAATGAGAAATATCTCCAAACAAAGAAAGGGGTGTGCCCCCCCCCCCCCCCCCCCCCCCCCCCCGATATAGTGATTTCTGACATTTAGATTCATTAAACTTTATATTCTAACCAATAGTTCTCAAGGAAACCTGAATAATAAAAAATTCCTCCTGCCCTCTTTTAAGACATGAAATGATATTGCCCATTCCCCAACTAAAAATTTCCAAAACACTATTATCTTCAAACCTGAAATGAATTCTTGAACATCGTTGAAAAAAAAAAAAAAAAAAAAAATGTGGTAGTAGTCTCAGATTCTGGGAAATATTTCCAGAATTTTTTTTTTTTTTTTTTCTTTAAACAGATAACACCATTAGAAGCTGAAAAATACTACGATTAAGTGTGTATTTTTTTGTTTTTTCATATTTCAATTTGTTAAATGGATGCAAGCTTGTTAAAAATGGCAAAAGAACTAATTCCTCCTCTTCTTTCTTCTATGCTTCAGAAATTCTGACCATTGGCAACCATTTTTTATTTTTTTAATTAGTTACTATCTGGACTAATGATGAAAAAATGAAAAATCTGACCTTCAGATTTATTCGAACCTGCCTTGGACTATCGTCATTGAAATTTTAGACCTCTGTATGTGGTAGATTTTCCTTGCCATTGTTGAGACAGACAGACAAACCTCTTTCTTGTATTAATCAGTATCAAAATGTTAAGCATTGCATGCAGGATGTTAATGATTTTTAAATGGATGATTTTAAAAAAATGATTGGTTAAGATAAGAAATTTTCTTTATTTTTAAAATGATAGAAAAAAAAAAAAACTCTAAGCTGAACATAATTTACATTGTTTCTAAGTTGTTTTGCCTGTTGAATAAATAAATGAAACATTAAATAAATTTATAAGCTTAATTCCTTTAAACTTTTTAAGTTTTTTTAGGCATAAAGAGCATTAGATTTAAAATTGATATAATTAAATCTGTTGTAATTTATATTGCCATAATAATGTACTTTATAATAATCTACTTAAATAATATATATATATATATATATATATATATGTTACTTTTTTATATAAACTAAGCATTGCAAGTGTAATAATAAATTTGTGTAGATAAAATAATAGTGATTCTCTTCTTTTCTTATTCAATTTTTACAAATAAATATATAACAATAAATTGGAGCTATAGAAGAATTAAATAATAACATCTGCTCAACAGTTATTTTAAAGAATGTATAGGATAAAAAGTCCTAATTGGTATCAAAATGTTAAACACAGCATGAATTTCTTAAGTAAAGGTTGAAAATGTGTATTTTACTTTTGGACATGTGCACAGCAATTAGAAAAAATCAGTTAGGAACCGAAATGGCAGCAAAATTTTTCTTTAAATTCAAAGCATTGAATGCTAATATATAATGTTCAGTCCACTGAGTGGTAATAATGCTGATATTAGGTAGATTTCGTAAGAAATACTACCTATTGCAATCTCCACTATGTTGGAATTTCTGAAATTTTTTTGCAGATCTACCCTGGTCATGACTCCAGAACCTAAAACCACACCCAGTTCAAAACTTTATCTATGTCACTTTTTTATGGACACAATAACTTATAATTTTAATAACTCAAATAATTTTGCACAAATCTCTTCCAAACTGATACATAAAATCAAGGGGCATAAAATCTCGGTCAAGTTCGTTAATGGGCGAAATCGGACCTGAGGGGGAAATGGTGGGTTTTTTTTGTGAAAACAGAAAAAACTCCATAACTTCTTAATTATGATACATATCGAATCTGTTTAAAATTATTAGTACCTCTAGGTAAAGGGCCAAAAATGTATGTATGACAGATTTTGATATCATTAAAAATGGCCTCAAGTAGGAGAAAAAATAGGGGTTTAAGCAGAAAAAAAAATTCTTAACTTTGTGAATTCACAAGATATTAAATCTACTTAAATTTATTATAATAAATCCTCTTATTATCTACAACTTTTATATTGACAAGTTTTTTATAAGACCAACCCTTACAGCAAAAAAAAAAAAAAAATAAATAAATAAATAAATAAAAATAAAAAATTCCCTGTCAACTCTGCTTACAGACACAGGTAGATTTCGAAGTAAGCAGTCCCAACTGCTGCATCATGGCAAAAAAGTCGTTTCATCTGTAATTCCCAATAAACAGGCACCCCATGGTCTGCATCTTCGAAATCTACCTGTGCCTGTAGGCTGAGCCGTCAGGGATTTTTTAATATTTTGTGAAGTTAATGTGCAGATATAACTAGTCATTCTTATGATATTTATTCTCTGTGTTAACTTTTTTTTTTTTTTTAATTATTATTTTAATGTTAGCATATACATATAAATATATAAATTAAGATTTATGCAGTTATAGTAATTTTACAAAGTTGCAAAAAAGAGTTGCCATGTTCTTTAATTTGATATTTGTGCCGCTAAATAGTTAAACTGGTTATTGGTGGTTTGTTATTTCTATAATCAAATATAATTTTATTACTAAAAGGGTAAACATGTATTTTATGCTCTTTAATGTAGTCTAATTAGAGGCTTAACTGTTTTGGAAACATACATATCTTGATAGTCATTCAATACCTTCATAGAGGAAAAATCATAAACATGTGATTTAAAATTTTAAAAATCTGATTTTTTTTACACCCTACTTGTAATACTTTCAGAGTAAATAACCAGTAAGTAAGTGAAAATAAGTTCATGACTTACTTGAGTTACATGTATATATTTTTAAAAAAAAAAATTTCTTATATAGAACAATACTTATTGTTCTAAAAGAATATGCAATACTCATAATCACTAAAAACTATCTGCAAAGTAGAATATTTTATGTTGTATTTGTTTTTCCAAATATGAATTTCTATAAATCTAGCAATTGTTTTTAATTATAAATCATTGTAAATTAAAAAAAAAAAAAAAAAAACAAGTTAGTTTATTTAGTTTTCAAAAAAAAAAAATTTAAACTTTTTGCACATGTATGAATATTTTTTGACTGTCATAATTAAGTTAAATTTCTGGTAAAACTAGGCTGCACTGCCTAGGCGCACCAGGCTGCTACTAGGCGACTGAGGGGTGCCCGGCACGTCTTCGACCACCGAACCCAAGTCCTGGGAGACTTATAACACGCACAACCAGATTTGTCTCTCTGTATGTGCTTCAGCAGGTCGGGGGACAAACACCTGCTAACCACCCCCTCGAACCCTTAGACCCATGTGTGGGTGACAAGGTCGTTGCAATATGTCGTGCATCCCATTATCAGATGAGACCACCACGAAACACTTGGGGAAGGGCCGGTGTCCCCCAACAGCTTCGGAGCCATGAGGGAGCCAGGTCCTGGGCCTTAAGTCAAGTTTCCCCGATCCGCACTTGCTTTACCATAACTTGAGGGATATGGAGACCTACAAAGGTAACCACGGTTCCCTCTTGTAATGGGTTTAAATTTCTGGTAAATAAAACCAAGTACAATATCACAGCTGTTATTCTTCTTGTGTAAGTTGTTGAATATAATTATGCTTATATATATATCCTAATTAATTAATTCTTCTATTTTTCTCCTTCATGCTGCTGTGCTTTTGTGGGCATGGTGAGTTGTACGTATATGTCTATTTTTGTCTAGAATTTTCTATTATAGGTTATTTTTCCCCCCTATTATAATAAAATAAGGTTTTCATATAACCCAATGGGGAATAAGTTGTGAATAGACTTATATGTTATCCACAGTGAAAAAATCATTTGCGAGTTGGAATAGCCAGTAATAAGAGTAATATTTTGTTTCTTGAATTCTCTGGTGGATTTTTTGTTTAGATGTTGGCTCTTTGAATGCAACAAAAAGATGCATTCCCTCACCCACCTCCTCTAAAAAAAATTTGTGCATTGTTTAAATGTATAATGGAGATATTTTTTTCTTTTAATTCGCCTGATAACTTTGTAAATACAATTAATGAAGATCTTGTTGTTTTTATGCTTGTTAACATTTAAAGTAGTATATCTTAAGCAGGCACAGTATCTCATTTTTCAAATTTGGATGAAATATTGATTTTGAGATTATTGAAAATTTCATTAGAAATTTGTGAACCAAGTTCACAATGTTTTGAGATTTTTCATGAATCAAATTTGATTATTTGTAAATTTTTTTCCACATTTTCTCATATAGTTGTTTATTTTATTAATATATTTTTCAGAAATCGATGCCTTTAAGTAAAATTTAATCCCAAAATGTATTCATTGTATTTGTATTGACACTATAAAAATTTTAATTTTTAAACTTTTTCTGCTAAACTAATTTAAAAATTGTATTATTATTATTTTGTAAGATTCATTTAATAACCAAAACATATGTTTAAATTAATTATGTAATTTTTTTCACGGCTTCTAAAGTAAAAACATTCCAATATAAGTTGCATTTCATTGCCAATTGTATATTAATGTATTTGATTTGAATAGTGATAACAAACTGATTTTTTAATGTGTGTGTTTCATTTGATGTCTCTGCTTAGTAATAAGTCCTAGAAATCATGCTATATATAGCCCATAATATGCCTTTTGACCATATTGTAGGGATCTGTTTAGGAAGAATTTGGGTTCTTTAAAAAGCCCTACACAAAATTTTTAATCTTAAAACGGGATCCTTCACAAAATTTTTCACCTAAAACTGGACATATCGCAAAATTCTTTGTCTTAAAGAGACTTTTTAATGAAACTTTTCCTTCTCCAAATTGAACTTTTCACAAATTTAATAATTTTAAAGTAAAATCTAACCTGTAATAAAGCAGCTAAATTTGTCAAAGAACCTATAAACTAGCTTTTACTACTTAATATATAGCAGATCTTGTTAAAAATGTATAAAACAAGAACCTGAATATAACAGTTTCATATTCACATAAGTATGATTACATTTTTTACAAATTAAAAAAACTGTTCACACTTTCATGTAGAATCCTTTGAGAAAAATTTGGTCCCTATTGGTAGTACAGATGTTGTCATATTTGAGTTGCATTGCAACAAATATGGAAATGCTTCAGTAAATTTTAGTATTTCCCGTATTACCATATCTGAGCATTTTTTACTCTTAAAATGTATAAATAATAAATATGGGCTTGATAATTATGTAAGGAAAGAAGCAAACAAGAATTCAAAGCCTGAAATATAATGAGGTTGAGTATTCTTTAAAAAAGGATTTTTATTCCTATAATTTTATTAAAATATGTTGTTGAAAATCATAACATATTTTGGTTTCCATTTTAATGCAAATTAAGTATATACTATTGAAGGGTCTTTTCTCCTGTAATACAATGTTATGCTTATTTTTGTATGTGTGTGTGTAGTGTATATATTTGAATTGTCATATTTATGTTCCCTTTCTTTTTATTTTAGGAACTGGTGATTTTCCTAATTTCCATGATTCAGACATTGGTGATGACGACGTTTTTATGGTAAGTTTTTCTTTCTTTTTAATTATAAAGCTTTATTGTCATTTTATATTACCTTTAAATTATTTTGAAACTTATATCTGCTTTTTCTTATTAAAATTTGTTTTAATTTAAAATACAATGGTATATTTTAATTTAAAAAGTAAGGATTTTTTTTTAATAAGTATTTGGGGGGGGGGGGGTAAAATAAACTTTTATATTTGCCATTTAAATTTTTTTCTTATGCAGAGAATGGCTGTTATGGATAAAATGAAACAGGGTTCATACAGTTCTTGAAAATACATAAAAATTAAAAGTACTTGAATTAGTTTACATTCATTAATAAGGAAGGTTATTAATATCAACAATGCAAAATTATTAAGTGTCTACTTTTCAACCAAAAAAAATAGTTATTTTTACACCAAAAATTTTAAAGTAGAATACAAAATGAATTTCTATATTTTTCAGAGGCTTTCTCATAATACTTCCAAGTTCCAAGCCTTGTTTACTATATGGTATTCACCTAAAAACAATGAAAATGAGAAAAAAAAAATTCACAGTTGAGATAGTTTTGCATTGTACCAACAATGTATTATTTTGTAGTGTTAAAATTTTCATTTTTGAAATTTTTAGAAAGTTGATTGATTTTTCTTCTGGGAAAGGTGTATGAACACTGTTAAATAAACAGGATTGCTTCAAATTTCATTTGACTACATGTCAAAAATAGTATGATCTCTATCCGAGTGGTTATCAGACTTTGTCCGTAAAATGTTTTTTTGTAAAAGTTACGTTTTTACGACTGCTGCCGCAGAGCAGGCAGTGCATGCACATTCCAGGAGATCCCTTCCACCTTTTCAACACACGACACGGAAGATGGCGGAAGAAGAATCACGGAAGATGGCGGAAGAAGAATCATGGAAGATGGCGGAAGAAGAATCATGGAAGATGTCACTTGAAAAAATTTCAATGTTAAATTCGATAAGTTTAACCCTTTCGGGACGGGTGTTGCATATATGCATCGTCAAAAGTTGTATGTGGAATATGTTTTTGGTACCACTAATAAATAATTGTAATATTTGTCTTTTTTATTTAGAGTATTTGTTGGTATTTTACAAGTACAGGGAACTGTTTAAAAAAAGTGGTACCTACCAAATAAAATTTCTGTAAGGGATGCCGTCGCGAAAGGGTTAATGCATCGACCAGCAGGTTTGGTTGGGCCGGGGTATTTAATACTTTGGACGATGACTGCTGCAACTTAGCGATCATGGTGGGTGTAAATAGTATCTTTATAATTTAACCATTTAAAAAATTTTCATGTTGTCCACTTAATGTGCAGCGTACTTACCTTTTATTGAAATGTTTTTAAGATTGCTGTTCCACTGTAAGTTAATTTTTGACATTTTTGGTTTGCTTTTATTAAGTTTATAACATAAATTGTTTTTAAAGAGCTTTTCTTTTTTCTAACATCCTCCCTCCATTTTCGCATAATGTAATCAAATTATTTGTTAAGTAAAATTATTTTTCTCATCTCGCATAATATTGTGCTGCTTTTGAATCTTGTAACTATATTAAAAGATTTGTAAATTTCTCTCTACTGTTCAGTTATCATATTGTGTGTTAAATTTCTTTCCCTTTTTTTCTGTTTATCCTATCCATCCATGCATCTATTATATGCATTGTATGATATAATACTTTTATAATCAAGTGAAGGACCCAATCCTCGATTTAGTCAGAAGTAGTTTCTGTTTGGGAAGAGAGATCACATTTTTTAATGAAGGAAGAGCATTTTATCAATTATGTTCAGGAAGGAGACATCATGACCTCTGTGACCTGTTTCTTTGTTTGTAATATTTTTATAAATTATCCAGCATTTAAATATCATTTTTTTTCTTTTCTAGGCCCTGGAGCTTCCTATTGATTCCAGATCTTCCTCTGGATCCAGCACATTTAGTGGTGGGCATCGGCCAAGTTCTGGTACGCCATTACAGTATAGCGATGTTGGCTCTTCAGCATCTCCTTATACTCATCCTCATGCAAATCATCATCATCTTCACCTCATGCATTTTGTGCGACCTCCTAGGTATCCTGCTGGAATTAATCCTTCTGGCAATAACAATATTGGGGGATATGTCATGGATCCCACTCAAAGAGGACGTGGTGAGGAAGCGTGGACTAAAGATATATCTCTAGCATCTAGGGATTCTAGAAAAGATTATTTAGATAGTGATAAAATAGAAATGAGTGGAGATCTAAATTCATATGTGCAGCTGTCTCGAGACAAAGGTTCTAGGACTGATCATGACTATTCTTATCCCATTATGGACAGCTATAAGACAGGTAACAGAGATACTCTAGGCAGCTTGAAAAAACATCATCATTTTGATTCTTTCAGCTGTCAGCCTGCACCCCGCCTCCCTGTCAAAGCTAAGAAAAAGAAAGACTGGAGGAAAGATGGTCGGAAAAACTTGACAATGGCGAGAGCTCAGTGTCGGCATTGTTTAGAGATGTATTCTGAGGAGGACAATCATCGTGGTAGCTGTGAATATGCCCCGGATCCTGTCTTGAAATGCATAAGTGGTACATCCTGCATTACTTGTGCTCAGTGTATGTTATACCACTGCATGTCTGACAGTGAAGGGGACTTCCAACATCCATGTTCCTGCGATGCATCCGATGGCCACTGCCGGAAACGGTGGACTGCACTTGCTCTGCTATCAATTTTTGTGCCCTGTCTTTGGTGCTACCTACCCTGCCGTGCCTGTCACAGATGTGGGGTGCGGTGTGGTGTGTGTGGTGGCAGGCATGACCCTGCCTGATAGAGGACTACATTTTAACAAATGTGTTTGGAAATAAATTGGGAGAAGAAGAAAAAATAAGCTGGAGTGATTGTTCATTGACAAGAACTGTGAATGCGTTATTTTAATCATCTGCCAAGAAAGTTTCTGTTAACTTCATTTTACCATGCATGAATGTGATGCATTATGAACTTGAGTAAGTAAAAATATGCTACAGTATGTAAGTGGCAGGCTCATTGCATATTGTGAATATGTGTTTTGTAATTGGAGCCAGTCTCAAGAGCTTGGACATAAACATGTGCTGAGGATTTTTTTTTCTTTTTACATGGTTGCACATTATTTTTCTTGTTTAAGATAATAAGCTGCTTTTTTAAGTTTATACAATCTTCATAAAATGAATTTTATAGCCTTGTAACAAGGCTAGAACTTTTATACAGAGGGAAAAAAAAAAAAAAAATCAAAATACTACATAAATTGTTAATAGATTGTTGCTTATTTAAAAAGAATATATACAAATTGAAAAAAGATATATATCAATTTTATGAATCTATTGGACTTAAAATAAATAGCATTTAATCCAAAGTTACCACAATTGAAAGTTTATTACATGTCTTATAATTTTTATTGTGGCTGTTTTGTACATTTGACTGCCTTTAATATAAAGCTCCTTAGAATGGTATATTTACATGAGCTCTAAATTTTTTGAAGCATGTAGCATATGAAACTAGTCACAGTATTTGGTCTTTTTTATATTGTATTTATATTGTAACTGTAATTTGGCTTAATACTGGTGAAGAATTAGATTTAAAAATAATAAGGAAAAAAAAGTTGAGTAGTATCAATCATTAATACTTAATTCAGTGTTTATAGAAATAGACACTTTATTTCCCTGATTTCATTCAGATAATAAAATTTTTCTTCTGTGCTTGAAGAAAGAAAATCTCTTTGTAGGCAAAGTTTAAAATGTTTCTGCTAATGAAATCTTTTCTTCCATGTGATATACTAAGTATATAATGAAAAAAAATATATATATATACCTATTTTTTTGGAATGGACTTTCTTTTTCTTAAAAAGAAAAAGCACAAATTTCTGTGAATCACATCTTTATTATATAGCAGGCATCGAGTAGTACAAGTTTTGCTTGTTTTGAAACAATTTTATTAAAATTATGTAAGCGCACAACAATGCATTTCTTAATATTGTTAAATATTATAAAAGTTTAATTAATGCAAACTTTCTTGGTGTAATACAAATTTACACATGTCTCTTTTTTTATGTGACCCAACTTGTCTGTAAATTGTTTGGTTTGGGAAGCTATAGCCACTTTTTGTAAATAAATGGAGGCTGAATAGCCCAGGACTTCTGTTTAAAGTGAAATTTTGCCCATTACAAACATCTAAGCATGAACTGGGATTTGAATCTGCCGTTTGTTATTAATATCTTATCATCCTAACCCATAGAGCAAGGGTGATTCTGGTCTGAATTTTCCGAAAAATTAAGCCAATGATTTCTGAAAATTAAAAAATATATCGGTCATAAATCCGAAAATTCAGACATAAAATGTACCGGTATTTCGACAAACGATCGCCGAAAAAAATCAATCTGGTCATTCGTTCGAAGAAAAGTTGCCAATTTTGTCAAAGGATTGCGGGGAAAACGGGACTTTCGTCAGAGAATCGCGAAAAAACTGCAAATTTTGTCAAAAACTGCAAATTTCGTCAAAAGATCACAAAAAACGACAAATTTTGTCAAATGATCTCGAAAACCGGCAAATTTCGTCAAAAATATGCAGATTTTATCAACAGATCTCGAAAAAATTGCAAATTTCGTCAAAGGGACCAAAAAAAAAAGTGGCGGGAGTGGACACGCACACACACACATCTCTGTTGTGAATTTCTCAGATTTTTTTTTCCCCCCTCAGAATCACCCCTGCCATAGAGGTAGATGGAAAATAGAGAGGAAATGTGCTGCTTTGGCATGAAGCCAAAAATGCAACCCTAAAACTGGTTAAAATGCGATCCAAGCACTGGCAGCTTATTTTGACACTCCTGGCCTCTAAAGTTCACCAACGAAAGAATTCTGTTTGGGATGAATGAGTGCATTTAAATTTGGGCGATAACCAGCTTCATATTGCAAACCGATTTGACAGTATACTGCATCTGTATTATACTTAGAACTCTGCGATTCTAACCACTATACAAGCAGACCTTTTGTGTGTTTAGCTCTCCCTTTTCCTCTTTAACAAGAAAGTGTTATTTTATATTTTCATTGATATTAACTCATTAATGCCGGTTGGTACGAAAACTTACCAATTAAGTGATACAAAACTTTTAAATATGAACACCAGTATCTTAGTAAAAAAAAAAATTCATATTTTCTAATGTGAAACTATCAGAGATTCAATCAGTTAAAATAACAGTATGGGGAAACTGGTGTCAACTGGTATCAAAGTATTAAAAGAAGTGTAAAATAAGTCGTCGTTAATGGGTTAAACAGATCTCAAATGGATCTTCTTCCATACAAAATGCTAAAGTATGGATAAAAATATAATTTCATCTGACATTGCATAGTGTGCTATCTTAATCTGTAAGTCACATTGTAAAATCTTTATTCGTCGCAAAGTATATGCATAGGGGTCTCTGGGACCCAACAACGATAATTACTGGTTAAATTAGCCTATTTAATTAAATGTTTGAAGTTAAGTTTTGCTTCTAACTATTTCTTAGGCAAGATGTACTTTGACAACCTTGTAGTGTGCCAGTGTTTTTATCTCATTCTGCTTTTTACTTCCCCTCCCCTCCAATTTAAAAATCCATATATAACAATTACAAATCATTTAAAGTTTCTCAATTATTTTCAAGTGTTTTTTTTTTCCCGATTAAGACAATTTTCTAATTTAATAGTTTGCATTTGTTTTGTATTGTTTCACAAAATGTTTAGAACACAATTATCAGTTTTTCACTTGTGCTACTCATGCCTGCTTCTGAAATTTTATGTTTTTCTATTTTTCTTGCTGAAGTCTTCCTTATAAACCCACCTTCTTTTTTTTTTTTTTTTACTTTATTTATATATAATGATTTTAATCAAGAATTACTCCCTGTTTCTATATTTTATTTATTTTTTAACAAACAAAAAAAAAATGTTACTGAACTGAAATGGGTTTTAAGAATCTTGCAAATAAATATTAATACTTTATAAAGTTCTGACAGCAATAAACAATTAAAAGTTGAAACTATCTTTAGATTTTGGTATCAATTTATGTATTAAGAAAGTTTTTTCTTATGTTATTGCTAAATTTAATGTTTATTTTTCCCTTCACTTATCTCCTTTTTACACCACAAATGAACTGCCAAGGTTGATACAAAATAATCAATCCTAAGCAAGTTTTTATGAGAATTTGAAGTTATTCTGGTTATTTATTAAATTAAGAATGATAAGCTGTGGAAAAGACTCTAAAAACCTCTCAGTGCCATTATAAATGTGAATTGTTACTATAAGTTTGAGCACAAGATCTATAGCTTGGATGATATCTTAGTTAAGGAATTTTATTCTCTTTCCCTTCAATATAAGTTGTTTGAAAGTGTTGAGACTTTGCCAGTTTTGTGTTCTTTTGACAAAATTATCAAAAATGGCTACTTGCTGCTATCTTTTATAATGTGCATTTGAGAGCAGCAAATCTATGTTTTATTCTTAAACATTTAAATCGGATAAACTTGGTTGAATTTCGAGCATTCTTATATTGTTATTATATAAAGTTTAATTTTCACCTCCTCCTCCCCCCTTTCAAACACACACACACACAAAAAAGAGGGAGGTTGTGATTGGGTGCCAATAATTCACTGGAATTCCGGTATTTTTCTACTATATTTACTGTTTAGAAATTATCAAAGATTTAAAACTTTATTTTCCCAAAAGAATGTAGTAAGATTGATTTTGATTTTCAAGGTTTGGTGAATGAACATTCAAACTTAAAACTGAAATTCTGGTTCCAAGAAGAGGAGAAAAAAAAATGGAATTCTGGTGTTATCCAAAATCTAATCCTCTCTCATGGATTTAAAAAAAAAAAAAAGGTCATTTGAAAGTATTGTATAATAAGGATTATAGTCTACAATAAATTTTCCCAACCCTCCTTTTTTTCTTTTTTATTTATTTATTTTCAAAATCTTGCTACCTTTTTACTTTTTCCATTTCTAAAGATCTTCTTAAATTACCCAATTTTTTATATTCTATTGTAGTTATTTTTTTCCAGCCCAGTAAAAAGCCTGAAGCCGGTGAATTTAAAATTTATTTATCATTTTATGTATTTATGCGTTTTAGGATATGTATCACTTATAGTTACAAGATTTAAAGTTTAAAAGAAATTATATTGTAGATTTAATTTAACAATTTTTTTAATTTAAATGAAGCAGTAGATGTATATATAAGGAATATAGTTTACCTTATAATAACCTAATACTTAAGAACATATTACTTTTTTTCTTTTTTCATGCAGTCTATATTTGTGAATCTCACATGTTTACTATGACTATACCTAATATCCTGCAAAATATTTTTCCATAAGTATCTAAGGCTCAAAGTTTTCATTGTTTTTTTCATTTGACTTTATTATTATTATTATGATTTTAAATGAATGAATTATTTTCAAATGAAATGTAATTCAGAAACTTTAGGAAAATCCTCACTGAAGGTTGATTGCAGAATCTATCTTCCAGAGCACCTCCTTTATCTTTTCCAGAAACTGCTTAGTATTAAACGTGTTACAATCTGTATCGCTATAACTTTAAGTTTAAATATTCATAAGACATAAACTCTTTAATTATTTTATTTGAAATTTAATATTAGCTTTGGACAGTAGTCTGGTATGAATTGATTTTCAGTTGTAATGTCCCCGAGTAGGATTTCCATAAACCTGAACATTATTCTTACCAACATTTTTAGTATATCTCTATATACGTATTTTGATTGGGCAAGTGATTGTTTAAGTTTTTTATGAAAAATATTATATAAAACTGCTTTTAAATATAATACACAATTATCTCATTTTTTATTATTGTAGTTGAGGCTGTTTATAAGGTTCTAGAATTTGAAATTTGAACATGACCATTTGGCTGTTCATGATAAGATTAATGTTAAATAAAAATTTATCAACAAAATAAAAATTTGATACTACTCTTTCTTTAAAAATTAAATTTTAATGGTATAACAAAAATATTTTATTAAGTTGACATATTATTTATTTTAGGTAAACTAAAAAAGAAAAATCTGTGCCATCTCTCTCAATCTTTTAGATGCCATATTTCCTTTTTACCCATTGTTGTAAAATGAGTTTTAAGATGGTTTAAAAATTGAGCTTTAATTAAGTACTCTTAATGATTTGCAAATGAAATGTTAATAAAGAAAGATGAACTGTGACATTATTGAGTTTTATAATTCATTTTTGTTAAAATTTTGCATTAAAATTACATTGTATGTATATATATATATAATAATTTAAAAGCATAACCTGGTGATACTATATTTATACAAATATAAATATAACAAAAATAATTACATAATGTATTTTAAATTAATTTTTTTTTTTTTTTTTTTTTTTATGAATTTGTGTTGATAATATGGAATGCATATTTTAAAGATTCCATTTGTTTATTTTCTTTTGTTTTTATAAAATTGTGAAAAGGGTTTTGAGTAATGTGCATGATTTTCTAAATTATTGTTTTGTAATTGAGGAACATCACAATTTTATCCATTTTATATTTAAAAATTGTTACAAATATAATATTATAAATGTTTTGTTAATTTTCTTTCTAATATTAACATAACTTTTTTTAAAATACCTTTTAAAAGGATACCTAAATTTATTGAAAATTCTTATTAATATTAATATCTATTATTAGATATTTCTTTCCTTATAACTTTTTCAGTTCTGGAGCATTTTTATAAATTTATGGTTTAAAAACAAAATTTAATTCGCAAAAGAAAAAAAAATACAATTGTTTTATTGCCTTTGGATTCATATCCAGGTTTTAGCAATAAGTTAATTTGTGTATTTTTAAACCAAGCACAAGTATCTTATCAATTTTGTTACATAATTTTCCTAATTGTATTTATTATGCATATATGCACCTACAATTTTTCATAATTTAATTGCAAATCAGATTTGTTAAATGGTTTCATTTGAATTGCAGCACTACTATCTTGAATGAATTGCTTATATATCCAAATTTTATTTTTATTTAATTGTTACTAAATTGAAATATTTTATTAAAGTTGACTTTTTTTTTAGCTTTAACTAAATAATTATTTGATTAGTGTTTAGTTTTTGTTTTAACAACCTGTTTATATATAAAATCATTTCTTCCTGGCATTGAGTTGCAATGTCTATAATTGTATTCTTTAATTTGCATTTTTGTCATAATTTGTAGCATAGTTTAAATTGTTGAGCTAAAATACTAAAAATTGCTCAAAATATTAGATACTCATGTTGTGTAGAATAATTGTTTTTAATACTGTCTGTTTCAGTTTATATTATCCACTGATGACAAAATTTAATTTATTTCAAATTTTATTGCTACAGAGTTGATTATCAACTTTAATTTTATCCTTTTGTATATAGGTATAGTTCTTTTATTTGATCTTACATTTTGCTTAATTTATATTGTTTAAACTAGTTTTTATCAAATCTAAAATTATCTGTCAAAGAATTATAAAATATTTTATTGTTGTATGTATAGTTGTTCTAAACTACTAAAAGCTGCCTTAACTATCATGTCATTCCCTTAATTTGCGACGGAAATAAAGCAAAGATCTCTTGCTTAAACTCGAAATGTTTATTGCCTTTGTGCTTAAAATGTTTGTATACTTATCTCTAATAAATGCTGAGTTATATACTTGAGCTAAAAGTAATATTTTCTTGTTACTATGTACATACCAATGAGAATGTAATTGTAAAATTGTATTTTACAGCTGTTATGAATCGGTGATTGACAATCTGAACTTGTTCATCCATTTTGAAAACAGTAATAAAAATAAAGTGTATAAAATGTGATATTTTGAGACACTAATATAAATTACATTTTTTAAACTTATGTGTATAGAAGCTAACTAATGACGCAACAAATCAAAGCACAGTAAAATTAATTTCAGCATCTTATATGGTATAAAATATTTTTATATTGTTATAATTCAAAGTTCCTGCAGCAAAGACTTTATTTCATTGCAATTCAGTAATTTCTGTATAATTTTTTGATTGAAAGAGTATTATGTATTTTGAACATTTTGGTTATTTTAACTTTCCTTTTCTTTCAATTGCACAAAGGCTGCAAATACACACACACCAAAACAACAACAAACAAAGAAGCTCAAGGTTGCATTAGAAATTATGTATGCACAAGTTACATTGAAGCAGCATACATTCTTTGGATAGATCTCTATTTGAATTATGCTTAATATAGCTTTACAAATATTGTTGTCATGCAATCTCCAAGATTGGAATCACCGATTTAACTGTGCATGTAAAAATTTAATTTTTCAGCAGCAGCATCTGTGCTCTATATTCTTGTAACTATATGTTCGTAAATGGAGATGTTTAACTTTCTGATGTAATCTAAAAGTCTTTTGGAAGTGACTAAACATGCTCACATTGAAAAATATTGTAAATATCTTCTTTTGATGAAAACACAATGTCTTATATCTGAAAAAAATAAAATAAATGGCATTTAATGGTTCTACATATAGTCTTTTTTTTTTTCTTTTCAAAAGAAGTTTTCAGCCATGACAAAGACAAATGGGGGGGGAGGGGTGATGAATGAAGACAAATTTATCCAACCTTTGTTGATCTTTAAATTGAAAAAAATGGCAATTGCATTATTGCATTATAATTATAAAGTTCTAAACAAGACAAGTTGATTGCTTTTAAGGGAGGTTCTTCAGTCATGCGAAGATACTTACCTAGCTAGCAAATATTAAACTTATGTGCAGGTTCTCTTCGAATTTCTCATTTGAATATTTTATAAAACTTTTTTTTTTTTTTTTCTGTATAGGATAGTTGAGACTATGGCCATTTTTTTTATTTTGGTTGCAGATTTTTTTAATAAAGGTACTTTCACTTTTGAAACCGGTTCCAAAAGTGAAAGGGCCTTTATTTTTTAAAAAAAATCTGCTACCAAAAGGGAAAAAATTAAAAATGGCCATATTAAAGATCGATGTCAGCTATCCTATGTAACAAAAAAAAAGTTTTAAAATATTCAAATTCAAATGAGAAATTCAAAAATAATCCTGTCCCATATCTTTAACATTAGCTAACAGGCGTCTTTGCGTGACTGAAGAGTCCCCTTAAGAGCCTACATCAGTCATGCGAAAAAACTCTCAAGCTAATGTTAAGTCTATGGGAAGGTTCTAGCACAATTTCTCGCTCGCATTTTAATATTTTTAAATGTTTTTTTTTTTTTTTTTTTGCATAAGACAGCTGAGGTCAATCTCAAACGTTGTTAGTTTTTACTTTTTCGATTTTGGTTCCAGTTATAAGGGTACTTTCACTTTCAGAACCGGTTCCAAAATTTAAAATGCTCGTTTATAAAAAACTGCAACAAAAATCGAAAAAGTAAAAACTAACTCAGCTATCCTATGCAAAAAAAAAGCATTTAAAAATATTAAAATGAGAGCGAGAAATTGCGCTACAACTTTCCCACAGACTTAACATTAGCTTGAGCGTTTCTTCCCGTGAGTAATGTAGGCTCTTAACATGTTAAGTTATAATAGTGTTCACTCTAGAAAGTAAACGGGCAGGGTACTATTCGGTAAAGAGGACATTACTGAAGCAGAAAAGAGGTACTAGTTCAATAAAAAAGAACATTATTTCAAGTTATATGTGTTGTGTTTGGATACAACTAAAGAATGAAAAATGTCATTTTTAGGTGTGATAAATAAAATAACATTAATTTTGAAGGATTTTCTCAATTATAATTTAAAAATGTATATAATTACAACTTTGTTTTTCCCAGAAAGTTTTATAATTTTTGCAAGCTCTTTGTGCATAGATAAAACACTATGGTATAGGAAAATTTATGAGAGAGATCTTTGGATACAACTAAGAGTGCATTTCACTGTTTTTAAAAAGGGTATGATGTATTTTACCAATTTTAAAAAGGGCAGGGTGTAGTGTCATAGAGGGAACATGTGTCATAGAATAATTTAATAGTGTCCATGTCCAAATTAAATTAGTCATAAAATTTAAAAATTAAGATTTTTTTTTCCATTTAAATTGAATAGAAATTTATTTCCTTGAAAGTAGAATTGAAAACAATGTTAAAAATGATTTAATCTGAATTTTCTATCCATGATTTTGGATAGTTTTGAAGTTTCTAAATTTTTAGTTTGAACAAAAAAAGCTACTTTTTTTTCTCCTAATTAGCTTGAGGAAGTTATAAGAAAGGGGGGGGGGTATATATATATATATTTATTTACTTATTTTTTTTATTATTATTTTGCAGTTTACTCTTACTCTAAAAAAATAAAAGAATGTGGAATATTTCATGTAATGCTACGTTATTAGTATTATTTACACATGTATGTTCCAACAAAATATGCAAGACTTGTTTTTGTTTTTACTGCAGTCTGAAATAATATTTGATGTGTTTGTTATACAAGATCCTGCTCATAAGATGAGTTTTAAAGAGGACCACTGAATTAGAGGTCTGCACTGGCCGGAATGCCCGGCCCGGCCCAGCCTGATCAAAAGCTATCTTGGCCCAGCCTATTTATAATTTAGTAATTCATGGCCCAACCCAACTCAATTTCTAAAAAAATTCCGATTTTTCTTAGCATACAAATAAGATTCTTTTAATGAATACTGCATACATATTTGTGGGAAATTTTTACAGTATAATTTAGATTACCATATCTTCACAAGCCATAGAATACAGAATAACAACATTGATGATCACTTAGACTATTACATTCAAATAAAGAGATTAAAAAATTTAATGTAGTTTAGAATAAAAGAAAAAAGATGGTTAAAAAGTCATTTTTTTCTTGCTGTATACTAAAACAAAATAGATTTTTGAAAATGTTTCTATAATTTATTAAAGTATACTATTTCCAAAGGTTCTATTAACAGAAGTTCATTATCACTATTACTATTTTTACAAAACTAATTCCTTGCTGAACATGTCCTGGGAACAATTAGGTCTAATTCTGGACCGGTCAGAGTAGTAGAATAAAATGTAAACCTGATCCTGGCCTGCCAGAGTCTGCTGAAAAAAATTAAGCCCAGGCTCAGACACGATGTAACTGTCCAATGCTGATTTCTATGCTGGACGTGTTATATTTCTGTATTGATATTGTCAAGCTATTATCCGCTTGTACAGTACCTTTATTCTTATCATCACAGTCATGTTAATTGAAAATTGTTCAGATTTTATCAGCTTAATTTGATCCTTTTAAATTTGTTATATCGAGCCGGTCGGCCTGCTTTATTTTTTTATTGGCCTGGCTAGACCGTTTACATTTTTTTTTAATATCGGCCTGTCCCGACCCATTTAAAAAAAGTCTTTATTCTGCCAGCAAGGCTCGTGCAAACCTCTATATTGAATGGTGACCACATTTATTCATATTGTTTTTGTTTTTTTTAAGTCTCGGAATTTAGATTAAAAGAGAGAGTATTGCAATGGAAAGTTTGTGCCACCATCAATATAAATTAGCAGCTGCTTGAAATTTTATTTTACAAAGTTATTTCTTAAAATATATCGAAATAACTTTTATCTCCCCCTTCTAACTATATACTCCATACAAAATCTAAAGCTTTGACCACCATTCCCATTACTCATACCTGTGTATTTTCTTGCAATTGCATATGATTAAGCACCAAATCGTTGCAGACATTTTTTTTTTATGCATCAACATTACACATAAATGTTTTGATTTATGCAATTATTGATATACATTGTCTAAGTAATACATGTGTTACCATATAAAATACTAACAGGGCTGCCATTCCAAAAGTTATTCAAAATAGTTGCTTTAGTAGCCTTCAAAACCAAAAATAGTCGCATATCATGGTTGATTTAGTAGCAAAATAGTTGCATATAAAGTATTAACACAAATAGTCACAGTGTTGAGATCAGGGTAGATAGTGATTTCCCTTTTACAAATTTTCTGACTATTCGCTGATCTTTCCTTAAAAATGATTAAATTTTTCTGATTACAAAAGTTTATATACAGAGTAGGGTGATCAGAAAATGAGTATACATTTGAAAAATTAATAATTCATGGAATAATGTAGATAGAGAGGTAAAAATTGACACACATGCTTGGGATGACATGGAGTTTTATTGTAACCAAAAAAAAGTTCAAAAAATGGCCGACAGATGGCGCTTCATGTTATACGAATAGCAATAATTAGCATAACAAATTATGACAAAGCAACAACGATGTTCTTCAGAACAAATGCTCAATATGTCCACCGTCATTCCTCAAAAATTTGCTGTAGTCGAGGGACAATGTTGTGCACAGCACTGTACAGCATATCTGTAGTTATGTTGATAAATTGGCGTTGGGTGTTGTCTTTAAACATCCCTATTGATGTTGGTCGATCGCGTTAGACTTGCGACTTCATGTAACCCCAGAGCCAAAAATCACACGGACTGAGATCTGAGAGGCCACGCACGAAGAAAATGGCAGTTCAGCACGCGATCATCACCAAACGACGTGTGCATGATATCTTTCACACGTCTAGCAATATGGGGTGGAGCGCCATCCTGTATAAAAATCATACTTTCCAGCAGTTGTTTATAAGCCAGGCTAGGGATGATGTGATTCTGTAACGTATCGGCGTACCTCTCACCCATCACGCTAAAAGTTACAAAACCAGAATCACGCATTTTCTGGAAGAAAAAAGGTCCGATAACGGTGGTAAATTCACACCACACCGTGACCTTTCTAATCGAGAAATGGAGTTTGCGTGAAAGTTGTAGGATTTTGGTAGCCCAAATTCTGCAGTTGTGGGTGTTGACAGACCTTCGGAGTGTGAAATGGGCTTCATCAGTCCACAATACGTTAGACAACAAATCATCATCTTTTGAAACACCTACACCACAAAGGCTCTCTGCTTCACAAAATTGCCAAGTAGCAGTTCATGATAATGCTGGATTTTGTACGTATAGCATCGAAGGGTCGGGTCCAATCATCTAAACCATAAAATTAAACCATAAACAGGGCTTGCATTCCCCCTAAAATTCCTAAATTTCCTAACTATTATTTTATCTCCTAAAATTTTCTTCTTGTTCCTAAAAATTCTATATCGTCAAAATTTCCCCAGAAAATATCGCGAATTTCGACAAATGGTCACCGAAAAAGACGCATATTTTGTCAAAAGGTCGCTAAAATAACGCACATTTCGTCAAAAAATCGCTAAAATAATGCAAATTTCGTCAAAAGATTGTGAAAAAAATGCAAATTTCGTCAAAAGATTGTGAAAAAAATGCAAATTTCGTCAAAAGATCGGGAAAAAAACTTACATTTCATCCAAGGATATCGTGGGGTAAAAAAAACTAATTTCGACAAACAATCCTGAAAATAAATTCAAAGTTCATCTAAGGATCGCGACAAACACGAATTTCTTCAAAGGATCGTAAATTTTTTAAAAACCTCTTGGAAAAAAAACTAGAATTTCTTAAAAAGATTGCGGAATAAACGTGAATTTCGATTTAAAAAAATCGTGAAAAACCCCTCAAATTTCATCCAAAAATCAAGGGAAAAAGATAATTTCGTCTAAGAATCGTGGAAAAAACGCGAATTTCATCAAAAAATTGTGAAAAAAAAAAAAAACGGCAATTTCGTTGAAGGATCATGAAATTTTATCAATCAATCGTGCATATAAGGCTAATTTCGTCAAACGATAGCACAAAAATATACATTTCATCAAAAGATTGCAGAAAAAATGCGAATTTCATCTAAGAATCGCAAATTTTGTCAAAAGATTGATGAAAAAACACAAATCAATTTCGTCAAAGAATTGCGAGAAAATGCTAATTCCGTCAAAAGATCGAGAAAAAAAATGCGAATTCCGTAAAAGATCACGAAAAAACGTGGAATTTTGTCAATAAATTGTGCAAATAAGTGAATTGCGTGAAAGAATGTGTTTCGTCAAAATATCGCGAAAAAAAACATGCAAATTTCGACAAAGTGGGAAAAAAACCTTTCAGAAGCTTTTCTGTGAGCTTCAGAATTTTTTTTTTCTCATAATCACCCCTGCTTCCTGCCTCTTGTTCTCTAGGTTCTCCAAGAACATCCAAAAGAGAGAGGAGAGCATTCATTCTGGTTAGGCTCAATGATCCAGGAACTCAAAATTCTAATTAATACTATTGCAGTAAGCATAAGCTGTCAAAACGGTTTGTAATATGCAGCCGGTTATTGTGCAAATTTAAATGCCCTCATTCGCAAGAAACAACACAAGCACGGGAAACAAGGGCTGAATTCATTGTAATGATGGGAATATTCTTTGGCAGTGTACCACATGTGCCTGACTAGCACAAAAATACTGTTATTACATACTTGTAATGTTAAAAATATCGCAAATGCCCCTAAAATTTGGGAAAAAATTCCTAAAATTTTGAAAAATCCTAGTGCTAGCCCTGCATAAACTAAACCATAAAACATCGTCTAAACCATAAACAACCATCGTTTAAAGCCCATCGTCTAAACAACCCGTGGCTTTGAACTTCGAAATCATTCTCTTCACAGCTGCAATTGTCATGGGACCATTACCCATACTAATACCCTTCATATGGCGATAGGATCATAAAGCTGCAGTAGCAGATTCCCCATTTTGATAGTAGCTTCACTAACATTGCCTTTTCTGGTAACGTCAACATGCTGCGATTGCTGGTGCATCTGATTATCTCTCTCATTACAGCTCCTTTTATACACAATTCTCAGGCAGCGTCACTGACGTTTTGCAGTACAGTGCCATCTGTCGGCCATTTTTTCAACTTATTTTTGTGTGGTTACAATAAAACCCCATGCCATTCCAAGCATGTGTGTCAATTTTTACCTCTCTACCTACAATATTCCGTGAATTATTAATTTTTCAAATGTACACTCATTTTCTGATCACCCTGTACAATCTGCACAAATTCAGAACTGCTTTTACGCATTATCTAGTTATTATGTAACAAAATTGTTAAAAGTAAATCCATTCTAGTTTTCATGACATTTGAGTTTAGTTTGCTGCAACTTTAGGATCAACACTTGATAAAGCTCTTGTTAGTTGCAGATGTAATAGTGATATTTCCTGCATTTCATTTTTGCTTTCATAATGAACTTCAAGAAATCTTTCTTGGAACTTTTCCTAAGCTGCAGATTTAAGGGATTTTAAAGAGTTTGAAACTGCAGTATAACGGAAGTTTTAATTTTACATGTATATTTGCTTACTTTTAAATGACATTTTTTTGTAGAATACTACAACATAGTTGGCGTCCAGATTTAGTGTGATGCGCTACACATTACGAAAATCTATTTGAAAAATTATTTACAAATGAAAATTTTCAGGGGGAAGGAATTTATGTCATTGATATTTATCAATGCTACAAAGTATCAAATACAGCAATTTTTTTTTTATAAAATTCAAATTTTAAATATTTTAAAGATTTTGAAATTGCAGAAATGGGAGAAAACAGAAATTGGTCATGGGGTATTTTAGATGATTGATTAATTATTTATTGTTACTAGAAAGCAATGAATATGACAGTTTTTTTTTTAAGTAAAGAGTTTTAAATATTTTAAGCCCATATTATAACACAATTAGGTGAGACTTTTTCTCTAAATAAATATTTTTAACTTCTTTCTACACTGGGAAGAAAGGGGTAATTTATATTGTTGATTATTTATTTATTGCACTAGAGAGCAACAAGTAGGACAAGAGTTTTTTTAAATATCAAAATAAAGATTTTAAATTTCCTTGTATGCTGTGTGTGTGGGAAGGGGGGAGGGAGTAAATTCTGGATAAAGGAGGAGGGAAATTAGATGATCGTTATTTGTCTATTGTTATTAGAAGCAGTGATCAGTAAGTAGGGCAGATAACTTTTCTTTAAAAAAAAAAATAAAGAGATTTAAACGATTTGAAACAGCATTAGGGTGAGAGGAGGGATGAGGGCAAAAGGAGGAAGCAGAATTTTTTGGTACTTACTTATTATCCGTGCCAGTTTTAAGCCAACTGCGCCAGGCATGGAGCCAATAATACTAATTATAGTAACCCTTATATATTTTTTTTCTTGCTGCATGATACATGCCTGGGAATAATCTACTTTTTTTAGTAGGGGTCATTTCTATATGTAGTAAGATTAACAAATAGTTAATTTATTTTAGGTATTGCATTTATGAGTAAAATACAAATATTTTATTTGACAAATTTAATAAGATAGATATAAAAAAGATAATATTAGCATTAAGAAACAACATTTTTATACACATTTCATCAAAATTGCATAAAAAGGTAACGGTCAATGGAAACAAATGGATCAAATGGTTGGCAAGCAGCAGAAGGGAAAAATATTTTTGATGCCATGTTAAAGTCTATTGCAGAATTATTTCCGCCGCAAAACAAAATGTCATCTTAAACCTTTTTATGCATTTACTAAATGTTAACAAAATTAACTTTCTAGAATATGCTATATTATTTACCATTTCTTATATTATTTATTATTCTTTCTTATTTACTATGATATTTACTATTTATTAATTTTACTAAAATAATGTTATTTACTTTTTTTAACAATGTTATAAATTTAATAAGCATATATTACATTTTATTTATTTTATATTAATTACCATTTTTAACAATGTTATTTGATAATGTTAAATTACTGTATTTGAAAACATGATTGGCAACGATAAACAAGATTGGTACTGGGCAACCATTTTTGGCGATCAATCTCCTGGCACGGATAATACGTAAGTACCAATTTTTTTAATGGAGGAGGTTATTTAGATGATTTATTTATTGTTATTAGTAAGCAACAAAAATTGACATTTTTTTTTTTCCCGTTTGAGAAATAGAACTTTAATGATTTAAAACTGCATATGTTGGGGGATCAAAGAATATAATTGCTTATTTGCTTACTGTTACGATGCAGCAGCAATTAGAACAATTAATTAAGAGAAAAATGAGTGAAATTGACTCTTGGTCAAGAAAAGTGCTGTTTGGTGGCGGTATCGAACATCTCAAAAAATTGTACTGGAATGAAAAATTCTATTGTTGTTTCATATTCCCTGCAACATCTATTTGAAAAAGTTAGAATAAAATTTTTAGAAAGTCTCCTTTTTCATAAAATAGTTGCCTATTTGTCAGAAATAGTTGCTTTTCACGCATTTTTTGTTTAAAAAAGTTGCCTTAGTCTCCTGAAGCAAAAATAGTAGCAAATGGCAGGCCTGTACTAAATTATTCAGTCATCACCATGCATAATATGTTTAATTTTTTATTTATCATTTAGGGTTGTTTGCATTTTACTTAAAATTTTATTAGTCAGTCTGACTTGTTAATCATAAAACTAAGTTTATCAACAAGAAAATCAGGGTCAATTGAGAAAAATCAGCAAAACATTTTTAAAAACCAATAAAAAAAGTACATAGTTTTATAACACTGACATGTTGTGCACATATTAATGGATACTGTCATTAGACTTTTACTAACAGCTATCGCAAATTAAAAAAAATATATATTCTTATAATTAAAAGTAATATATTAGTATTATCTATTTTTCATTCCCTCAACACCTTTAAGGCTAAGATGTGAAAAACTGGTAGTTTTATCGGTTTATGTATCAGAACGCAAATTTTTCCCCATTCACTCTCCATTCCTCCGAATGATTTGAAAAGTCAATGCCGAAAACTGTATTTTAAATATTTTTCCCTATTTTCTCCATTTATATATCCCTCTTAGTTGCGTTATATACCAGTCACCATTTTATCATACATACCCATTGACACTGATAAGTTTTCCAATAACTCATGGAAGGTCGGGTACATGCCAACATACTGATAATTTCCATAAAACTGTATCTATATCTTCTGTAGCAAATAAACAGCTTTCAAACCAAAAAAAAAAATTATTTAATAAAAATGTATCTTGTTTATTTGGGGGTTTTATTTAATTACATTTATTAAGGCTGTTGTTCTCAAATCCAAAGGAGCTACTTTCTGACACATTTCTGAATTATTTTTTGTTCAGAAACACATACAATTGGCAGGTGATTTTATTCAGAAACTGCATAATCAAATGGCATTTTCCATTTTTGGTAAAGATATGATTTTTCAGAAAATACTGTCAAAGTTTGTGTTTTGAACTGAATTCTCGGCGCAACAGCTTGTAACTCAATAAGTAATTTATCAAAATGTTGCAGGAGTAATTACCATATATCTTTAGCCAACTGTGACAAGGATAGCAACTCTGTATGTAGCTTGCATAAAAACTAAGTGTTGAAGTGAAGTACAGTCATTGAATAAAAACTATCTTGATGCAGGTTTTTTTTTTTTTCTTAGGGCCCATTTTGTGAAAAGTCAGTTATTTTTGTGAAATTTATTCTATTTTTGTGAAAAATAACATTTTGTTATGAAAGATGAAATCCAGCTACTCAAATTCAAACCAAGCATTTAAAATAACTTCTTTAAGTCCTTCTGCTAGAGTTTTCATTTCTGGTGAACTCGTTGTATTGCAAATGACACATTTTAAAACCTAACAAAATAAAAATAATTAATGGAGAGTATGTTTTTATGGAATGTAATTTTGTGAAGGAACCCAAAATTTTTCCTGGATCGACCCCTATGATGGAAAAACTAATTATTTTTCATTGAATAAATAATTAAACATTTTTGCAAACAACTGATTAAAACTCTTAGAAGAATATAACAAATGCATATTTAAAATATGCTTTATATGCCCATTTTGTGAAAAGTCAAAGTTATTTTTGTGAAATTTATTCTATTTTTGTGAAAAATAACATTTTGTTATGAAAGATGAAATCCAGCTACTCAAATTCAAACCAAGCATTTAAACTAAGTGTTAAAGTGAAGTACAGTCATTGAATAAAAACTTCAAGCTTAAGTTGACATTTAAATAAATGCATTGCTTTGACTGCCTGCAACCTTTTACTAAAAATTAAACTACTGTAGCCCCATAATACTGATCAAGCAAGTATACACACCAACCACATCTGCTTCAGTTCCATTTCAACTGATAAATAAATTACAGTCACAGTTAATTAAATAACATTAGCATAATACAAAGAAAGGATTATGGTTGCAAGTTAACAAAGATTCAAAAGCTTGACAATCGAATTAATCTCTGTCTCGAGTTAATCTCGGGTTAAACAGTCAATAACTCTGAGGTTACTTTTTTCATAAATAAGTATTCAGGATATATCTTTTATAAGTAACTATATTAAAACAGTTCTTAATATAAAAATAAATAGAAATATATATCCATTTAAACCATTTTAACTTTACTGAAATTTTCTATGAGCAGATGTTTTTTTATATTTAGATTCTTATCAATTATACTTAACTTTAAACTTTTTTTCATAAACACAATTTTAAATAATTGTATTAAAAGGTGTTCAACTAAATATTGTGGGGGTGAGTGAAAGAGATTAGGAAAAACTTACTGGGATTAAACTAAACTTAAAACAGGTTTTAATGTAAATTCCAACAGAAAACACTATTTGATTCTAAATCGCTTCAATAGTCTGACCTGCCAATTTTATGACTTTACAAATGTGTCTAAGTTTTGCACTATTGAGTGGGGAATTTGAGAAGCACCTTAAGAAATACTAACAGTGCGAAACATGTATAGTTAACATAGGTCAAATTGACGCAGTTTTATGGAAATTATCAGTAAGTTGCAGCTATGTAGGGTTAATTTTAGAAAATACAAAAATTAAACAAAGTTGATCCTTTATACATACAGGTTGCAATTTTTGAAAGACTTCTCTCTTCTAACTCAACAACTAAAACAATTCCACCATTTATTAATTGCTTGTATTGTCGGTAATAGGGATTTAAGAGAACAGACAAATAACATACTTGAAAAAAAGTATTTTACCTTTTCTTTATCAGGTGAGAATGTCCAATTGAGAGTCAATTGTTGACTAGCTATTGTAAAATTTGAGTAATGTTTCAAGATTTTTGTAGGATTTACACATAAAATGCAAATAAACACGAACTCTGATCATTTAAAAAAAAAAAAAAAAAGTTAATACTTTTTTTTTTTTTTTCCAAAATGAAGAATTGAACAGTTTTATCTTTATCAGAGAGGTTCCTGCTCTCCTTCCCTCTGATGACTTTTTTAATGGTGATTATATCCCCATCCTCCTGAACCCCTCATTTAGGATTATATTTTTAACACATGAATGTAAAAAGAGAAACACAACTAAAAATTGTCTTCCACAAAAGGTTCCAATTTTTTTTTTTTTTTTACTGTTTAAATATTTTAAATCTTATATGAATAAGAATTTTATATTTAAAAATCCTAGATACAAAAAGAAAATGTTATTAAATTTGCAAATACAGTGAAGGCAATCCATTCTTTAATTTTTTATTGATATACACACATTTTATTGACATACTCTCATACATCCAGGATTTATTAAAATAAATATATATGTTAAGGCTCTTTACTACTATGAATAAATATGGTAAACTGAATTAAATATCATAGATATTTTTAATGATGATTAAAAATCATATTATATTTTTAAAAAAACTGAAATTTTATCTTATGTAGACAGTGTTAGAGTTTGGAAAGAATGTAGCATGTAAGAGGTGCTACAGCACAAAGTATAAAGTAACGACATAAAAATCTGGTTGAACATCAGAAAGATAAAGTCAAATTTGAAACTGATACTTCTTAAAAGAGAATCAAAGTGCTTTCACCAAACCTGTTGAAGAAAATACATTTGCTTTAAAAAAATAATTATTGTCTTTATTACATTAAATATCCCAAGAGTCAAAATCAGTCACTACAAAATTGAAGGAATGATATCTAGAGTAGTTAAAATTTTTTGAAAGTACTATAAGCATAAGTGCCATTGCTAGAAAAATTTATACGTAGTGGATAGATTTACAAAAGTCAGAAATGTGCTTAAAAACTTATATTATATTCATACGTACATGCTTAATCATCATCAAATCTTAAATTGACAACTTATGAATACAGATTATTAAAAGACCACCCCCCAATAGTCTAAGTACTTGGAGTTTTCATTCAAAATTACGAAGCACCTGAGTAAACTTTAACTTCAAGGCCAATTTCATAATCCTATCTTGTTATTTGATAGTATTAGCATTTTCAAATAGAATTTATTACTTTGATAAAACAATTTTTAAAAAGAAAATGTATTTCATTTTAAATGTTGCCAGGCATTGTTGCAAAAATGATCGTAGTGGAATTTTTCAGAATGTACTAAAAATTTATTTAAAAAATTAATTAAAAAGAAGATTTTTGAATTGGAGCACTCTTTTATAGGACATCTTTGCATAGCTTCCAAGCTTTTGTTATTTTTAAAAGCAAATAAACATATTCCCATAAATTTAGTATTATAGATAATCATTAACAGACCAGCATGCACAATCTATTTTTAAAATAAATACAATTTAGAAAAGTCCTTCCGGCCTGTACCGGGAGGAAAAGATAGCTTTCCTATATCTTAGTTTTAAAATTTTAGCTAATGTTACACGAAAACAGCAAGTTAAAATGCAAAGAAATATTTACAAAAGATTCGTTAATACTGAATTTGAATAAGAAATTCGCCAAATTGGCTTCATTTATGAAGACTTATTTTGATCGCCAAATTTGGCGATATTTCGCCAAATGTCACCAATTTTGGCGCTAACGGATATGAATATATAGTTTTATGCGTATGATTCGGAAAATTATTACAACAATGAAAGAAAATAATTTGCGAGTAATCGCGTTAATGTGCTGTTTTGTTTCAAAAAGTCAGCCACCCTAGAATTTCAAAATGCTCTATCTCAGCCATTTTTTAAGATAGAGGTAAACCAAAAAATGCTCTGGAATCCTTGTATCAAGGCCTAACACGTAATTAAAAAATAAATTTGAATTTTTAACTTTTTTGTATATTTATTTTAGTTTTAAATTTTTAAATGGCCGCTATCTTGAAACAAAATGGCGGACTAAGCTGGCCAACGAACTCGGTCGAGACATTGGTTAGCTTAATACACACAATTAGTTTCATCAAAATCGATTTATAAATACGAGCGTTATCGTATGACATAGGTCAGATATATATTTATATTTATCTACCATATATATATAAAATCCTAATGAAACGAATTTGTGAAACGATTTTATGAAACGAATTTATGAAACGATTTTATGAAACGACTGATTATGTTTCAGGGCTATTTTTAATAAAATATTAAACGCTTGATTGTGAAATTAATACCAATTGTCCATAAAAATCCGCGGATGTCAAAACTGGTAATAGAATTTTGAAATTGATATTAGTTTTCGAGATATTAATTTTTTTCTAATTTTAATGATATTTCTGTAATGATGGCAACTAATTACTCAGTTTTTTTGTGACAAAAAAGGGAAAAAAATTGAAAAGGATCCCGATAGGGATTTTTCATTTCTTTTTATTCGTCATTTTCAAATTGAAACTGAATTTATCTTTTATTTCAATCGATAATGAAGACAAGATTGTGATTAAATTATGTTTTTCATGGAAAATTTGAAAAAAAAATCACATTTCTATCGTCAGGATTCAATCGTCTGTCAGCATTTAATTTAATTTATAAACTGAAAATATTTTAAATAAATTCTTCCAAATGACGTCATTTATGTAAACGCAAAAGAAAGGGGGGAAAGGAATTAATAGTAATTATTATTTATTGATATCATTTTGTTATTTTTTTGTAAAATTAATTAAACGAATTTATAAAATCACTAATTCGGATATTTGAAACGAATATATAAAATAATAATTGCCCAACTGAACGGAAGGAGAATAAAATATCCTGCTTGGTTTTTTTCGCCAAGCTTTTTAAAAAAGCGTCAAAGACCCCTATAATAGAAAAGCACCAAAAGTTCATTGGGTTTGTTTTCATAACTTTTGGCAACAAATCTATGTATATTAACGAATATATCCCTTTTTGAAGCTCGAATTACGCCAAACCTAAAAGCAAAGGATCCTATACTGGAAAAGTACCCGATTTTCTTATGGACAATATTCAAGTGACATAACATGGTGTAAAATTATCGCGGATAGCAAATTTGTTTAAATATCTCATCAATTGATGCCGAATAAATTCAGGCATGCATGCACAAAATATTTAATTAATTTTGTATGATACATAATTATTAGAAAATTCGTATATACATATTAATTAAAATGAATAATTTACGTATTTAAAATAACATGAAAATATGCATGATGGTGCACTAAAATAGAGAGAAAATTAAAACCTGTTAATGAAAATGTGTATAACATAGTACTTTTCAATATCGTGGTTCTTAATATTATTCACAAGCAGATGAAATTTTTCTCATCCTTAAACGCAAAGGAAGAATAGAATACAGATCGTTGTTATAAAAGTCCGAGAGGTAGCCATTATTTAAACCTAACCATTTTATACAAGCTGGTTTTCCAGTTGTAATTGATTTTACTTATCAATCCCGAAAACAGTCGTCAGTTGTCGCAACAGCTGTGTATGAGACCATGGTAATCAAAAAATGCCCCATTAAAACGTTAAAAGCATGGCAACCCAATCACAGATTTACCAATATTTTTAAAACTAGAATCCGTCAGGCCGAAATGTCGGAGCATTGAGTGGGATAAACATAAAATATAACATGAACAATATATAATATATATTTTTTATTTTTATATTTACTGTTTAATAGTATAAAAGAAAAATTACAATAACTGCTGTTGAATCTTCAAGTGTTTATTCGGTCAACAGTTGCCTCAGATACTGCTCAAATGCTAATCTATCAGCAAGTGCCCCCCTTCTTCTAATTTGGTCTAGCCTATCCTTTGCGAAAGGCACTTCAATCAGAACATCCTCTAAACGTCGAACCCTGCTAAACGCGACATAAGTTGCTCCAAGTGACAACTCCTTTTCACCAATGTCCACACCTATTTTTGACAAAGTTAAACCTTGGGATTTGTGTATGGTGACAGCGTATGAAACTGTTAAAGGTAACTGAGTACGGGAGCATGAGACATTGTTTTCTTTCCAAGACTTTGTAATAGGTGTGACAGGAAAAAGTCTTTCAGTGAGAAATGGTCCCCGATAATCATCAAAATGAACCATTACTGCCTGTGGCAAGCCTGGAGGCCGTAATCCTGGTCCGTAGACAATATCTTTTACCGTACCAAGTGCACCGTTGACCAATCCTTCCTCAGTCCACAGATTGGTACGCAACATATACGTGCTCATCTTCACTCCATCTTGCTATTTGATTATTGTGGTCTGCTAATATTCTTGCCACTGGCCATTTTGATTTACGAAGTACTTCTTGATTATGTTCTTCAGCTTGCTTGTTTGTGGGAAAAATGCGTATGGCATTTTGAAATCTTTCAAGTTCAGCCGGAGGCTGTATAGCTTTACGTCGTTGCATAAGGGATGCGTATTGGTCGCCTGTAACTTCGCCTACGGAAAGCGAATCAAGAGTCTCTCTAAACTGTATTTGCTGATCGTCGCTTTGTCTCATTGACTTTGTTAAGGTGAAACATTTTTCAAACATCTTAAGAAGTGTTTGTCCACGTAAAGCCAAAATGTCTTTTATAGAATGTCTCCTATATAGAGGTGTGTCTTTTAGAGGCTGTAGCTGCCTAATATCTCCAATCAGGTAAACAAATAAGCCTCCAAAAGGTTCAATGCTGTCTGGTTTACCTTCGCGACATCTTTGCTCAAGTGCAGCCATCAGACGGCATCCGATCATTGAAAATTCGTCAATAATGAGAAATGAAACTGGATTCATGCTGAGCTGTAGATTTCTTGCTGCTTCACTTCCTAAATCAGCAAACGATTTAAAACATGTTGGTACTTTTAGTACAGAGTGAATTGTTTTGCCCTCGACATTAATTGCAGCAGCACCTGTTGGAGTCAAAACCATAATATCTTCCGGTCCTAACTGCTCGGTAACTCTTTTACGAATTTCTTTTATTACCGTACTTTTTCCAGCTCCGGCATTCCCAATATTAAAAGTACGTTTAGGGCAATTTATAAATCTTGATTTCAAAGACGAAAGCTGTTGCGTGCATAAGTGAAGTATTTTTTGCTGCTCATCTGTAAATCTGATCTGAGACGTATCGTAATTTTTATGCACTGTAAGTTGTTGTTCTTTACAGTAATTTAAAAATGAAGTAAAATTGCGATCAGGGTACTTGTAACTCTCACTTTTCCACTCACATGCATGATCAATCACGCGTTGCCCCAAAGTATCCTCGTTTGTCTGCACAGGAACTATGGCAGCTGCTGCCATATATGGATCAATCTCGCGGTATTCTTCTTGCAGGATTTCTGTCTCATGTGTACTGATAACAGCAGGAAAATTTATTTCTTCGTGTGCATCAATATTTAGATCATTGAATACTTCCTCCCATGAGTGATACGCAGACGGCAGGCCTTCTTGCAATAAAGAGTCAGAATTACCTCTCCAAGGATAATTGAGTAATACTTGTTGCCTATAGTATTCTTCGGCTAGAGTTGGGTCGTGGTTGAGTGATGTAAGAGGAAAAACTCTGACAACTGCATCTTTTCTTCTTTGGTGATAATCGACTCCTCTTATTGAGAAAGATTTTGCAAACTTAAGAAGCGTGCAGGAAATAAGTTTCTCCGCGCGCAATATTTCTGAAGCATGCTTTTTGATGGTCTTTCGTCGCTTGAAAAGTTGATTTCCTCCCTGTTCTTATCATGAAGCCGTATTGTAACTACTTCCCGACTACTGTGATACATTGGCCATCCCATTAATATGTGTACTACCTCTTGGGCTGAGTAATCCCTTTCAGAAACAGAAGACAAAATAAGTTTTTGGACTGCTTGAACCGCTGGATTTGTTTCGTTCATCTTATTTAAAATCTCAGATAACAATTCCTTGTAAGGAACAGAAGCTGTTTCTGATTTTGAAGCATATTTGGCAATGTAATGCAAAACCGCATCCTTTGATGTAATAGGACTGAAATCCGTGTTAGCTCTCCAAACTTGTGACACGAAGCAATTGTAGGTATTCATTTCAGAATCGTTTCTTTTTGGCAAAAAGCTAATTATGTCATTTTCTACTTGAAGCTTTGGAGAGTCGCACTCTGCTTTTGGAAAACCAAATCTGCAGCTATAACTAATTGTACCTCTTTTTTTCCTTAGGCAATAATCTCCATGTCTTGTGTGACGTTGGACTTGATTTAAGAGCTGAGCGAGATCTTTTTCACGATCTTCACTGGAAATGTCTGAAAAGCGAACTCGACAGCGGTGTATATCATTTACGAGGACGTCCTTGTCAGGATTAACAGCACTGCATAGTTTTTCAAAATATGCTGCTATATTTTCAGCGTTAGTCATGTCTAGTGTTTCCATGTTTGGCGCCCCTCTTAACCACAACAATCCATCCATGTGAGGACTTCCACGCCACTGCCATTCGAAACGAACCCAGTAGTCGTCTATTAAAAACAACGGCGTCAAGATTTTTCTCAAAAATATATCACAACGTTTTTGAAAGAGCCAACCAGTCAACAGAGGGTTGTCGTGCATTAATTGTCTGCGTTCTGTATCAGTCAGCTCATTTGGATCTCTGTTAGGCTCTAAAAGTCTGAAAAGATCAGGCCAGTGATAATCATCTGCAGACAGTGTAAAAAAAATTGTTGGTGCTCCAATTTGTCCTACCATGGAAAGGAGTTCCCCACAACGTGCACGCCAGTATCCTTTTGTGGATCTTAATTTGCTAGCATAAATCATAATGTGTTTTGCCATTTCTGGTTGCCTATTCAGAATATCACGCATCTGCTCTACCGTCTTATTGCTGAACCTATTTCGCTGAACGAAAAAACGCCCTTTAGCCAAAGACTGCCACCGAAGAATTGAATTCATGGCAAAGTAACGAAATCGGGGGTCTTTAGCAAATCGCCCATCTTCATACTTCATTTGAACTTAAAATACTCATCAGGAGAGACTGCTTTTTGACGAGGTTGTCGTAAGTCAGCTGTACCATGTGGAAAAAGATGAGGAAAAGCACGTGCTATGTAACCCTCTTCTTGAAATTCGTTGATAGGCTGTGAATTTAATGAAGGGTGAGGCACACGAATTGCGTCATTTATTAAGTTGTTTTGATCTACCGGTTCAAGTAGTGGTCTAAATGACTCGCGCCTTATTTCCTCGTTCAAAGTATCAATATCCTCAGTAATATCGGTTGCTGTTGGTAACATTTGAGATACGTCACCATTCTCAGGTAATGTAGTGATCAAATCTTCATCAATTGTGATATTTGAATAATAAGGATTGTGAGCTTTAAGCCACCTGAGTGCTTCTAGAAGTCGTTGTGAGCGAACAAAAAACTCTGCACATCCTGATAAAGTATCTTTTGTCACTAACATAGTTGAAGTCATATCTGAAGGATTGACAGGCAGGCACGAAATAAAACTCTCAATATTTTGTTTAAAGCTGATTACATTTGAGTTGTCAGTATACCGGTACTCGGCAAAAAATCTGAAGGTAACTGACTTGTGCGACTTCTCCGCATTGAATTACGATTCACAGTTCTTCTCATTTCAGCTGATTGCTTTCTCTTAACTGGCATCCTTGCAAATTCTATATAATAAAAACATATAATCCGTTCATATATAAACTGTTTCTTAATATATATTTTTTTTTATCCTGGATTAGCTGGACTATATCAAAATAAACAGATTTACTCTCATACTTCTTTTATACAATAAGCTTGAATGAAAAGAAAAAAAAATATTTTGAAATGGAAACAAAAAGTTTAATTACACCAATTGCTGAGTTCGATTTAAAAAAAAACTAAATTCATGTACTTAATACGATTTAAACTTCATTGCACGTGTTTCAAGATAAAAATGTATGGGGTCCTTATTTCAGAAAAGTAAAATATATGTAAAATATATAAAAGTAAAATATATGGGACCAAGATTAAGAGCTTTTACTAAAAGGTTGTTTCCGAGTATATTGTTATTTAAATAAGTTTCTCATGATAAAAAATGGCAACAATATAAATTTTTTCAATTTTCTTTTTATTTAATTCAAAAGTTTTTCATGATAAAAAATGGCAACAATATAAATTATTTCAATTTTCTTTTTATTTAATTCAAACAATCGCAATGTTATCTCTATGGGGAAATGGAAAATTCTAGAGCAGACGATTCCGGGCGTTAGAGTTGACGAATATTTCTGTTTTTCAATCCCCGGCGAGGTTTTGCCACTACCGACTTCCAGTCCAATTTTGGTATCAATGCGGCAAATATTTTGGTCGCTATCGTGTACACAAAAGTGTAATTTTTCATGGGAAGCCGGAGCTTTGCTCCGACAATAAAACACGCTGTCATGTTTTTAGAGGCCTCAAAGTCTGAGCGGGGGTTGGCGAGCGTAGCTCGCAGGGGGTAGGCCCCCTAGTTTATATATATATTCCTCCGAACGGCTGCAATAGGTAGCTTTATACTTTTTTGTATTGAAAGCTACCTAAAACTCAATTAAATTTTATAGATTTGGTTGGTAACGGAGTATTTTTTTCGAAAAATAAGATAAAATAAACTATGCATAATAATAAATTTGGAACTTTGTGTGAATATTTCTTTAACATGTCTGTGTTTTATACGCAAAAATTTTATTCTGTGCAATGCTAATAACTTTTTTTTTTATGTGGCCAGCGGCTTTGTATGTGTTGTATCCCTAAAATTGGGATATTCTGACATTATTTCAAATTATCTTTTATTAATAGTAATTTCTAATTAATTTTTATTTAAAGCAGTTAATACATTTTCGCACGAAATTTACACATACTTTTAATTGAAAATTGCAGGAAAATGTAATATTTAGATTTGACCTGAATTAATTATAAATATGACAAATATTTTCTGTTCAACCTGAATTAAAAATATGAAAAATATTTTGTGTTCAAATTTTCTGTTTTTAATTGGTGAACAAAATGGAAATACATTTTTTTTTTGTAACTGGATCTTCCTGGATTAAACTAAGCACACAATTCAGTTCAACAATTTTTAGTTGTGAAGTGGGTGTTCAATTTTATTTATGAATTTAAAGAAGTAATTTATCAAATAATGTAATTTTAAATTCAGTGAAAAGTTCAATGATACTTATTATAAATTATTTGGTGTTTGTAGTAACAGGCAAACTTTTAAATTAAATTTTAGTTCATAACTTGGCCTGCAGCAGTAAACGAGTTTGACATGCCTGTCCCAATTTTTTCACAACAGATTTTTCTTTCATCATCAGGAATTTCTAGGCCACTTTTGGACAATTCCCAAAATACTGGTTGCTATTGTTATCATTCATACGTGACTTCAAAACATCTAACAATTTCAATTTTTACATCATCCATCGAATAGGTAAAAAAGTGTACTTTCGAATGATATGTGTTTAAAAACTGTAGTTCAATTTAATGATTAAAAACAAAAAAAAATCAAGTATGAATATTTTTTTATAAATCTCAACAATGAACATTTGTTTGCGACAATAATGTAACTAGTAGCAAGGTTACCACAATTGGCAATTGACTGTAAAAAAAAAAAAAAAAAAAGCTAGTTAACCATAAGTTAACCACTTTGGCACTGAACTAAAATCTCAATGAAAAGACCCATTTTCATTTGATGTTGAATATAAAATTAATATCAAGTTAAATTTGTTTAAAGATACTAGGGGGCTCAGCCCTCTACTCGCTAACGCTCGCCAACCCCCGCGAATTGCGAAGCAATTCTCATTTAGACTGCTATGCGATCCCAAGCAATTCTAGCTGGAATGAGTACTACCATAAATCATTTTAACATATGAAATTGACATTTTTTTTTAATGTAAAAAAAAGTAATTGAAAACTTTGTTGAAAACACAATTAAAAATGCATTTATATTGGTGCTGCCGATGGGCATAAATCATTTAAATACTATGAAAAAAGGATCTTGGAAAAACAATTAGTTTAAAACTCATTGCTTCAATAACATTGTACAGCACGGCTTAAATTCATTGAAAAAACACTATGTGATAGGAAGATAGTTTATATATGTCATCAATTATTGTTTAAATTTCTTTGACATATTACTGTTCTAATTGATTACAGATTTTTGAAAAATAAATTATTTTTTATTTCACCAAGACAGCAACAGATAGCAGCAGGTGTAATCTAGACAGTTGCTATTTTTATTCTCTCTGGCTTTCGTGTGAGTGAAATTCAAAAATAAATTCTAAATAAGAGTAGAGAATGCAATTAGAATTAACGATATTATTCATAATTAAAATGAGAAATCATCTCAAACGCTTTGGATTACGTACATGTTATTTATTTTTAATAATTGCCAGTTTGAGTTTCACTGCTCTGTGCTCTCACAATGGCCGCCATATTGAAGCTGGAAACTACGATTGTTGCCAAATGATAATCTAGAAATTCAGCTTTTTTTTCTGCGCCACGTAAGAAATATATATATAGATATTGCATTAGAATATGCTCAGAATTATATTTTAATTTTAGTTTTTCAATTTTATTATAAAATTATTAATTGATCTACAAACAACGTGACAAACAGTATTTATTTTTATTTTTTTTTATTCCTGAAACTACTTTAAATGTTCATGCTGAATTTTAACTTTTTTTTTTTAATTCGGTGAATTTCCTTCATAGTTCATTCAACATGAAGAGAGATTCAATGCCAATATAAGGGTTTCAAATTTACAAGTTCCAGTTTTGCACTTTTATCACTGATTTTGTGATTTTATAATAAATAATAAACATGTTTTCCTAACAAAACCTGATTAGAAAAAAGAAATCAACACATACTTGAAATGATTACTTTCCCCCCCCCCCTCCTTTCTTTATACATTTTAAACAATATAAACATACACTGAAGAAACAGAGAAAATACAATTTTTTTAATATAAAAAAACGGTACTTACGTATTATCCGGGCCAGGTCACATACAACTGAGCCAAGCACATGGCGTCATTTATACTAATTACAGTAACCCTTATTTTTTTATAACTATATAGCTTATTTGTTGCGGTAGTTCTGTTTGTTGTGATTGCTCATGCATTCACTTACGCTTCATCTTACGATAGCCTTCAGATAATTTATAGTTTATTTCTTTTATTATAATTTATAGTTTTCTGTTATTTATTTTATATTATTTACCATTTTTAACAATGGTATTTAATAATGTTAAATTACTGTTTTGAATATGATTGGAAACATATTTCTTTTAAATGCTAAAAGGTGTAAATTAACAACATAATACAAATTAAAATAACTTTTATTAGGTTGTTTTACATGTTTTGACTCACTCCGAGTCATTTTCAAAAACAAATGAGAATATTCCATAATTGCACGGGCTTTGAAGTTATTATTTTCATGTACTGTGCAATTATGGAATATTCTCATTTGTTTTTGAAAATGACTTGGAGTGAGTCGAAACATGTAAAACAACCTAATAAAAGTTATTTTAATTTGTATTATGTTGTTAATTTACACCTTTTAGCATTTAAAAGAAATATATTATTACAAGGTGTTATATAATTTATTATATTGTTATGATTGGAAACGATAAACAAGATTGGCAATTGGCAACCATTTTTGGCAATTTATCTCCTGGCCCGGATAATACCATACGTAAGTACACCAAAAAAAATCAGTGATTGCATTGATTGTAACCAAGATATTTCAAAGGCTGCCAATTTGCACATGCTTTTATTTATTTTCAGTCTCTCTTCATTTTGAATAGACAGTAGACAGCTTTATTGACTTAGTTAATGAATAATTTGAAGTTTACAAAGCAATTTTAAACAATGTGTGACTGAATAACATACAGTATCTCTAACTGTATTTAGCAGGTTATTAATTAAATATAATAAGTAATTAATAACAAGTATTAGCAGTAAAATATTCATATTTAATATTTTGGTACAATGATAAATAGGTCATAAAAAATTTCTTTGGTCATAATTTTTTTCCAAATTAATCAGCAAACATTCTGTGAAATAAGTTTTTTAACTACTCTAAAAAATACTAAAGTTAAAAAATACTTTGGTACTTCATATTGAATGTACCAATGATAAATTTGTTAAATATAAGTTTTCATTGATTTTTCATCACAATATAAGAATGGAAGAACTTTAACATATAAAAGAGGGGAAAAAAAGAAAAAAAAAAAGATAGATTAAGAAAAAAAAAATGTAGCTTTGGATTTCTAGTACTATATGAATATGTATATGGAAATATGCTAGATTCATGAAATATATTTAAGAGATATGCAATTTTCATATTTACAAAAGTTTGTTAAGAAGGGCAGAAAAAAATACTTACACACATTGAAAATATGTGAAAAAAAAAACATACACGCATTGTAATTTTTTTAAAATAGAAAATTTACTCATGCTGGATTAAGCTAGGATTATTAAACAGCAGATTGCAATTGTCAGTGGTTTTAGGTAGCTTTCAATACAAAAAAGTATAAAGCTACCTATTGCAGCCGTTCGGAGGAAAGCAGTTCTGGAAAATTTTGATATATTTTCACCAATCATGACCCCCAGACCCCAAAACCACCCTCCGTTCAAATGTTGATTTATATATATATATCTCCATATATATATATCTGACCTATGTCATACGATAACGCTCGTATTTATAAATCAATTTTGATGAAACTAATTGTGTGTATTAAGGTCACCAATGTCTCGACCGAGTTCGTTGGCCAGCTTGGTCCGCCATTTTGTTTCAATATGGCGGCCATTTAAAAATTTAAAACTAAAATAAATATACATAAAAGTTAAAAATTCAAATTTATTTTTTAATTAAGTGTTAGGCCTTGATACGAGGATTCCAGAGCATTTTTTGGTTTACCTCTATCTTAAAAAATGGCTGAGATAGAGCAGTTTGAAATTCTAGGGTGGCTGACATTTTGAAACAAGACAGCACATTACAAAAAATTTCATTTTTGTAATAATTTTCCCAATCATACGCATAAAACTATATATTCATATCCGTTAGCGCCAAATTCTCGCCAAACTTGGCGAGCAAAATAAGTCTTCATAAATGAAGCCAATTTGGCTATTGCTCCATAATTTGGCGAATTTCTTATTCAAATTCAGTATTAACGAATCTTTTGTAAACATTTCTTTACATTTTAACTTGCTGTGTTCGTGTAACATTAGCTAAAATTTTAAAACGAAGATATAGGAAAGCTACCTTTTCCTCCCGGTACAGGCTGGAAGGACTTTTTTAAGTCAAATGTAAAAACAAACTGAAAGGAAAATAAGATTTCTTTTCTTTTTTAGGTTGGTTGCTTTTTCTAAAGTAAAAGATTGAAAATGTCACTTTAATTCCTTATGAATGTGATGCAAATGATTCATTAACATTGTAAGGTATTGACTACTCGCATCACGTGAGTAGGCAATGTGTGAATGAGATCGTTTTTGTCCATTAACCGACTATGTGCGTACAAGTTATAAAGGCTCTCTATCTTTCTTTAACTTTCGAAGGACAGCTGAATCCCTGAAATTGTGAGTCGCCGTGTAATTTCGAATATGCAAATTTTCTGGAGCTGGTCGGTCGACACTGAAGTATATAAGCAGCGAATTTTGACTTGAGTGCAGAGCTCAGAGGAGCTGGTGAGCGCTCAGCAGAGACTTGGCCTGGGAAGTTGAATATTGCGACTGAGATTTAGGTTTAGCCTTGAGACCTCGCATCGAGTCTCGTGATTAATAATCAGCCTTAGTATTTTTATACTGGAATTTTATGCAGTGATAAAGCTGACTTGAACCTGCATCAGTGCTTATGTAATTTGAAGGATAAGAGTATTGAATCGTGATTATATATTTAAAAAGGTTAAGGTTTAATTATATTGTTTCGTTTTTGTTTAAGCTACAAGTGTTAGCAAGAACTCTTTAGTTAATTTAATTTTTTAGGAAAATTTCGTGGAGCTCGCTCAAACTCCCTACTGATTGTGTTAATAAACCAGTTTTTGGTTTTAAAACAGTTGTACTTCTTCCCTCGTGCTCTACCACACAGCGGACATTTTAAGATGGCCGCTACAAATGGCGCCCAACTTCACGGGTTGTACGATGGCCCACATCCACGAGAGATAGTCCCCAGAGTTTACTTTGCCGGACATTCTGATGTCACAGAATTTTTAAATAAATTGAACGATTATATTGCCTTTAACGATATTCCGGATAAAAACAAATATGTAGTATTGAAATGCTCTCTAAAGGATGAAGCCTTGCTTTGGCTTGAGAACATTGGACGTTTCTTGGTGACCGATGACGCGAAAAGATTTGAGCAAACATGCTCGGAGTTAACTAAAGCCTTTCCTAATCAGCGTAATGCAGCGGAATTAAGACGTGAATTCTATTGTAAACGCCAGACTATTTACGAAAAAGCGTCCGGATTTTTTCTGAGAAAGCTCGAATTAAAAAACAAGTTGGCACTTGACGTTACTCATCAGGAGCTGAAGGATTTTCTGCTTCCTCTTTTCGCAGTGTCAATCCAGGACTTTATCGAGCTGCGTGCCCCAGCGAATACAGCTGAACTCTATCAATTATTAATAAAGTATGAAGCGCGACATGAGGCGGATCACCATAGACCGAGAACCACACGAGAATTCAACGAGGGGGATAGGTTTATTAATAGGTCCAGGAATTATGATACTGAATATAATGGTCGTAATGTTCGTGGTCCAGTTAATTATGGGGATAGGCAAAATTTTCAAAGAGTTAGTGGTGGTTTACGGAATTATGATCAAACTTATAATAATGGTTTCAGAAGAAATGAGGGGGGTGAGCAGTCGCAATAGCAATGGTTTGGATAGAAGGAACGAGGTTAACCCTCGGCAGAATAGTTCGTCCAGGGTTAGACAGTTGGTGGTTGGCGAAAAAGTCGTTCAGCGTAAAGAGGAAAGATCTGGTAAGGCTAGAAATTGTCAGCAGGGGTTAAACTGGTAGGTGGCTGTTGTGCTGAAGGTCAGCAGTCACAGGTTAACTCTTCAAAGCCTTCTGTGATCGATTTAAACACGGTAGTAGTTAACCCAGTGGAATTACCTGAGTTGTTAATAGTTTTGAGTGGAATAGTGGTGAAAAGTATTCTGGATACAGGCGCGGATAAAAGTTTTATATCGTTTGAGGTGTATAAGAAATATTTTTCGTATAAAAGGTTGCGACATGTTAATTTAGTGGTTCAATCGGCTCAAGGGATACAATGCAGTATAAAAGGTCTGGTGGATTTGGATGTAGAAATACGGTCGGTTAAAGCGAGGTGGCAATTTCTAGTATTCGATGGATTAAAAGCACATTGTATTGTTGGAGTTGATTTCATGAAAGATAGAGGGATGAGCCTGGATTTCTTTTCACGTACACTGGAGGTTAATAATGATGAGAATACTTGTACAAACGAGTCCTCATCACTCTCAATTGATTTAAGTGAATCTGGTTTAACAAAGGGGGAGATAAGCAAATTTAGTAAGTTTTTACATGACTTCAGGGAAGTGTTTTCAGACAAACCGGGGTTGACGCACGTTTCCTGGCATGAAATTAATACCGGTTCACATGCACCAGTAGCAAGCAAACCATACCGTTACGATAAAGTCAAACAGAAAATCATTAATTATCACATTCACAAAATGCTCCGCGACGACATCATTATGCCCATTGAATCTCCATACGCGTCACCAGTAGTATTATGTCGGAAAAACAATGGAAAAAGCATTGAGGATCCTGAGGCTTGGAGATTCGCTATAGATTATCGAAAACTCAATTCAATAACCCAATATCCACAGTATCCAATTCCTGTAATAGATGACATACTAGGCAATATTCAAAGTACTAAATTCATGTCCACACTCGATTTAACCTCCGGTTATTTTCAAATCAGCATGAAACCGGAAGACATACTTAAAACAGCATTTATAACGCATAATGGGTGTTTCGCATTTAAACGCATGAGTTTTGGATTATCGGGGGCTCCAGCCACGTTCCAGAAGGCAATGGATACCATTCTGAAACCCCTTCTTGGTTTCGGAGTTCTGGTATACCTCGACGATATTATAGTTATGTCTGAAACATTTGAGGAACATATAAATTTATTACGTAAAGTTTTCACATTGCTCAGAAACGCGGGTCTCACTGTCAAATTAGAAAAATGTAAATTTATTCGTAAAGAGTTAAAATATCTTGGTGTTCGAATCACACAAGAGGGCATACAAACAGACAAACAAAAAACAGATGCAATTGCGGCAATGGCACCTCCAAAGAATGCGAAACAAGTAGCAACATTTTTGGGTATGGTGGCTTGGTTTCAAAAATTTATACCACATTTTTCAGAAATCTGCGAACCACTATATGCTTTAAAACGAAAGAGGGTTAAATTTGTTTGGTCGAAAGCGGCTCAAAATGCTTTCGAACATTTAAAGAATTCTTTAATTTCTTCACCGGTTTTAGCTCATCCCGATTACTCTTCACAATTTGAATTATACTGTGACGCTAGCGCAGTCGGAATTGGTGCGATGTTAGCTCAGAAAGATCGCCCCATAGCTTTTGCGTCTAGAATTTTAAATGCAGCGGAACGGAACTATTCAATTACGGAACGCGAATGTCTTGCTGTAATTTGGGCTTTGAACAAATTTAGATGTTTCTTCTGTGATATCCCGGTCAAAGTGGTTACGGATCACTCTGCTTTAACAAAGTTAACGCACGGAAAAGGTTTATCGTCTCGAATGGTTCGATGGTGTTTGAAATTGGCGGAGTTTAATATTGTAATTGAGCATAGGGCCGGAAAGGAAAACGCAGTAGCAGATGCTTTATCGAGGAATCCCCAGGAGGGTGTTGAAATAGCTGAAGAGGTTAAGGTTTGTGTTTTGTCGTCGTTGGTTTTGAAGTCAAGAGAGCAACTTATAGAGGAACAGAAAAAGGATGAGGAATTTGGTCAGTTATATAATTATTTACAGGATGCTGACATGGTACAAAGCGCGGACGCGCATATGTTCCAAAATTGGTCCCGGAATTTCAAAATTATCGATGGTCTTCTGTTTTATTCAAAAACTGTAAATTCGCGTGGTGAATTAAAAGTGTATATTCCAGCTTCTCTTCGTAAGGCCATCTTGCACGAATTCCATGACAACCCTTTAGCAGGTCACCTAGGTGTCAGGAAAACATACGCTAGATTATGTGACTCCTGCTACTTCCCTAAAATGCGGGAAGCAGTGCGCGCTTATGTCTCCAGCTGCGACACATGCCAAAAATATAACTATAAAAACATAAGACCAGCTGGCAAACTAATTTCAATTAAAAAGTCCTTTCCCCTAGAATGTATCGGAGTTGATTTAATTGGTCCTTATCCTTTAACTGGAAATAGATATAGATTTGTATTAGTAATTGTAGATTATTTTAGTAAATGGGTTGAGTTTGTCCCCCTCAGAAAAGCTTCAGGAAAAATTGTAGCTAACACTTTGTTTAACTGTTTTATTTCGAAATATGGTGCACCATCCCAGGTAATTAGTGATCACGGTCCCTGTTTTATATCCGAAATTTTTAAAGAATTGTGCACACAGCTGGAGATATCTCATTCTTTTACAGTTCCATACCGGCCACAGTCCAATATGGCTGAGAGGGTCAATAGAACCCTCATTCAAATGATTTCTTCCTTTATTGGCACTCATCATTCAAACTGGGACCAATTCTTGCAGCATTTTGCCTATGCTTTGCGTACGGCAGTTCACGAATCCACTGGAAAAACCCCTGCAGAGTTGTTTTTGGGTCGGAAAATCATTACTCCTTTTCAACAATTGATTAAAATTTCGGGAAATGAAAATGAATATATGATTCAGGACATCGCTAAGTTGGTTAAGGAAGCACAAATAAAAATGGGAAAGGCTCAGAAAAAACAAGCGTTGTATTATAATATGCGTCGGAGAGAGTTGGAAATTAAAGTTGGTGATTTTGTGTTGTTAGAAAAACATTGGTTGAGTTCTAGTCGGCAAAAACGAGTCGCTAAGTTTGGACCTAAGTTTGAGGGACCGTATAAAGTGTTGGAAGTTAAAGGTAACAATTTAATTATTGATGTTGACGGTTGTCATACCACGGTAAACTTGGATCAGGTCAGAGTTTATAAGTTTAGGGACACTAGCTCAAATGGTTCTCAAACGTCAGACGGTGAATCCTCTATGCCTCAGTCAAAGACCTCTCATTCTCCTTACGTCAGTCAATCTTCTTATGCAAATAATTCTTCTAATAATGATAGTGATAACATACGAACGGAGATGAAACGTAAATTTCCTCAAGTTAACCGAGACAGGGTTAACCAGCCAGCTGAACAGACATTACCTAAAGTGGTTCGAAAATATGGCAAAAGACAGCACCCGCATTCGATCTCGACAAGTAGTTCTAAGCCTCCAGACAAGAAGTTCATGCAGAACCCTTCTACGTCACATCGACCACAACACAAGAGACTGTTATCAAAGTCATCGACAGACATTCCTGCCAAGAGAGGCCGGAACGGCAATCCACCAACAGATCTCAACGAATCTTCCGATAGTCAACCATCTCAGAAGTCATCACATCGACAGTGCCAAAGTGACGCACGAAAACGTGGCATGGACTATCTCCCCTCTACAACCAAACGGCGCAGGAGAATCGGCAGAAAGCGGACCTTGCCCTCCACATCGATGTCGGGAGCCTCACGGAAACGAACGCCTTTCGCTACTACATTCTTCAACCCTAGAGACAATCTTGCCCAGCGGCACCATCGCCGAGACCCGCCTAGAAATCGTCGAGTCGACACTTCAACAAGCCCGCCTAGCAATCATCAAATGGACAAATCAGTAAGCCCGCCTAGAAGTCGTCGAGTGGAATCTACGAGCAGTCGTCGAGTGGACACTACACGAGCTCCTCCCAAAGGACGTCGCCATGGTTACAACACCCGGCTGCAGGCACGACAAGCGACAGTGGCCTCTCCTTACCAGTCTGCATCAGAACGGAGTTTCGTCCAAGGATTTTGGGGACGCCGCCAGAGTTCTTCTATGAGCCTACAAGCTTCCAGTTCATCTTCACTATAAAATCAGGTGACGACGTTCCATTTTTATTAATTTCATTTAAAGTGCCTATATAAATGTCAACAAGTTCTATGGACTGGACAAAGCAGCTGAACTGTTATAGTTACCTTTCGACCATTGTTTGATTTTGTATCTCGGCTTCACAAGTTGTGCATTTAATTTCTGTTCAAAAATTTTTTTTTTTGCCAAAATTTAAGTTATGATGTCAGAGAACATCTTTCGAGATTCACTGCTTTCATGTTCGAGAGATTGTTAAATTGCTTGTATAATTGTTCTATAAGTGTTCTGTGGATATTCTATGTATAAATTATGTATATATTATGTGTATGATTGTTCTATATGTTGAATTTTGAAATATGAATTTAGTATTATGGGTTTTTTACACGTGCCGCGGATAGGCGTGCACGTGTTTTGCGGTCAAGAGTTGCCCTTGACACGCGCGTTCTATTTCACTTTACTAACATTGTTACCAAATCTAACTTTCTCCCTTCGGTCGTGTTCGTGGTCGTTATCGGTTTAGTGTTGTATGTTGGGTTTTCGCAAGTTATGTCGTTTTAAAAGTGTTGTTGGTTATGCACTAGTTATGAAGTTTTAAGTGTTGTTCGTTATACCCTAGTTAGGAACTTACTTATTAGTTCTACTGTTGTTAATTATGAATATTGTTAGTGTATTTCATAGTTCTGACGTAACATTGTATGTAGATAATGAAATTTGTTCCAGGAAGTAAATCATCTTGAAGCAGATAGTCTATTTATAAGTTTTTTTTATATTTTAGTTCTCAAGAAGAAGAATTGTCTTGAAGAAATTTGTAATGTATATTTATGCCTTTATATTTTATAAAAGAAAATTGTTTCACTTTCACAGCTCTGTTAGCTGTTAGTTTGTGACCATTGTAATTGAGCGAGTCATCTACATTGAATTTCGGGGGATGTGAGTTTTTGGCAATTTGGGAATTTTTAGGAAAGCTACTTTATTCTTTGACAGATAGTTTTGTAGTGACGTTCTACTTTGCAATTTGTTTCGGCACTTCATGGAATTTTGCAGGTAAAGTTGCGTATTTATTTTGGCAAGCTCTGAATTTTGTGAGGAAAATTTTATGAGGAAAAATTTTGTGAGATTCTTTTGCATGATACTGCACATTTACAGGAGGTTATGTTGAAAGTGTCGTCGATCTGACCAGTTTTTGCGTGATGGGTTAAAAGTACAAAATTTACATTTGGATTCAAAATTTAAATTTACCCGTCACATGTTGTGTTCATTTTTTTGGACTCTAAATTTTTAAAAGAAAAAGACGATGGTCTGCATTCAACCACCGCTTTTTCTTTCACAATTTCCGGGAGGGGTTGTAAGGTATTGACTACTCGCATCACGTGAGTAGGCAATGTGTGAATGAGATCGTTTTTGTCCATTAACCGACTATGTGCGTACAAGTTATAAAGGCTCTCTATCTTTCTTTAACTTTCGAAGGACAGCTGAATCCCTGAAATTGTGAGTCGCCGTGTAATTTCGAATATGCAAATTTTCTGGAGCTGGTCGGTCGACACTGAAGTATATAAGCAGCGAATTTTGACTTGAGTGCAGAGCTCAGAGGAGCTGGTGAGCGCTCAGCAGAGACTTGGCCTGGGAAGTTGAATATTGCGACTGAGATTTAGGTTTAGCCTTGAGACCTCGCATCGAGTCTCGTGATTAATAATCAGCCTTAGTATTTTTATACTGGAATTTTATGCAGTGATAAAGCTGACTTGAACCTGCATCAGTGCTTATGTAATTTGAAGGATAAGAGTATTGAATCGTGATTATATATTTAAAAAGGTTAAGGTTTAATTATATTGTTTCGTTTTTGTTTAAGCTACAAGTGTTAGCAAGAACTCTTTAGTTAATTTAATTTTTTAGGAAAATTTCGTGGAGCTCGCTCAAACTCCCTACTGATTGTGTTAATAAACCAGTTTTTGGTTTTAAAACAGTTGTACTTCTTCCCTCGTGCTCTACCACACAGCGGACATTTTAAGATGGCCGCTACAACATTAGTCAAATCAGATGGTCTATTGTCAGTACACTTACCTTAACCCCAGGGGCAAGTAATTGTGTTACTGTAATGTTGAATACACACAAGACTTAAAAAAAGAAGAAAAAAACTATTTGAAAGGAAGAAATGCAATTTTACATCTTTTTCACAAAAGTTATGAAAGTAAAATTTTGTTCAAGAATTCTGGTACAAATCTTGATTAAAATTAAGTGATTTTAAAAATATCCCACCACCCTTCAAGGGGTTTCTTTAATGGAGATATGTGGAAAATAGCTTAACAGTCATTTATGCAGATCACCCAGCTAGTCGTGATTATTTAGCAATATATGAGTAATTTTCAGATTAAATGTAAAATTTTCCTTTTCAATTTTTAAAGGAATTTTCAATTGTAAAGTGCAAACATACTTCTAATTATGTTCCCTCTTCTAGCCTAATAAATGATACTAAAACAATTGATTGTGTAAGCATTCACATCAGCAATATACCATTAAACCAATCCTTTGATTTTCAAAAAGATAATGAATTGCATGCTTTACATGGCTGTATTTTTATAGTCAGTACTATCCAATTTTGGCAGCAGCCTACCTTCCATAAGCATGTATTATTAGATTGAGTCAATACACCTAAAAAGAAAAAAAAAAAAAGCCTCTCCATTATATTACATAGTCTTTCACTACTGTTTAAGAGATTCATTATATTTGCCATTTATAAACACTAGCTGACAAAGAAGCTGTTTTAGATGAGGCTCATTGTTGGTCCAACAATCCAATAGGATAAAAAAATATTTATATTTTTCGAAGACGTTTTTGACTGTTTTAATATAATTTCGAATCTGCATTTACTGTCTTGTTTAAATGTGTTATACAATACTACAAGCACAGCTGTATTTAGCAAATTTCAACATTACAGCATAACTCTGCTTTTATGTTCCCTGAATTCATGTTTTCCTGCAACTTAGACTTCTTCTGTTACTTCTTTTGAAAAGTGTAAACGTAGGGTTCTACTGTATATTAATTTGATTTATTTTTTATATGAAGAACTCATAACACTATTGCAGTTCTTTTTACATATTTTATTATTTTATACACATATCAACCCTATATATATATAATGTAACGATTTTATAAAATGAATGCATGTAATGATTTTAAGTAACAATTTTATGAAACTTTTTTTGAAACGCTTAAATATGGGGTTTGTAGAATACTGACAGTAATGTAATTTTAGTATGTTGTTACAGTCACTACAGCATGTTTTTTCTTGAAGACAGTGTATAAAGTATTTACAGTTATTGTACTGGGCTGCACTAAAGAATTCAATTACAGACGATATAAGAATATGAAGCATGTTTAACTTTTTTTTAAATTTGAAAAAGAGATCCATATGGGTAAAAACTTTAATAACAAATTAAGTAAAAAATAAAATTACACAAGTCAACAAAATAAGATAAAATTATGTAAAATCACAGCAAAAGAAAGTACTGGAGTTTCGAAATCTTAAACACAGAGTCTCAGGTAGAAAAGTCACTTTTTGCATCTAACATTGTACCGTACTTCTGAAGCATTTTTTGTTGCACATAAGAAAGGATAGTTAGGTATGCCTGTTGCCAAAGAGTATTAGCAGTACTTACCACCCTATTTAAAAGAAACAACAGAACAGAAACTTTCAAGACAATCAAATTATATTATAGTAAAATTTTATACAAAGATAAAAAAAAATAATAATAATAATCAGAGACAGAACAAGTCAATTATTATTAATTAATCAAAGAACCATTCTCATAACCAATTTCAATCTCATATCAATCTTTTAAATATCAATTATACAAATTACATTCTTACAGTAATTTCAAGATGTTAATAGCTTTATAAGTTCTATTATTTTAAGCAAAATTTTGCATATAGTTGAACTTTTAAAATATTTTAGAGCATTTTGAAAAGATCTACACATACCTCTAAATTTTAAACATTTACATACATACTTAACAAAGTACATCTCAAGTTTAAATTTTATATTGTTTTAGTTTTACACATTCCCAACACTTCCCAATCTTTCAATAAATAAATAAAGAGCAAGTATAAAGTAAGAATGTTTTCAGTTTTGTTGTGGCCTGTATATTTAATATATACATGCAAACCTCATTAACACGAAATTGAAGGGACTGCGAATTTTTTTCATGTTATCCGAAATTTCGTGTTAACCATCAAAATAGTGTTAGATATAAAAACAAAATAAATTAACCTATAAATATAACCCTGCTCTTAAAATCATAAATTAACAAGAAATAGAAAATTTAATTAAGAAATAAAAGAAATAGAATAGATCATTTCCATTTTAGGCAATAAGAAATTTATTTACTTGCTAATCATTTAAAAAAAAAAGTATTTTATTGACTTTTGCTTCAATATTTGTAGAGTACTACTTTTAAGAACATATGGACCTCATCTAATTTGTCAAAAGCTCAGGACACATACTCTTGTGCCATAAGGAAACGTTGTACAGTTTTCAATACTGCAGTAGATTCATTTAATGACACTGAACATATCCATTCTGTGTCGATTTCTTCATCTTCGTCTGAACTCATCTAGTCATTTTTTTTTCAGCTAATGCAGCAATTATTTCTTCGTCTGTTATCACATCCGAAGCCAACACATCTTCATCTACGCAATTGTAATCGGAAAGCAATGTCCGTGGAAGAATTCACCGTTTTTCGTCACATATCTTTTTTCAGACAAATCTATGATGCTGTTTTAATTTTGCCAGTTATACATTAGAACATTTAAAATCATTCTCACCGAGAGCAGGAGCAAAAGCCTTTGCTTTCTCTTGCAAAACTGCACCATTTAAAACAACGTAATATCTTCTTGCCTCATTTATCCACCGCAAGGGAGCAATTTCTATTTCTTCATTCTTTCCTGAATACATTTGTGTTCTTACTCGTTCGAATTGACTCACAGCATAAGAAGCTTCAATCTTTTCACGATTCTTTAAAATCGTAGAGAGTGTGTTATTGGGTATCCTGTACTTTGATGGAATTTCTGATTTCTTCAGCACTTTATCGCTGACTTAATTTAAAATTTTTTGCTTGGTTTCTAAAGATTAAGTTTACTGTTTTCAAATCATCTTTCATAGAATTCTACAGAGTAACTACAAACAGTTTCAATTATGTTAGTCCAGTAGTGAAATAGGATTGTCACTTCTTTCACTTAAAGATAGGGGATTTCTGAATCCGGTTTATGGTTTATTAACAATCAATACAGTTTGTACAATCAATAATACAGTTAAACGAGTGAATACAGTCAAACTAGTAAATACAGTCAAAGGAGTAATGGAACAATGGCTTTTAAAAAAGAAATTCCTTCACACAAACTTTCATTATGACCAATATATAGCTCATATGGCTAGTGTGGAAAAACTTTCACAGATCAGAGGACAAAGAAAAGCAGGGATTAGTCAGGAATTTAGAATTGCACCATTTTCTGAAACCCTTTTCCACTTTAGATATTTTTCAAACCATAAAAAAAAATTCCAATTTTAATAAAAGGATGTGACATGCAAGTTTGAAATATCGAAAACGTTGCATAACTTTTGACTTTGGAGCAAAAAATGTTTTTGCCATAAGCAGGATTTTCCGAAATTCTATTTCATGTTACACAAATTAATTAACATTGATTTTCAGATTTTTATTTAACAGGACCTCAATATTATTTCATGTTAAGCGAAATTTTGTGTTAAGTGATTTCGTGTTAACGAGGTTCGACTGTATATAGTTTACAAATTATACAAACTATGTAAAATGTCTGTAGGGGAAAAAATACGGATGATGTAATTTCATATGAAAATCACTTTTGATCCAGTAATTTATGGAATAGACAAGCTTACTCAGTCAGTGGCGGATCCAGAGGGGGGTCAAAGGGTCAGCTGACCCCCCTGTGATGAGAAACACCCTTATTAGTGCAGCATCCTTAAATTTCTGATTTGTTCCAGAAATTTCCGATTGCTATGCAATCAGGAAGTAAAAGACAGTTTCAACGGTCGTGGCTTACAGAATTTTCCTGGTTGAGTTACAGTGCTAAGCATGCTAGAGCTTATTGCAAAATATGTGTACTCTTTGGAGCAAAAGAAGGGGGAAGGAAGCAATATGTCGCTTGACAGTTTTGTACTGAGTCCAGTGGCGTATCTAGACTTATCATTTCGGATGGGGCTGAGATACAGTAAAATTTTCTAAGAAGGAATTGATAGAAACGGGGAAAATTCCGCTTTAAACAGGTTTTTATCTTATTAGCAGGTAACGCATCTAGTGTACAATCAAATCTACTAAGATGAAATTGCATGGGACAGGGGAAAATGTCGTTTTAAACAGGTTTTTGTCTTCGCAAGTACAATTACATCGTTACACAGCATTTTTTTAAACGGAATACTGAAAATTATCTACTAAAAGTATTTAATAAATAGTAAATAAAACCAAATAAACAGCCAATTTAAAATTATATAACAGCATTCTCGATCTACCCCACCTCTCCCTCAACACATTCTTAGACTCATTTTGGAGCACATACACGCACGGCATTTGTGAAATAACACACTTTCTTAGAAGAAAATCTGTCTAAAACGGATTTTTTTGTCTGGTTCATTTTGAATTTTATCTTAGCAAGTTTCATCACATTCTGCTAAACTTTCATAATGAAACGATATTTTCTACAAATTTCGGAGGGGGCTGAAGCCCCATCAGCCCACCCCCTAGATACGCCACTGACTGAGTCCATTTCATTACTACAAAAAAGGCAAGGAAAGTCTGCAAGGACACGCTTTTAAGGAATACCACAAAAAAGCAACAATTAACTTTACCAACTTCATTAGGACATTTGAAAATCCAACGGAATCGATTAACATGAAAATCAATATTGAAATGAAACGAAGAATTGAAGAAAATCGTTTACGTTTACTACCCATAATGGAAACGATTATATTATGTGGTAAACAAAATATTCCATTATGAGGTCACCGAGATGATGGGAACCTGACGGAAGAGGATGGCTCAGGTTCAATAGCAAATGAAGCAAACTTTCGTTCATTATTGAGGTTTCGCATTGTCGCAGGTGACACTGTTTTGAAAAATCACATAAACAATGCTCCTCGTAACGCTACTTTTATCAGTAAAACAACTCAAAATGAATTAATTGACATTTGTGGGGAGCTCATATTACAGAAAATACTGAACTCTGTGAAAGAAAGTCGGTTCTTTAGTATCTTAGCTGACGAAACCACTGATACTGGTACTATCGAGCAGATTAGTCTTAGCATTCGATATTGGGATACTAAGAAGAAAATCAGGGAAGAGTTTGCAGGCTTTGTAGAAGCAAGAGGCTTAAGTGGTGAGTTTCTTGCAGACCTAATTGAAGAAAATCTAAAGAAATTAGGATTAAAAATTAAAAATATGCGAGGACAAAGTTACGACGGTAGGTCAAATATGGTTGGAAAATTCAAATGGGTGCAAGCACGCATAAAATAAAAGCAGACACTTGCTATTTACATGCATTGCGCGTCTCACAAACTAAATATTGCCATATCTAAAGCCTGTTCATTACGCAGTATTAGAAACGCTGTTGGTGTCATGAAAGAAGTCATCAATGCAATTAGGGAATCCACTAAAAGAATGAATTTTATGCAAGAGGAAATACAAGAGCATCATCCTCAAGAAACGCGATTGAAGCTTTCAAAACTGTGTGAAACTCGGTGGATTGAACGACACGATGCAATTTTACAATTTTTACAAGTTTTTGATGCCATTGTGTGCTTTCTAGAATTATTAGATGCAGAAGAATCGTCCTCCAAATTAGCATATTTAATAGCATCAGTTCTGCGATTTGCTTTCCTTATTGCAGTGCAAATCATTTCCTCCATATTGAGTTTAACTATTTCTTTGTCTCATAATTTGCAAAGCCCTTTGTTAGATTTGAAGCAATGCTATGATATGGTAAAGCATGCTGTCGATACTTTAAATGATTATCGAAATTCATCATCAAGTTACTTGAAAATATACGACGAAGCATCGAAAGTAGCAACTAAACATTCCATTGAAATTACTATGCCGAGAATTGTAAAAACACAGCACCTCAGATCCAAGACTGTAGCATCAAGTCCTGAAGAATATTACAAATTTAATTTATTTTTGCCGTTTATGGATTTTATCATATTAGTGTTGGTAACAAGATTTTCCACAGCTGAACATTCAAATATCGTTGCATTACATGGATTGATCCCGGCATTTGCTAATGAGAATACTGGAACTTTAATTAATGCAGCTGAACCTTACAAGAAGGATATTCCAGGGACATTTTCGGAATTACGACAAGAAATAGACCTATGGCAGTGGCAATGGAAAAACAAACCGGAGAGCGAACTTCCACGCAGTGCAAGTGAAAGCATATATTACACGCTTCAGAATTTTACCCGAATATCAAGACTCTTCTCCATATTTTATGCGTCGTTCCTGTTACAACCTGTACCAGTGAACGATCTTTCTCAACATTAAGACGGGTAAAAACTTACTTAAGATCAGGGCTTTACAAATTTGAAAAAACCTGGTAGCCAGGTATAAATTCTAGTCGCCAATAACAAATGTTAATACCCTTCCTCCCCCCCCCCCCCCCGTTATTGATTATTGATTTTCAAAAAGCACAAGCGTTTGTTTATGAATTAAGTGAGAAAAAAATAATAACAAACATAGTTTAGAATTATTAGTTACATAGTTTAGAATAGTACATAATTTAAAAAGATAAAACTAAGTTTTCTAAGGAAACTTATCAAAGTTATATATTTGTCAAAAAAAATAATAATAAAGGAAATATTGTAAACGCTGAATGAAACGACATGTTCGGGGAATGCTGATTGCCGTATGCTTCAAATGTCCAAATAGTTGAGTGCTACAAAATCTATATCTGATGAGGGGGCATCTATAAATGTATTAAAAAAGGTCAAATAATTCTGATTTAATTATTTAAAAATTTGAATTTAATGACCTCTCTTAGTTTTGCCAAATTAAAAATAAAAGTTTAATTTTTTTAATATAATTTCAAGTTTATTTCTTAATATTTAGGAACTTTGCAGAATCTACATATAATGAGACATGTTACAAGACATTTAATTCAACATTGTGATGTTCGCAAAATAACTCCAGAGTTATTACGTAATATTCTTTGCTAAAAAGAAAACAAAACAAAAACATTTTCCCGCGCTCGATTACGTAATGGAAATAAGCAACCAGCTCAGTTTTATTTTTATCCAACGATCTAACATAAGAATTTAAGAATTAAAAAAAAAAAAACTTACCCTGCTGAAGGGCAATCAATGATTCTTTATTTCCATTTACTGCATATAATAATTCAAACAATGTAATTATAAAATATTATTGAGAAAGAACCAGACACTTGTCGCCAAGACAGAGTGACGCCGAACTAATGTTCAACGTGTGTGGTGCACACAGATGCGAGGCGCCAAGCATTTTAAGCGGGGAAGAAATATTTAAAAAAAATACCTATTTTTATTAAAATGAATTATTCTTGAAATTTTAATTAAGTGTTATAGATTTACTTCGAATGAATTACCTATAGTCACTTATATGTTATTATTCTTTAAAATGAATGTGATAGATTGATCAGTTTTAATTATGAACACAAATATCCGATTTGAAATTTACAATAAAGCGTAAGCCTTTTTTATCATTGCAGCCAATTTTTAGATGCTAAGTTGGATGGACAATATTTCTTATTGAAACTTCCCCTTTTTTCCCCACATTCTAATCACGTGACAGCCGACTGGAGCGGAAAAGAATGGCGTTTTATGTGCATGAAATGGAATATGCCTTTTATACTTGGCTTTAGACAAAATTTCGTTTGTGCTCATTTTTTGTGAAATAAATAAATAAATAAAAAGGTCAGATTAAAAAACTTAGTCGACAGACAAAAAAAGTTGGTCGCCAGTGGCGACCTGGCGACCACATTTGTCAAGCCCTGCTTAAGATCAAATATGAAAGAAGAAAAACTAAACTGTTTAGAAATGCTTAACATTCATCGCAATAAAGAAATTCACCCTGAAGAAGTATTAAATAAATTCGCAATGATGCATCGCAGGAAATTGCAACTGCAGTATTTTTAAGGTAGATAGTACAGCAATGTTTTGCCATTATTTCTTTCATTGCAATAAAAAGTGTTCTCCACATCTTAAATATGAAAATGTTTAATTTTATTTAATTGAAGAATTTTAATATTTCTGTATTAATACATATTATAGAATTAATAAATTGTATATTTATATATACAAAATGATGACAAATTGGTTACTAAAAGTTAATTTAATAATGTTATTATAATTTGTAGTTTATATATTAATTTAATATTAATATAATTTTTAATGGTTAATTTAATATTATTTCATGAAAATTTATTAATTACTGTGTAATATATAATATTTTAAAGCAGGTTTAAATGATACTTCGTTTTTCTTCCACTTTACTGATAATTTTATAAGTAGAAGGTATAAGGTTGGCCACTGAAACATGACCCCGCTGTGAAAATTTTCTGGATCCGCCTCTGCTCAGAGTCTTGCAATGTAAATACTATTTTTTAGGTTTATTAAGCATTACCACACTACTACTTGATGTTATCATTTTATTAAAAATATGCATACTATAAATACTTATGTAATGGAAATATAAAATATTTAAAAGACAAAAATTAATGTTCAGATTGGACAAATAGTTAGCCTACCATGTCATCAAAGGTTTTTTTTTTTTTTTTTTTTTTTTTTTTTTTTTTTTTTTTTTTTTAATTGTGTGACTGTGTAACAAATTTTAGAAAATTACTGCTTTCATTTACTTTTTGATTTTAATTAATTAATGAAACAGTTTACAAATGAAACAGTGTTTTTCCCCCCTCTTATTTGATTTGATTAACATGGAAATTATCAGCAGTCTGTTGAGTTTTACATTAGCAAGTTCCAACTGTATTTTTATCAGAATCTTTACAAAATTCCTAGCTCAATAGTCAATAAATTTTCATCAAAAAAGTTAATTAAAATTTTTTAGCATTTTTCCTAGATTTATAATTTTTTAAAGCCTATTATAAACCAATGTTCAATTACCTATGAAAATATTTTAAAATCAAGTCAACTTTTTTGAGATCTTCATCTATAACTTGCAGGAGAAAATCTCTGAACTGGTCAATATCTTCTTCTAGCACAACTATAAAATAAATTTAAATAAAAATGTTTTATTATATGAAAATGATTACAACAATAACAGTGAAACTATATAATGCTTCAAATATATAATAAAAGTAATCAAATATCTATTTATATCTTACATAAAATTATTTACTTGTAATAAAATAGAATAAAAAAGATAAGTATCTGTGAATTAAGTTCATTTATTTATGGGCTTAACCCCTTTGCGACGAGCGTCCTTTACAGAACTTTTAATCTTTTACCACCGGTTTTTCAAAACAGAAATTTTCGTGTAATTGAATCGCAGAAATGCTATCATTAAATAAGGCAAAGATTGCAATAAAAAATAACTGGTGGGAATAATCGAGGATTCTGAGCATCTTATGCGTCACATATACGTGTCACTCGTCCCCAAAAGCTTAATTAAATAAGTCATTTAACAATGCACCAATTAGACACTTGAAATTAAATTTCTAAGTATATTTTAGAATTATTAACAAATATAAAATTAAAAAATACTTTCTGAACAACCAACAATTTAAAATTTAAATTTAATAGCAAATTACACCTTTATTCAACTTTATGCCATTTTGCTCACTGAAATTAATTTATAGTTCTTTTATTTAAATAATAACAAGGTCTAAACCTATTTCTCCATAGAGATTGGGTAACAAATTTTAGAAAATTACTGCTTTAACTTACTTTTTGACTTTAATTAATTAATGAAACAGTTTATTTAATATGCATATTTAAAACTAAATTAGGATTGCCAAATTTCTCTCTAAAAAAAAAACAGAAGATTTGTATTGACACTAGTTTGTTTTTGTTTTATCAAATTACTGTAATGTTTACATCCTATGTTGAAAGAGCCAATAATGTCTTCTTAAAAACAAATCATTAATTAATTTTCATTTACCAACTGTATTTATATTACATTATTCTAATAACATTGTTTAATTAATTTTGCAGTCACATTTTGGTAGCAAAAAATGCATCAAAAGTGAAATTTTTGAAGCAAATTGAAAAGATAAACTGATAAAATTTTTGAAATTATAAAAGTCGGATTTAAGGGGGGGGGGGGGGGGAGAAAAAGAAGAAATCATCATATGGAAAAGGTTTATGTATATGTCTGTCATACAAAAATCCTGCAAAACGTACAATTTGGCAACTCTAAACTAGATTTAATCAAAATTAAATTCGCTAATCACTATTATGTAAAGAAAAATAAAGGTTTTATAATTTCAACCATTAGCAAATAAAACTAAAAGGAAAACATTGATAACTGACAACAAATTACATGTTAAAGAAAAAGAAAAAAAAGTTACAATTGTCAGTATATTATAAATAACTATGAAAACCAACCACCAAAGAAATGCAAAACAGATGAAAATAAGTTAAAAAAATTCAAGTTCTGACACAAATATAATTAAAAAATAATGATTGGCCAATAAAATTAATTTAAAAGTGAACCAAAGTGATTATTCCTGTTTCTGCACCTTAAAAAAAAAATAAGTAAAAATAAAATAATGCTGAATCATAACATGAATGAAAAACATGAAACACGGACGGCAAATATAAGTGCCTATCCAATCTTGCTGATTGCTCACACATGCTCAAAGGTTAAATAATAATCATATCCCTTAATCTATGAGATATATTTAGTTTTAGAAAACATGGAACTATTCTCAAAAGATTCAAAGATTCTTAAAAAGATTTTCAAATGAAAATTTCATTAATATATCACAGTCTAACATGAAAACTCTGGAAAATTTCTCAAACTTTTTGAATAAAGTGGAAAAACGTCAGCACATAATATGACAAGTTCAAAACAAAGAATATCAATTCAATTTTTTTTTTTAATTTAGCACATAACGAAATATGTAATATTTATTGATATATGTGTCATAAAGCATATTTAATGCATATATAAATTATAAACAAAGTTCGCAATTACATTTTATTAGAATAAAAAAAAATTATAATAACCTTGAGAACTCAAGACCCATTCTTTCACCAAACTTCTCACTTCATTTATGTTTTCAGCTCCTCCGATTGAGGCTTTCTTCTTTAAAACACTTTCTTCCTCTTTATCTTCAATGGAATGATTTTTTACAGCTACCATACACTAAAAAAGAAAAAAAAAGTTTCTAAATGTTAACAATAATTACTGCAAATTTAGCATTTTAGTACTACAAGCCTTGAGATTTCACATTTAAATTTGAATATGTGACATTAAAGTGATACCATTAAAACAATAAAATAAACTGTAACTGAAATGTGTTAGAAATGTAGAAAGAATACTTTTAAACTTACAAATTTGAAAGCAGAAAGGTTCAGTGTAAATTTACCTTTGAATTATATTTTATGCATTTTTTCTTAAGTTGCTGTCACATTCAACAACTTTTTAGGCAATTTTTAAATGAATCCTTTATTTGAGTTGATTTTCTGAGAGAAATTTCTGAACACCGAGTGCAATAGTGAATAAAAATGTGCAATTTTTTACATGTAGATAGTTCACATAAAAGTTTCTCACATGTCATTTTCTTCAAAAATAACCCAATCAGAGCTATTTTGCAACGTTATTTACAAGATGGCTAACATAACAAAATCTAGCAGGAAAATGAAGAGGAACCATGAGCAAGAACGTATATTAATTGACTTAAATAAGAAAAAGAAGACATCTATGAGATATAAAACATAATTTATAGACCATTAGAACCTTGAAAAAAAGACACTTTTCAAATAATAGCAGAAAGCAGTGAACACAGCAAAGGTATATCAATTTATTTGCACCAACAAAAGAGTAATAAATAGTAACTAATAATTGGTTTTCATGCAACTTTCACAACATCAATTGCAACCTTTCTTTTAGTTTGTATATGGAGAAATTGAAGTTAAAATTGGCTCAAAATTTGACTGTTTGAAAAATTGTCAGATCTGTTGTAGTTGCTTTTATTACATGTTATTCTAAATGACAGCTCTAATTTCAATCAGTAAACAAATTTTCTTTGGCATAAAATAAAATCTGATGCAGCAGAAAATGCATTCCTTTTCATTCATAAAATAACTTCACTTTAATTACATCATTAAAACATAATTTTCATCTTAGTCAATGCTTATCCCCTACAATCCTTAAATTTGATTTATTTTCTCTTAAAATTTGTAGTAGTTCATCTACAATAGTGGGAAATTTTAGTGTACAAAAATATTAAATAAATGATAAAAGTAGAAATTTGAATCAATTTCATATAAGATAAATGGAAATATATCATGATATAAGGTAAAATTTTGTCATTTTTTTATTACTAAAAATTAAAAAAAAAAAACCTTTCAATTTATTGCAATTTGTTAAATTCTAGTAATAACAATAGTTACAAAATAAGAAAAATATTATTACTTTTAAAAACCTAAAGTACAATCATGTGAAAAAAGCTATAAACTGTGATATAAGAATACAAAGATTTATGATATAGATGTTATAGAAAACATTATGCCATAAAAACTAATAACAAAATTAAGAAAAATATAATCAAACATGAGAAATGTATTTCATATTTTTTGCATGGTCAAATCTAGCCTAACAAAGAGAGCTCATTTTCGAATATCTCAAAAATCCATTCCCTAATGCAGGAATATAAAGAAAAATGAAAACTTTAATGTTATCTCAATATGAAACCTAAACTGAAATATTACAACTAAATGTGTGTAGTATATACTAGCATATAAGCTGACTTTAAAATTTGAGAAAAGTAACATGTTCTTACGTTTAAATACCAGTATTTCCATATTTAAATTATCGCCTCTTTAACTCCAGAAAATTATTAGGTATTCTTCCATTACGTAATTCATAAAAACTAGGAAAACCTATTGGTATTCAAACGGAAGGACATGTTGTTAATCTTGAATTTTTAGGGTTTATATGTGAGTATATTCGGTAACTAAGCAGAGCCCCTGCCTCTTTCCAGAAATCTAAACACCTTCTCCAAGCTGATAACTTTTACACGTACAATTTACATGGACTCAGAAAATAAAAGACTGTCTATGCAGAAGCTTAAATTATTTCCATTAGTATTTGGCATTTAAAAATTGCAAATTTTAGGATATGATCTAATGTACTTTTAAGCGATCCCTTGCCTTTTTTATATACCATCATATATTTTCCCATGACTCTTAAAAGCTAGGTTGTAATAAAAGCACAACATTTATAGAACATTTGTTTATCTTTCCTTGAAACTGGAAAAGACACATACAGAATGGACAAATTAATTGGGCCATTTTGTAACTGAATAATAAGCAAAGTATTAATTCTAAGGTACAAGTTCAATGCCAGATTACTAATAATGTATCATAAGTTTGAGAATATACATCTTCGTCAGCATATCTTTCTTCATATACTTCTTCATCAGTGCTGAAATCACAGTTTGGGTTGGCCATGGAGGTATTTATTCCATAACCACCAAGATCAGCAGTCCCACACCTAGTGTATGATTTTATTAAAGATCAGGAGGTTTACAGTCCGCCACTTCTAAAATCTATTCTTGAAATGAAATCTCAAACCAGCACTGCACATGGTTTGATCAAGGTGAACATGCTCACAAACATATTGGCAAAAATTCATTTACTGATGGGACAATCCCAGAGTAATGAAAGGCAGCCACATCGAACATTTGTAAGAAAGTTAAGCATTGTGAGTTTCACATCAGATAATCATGTGTACTCTTGTGTTTGACTTTATAACCATACATAATAAATCTTTTTTGCCTAATTAATTTATGTCCACACTGTATAACAAAAGTAAATCTCAAATGAAATTAAAATTTCAGGAAATAAGTAAAAAAGTAACTTACATCAAGCAGAGTATTCTGCTTGCTAGGGATCTTGTTTTTATTTGCATGAGTCTGAATACCTTTCTTTGTGTGATGCTTATTGATTTTTGATGAAGTGGAATGATTAGAATGAGTAGATGTACTGGAATGTTGAGCAGTAGAGGCAGATTTGGTAGATGGTTTTGTACTATACATTTCTAAAATTTCCTTCTGCAAATCCTCTGGCAAGGCATTTAAAAAACTTTGATCCAACTACAACAGATCAGAGAAAAACAAATATAAATAAACAAAGGTTATGAATTTCTTATGAACATCTCAAGCAAAAACTATAGATTTGAAATAATAGTAATAGCAATATGTAGTACAATATCTGGAAATTATATAATGGGAATTCCTTTTTAAATGATTTATCTGGCCACACTGATGTCTTCATTACATACTTTCTACAAAATTCTATGTTTTTTTTTTTTTTTTTTTTTTTTTTAAGTTCACTAAACTTTGTGCTAGAGAAATGTGCAATAAAAAAAAATCAGTCAAAGAGTAACCATTATTATTATTTTTTTTTTTTTTGTAAAATCATGCTTGTGTTTTTCAGTTTCATAAAAATTATTGTTTCTTGTCAGGGTTAACCAAAAATATGATGGAAATTCTTTGTTTGTGATTTTTATTAGCCATCCATTCTAAGTAGATATACAATCTGTCAATATGGGCAGATACCAGACACCGAATATCCAGAATAATTTGCAGCTTGATATCCAACTGCTGTGTGTGTCAATCTACCCCTCCCTCTTTTTTTTTCTTTTTTTTTTTTTTTTTTTTTTGAAAAAAATTAGACATGGTTTCAAATTATTTAGCAAATACTATATATTTTCTTTTTGGTCTTATTTTTAAATTTTCTATTAACAATTATTTTTTTTAATTATTTCAGTCTCTTTACTAATATTATAATTACAACTTTTTAAATCATTAGTTATATCAGCATCGGATAGTAAGTTTTGTAGTAGTGAATTATTTTTATGAGAAAAACTTACAACTGAAAGCATTTAAAAGAGAACATTAATTTAGTACTTTTATCTTCGTTTTTTTCTTTAACAGAGTATTTTTAGGCTGTAAACTCCCCTCATTACCTCTTATTGCTTTACCACTTAAAACAAGTTTTGTGTTGTGATAACAGAAAACGTGTTCTTGCTAGATGCTACTAACATCATATATATTATTTCTCCTGTCAACGCCCCTTTTTTTAAGAAAATATGAAGCGCAGAACGACGAATGAGATAACATATGAAAGGATTTTGAACAGCTTCTGACATAGCACACTTATCATTTCGTTAAAACATGTTTTTGATTAAAAATCGCAGTTAATTTAAAATTAAATCGGCATTGTTTTCATAAAAGAAATGAAAGGTTTTCTCAAATCAGTGTTGCCACAAAATTAAAATACTGCATTATCAGATGACATCATTCTATAATGTAATTACAATGTAATTAATATACGATTGTTTATTTATTTCTTGCGCATACTTTTTGAAAAAATCTCGAGCTTTTAATCGGGTTTTTATTTAATTTTTACGCGTGCGTCCCCTATTGTTTATTTGCTTACTTTGTTTAATCATGGCTGTGTATATGCGTACTGTATCGGAGCACCAGTAGATTACGTAATTTAAGGATTATCTTCCATTTAGTTATACAGTTCTTTAGGAATCACAAAAATTGTAAGTATTTATTTTTTTTAATATTTCATTAAGCTGTTAATATGCCAGCGAAGTCTGACGTCACTTAAATGACTGCTGGACCACAAAGTTTGAACATCCTATGTTTAAGTTCCCATAGGTTTGCAAAAAAGTGGTGTACCAAATATTGATTTATGTATTTAAGACATTCCTGGAACAGTTTTGCAAAATCTGAAGGAATGCTTTCATATGAATTCTCTAAACGTCTGATTCAGTGTTTCAATTTTTTTTATAATTCTTTTTTTTTTTTTTTTAAACTATAAACCTAGGCAACTTAGAGAAATAACCTTGGTGAGAGAAGAATATTTCCAAAAAAATTTCTGGCAATCTATTCCCATTTTCTTATACACAAGCAATCATCATATATAATCTTTCTGTTGTCAACATCCTTTTTTCTATACACATACAAAAATACAACGATGAATGAGGTATCATTCGAAAAGTGTTTGAACAAGTTCCTGAGATAGTACACCCACATTTCTTTAAAACGCGTTGTATGATTTTAAAAAAAAATAGTTGATTAAAAATTAGTGCTAAAACGTACGAGGAAATAATCTCAAAGATTGCAGTGCGAAAGCTTCGCATGGGTTCTTCTGGTAGTAATATAATAACAGTAACATAATATGCAACTTAATAAAAACAGATTTCAAAAATATTTACTCAGATGTTAGAATACATCATTTTAAGTACAAAATAATTTGGAAAAATTAAAACATAAAAATTAAAAATTATTGACTAAAAGATAATTTTTTTTTTACATCTGCAATTAACAGAAAATGACATACTTCTCATAAATATTGTCCATCTTCTAATACAAAATTGTAAAGCATACGAATTTACCTTTATAAAAAATATATTTTTAGATGTCTCCAGCCTTTACTTTTACAAAATTTACGAAGTTCATTTTAGCAATAACGATGCAAAACTACTCAAATGATAAATAAAACTGGCATGAAAAAATAACTCTATATCACCGTCTGTTGAGAAATCTATGAACAATTTATATTAATTGCTGTGTTCAGAGATAGCAGCAATAAATAAAATCATCCTTTAAACCCCACTGTATAAGTAACATTGACTTTTGGGTACATTGCAGATATGCAAAGTGGTGTTACAATGGCTTGACTTTATTCTGTCTATTGCTTTACCTTATAAAAACAAATTTTGGATGGTGCAGCAGAAAACTTGTTCTTGCTTGCTACTAATATAGCAAAAAGAGGTTTTTTTTCTTTGATGACTCATTCTCCCATTCTTGCCTTTTTACTTTCTTCTATCTTTACAAGAAAGTATTGCATTCATGAAAATTTTGACTTCCAGTTTTCAACAGATTTATATGTTTTAGAAGGTCTTGAACACAATTTGACTGTTTTTAGAAAATGTCTGTCTGTGAATCTGTGACTCTGTCTGTATGTGACAAAAATTTTGTAGGCACTCTATCTCAAGAACTAATGCACAGAATTTAATAAAACTTTATATTCAGTTAGTCCCTGATATAAATTGATGAAAATCGCCCAATAGGTGGCACTGCTATGCTGTATTTTTCGCGATTTCCGCAATAGCTCTATCTCAAGAACTAATGCACTTATTTTCATCAAACTTCAAATTCATTTAGACCTTGACATAAATAGACGCTGATTATGTTTTGGTGTAGATATCCCAACAGGTGGCGCTGCTATACCACTTTTTTCATGATTTTTACAATAGCTATATATCAAGAACTAATGCACGGAATTTCATCAAACTTCAGATCCTGTTAGACCTTGACATAAATAGATGCTGCTTACGTTTTGGTGCAAATAGCCCAACAGATGGCGCTGCTATGCTACTTTTTTCATTATTATCACAATAACGATATCTGAAGAACTGATGCACGGATTTTCATCAAACTTCATATTCAGTCAGACGTTGACATAAGTTGTTGATTAGGTGTGGTCTAAATCTCCCAACAGGTGGCGCTGCTATGCTACATTTTGCAGGATTTACACGATTTTAGCAATAGTCGTATCTCAAGAACTAATGCACAGAATTTAATAAAACTTCAGATTCAGTTAGACCTTGATATAAATTGGTGCTGAATCTTTCTAGTGTATGTAAAACCTTTTTGAGATAGAAGAAAGTTTTCAGATTGGCACATCCGACTAGTTAACTGTGTCTATTGTTCATGTAGTACATATAGGTACAGTGGACTCCCTCAAATCCGCAACACAAAAATCTGGCAAATACCTAAAATCCGCACATTGTTTCAGACGTAAACAGAGAAACTTACAGTTAAGATGTAGGAAAAAATTTAAGTTTTTTATATTTTTATATTATTCCGTACACATTTTAATATGTAATTCTGGTTAATATCACTAAACTCATGCTTTCTCATGAAGAAAGTATAAATTTATTTCTGAAAAAATTCAAAGGAGTACTGATTTCAGTGGTCATCATGATCTGTTTATCAGATGCATTTATGTATTAACCAAGCATTTTTGATTATTAAATCTGGCTAAACATGAAATAAATTTTTTTTATTTTAGAGTTTCGATGTAAATTATTAGTGTGCCTGTATGAGATGAGTTTCACTGAATAATTTAAGAAAAAATTTATCTCATCATTATTATGCCTACTTAGTCATGCATTATTAATTATTTGTTTGACCTTTACTTTTAATATTTAAATTTTTATTATTTTATTTTAATATTTTACCTTATTGTAAGCATTCATTATAATTTCCAGAGCATTATTACATTCAAATTACTGTTTAAAAAATGTAAACAAAACAGTGACCAGAAATATGCAAAATTCTAAAATCTGCACAACCTCTGGTCCCAAGCTGTGCAGATTTCAGGGAGTCTACTGTACCATATGACATAGGGTAAATGCTCCAATAGTGAGCCACCCTCCACTAGTCGGCCAAATTGAAATAAATTGCTCTATGAATAGTTTATGTTTGGTACCAAATGGAACACTGCAATTTCCATGTATCCAGCCAAATTTCACAAGTCATAAGCCTTCACCAAAGAATTGTGGGTATTTTTTATTGCATTAGTGATCAGCCATTTTTTTTTAAAGTTTGTAGTCAGATAACCATTTTTCATATGTTTTTCGTTAACTGACGATAAATTGTTTAAAGGTAAGTAAGTATCCATTTAATTTTTATTTTTTTGTAAAATTAAAAGACTAGCATTAGTAGGATAAATAAACTAACGTTTTTGAGTATAAAAAGTAAATAAATTTTGCATACATGTTTAGCAGTTGGCCACCAGGAGCTGACCACTGGATTAACCATTTTACCATTTTCAGTTTATTACTTACCTATCATACGTAGTCTAGGGTAAATCTTGTAATCGTTTTAAAAATCGAAAAAGTTTTGTTGATTGATTTACACATTTCAGACACTAGAGATTCCGAAAAACATATTTTTAGGGGGAAAAAAAATTGTTATCCGTCTGTCTGAGTGTGTGTCTGTAAACGCTCCATCTCCCAAACAAATTGAGATAGAGACTTGAAATTTGGTAAGTTCTTAGTGTGTAATAATGAGAAGAAGCCTACTGAATTTCAGTAACCTCAATTATCCAGAACTACTTTTTTCAGACTCTCAAAATATTCGTTCTGATAAAAGGTACATAAAAATTTTTAAATTGTTTATTTTAAGGAGTGAATATAAAAGACAATAACAAAACAAATTTTGCATAAAGAATGAAGCATAATTAGTTGCTGAGATATTTGTAATCATATTTTTCACACTCTTCGATTTTTCATGACATTGTATTTCATTCAAATTTCAATTCAAAGATATATTTTAATTGGAAATGAGACGTTTAATTTGACGCAGTAAACTGATAGTTAATAAGATTATCTTTTTTTAGAGTTATAAGCATGGTTCTTTTACACAATTCAGTAATAGAGCATTTAAAGTTTATGACATCATCAAGCCACGATTTTATTCGAATTGCAATGCATTTTATAAATAGTTTACACATGTTTTATTTTCATATTTTATATTATGCATATTCATGATGGGTAAGTATTACAGTGGCACCCAACGACTAGTTTTTCATAATTTGTTAGATTATAGCTTTAACTATACTTCTGTACTAATTAGGGATGCACCAAATATTCAGTATGTATTCAGTATTCGGCCATAATACTGAATATTCAGTTAGGCCGAATATCTAACTTTTTCAAATTTTCAAGGTGATACAAGAAATAGTATCCTTCCATCCTTCATTCTCTACATAAAATGGTGGTCACATCCACTTAATATATCTATATATAATTCCTGCTTACTGATATCAGAAAGAACACTTCTAAAATTCACAATATTCAGAATAGTCGGAATAACAGTATCCAGAAAAATTTAATGTCCAGTACAATTATATAGATCATTGGTTAATCAAGTAAGCTGTTTTTATAAATCAAATTGTTAAAGAATAAAAGAAAAGTTATTTTTTTTTATGGCCATCGTGCACTCAAATTAGCCCTTTTATCAAATTTTAGTTCAAATTATGATTCACTTAAATAAACTACTGTACTTACTTTTTTTTTTTTTTTAATTGAATAGAAATAGTTATTAAACATAACATATCATCAAACAATTTCAACAAATAGTTACATTGCATTACAAAATCTCACAAGATTATTTACATTATGCATGAAGATTAATATATATATATATTTTTTTGACTTACCAGATCTGCAGAAGCAGTTTGAGGCTGAAAGGTTTGTTTTTGTACTTTACTAGGAGATGCTTTGTCTGATAAATAATCTTTTATTGAAGCACCTTTAGGAAGAGATTTATGTACAGGCTCAAATTCTTTGGGTGCAAATATTTCCTATAAAATAAATATAGAATTAATTAAAATAAAGATGTCTAGCTTCAATAATGGAAAATTTTAACATTTTACTGTCAGAATAATCAGCATTGTATAGGTACTTATATCTACAACAATTCAATAAATATTGAAAAATATTTTATTTCATACTTACCTTTCTTAACAAATTCAATAAAATTATTAAAAAGAGAGAGAGAGAGAGAGAGAGATTAGAATTATTTTTAAAAAAAGATATGTTAATTTATTTTACATATCTCTTTTTTATAATGTGGTTGCAAATAAAATGAATGACAAAAAAAAAAAATGCCAACAGTTTAACATTTGCAAACTAAATGCTGTAGTCATCACAAAACTTTATCATTCTGATATTTTTTAATAGCACAGTTACATACCAACAATTATGAATATATGAAGTATAAATATTTAAATACATAATTTTTTTTTTCAAATTCAATATGAAGTTACAGTGAGTAGTGAGTTAAAAAAAAAAAAAAAACACAGCATTGCAGAAAACATAGCATGCCTGTTCCTCCTGTTCAGTGATCAAAGCTAAAATTGAATCAGCGTAGCATTTCACAATAAGCATCTCGAATACTAAATTTGGTGCAATTCCATTCCATAGACATCGAAATACAGCTTAGAGGTCTGCAGACCGGGCTCGTTTTCATTTAGGAGGGCCGGGCCAGGCCTAGTCTTCACTCTTTCACTCTTTCCAGGCCGGATATTACTTTATTTTGAAATCTCGGGCTTTGCCAGGCCTGGTCTACACTAGTTCCGGGACGGGCTTGACTTTATTCTGCAGGCTCGGCCGGGACTGGTCTTTACTTCTGCACCAGACCGGGCTTGAGCCTTTCTTTATTCTGCATGTTCGAACCAGGTCGGGCCGGGTGTTTACTCTTTCCGGTCTTTATTTTTTTTCTGCAGACTCGGTTTGGTTGGGCTAGACTACGTTTTTCTGGGCCGAACCGAGCCTAAACTTCATTCTTCTTAGAGGTCTGCAAAGGCCGAAATTTCCACTTACGATCTAAGTTGTATGAAGATCATTATTGGCCGAACTCGATCCATGCAAAAATCAGCAAAATATATATATATATATATATATCTTTAGAAATTTACTTTGATTTAAAAAACTACAGAGATATATTTTTGAAATGTACGTTTTTTTTCTTTGTATAATTTTACGATTTCTTTTTCTTTTCTTTTGCATTCTTTTTTATTCCTTCTAAACTAAATTGCCTGTTTAACTGAATATTTATTTGAATATAATTGTCTAAGTCAATTTTTTTAAATCAGTGCTTATGTACATAATTGTCAAAATGGTCATTAAATTGTTGTTATTTTGTATTTCGACCATAACATGAAAATAAAATCTATGCATAGTAATTGTAATAGTAGAATAATGTTGCTCTGGAAATATTGGCATGTTTTTCAAAAATTCAGTCGGATCGGGCAGGAGTAATTAAGTTTCTGTACCGGCCGGTCTCGGGCCAAACTTGTAGCTTCCATATGGGGATGGGCTCAGGCTTTTAGCTTTTATACTCTTTATGTTTTATACCGGTCAGGGCTCGATCCGAGATTTTAGCTTTACTCGTATATCGGTCTGGGCCAGCATTTTGTTTTTTTACGGGCCGGACCTGGCCAGCAGTTTTTTTTGACGTGCCGGTTGGGCTGGGGCAGAGCTTTTAGCTGTTATACCGAGCCAGGCCAATAATCTGTTTTCACGGGCCGGGTAGGGGCTGAATTTTCAGATTTTATAGCAGGCCGGGTTGGGCCAATCACTTGTTTTACACGGGCCGGGCTTGGGCCAAATTTTTAGCTTTTGTAACGGGCCAGGTCGGGTCAATCACTTTTTTTGCACGGGCCAGGCCGGGATGGGGCCTAAATTTTAACTTTTATACTGGGTTGGGCCAATAATTTTTTTTATACAGATCCCAGGCCTGGAAATTTCGGCCCATGCAGATCTCTGATACAGCTATCAGAGAAATCATGAAAAACATAGCACAAAAGCACCACTTGGACAATATACACCAAAATATAATTTAGCGCATCCGTTTATGCCATAAAATTTTGTACATCAGTTCGACAGTAACAGTACCTTCAAAATGTATGTAACACATAAGCTAACAAACATTGGTCTATAAATAGTCAAATATATTCAGGACATTCATAAATGTGTAAATTCATAAGAAATCAAAACTTTTGACGAATCTAATACTCTCTTTTGGCGAATTTTGAAGAAAGTAAAAATAAAGTCCCATTAACTACATACAGTAAAGGTAAAGAGGAAGGGATATATTGTTTTACGGTTTTTAATCTCATTTTATAAGCATATCATTTTAATGAATTTTGATGTACATAAGTATTTTATATACAGAACTATAAAATGAATGTGATCAATGGCTAATAAAACCGCATGAGTAGTCTTCCATGAAAAAGCATTCTAAATAACATATATACTCTACCATTATGCTAATATCAATGTTCGTTGTGCATCTTTTCTATCTGTTATGTAACCATTAAATTAAATAAAAGCTTAAGTTCTGTATATTTTGTTTTATATGTATACAGAGTATCCTTCCTTATCATTGCCCGATAGTTAATTCCTAAAGCACCACTTTTAGAGATACAGTTCTAATTGTTAAATTATTTCAAATGTTGTCTTCATCATATGAAAATACTTTTAGGTCAAATTAGTTTTTTTAATTTTTATACAGTCCTTGTGTCTTATAAGTTACATTTGCAAAACTTTCTCCATGCTTTAACAGTAACATTTCCATTTTTTTAACAACCAAAGCTTACCCAAATATGATACTTTGAATTTTATGAATTTTTAGCATTTTCTGGCAATAAACATATGTTTTCCATTTTTAATAGTTTTTAGTTTTTAGTAGAATATTTAAGTTTTTTTGTCTAAAAAAAAATTTTTTTTTTCATAAATAAATAAATAAATGAATAAAAATAAATTTTGACTTTTTAAAAGTCATTATATAACAGAACTAAAAATATTCTGTAAAATACATACCTTATTAGTATGATTTTCTAATTCCCCATTAACAATATCAGGACAAATTAGACTTTCTATGCTCTTAAAACTAGTAATATCTTTTGAAACTGTTTCTGATCTTCCTTGCTGATCAACCTAAAATTAAAAATATAAAAGTAGATAATTAAAATCTGAATTTAAACTATAGCATTTAAAATCACTTAAATACATAAAATTAAGAAAATATTCTTATCTATATACAATTCGAATATTATTCTTTCAACAAATTTGTTTTAATAGGTTTGTTATAACAATTTCAATGAATTTTTTATAATGAATGTGTTTCAATAGATTTCTTAAAACTGTTCACATTTTTAACAAACCTACTATCAAATATAATAAAAATGGTGTGCTTTCCATCTAATGAAATCAGTAAAACCTACTATCAAATATAACAAAAATGGTGTGCTTTCCATCTAACGAATCAGTAAAACCTACAATCAAATCTAACAAAAATGGTATGCTTTCCATCTAGCAAAATCAGTAAAACCTACTATTAAATACAACAAAAATAGACTGTCATTTATATATTTCTTTCGGCAACCCGTGAGAACAAACTACTGCATCAAATTACATCATTCTTTTTTCAAATGAAAGATATTTGGACACAGATTTGTTATCGTACATTCGTTTGTTCGAAAATTTAATTAATTAGCCGTAACTTTTTAATTAAACTTTTACATCTGCTTATGACGTCATAAAGTCGGCAATCGGAATACGCCCACTGTTGCGAGGTGCATAGTTTATTCTCTGAACTCTGTGGTTGCGAAGATGAAAGAGAAATGATAAATATTAAAAGCACGTGGCTTTTAGGTCGAATTTTTTAATTTGCAAGTTAAATTTCGGTAAAAATATTTATCCGCATGTTTTATAAGAGAATAAAAATTCATATTTATTGTGATGTCACAAGAATATTGTCCATTGGGTTTATTTTATCATTATGCATTATAACTTTGATGATGCCATTTTTTTTCCTTATAATTAAATACAAAATATATTTTTATTTGTATACATGGTGTTTAAGCATAAAAGTAACGTATACAAAGTTACGTGTGAAAAGTTTGCGCTGGTGAAAATGACGTTATGCTTAGCTTGAAATGCATTTTCACATTGATAAAACTAAAAAGAAAATTTTATATGATTGTGTCAACATGACGTAATTTTGACTGATTTTTCAATTTTTAATGTTAAAGATTAGAACTGGAGCTTTTATTGGGTGCTTCATCTTAATTGCATATCTTGATTACATGCTACCAATTACTTTTTTTAAATTATAGGTTAGAAGATTTCATTTTTTAATAAAAAAATTCATAAAAGTAAAGGATTTCAGGAAAATTAAAATGATTAAAAATAGTGGTATATTTAAAAAAAAAAAAAAAAAAAAAAAACTTGAAATAATGATTTTTTTTAGCTAGAATAAACAATGTAAGGCTAATATTTTATAGGAATTATTTTGGTAGGTTTGTTATAAGTTCATTTAACAGTTCCTTATTAGCCGCAAAGTCCTATTTCTTTCACTGTGAATTTATCTTTTGATGTCAAAAAATGGTAGTCTACTTTTGGACGCCAGCCAAAACGCAGTGGCAATTTTTAGAAATGTATAATGGTTGTCATAACAAACGGCGCTATCGCTTTAGCTTTCATCGCGCTTACATATCACTTCTAAATACTACAAATTTCAATTTTTTACTACATTTTACTATATTTTGCAATTTTAATTCTTACATCATCAATTAGAAAAAAAAAATTAGCTTTCGATTGAAATTTATTTGAAAATTGCCGCTTAATTTAACTACTTTTAATATATTTTTCAAGCAGGAAATATTTTTCAATTCTATTTCAGCAATGACCATCAGTTTGCTTTAATAATGTAAAATATCCCTGGGATAGTTGCCACAGTTGAAAATAGATTTCCCTAACCACCATGAAAAGTAAAAAAAAAATAATAAAAACCTGTTAAATCATAAGATAAGGGAAAAAAAAAGTATTTTCAGTTTATGTTTAACATAAAATTGATATGCTGAATTCGTTGATGTATATGTTGCATCAGAATATGCTAGGAATTGTATTTTTTTCTTTTTTTTAAAGATCTACTAGATGGAACCCGTCAAAATTTGATGGCAAACAACTTGATAGTACCATAAAAATAAAATTTATAGTTGCTTTAACTTGACAAATTTCATAGTGGGGAGCATAATATGATTAAGCGGTCACTGACCTTTCCATTGATATATCACATGAGGGGTGTGTGCAAAGTTTAGAAAAGTACCCCCTTGGGGGGGGGTCAAAATGGGGGATGGACATGGGAGATGCATAATATGATTAAGTGGTCACAGACCTTTCCAATGATATATAACATAAGGGTTGTGTGCAAAATTTAGAAAGTACCCCTTGGCGGGGGGGGGGGGGGGGGGGGGCAAAGTGGGGAGATGGACATCGGAGATGCATAATATGATTAAGCAGTTACAGACCTTTCCAACAATATATAACATGAGGGGTGTGAACAAAATTTAGAAAAGTATCCTTTGGGGGGGTGGGGGGGCAAAGTGGGGAGATGGACATTGGAGATGCATAATATGATTAAGTGGTCACAGACCTTTCCAATGATATATAACATGAGGGTTGTGTGCAAAATTTATAAAGTACCCTTTGGAGGGGGGGGGCAAAGTGGGGAGATGGACATCAGAGATGCATAATATGATTATGCAGTCACAGACCTTTCCAATGATATATAACATGAGGGTTGTGTGCAAAATTTATAAAGTACCCTTTGGGGGGGGGCAAAGTGGGGAGATGGGCATCGGAGATGCATAATTTAATATGATTAAGCAGTCACAGACCTTTAAAACAATATATGACATGAGGGGTGTCAACAAAATTTAGAAAAGTATCCCTTGGGGGGGGGGGGGCAAAGTGGGGAGATGGACATTGGAGATGCATAATATGATTAAGTGGTCACAGACCTTTCCAATGATATATAACATGAGGGTTGTGTGCAAAATTTATAAAGTACCCTTTGGGGGGGGGGGCAAAGTGGGGAGATGGGCATCGGAGATGCATAATTTAATATGATTAAGCAGTCACAGACCTTTAAAACAATATATGACATGAGGGGTGTCAACAAAATTTAGAAAAGTATCCCTTGGGGGGGGGGGCAAAGTGGGGAGATGGACATTGGGGAATCACAGATTTCGTCAAATGATTGAGGAAAAAACACTAAATTCATCAAAGGATCATGGGGAAACATGACTTTTGTTAAAAGACAACAGAAAAAACATTAATTATGCAAAAGGATCATGAAAGATAAGCAAATTTTGTCAAAGAATCGCAAAAAAGGAAAGTTCACCAAAAGATCACGCTTTTTTACTAAATTTTGTCTAAAAATTGCGGAATAAAATGTATTTTATCAAAGAATCGCTGGAAAATGCGAATTTCGTTAAGGATCACGAGAAAAATGCGAATTTCTTCAAAGGATCGCTGAAAAAACACGAATTTTGTCAAACAGAAAAAACATTAATTATGCAAAAGGATCGTGAAAGATAAGCAAATTTTGTCAAAGAATCGCAAAAAAGGAAAGTTCACCAAAAGATCATGCTTTTTTACTAAATTTCGTCTAAAAATTGTGGAATAAAATGTATTTTATCAAAGAATCGCTGGAAAATGCGAATTTCGTTAAGGATCACGAGAAAAATGCGAAATTCTTCAAAGGATCTCTGAAAAAAACACGAATTTCGTCAAAGAATTGCTGAAAAAACATGAATCTCGCCCAATAATAGAAAAATCATGGTTCATAATCATTATATCTAGTAGTATATGTAAATACAGTTTGTGATATAAGACAAAATTAACACTCACCAATCGGCGAGTAATACTGAAAATTGGTAATTGATGTTATTGCCAGTACTGGCTAAACTTAATAGTCACACTCGCCAATTGCGATGATTGAATGTAAAATGAAATTTTTTTCCCGCTGTTACTCAAAGAATTTTGAAACCATTTGGTGAAGTTTTTCCCGAAACCATTTTGTGAATTTCCCGATTTTTTCTTCAAAATCATTTTTCAACAATATTCGACCCAATACACATGCGTCAAAAAAATCACCAGCCAATGAGGTGAGGGTCTATTACTGTCTCTAGAAACGTGTTTGGGATCATCTCCTGTTTTTTTTTTTTTTTCTTGCACATTGCATTAAACCTAGGAAGGTATTTATATAGAACTCACTGTGGAGTGTTTAGAAGGTATTTATTTTATTTATTATAATTTGTATGTATACTTAGGTGTCCATTTCGGATTTACTGTTTAAAAATGAATTTAGGCTCATTTAACATTCGCGAAATCAATCCGATGGAAATTGTGTTTTTAGATCTCTATCATTTTGTATATATAGTACAGAAAATAATTATTCAAACGTACGTAAAAATATCGTAGAACACGTAATACAAAATTGGACCACTTATAGTCCGTTTATTATCGGGGATGAATCTTATGGTGTTCCGATTGCTAATGAAAACGATTATGTAAATATATGGTTCTTCATAGAAGTATGTGCTTCTTCACACTTCAATAGAAGCATTGTTTAAATTAATATAATTCTACAAATATGATGCAGTTTTAAAATATTGAGTAATGATTAATACTGTCAAGGAATCTACTCATATACGTAATTACGTTTTGGTACTTCTCTATTATCTCATCGACCACTTTTCATAACAAAAAACTATCGCCAAACTGTAACGTCAAATAAACGGGAGAACGTTGTCATTAATACGCGCAAATGTTGAATTAAAAACCACTTGACGACATAACAAACACGTATAATGCTTCCGACACCAAGTAAATGGGACTGCATTTTTGGCATTTAATCATACAGTTTGGCGATAGTATTTTGTTATGAAAAGTGGACGATGGGATAATAGAGAAGTACCTAAGTTTTTTATACCAAGTTTGAAAATTTATCTTTTTTTGACATTTAAAAAAAATAACAGAAAAAACATTACAAATTTGCCCATTTGCTCAGCGGTCAAAGGATTAAGTAAATATTAATGATTAAGCGGAACTGGTTCTAGCTATGAAGTAATATTATTTTGCTCAAAAACCCCCAAGAAAAAAAGAATTACAAAGAATAAGTAAACGTCTTTAAATATACAAAAAACAATGTGATTAATGACCAGGATTTTTTTACATATAACATTTTTTATATACAAAATAAAAACCGAAATAACCTCATTCATTTCACCCGATGTCAAAAATAGTTTTTTTCCCACATTCCTGGGCAAAGCACTAAATCAATAAAATCACCAATTTGTGACAAATTATGAGTTTCATATGAATTGCCCATGAACGAACATGCAAACTGGTAAAAAATGAATGTAATAAATTAAAACATTCAAGATTTGTATACATACAAACAATACAATGTAAATATTAATATTGTTACATGATACATTGTTTGTATATATACTTCTTTGTATACATATATTGTTTGTATACATACAAACAAATATAATGTAAACATTATTCAAATATTAAGAGTTCGCAAATCAAAACATTCTAAAGATTTGTATACATACAACCAATATAATGCATACATACTCTTTACAAATAAAATAGCACACTTATGTAATGACAAAACTTTTAAATCGAATAGAGATAATATATTTCTGTTAAAAAATAATGCTAAAGTTCAGACTTATATATATTATACATTCACATAAAGCTAGTCACATTCCTGCATATTTATTAAATATTTAGTTGCTAAATACAGAAATAATATTTTATAATTTATATTCAGACGCTCAGATTCGCTTTTTTCGAACACATAATGATAAAAATATTACTACCGTGCGTACTGTCTTTTGACATTATATTTACATAATAGTTTTCATTAGCAATCGGAACACCATAAGATTCATACCCGATCATAAACGGAATATAAGTGGTCCAATTTTGTATTACATGTTCTACTATATTTTTATTTACGATTGAATAGTTATTTTCTATACTATATAAACAAAATGATTTGATTTCGCGAACGTTAAATGAACCTAAATTCATGTTACACAGTAAATCCGAAATGGATACCTAAGTATTCATATAAATTACAATAAATACAACAATAAATAAAATAAATACCTTCCAAACACTCCACAGATTTTTATATAAATATCTTCCTAGGTTTAACGCAACGTGGAAGAAGCCATAAAACAACAGGAGTTGATTTCATCTTGATCCCAAATACGTTTGGAGACAGGAATAGACCTTCGCCTCATTGGCCGGTCCTTTTTTGACGCATGCGTACTCGGTTGAAATTCGATGGAAATTTGACAAAATTACCAAACTGCTTTAAATAGATGGATTGGGTATTTAACTGTGTAAGAGGGAAAATATCCCCAACGGACCTTCCCTACGAGTGGCAACAACCCCACCTCTGAGGGTAATTTCCTTCGGAAAAAGACTGTTTATTGGACGAAGGGGAAGTTGTGTTAAAATGTTTTTCACGCTTATTAGTGTTTTTCTTCTCTTAACCCACAGATGACGTGATATGGGTAAAGTCCACTGTGATGGATAATCATCCTGATAATGTAAAGGGACCGAAGAAACCATACAAATGAATTACACTTGAAAACATTAAAAATCTACCTCATCTGCAGATTGATTAATTATTGTAAAAATAATTCTTCATCTTTACATAAAAATTGATTAGCTTAAAACAATGGATGCGTTTTCGAAGATATGGATTTGAAACCAACAATGATTAAAGAGGATATTTTAAAACTTTTAATTTAAGCATTTTAAAACTTTTTTTAACGTCGAATTTCGACGGTGCTTTTGGGCACTGGAGCTCATTCGGTTGCATTATCACAGGGGGGAGGGGGGAGATGTGTGCTTCATCTACTATGTTCTTTTATTTACTGAATATGAGATGAACGTAGGAATATACTATTTGTATGATACTTTACATGTCCATTAAAATTTTCTTTCTTTCTGTGGGGAATATGGCAGTAATGTCAAACTGATTTGCATTACACAGTTGTTTACGGATTGTTTGTTTAGAGTTTGCATCGGAAATAGTACTTTGTGAATTCTGCCTATTTCTCGCCTATTTCACGGGGGGGAAAAACTTTTAAAATAAAATATTTGAAAGACTGTTTCATACGCACCCCTTCTTAAATAATAAAGTAGCTTATTTTACTGATATTGTTATAGTATTTTTTCCGTCAAATTTTGACGGGCTCCATCTAGTATAAATTTAATTCTCTCTTCTAATAAATACAAACAAAAACAACTATGTACATACCTTATTAATATGACTTCCCAGTTCCCCATTAAAGATATCTTGACTAATAAAACTTTCTATGTTCCTAAAATTTCTAGTATCTTTCTGGACTGAGTCTAATTTATTCTGTGGAAATCCAACCTAAATTAGATAAAATTTTACTACATGTAAACCAACAAGTGTTTGAAATTCAATATAGAAAATTATAAAAATACTAACATTAATAAACATAAGACAATAAGAATACACCAATCTAACATTTTAAAGAATAACAGCAGCAAACTTGCTAAAAAAAATACTAAGTACATAAAATGAAGAAAATACTATTGAAAAAGAAGAAAATATTCTTACTAGCTTTAATATTTAAAATTAACAACTAATGAAAAATTATCAACTACCTATCAAATAGATATTAGCTAATTACAATTGACATAATTAGCTTTACAGATGTTTGAATGTCATTTTTTCACACAAATTTACTATAAAAATTTTGAATCGTTATTTCTTTAATATAAATGAAGGGTTAGGGGGAAAATGATGATAGTCACAAACTAGTTATTAACCATCCTTCCCCTTTATGTGCACAGAAGACCTATCTTCAACTGTGTTTTTTAAAATACTACCTATATTTTTGCCTCGATTCAAAGTTATCAAATAATAGTATGCCCCTCATGCAAACAGATAGCAATTGCCAATAATTCTATACTTAAGAACAATTGCCATTGTAGTAAGTAGAAGTAATAGAGACAATCATCGATTCGCTCCCAACTTCCACAAACGGGATATTCTACAATCGATTGTGCACCGAGTTGCTAAACACATCAATTTCAAAACTTAGCAATTATTCTGGGAGGAAATTTGATCATAATGATGGCTGATTACTCAATAATTCTGCAATTGTAATAATTTGCTGCTGATTGAGGTTTGAGGGGAAATACTGATGAGTGATTCCTTGATGTTTGAAGGGAAAATAGGTTACAGCGAGGCCACTTCAAAGTCAATTGTCTCTGATCAGAAGGAGCAAATAAGGAGTGAAATAGGCAGGCTTTGTGTAGCATTGGCCAGTTACAGCCACATCTACATTTTTTAAGCTGTTTATTTTTTCTGATCATCGCTGACGTTAGTGCTTGGACTGATGAATCATGTAAAAAGGTTGTTTTTTTTTCCACTTTTAGGGAAAGAGTAAGAACTTGGCAATATTTATTTTTTTGATAGAAGAAATAGAGATTTACATGATCCCAGGCTTATTTTTATTTATTTATTTTACAGACTCAAGCCAGGCCTGATACTCATTCTTTCCATATCATGTCAAGATGGCATTTTTGTGTGTGTGAAAATAAGTCATACTGTATACGTGTTTAGATGTAATCTTTAAAAATTTATTTTAGCTTATTAAATCACAGAAAAACATTTTTATAAAGCTTCTTTATTATTATTTTTTTTGTCTTTTTCTTTCCTTTCAAATTGTGCTTTCTTTTGAATACTACTATTTAAGAAAAATATTCACTTTATTTAATTGCAGAACTTTACCGTTAAATGAAGCAAGTAATTCAGAAATAGAGAAATTCAAAAATAAGTTCTCATATGAACCATACATTAATATTTCTCATGAATAGTCAGGTGAATGTATTTTCTAAGTAGCAGACAATGTCGTCATTTAATATTTTGTGGTTTGTGAACATAGCTGAAAAATGTACATTTCCCATAACATATGAATGAAATATTCTTTTAAAAGAATTTCAATTGTAGCATAAATAAATAACATCTTTTTTTTAGAAGCATAGTCGGGCCTATTTCATTGATTTTTGCCTGGGCTGGGCAATGAAGTGTGAAAAAATAAATCAGCTGTGTCCTGATATGAAAATTTTGACTCGTGCACACCTCTATGAAGAAAATGCTTCTTATAACTTGAGTATAGTTTATATTAAAAATGTAGTATGCACATTATTGGCTTAGTTAATTAAAATGTTATGCTGAATAAAGTACAATTTGTTCAAAGCAGAATCGCAAGGGAGAGAAATATTATATACCTTATACAAGAGTTGAGACATTGATGACATTCTTGAACTCATGCATGTTGTAAAATCTTGTATGTAATCTATTTTCACTTTTTTATTGTTATTAAAGTTTGACAGAAAATTACAAAGGTGACCTATTAAGGCTTTTTCAAAAGATCTAACAAAGAAGATTATTTACACTTTTTCCTCTCTTTTGTGCATGTCTTTTTGAATAGAGTCCTTTACAACAGAAGACAAGTGTTCATTTTTGCTGTTGTTGTCAGTGCTGACTTAAGCATGGGCTAGAGCTACATTAGCGATTTTTGGACATGTAAAAACAAGCTGAAAAACTAAATTGTGTGCTAGTCATTCAACTCTTTTCAACTTGTTTCAACTCTTTAATAAAGTACATAATAAAATTAGCATAATTTACTACTGTCATACTACAGTGTGATATACTATTATACCCAATAACTTGGACACAATTACAGTTCCCATCAATTTTAGAGGGGACATGTGCATTTCAAAGTTTGGTTGGAAAAGAAGTGCATGTGGGTTTGATGGTACGGTCACACTTGCTTTCAAATTAGCTGAGAAATCCCTTTTTAGACTGCTAGCATCTGTTGTTTTTCTTATATACTGTGATAACTTTTTAAGTACGTTCGTAATTATGTAAATACATAGCAACTATAGTCGTCGTCTGGTCCACCTGTCTGTCCGTATATAACAGTGCAAAAACTACCCAACCAAATGGTTTAAAATTTAATGTACACAATCATTGCAGAATTTTGTCGAGTCATTTCAAATTTTACAAAAATCAAATCAAAACTTTAAAAGATTTTAATAAAAGTTTTCTTCATTCTATTAAATCCTATCATACATAATTAATTCAATGATATCCCATGGAGGGGCGTAGGAAAGGGGGGGGCTCAGGGGGCTCAAGCCCCCCCCCCCATTGCAAATCAAGTTTTTTCTTTTCGTCGGATTATAGTGTTTCCTTTAAAGTGAACTTTAAATTATATTAATTAAAAATAAATTTAAAATATTTAAAAACGATGAAAAAATCATTTAGAGCTTTTTTTCTTTTGTAAAGAAAATCCGATTAATTTCAGAAAGCGAACAACAAGAAAAACATTTTTTACTTCCGTTCTGGAAGCCACGATAAAACACGTTTTTTCAAGAGAAAAAACAAATCACTTCTAGATTAAAATAATAATAAAATAAAACAATTTCAATATGTTTCTCCGCTGCACAGAAATCACGTGATAAAACGTACACAAAGTGAGATAGGCCCAAATTGGGTTGCATTAAAAAGAAAAGAAATTAGTTAAATTTTCACAGAGTGAGTGGAAAGACCAATCCCCGTTTGGGAATGCGGAAATTGAAATAACCCATCTACGATCTCCCCGATTTTGTGAATGGAACAGGCTTCTTCCGAGAAGATTGCTTTCAAAGCCATTTTTACTTTGTGTTCCTGCCTTTCGTGTTTGGTTTCGTTAAAGATTAAATGAAGTTTATCATTCTAGGCAGTAAATGATATGACCGTTATATACAATATAATATATAATAAGAAAATTTTGCAATATGAATTCTTGTAAAAGACCGAAAAATACATTGTTGAGTTTTTTCTCTTCTAAAGTTCCGAAAAGAACAGAAGGTGAAGGTTCTGGAGTCAAAGATGAAAAACATGAAAAAACAGGTTCTACAGTTAAAGATGAAAAATCTGAAGAAGCGGTTAAAGTTATTAGCATTGGACAAAATGCTGTAAATACACTGTCTAAGTCGTTCTCTGAAAGTGATATGGATATAGGACTATTTGTTGGCGATGTCGTTTATCTTGATGAATACCAAAAATTTAAAGTTTTAGAAAATTCGTGGAAACCAGATCCATCCTTTTCTTTCCCTGCAAACCATAAAAAAAGAAAATTTCAGTATCACTGGTTTGAAAAATTTCCATGGTTAAGTTACTCTGCAAAATTTGATGGAGCATTTTGCAAAATTTGTGTAGTATTTTCAAATGGACAGGGTGGTCAAGGAAATCAGCGATTGGGTAAATTAGTCTTATCTCCTTTTACACAATGGAAGGATGCTTTAGAATCTTTTACATCTCATCAAATGTGCCAATATCACAAGAATTACATTATTATGGCAGAAGAATTCAAGAAAATTATGAAAGGGCAAAATATAAGCATAGGAATACAACTTCATAGTAACAGGAATGCGGAAATCTGTAAAAATAGGCAAAAGCTCAAGTCCGCAATTAAAACAGTCATCCTTTGTGGAAGACAAGGACTCCCATTACGTGGACACAGAGATTCAGGGAATATTTCTGTTCAAGAAACGGAGAAAAATGACGGTAATTTTAGAGCTTTACTTCGATTTAGTCTGGAAGCTAGTGATAAAACTGAAGACATAAAGGAAGTTCAATCAGGTATGATTTCAAAAAAATATACAAGCCCAGACATACAAAATGAAATAATCAAAATTTGTGGTGAGACTATACAAGATCACATTGTCCAAAAAGTCAATAAGGCGAAGTGTTTCGCAGTTCTCGCTGACGAGACTACTGATATCTCCGGAAAAGAAGTTCTTATACTTTGTGTCCGTTATGTTGAGGAATCTGATTCTTCTTGTATAATAAGAGAAGACTTTTTAGACTTTATAGAAATTGAAAATTTATCTGGGACTACAATTGCCGATGTAATATTGTCAAATCTCAGAAGACTCGGGGTTGACATTTCTTACTTGCGGGGTCAAGGTTATGATGGGGCCGCTTCTATGTCTGGAAAACTAAATGGAGTTCAAGCAAAAATACTGCAGGCACACCCAACAGCATTGTATGTCCACTGTTGCAACCATGTTTTAAATTTAGTTTTGTCAAAATCATGTCTTGTCCCATCCATTAGAAATTCTCTTGCAACTGTTCAAGAAATAGTCACATATTTTAGAGCCTCGCCAAAAAGAAGGAAAATTTTAAAGAGCAAGCTCCTAGAAGAAGAATTTTTAAGCAGTAAAAGCACATACAAAAAAACGACTTGCCTTAAAAAATTTTGTGAAACTTGCTGGGTAGAACGGCATGAAGCCATTTTTACATTTTGTGAGTGTTTGGAACCAATAATTTCAGCCTTACTGGAAATCACTGAAGACACGAATTCAGAAACCGAGGCATCGAGGAAAGCGATGCTATTTTACAATGCATTGTGCCAAAGTTGTGTTTTAGTATCTCTTTTCATGGCAGAAAAATGTTTTGCAATCACCCACAACTTGTCAATAGCCCTACAGAAACCAGGCATTGATTTAATATCCTCTTATGAAACCATTAGTGAAGTAACGGAAATTTTTAGAAAAATGCGTGAAAATTCAGAACCCAAATTTTCAGCCATATTTAAACGAGCTTCCGATGCAGCAACAGAACTTAATTTAGAAATAAGAAAACCTAGACTAGGAAAGAAACAAATGTATAGAGATAATACACCTAGCGAATCAGTGGAAGATTATTACAGAAAAACAATTTTCATACCCTTTTTGGATTTTCTTATTCAAAACATGATTGACCGTTTTGAAAATCATAAGCATGTAATTAGTAGCTTGCATGCAATTCTGCCAAAAAACATAGAAAAATCTTCAGTAGAAAATATCATGCAATGTGCTGAATTTTACTCTTCTGATATAAACATTCTTCCGAACATCTTACAAGCAGAAATCGAAATGTGGGTCGAAAAATGGCTGTCATCAGACAAAGAAGAAAGACCAAATACTGCAATAGAGTCCTTATCAAGTTGTAATACGGCTGTTTACCCCAACATCAACAAATTGTTGAAAGTTCTATCAACGCTTCCAGTATCAACAGCCACTCCGGAAAGAACATTTTCTACACTGAGAAGATTAAAAACCTACCTTAGGAACACAATGTCAAATTCTCGGCTTTCTGGACTTGCACTAATGAATATCCATCGAGAAATTCTAGTAGATGTCGAATCTATTTTGAATGCAATGGCAGCGAAGCGCAGTTACCTTGTGTTATGATGCCAAAATTTGTAAGTGCATTTTTTTCTTTTTTTAAGTACTAATTAAATATTTCTTTCGTACTCTGCTGTCATATTTCACAAAATTGTAAAACTTAATTTATTCCTTAATGTTTACATTGAAATAATGCGCATACCCTTTTTTAATTATGCATAAAATTAATTATTAATTAATTTACTTAATTACTTATTAATGGGATGCTTTATTATTAATTCATTTTCTCAGTTTCACAGTTGTTTTGAGCATACTGAGTTAGAAACTATTTGAGCCCCCCCCCCCATAATTTTTAAATTGCTACGCTACTGATCCCATGATAGGTAATGATTCTAGGTTTCCATGGTGATTATGTCCTATTTAAGATGGAGTCATATTATTTCCATATCACTGAATTTAAAAACCAAATTTGTATACTAAAATTGTTTAATTATAGCAATCCTATAGTCTACAGACAGTTTTTTGGATAGATGTTTCCGGAGAAATAGATATTAAATGGAAAAACAGTCTAAATATGGATTTTAAGTTCTGAAGTTTTCAAAGCTAGGCTTAACTTTCTTATTGGAATTTTCAGTAAATGTCAGCAAAAGATAAAATGTTGGCAACTTAAAATGTACTTATTTTATTACAGAAATAAATCACATCATAAACACAGACAATATAATTCATTTTTTCAGTGAAATAGTAACAATGATTTTTTTGCATTGTCTTGTATTGGATATTTGCACATATTATAATTTTAATGTAACAGAATTGTAATTAATTGTTTGTAAAAGTGTATGGAAACTTAATTTCATATAATAAAATTAATATCTATACTATAAAAATCTGTACCAAGATCTGAATATTTATAAAGCTAGTTATAGTACGAACACATCTCATTTGTTACGTTTGATGTACAATTTCCAACTTGTTTTTTATTGAGTTAGCAGACTAAAGAATAGATAATTTGAATAGTGGAATTATTATTTTTGCATTAATATGTTTTCATATTTCCACATTATACAGGTGTTTTTTGATGAATTCTTTATTATTGCTTTCCATTTTTGATTAGATAGATCCCATTTTAGGCAAAAATATTAACAATAAATTTCCTATATTTTCGATTGGGACCATTAAATTAGTCCAAATTTGACACGTTTTTCACCTTATCGACATTTGAATTGGACAAGTTTTACTGTATTAACATTTAAACAAGCAATTTAATTTAATTGTGTATAGTAAAAACCACTTATAATAGAGCTGAAGGAAGCATAAAATTATTCGTTATGGATGGATTTTATTATAATCAGTTTTCTTACTACATTAATAAATTTATGAAGAAATTTCTGTTAACACATGTGGCACATCCGAAAATGCCAATTGTATATAAAAAGTTTAAAATATAATACATAATAGGAAAAACAACTATTTACTTTCCAAAATGATTAAAAAAAATTTAATTAAATCTACTTAGACAGTAAATTAGACTGAAAATACAATAATCAAACTATATTTTAATATTGAAGATGCTTTTGCCCATGATAAATAGACAATAAATAGAAAATTTACTTAATAATTTTTTTTTCATAATTTTGTATATATAACATATAAGTAGCTATATTCTACCACAAAAATTTCAATAATGCAGCAGTTGTCTCCAAACATCATAATTAAGAGTAATTGTGCAAGAATTTATTTTAAAAAGACACATTTTCAAATAATCAACAATGAATACAGAAAACAAGCACACCATTTCAACTGGGCTTTGTGATTCTTCATTGATAATGTCAGAGCAAATAAAACTTTCAATACTTCTAAAACCTCTATTATCTCTCTGAACTTGTTCTAATTTGCTTAGTTGAATGCCAACCTACAATAAGAATTGAAGTGTAGATAAGTTTATTTAAATAATTTAAAATAAGAACAAAAATAATACTTTAACTCCAAAAATTATGTCGATTTCATGAACAATCTATAAAAGCAATCAATCTTATTTAAAAGTACCATATTATGATCAATTAGGAGAAAGAGTGAATAGCATTTGTAGCAAATCATACATTTTTATACTTCATAAATACTACTTCAAACACACTTAATTTTTAAGTATGAGAATTAAGAACTTATTAATGTTTATGTATAAAATAAAGTCTGTTCTCAAATATTTCATTGTTTCCATCTGACAATGTATATATCTTCCTAATACAATTATGAAATATAAATATGAATGAAAAGATGAAAATGATTTAGTGAGAATAACCTTAAAAGTACAGTAACTCTTGGTTCAATCGCACATGTCAGGAGACAAGGAATAGGTACAATATATCTGAATGCACCATATAACTAAGAGCATCATAATGTTAAGGAAAGTGACAACCTTCAAGTAAATTATGTATATTTTTCTCTAAAATGTTAGTTTATATGCACATTATAATTTTATTAACAAAATTATTGATAGAAATACTTTTATAATCAGATATAGTATACTTTTATAAAAAGATAAAGTTGTTTAAATAGTATTTTTAGATAGGCTGTTTTCCCCCTTGAGATATAAAAAAGAGCAACATAAACAAATGAGCGATTTAACAATACACATTATAATGAGGAATTGCGGTATTTTCTGATTTTTAAAATTCTGCAATTTTATATTTCATGAAAAAAAACTTTCTAGGTATATTTTTCCACATTTTTACAATAATCATAATAACCAAATGTTCTGCTGGATTTTTTACTTTTAAATATCAACTAAAGAGCAAATTTGCCTAAATGAAATACATTCTTCATACATTTTAATAAATTATATTTAACATAAATTGTTTATCAATGGAAAATATTTTTTAAATTATTGATGTTGAAACAAAAATTTAAATGCATAACAAAATAGAAAAATAGAGGACACTTCAAAATATTTTTAAAAAGGAATCTGTAACTTACAGAAGATTTTTATGTAGGTATAAAACAAAATATTTTTATTCCACATTTTTCAAAAATAGACACCACTATTAGAACATATCAAATTTACAACTTAATTCAAAACCATTTACAAAAATTAAAGTGAGTAATTCACATACACCAGTGTTCAAAAATAACAGTCATTAGCCATCAAATGCAACTAAATTGTTGCATTTGACAACTACAAAATTATTCCCGGTCATCAAATTTGACACACAGCAATTTTCTAACATTTATTTTCATTTAACTTTAAAAGCTTAAGATCATAGTTTAGTTAGTTTTTTTTTCCACAGTAAAATGTAGTACTTCCAAAGCTGATCACCAGACCTGCCAACCTTTGAAAATGAGAAATAGTAGCACACAAAATTCAAATTAATCTGGAGGTTGGTTGGTTGGTTGCTGTTCTTTACGCTGCAAATTTTAAGAGAACAAATACTAATCAATTGAGCGTATGTGTATATGCATAAGCACACAAAGTAGCAGACTCTTTTGTTTTTGCTAATTTTTTTGTTGCGGATGGGGTTGATTAAACATAATTCTTTCCATAAGCCAAATTTCTGAACTTAATTTTCTGAGATGTTCCCCTCCCCTGGTGGAACCACAGACATTTCTACCGGAGAAAAATGTCTGAATTAGAGTCTTGCATCAGGTCAAGTAAGCCGATTTAACCACACATGAAGGATCTGTGCTAATTGTTTTTTATTGCAGATTGGGATAACCTGATTATTTAAAAAAATAGTTCAGTATATTTTTTAGGATTAAAAACTGTATCTATAATAATAAATATAGATGTTTGTCTCTGTGTGTGCTGTTTTGTGAAGAGACTGCTGCGATGCGCATGGAGCTACAACATTTGGAAGGAAGGTATCTGTATGTTTGAAGGTATGCACCTTAAAGCCAGTTTTTGGATTTTTTTTTTTTTTTCATTTTGCGGCAAATTTACATTACTAAAAGGAATCTGGTTACAATCTTTTAACCCAATACGGTAAATTTTGAAGAAATTCATGGTTTTTCAGCAATATCTTCACGAAATTAGCGTTTTTTCTGTGATCGTTCAACGAAAATTTTGTTTTTTCAACAACCGTTTGACGAAATATGCGTTTTTCAGCAATCGTTTGACGAAATTCGCGTTTTTTCATCGATTGTTTGAAGAAATAAGTGTTTTTTCAGCGATCCATTGCCGAAATGCATGTTTTTTCAGCGACCCTTTGGCGAGATTCGCATTTTTTCCGCGATCTTTTGGCGAAATTTGCGCTTTTCCTGCGATCTTTAGGTTAAATTCGTGTTTTTACACGATCTTTTGACGAAATTCACGGTTTTCACACATTTCTTTGACAAAATTCGAGGTTTACACATGATTTTTGACGAAAATCACTGTTTTCCCGATATCCTTTGACGAAATTTGTGTTTTTTCCACGCTCCTTTAACAAAATTTGCATTTTTTCAACGATCCTTTAAAAAAAAATGTGTGTTTTTTCAGCGATCCTTTGACAAAATTCGCACTTTTTAACGATCTTTTTACGAAATTCGCGTTCTTTTGTGCAATCCTTAGACGAAATTAGTGTTTTTTCCGCGTTCTTTTGGCAAAATTCGCATTTTTTTTGCAATCTGTTGGCGAAATTCAAGGTTTTTGCACGATTTTTTGACAAAATTCGTGGTTTTCACACGATTTTTTGACGAAATTCACGGTTTTCACACGATTCTTTGACGAAATTTGCAGTTTTTTAGCGATCTTTTGACGGGATTCGTTATTTTTCCACTATCCTTTGACGAAATTTGCGTTTTTTTTGCAGAAAATCGTAGTTTAGAGCAATTTTCGTACCATTGTAGTTTTTAGTTCCAAATCGTAGCAACTACGATTTTTTCATAGCAGTTGGCAGCTCTGGATCACCCGCTTTTGAAAAGAGAGCGGAGGAGATAGGGGTATGTGTCGCAAGTTTAATTCAGTCAGTTGAATTTCATAAAGAATGATACATGTAATCATTTATTCACTGATACTGTTAATGATTTATTAATGTTAAAACTGAATAGACCCAATTTAGCAGACTTCTTTCCACATAAAGCTATAAATAGCTGGTGGAATGATGTAGCTGAAGGATGGATTAGATGTCCCAATTTAATAAAAATAATTCTGTTTAAATGATTGTTTGATTTGTAAATGAAAAATAGTTGTCTGCATATCATCTGAAAACTTTTTTTTTAGTATCTAACTTTATTAAAATTAGTGGCTGTTGCTTAAGTTTCATCTTTGCAATTTATATACAGTCAAACATTAGCATTAAATTGTCTAATGTGAAATTTTACTTGACACAAATTAATAACGCAGTCCCAACAAAAAAGATGGTACAGTACAAAGTCTCAAATCTGGATGTACGAAATTTGGAATTCTCCAAAATCTAGATAGTTTTTTTTTTATATATATGCCTTGGAGTGAGTCACTTTTCTCGCTATCTGTTGTATTTTCTCTATAATGTTCTTTTATTTGGTCTTTTTCTCACTTTTATTCCAATTACTCCTTACTTATCGCCCCTCCAACCTCTAAAATTAGCATGTCCATGCACGAGAGATAATCTTTATCGACGATGAGCCAATTTTCCATAGAAAACGCCGCATCCGCATCCGAAGTTTAGAATCTTTTTCTGTTATTCTGCATTTGGTTGAAAGTTTAAATTGAAAATACTCTTGTTGCTAAAGTGAGCATATATATATATATTTTTTTTTTGCATAGTTGGATTTTAATTCTTTCAGTTGATAAAATGAAAAAGATCTTCTGATGGTTATCTGCAATTAATCCTACACGGGCCCAATCTGAAATTTCTGCTTAAAGTCAACCTGAACCTGAAATATTCAAACCTGAACCCAAATAATCCATATTTTAATACAATAATGAAAAAATAACTTACAAATATATATCTAATATTAATTCTAACTTTATCGTATAAAAATAAATAAATATGTACTCATTAATATTCAAATACTAGTTTTTTAATTTGAAAAATTGGATCAACCCAAAATATTTAAAGTTAAGCTAACCCAAAATGAAAAATAAAATAGCATCAACCCAAACCTTGGGTCGGGGTGATGCTATCGGAAAAATCAGGTTATCCAACAGAATGAAGTTTTTTATTGTAAAATAATTGCTTTTCTTATGCATTACTTGGGTACTAACGTAAAATTCTGAAAATCCCCCCTCCCCCACCTTTGACAACAGGATTTATTGTCAAAAGTGGAAAGGGTGACTTAAACGAATTTTTCTTGAAATTTCCTGAACACTATTCAAATTCTATTCTTTTATGTATAAAAAGGACTCCATGAATGTGTCAGCAAGTTTGCGTTGTTTGAGAAACTACAAGAAGAAATTACTGAGCTGCAAGCAAACAGAAAAAATAATTTTAAAAAAAAAGAACAATTTGATCTGTAGAATTTATAGTTATGCACACTTAGAATTATGCAAAAAATTAGTTAAATTTAAAAAACACATACCACAGCTGAAAACACACCTGTAGCAATTATCGCTCATAGACAGATAACCAAATTATTTTGTGTGTCCCTGTAAATAAACGATAAGTGCTATGCACACAGTATTCTACAGTAAGAATCTTGCAGTGCACTTCATTCCTGCATATATCAGTTGCAATATGTTTGAAATAGTGTAGAACCATTAAAGTACATTGCAAATGACTTTTCTCCCATAGACCATAATTTAACAGAATTCTTTTGAGTGATCCTGTAAATGAACCATAAATGCAACACACTTCATTTTCAATACCAAACCTCAGTACTGGTATACTTAACCCATAGTAAACCTCAATAAAAGGGCAATCCGAGTATATTTACATGAGTTAGAGCACAGATAGACGACCAGACAAACCAAAGTCATAAAAACATTTCAACTATATGTTGGCAAGTGTTGAAAAGAAAGAAATATTGTTATTTTATATTTGTTGACATAGCTGTCATTGGGAGAAGCAAAGCATATTGGAAAGATACATAATAGCACAAGAAGAATGGGGAAATAACAAACAGACAATAACACATTTGACTCTTTCAAAATAAACATAGATGTATCATACCCCTCTGTAATCTTCTGGCTTGATTTTTAAGGTTCTAGCTAGCATGCAGCACTCATGACCTATAATAAGGGAATCATTAGAGGCAGATTTCAATGAAACAGATTTTACAATATGATCACAAACTCCATGTCCCATAAACTTAGCAGTTTGCATAGGCGCATCAGGATGCCTTACCTGAAATACAGAGAATCAGCATTACATATATGCTCACAAACATATGGATTTGGTAAGTTTAAATAGAGTTTTCTGGCTTACCATCAATTTCAGAGTAATGCATTTCGCTTTACAGTTGATGTTATTAAGTCTGTTAACTACTTCAACAGATAATTCTTTCAAAAATCTGAATACATCTTCTTCCTTGAAAAAAAAAAAGGGAAATCAATTTTTAAAATATTAAGAATAGGAAAAATTAGACAACAATAATACATATATAATTTCCATTCTCTCTATTTATGAGAAACACTTTGTAGAAAAAAAAAATCATGTAATTTTCACACAAAAAATGTGACATAATTTGGAATGTAAACTGAGATTTCATATTTGTTGTAAACGCGACTACTTTGGATTACCACTAATATTATTTTTTATTGAGGATAAGCTCTCTCTCCATAGCTCATTCATATTTTAAAAATGATAATTAATCATACACAATAAAAATAATAACTTTAGGACAAATTTTAAAACTAAAGCGAGATTATGAAAAACAATATAATTTAAGAACAACAGATTTAATTTCACTTAACACTGCTATACTTAAAACAATAATAATAAATTATGCATTCCTAATAATTTCACATTCTTTCTCTTTTAAAATATTTCAGGATAGATGAAAAGTTTAAAATCTTCATATACATTTAAAAGGTAATTGAAAAAATGACTTAACTTTTATTTATTTTTTCCTCAAAAATAGTATATTAATCTTAAAAACATTGGCAATTAATAAATTTCGCATCCAAGAAAAAGAATAAGAATGATAAATGAACATAAATAAGTATTCTTTAAAAAACCTTAAGTATTTTTCACACTTCAAACTTTTGAAATGCAATAAATAAATAAGCACAAAAAAGCGTAAATATAAATGGGAGGTACTGTTGAATGCAACACAACTATGATAGATACTCCATATAAAGAATCATATTTTTTGTAACAATTGATAGGAATTTAATACTAAATTCAATGAGAAAAAGATATGCTAAGCAAGAGAAAATACTAGGACTTCCCTCAAAGGGATTAGTCTGAGTGATATTGCTGAGAACATGGGGTTAACAATTACGATATAAAGAAGATACAATATATGAAAAAGAGCAAATTAAATGATAGAATTACAAAATATCATATATCATTCTATATCAAATATCATAAAAGCCGGATCTTTTAAAACGCCAAGCTTTTTAAAGTTTCGTAATCGGATTTGCAGCAAAGAGTGTATTTTAGCAAGCTTAGTTTAACGCAAATTTAATTTCATTGATGCAACATTTTCTTTGTAGCAAATATTTACATTTGAATTAAAAAATATTCCTCCTTGTTTATTTGAATAACCATTTATAGAAACTCGTACACTTTAAACCACATTGATAACATGCTTTGCTACAAACCTGATTACCAAATTGTAGACTAAATTCCTACTAAAGTACATAAAAAATCTTTCGATGACTTCTGTAAACATAAATTTTACATTAAATCTCCACATCGGCGAAATTGAAAAAAAAAATATTTCAAAGATAATACTTCTTGATTATTTTCTAGGAGGTTCTCCCCCCTGCGCCTTTACTACTTCAAACCCTAGACTTTTCTTCTGTCTGTCTCTCTCTACAATCTGTTTGTTTCCCTATCCGTTCTTCTACCCATCTCTCTACCCGATTGACTCTCTCTCTACACATCTCTCTACATCTCTGTATATTTCTTTACTGGTCTCGCTACCCGCCTATCTGTTTCTCTAACCGTCTGTCTACCCATCTAACTACCCGTATGTCTAGCTGTGTCTCTCTCCGTACCCATCTGTCTACTGTCTCTCTACGCGTCTGTATACCCATCTCACTATCCGTCTGTCTTTCTACCCTACTCTTTAACCGTCTCACAACCCATCTGTCTATCCGTCTCTCTAACTGTCTCGCTTCCCGTTTCATTACCCGTCTCTCGACACGTCTGTCTATCTGTATACCCCTCTCTTTACCCGTCTGTCAACTCGTCTCTGTACTCATCTCTATACTCGTCTCTCTATCCACCACGCTACCCGTCTCGCAACCTTTCCCTCTACATCCTATCTACCGGTCTCACTACTCAACTCGCTACCCGTCTCTCTACACATCTCGCTACCCCTCTGTCAACCCTCTTTTTTACCTGTCTCGTTACCTGTCTGTCTATTCGTTTCGCTATCCGTTAGCTTATCTATGTCACTATTCGTCTCTCTACCTCTCGCCACCTCTTCCCAATATTTAAACAATTTAGTATACAGAAGCCGTTCATCTGTTATTAAATGCAAACAGGAGTAATTTATCTAATAAGAGTAATCAGATGCAACGTCTTAAATACATACATAAACCAGCATAATAATTCATCAGGTTTATTTTCATAGTAGTTTATGTCATTTGGCAGTAAATCTCAACTTCTTAAACTCGAACTGCGTCAAGCTTTTTAAAAAAGCCCCAAGACTGTATAACTGGGAAGGGAAAGTACACTCAGGGCTATTAGATACATGTTATTAAGTTAAGTGAAAGTTTCGTAATCAGGTTCGCAGCTAATTGCTTATGTCAAAAAGCGTGGCTTAACGCCATTTTAAATCAATTTCTGTAACTTTTTTTTGTTCCCCCCCCCCCCCCAGGAAGGTTCCAAATATTTATACTTAAATTCAAACTTTTTCCCCCATGCTAATTAATGGTGTTTGTATTATTAATTAATACTTTGGTGACAGAGCTTCATTCGAAACAAATGTAAAAGACTTCTACTACAGTTTTTTTTCTAGGAGAAACATCCGTAATCGGGCCCAAAGCTAATCGGAGAATTTAATGTCATTATTGCTTGTAACTCTTATAGAGTTAATAAAAATATTGTTGCTAGCATTACTCTTGTTTGAGACCAGCCTTGTCAATGTATCTGAATGGGGAAAAGTTCCGTATCATGTGCTGATTGGCACCATTGGGGAAAAAATTAAAAATGGTGCTAATAGCCAGTTTTAGCATCTTACCAAATTTTTCTAGAGAGTGAAAAAACATGTTTTTCAAATATTTACAAATATACGTTTATTAAACCACGTTTTTGCGTCATCTTAAAAAATTAAGTACGATGCTAAAATAAAATTTTATTGCCATTTTTTATATTTTAACAAGTAATGAGAATACATAACAAACTTATTTAACAAAACTAAGAGACATTTTTGTGATAAATAATTGTTATTGTTAGGGAGGCAAATTGTAAACAATTAATAAGCGAACTAAAAAATTACCGAAAATAACTTGTGGGAATCTCAGGAAAGAAATATCTGATACAAATAGCATTTAAAATCTTAAAATGGAGAAGTGGTCCATAAAAAAATGCAAAACATTATACGCCTGATATAACTATTTTTGGTACTTCTCTATTATCCCGTCATCCACTTTTCATAACAAAAAACTATCGCCAAACTGTAAGATTAAATGCCAAAAATGCAGTCCCATTTACTTGATGTCAGAAGCATTATACGTGTTTGTTATGTCATCAAATGGTTTTGAATTCGACATTTGCGTGTATTTTTCATTATGTTTTACTGATTTATTAGTTATTTCGTTAATTAAAATAACAATTGTGTCCTTAAATTCTTATATTTTTTTTATTTTTTTATTTTGATATTCCAATGGCAACGTTCTCCCGTTTATTTGGCGTTACAGTTTGGCGATAGTTTTTTGTTATGAAAAGTGGTCGACGGGATAATAGAGAAGTACCATATATATATATATATATATATATATATATATATATATTTTATATTTCCGAAATCCCGGCACAGATGTCATATACTCACCACGTTGGCGCAATTTTTTTCCTCGCTAATTTGGCGAAAACTGTTTGTTATGTTTATTTACTTTTATTTTTTATTTTAATTCTATAGATTATTTTTATATGTATATCAATATTTATTTATATCAAACTATTATTTACTTATTTTTATTTCCTTTTTAAAAATAATAGAAGCTATTTCATTTATTATTACGTTATTTTATTTTTATATTGAAATAAAAATTCATGTGCTATTATTGCACGCTAATTTGCAACTAATATTCAAAAATAAAGTTTCGCCAAATTGGCGGGGAAAAAATCGTGTCAACGTGGTGTGTATAGTACATATGTGCCTTGTTTTCATTTCACATATGTATTGGTACTTTCATGTTAACTTGGCACAGTTGATAAATCGCCAAATATTGTTTTCATAACATCTTAATATTTCATTAATTTCATTTAACTATAAACCTTTCAGTCATTTAACTCATCATTCACTTGAAATACATACATTAAAAATACATGTCTTTTACTAATTTAATTTAAAATACATGCCTTTCACTAATTCCATTTAAAATACTAAAAAGGAAAAGAAAATAAGAAGAAATAATTCCACAAATCAAAACCTTTTATTTAAACATCAAAGAAATGTTTCTGATTTACACACGCGAAATAAAAAAGCTAGGCTAATGGTGAGATTTGTGGCAAATCTCTAATACTAAGTTATTGTGGGTTTTTTTCTTTCATACAGAAAAAATTCCAGATTAATTTTCCATTTTTATTAAATGGAAATATGCTTTATTGTACTGATTTGATCATTGTACTGATATTGTATTTCACTATGCGTGTATATTCTTTTGCTCCGTGTTACTTCATGAACTTTTGAAATCCTATTATTTACGAAAATCTCTACCGGTGAAAATGACGTATGCACTAAATTTTTGTGACGTATGTACTTTAATTGTGCTTTTTTTATTTATTTTAAATATAACTTCCAAACGGTTTGATATTTATTCTTGGTAATAAATAGGCGTCGTTGTCACCTTTATAGGTACCTGCTGTAAAAATTTGAACGAAATCCGTTAAATATTTTTTGAGTTATGCTTGACGAAAGGTTTTAATATCCATCATAGCTATATATGGGGCAAAGTAATACTGCACTGTGTATGGGTATTCGTGTTCACTCAGACAATAAAAGCAGTCTTTAGTAATTACTATAAAATACATCATATAGTTACAACAAAATTAAAATAATTTTATCTTAATGTTGAGCTTACCTTAGCATAAATTCTATAATTGTGAAAACAATACAATATTTAAAAAATATATTCCTTATTACCCTATATTTTAATTTTAATTTATAAAATCTATATCATAAAGCACAATAATTTTACATGTACATAAGTAATGCTGACATCATATTAACATCATATTGACATCATGTTAACCTGACCAATAAACTTCGCTTTTACTGCAATTTTTTTTAACTTCTGAACATCCCATCCCATAGTTTCAATTTTTACAGTCAAAAAAAAAAAAAAAAAAAAAAAAAATGTACTTTCAAATGCAATTTGTTTAAAAACAGTATCTCAATTTACCGTTTTTTTATGGTTTTGAAAATAATTTTCAAGCATGAACATATTTAAATCCATTTGGAACTCAATTAAGGAAGATTAAGCCGTTTGCACTTAAAACAATGTAAATAATTCAGCATTTGTTTGTTTCTGTATAATATTAAATAACTTAATTGCCAAATGAAGTTATAACTTCAAAAATAAATAAAATATGAATTTAGGAGATATGTAATCAAACTATATGCTTAAACTCTGAAATAATCAGAATCACAAAAGTTGTTTTAAATAGTGAAATATTTCACAATTGACTGCTAGCATGCGGCTAATACAAAAGTACCAAAAAAATTTTTTTTAGTGTAGTTGGTGGGCACTCTAAGAAAATATACTAAATGTAGAGAAATAAGAAATAAAACTCATTCACAACTTTGAATAAATATTGCATTAGCATCAGTTGCTATTTTTTTTAACATATTAATTAGGAATTACCTCAGTTATCATAGTATTAATATTCTTAACTTAATCTTTTAAAAATAGCACTTAAATTACATTTTCTATACTTTTCCATGAAAAAGATTATGAAATACAACACATTTTTAAAATATTATTAAGTATAACACGTTATTAAATGTGAAAGCTTCTCACAGTACAGTACATTTAAAAATTTAAAGTAGTGTGTTAAAAGATACAATTCACATAGAAAATGAAACAAAATATTTTATTACTTTTTCAAACCGTATCCCATAATTAATTTCTGCAGAAACTGATTTACGTTCTTTTTGCAATTGAACAGTTCTGTTATCCTTTCCTCGGCAACGTTTATACAAAGTTTGCCCAGTTTTTGGCCCAAATTCTTGTTGCAACTTAGTCAGGTTCCATTTCTGTAAATCTTCACAATTAATTACACCCATACGCTCAAATTTTGCTGATGTACTGTAACCAACACCTAGGGATAGAAAGACAAAGCGATAAAATATAAGATATACACAGATATCAAGATTCTAAAGCAATGCAAAATAAACATATTTTTTAAATAATAGTTAAATTCTAAAACTAAAAATAAAAGAATTCAATCAAATTATGAACTTTATAAGAAAGCATCTTTCATGTATTTATAAATTGCTAAAAACAAGATTTTTTTTTTCTTTTATATGTTAAGATATTAGCTTGCTTTAAGTGCTATAGTTTTTGGATTGTATTATAAGAAAGATGGTGATCATAAGAAATAAAAATATTGAAAAGTTAATCAGGGAAATATAGCATATTGCATGTCTTTTAATCAAGCAAAGCAGGAGTAATTTTTTTGTGCAATGTGATGCAGCTAATAAAAAATGCAAATCCACAATAAATGGCAAAATTTCTGGAGAGATGCAGACCTGAAAAAGTTATGTAAATACAAAATAAACATTTCAAAATTTACTGAATAATTTTGTAACTCTCATATGGTTAAGATATAGCTGCCAACCAATTTCAGATGAAAGCAATAATATTGATGTTCAAAAACCAGAAGAACTATTAAAAAACAGGAAAATATTTAACGCACTACACAATACGATGCATTAAATTGTATCATTTATTGCATTCAAATAATCCATTAAAGTAGAAACATTTTGCTTAAGTTAATTTTAGATATAATAATTTAAACATAATTAAAAATCAACTAAAATTTAAAACACCAAATAAAATAAATTAAGACAGACTTGAGCACAGTTAAAAAATAAAATTTATAAAAAATATACTTAAAAACAATTAAAAATACAATCAGTAAATGTTTCGCCAAGCGACATGCAACGCATCATCAATACAAACAATCCATTGCATAACAAACGACTGAACCAGGTTCAGTTAATTGTTTTTAAGTATATTTTTTACAAATTTTATTTTTTAACTGTGCTCAAGTCTGTCTTAATTTATTTTATTTGGTGTTTTAATGGTTTTTAAATTCAGACGTTAAATGTATATATATTGCAACTAAAATTTATACAATTTTATCAATAGTACCACTAATAAATTGACTAAGAAAGTATTTGGAATTGTGATTGTAAAAATTAAGATAGTAACATATACTTTAGAGTGCAAAATTTACAGATTGGCATTGACTGAGTTAAAATTACAAACAATTTAACTAAATAATTCTGAATGTGTTTTATATGTTTGTATAATGTACAGAAACAATATGAATGATGGGCGATTGTCAATAATTCTACAATCTCCATCACAGAAAATAATAATCAAAACAATCATTGATTTGTTCCCAAATTCTACAATCAAGATGTCCTACAATCGATTATTTCACAGAGAAGCTTAAAACTACAATTACCAAACTTAGGGATTATTCTGACAGATAATGTGATCATAAGGATGGCAATTGCATGATTATGATTATTCTGCAATCAAAACAATTTGCTGCTGATTGAGGTTTGAGGGGAAAAAAGGTTGTTACAGCCACACTTGCATTTTTTTAAGATTTTATTTTATTTTTCTCTGATTAACACTGAGGTTAGTGTTAATTATTTTTGTTTTGATTTTTTGGGGAAAGAGATAGAAATTGGCAATATTTATCTTTTTGATGGAAGAAATAGAAGTCCGCATGGAATCGGTCCAATTTATTTTCATTAGACTCAGAGTGGGATGTACTAGTGTTTACCTCTTTTTAGCAGATAGGCTGGACGGGCCTAGACTTTATTCTTTCCTAACCATGTTGTGCTGGATTTTTTTTTTTTTATAAAAATAACAGTAATGTACTTTTGTTAATGAAATCTTGTCTCTGAAAAAATTATTTCATGGTGATGGTTGCATACTGGGTCTGATGTCTTCAAAGATTGTCTTAATTCATCTGTCTGAGACATTTCATGATAAGATCGATCAGGTAAACAAATAGCAATTGATTGACTGGGGTCATCGAGAAACGATTGACACAATAAAATACAATTAATTAAAACATCTCGGCATCGCCCAAAACTAACAATATGTTCCCCCTTATATGAAATTTTTGCAGATTATCATGCACAGTTCTAGATAGACTATCAGAAGGAAATTGGATTACATGAAAATTGCATTCTATTTTCAAGAAACAATAAGGACTTTTAGTAAAAAGTAAGTACTTATGATCTTAGAAATAAAAAGTAAAAATAAAGACTTATAAAACACTTTCTAAGGACAGCGGGAACCCTGAACATGAACTATTACCTGAGTCGACAAGTACAAATAAAATTAAAATAAAGAGTAACAAGAATATATAATTTTATAAAACTGTACATCATACAAAATATATAATAACATATCAATAATAAATTAGCACACAAAAAAACACGCTCATTTAAATTTAGCGTTATGAACATTAAAAATAAATCTGTAAAATTTTACCAGGCAAATCTCTGACATTTTGCTTCCTCATAAATTCTTCAATAAAATCATTTGTCACATAATACTGGCCATTAGGTTTTGCAGCTCTATTCGCAAGGCGAGCAAGTAACATATTGGCACCTGCATAAGAGTGTAAATCAAAATAAAAATATATTATAAAGTAAAGTTTACATTAAAAAAACAGCTATTTCAATAAAATCTAAAGTATATATTTTTGTCCCATTATTTATTTTAACAAATGAAATTATATAATAAGCAACATTTGGAGTGTATTGTTTTCAAACAGCTTGAATTTGAAAAATTTATTATTATTATTTTTTTTTTCATATAAGGACATTAAAACAAAGTAAATAAAATTATTATCTTTGAAAATAATATTTAATGCAGTTATATTTTATACCTAATAAACAAACAAACAAAAAAGATTGTAATCCTCTTACATAAACTAGAGATAGAAATGACTATTTCATTGAATTCAAAATATACAGGACAGCTCTGAATTATACTGACAAAATGAATGAGTATATAGCAAGGTAAACATTTTTACTAAAAACCTGGGGTTTCAATCCTTGTTCCGTCCAACTACAGGGCATGTCACTTCTTCAATCCAAATTCGAATTTTCATTAATATTTTAACAAAAGTCAAGATGTTATAACAATTTTTAGCAAATTTAGCTTGTTTTGTATGAAATGTAAAGACATCATAACAAATGCTGGAGGAAGTGGCCATGAAACCTCCAAATAAAATTGAATAATTGATTGCAATTGAATGCTCTATATTTCAGAGTGTGGTTGATGCAGTGGTGGCTGGTGAGTCAAATAAGAGAAGTCTAAGATCGGCAGCAAAAAAAGCGCTATTCTGACCATTTGTTAAATTTCGGGAAGGGGAATGGATTAATACCACTTCATTCAGGAACTGATCTGTTCAAAATCAGCGAAGCATTTTGTAACACAGTTGTGTCTGTTGAAGAACTCAAGGCGAAAGTATTTCCAGATATTTGACATTTTACAGACCATAAATAGCTTTGTGAACATGCAATTGTTGCATTAAAAAATTATAGTGTAAACAATATCAACTTGATGATTCAAGAAGAGTTACCTGGAGAAGCTGTATTGTACAAATCAATAGATATATCAAATAGATCAGAAGAACATGAGCTTTGAAATAATTGTTTTTCAGTTCGTTCCATCATGTACAATTTAAAGAAAGTTTGACATTTTTTCTTTTTAGCTTTTATGGAAGCAAGCTGATTTATAGTAGAACTCTGATGAGTTTATTATATAAATTTATAAATTTTTAGCTTGGGTTTTCATTAGATTCATTTGTATAACATTTCGACTGCTTATACATGTTTAATTTTGAAATTGACTTTTCTAAACAAACATTCTTAAAACCCCAGATAATGCTGGGTACTTCAGCTAGTTTAATGTATACACAAATAAAACATAATGAAATACATAACATATGTCTACACAAATAAAACCATACAATAATGCACATTTAGCAATACACACACATACACATTTCACCACCAAATACAACCTGAAATATACTTTTGTAGTTAGTAGAATTATCCCAGTGTTGTTTTTTTGTTTTCGAAGAGGGAATCCTTCATTGCCACAATTTTACTTGGCCCTCTTTTTTCCGATAGCTTTGTCATAAATTCAGAACAGAATTTTGTACATGTAACTATTCCAGTCTACAACTGATTTTCGCACACATCTAAATGCACTTCTCACCATTGGATAGAAGTCAGTTCCTCACTCCAGCAATATATAAATTTCAATGCCATAAAACAGGTATTTTTGAGCCATTGTACCAGTTTGCCATGTGAACACCCTTTTTTGGGGGGGAGGGGCTAGTTTAAGATTTGTTTAACAGACTTTTTCAAATATTTGTTTGCTTATATTGCATTCCCAGATGTTTTTTCCTTCAATATACAGTTGCATATTATGAGCATTTTCATAGATTCTTTCAGGTGGTAAAATGCCTTTCTTTTGGAAAGAAACAATAGTTCTATTTTCTGTCACTTCACTGGTAAATTAAAAATAGTAAACACTGGAAATTTTAGGGGAAGAAAATGTAATTGGTCAGAGATAAATTTTGCGTGCTTGAGAAAAACAAGCAATGTGCAGATTATAATTTTTTTTCATTGGCCGCCATTTCATTTTTGTGATTGTTAATAATATTTGGCGCAAAATTACACTTTCTGAAGACTGAGTTATGCAAAGGCCCTTATGAGAAAGAAGTACCAGTTTTCTTAGTGATAAAACACTTTAATCTGAAAAATGCAAGTAGCAGAAACAAACCTCAACCCTTTGTGACTCAACCACTCAGATTTGAAAAATATTTACTCAGATGTTAGAATACATAATTTTAAGCCTGTAAAAAATTATTTTTAATTATTAAAACATAAAAAAAAAAAAAAATATTGACTAAAAGATATTTTTTTTCTATTTGCAATAAATCAAAATTTACATACTTCTCACAAATATTGTCAATTTTCTAATACAAAATTGTACAATATACGAACTTAACTTTGTAAAAATCTCTTTTTGGACATCTCCAGCCTTTTAATTTCACAAAATTTATGAAGTTCGTTTTGCCAATATAGTGATGTGAAACTGTCCAAATGATAAATAAAACTTTTGTATGAAAAATTTTCTCAGTATCACCGTATGTTGAGAATTCTACAAACAATTTATATCAACAGCTATGTTGGAAGATGGCAGCAGTAATAAATAAAATAATCTTTTTAAGCCCACTGTATAAGTAACTTTGACTTTTGGGTATGTTGCAGATATGCAACATGGTGATATAAAGGGTTAAACAAATAAAACACAGGATGTAATATCAATAACAATCAAGAGTAATTCCTCAAAAACACTATATACTGGAGAAATTCATGCTTTAAATTAGTTCAACATTGCTAACAGTAGCATAAAAAAATAAAAGAGTAGTTTTTTAGCTCACAGGCTATCAAAGCCTGTGAACTAATGTGCTCACAGGCCATCAAAGCCTATGAACTAATGTGCCCGCAGGATCTGTATGTATGTATGTACATACGTAATACGATAGAAACTCTTGATAGAAATATCAAATTTGCTTCAAATTTTGTATATAGGTTCACTCTGATAAGGAGCTTCCCTGATTAGTTTCGGGGGTTCATTGGTTATATATAAAGGGGGGGAACAGGGACTAATATCCCCTTAATTTTTTGTCGATTTCTTCATTTTTCGAGGGGCATTAATCTTTGAAATAAGAGTATAATATACAATTAGTGTGAATAGCCTGTGAGCTCAATGCCATCAATTTAACTAGGCACTTTTCTTTTTCTATTTTCTTTTTTTTTTTTTTGTGTGTGTGTGTATGTCTCAGATTGAAGATGAAGGAGAAATTTCTACAACACACAATTAACCTAGGAACAGCAGAAGCTATATTAACTTGTACACATGTGATGCTCCCCCTTTCTCTAGAACAAGATAGTTTTATTTTACTAGGATTCCAAGTAAGTAAATGACATATTCCCACACTTTCAATCAGAGATAAATGCAGGAAGTAGGCTAAGAAAGAATCTCCCCCTCCTAAAAACAGTTTTCAGACCTCCTGGATTTTAATGCTCCAAAAGAAAAATTCTCATACTTCACAGAATTTCACGTCGTCTCCCTTACAAATATAGAATTCCTCTTCTGAGAGAAAAGATTTGATGTTAACATTATTATTGGTCTAAAGGCAAATCTATAAAAATCCTTATAATTTTTTTTTTTTTAAATTAAAAAAAAATCTAATGTAGTTTGCATTTATCACGGCTTCAGTGCCTTTGGAATTCAAGCTTTGCTGTGTTCTTTCTGTGTTGCGAAATCAATATAGATCTTTTTTTTTTAACTTTGCTTTCTTACCTAACCATTTCACTAACTTCTATGTTATACATTTTTTATATCAATGATTTTTTTTTTTTTAATTTGTTGCTAAAAAATATATTTTACTTGAATTAAAAAAAAAAAAAAAAAAAAAAAAAAAAAAAAGATGAATAATGAAAAGGATGGAATTCTGTGCCAATATATTATAATGCAAATTGCAAATAAACAACATGACAAAAAGCAAAAATTACATTAAAATGTTGAAACAGCAGTTGGTTAGCAACATTTTAATGCTTTTTGTCACATTTTTTATTTGCATTTTAATGAAAGGACTTTAAAATAAACTAACCTAATCCAGCAGAGGCTGTACATTTTGTCTTCTGCTCTATTTCTGATCTCAAATGTGATGCAAACTGAAGAGGAGCTATACCAGTTTCTTGTAAGAGTTCAGTGCAATCAATGTAAAGTTCATCACAGCTGACAGCTTCAATATCTAGAGTGTAACTAATAAAAGATAAAGTAAGATAACTAAAATAAGTAACATAGCTCCAAAAGTTAATCATTTTTAAGACAAATATGGGTAATTTTTATTCTATAAAAGAAATGTGAGTATAACATTGAATAAAAAGTCAATTTTCAAATTTCTTTTTGTTAAATTTGGTGGCACTTTCATTTCCACCACATGCCTCTGGCAAACTTTGAAGCTCTTAATAACAAATATTTTATGTTTCAATCAGAAAATGTTTAACAATTGTCTTTAGGATAGTATCAAACATACAATGATAATAATACATACATGAATTCATACCAGGATAGCTAGATTATACATTTTCCCAATAAGTTATACATTTCTCAGGTTTATTTTACGCTGTACTTAACCTTTCCAGTATGAGAATTCATTCTGTTTTTGTTTTTTTTTTTTACTATCATATCATTTATCTTAAATAAATTCATTATATATGCATAAAAGGTATTAAAATATTAAAATTTCATTTTAAATCTAACAATACCAATTATTTTTTCCAGATTACAGTGACTGGTAAATAATTGAATCAAAATTAGTTTTTTCACTGATTTTTCCCAAATTTCTCTCATATTTCCAGATCAATAAAAATTTTTGACATTTCCACATTTTCCAGGTCTTTGACCACCCTGATACATAACATACATACACGTGAATACAAATAAATACAGACATACATACATATGAATACAAATAAATATAGACATACATACATATGAATACAGACATACATATCCATGAATACATGAAAATATACATGTGAATATATGCACGTATATACATGAAAGGATAAGAAAATAAAACCTTTTTAAAATTCAAAATGTAAATTAAAATTCACAGATTTTTTTTTTTTTAACTTTAAAATTTAATGCTTAAAACTAATTTGCCTCTGTTAAGTTTGTTCTCCGCCCAGCATTTATTACTTCCAGACTTCAAATTTGAACTAACTTTAAGATGAAAATTGCTGAGGTAAACAGAACTCTCTTTTTTTCTGTGGTCAGTTCTGCTGGAAGCAATTCCTGGGAATTTCTGCACAGACTGGTCCAGATATCAATCAAAGGGTCTTAAGCCAATCATTAACAGTAAAAGGAAAGTCTACCTCCCTACCCCTACTGGGAAAAATTAGAAGCATGTAATAAAAATGGCATGCACGAGAAAAGAAACTTTTTCGGTAAAATGAAGTGTTAACAATCACCATGACTGTCTCTGCAACGGGCCTGACTTAAAAGAAAGAACATGGAACTGAAAAAGGAATAAAAGCCAAGTCCCTTAAAGAACTTGTCTCTGTGTTTCATTACTTAACGACAACTACAATGAACATTGTAGCAGAAAGACTAAGTAAGTGGTATTTAGAATATATTACATACATGAATACCTACATATAATGAATGCATACATAATATAAAATCTGAGAGAATTCTTTGGCAAAATAACGGCTGGTATGTGGGTAATACGAAAGTACCAACTTGACAGTCAAACTACATCATTAAATATCATAGTCATGTGACTGAATCAAGAAAACTATCATTTTATTTTTGTGTTTAGCCAAAGCCTCATAGGACTTATAAACATAAAGAGCAGATCAGGCACTTGCATATTAAGTATACAGTAGATTTCAAATAATACAAGCCCAATTAAATCAAATATTGCAGATAAATCATTTTTTTTTTTAATTCTCTGGCAATCATAATATTCTTCCTTATTTTATAACCTGCTTATACTACAAAATCTGAATATTGCTAAAAAAGTTTAGCATGAAAATTATGCCACAAAAAAAAAAGTCTCCTTGGGATTGATGAATTTTTCTAAACACATTGTATGGCAGCAATTTTTCGAATATGAGTGAGAAATTTATGTGTATAAAAGTTGTTATAGCCCTTTTTTTTAAGTATAATAATTTAAATTTTCACAGTTGACTTATCTAAGCATTTCTTTTTTATAAATCCACCTACATTTCCCTATTTATTTAAATTCTTTTTTCCCTCCCTTTCTTTTTTGAATTTATTTTAAACAATATTATTTACAAATCTTATATTCTAAATTTAAATTCTTTTTCTTTCCATATGTAAAGAGAATGCTTCTAGAATTATTTCTGCTTTTCAAAGAAAGCTAGTATTCCTCTTCTACGTATGTTCCTCTCTTGTAAACAATTTCAAACCACACAGTATGTTTTCAAAAGTGAAAGCAATCCCCCATCACTCATTCCAGAAAAAATAGCCATTATCTTTTATGATGAGAGTACTCCTTTTGCATTTCATGTGAAAAAGGGGCTTGGGCGTTCTGTTACTGTGCAGAGCAGATTTTATGGCAGGGAAAAATTTGGAAGCTTTTGTATTTTAAGTAAGGATGTAGGCAATTTATTGCAATATTTACGAGTAGCAAACATTTTCCCAGATGTGTTCCCCAGCTGCATGCAAAAAGAGGGTTAGTAATGACCTCTAACCTGTAGTAAAAGTAGTTTGCTCAAATTCGGAGAAAAGTACAACTCTGGTCGGAATCCCAGCCAATAAGTGCATTTAATCCCCCTGTAATTGTCGAACTAAAATATCTAACTGGAGAAGCTTGTAAGTAGAGATGAGTTGAACACGAAGTGAATCAGATTGAGTGCCCGGGTGGCAGGGAATTATTCTCTTCCCACTTCGTGGCTGTGTGCAGATGCAAAAATGTTTAGTATAAAATGATTCTTTCGGAGTGACATGCTAATGCAAGTATTGGGGCAGAAATAGAGAAGTTTGAAAACAGTTCTTGAGCGACGAGGGGAACGATTTTCTATTTGGACATTCCGTCACTGGCCCCGTGAGTGTAGACGAATACTGCGGAATCCTCATAAGATGCTCTCTTGCCGATGATGATGTGGAGATTCAAATCGAAGGACTCAGCAATAACCCAGTTCTAGTTTGACATTTACTGAAACTTGGTCACCTATGGTAGTTTCAAAATGATATACTTATCCTAAAGTGTATCCGATCAAGGGACAGTGTATCTGGTCAAGGGATATCGAGGTCTTTTTGGAATATTTCACTGATGGTGAAGCGGAGAGTCAAATTAAGAGGTTCAGCAGCACTCTGATTCCAGATTATCACCAGGTGTATCAGAAGTTTCGTATCGGTAATTAGTAAAGTTACTATAGACACTAACCTGTTATGTATTACCTGTCATGAATATGCAAGTAATTATTTTCATTAAGTTCATCTCTTATTGTTTGTTAGAGATACAGTTCCAAACCTGATCTCAACTATGTTCATTTAAAAAGAAAAATTTAAGTTATCTTTACCCTTTTTTTAATGCTGCATCGGATGTCAATAAATACTATATATTGTAAAGCAAACTTTTGTCTTTTTTTTTTTTTATATATATATATAATCCATTGTTTTCATATGTCTTTTAAGTAAAATCAATTAAATTCACTCAAAAAAAAGTATTTTGGAACACATTTCAACTTACATTTTGTTAATTTAAAATTTTGATGGTAAACATTAACTTGGGTTAATTGAAATAAATAAAACAATTCCTAATTCTTAACTTCTTTTGTAAGGTTTTGGATTTTAAGTTAATTGCTGTTGGTAAGGTAAACATTAAAAGTAGTTTACACAGGTATATACAGTCGAACCTCTATTTAACGAACCTCTATTTTGCGAAACTTTTCTTGGAACCAAGTATATTTTGCGAATTTCTTTGTAAAATAAGCTCCAAATAGCGAAGTGGATTCTCTATTTAACGAGTTTTTCTTGTGACCAAATTTTTTTTTCTCCTTATTTCTCAAAATATTTCCGAACATTTCCAACTTATTCCTTCTTTTAGCTCATTTTGTGATGATCAGTGACCTTGAATTGGTTTTACTAGGCGCATAACTCATTGAGTGCAGTAAAATCGCTGTCTTCTTTGCATTTAATCATCCAGGAAGTGCAGACTTTCAATATCCCCCCCCCCCCTTTCACCTTCAATGGAGCTGCCACGTGTTCTTGAATTACAGTCTCCTGTATTTTAGATTTTTGATTAGTCGTGCTAGTAATTTCGGTTCTTATAGCTCGAAAATGTCAAAGCGAAAGTGTTTGAGTATCAAAGAAAAAATTTTAATTCTTGATCAGGTAGATGAAGGAGTGAAGAAAAAGGATATTGCTTTCAAATTTGGTATTCCTCCAAATAGCTTATCAATAAAAAATCGTGATAAGTTGCAAAATTAGGATTCATGGAATTCTTGCTCAAAACGTTTAAAAACATGTGTCTATAAAGATGTGGATGCGACAGTTTTGAAGTGGATACACACAATGCGAGATAAAAATGTTCTGATCTCTGGGCCTTTCATAATTGAGAATGCACTTAAATTTGCGAAAGCATTGGGATACGACGAATTTTGAGGAAGCAATGGGTGGCTGGAAAAATTTAAGAGAAGACACGGAATTGCGGCAAAAGTAACATGTGGTGAAAATAAAGACGTTGATAATAATGATAGCAAAAACTGGATAACGGGGACACTAAGTGAAATTTTAAAAGATTATAAGCCAGAAAACATCTTTAATGCGGATGAGACTGCTTTATTTTTTCAATGTTTGCCTCAAAAGACATTAAAATTTAAAAAGGAAAAATGCTTTGGTGGAAAAAAAATAAAGCAAGAATAACTGTCATGTTAGGTTCGAATATGACTAGAGATCAGAAACTGAAACCATTAGTTATCGGAAGAAGCAAGAACCTAAGATGTTTAAAAGGCGTAAAATCTTTGGAGGTTGATTATGACTTGAACAAAAAGTCTTGGATGACGTCAGAAATTTGTGAAAAATGGATTATAAAGTTGGACAAACGTATGATTGCAGAGTGTCACCAAATTGCTCTCATTTTTGACAATTGTCCCGCCCATCCGAAGGAAATCAACCGAAAATTAAAAAACGTTACAGTTATTTACTTACCACCTAACACTACATCAAAACTGCAGCAATGGATCAAGGGGTGATCAAAAGCTTCAAAATACAGTATCGAAAGAGAATAACGCGAAAAGTTATCACTGCACTTGAGAACAATCAATCTATGCCAAAGATCAACTTACGGGAAAGTATATCAGAAATTTCCAAAACATGGAACTATGATGTCACAGATCGTAATGTAGGGGAAGTGGGGGCACATTGGGACATGGGGCACATTGGAAAAAAAAAAAGGCTCTAATTCCTTTATTATTGCAAAATAAATTTTGTAAAAATTCACACTAGATGGCGCTACTGATATATGCTTGCACCTGTGTTTCCAGCTCATTCATTCAAGTCTGCTGTCTGTGAGTAAGGTAAGTCTATTTTATCACATCAAAAGTAAATTTTTAAAACTCATTAAATGTTGGTATTAAATTTTATGGAAAAAATTATTTAAAATTCTAGATATATATTATGCTTTTATAAACATTTAGCTTTCATTTCCACCATAAATCATTATTCCATGTGCTCTAGAAAATTAGGCCTAACCATTTGTTTTAATAATGACCTATTGGGGCACATTGGGACAGTAATGCATGGGGTACATTGGGACAGTCTCAATCTGCCTCCATCCAGTTTTAATATGAATCTCATAGATATATTAATAGCTTTTCTTTTAAGATTTCTAATTTGCTAATTATTTATCTATTTCTTTTTTAGTTCTACTAATTGATATTCTAGTTTATCATTTTTTTTTTAATGAAATTAATAGATATTTTAATGATTTTCTTTTTTACTTTGTTTGTTTGCTAGTTTACACTATTTATTTAGTTATGTTAACTGATACTCCAAATTTAATTTCATTCTTATTTGATACAAATGTTCTAGTTCATGAATTTATTTTTCTAATATAAATTCTAATTTATTAATTTCATTTTCTAATACCAATATAACATATATTTTAATAGCTTTGTCATATATATACATATATATTTTTATAGTTAGGCTAACTGATATTCTAAATTTATTTTTATTCTTGTTTATTTAATACAAATGCTCTAGTTCATGAATTTATTTATTACTAATATAAATTGAACATATATTCTGGTTTATCAATTTCATTTTCTAATACCAATATAACATAAATTTTAATAGTGTTCTTTTATACATTTTTACTATTTGTTATTTTTTTTCATAGTTGTATGCTAGTTGATATTCTAAATTTATTTTTATTCTTGTTTATTTAATACAAATATTCTAGTTCATAAATTTATTTTATTAATAATTATTGAATAGATATTCTAGCCTATAAATTTCATTTTCTAATACCAATGTAACATATTTTAATAGCTTTCTTATATGTTTTTTCTATTTGTTATTTATTTTTATAGTTATGTTAATTATTTATCAATTTCTTTTTCAGATATTCTTGTAATACAGGAAAATGGTGAGAAATTATAAACCAAAAACTGAAAGGACTAAAATTTCAGAAGAAAATATGGAAAAAGCAATAGATGATATTGTCAAAAATAAAGTTTCTGTGAGAGATGCTGCTATAAAATATGATCTATCAAAATCAACATTATTTAATAGATTGAAAAAGGTGAGAAAAAACAAGACTGATTGTGTAACAAATATAAATTATAAGTTCCAGTCCAAATATACATCTCAACAGATCTTCACAGCTGAACAAGAACTCTTGTTGCGAAATTAGTTGATTTCATGTTCTCAATTGAATTATGGTTTAACCTGTGCAAATACCAGAAATTTTGCATACCAATATGCAAATCATTTGAAAATTTTTATTCCTGAAAGTTGGGAAGAAAATAAAATGGCAGGTATTGATTGGTTACAACACTTTATGCATCGTCATACTGAACTTTCACTACGAAAACCAGAGAAAACAAGTGTAGGGCGAGCTTCAGCTTTTACTGCTGCTGCAGTTAAAGCTTTTATGGATAATTATGACACAGTCATGTCAAAATACCATTTTACTCCTGAAAATATATACAACTTAGATGAAACTGGAATTACTACTGTAATGGATCCTCCTAAAGTGATTTCGCAACGTGGACAAAAGCAAGTTGCACAAGCAGCATCATCTGAAAGAGGGCAATTAGTTACAATGTGTTCAATTGTCAATGCCATTGGAAATTCTCTTCCACCAGTTTTTATATTTCCCAGACATAAATACAAGGACTATTTTTTGAAAGGTGCTCCTCCCGGTAGTAAAGGTTGTGCTACTCCTAGTGGATGGATGAATGGAGACATTTTTCTTGAAACTTTAAAACACTTTCAGAAGCACTCCAGAAGTTCAAAAGAGCATCCAGTTTTAATTATCCTGGATAATCATGTTAATTTCCTTAATTCTTCTTATTTAAATTCATTTGTTTTTATTTTCAAAATTTCTTTAAAATGTTAAAATATGTTAGTAGTGAACGTGTTGACAGGATTCACTCTAAATTTTGGTGATTTTGTACAAGTCCAAAAATAACACCCAACAAGAACATTGAAACATGTTCACAACCAATTAGGAGCAAGTACGCTTGGATTACACCTTGTGTTTTCCTTTTTACACATTTTCTGGTTCCAAGAATAATTTCTACCATCAATCTATAAAAACATATTTTTTTGTCTCTGAATTGTAATGTGTTAACAGAAGAGAAGACGATTTTGAAAGAATCGATTCAGTAGAAAATCAAAGTGCAAATGAATCTGATGAAGATTGTAATAGAAAAGAAAAAGTCAAATAATATCACAATTAAAAGTTTGAACCAAATTTCTTTACCTTTTTTCTAATGCTGTATGGAAGTTTGAACCAAATTTCAAAATTGCTTGAAAATACCATATAACAAATTCTAAAAAACAAATTTAACTAAATGATTACTTTAAAACTATTTAAGATTTACAGATTTTGTGGAAACAAAATTTTATTTTAAAAAAATAAAGAGATATAATTTTATACATTTTAATTATATAATCTCCAAAAAATTTTATGTGCCTAAACTGCTGATTCATATTAAAATAAAATCTGGTACTTTCCTGTTAATGTGAAACTGGTCATACATAACATGATATAATTACGGTGAATCAAAATAATTAGTATTAAAGAATATATCTTAAAGTAAAATCTAATTTAAAATGTTAAAAACATTAAAGATGAAATTAAATTGTTGTTTCTGTTACTATACATTATTATAAACATTATATGTACAAGTAATGTTCTATTGACAAAGATTTACCTAAACTTTTTATTAAAGTTTTTAATGGTGTAAGGAAATCAGTTATAACAAAGTCTATATATAATGAATATTGTTCATACTCCCTTCAAGTTTGTTATAAACAACTTACACAGTAGTCACAGTAGTAAGTAATTTAGTCCTATAAATTAAAAGATTCTGCTTGAGCCTTTAAAATATAAACACATTGAAGTGAAATAAGTTTAACATAAATGCCTACAGTCATGTTGTGGGTGAAAAAGGATTGAACCACTAAAAGTCTTAATATAACATTTGACCAAACAGCCAAAAAATTATGATTTTTTCTTTTACTAATTGACAAAAACTGCAATTTTTTGTGGCAAATCAATGAAAATTGCAATCTTTTTTTCATGACAGATTGATAAAGATTGTGATTTTTTGTGACATATCAACAAAAATCTTGATTGTTTTTTTGTTTTGTGAAAGATCGATGAAAATCACTATTTTTAATGACAGATTGAAGAAAATCACAACTTTTGTAATCGTTCTGCATCTGCAAAAAAGTATGTTTACCACGACCCCCCACACACACAAATTTTAATACAAATGTGCATTGATGTCAAAAGTGGTGAAAATCAATGTAAAAAAAAAAAAGTAGAAATCTGTGTTTTTGCAGAAAAGTAACATATATGCATATATATGGCAACAGCAACAAAAAAATTTGAAATCATTGGATATTTAAATGAATGTAAAAAAAAGGTGACATAACTTAACAGTACATACCTGGCAACAATGTCATAGAGTTGCTTTGAAACTTCTGAATAACCTTCAAAATCATAAGTAATTGTTTTTAAATCAGGACAACGACGTAAAGCTTCTCCCAAGAACATTCCATTTCGAACACCAGCTTTTCGAGCTTCATAACTGCAACTTGCAATTTCTGACAGAGAGCCATATTCTTTAGAATATTTTGATATCTTTGGCTTTTCAGTAAATTCTTCATTAAACAACTCTTCATCAGAAAAATTCTGTTCAGCTGAAGACGTTAAACCTTCAATTTTTTTCTTGGATTGATTTCTGTAGTGTGAAGCTTCATAATGCACATCACTCCCTTCTTGAGCTCCACCTCTTTTGCCTTTGGAATGTGTAACCGCTACTGGTTTACCTAATACAACAAACAATGTTGTCAAATGATAAATTTGTCATAATACTAGTATACAAAAGAATTGATTTCCTATCCTGTATACTACAATGGAAAAAAAAAAAAACACATGAGTTTTTCCTTAGACATAAAAAGAATTTAAATAATTCCCTTGGAATAAAATTATCATAGATGGGATGTGTTCAATCACAATATGGCCAAAATGGATGAATGCCTTATTACTTCTCCATTGAATTTCATGGAATAAAATTTAAAATAATTATTAATGAAATATATTTATATATATATATATAACTGATATGTTAAACATAATATACTTTGAAATCTATATAGAGTAACTCCGGGAGAGTTGCCATATCCAGGATAGATGCCGAACCCCTTGTATTTCTTGTAATTATCAATAGATGACAGTCAGGCGCACATTATAGGTGCGCAACGAGATTACTTTAATCAGTGTATAACGTGAATCCCATTTCGATGTTTACTTATAGCTGTACAATCCTTATTTTAAGGTAAGCACATGATTTCACTGTCTAAACTTTTAAACACGTCATGCTTAAATACTTTTTATATGTTAATTACTAAATGCATCCATAATTTCAAAGTCAAAACTAAGTGCAGCGTTAAAATAGAGTACTGTTCCTTGTGTGTGTGGTTACACCATTTTCCTTTGCGAAGGCAGTCAACTGCGACGTCTGTACACCATACATAATGTGATACATGCCACAGTTTCTTTTGTATGGGATGCCGCGATTAATAAAATTCAGTTTATCAGACAGTAAGAAGGTGAAGAAAGATACAAGTCAAGATGATAAAAATGAAAAGTTGGATCACACATGTGATAGAGACGTTCTTTGCAAGGAATGTGTAGAAAACTACTCCAAATCTAAGAGGAAGTGTGATTGTATTCATTGCATCATGTGTCAAATGTGGTTACATTAAGACTGTACTATTTTCGACACTTTCTGTGTAGATTGCAGTCGAAAAAACAGGTAATGTCTATTAACAAATAAAACAATGTAAACACTATTTTACTTTTCCCTCTCTAATACACTGATGTTATGTTGTTGATGAAATAACAATTAAAATCCAATCTTTAAAAAATAAGTAGATAATTTTAGCAGTGAACAAAGTAGACAGACTAAAATTGATTTGGACCTACTAGTACATGTATTGATCTCATTTAGTTTCTTTTTGTATTTGTTTGAATATTATTTATTTATAATTTCATTCTGTTTTTATGACACGTGCGGCGTCTCACCCTAAGTGTATGGGTAATGTAATGCAATGTAGCGGTTTAAAAAAATAATAAGTAATTTTTCTTTTTTTGCAGTACACATGTTGTATATTTAATATTAAATAGCACAGCATGATTTTTTTTAGTTTATGTGCACCATGGGATTTTATACATAAATTCAAAAAATATGCGGCATCTCCCCGGAATTACTCTATATCCAATTATACTGAATAAATGTATTGCATGTAAAGTTTTTTTTTTTTTTTTTTTTTTTTTTTTTTTGAAGGGAGTTAATATTATTTTACTTTTCTTTTCATCTTATGAGTCTTAGCATTAAAAAAAATATTTCATATGGAAAATTCTTAATAAAAGAAGTTGGAAATTGTACATTAAACGTAACAAATGAGGTGTGTTTGTACTATAACTAGTTTTATAAATATTCAAATCTTGGTGGCAATAGCTGTTGCACTCTTAAGCAAAAATGCATGAATATAAAATTTATTTTATATGCAGATTTTCCTATTATAGATATAAATTTTATTTTATGAAATTAAGTTTCAATACACTTTTACAAACAATTAATTACTATTCTGTTACACTAAAATTATACTATGTGTAAATATCCAATACAAGACAATGTAAAAAAAATTTATTATTTCAATGAAATGAATTATATTGTCTGTTATTATCATATGATTAATTTCTGTAATAAAATAAGTAAATTTTTTAAGTTGACAACGTTTTATTTTTTGTTGAGATTTACTGAAAATGCCAATGGGAAACTTAAGCCTAGCTCTGAAAATTTCAGAGCTTGAAATCCATATTTAGACTGTTTTTCCATTATATATCTATTTCTCCGGAAACATATATCCAAAAAACTGTTGGTAGATTATATGATTGCTATAATTAAACAATTTTAGTATACAAATTCAGTTTTTAAATTCGGTAATACAGAAATAATATAACCCCATCTTAAAAATGACGTAATCACCATGACAACCTAGAATCATTACCTATCATGGGATATCATTGAATTAATTATGTATGATAGGATTTAATACAATGAAGAAAACTTTTACTAATATCTTTTTAAGTTTTGATTTGATTTTCATAAAATTTGAAATAACTCAACAAAATTCTGCTACGATTATATATATTAAATTTCAAACCTTTTGGTTGTGTAATTTTGGCGCTGTTATATGTGGACAGATGGATGGACCAACAATGACTATAGGTGCTATGTATTTATATAATAACAAACACACCTAAAAAGAAAAACTGAAAAAACAATACAAAATCATGAATAGTTATCATGTAATTTGTAAGTTTAAACTACATGTTTTGAATAGTTTTTTACAAAATCATGCAAACATTTTTGCCTGTTAAGTAATGTAATGAAATTAATACTATTTTTATAAGTAATGTTTACCTAGTAATTTTAAAAGACTGTGGATAGTTAAATTTCAATTGTTATGAGATGATGAGAAGATATAAAAGAATTTCTTATCAAAAAATAACTGGACTGATTACAATGAATTTTATTATGCCATAATTTAGGGTTACTTTGCACCAATTTTGAAAGTTTATTAAATAAAACTTTTGTAAGAGATTGGAAAATTGTAAACTATTTTTGAAAATGATTTTGGTATGTTCTAAAACAATATGAAAACAGTTTTATTACCATAAAAAAAAAAAAAAAAAAAAAAAACAGGACAGATATATATTTAATTTTTATTAATTTTCTAAAAGTTGTGCAAAGTATATCATAGGAGTGGATTTTTTTACACCAATTAATTACTATTTTTTAAAATAAAACAAATAATGTAAGTCAATTTAAAATTTATTGTATTTCGGTAGAACACATGGGAAAATATTTACACACATTCATCAGCAATTATCTTTAAGGAGATATTCTGAAAATTCAATTTCTTAAGATTAATTTGAAGAGTTAATTTCTATTATATCATCTTTCACAGCACTACAAATTATCTTCACTATCACTATAATGAATATATTGGTCTTTTGTGAGGTGTGAGTGAGAGATTTTGGATAGTTATACTTATTTTATTTAAATTCATTACTTAATATTCCATCTTCAATTATCCTTATAATTTTAATTATTAAGTCCAATTACTTGTCCAACATCCCTAACTCACATTTCGTATCATCTTCCGTTATCTTTTTTCTGAATGGAAAAAAAAAAACTTTTAGGTGGGGCAAAGTTGCTTGTGTTTTGCTCAAAATTCAAACTCAATTTCTCTAAATTATCACAAAACAAATAATCAGTCGATATTTGACAGGTATAATTAAAACAATAATTAGTTTTTACACCTAAATAAACATCATTCAATTAATTCTTTTAATTAATTTGGTTTCTAACAAGAAAACACAATTTTTCTTGAGAAAATTCCAGCAAAAATTAAACAGTACAGATATGTTTAGCAAACAATATTAAAAATAGCAAATGCATGAATAATACAAATACATGATATAAACATAAATTAATACAAATACATAATCATACACACAAAATATTACATAATTCAAAAGAGTTTTTTATAATTACCTTTGAGATCAGGATGTTTTCGAAGGCCAACTGACACGAAGAAGCAGTCCATGTCTAAATGCATAACCACACGTTGTTTTTTCTCACTGGCACCATCCAGCAATACAGGGGTGAAATCCTTCTGTAATTTTCGTAGATGACCATTTTTGACTAGAGATTTTAAGTTTTCCCGTCCAGGAAAAACCTTGGACCCATGATTGTCAACAAGTGTTTGTACATAACGTTTTAGTTCCTGCCCAGCAGTTGATATATGATGCAACCTAGAATGGCTATAAAATTCTGATAAAAAAGCAGGATGACCAGCTGTAACAGGACCTTCATTTTTTGCTAAGGGGTTGAAGTTTGGAAGTGCTTTAGCTGAAATAGTTGAAGATGAGTTATGAGTGATTTTACAATATAAATCTTCACTTTCCAATGATTCTCTACAAACATCTTTATTAGTTGAATCATCCCCTTTGGAAACATTTTGTGGCAATACGGAATGACTAGATTTAGCATCATACATTTGATTGGATTCATTTGTAGCAGATTTTGATTCTATAAAATTTTCAAAGTTTAATCTTGGTTGCTTATGAGTGAGTTCTGGAGGATATAAAAAGTAATTCTGATGAGGTAACAATTTGCCTGCTTTGATGCTAAAGTTAAAAAAAATAAAGAAAAGTAAATTAGCACTTAAAATGAAATAACAATACAAGAAGATTGAATAAATACTTACTAAATATAGGGTGAGCTTAAATTATTGAGTGCATCTCAGAGTTCGATAAAACCAAAACAAAGTAATGTAGCAACCACTGTTGTCGTTTAGACGAGAGAGTGGTTTAAACAGTATGTTTTAAAACTTTGCTGTGCGTATTCTTGACGAAACTGACACAGACAACTCTTTCTTATCAAAAGTCATCTTCTAGTCATGGATTAAGCAGCGTTTCACATTTCTGGCTATGTCAAACGTCAAAATTGTCGTATGTGGGAGGTCAGAAAAACCGCATGTAGTAAGAGATCACCCACGTGATAGTTGGGTGTGGATGAAGTGATAGAGCCATTTTTCTTCCATGAACCCACAGTAACCAGTTGTGTGTATCTCAACATTTTACAGTGTTACGCTGTGCCTCAGATGGAACATTGTCGGCTGCAAGTTTACTTCCAGCAAGATGGGGCACCACCACATTGGGGTTAGAGACTACCTGCAGGAAACATTTTCCCAACGATGGATTGGTCGAGGTGTACAAATTCCTTGGCATGCACGATCACCCGACATAACACCCCTAGATTTTTTTTTTTTAGATTTCAAATGTTCGCAATACTGATGAACTAAAGTGACAAATCGCTGAGGTTATTGAAGAAATAACGGCTGAGATGCTCTGCAACATTTGGCGTGAAATTGACTATAGACTTGATATTTTACGTGCGACAAATGAAGCTCATGTAGAACTTATTCAATGTGTTACATAAAACTGTTTAACATCTGCTTGTGAATAAAGCATTAAACATGTAAGTACAATACTTTGTTTTTGTTTTTTGGGACTCTGAAATGTGCTTAATAATTTATGCTCACCCTGTATTAAAATAGCAGAGAAAAATACAATTAGAAAATTAAAATCTTTATTTAATTCACATTCAGGTGAACACACACTTAAAAAAAAAAAAAAAAATGCAGGCACTATTTGATTATATCAAATAAAGATTTACTAGGTAACTTTTTGAGGCTCCTCATCAATCACATCTGAAATTCTCCCCTCTCCAGTGTTAATTCTATGGGCTTGGAATACATTTGTATTTTTCAAATTTCTCATCAGAAAATTAAAAAAAAAAATTGTATACTCTTTTTAACTCTTCAGTCGTAGGCAATTTTTTTCATTTTCTTGCATAAAAATGCAGCCTGTTTTTTTTCGCTGTTTATATTAGTTATGATGATTATATTAATGGAATATAAAAAGGAAGCCAAAGCAAAAATTTAAGCACAAAGTTGAAATTTTAGTTAGGAATAAATGGATTTGTTTTGAGTGTTTTTAGTTTTCATAATTTGAACTTTAGAATTTACAGTTTATGCCCAATAATTGCTGTTATTCAACTGAATATAAATTGCATATTATAAAGATTATAGTAATATAATATTCTTTAAAATAAATAAATTGATTCAGAACTAAGATAAGATGAAATATTATATATGAAATTATATATGTATTACAATTTCTAAATGACTCTCGATGTTTCAAAATAAAAGAAAAGAGATTCAACAAAGAAATAGCACTTCCTGATGCTTAAAGTAAAAGCTTTAGGCAGCACGAAAATAGTACCATGCAGAATTGCATAGAAAAAGTGAAACACGATATGTGTATTGCCTGTGGCTGAAGGGTTAAAGGATGTTTCCTTGTTTTTCACTTTTCATAATATATCTAAAATATATATTCAATTTTATTTTAAATGTTGAAATCTGATTCACAGCTAGATATTTTCACTAAAATTTTAACATATGAAATATAAAATTAAGTATATACATTTTAGACACATTTTGACAAGCAAAATGCAAATAAACATCCTTTAAGAAGAATATATAGAAAAAATTTTTTAATTTTAATATTACGATGAGAAATTTGAAAAATATGTGTACTCTAAGCCTATAAGAGATAGCCCAGTCAAATAAGGTGAAAAAAGTGGTAAACCTCGGAATGAAAAATAACAAGCTGAAAATTTGCAAAAATCTTTGTTTTGACAGTCTAAAAGTAAGCTAGTCTCATATAATCTCGTGTCCGCGTCTTGAGATATTCAAGGTCAAAGGTCAAGAAAATTGGTTTTTTGCTTATATCTCGAAAACTGTGCATTTTATTTTAAAAAATCCAATTACAAAATTAAAGTAGACAAAATTTCCTATAAAATACATATATTATCTTTAATTTTCTGACAAAGAGTTTAGGTGCTAGAGCGCGCTGAAGAAAGACAACTTTTTGACCTTCAGACCAAAACGAGAGAAACTTCATCTTTCACCCTCGATTTCTCAAAAACTATGCATTTTATCGAGAAAACATCTGTTACAAAATTAAAGTAGGCAATATTTTCTACAAAATTCATAAATTAACTTTAAATTCTGACGGAATGTTTAGGCCCTAAATAGCGCTGAAAAAAAGCGACTTTTTAACCTTCGAGTCAATACAAGAATAACGGCCCTTTCTTACCTTCGATTACTTGAAAACTGTCCATTTTATCAAAGAACATTAATTACAAAATTAAAGTCCACAGCATTATCTAAATATTGAAAAAGTAACTTTAATTTTCTGACAAACGGTTCAGGCGCTAAAACGCGCTGAAAAAGGGTTAGTTTAAAGCCCTCTGCCAAAACAAGAGAAACATCCTTCAACATTGTTTCCTAGCTTCAAATGGTGTTTGAAATATCGTCGCTACCATGTCAAACTATCGAATTTGCAAATATGCATTTTTCATTACTTTTAAAAATGGGCCAATTGCCACCACAAAATTTTAATAATATTCTTCAGCAGGGTTGCCAGTTTGGCCTCTTTTTTCATTCAGAAATTTCGCATCGATACCAGAAATTTTTGCTTTATTTAATGACAGACATTTCGTGATTACTTAAAGTAAAATGTTTTCTCTAAAATTTGCGGTATGAATTCGGTAACTCTCAATCAATAGGAAGGCCAAACTGGCAACCCTATTCTTCACAGAAATTTTATGGACATTCGTACTTGACGTGGAAATCTAATAAAATTTAGTGGTGACAATCGTGCCATTTTTAAAAGTAATGAAAATGCATTTTTTCACATTCGATAGTTTGACATGGTAGCGACGATATAACAAAATTAAGAAATTTAATTTTTTTACTTATTTATAAATGACATTCATAAATAAGACATTCGTATGATAATATTTAATTAATTTATATAAATAATAAGATATTGAAATTAAATAGTTTAAATACATTGTAATTACATTTTTGTTTATAATAATTATATTTTAAGTAGGAAAGGGATTAAGTATTTATTTTTCGAACAATGTAAGTGCTTGAATATACTTACGTACATTTTTTTTTAAAACACTTTCTCCTAATAAGACCATTTTCTTTTTTCTATTTATATTAATGGCTGTGATGAATTGGCCACAGTCCTATTAAAGTTCTGTTAGATATATATATATATATATATATATACTCAAATCCACGATCATACATCTTATGAATCTTAAAAGTTCTTTATTAGAACAAAAATACTTAATTCTAATTAATATAATACAGCCACAAACTAAGCATGAGGCATCTCATACGTTCAAATCATACACCGTGTTCACTAACACACACAGCTAGGGTTAGAAAGTTCTAAACAGTTCAGTAAACTTCTCAAATTACCATAGGTATTAAAATTTCTACTTTACTTCATGGTAGGGATTATCTTCAAGGTAAAACACTCCAATAAGATTATCTGGTGGATTTCATGCTGCATATTGTACCTAACAAAATGGCCCCTTTTCTGTAAAGAGATTATCTACTGTTTACCTTCAAAGGTGACTATTGAACTCAGTATTGTAATCCGTCAGCAAAAAGGATCGATCCATTGCTACTCTTCCAAAGAATAACAGTAAACAAAAAGTTTGAACATAATCTCAAAGAATACCTGCAGTATGAATTAAGTCCATACCCAACATCACTTTTTGATAATACCGGAATGCGAAAAACTACAAAAGCAAAATTGTATAACAATATGGAACCTCTTAATATTGAGTTGGATGAAGATAATGTGACTTACATTATTGATGGTGGATTTCTTCTGCATCGCGTCATATGGAGCAAAGACGATACTTTCTCAAATATTCTTCAGAAATGCGTCAAATATTTGCAAATACATTTTGGTTCAAATATTGTTGTTGTATTCGACGGTTATTCAGATAACACTAAAAATATAAAAGCAATGGAACAACTCAGAAGAACTGTTGCTGTTTCAACATCTTACGAAGTTCGTTTTGATGAGACAATTATTGTGCCAATCAGCCAGGAAAATTTTTTATTGAACCGGTGCAACAAAAAAAACTGTATTGAAATTTTTATTGAGCAGTTAAAAACTGTTAACATCTCTACAAAACAAACCAAAGATCATGCTGATACCCTCATCATCGAAACAGCCATTGAAGAATCGAAACATCAAAAGACCGCCGTCATAGTTGGAGGAAGATGTTGATCTGTTAGTTATTTTAATAGGACGAACACTATCACATCAGTGAGAAATCTTTTTTTAAAAATGGGTAAAGGCAATGTGGAGACACGAATGTATTCGTCTAAAAGCTTCGACAAATATCCTCGTTCTAAAGAATATATTTTATTTTTGCATGCTATCAGTAGATGTGGCACAACATCTGCGCTGTTTAAAAAAGGAAAACTGACAATTATAAAAATGTTTGAAAAACATTCCAATTTTCACGAATCAGCTCAATTGTTTCAGGAAGACAACTGCCTTCCAAACACATTATTTGAAAATGGAATACGTGTTCTTTTAGCAATGATGTATAATGCTCCAAAATCAGAACATAGTATTGACAAATTTTGGTACACACAATTCATTAAATCAACAAGACTCAATAAACCGGTGCAATTATCATCTCTTCCACCAACAAGTGCAGCAGGTCGACAACATATTTATCGTGTCTATTATCAGATCCAAACTTGGTTAGATGGAAAAACTTGGAAAGATTTAGAACCCAGAGAATGGGGGTGGGTAATACAAAATGAGATCCTGGAACCCACAACAATATTATTACCTTCAGCCCCAGAAGAACTACTCAGTACGATCTTCTGCAATTGCAAGAAAGGCTGTGGTGCGAACTGTGGATGTAGAAAAGTAGGGTTGCAATGCTCCTCAGTTTGTGGCCAGTGGAACGGACAAGCATGTCTCAACGCTTTATCATATCCAAATGATCTTCATGAAGAAAGTGAATATGTACCTGAGATTCTTGAGGTTTTAGAGCCAAGTATTACGGACAACGAGGATGATGATAACGATCTGAAAATTTTATATGGGCGACCAGAAGAAGGAGATGACGATGAACAAGAGGAAACGTAAGCTGTATGCCTGCTATTGATAATCAGAGGTAATAATCGCCTTATAATTTAACTTAAACAAAATATAATAGATTTGATAATATTATGATAAATAAAAATGTAATTACAATACTTAAAAACTCATTTCAATATGTTATTATTTATACATGATTTAACAAAATATTATCAAATTTATTTATAATTAATATTTATTAATAAGTAAATAATGTAACTAATTAAGACTAAATTTGTAGATAATTTTATTCTCTAAAAGTTTTGTAATAGCTTCAAATATCATTTGAAATATAAGAAAAAATCTTTAGTGGGTCTTTTCCCCTTTTAGGCCAGAGGGCCAAAAACTAATTAAAGTTAATATAGGCATTTTGCAGAAAATGTTATCTACATTAAATTTGTAGCTGGTGTTATTCAATAAAATGCCTAGTTTTTTTCAGCGCTATTTAGCGCCTAAAAATTTCGTCAGAAAATTAAAGTTAATTTATGAATTTTGTATAGTTTTTGAGAAATCGAGGGTGAAAGATGAAGTTTCTCTCGTTTTGGTCTGAAGGTCAAAAAGTTGTCTTTCTTCAGCACGCTCTAGCGCCTAAACTCTTCGGCAGAAAATTAAAGATAATATATGTATTGTATAGGAAATTTTGTCTACTTTAATTTTGTAATTGGATTTTTTTTTTAAATATAATGCACAGTTTTCGAGATATAAGCAAAAAACCAATTTTCTTGACCTTTGACCTTGAATATCTCGAGACGCGGACACAAGATTATATGAGACTTTTTAGCTTACTTTTAGACTGTCAAAATAAAGATTTTTGCAAATTTTCAGCTTGTTATCTTTCATTCCGAGGTTGTATCCTTATTTGACTGGGCTAAGAGGGGAATTTGCAGTGTAACTAATAATGAGCTTTAAGAGGCTACTTCACTCACACAAAAATACCCGCTCGCTAATGTTAATCCTATGGAGGAAATATTTTAAGATATCTCGTTTGCATTTCAGTATTTTTAAATGATTTTTTCTGCATTGGATAGCTGAGGTCGACCTTTGTGTAGGCCCTTTTGTATTTTTTTAATTTTGATTACGAGTTTTTTTTTCTTAAGATACTTTCATTTTCTGAACAGGTTTTGAAAGTGAAAGTATCCGTATAGTCGTTTGAATTGAAGTAATCTCAAAATTGTTATAAATCACTCCATCAATGTTAAATTTATAAATCCCAAATTCCACAAGATATTTTTTATTTGAAAAGTGTTTTTTCAGTTTACCTTTATTTTTTTTTTCATACTTGTATAATTTATATCCGAGTAAGTACTGCTATATGATGCTTTATTTAAAAATTAATACTGTGTAAATAATCTATATATATATATATATATATATATATATATATATATATATATATATATATATGCAGTTTATATATATCTCTCTCTATATATATATATTGCAGTTTCTTACGAAATTTTACTTATGCAAATTACACATTCGACTTACGTAAAATTCGAGTTACGTAAAAGTCTGCAGAACGCATTAATTATGTAAGTCGGGGGATGCCTGTAGTCATTTTGCACATTAAATTACCTGTCAGTGATCCATTCAGGTTTTACAACAACTTGATTCTTTAAATTCTTTACTTTGCTGTATGGAAGATTAGAGGCAATGGTATGAGTTGTTTTGGAAGAAAAGTAATGATGATATGTTCCTCCATGGATCATCATCAATCTTTTAAGTTCATCAGCTGTCGGTTCTAAAACATGAATACAAAATAGAAATTAAAACAAAATTATTTTAACACATTTTAAAGCGTGCAGCAATTGGTTTCAAGCACAAAAGAGATTGTGTTCAAAGTTCTGTTTGCCAGTAATTCTGGAAAAGGACTTCAAACAGAAAGCAAGGAATATTCCATGGCTTTGTTATCTTACTAACACTGACAGTGCAAAGGCTTCAGAATCAGACAGAATATTTCGCCTTATATCTCATCAATAACAATTCAATTCTCTTTCAAACTGATTTTTAAAGAATTTAAAATACTTTAAGAAACAGACTAAATTTTTGTTTCTCAAAAAGCAAGTTTTTTGTTTCTCCTTTTTCAATTTGAGAATAAATAAAATTTTACTTTAAGCCCATCTCATAGTCTTATCTCTAGTAGACACCCTGTGTAAAAAAATCACACAAGAGGATTATTTTTGGGTGGTATCATTAAAAATATCGTGGAAATCATACTCTAGCGCAAACCTCATTAAAATATGGCTTGAGATCCACCAGTAGGTTGTGACCAGGGGTCCAAAAAACTCTTTTTTTATTGTAGCAAACTGTGACTACTTTATCGAAAATGTAGCTAACTACAACTACAGTCAAACCTCGTTAACACGAACACGCTTAATGTGTATTACTTTTAGCACGAACTGTTTACGATTGCCCCATCCACTTGCATGTAACGTATTTAGGTTCGGATAACACAAACTACTTTTAACATGAACAAAAAAAGTTTCCCCTTGAATGTTTGCATTAACGAGATTCGACTGTACTTGTCTTTAAAAGTAGCAACTATAAACTACTTTTCAAAAGTAGTGACATTACTACTTTCAGATTTTATCAAAGGATTCAATTTACAGTCTAAATTGAAGACATGTATTGAATAATAAAGTAACTGCTCATTATATCACGTTTGCCTGGAACTCTAAATGCAAACAAATAATAAATCTGTAAATAAAGCAATTCCAAATTAATAAGAAACCCAGCATTAAAAGATGAAGAACTAATAACTAGTATTTAGACAAGTGTTTCCAGCAATAAAATTAATTCTTTTGATGGTTGAATACTTGATTTTATCAGCAAATGTCAATGGAAAAAATCTATGACTTCATATGATGTGCTGCTGTACACTGCAGCTGAGATTAGCAAATTGTTGAGCAAAACAAATTTTGCACAAAAGAAGCAAGTTACGGCTACGTGATTTCTAGAATGGCACATTCTCCCACCTGAAGTAGCTTCAGGTCTTGGTATAAACTGTTGAAGGGGCGAGGCCAACGAGGTAAGCGCGTAACATCAGAATATTAAATTCTTCAAATTAAAATTAACTCTGGTCTTCAACATGCAGAAAGAAAAGGAATTGCTTACCTTTTCTAAGGTCTATCCAATTTATGAAATATCCACTGGTTTATATATTTCAACTATTTGAGAACTTATTATAAACACTTCTTGAATAATCGTGTAGATGTACCACTGCTGAAATAAGACTTGTAAAAAAAAATTATATTAATGCACAATTCACATTGAATAAATACGTTCACGTTTGGATTGATTTTAAAAATTATATTTTACATTACTTAAAATTTTAAAAGGTTTACATTTAGATTAATTTTAACATCAGGAAACATTTTTTCCTGTGACTTTACAGAATGAAGGATAGTAATACACTGACTCATTTTCACAAAGTTTGGAAAGTTACGAGTAAAGTTGCATCATTTCTTTGAAACAAATTGACGTTGAATAATTGTCCTTTTAAATGTTTTAGTTCTGTAATAAGTTTATAATAGCATAATCACAAATAACAAATTATAAACATATTTCACATTATTAGAAGAGAACGATTATAACGAGGTAATAAACATCTATTGCTTGATAAACTTGAAACTTAAGAGTCATAAATTAGGTCACTTGTTTTAAGAGATGAGAGAAAAATTATCGTTGGGTTTTTATCTGCGTGCTTCATCATTTTCTTTATTTATTTATTTTACTTTGAGTGGAAAATATTAAGTGATTGAAATGAATGGATTAGTTTTCTACATAAACTACTGATTTTTTGTGTTGCACTACTCGCTACACTACATGTTTCAGAATGTACATGCTACACTACAAACTACTGTAAAACAAAACAAATACTGTAGTTTCATTACTTCCAACCACTGGTTATGACACGCAGTTTGGGAACAGTTGCTTTACAAACAGAACAATGGGGGCGGGCAAACAAACTCCAGTAAGAGGCAGTATTTTAAAACAGTTTGCCTGTGTTTGCTGTCTAGCAGGGGTCGATTTAGAAAAAGAAATTTGCATAGCAGTAACTGCTATACAAAGTCAGTTTTGAATAGCAGTTGGACACTTTTGTATAGCAAGTAAAAAATAGCAAACTTAACTTTTAAGTCTTGAAAATTTACAACAAAATTAAGATAAATTAAAAGTTTTCTTTAACGCTGATATCTGTGGATTCATCCACCACTACAGATATATAATTAGCAGACTTCAGTTCCAAATTAAAGTCCTCCTTAAAGGTGTCTGCAACACACTGAGAGAATTGATGTATGTTTATACATGACAATTATAGTTTATCTAGATGTTAAGAAAGTTTGAAACATTATAGTCACCTACTTTAAAAAGTGGCCACTAATGAAAGGGAATCTACCGGCAACTGGCTACTAGCACGATTTCCCAGTTTTCACCTATAGGTTTTAGCAATGCTTGCAGTATATGGTTTTGCATTGTCATGCTGCAAAATCAGTTTATTGTGTCTTATTCTCCCATGCTGGTCGATTTTCTTGAATAGCTTGCTTCAAACACATTAATTGTCGTTGGTAGGCTTCACCAGTAACAGTTTCAGTAGCTCATAATTTTTTTGTTCTGCGTCTTCAAGATTGAATAAAGCTTCTTTAAATTGCCTAAACAACCTTCTACACATACTATCAGAAAAAGTTTGTTCACAGTAAGCTTCTACAAGTAAACAATGACTTTCAGCAGCACTTTTCTTTAAACTATAAAAGTATAACAAAACTTCTTGCAAATGACAATTATTTGGCACAAAACTATCCATTTAAAATCAAATAAAAAACTATATTATTTATACTTTAATCAAATGTCATATAATATGTTTTGAAGGTTATGAAGCAACGTTTTAAAAGCATGTATTACCAGATTCCCACAATACATATAAGACAACTTACACCATCTATTAGAAAAACGGAACTTAACTTTTGCATATACCCAATATCTGTCACCCAGGTTTAAGGCAATCTTTAGTAGAAAACATATAAAAATAAAAAGCAATACAGAAATGTAATGAAAAAGAAATATTAAAATTCTGAAAATAATCTTCTATTTGGAGATTAAATCTTTTAATTTAATCTTTTCTATTTAGTTTGGCGAGATGGACAAAATTAGCGGCAAAACAGAAAACTGAAACCCCCCCTTTTTTTTCCCCCTGTCAAGGAGCTTCTGCCATTCTTTTTTTTAATCTTTATCTTGAGATATTTTTCAAACACATGACACAAATGTAAGAAAACCTAAATATTGTCAAGAAATATTCTTAGTTCCTTTTTGTTTTACTGTTTAATTATTTTAAGTCAGATGGTAAGAATAATTTTTTCTACAGTTAAAGAATTATAAAGATGATAATATAAAGAAATCCAGGAAGGGGAAATGACCCTCCTTTGTCAGCACCCATAAGCAGAACATGCATTCTTAAGAGAAAAAAAAAATCCAATTTGCAATTAATTTTAATGCTGCATAAAGCAGAGTTGTATTGGTTTTCACCATGGATGGTTTTAACCATGTTAAAATCCAGTGTTAATCATATGGGTCAAAATTCGTTTTAACCACTGGGGAAAAAGATTAAAATTTATTATGTTAAATGATAAATTTAGTTTTGACCACTTTTAGAAGGTTAAAACCATTTTGTCTAATGTCCTGGTTAAAATTAGTTTTCATTGGTTAAAATTACAACCTTGGTATAAAGAAGAAAATAAATCTGAAATTACTTGTATATCCATTGACAAAAATACTTATGTCTTTGAATATATCACTTCCGACTTCTCCTCGATCTTCGATTTCCATATCTCTTTGGCCAGAAAACTGAGCAGCTAACTTTATCTTTTTTGAAGCCATGTAGCCACCCTAAAACACATTAAATAAAATTTAATTAATGAAAAATTTGAGGAAATAGTAAAATTGTGATATAATACAGAATTTAACAACATAAATTTTAGAGCAGAGTTGAAGTGAATGCTACATACAACTTTGTATAATTTCTTTTTTCATTCTAAACTCTGTAGTAAGCACATTAATACTCAAATAAGATATATAATCTCATAATTTATGCACTTATATGCCCCCCATCCTCGTCCTACTTTTGAAAAACACATCTATATATGAAATATATATTTTTGCATCAAGTAGTAATCATATGATTTGAAATAGTGAGAAATTATTTCATACAAATCTAACTGCATGGGGTCTGGAAATTTTCATTTTTTTTTAAACAGTCAGTAAAGTTAAAGTTGGTTTTATGCTTTAAAATAAACCAATTCTCCTTTCGCTCTCATTCTTCAGCTGCCTCAAAAGTGATTGCAGGCGGTTATTTTAAATAGAAATGCTACATCGTCAGTCATGTGATCTATTTCTCTATTTGTTAAAGATTAATTAATTTCAGCTGCTAACTTTTATTTATATGGACATGAGCCACAAACTTACAGCGTTAAAACACACAAATTCAATTACCATAATATTAAACTACATACAGCCCGGATCAAGGATATTTCACATTCAAATCACCTTCACCAGTGTAGAAAAAATAAGCACAGAAACTAAAAATTTTCTATGATTATTTTTTCTACACTGATTAAGGGAATCTGGGGTATCCTTAAAACGGCCATATGTACTTTAATGTTATGGTAATGGTAGTAGAATTTGCGTGTTTTAATATTATAAGTTTGTGGCTCATATCTTTTAACTCACATAAAGTAAATCTTTTCTGGCTATTTATTTATATGGTTTATGTTCTAAAAATCAAATTTGTAATATATAACAGAAAATAAGTATGGATGCACAGTTCAAACTTAGGACAGCCTACTCTGTTTTTTTTTTAATTAAAGTATTGGATGAAAATTCACAGTAAATGAAGCATTTATTTGATATTTATGGAAGGAAAAATATGCACTAAGCAAAGGAACAAAAAATAATAGTAATAATTAAATATTTTTCATTAAGATAATAATTTCATGGTTCCAAATTTAAGAAATGTCATTAATTAAAAGATATAACAAAGATCTGTTTAGGAAGAATTTGGATCCTTTAAAAGATTTTTTAACAATTTTTCAGCTTAAAACAGGGATCCTTCACAAAATCCCTTTTTTTATTTGAATCAAATGGACTTTTTACAAAAGTTTTCTTTCCAAAATAAATTTTGTACAAACTTATTGATTTTAAAAGATAAATCCCCACAGCCTCATCACTGTAATTGTATTATACAAATTCGTGAAGAATATTTTTTCAGAATTTTCACTGTTTAAATCCAATTTTTGTGTAGAATAGGATCGAGAAAATACATTGTTCAAAACTTCAAATTTATAAGTTTATTCGGTACTTACGTATTAACGCCACCGTAGCAGAAGTTGCGCTAATATGCGAATAAAGAGCAATCTTGTTGTTCGCACGCGCACACAGTTATCTTTTGGATTGATTGTTGCCTTGTTGTTTGCTGATTTTTGACGCCATTTTTTAGTGCTACGAAAGATTGGCGGCACTTAAAAACTGCCAAATCTGTAGCTGCGGTGGCGTTAATGCGTAAGTACTGTTTATTCCAATTTAAATTATATTCCAAATTTCACCTTCGTTATAAGCCTCTCAAGAAAACAACCTGCATAACAATAATTTAACAATGTATTTAACAATAATTTAACAATGTGTCAACATATGCAATATCTTTGACTAAGTTGGTATGAAAAATTACATCTAAACTACTTCTATATCCCATAAAACAAATATACATTGCATATGCATATTATTATCTAAATATTGTTTTCCACAGTAATCACAAATACTACATGATCATTAATTACGTGTTAATTTGATTTAAAAGAGAAACAAATTTAAAATATTAAATGGAATTATTTAATTAAAATTAAATTGTTATAAACATCTAAATACATTAAAAATAAATTTAATTTTAAAAGGATAAATATACATTAAAGTTTTGGGATTTGAAAGGTATATTAATGTTTATTTTAGGATGAATTTAAATAAACATTATTAACATACTTTTTAAATCTCCTCATTTTACATGAATACATAGATATATAGGGTTCCCAAGGAAACTTTATTCCCAGGGCCCAAGATGGCTCTCTGTGTCTCTGACCTGACCCATGGGCTAGGTCAGGTGTGAGCAAAACTGGCTTAGGGGAGACTGGTACAGAGTGGACCACTTTTCCAGTTAATTTTTTGTTTCTCTTTAACGGACAAACCAATCTGCATGAAAATATTTTTGAATAGTCCTTAAACCTTTATACATTCATCATAATTTTCTCAGAACATAGTTTTCAATACATTAAAAAAAAAAAAAATTATATGCACCAGTAAAGTGGACCAGTATGCCCCAGAAGTGGGGCACAATGGTCCACCCTCAAGGGCATAATGGACCGCTATTAGGTATTATCTGAAATACAATATAAATCTATTTTTCAGTAATATACCGTATATACTCGTGTATAAGTCGAAGAATTTTAGACAAAATTTGGAAGCTGAAAATGGGGGGTCGACTTATACACGAGTAAGTAAAAAAAAAAAAACAATAATAATAATAGCGGAGTGTAATACCGGAGTCATATTTATTTCGCAGATAATTGGTGACTGTGCATGTGCATGTTTTTTAATTAATCACATATGGTTCTAGGTTGGAGAGACAGTTAAAAGCGGACTATGGTGATTGATAAAAAAAAAAAAGCTCAACAATAATGTCTCTGTAATTGTTCTGCACTTATTTTCTCTTGGGATACAATTCCTTTCAATACAGGGGCATTCCTTTCAACATTTTAGTTCCCGTTTTAAAAAGAGTTCAACTTAAGAATGCTTCTAGATTTCTCTCCTAAAAGTCCTACTGTACAAAGAAGTACTCTATTTTAGCAGCTTAAGAAGTTGTTTACCCTTGTAAATAAGACTTGAATAGATTTTTCAAAAAAAAAAAAAAGTAAGTAATCATTAAATTGATGTGAACAGCTTTCAAAATAGTTTAAGCTTCTTCAGTTTTACATAATTATACAATTTTAAAATGTTGAATTAGAAAAAAAAAGTCTGATTAGAAACGTAAAAGAAAAAAAAAAAGTCTATTAATTTAACGAAAATTTATTTTTTTTTTATCCTCGATTACAAATCATTTTTCAACATACTACCAGAAATGTGGTTCTACTTATACACGAAAATTCAATTTTTTCCAAAATTTTGCGTAAGAATTTGGGGGTTCGACTTATACACGAGTATATACGGTAATTCTTTTTTATTTCTCCTTTACCCGCAAAATAACATAGTAATATAAATTTACAAGTAACATTTTGAAACAAAAACAAAAAAATTAATTATATTTTGAAAAAATCATCACCAATTAGACTACAGTTATATTTATCAAAGGCAGTAAATACAAAACAAAATATTTCTTACTATGTTAAATAAATTGTTATTTTTCTTTGTTTACTTTATTTTACAGTTAAATAACTATTTAAAATCAATATTTCTTTATAGAAAATAAGCAATTACTAAATATTTTGAACATTCTGCATTACAGGCAGGGCCGAACAGAGAGACTACGGGCCCTGGTAATAATTCCAATGTGGGCCTCCTACCATAAGTATGATACAATAACACCTGCTTAGACGGAAACGCAAAAAACGTTGAAAATTTTCGTTTTAGACAGGTTATTTTCATTTTAGAATGTAAAATTGCATGGTTTTTTTTTTTTTTTTTTTTTTTTCGCTATGGACATGATTTTTTTTGTTTATAGTAGGATTCTGCTAATTTCAACCTCTTTATAATAAATGTATATGAAATATGAAACAACATAAAATCTTGATCCTTCTATATTAAAAAAAAGTAATCTAGAACTGAGCCAAAACGATTTAGAAATGGACCAATCAAATTCTGCATAAATATTCTGGGTTATTCTCATCGCTTTTTTACCAGGGACTTTTTTTAGGAGCTATTACTTTTTTTCTAGCCATCCTACGGATTCGAAAATCATATCACCAGACGTGAAATATAACAAGCTTTCAGAAATTTAAAAAATTATCACGGTCAGACAATAAAAACTCAAAAAAATTCTTAAAAAAGAGTAAAAAATCTCTTATTGAAAAAGTCATTTTTTTATATTGTTGCCAATTTCTAAATAAGCGCAAAGGATTATGTTTTATCTCAAATAAAAAATGTAGGTTGAATCCTCAAACAAGGGCGGTGTTTGGCGGCGTCGAAGTTGGTGAAGCGATAAATGAGATTTTCTTGCTACCAGTTCGTTTGTTATGTTTCTTCCACGCCTACTGTGGTTGATTGGTTGGTTTATTGTTGTTTGTTCTGGAGATTGGATTGTATTTTGAGCTCAATGCAAAGATGTAGGAAGGTTATGATTGGATTATTGTGTGTCGGATTTGTTGAATTACGTTTGTGGAATGTATTTTGTGAAGTTTAATGATTTGACGTTTTGTCGTATGTCATAGAAGGATAATTCCTGTGAAATAATAAAAAAAAAACCGAAAGATGAGAAATATGAGTGTTATATAGTTATATATATATTATTGTAGTGCCAACACTATTTTTCTATAGACGTTTTGGCAACAAGACCGTTTATTTTTTATTCCACACATGCCGCTGCGTTTGCTTGTATATGTTTATTATTGCTAATTAAAATATGGGTTAAATAGAAACAAAAATAGCAAAAGGTAAGTTATTTTTTGTTGATTTTATTTGATAAAATGTATTTCACGTATTCTAGAGACTACATCAAGTTATCGTTCATACATCCAGAGGTGTTTTTTTTTCGGAAAATGTACGCTAAGCGTACATGTATGTTACTAATTGCTGCTTGTATGAGTTTCGTATATTCTAGAGACTGCTGCACACTGAGGTTCATGCATCCAGAGGTGTTTTTTTTTCGGAAAATGGACGCGAAGCGTTCATATATAAGTTACTAATCGCTGCTTGTACGAGTTTCGTATATTCTAGAGACTGCTGCACATAGAGATTCATGCATCCAGTGGTGTTTTTTTTTTTCGGAAAATGAACGCGAAGCGTTCATATATAAGTTACTAATCGCTGCTTGTACGAGTTTCATATATTCTAGAGGTCGCGGCACGTTGAGTTCCATGCATCAAGGGTTTTTTTTTTCGAAAAATGTACGTGAATCGTACATATATGTAAGTTAATAACTGTATGTTTGTAAAAATTGAAATATTCGAAGGAAATATTGCTAAAAGTTTGTAAAAATAGAAAAATACGGAGGAAAATATTGCTAAAAGCTTGTAAAAATACAGGGGAAAATATTGCTAAATGCTTGAAAAAATCTAAATATCCGGAAGAAATATTGCTAAAAGTTTGTAAAAATATATAAATACGCAGGTAAATATTGCTAAAAGTTTGTAAAAATGGAAAAATCGTAAAGAAAATATTGCTAAAACTTTGTAAATACTCGAAAAAAGGAATAAAATCGATGTTTACTTTGTAAAGAGGCTTGCCGTAGGAAGCATGCGTTCTGATTGGGTGGAATTTGGAGGTTGCCGAGTTTTGGGTTGGCGCGTGTCAAAAAAATCGCCAAATCGGGGGTCGCCCTTGTTTGAGGATTTTGCCAAAATGTATTTGCGCGAGACTATTAAAAACAATAATGAAAGTTTAAAATAATAATTAAATGATCACGTGTTGAAAGCCGGAAATAAAGAAAATTACGTCATAAAAATTGTGTTTACACATGAATATTAAAAATAAAAAAGATGAATTAAATGAAAAAGCATTATAACCTGATTACAGAAGATAGTCGCCGTTCGTGATATCATCATCATCATCATCTTTTTAAAACAGGATACATTACCAGGTTTTAAGAGGCTGTGAAATCAGAACGGGGGTTGGTGAGCGTAGCGAGCAAAGTGCAGAGCCCCTTAGTATTCATAAAATTATTGTTGTTTAAAGTTTTCCGACTTTTGAAAATATTTATTTATTTTCATTGAAAAAATAAGACTTTTTGTTTCAATAAAAAGTTTTTTTTTTTAATAGAACACAATAAGTACCTAAAAAATAATAACTTAAGTGAAAGTGACTAGAAAGATTTGAAATGACAAAAATAATTAAGTATTATTTTTATTGGTCCAATAGAAAAATTCTTTAAATTACGGTCGTACGAGCTGTAAAAACGTCAAATTTGATACATACAGAGGAGTACGGGCCCTGATCCCGGGCCTCTTGGCCAGCCTGTAAAGACATTCTAGCAAATTCAGACACTTTTAAATTTTATTATTTTCTAGTTATTTCAATTTAAAATTCTTACATACAAAAAATATGAGCCTACTTTTGCTCTAATTTTAAACCAGGACCAAAGCGGGCCCTCTAGGAGAGCCGGGCCCCAGTAGTTTATACTGGTTCTACCTCCCCTCCTCCGTGCGGGCTTGATTACAGGAGCAGAGTAGATTGTGGACCATTGTACCCCAGGAGTGGGTGGTCCACTGTGCCCCATGTTGAAGTTCAATAAATAATTATATGAATATTGTTTATAGCTTTCTTTTAAACATATTAACTTTAAAGTTAAATAAAAACAAGTATCTTAGCTTTGCAAAAAAGCTGTTTTATCTTATTTATCTACAACCTTTAATTACTAAAAAAATAAAAATATGATGATCAAAAATTTTACTTTTAGAAGCTCAAAACAACCAATCAGGATAAAATAGTTCAATCTGGGGTAAACCTATTTTCTAAAAGCTATAAGTAATCAGTGCAGTGCTGTTGTCTATTAAGATAGAAGAGAAACTTTAAAAAAAAAAAAAAAAAAAAAAAAATATTTTAGGGGGACTAAATAAAATATTCAATAAAATGCAATACAAACATTATTCTAAACAATCATGAAGAAATAAGAGAAAAATTAAAATACAAATGACACAGAAGTAATTAAATTCATTTTTTAATTATTTAAATTATATAACATAACAGATGTGAGGGGACAGAAAGACAGTCCCCATAATACATACCCATTTGCCATACTGAAAAATTTTTAAACATACATTTACATATTAATCCTTTAGTTAAAAATAAATCATACAAATGGAAATATAGAAAAAAAAAACAGTAATGAAAGAAATTATCATCAACGATAGCTAAAAATTATTACCCATTCTTCGAAACCTGAAGGGCGATGCTTTCTCCCCTTATCTGCAGATTCTTTTTCTTCCTCTTCACCCAACATAACTAATTATTTAAGAGTTTACGACGTACTATTTAATCAATAAAAAAATGCGATTATGATTACAGTTTTGTAATTTTAACCAAAATATAAAAGCATGCAACATGGCCATCGGGCTGTCAATTTTCAAAAATCGCACATAAAAAAGCGCGAAATTTTTTCGTTTGTAAACAAAACAGTCCAATGATTCATAGGTGACAGTGACAGTGAAAAATGTTTTCAACTGAAGTAAGAGTTCTTTTTATACTAATGTGGTTGAAAATTCCAAACAATGAAAAATTTAAATTTTGTACACTTTTATATTGAGAGAGTCAAACAATGCTTGTACACTTGTATACCCATCTCAAGGTGTGTAAATAGATTAACCGGGAATAGCTAGACCAACATATGATCGTATGTTGGTCTAGGGGGACAGAGTAGGGAAATATACAGCTGCGACGATTGGTTCCATCAAGTCAATGATTTTTGCCAGAGCTCCTTGAAATTATAGCTACATTTTTTAAAACTCACAGCTAACTCTTTTAATAAGTTATATACAGTGGCAATATTTTCTAACCGTTTGTTTAAAGTCAGTATCCAACCACAACGTCATGACTGGCGTCATACTAAAAGCGTTTCAGTTTTTTAAAAATAACGTGATTTTTTGTTGTTTAAGCTGTGGCAACAGACAATCCAGAATTTGCCCAAATCCTCTCGAACAGACAAAGATTGTTCTGAAAATATAGTGGTAGCCTGAAAAACTGTTGCCCATGCTACCACTATTTTAAATAGAAATGTTTCAGTTTGTGCCACTGCATAGGTTAAGATAAAATTAATAAAGAAAGTGCAGCTGACGTCACTGTTGGTTAAATTACTGTTGGACAACAAGAAAAACCGGTCCGTTCTTCATGACACCTATTGTATACATAAAATGGGACGATTTGATTGGTCTGCGTTAAACAGGGCTATAATATGATTGATCGCTACAGCTAACTCTCCTACAATCTGAGCTGACTAATTAATGGGCTTTATTGGCATGACGTCATAAACCACCATCATGTGACCTCCCTGCTGTGTTTATATTTGTTTGTCTATGTATCGCATGCATACATTGGTCGATATTGTAAGAAATCACGTGTTGGTGGTATTCTTACAATCTCGAACCCAGATTCCCAATAAAGCCCATTGCCAATATGAGAAGAACAATTGATCATGCCACGTGGGCAACCATAGAGCTAAGAATAATTCTATTCTTAGTTCTATGTGGGCAACAATCGCTGATTGGTCTAAGTGGACAACAAAATGCTAGATGATTCAGCCTGTATAAGGAAAGGTCATGTTTACAAACAGACACTTGCATCAACCAATCTACCATTATATTTTTGTCGTAGCGATGATTGCAGGAATTGTCATAGCAAACGTAGCTCAATCATATCATAGATCTCTTTAATGTAGACCAATCAAATCGGTCGTCTCATGTGTACAATAGGAGTCATAAAGAACGGGTCGGTTTTTCTCGCTATCCAACAGTAATTTAACCAACAGTGACGCCAGATGCCCTTTTCTTATTATAGTAGCCTAGCTACGGCAAAAACTTAGTGGTAGATTGGTTGACGGAAGTGTTTGTTTGTAAACATGCCCTTTCCTTATAGAAATCCGAGGCATCATTTAGGGAGGTCACGGTGGGGCAATTGCCCCTCCCCTAATTTTTTAAATCATTTTCTTTTTTACACAAAGCGTCCGCAAATGATCCTATGAGCATTCTACAAATGCCTAAAAATGACGCTTGCCGGACAAGCAGATGATGCGCAATTCTATTCATTTCATCTCGCCCTATGAGCGTCTTACTGTCATCCTATGCATGGCTGAAAATGACGTTCAAAGGACGAACATAAGAGTCTATTTTTGCTCCCCACTGGATGTTATCGGGATAAGGATGGGATATTGTAGGAGTAGGATGTCCAACGGACGAGGCTTTATCCTACATATAACGTGTATCGTATGTCTTCAGGACATTACTGTGCTGTATGGATACACAAAGAGTAGATTGACCGAACTTGAAAAAATGAAATTTAAAGCTTTCAACAACTTTTAAATTGAAAATTTTGTTAAGCTTTATCTTTTTTTAAAAAATGGCGAGTTTATCCCTTTTTTAAAATTTATAATACGCTTTTTAAATCAAAAACTGCTTGAACTGCGTGACCAACCTTCAATGAATTTCGGAGTTTTTGTCACAATTTAACACGTTCAATGCGCGTGATCACCAGTACTTAATTTTCGCAAGAGGATAGCTCCGGTACTTCTATGTATTTAGTGAATAAGGAAAGGGCAGCTGACTGTTAAATTACTGTTCGTTCGCAAGAAAAACTTGTTCGCTCTTTATGACTCCTACTGTACACATGAGATGGGGCGATTTGATTGGTCTACGTTAAACTGGTCTAAGATATGATTGGCCTACGTAGCCATAACGATTCCTGCAATGATGCTACAACAAAAATGTAGTGATAGATTAGTTGATGGAACTGTTTGTTTGTAACCATGCCCTTTCCTTATATTTAAAAATTGGTCGGAATTCACCGGAGCTCATAAATACTACTCTCCGGAGCCCACCACTTCCGGAAAACCGAAGCTTAAATTACAGTTCCACAGACTACTAGTATGTTTGTTCTATTGCTTATGGTACACATGAATTTGGACGATCTGATTGGTCTACGTTTAACACGTCTATAATATGCTAGATCTAGGTCGGCGTGATGATGCCTGCAATGATCGCTAAGACAAAAATATAGTAGTAGATTGGTTGACTGAACTGTTTGTTTGTTTCCTTATATTTAAAAATTGGTCTGAATTGAATTCACCGCAGCTCATAAATACTACGCTCCGGAGTCCAGCGCTTCTGAAGCATAGTATTGGTGCTCATTTCGTTTTTTTGTGAATATTTAAATATTATTTGGAATCCACCGGAGCTTATAAATACTGCGCAACGATACCCACCGGAACAGCGATCTGTGTTGTGTTTTTGCTAGTTTAGTTGATACAAAGAAATCCTTTTGGCGAGTAGCATTTTCTTAAAACTCACCACTCGCAATTTTAATGTTTTTGCTCTGTTCATTGGATTTTATTATATATAAATACATATAGATATAAAACTGAGCTGCGCCGCCAGTCGCTTGAGTGGCGACCGTCAACGTCTCAACCGCCGTACCCATGTCATGAGGGACATATAACACGGACGACTAGGGTCTTAAATGCGTTACGGCCGTCGGAGCACCGCCACCTGCGCATCACTTCGATTCTACTAAGTGGTGACGACATAGGTTGCTACGATACGCGCAGGTTCTCATAATCAAAGGAGATGTCCCCGAAGACACCTGGTGAATCGCCAGAAGACACCCGACGGCTTCATCGCCGGAACCCCATGAGGGGAACCGGGTCCTAGGCCATAATGCCGAGTTTCCCTGGCGATCCTTGCTTTCCCGCGGCGTCCGATCGTTGAGTTCTAGGGAGGGAGAAAACGACTAGTTCATCTGCAGTGGTTATCGCTTGTACGATAAGAGGAGCTTCTCGCCAACCCGGGACCACGAAGAAACTCGGTCCCTGACGCATAGACACATCTAGGCTAGACGTGTCTCTTCCCAATGGCTTTCAGTGAGCCCCGCAGCGAAATATGGGAGGTCCCTCATCTACTCCAATAAGAAGGTCATCCACATCTAAAACAACAAATAAAACATATCATAAACATGTTAGAAACAACGGAAAGTTACGTTTAGACCCATTACCGGACTCTGCAAGGCATAGAAAGATCCTGAAAGAACTCTAAAAAAGCGGTCGCGGTCGATTTGAGTTGCGTGAAGATTTGGTGAAGACTCCCGCTAATCCAACCATCGGGCACGGAAAGCTCCGATCACGCAAAGACACGCTGGATTGGTTTTCGACCCGAGGAGTCGAGTTTTGGCAAAGATCACCGTCGCGTTAGTCGGCGAGTCACGCGCTCGGTTCCTCGTAGTCAGCCAACACAAGAAATGGGTGATCTCCCCACCAAGATTTGGTTTTGTCCTCAGCGACCTGAGGAGCCGCTTTCGGACTTAAGTCCCACTTAGTTTTGGGCACCTCTTGCGTTACTCAACCATTGAGGTCGGCACTCAACTGCTTCAGCTGCAGAGGATGACGTGGCGGTTGCGGGCCATGCGTGTACGCCCACATGCCGGTAACTATTCCACCTTTACCACTGGTACGGTGCAGATAGTTGCTGCATGGCTCTACGAAGCTCGATCTCGCTGCCGTCATCGGATAAATTTGTGGAGACGGTCCAGCTACCGTTAGCTTGCTTTTGCCCAGCGTCACCTTCCTCGGCACAAGGGGAGTTGAGCTCCCCCTAGGGGGATCCCTTGTCCGAGCAACTGGGATTCGCCTGCGGGATGTCCTTCCACCACCTACGGAGGAGGCTCCGAACATTGGCCGAATCCTCGGGCAGCGGAGAACCCGTGCTTACGACGGGAGGACCCAGACCCGCCTGTCTACATAGGGGCCTCATAGAAGCCCCACAACGAGTCTTTGTGGCATCCACGGCTTTTTCGGACGTTCTTTTTCCACCGGTGGACCACGATGAGGTAGCAGTCTGTCCGTCCCCCGTCGTGTCGACGAACATCTCACTATGTCGAGAGTCCGGTCCTCTTCCCTACTTAAGGGGCCCAGTCAGAGTAACCCGACGGAGAGTCGCGCAATGCTTGGCTCCCGGTTATCTTCCCCACTTAAGGGTCGAATCAGGACCACCAAGAGGGACCCGTCAGATACATATAGATATAGTCGAACTATGTTAAAAATTTTCTTTTGCTGAAGACGAAATTCCTTTAAATTTTGCAAAGAATGTTGGAAAAATAAATATGCGTGTGAAGAGGACGGTAGAATGTACTACGATTGTTATTACTGCAGAATATTAGATCTCCGGTACTTTTTTGTTAGAATTTAAACCCTAGTAATCACATACTGTACTATGCTAGCCACCCGACACGTGAAGCGCGTATAGTACCCAAGGTTTTTCTCCTTCTCGCTGTCTTTACTCGGCTCCCTCACTACGTAGAAACTCGCCGATAGGCTCGTTGGATTCAGTATTAAACAAGCTTTGGAACGTGACTTTGGGCCGCCCGTTAGCTTTTTTTGTCCCTTTAAAATAAACTTTATTCTTTTTTTTTTCATGTAATACGTGATGTAAGAAAAAAAAACCCTTATATATATATATATATATATTTCGGTAAAATAAAAGTTAACTGATAAAGGAAATACAAAAAGAAAAACGAAAGAAAAAGGTAAAAAGAAAAGAAAGGAATTGCGCCAAGAGGAAAGAATTTGGATAATAAATGAAAGCATCAAGGGACGAAATGAGAGTGCTTTATAAATAAGAAAGTGGCGAGTGAGGAGCACGCTAAGTGCTAAGGATAGAAGTTCAGATTGGAAGTTTTTCTCTAAACTATGTAAGTGCATGCACCGAGTATACACAGGCTGATAATAAAAAAAACTTTGCTGATATATGAACCCCTAGCGATTATACCGTTCTAGGAAACGAAACGGGATGCCATTTGGCATGTGATTCTTTTATTGCATAGGCTCGAGAATGAGGTAAAACAATTAAGCCCTTCCTGCATCCAAATGAGGACATCACGGGTTCAAAGTAACTGATTTCAGTCATTACGAATCTTATCTCCACACTTGAGACTTGTCCGTCACTGCTGAACTTCTCCGATTCTGGTACTAAAGAGAAAACAACCTCCTCAAGTAAAGCTTTATCTATCTCTTTGACCCCTCCTCTGACACACATGTCAGTTAGGGAGGCTGACACCGCCCCCCATACCCACATAGAGGTTACTGTATAGAGCAGTTCACATCACGTGACTTTTACCAGGGCTACACTAGATACCGGGCTTGCTCCTTCTTTATCATGACGCCACAAATGGTGGCAGGCCGCTACCAGCGATTGGTCTAAGGCGAAACTACAAAATGAAAGACATACAGCGATTGGTACAAAACGACGGGCTCGTCGCTTTGCACCAATCGCTGGTCGTGGCCAGCCACCTTTTGTGACGTCATGATAATGAATGAGCAAGCCCGGTATCTAGTGTTGCCTTGCTTTTACCGGAGAACAATGAAAAATGCTGTAGGACACACAAATAGAAAAAGTATTGATAAAGGTAGCGATAGCTGTCCTACAGCAGCAGCAAAAACCTGTTCGTTACGTCACCTTGCACAGCTCTATCACATAACTCCATCACAAAAACTTACAGATGTACCTGAGGCATAATCGCTACGCATGTTCAACTTGTTACAACTTCAAACTTAGCACATCAAACATCGAATATTTAACATATAACATTTAACATATAGCACTATCATAACATATCATCTACAATAAATACAGGCTCCCTCTGAACTTCAAACAATGGACATTTAACATATAATGTAACATTTCGCTTCTTGCACTATCATATCATATCATCTTCAATAATTACAGGCTCCTTCTTAAACGAACATCAATTGTTGAATTCCTTTACAAACTTCAACTTCTGGCGTTCATACGTGTATGTACTTAATTCAAATCTTACAGGCTCCCTCTGTATCAAGATAACAAGTAATTTATCAATGAGGCTTGGAAGTCTCCGACATCCTTGAAACTTCACTACTCTCAATCACGATGGTGGCACCTACACCGCCGAGAGGGGAAGGAAGAATCTCCACTCAAATACGTGGCAGCCTAATACCCTGTTCACATTGGACATTTAAGATAATTTAGACCGCCATTTTCGAGGTGGTACCCTCCCGGAATTGAATACCTGTCCACACCGCAAAACTCATCTAAGATAACTCACTGAACATCACCGTGTCCGAGATCTGAACAAACATAGGATGTGCGCATGCGCATATGTTAAAGACGACCTCAACAGCCAATCGGTCTCCAGAGCCAATCAGAGTGAGTGATACTGGCTGTATCTAGCAATAGCAAGTTCGAACTCACTAAGTGAGTTTCTGGAACTCTCTCAATGAGTTTGGCAGTCTAAGATATCTTAACTATCCGATCCTGAACGTAGTATTAGTGTCCGACCACATCACATGTGGGGCACAACCCCTCATGCAACCATACAGGCGCACAACTCGCTCCTCGGCCTTCTGCCCAAGATCTCTGTCGGTACTGCCCCCTTTTTAAACCCCGCATTGGCCACCTCTCTAACTGAGAAGGACCGCTGCGATGTCGTCGGCCAGGTCCCCTGTCATCCTCCCGCGCCTAAGCCAGGCTGAGTCAGGAGCACCTGGAGAGGGTACCCCCTGAGAATAAGGTAAAAAACAACAATCAAGCTCTTCCAGTTATGGTTACAGCGACAAAATTTCGAAAATTTCAAGTGGCAACAACCAAATTTTTTCTTCGCAAAATGATCTTCACGGTTAAAAACCAAAAATAAAGTAATGCTCGTATTCACCATATACTTCAATCTAAGAAACCTCGGTGAAATGAAATTAATGATATACGGGACAAAAGTGAAAGTATCATTAAAAAAAAAAAAAAAAAAAAAAAAAACTGCAACCAAACTCGAAAAAGTACAAAGGAGTATGCCTAGAGAATGACCTCATCCTATGCAAAAAAAAAAAAAAAAAAAAAATCATTTAAAAATATTGAAATGCGAACGAGATATCGTAAATTATTTCCCTCATAGGATTAACATTAGCGAGCGGGTGTTTTCGCCTGAGTGAAGTAGCCTCTTAAGGAGACCGAGGCTAACGAAAAAGACAGGCTACCGCGGTGCATTCCACTTATCTTTTTTTACAGACCGCTAGAGTGACGTGATGCTCTTTTCGTACACCTGCATTGGTGGATTCGAGCATCACGTGACTCCCGCGGTCTGTAAAAAAAGATATGCGTAAAGCACCACGGTAGCCTTTCTTTTTCGTTAGCTTCGAAGGAGACCTTGTGAGATCAGCATCTCAGTATCAGCGGAATGAAAAAATAATGAAATGTAACAGCTTTAAGAGGAAAAATACGTTTTTTTTTTTAAAAAAAAGTAATGCCATTTTCTGTTCACATTAAAAAAAATTATATATTTTTAATTGTAACGAGGAAATGGCATAATAGAAGTAACCTAATTGCCACAATTGTAAAGAAATGTCATAATTTTTTTTAAATTAAAATTAAAATTTAAAAATGGGAATACTATTTTTAAAAATAGCTAGTGCGGACATATCTACAAATAAACTGGTTTCACTAAAAAAATAATTACCAAAATTGGTTCAGAAGAAAGCTTAGGGCAGATAACTAATGTTTTAAATATATAGATTACATTTGACACTTTCTAACACAATTTCCATTCCAAAATTTCTTTTCAAAAGTGGCATTATTAAAAATTGTGATGTCATATTTTTTTTTTCTTTTACAAAATAGCAGCTTCAGCATGGTAGTATGTACTTGCTTTTTTGTTAATTAATATTTGTAGATTTGGTCACTATCTTTCTAAATTAGTTTACAAATACAGTGAAATCTGCCTATAAAGATACTGAAGGGACAAGAAAAATGCATCGTTATAGACGCTTTACAGTTACAGACAGAGAAAATGCCGATTGGTAGATTAAGCTAATATTCCATAATCGGGTTCACTATCAATTAGTTCATTTTAGCTAGTGTAATTTGGCGCAACAGAATGTTTTTTGTGTCAGTCCTGTAAAGGGTACTTTTATGTTAGCTGGGCGCCAGTGATAACTCGCCAATTCTTGTTGAAACTGGCATAATTTGAATTGCAACCCTTTACATGAGATTTTGCTATTTGTAATGATATGTTCGTGTTTATGTATATCATGATTATATTTTAGCTATTTTTAGGTAAATTTTTGGTATTTACGTATTATCCGTGCCAGTTTTAAGCCAACTGCGCCAGGCATGGAGTCAATATTACTAATTATAGTAACCCTTACATTTTGTTTTTTTGCTGCATGGTACATGCCTGGGAATAATCTATAATATTATTCTTTCTTATTTACTATGCTATTTATCATTTATTAATTTGACTAAAATAATGTTATTTACTATTTTTAACAATGTTATAAATTTAATAAACATATATTACATTTTATTTATTTTATAATAATTACCATTTTTAACAATGTTATTTGATAATGTTAAATTACTGCATTTGAAAACATGATTGGCAATGATAAACAAGATTGGTACTTGGCAACCATTTTTGGCGATCAATCTCTTGGCACGGATAATACGTAAGTACCAAATTTTTTTTAAATATTATATTATAATATTAAAATATGTGTTATTTATTGTTAGCTAATGTTAACAGTTTGGCGATATTCAAAATTTTTTGGCGATCACTGGAGCCCGGCTAACATAAAAGTACCCTTTAAAGCTGTTCTCAAATCCAAAAGGGTTACTTTCAGACACATTTTTAAATTCATTTTTGTTCGGAAACACATGAAATGGGCAGGTGTTGTTATTCAGAAACTATGTCATCGAAACACGTATTCCATTTTTTGGTAAATGCAAAAGATCTTTCAGAACACAGTGTCAAAATCGGCGTTTTGAACCGAATTCCCGATACTTCAGTGTGAGAAAGGGAAAAATGTGTTGTCACGTGACACGAATCGCTTGTAACTCGATAAGTAATTTATTTATTTAAAAAAAAAGAAAAACTCATTTCGATTCCAAATAGCTTCAATAGTCCGGCCTGTCAATTTTATGTTTTTGCGTTTAAAAATGAGTCCGGAAAGGTGTCAGAAAGTTTCGCATTGTTTAACAGGTCATTTGAGAACCAACTTAATAGCATCCATATTCACTTTAGGGTAAGGGTCAGTTGCCCTGGCATTAATTCCTTCTTATGGACCTTACCCACGAATGGCAACAATCCCACCTCTGAGGGTAATTTCCTTCGGAAAAATACGGTTTATTGGACGAAGGGGAAGCTGTGTTAAAATGTTCTTCATGCCTATTGGTATTTTTCTTCTCTTTACCCACAGATGACGTGATATGGGTAAAGTCCCTTCAAAATATAGTCCTGTTGTTCTGACTTCGAAATAGGTCTATCCCGGCAAAAGAGGTTATCAATTTAAACCAGAACTTTTAGAAAGGAAAATGTGAGGATAAATCGGAGGGAGAATTCACCGCTGCTTGGCGCCTAATTGACGGGGCTTTGAGATTGTGGCGATAAATGCTCTGAGCTTGTTAAACTAAATATTCAGATCCAAGATCGTTATTTACCATGGATAGCGACGGTGAAACATTCTCAGAAAGGCTAAACAATGGTATTTCTTTCTGATGACGTGTTTGTTACGTCATCAAGTGATTCTTAATTCGACGTATTTTCAATGATGTTTTACTGATTAATTACTTCTTTCGTTAATTAAAATAACAATTACGCCATTGAACGGTGACGTCATAATATTAAAAGAGAAAAGCATTGAAAAAAGGTCGCGATGCATAGTTACGTACAACAGAATACATCACAAACGTTTATGCACTAGCCAACAGGTGTGATAAAGAAAAATAATGTTAAGTGAATAAATAATCAAGATTTTTTCATTAATATATTTTAAATTTTATTGTTGTAAGCTACTGACAGTTGACTATTTAGTGATCGCGGCATTAATGAATTTCTTGTATTTTTGGGATTGCAATACAACAAGATTCCTGCATCCAGTGATTTTTTTCATGTGCGCGAAGCACTCATACGCATTAGTGATAGCGGCTTTGACGAATTTATCCATTTTTGAGACTGCTACGCAACTAATGATTTTTTTTTTAATTTGCACGTAGTTTGCTTTTCCCCAGCACGTGAAATTTGTCTCTGATAAATTAATTAAATATATTTTGTTTCTAAATTTTCAATATGTTTACTATTTTTAATTTACCAGATATGGAAAATGATGTTAGAACTTTTTTCAAAATAAAAGCATATTGCCATCTGAAAGAATCTGGGAAAAATGCTGCCGCAAGTTTTATTTCAGAACAAAGCAGAAACTTTGTGAGTGTGCATTTTAGCAGACGCTGTTGTTGTTAGACATGGTTATCCACAGCTACCGACTATCAGAGTTTCATTTCTGACACCACATGATCGCAGCTTACACTTGCAGTAGGCAAATGACCGTTATCATTTGGACTCTTGAACACTGGATACGTATGTCCTGGTCAGAGACAAATGCTCATTTCTCTTATGTCATGTCGATGGCATAGTCAAAATTCCTCGGTTTGTCGGGGAACAGCTGCTGGACCAATTTACGGTGGATACAACTTAGGTTGGTGGCGACTTAATTGTGCTATGGGTGGCATTCACATGGTCATCTTGCGACCTACGCTATACACGGCCGGTGCATGACGTATAAAACGTCACATGGAGTGGATCACTTTTATACGGCGATTGGTGCAAAACGGTGGGCCAACCTTTGCACCAATCGCCGTGTAAAAATGATCCACTCCATGTGACGTTTAAACGTCATGCACCGGCCATGTATAACGTAGGTCGCGGTCAGCCCAGATACTGTAGTTGTCATAGACATCACCATGAAAGCTGTGGACATGTTCGGGCAGGCCTGCCAGAAGGCTTAAGCTCAACTAGCCCTGCCCTGAAAGCTGTGGATAAAATGAATGTCATTGAGGAATAGTTAAATCCATTAATGGCGTCTGTTTTCCCAAATGCCAATAGTCTTTCACAATGTCCCCTATCACAAGCCCCAAATTGCGTTCACATGGTTTCTTGAGCCTGACTCAGAGTTCAACCTACTATTCTAACTGCCTAATTTGAGGGATCTTAATTCAGTTGAGCATCTGTGGGACGTCATGGCACTGTACTTCCGATTTTAAAATTTACCGCCAAGTAATTTATGCGAACGAACGTATCGATGCTTGAACTTTTTGGTACGCCTTGCCTACAAAAACAAAACAGAAGCTCGTGGAGTCTAGACTCGTACATATTGAATCTCGTGTGAGCTAAAGGTGGAGCAATAATGTTTTATGTTTGTGGTCATAATGCTTTGACTCTTCACACACACATATGTACACACACATATATATATGCGTATTTCATTTTTTTTTGCTAATATTTTATTTTTATATTATTTTAGTAAGGAAGATTATCAACTAAAAGGTCTTGTACGAATAGTCTAAATTGCAATATGGCTAGTTACACAGATTTACATAGTATCGTCATTGAGTTTCCGGAAAATCCATATGTTTTGAGAAGCAATAAATCCGCCAATTCCGATTATGAAATAGCGACGATGGCATCAACCTACAAACAGACAGCTTCTTATTTGTTCCGTTGGTTCAGAAATATGCAAAGCAGCAGCAATTCCGAAAACGCCAATGAAAACATTTCAGCAATGATAGAAGTGTTTCGGACACATAAAGAGGAGTTGTTTGTGGCCTTAAGGGAATATGTATTAATCGAAGGAATTGTTCTGACGTGTTTTCGCTTGCAGATTCAGGACAGTGGTCTGATTTGCCAGGTAATATTTTTTATAACAAAAGAAATCATTATAAAATTTAATGACTAGTAATAAATTTTATGATACGTCAATTTTTGTAAACATTACATGAGAGCTAAAATTCAAAAGAAAATATGTTTCACATTTTTTAATTTTTTATCCCAGAGAAATAAAGTGTTATTTATTAATCATTTTAAATTGTAGATTGATGAAATTTTGATAAAATATGCAACACTCGCTGAACTATTTATGACTTTAATCACATTGCATAAGAATGAAAAAACATTCCTAAATTTTCTTTAAAATATTTTTCCATTAGCTTCTATCGAGTTCTAACTTTCCGATATCAAACTATCTCTGCGAGGAAGACCTTTGTAGCAGAAGTGTACTAATGTAATTCCTGTATGAGCATCCTATAATACGGTATATTATTTTTGTGGCAACACTAATTTCAGGAAAACCTTTCATTTAATTTATGAAACCAATGTCGATTTAATTTTTTATTAACAGCAATTTTTAATAAAAAAATGATTTAACGAAATGTGAGTGTACTATGTCAACAGCCGCTTCAAAAACCTTTCGAATGATACCTTATTCGTTGTTGTGCGTTTCATAAATTCATAGAAAAAGGGATGTAGACACCAGAAATAATATATATGATGGTAATACTTGGTGCGATCAACTGAACGATAGTTAAGTCAATGTATCACATAGGTTTAGTGTGCCTTTATCGCTCAACTGTGTGAAGCAATCTTGAATTCAGACATTTTTCTCAGGGAGAGATTTCTACAGTTCCCATGAAAAACACTATGGAGTTCGGAAGGCGGGTAGATGTAGCATTGACTCTCTTGTGTATATTAATAAGTATAACATCAAAAATCTTCAAGGGGGGACATGTCGATGCTCCTTTGGGAGGATGTCCCCAATCGAGTCACCTCTTCCCCTGAATTCGCCACTGGTTTGAAGTAGATTCTAAAATTGTAAATAGCAATTCTGTTGTTGCAAAATCCAAAACCGACAACTTGTATGCCCACTCGTTTCAAAAATCAGTAGGAGAAAAATTGTTCCTAGTCGGGAATTTCAGCATTCGGAAAGAGTTTCCATGCTTCTATGCATAATTCAAGTTTTCTAGGTTATTATTCATCCTTTAAATAATGCGATATCCTTAATTCAAATAATAAAATAAAAATATCACGAGCATTTTACAGTAGGAATAAAGTAATAAGCTCTGTATTCAAGGAATTCTGGAAATTCAAATATGAACTCCACATTATCCGATTAACTTAATTGTTACTTGATTGTTAAGGTGATTGCTACATTATATTTTACAGGATTCAAAAGTAACTCGAAAGTAACCACGGAAAACGTTGTTTTTAGAAAAAAAGTACAGGAGAGAATAAAAAAAGAACAATTACATGTCATAGCTATTTGTTTAAGAAATGAGGTTGTCACAAAAGGTGCTGGAAATGTTCTCCCCAAGCTTCCAAACACGATGTCTCATGTTTCAGAATGTGCCTTCTAGAACCGCTGGTGTCACTGTTTGGATATCGAGATGTCCTTGTGTAACTTATCCATTGAGCGGGGTGTATTTGACCCTCGTGGTAAGATGGAATCAAATCTGCTGACTTTTGGAGGACGCAGTCTTCATGAAATTCTATATTTGTGGAAAAGGATTCGACTTCAGTTATTCGTGTTCAACTGTGTTTAAAAACTCAGACAGGACATTTTTAGCATCACAACCACATTTCTTAAACATACAGCTATCACATGCAATTGTTCCTTCTTTGTACTTCCTCCTGTATTCTGTTGTAAAACCACTATTTTTCGAGTTTACCTTCAAGTGAAACACCCTATATAACTATTGTGTAACACCATGAAGTCATGATGAACGTGTAGCAGACTCTTCTGCTTCTAAGTCATTTATTTATAATATATATTTAAGTATTTCTGAGAAAAATTCAAAATAAGTTCGATAAAGTAGCTTTTTCAAATGCTTCAAGTTTTTTCAGTATCGTTTGGATACATTTTTTCTACGGTTTATATGTGTATATCAGCGTACATGGAGGTGGTTATTTTTGAGTACAAATATTTTCTAGCCTTCTCCTTATTTAATCGCAAAATTCTACTACGGTGGATGAACCAAAGGTGGCCGGTGTTCCTAAGGTAGACCACCCCTCAAAAGTAGAATAAATTTAACTTTTAATCTCAAAATGGTGCTACTGCATTGTCAATCATGCATATGCAGTACACGTGGCTGAGTTTAAAGAGACATTTTATGCAGTGACTTCACTTTTGAGGAGTAGTCGTTCTAATTTCCAGGTAAAACGATATTTTAATTTACACGTGTTTAAATTTTTAGAACTTTGAGTTATGATACGTTTTCTGAAAGCTTATTTCGTTCTCTTTAACCACAGTTACTTCAATTCTAAGAAATGTATAAGATTAATACTTTTATACGTGCAAATGGCGACCATACGCATGTTCCCAAGGTCCGCCTTAGAAAACAAATGTGAAAATCAGTGTAGTAAGGGTGATTTTCAAAATTTCTACATAAATATCTGAAAAACGTATTACCATTTATTGTGAACACCAGAGATCACTCAAAAAAAGTCAGTAACTCCCAGAAGAAAATCCATAGACTACCGTGCACAAAAAATGTTTCAAGGTCTTTTCATGTCATAAGATAAGAAGATTAAGAAGAAAAACTCGAAAGATATCAAAAGAAAGAAAGGATCATCAGAGCATAATAGTAAGCAAATTAGTTTGCCGAGTATTTTTTCACATTAAAAAAATGATTTCAATTCATGTGCCACCTTTGGAACACTATGAGCCAAAAGTGGCCCACAAGCTACAATTTTTAAATTGTATTATAAAAGTAATTAAATTTTATTTTACAAAGAAAAGTATACTTGATATGTATTAGAGATAAATGTACAATTTTACAAAAAAAAAAAAATAGTTAGATACACTTAACCACCCAACCAGAAAATAATAATAAAAAGCTTAACTATAGCCACCTTTGGGTCCCTTACCTTAAAAATTATGCGAAGAGTACTTTTCGGAAATATTGGTATACCCATTAATGAGACTCCCTATGCACTCTGTATATAATACTAGTTTGTGAAAAGTTAATTTTAATGATTTCCATAAACATCTGTATCTCTATTTATTTTCACAGCCTTATTATAGTTCACATTTAATTAGAAATAAATATTTTTGCAGGTCTTGCTTTTAATGTATGAATGCTGGTCTTCGTTTGGTCCACTGCATTTCAAATCTATTCTTGGGAGATATCAAAGGCAAAAGGGCAAAATGTTTGAAGATCTACTCTCATTCTTTCTGGAGCACGCTGCCCGAAACAGACTAGAATTCAACGGAATCAGGATGGTAGATGTTAGCGTATACAGCTGCATTCATAAGCCTCCAGTGTTCTTGGCAGCAAATGTTTGGAGCTGGAAGGAGATGCTTGTATATCTTCAGTATGGGGCAAAGTAAAGTATCTAATATAGATTTATTAAAGGGAGCCCAAGATCTTTGAGTTTGCTGAAACGGTAAAAAACATCATTTCCAAACTAACAAAAGTCAAATAACCTGTAATTAATACATAAAATAAAACCTTTAACAACGTCTTAACGCACAAATGCGTACAAATATGGCACAAAAATCACATATGGCCGTTTCGAGGACTCTTGGATCCCCTTCCTCAGTGCGAAAAAAAAGAAGGTTGAAATGGGTTCAAAGAACCCCTCGGTTATAGCCCCGAGTACTGGCTTGATTGAAAAGGCCAAAGCAAAAATTTATATATCTTAAAGAAATGACATAATTAACTGGAACTAACTGAAAAAAGGAGTCATTGCACAGGATTTCTCTACACTAACGAGAGAAAAGGGGTGCTGGTCATACCATCCACTAAGGAAGAAGCATGTTTATGAATATAGTAAGCTTCGTAAAAGTTTAGATCCAAAACTGAATTACATTTTTGGATAATTTTAGCCTCTGCATAATTAAACTGGTGGTCAACCATCAGTTTAATCACTAATACGTGAATGAAAATCATTACTTGCTGCACGCATGGATAAAACTGGAAATTATGCATATAGAAAACAAATTTAGATCAAAGTAGAATCATAACACACTTACCTCTAACTTAAAATCGAAATATACACAAAAAATATTCTTTTAAATTTAACACAAAATGAAAAACAATTCAGAAATAAACATCATATTTTTCACGTGAAAAAAAAAAAGTCAGTTATTTTTTGTTTCAGCATGCAGAATATGAAGAACCGCACACTTAGTTACATTTTTTAAATTGTAGCTTACACAGTTTAAACGTAACAGTACGCGCAAACTCAAAATTTACTAATTTTAGAAAATGTATCTTAAAATTTCAGTATCCAATTACCTTCAACTTACAGGTTCTGTGCCCCCTTGTTAAGTGTGGCAATTTCTATATTTAAGCAATTTTTTTAGGTAGCTTTCAATACAAAAAGTCCTTCCGGCCTGTACCGGGAGGAAAAGAAAGGGAGCTTTCCTATACCTTCGTTTTAAAATTTTAGCTAATGTTACACGAAAACAGCAAGTTAAAATGCAAAGAAACGTTTACAAAAGATTCGTTAATACTGAATTTGAATAAGAAATTCGCCAAATTATTGAGCAATAGCCAAATTGGCTTAATTTATGAAGGCTTATTTTGGTCGCCAAATTTGGCGATATTTAGCCAAATGTCGCCAATTTTGGCGAGAATTTGGCGCTAACGGATATGAATATAAAGTTTATGCGTATGATTGGGAAAATTATTACAACAATGAAAGAAAATAATTTGCCAGTAATCGCGTTAATGTGCTGTTTTGTTTCAAAATGTCAGCCACCCTGGAATTTCAAACTGCTCTATCTCAGCCATTTTTTAAGATAGAGGTAAACCAAAAAATGCTCTGGAATCCTTGTATCAAGGCCTAACACGTAATTAAAAAATAAATTTGAATTTTTAACTTTTTTGTATATTTATTTTAGTTTTAAATTTTTAAATGGCCGCCATCTTGAAACAAAATGGCGGACCAAGCTGGCCAACGAACTCGGTCGAGACATTGGTGAGCTTAATACACACAATTGGTTTCATCGAAATTGATTTATAAATACGAGCGTTATCGTATGACATAGGTCAGATATATATATAGATATATATATAAATCAACATTTGAACGGAGGGTGGTTTTGGGGTCTGGGGGTCATGATCGGTGAAAATATATCGAAATTTTCCGGAACTGCTTTCCTCCGAACGGCTGCAATAGGTAGCTTTATAGTTTTTTGTATTGAAAGCTACCTAAAAGCTACCTATTGCAGCCGTTCGGAGGAAAGCAATTCCAAAAAAATTTGGTATATTTTCACCGATTATGATTCCACCACCCATCGTTCAAATGTTGATTTATACACACACACACACACACACACACACATATATATATATATATATATATATATATATATATATATCTGACATATGTCATGCTGTAACTCTCTTATTTATGAACCGATTTGAATGTAACTAAGTATGTGTATAGGACATACCAAGGTCTCGACCGAGTTCGTTGGCTAGCTTCACCTGCCATCATGTTTCAAAATGGCGGCCAGTTAAAAAAATTTTAATTTTTTAAAAATTAAAAAGATGCGCAAAAAAATTATAAATTGAAAAAATATTTCTGTTAAGTGTTAGAACGTGATACAAGGATTCTAGAACATTTTTTGTTTTTACTATATCCTTTTTCTTTCTTTCTATCTTTCTTTTTTTTTGAGACCGATGACCAGGCCCCTATCTGCCAGGTTTACCTAGCTTAAACGGGTTTAGTGCTTGGCACCGGGGCGCGTAGCGCCACTGAAGAGATGCCTCTTAGTGGCTGGCCATTGCTGGCAGGACGGCTATGTGGAGGACTTAGTTTTGTTCCCATTTGTGTTTTGCTGCTAATTGATCTGATTCTTTTTGTATGGACCTGGGCTTGGCAGCATACTCATACGTCATGCCATCGCTATGCAAGTTGGTCTTGTAATTTAGAACCTTGATCAGGTGACGAGACCTTCACCTGACTAGGAACCTCCAGAGGTATAATTCACAGGTAACTTAGAAGACTTTGCTCCCACAACAGATTTTACATGCACCGGGCCCCATTAGTGTACATGATGTTTTTGCTATATCTTAAAAAAGTCCTTCCGGCCTGTACCGGGAGGAAAAGGTAGCTTTCCTATATCTTCGTTTTAAAATTTTAGCTAATGTTACACGAAAACAGCAAGTTAAAATGCAAAGAAACGTTTACGAAAGATTCGTTAATACTGAATTTGAATAAGAAATTCGCCAAATTATTGAGCAATAGCCAAATTGGCTTCATTTATGAAGACTTATTTTGGTCGCCAAATTTGGCGATATTTCGCCAAATGTCGCCAATTTTGGCGAGAATTTGGCGCTAACGGATATGAATGTATAGTTTTATGCGTATGATTGGGAAAATTATTACAACAATGAAAGAAAATAATTTGCGAGTAATCGCGTTAATGTGCTGTTTTGTTTCAAAATGTCAGCCACCCTAGAATTTCAAACTGCTCTATCTCAGCCATTTTTTAAGATAGAGGTAAACCAAAAAATGCTCTGGAATCCTTGTATCAAGGCCTAACACGTAATTAAAAAATAAATTTGAATTTTTAACTTTTTTGTATATTTATTTTAGTTTTAAATTTTTAAATGGTCGCCATCTGGAAACAAAATCGCGGACCAAGCTGGCCAACGAACTCGGTCGAGACATTAGTGACCTTAATACACACAATTAGTTTCATCAAAATCGATTTATAAATACGGGCGTTATCGTATGACATAGGTCAGATATATATATATATATATATATGGAGATATATATATATATATATGGATATATATATATATATATATAAATCAACATTTGAACGGAGGGTGGTTTTGGGGTCTGGGGGTCATGATCGGTGAAAACATATCAAAATTTTCCGGAATTGCTTTCCTCCGAACGGCTGCAATAGGTAGCTTTATACTTTTTTGTATTGAAAGCTACCTAAAATGGCTGAGATATGGCAGTTTGAAATTCTAAGGTGGCTGACATTTTGAAACTATCTGGTATTTGTTATGCTGTAACTCTCGTATTTATGAACCGATATGCATGTGACTGGTCCTGTGTACAGAACATACCAAGGTCTCGACCAAGTTCGTTGGCCAGCTTCATGCGCCATCTTGTTTCAAAATGGCAGCCAGTTAAATTTCTTAGTTTTTTTTTAATTCAAAAAGGCGTATAAAAAATTACAAATTGAAAAAGTTGTTTCCGTAAATTGTTAGATCGTGATACAAGGATTTCGGAACATTTTTTGTTTTGGTTTTATCTTAAAAAATGTCAGATATATGACAGTTTGAAATTCTAGGGTGGCTGACATTTTGAAACAATCCAATATTTGTTATGCTGTAACTTTCATGCTGAAATTTGCATTCAAATTCAGTATTAACGAAAACCGGGATTGAATCTTCTATAATCGGGTTCCAAGCAATTTAGCTTCGGGTGTTTGTGTAAAATGAGTTGAATTTTTAAAACGTGGACTATGAAAGCTACCTTTTCCTTCCGGTACAGGCCGGAAGGACTTTTTAGGTCAGATTAGATCGCAGAAAAATAAAAAGGACACAGGGATACTAGGATTTATAGACATAAGAATGAATCGAAAAGCGAATTGCCTAACTAAATTATTTTTTCTTTCTTCTATTTTTACAAGAAGAAAATATTGGATTCGTGAAAAGTTTCGAATTCCGGTTTTCGATGGATTCATATGTTTTAGAAGATCTTGAAAACGATTCGACTGTTTTTAGAAAATGCCTGTCAGTGAGTCTGTCTGTGTGTTTGTCTGTATGTGACAAAAATTTTACAAAAATTTTGACAAACTTTTTCTTAATATTTCCTACTGTCAGCAATTTAAATATACAGAGGGCCGTTCGAACTTTATGGAAACGATTTTCACAATTAATTTATGAACATATGTGCCATATTCTTTGCGACAATTTTACTCCCTGACTCTTGATTAAAACTCTGGATCCAAATTTCCGTCATAGTCGATTTTTCCTTTAGTACAATCATATAAATTTTCTCCCACACCTATTGAAAAACTTTCCAAACTCTTCCAATGTGTTGTGGATACCGCTTTCTAACGCACGCTTTAACAAACACATAGGTGGTGATAAATAAAAATTTATCGTAACACTGGATGAAACATGTCTTTATTTAAGAGAGTGTATCAAAAGAAAAGCAATTTTTACTATCAATTAATAAACAAGTGGGTAAGTGTGATCGAAGATCGCTCAAAGGGTTTCGTTTAATATTCCTTTCAAAACACTTTATCCTTTCTTTAATAAATCCAAATAAATTTCATTTAGCAAAAAAAAAAAAAAAAAGTTTTTTGTTTTTTATAAAGTAAAAATTTACCGGTCTATTTTTTCGTTTTTTCGAGTATCCAAACCAGTCCGATAGCGGGCGAAGCCGGCTATTATATTCTGTCATAATAATATCTGTCACGCGGACTAAATGCGATATAAAAAAAAAAAATCATTTCAAAATTAAACATGTTGTACACCTTCAAAATGTTAAAATATGCGAATATTTTCATAATCGGATTTTTATCATGATTCAATATGTTTCTCAAATTCATATATTTACTATTCTCTATTACTCATATTGATACTCGCTTTGTATTATTCTCAAACATCTGAAAAATTCGTTAAACTTCCAATATGACGCCAGATTTTCTTTTTAATTTTCTAATGACGTGATATTAATCTGCTTTGTGTACATACACATACTCATACTCTTTATGTATCATTGAGAAATCTTTGAAAATTTCCGCTTTATTACCACTATGACGTCAATCATTTTTATTTCATATTAATCTTTTTTTCAATTGGTGAAACTTTTTATTTCATTTTCATTTTTTTTTTCACGTGGAAATCGTCTGATAGAAAATTAATTATTGTAGAAAGAATTTCATCGTGGATTTTTAATTTTTGGCATCTGCTATAACGAAAAATGTTTAAATTTAATAGGAAAAGGCTGTTAGAATTTTGGTTTTTTATCTCTATTTATTATAATAATACGAATTTTTCAAATTTTAATATTTTGAGCTCTTTATAGCTGGTATTCAGCTATATACACAAAGTTTCAACTCTGTAAGTTACATAGTTTCTGAGAATAGCTCTGTGACAGACAGACAACGGAGCGGGAGTAATAGGGTTCCGTGAGATGAACGAAACCCTAAAAAAAAAAAAAAGAAAGAAATGGGTTTGGGAATGTAAAGAAATTTTTCCAAAAGAATTCATGATTGCTGTTGGATTTTGTTATGAAATTAAATTAAAGGCAAAAAATGCAGTAAAGCTAAGGTGATTTCACTTTATTATCAGTAAAATAGTTTATAACCCATTTTTGAAGAAGAAATTCCAACTTTATATGAAAAAGACATTCATTGTGTATGAACAAAGTCTCCCATCCGTTCTTCCATAATTCAACTGACGCATATTTAGCAAAGAAAGAATCCCAAACGGAAATAAATTGTGTATCAATTGAAGCAATGCATGTAAAATCACTTGACACCCCCCCCCCCCTCCCTCATCAATGGCATTTTTCTGCATTTGGATTGTTTAAATGAATTCATGAACGTTGAAAAGACTTTGGAAAGTTTTCACAAGAGGTATCGGGGAAAACTGACATGACTGTAACAAGGAAATTCTATTATCATAGAAATTTCGAGCCCGAGCTATAGCCAAAAGTCAAGGCTATCCAACAAGGTCAAACTCTTGCAAAGATTATGTCATTTATGCTTAGAAATTAACTTTTAAAATCGTTTCCATACATGTGCGAACGACCTTCTGCATAAGCTAACCATAATATGAAATTTGTACTCTAATTCGAGTTAATAACTTAACAGTTGAAAAACTTTTAAATATCTTCATTATTTTACATATGAAAGTGTAACTGGTAAGTTCGTACTTAGGTGTGAAGATTTGCTTCAAGACCCAACTTTATCTTACTTTGGAATATCATCAGCACTTACAGAAATTTTTAGATGTTTGGTGAGGCATTTCTGGTTCCGCCTTGTCAGTCCTGTTGCCTTCTTCACTCTCCATGAAAATAAAAAATATATTTATGAATACTGCTGCAATTTGGATCCAGATGTCAAAAACTTGTGTCGCACAGCTAACATTCTTCTGAGAGCTATTCGTCGGATCCAGCCTCGAAGTCTTGATTACATAATAAAAGACATAGATGATAAAATGGCAATCCGGTTAGTATCAACATTTGATGTCTTGCAACATTCTACAGTGAAAATCATGATTCCCAAGCTCGCTCACAGATATGAAGGACCAGAGGAGCTGCAGCACATATGCAGGTATATTTATGTACTACTTATTTTGGTCATCGATTTTGATAAAGTGATATATATTTTATTTATAATTATAATGTCATTCACAGATACTGCCAGGTGTTATGCAGTTCCGAAACTTTTTTGTAAAAATGTTGCAGGTCTCCAGATTTCAAAGTTTACGACTCCTCAGACAAAAGGGGCAGTTGAACTGACCAGGAGATAGCGATGTAGGGATTGCCTTTCCACAGTGATGAACCAAGAAGGATGTTGCTGGGGAAAAATTAACTTAAAATTTACAAAAATAATAAGGCTTTATATTCGGAAGTTACAATTTATAAAGCATTTATACAAAGAAAATACATGGATAGATAGAAAGAAATACATGGTGTTGTAAGTAGGAAGAGATGCTCTGCAAAATTATATTTAGAAGACAATTTGCCGGTCCTTTTTCGAAAAAAAAAAAAAAAAAATGAAAAATTGTCTGTCGACATGTTGGCATTTAGATGTCGTATATTTTTTTAGTTTTATATTCAACCAAGTACTTCCTTGCATTTAGGTGGACTATTATTCACATCGATCCCTGTTCACAATAATTTAACTTAAAGGAAAAGCATATACTATTTTCAATTCATTACTTTGGAAAGACGGCGGTTAAAACGTTTCACAAATGCCCTAAAACTAAAATGGTTTATGGTTTATTGGGTAAAAAATACATTTTTTTTCTTGTAAAACATTTATTTTAATTCAAAAAGCAAAAATATTTTTTTTATAAGTTTGTCAAAGTGACATACATTTTTTTCTTACCACCTGTTCTGAAATTAGAAACCAAATCTTGAAAGAACAATATATTTTTCACAAATGACGTTTTGCATAAAAAATCACGTAATCTAAAATATGCAATTTTTGCAATTTCTATTTAATCTGCACGGTAAATATTATTTCTTACTTGAAACGTAGTGTTTAATAAAATTAATGTCACATATTTTTTCTAAATGTACTGTGATATTCAGATTTCTTTTTCTCACAAGACATCAAAAGATCTCATGTAATGCGAATTCAACACAGCGGGTTATCACGCATCTAGTGTATATATTACATGCATTCCGGCGAGCATAACATTTTCCCGGAAATAAACCACCATCGTAAATATCTTTTATCGCTGAAACTGCCAACTTTATGTTATGTATTTATTATATGTATATACTAAGTTACTGTTTTGTTGCTGTCGACTTATTTTTCTGGAACGGGCAATACATAAGTACCAAATTATTTATAATACTTGATTATTATGTAAACCTAGTTACAAATGTCGACAAGTTATGAGTATTTAACTTTATATAATATACTGTAATATACGACCTGCAAATAAATGTTAGTGGGTTCCTCAAAATTCATTATGGCCTCAAATTGTATAAGAAGGGCTCTTGTGTGTGATTTATCGTGTATTAAAAAAAAAGTAGCAAATTATATTTCTTATAAAATTTGCACTCTAAATCATACCCCTGACAAAGATATGGACTGGCGGAGCTAAAGCACATTGGTAATTTGTTTACCTATTATTTGTTAAAGAATGGAAGAGGTGTGATTTGACATTGATTTCGAAAAAGTGGCAAATAAAGTCTCAGATGCGATTAAATTTATTACTTTATAAGTTTATTTTTGATTAAAAAAACTGTAGAATAAACTAGTTCAAATTATTTAACCCGCTCACATTTTAGACTAACATTATTCTCTTATTTACACAAATTCAGATTATTTGTAAAGATATTGTTGTTCAATATTCTTTATCTAAATAGGTGGACTATCCGGAAGCGACTGAACGAGAACTGGCAACTTCCTCATGGCATCCAAAGTCTACCACTTCCCAATAGAATCAAACGGTATCTCAATCTGTTAATCGATTGATAACCGAGAGAAAAAATATCAGATCGGAAAAGTCTTCTCTTGCTGAATTTCTTCATTAGCAAAGAATTACCTTAATGTCAATGAGTGTAACGATATTATTTAAATAAAGCAGATTATAAAACGATATATAATGTAGCCTGAGTTTAAGATGGCGTGGGAGTTTTTTGATTTGGAAAATAAGCATATTTTACGAAATTATTTTGAAGTTTGGGAGCAAGGTAGAAACATGTAAATTTTTCCATAACAAAACATATACAGAGTGTCTCATTTATTTTGCAACCCCCAAAAAGAACAATGTACAAACATTAATTTTTATTTTACAGAAGTGCTTAAATGACTGCAAAAGGTGTTGGAAGTGACCGCCGTCGTCATTTTTACATATCTGGGCCCGTTTGAGGAGCTTCCGAGACACATTCTGTAATGTGTTTGGTGTGATAACGTTTATCTCTCCCACAATGTGGTCTCTTTTGAGGATGACCAAAATCGATAATTGCGTGCATTAATGTAGCCTGTTCCATGAAACCAGGCTTTCTCACTAAAGAACACCCGATCTAAAACACCAATGCCATGTTTTAGAACAAAAGTTTTTAACCAGCGACAAAAGTTGAGACGATGCGCTGGATCAAGTACCTTCAATTCCTGCACCAATGTGGCGCGATAAGCTAATTTTCTTACGGACGTGGCCGGTTTCTCCTTGATTTTTGTCTCGATTTCGTTCATTTTGTGGTCAGTTAGGACAAACGACAGACGGTTCTTTCTTTTCGGTTCCGCAGTCCATTCTGTTTGAAAATGGTCCACGATTCGCTTAATTGTGCTTTTATTCGGCACCACCTAGTCTGGAAACTTGTTTTCATATCGCTCCTTTACTGTTTTGTACGAATATGTACGAAAATAATGTTCAGTAATAAACGCGCGTTTTATTGCACATAGCACCACGACGCAAAACTACCTTTCATTTCGTTGTGTTGGTAGTGTAGCTCGCACACCCTTCCACACCGTTACCTGCGCTAACGGTGTGCGCATGCACTCGTGTTGTTCATTTGTTTCGTGTTTACGCGGGTTGCAAAATAAATGAGACACTCTGTACTAGATCTAGATAGTACCTGTCAGAACTTGATAGTAAAGAACTTAAAGGTTCCACAGGAAAAAGTTCATGTCATCTTAAAAATGTCAGAATATTTACAATTATAAAAATATTTTTTAACTGCAATTTTCGACCGTCATGGTCACCTTGATTATTAAATGAAATATATAAGACTTAAAACTTGTGATTTATTTTACTAAAAAGGTTCTAAAATACATAAAAGGTTTTTAAAAACATAAAAACCGTTAAAAGGTTGTTAAACGATGTTAAAAAACCAAGCTCTTTCAATTGCTACAAAATAGCTATCATCAGGGGAATTTCAGAGGTGTGTTCTTTTAAAAACCCAAGCACTTTCAACTGCTACAAAACAGCCGTCATCAGAGCCGTCATCAAATTTCTAAAATCCATTTTTAATTTAATATTATATGTGTTAAAAGCTGACGAACTGTGAGTTAGATTTCAACGCTTCACATAAAATAACGTATACATTTTAGAAATATTTTGACAGCTAAGAGAGCAAGGTGGAAATTGTACGTCAAACGTGACAAATGAGGTGCTTTCGTACTATAACTAGTTTTATAAATATTCAGATCTTTGTGCAATAGCTGTTGCACTCATATGCAAATGTGCAGGAATACCAAATATATTTTATGTGCAGATTTTCCTATTAGAGATATTAATTTTATTTTATGAAATTAAGTTTCAACACACTTTTACAAACAATAATTACAATTCCGTTACACTAAAATTATAGTATGCGCAAATATCCAATACAAGACAATGTAAAATGCCATCGTTATTATTTCAGTGAAATAAATTATATCGTCTGTTGTTATGATATGATTAATTTCCGTAATAAAATAAGTACATTTTAAGTTGGCAACATTTTATCTTTTGTTGACATTTATTGAAAGTTCTAATGGGAAACTTAAGCTTAGCTTTGAAAATTTCAGAACTTTAAATCCATATGTAGAATCTTTTTTCATTTACTATCTATTTCTCCAGAAACATCTATCCAAAAAACTGTCGGTAGATTATACGATTGCTATAATTAAAGAATTTTAGTATGCAAATTCGATTTTTAAATTCAGTAATACGGAAATAATAGGACTCTGTCTTAAATAGGACGGCATCACCCAGGCAACATAGAATCATTACTTATCATGGGATATCATTGAATTCATTACATATGATAGGATTTAATAAAATGAAAAAACTTTTATCAATATCTTTTTAAGTTTCGGTTCGATTTTCATAAAATTTGAAATGATTCGGCAAAATTCTGCAACGATTATATATATTAAATTTCAAACCATTCGGTTGGGTATTTTTTTGCGCTGTTATATGCGAATAGACGGACGGACCAGACGACGACAATAGGTGCTACGTTATTTATATAATTATGAACGCACCTAAAAATACATCCCTTAAGAAGAATACACAGAAAAAAAGAAGTTAAAAATATTAATTTCCTAAAGATATATTTTAATTGCATTGATTGAATTCTACGCCCATAGGTTTAACATTAGCGAGGGGAATTCGGAAGTTGACTAACATCCTTAAAGTAATATTCATGCATATATCCTTCTGTTCCTACACGATTATTTTACTCGACTCAAGAAGAGAAAGAAGATGCATGTTATGTTCCCCTATTTTATTTTATCTTTCGTGTCCGCCCTCCTCCGTGTCAGCACAAGGAACTGGATTAATGTATTACTTTGAAGAAGAAAAAAAAAAACTTTTTGTTCTAACAATTGGATTTGCAATTTTGATTTGATGATTAAAATCAAACATTCAATGTCATATAACAGAAAGCGATCTGATATATATATTTATTTTTTATTAACCGTTAATCGGAAATAACAGTCTTTGGGATTGCTAAACTTTAAATGGTAATATAATGTGAGACTGCTGCGTTGTTTGAAATTATTATTTTCAAACCTTATTTTACTGCTGGTACATCAAAAATTTGGTTCTATAATAATGCATCGGTATTAAATAATGAACAATTAGGTTCAGTTTATGATGAGTTATTAGGACATATGAGTTGATTTTTCATAACAATTTCTAGGAAATAGCAGTCTTGCAGGCGACACATTTGTTTAAGATATTTCATGTTTCCGGATAAGAATTGGTTTATTTTTTACTGTAACAAAGGGTAAACTTTTTAAATGACTTTTAATTTTGTTTTATTACTGTAAAGGGTTATAAGAATGCAAAAAAGAAAAAAACAAAACAAATAAAAGCAACTGGGAGCTTATATATATTTTTTCTGTCTGCAGCCTGAAAAAGTTTTAATAAATACACTTTACAAAACTCCTTTTTGTCAAAATACTGATACAAACACCCAAAATCCCAGCATTTTAATTTCCTACTAGATGGAACCCGTCAAAACTTGACAGAAAAAAAAAATAATATAACAATATCAGTAAAATAAGCTTTGTTTAATGGGACTTAAATGTTTAAATTAAAAGTTTTAAAATGTCCTCTTTAATCATTGTTTGTTTCAAATCCATATCTTCTAAAACGCATCCATTGTTTTAAGCTAATCAATTTTTATGTAAAGATGAAGAATTATTTTTACAATAATAAATCAATCTGCAGATGAGGAAGATTTTTAATGTTTTCAAGTGTAATTCATTTGTATGGTTTCTTCGGTCCCTTTACATAATCAGGATGATTATCCATCACAGTCGGGGATATTTTCCCTCTTATACAGTTAACTGTAGAATGGATCTTTAAAGAAATAAAAAAATACAATTCCTAGCATATTCTGATGCAACATATACATCAGCGAATTCAACATATCAATTTTATGTTAAACATAAACTGAAAATAGATTTACATTATTAAAACTAACTGATGGTCATTGTTGAAATGGAATTGAAAAATATTTCATGCTTGAAAATTATTTAAAAAGTCGTTAAATTAAGCGGCAGTTTTCAAATAAATTTCAATCGAAAGCTAATTTTTTTTTCTAATTGATGATGTAAGAATTGAAATTGTAAAATGTAGAAAAATGTAGTAAAATATTGAAATTTGTAGTATTTAGAAGTGATATGTAAGCGCGATGAAAGCTAAAGTGACAGCGCCGTTTGTTATCACAACCGTTATACATTTCTAAAAATTGCCACTGAGTTTTGACTGGCGTCCAAAGGTAGACTATCATTTTTCGACATCAAAAGAGAAATTCACAGTGAAAGAAATAGGACTCTGCCGCTAATAAGGAACTGTTAAATGAACTTATAACAAACCTACCAAAATAGTTCCTATAAAATATTAGTCTTACATTGTTTATTCTAGCTAAAAAAACAATCATTATTTCAAGGTTTTTTAAACCATAACACTATTTTTAATAATTTTAATTTTCCTGAAATCTTTTACTTTTGTGAATTTTTTTATTAAAAAATAAAATCTTCTAACCTATAATTTAAAAAAAGTAATTGGTAGCATGCAATCAAGATGAAGCACCCAATAAAAGCTCCAGTTCTAATCTTTAAAATTAAAAATTGAAAAATCAGTTAAAATTGCGTCATGTTGACACAATCATATCAATTTTTCTTTTTAGTTTTATCAATGTTAAAATGCATTTCAAGCTAAGCATAACGTCATTTTCACCGGCGCAAACTTTTCACACGTACTTTGTATACGTTACTTTTATACTTAAACTCTATGTATACAAATAAAAATATATTTTGTATTTAATTGTAATGAAAAAATGGCATCAACAAAGTTATAATGCATAATCCTCTAAAATAAAAGCATAAGTCATGTGACTGTCATCAACAGTTCCGGGATGGCCGTTTCACTTTTTCATATGCCAGGCGGCCATTTTTATTCAAAATTATTTTTTCGAATAAAACTGCATAAAAGTTACATTTTAAGAAAGATCGTTCAAAATAAATTAATATTTGAGAGGTGACTTACGTTCAACTATGTATATATTCTGCAATAACTTCAGTCAAAATTAGGTTCACAGTTCAAATTCTCTATTCATGAAAGTAAAAAAAAAAAAAAAAAAAAAAAAAGATTGATTCGTCGTCAACATTTAAAATATTAAATCATGGAGGTAATCATTCGCAAAGCAAGTTCTCCGCGAATGAATTTTTAGACCGCTGCCTCGCGTCAAAAAAAAAAAATTCGCACCAGTGAGACAATCAAAGTTTACCATAATTATGTGCTATACAACTCAACTTCCTTCTGGACCTTTTCTTGACGTAAATTGAACTCATGTAATAATATTTAATGAATCAAATTTTTAGCATTTTTAAAATCGCTAATACAGCTTTTATTTATCGCGTGTACAAATTAGAAACAATACTTCGACTTTGAAATCAAATGTTTTGATTTATGATATTATTATTTTTTTTTTCTAAGAGAAAAGTGTGAAGTATTTTAAATTTATGTAATATAAACATTTCGGATTAAAGTTAAGCATTTTAAATGAAATGAGTGACAGGTTTATAATTTAAAATTAAATTAATGTAGTATGAATGATGGTGATGTTAACAATATTTGGCGATTTATCATCTGCTCCCGGCTAACAAAAATACTCATAATTAAAAAAGGAAATAAAAATAAATAAATGATAGTTTGATGTAAATAAATATTGATATACATATCAAAAATAATTTATATAACTAAAAACAAATAAAAGTAAATAAACAACAATTTCCATAAAAATTTTTTCGCCAAATTCGCCGGGGGAAAAATCGCGCCAACGTGCGTATGTGACACCTGTGCCCAAAAAATATGCGAAATGCTACCATGATCGCAAAAGTTCATGACTTGTCTATTAGAATCTTCCGATTTGGCGAATAATTAAGGGAAAATTAAATTATGAATAAATGTAACGTGTTGCAATGTTTAACATACATTTAAGGGAGACCAAACTGGTCGCCAGTGGCGGCTAGTGATAAAATATAAACCCAATGGACAATATTCCCGTGACGTCACAATAAATATGAATTTTTACTCGCTTATAAAACACGCGGATAAATATTTTTACCGAAATTTCACTTGCAAATTAAAAAATTCGGCCTAAAAGCCACGTACTTTTAATATTTATTATTTCTCTTTTATCCTCGCAACTACAGACTTCAGAGAATAAACTATGTGCCTCATTACAGTTGGCGTATTCTGATTGCCGACTTTATGACGTCATAAACAGATGTAAAAGTTTAATTTAAAAGTACGGCTAATTAATAATATTTTCGAACAAACGAATGTACGATAACAAATCTGAGTTCAAATATCTTTCATTTAAAAAAAGAATGATGTAATTTGAAGCAGTAGTTTGTTCTCGCGGATTTGTCGAAAGAAAACGCTTAGCGTTTTAAATATATAGATTTAGTTAAAGGATATTTTTATGTACAATTTTATGTACTAATCCGCATTGCAGTTTGTTTTACAATTAGGAGTTTTAAACCAACTACGCCATTAACTAAGGAGTTTTTCTATAATTCCTAAGCTATTTCACCGTATTACTTCCCGCTTGATAGTCCAACGTACAATTTACCAAAGAATCCGAATATGATGTCAAATATAAGTGTTTCTATTGAAAATTTCAAAGTTTGTTGCAATTTCAATATGGAGACCCCCCCCCCCCCCTCCTTCCGCCTATTCTGTTTAACATAAATAGAAAGAAGACACAATGGCTATTTCAGTCTTTATCTGTAACAATTTGGAGATCAAAATGTATGGGGTGTATATATTTCATTTTTTTTTAAACCGACTGTACCAGACACGTTAACGAACCTTTGTTTTCCTGTACTTTGAGAGTTTCGGTAAAGAAACAAGTTTTACAGGCGTAAATTCAATAAGACTAATGCTTCAATTTTCTATTCGTATCAACATATAATAATTTACCTTTGAATTAATTCTAACTAAATTTCAATTGAATACAGAGTACCGTGTTTCCTCACATACGCACATACACTTACGTACAGTCGGTCAAAATAAATAAATAAATAACAGGAGCTTTCATATAAATGTATCAATAAATTATTTCAGAGATATGCAAGAGGTATCATTCGACAGGGAATTATGTCTACTTCTCGAATATATCTGCATTTTTTAAAAATAAATCTTGTATACATTAAAATTGGTGACAACTTTGATTTTTTGTAAATGGTAATATCCACTTTTCACAGGTTTTTTAGCTCACAAGCTATCAAAGCCTGAGCTAATGTACCCGCAGGTTCTGTACGTATGTATTACGTAACGCGATAACTATTGATAGATATATCCGATTTGCTTCAAATTTTGTATATAGGTTCATTCTGATAAGGCGCTTCCATGATTAGTTTTGGGGGTTCATTGGTTAAGTATAAAGGGGGGAACGGGGGCTAATCCCCCCTTAATTTAGATAAATGGGTTTTTCATGCAAAATTATCCGATTTGCTTCAAATTTTGTATATAGGTTCATTGCGATAAGGTGCTTCCCTGATTAGTTTTGGGGGTTCATTGGTTAAGTATAAAGGGGTAGAACGGGCGGCTAATCCAACCCCTTAATTTATTGTTGATTTCTTTCTTTTTCGAGGGGCATTATTTTTTAAAATAAGAGTATAATACACAATTAGTGTGAATAGACTGTGAGCTCAATACTATCAGCTTAATTGGGTACTTTTATTTTTTTTTCCTGCGTTGCTTGGATCAAAGCAGCCAGGAAAATATATAGTTTTTATACTTTTTCTTAAATCTTCATACAGTTAGAAGAGTTCAATATTTGAAGATGCTAATGTTTAATCCGCGTGACAAACTTTAATTTATATCTTCTCTAAAAAAGAAAAATCATTCGATTGCAAGAAAAATATATAAATAATGAGATACAGTGAATAGAAGCAAAATCTATTCCGGGCGTTGTTTCGATTCAAAAACATATTATTAATGAAGGAAATTATTAACAAATCCATATTAAAACTAAAATGCTATAAACATCATAAAACGTTCTTCTGTATTATTCTCTGACGACTCCTTCGGGACCGCCAGCTTGGAAAGAAATAACACAATTTTAACAACGACACAAAGAGTTTATACAACTAAAATCTAAAATGGCAGTGAGCAGTGGTACGAATAAATTTAACTAGATGGCTTCGACTAAACAATAAGAAAACCCAACAAAGGAAAAAAAAATATTTCCCAACTTGCTAAATCTCAAAGTACTAACTCAGTTCACAAAAAAATCAGGTCTCCCACTCGATCCTTTTATTGAGTACCACTTTTTTCAAAGAACTATCTTTTTTTTAGATTTATCTTGCAAATTTTGTAGAAAGCTATCCCAAAATTTATTTATTTCACAAAAAAAAAAAAAAAAAAAACTATCAATAAATTTTTTCTTTAGAAATATCGGCGTTAAGAAAAAAAAAAAAAAAAAAAAAAAAAAAAAAACATTTTTTAAACTATCTATTCAGGATTTCTAAATTTTTTTCTTAACGTATAATCACTATTTAATCCATATAAAGCTACTAAATTGATAATAAAAGCGTATTTTTTTTTCTTTTTAAACTAATTACACTCTTTATGTTTTATTTATATTTTATTTTCAACTTTTTAGTGTTTAAAATAATTCACTGTTGCAGTTTCTCGGCCAGTTATGGCCTATTTTGGTGAGTGTGGGTTGGCGCATAATTAACTCCGTTGCTGTTGTAACTTGTATACAGTTGTAACCATAAAAGGAATATTTGGCAATCTATCACCTGCGCTCGGCTAAAGGAAAAATGCCTTAAAATAATTTTATTAATTTATAATAAAGTTCCAAAGAGAGTGAAATGTTGTATTGTCATCGGAAACACACCTGTGTACATAATTTTTATGATTCTAGCCTATCAGCAAGTGAGTGAAAAATCTATTACAAAATCCTATCTTTACATACATGAACTAAGTTAAATTCAATAAAAGAGTTAAAAAAAAAATCCCTGACGGCTCGGTCTACAGGCACAGGTAGATTTCGAAGACGCAGACCGTGGGGCACCTGTTTGTCGGGAATTGCGGAAGAAATGACCTTTTTGCGATGATGCTGCAGTTCGAACCGCATACTTCGAAACCAAACTTGTTTGCAGGTTAGAGCCAGCAAGGATCTTTTTTTTTTTTTTTTCTATAAGAGTTGGTCCTATAAAAAACACGTCAATATAAAAGTTTTAGATAATATTAAGAGGATTTATAATAAATTAAAGCAGATTTGAAATCTTGGGAATTGACGAAATTATGAATTTTTTTCTTCTAAAACCCCCCCTTCCCTCCCCCCTTAAGGCAATTTTTAGTTATATCAAAAATCTGTCATACATAAGTTTTTGGTCCTGTTCCTAGAAGTAATAATAACTTTAAACGGATTCAATACGTATCATAATTAAGAAATTGTTTTTTTTTCTGTTTTCACAAAAAGCCCCCCCCCCCCCTCCTTGGTTCGATTTTGCCCATTAACGAACTTGACCGAGATTTTATGCCCCTTGATTTTATGTATCAGTTTCGAAAAGATGCGGGCATTGGAACCGCCTACTTCGAAAAATAACTTGTTTGCATACGGAGCCGGCAGGGATTTTTTTGTCTTTAATTTTTTTTTGCTATAACGGTTGGTCCTATAAAAAACTCGTCAATATAAAAGTTTTAGATAATACTAAGAGAATTAATAATAAATTTACGCGGATTTGATATCTTGTGAATTGACGAAGCTATGATTTTTTTTCTAAACCCCCCCCTTTTTCCCCCCTTAGGGCCATTTTTAATTATATCAAAAATCTGTCATACATAAATTTTCGGTCCTTTTCCTAGAAGTAATAATAACTTTAAATGGATTCGATACGTATAATAATAAAGAAATTATGAGGGTTTTTCTGTTTTCACAAAAAGCCCCCCCATTCCCCCCCCCCTGGTTTGATTTTGACCATTAACGAACTTGACCGAGATTTTATGGCCCTTGATTTTATGTATCAGTTTGGAAGAGATTTATGCAGAATTTTTCCAGTTATCGTGGTCAGAAAAAAGTGACATAGGTAGGTAGATAGATAGATAGATAGATAGAAAGTTTTGAACTGGGGGTGGTTTTGGGTTCTGGGAGTCATGATCGGCGTAGATCTGCAAAATTTTTTCAAAATTTCCAACTTAGGTGAGAATGTAATAGGTAGTATTTCTTACGAAATCTACCTAAAAGTATAAGGAAATTGGTTCATCCGTTGCCGATATGTATATTTCTGCTACCGGTTGTTTCGAGAAAATCGCTTAAAGTATCCTTTTAATCATTGTTTACACAGAGGACACCTGGCCTATTTTAAGTCATAACTAGCGTAATTACAAGAATTTCTATATGCGTTTTGTTTTAAAATACCCACAAACTATTGCTCTTTTATACATTGTTCATTCGAAAAATCGAATTTTTTGAAGATTTAACAGTTTTATGCACTCTTAAAACCTTTTGTGACTCAACAGATCCGATTGGAAAACTATTTACTCAGATGTCAGAATACATCATTTTAAGCGTGAAAAATATTAATAAAAAAATTAGAACAAAAAAAAATATATAAATAAAAAAATGTTGACTGAAAGGTACTTTTTCCACAGCTGCAATAAACAGAAAATTACATACTTCTCGTAAATATTGTTCATTTTCTAATACAAAATTGTAAAGTATACGAAATTACCTTTGTACAAAAAACTGTTTTTGGACGCTTTCAGCCTTTTTAATTTTACAAAATTTACGAAGTTCATTTTAGCAATAACAATGTAAAACTGTTCAAATGATAAATAAAACCTTGGCATAAAAAATAACTCAGTATCGATGTTTGTTGAGAAATCTATGAACAATTTATATTAACTGATGTGTTGGGAGATAACAGCAATAAATAAAATCGTCTTTTAAAGTCCGCTGTATAAATAACATTGATTTTTGGGTATGTTTCAGATATGCAACGCGGTGATACAAAGGGTTAAGGCTCTCCAACAATCAAACCGCAAATACCCCTCTCTAAATGTTAAACCTATGTGTTTGGAATACATCCGTATTTTTCAAATTTCTCCTCTGAAAATTAAAATTTGTATCTTCTTTTTTCTGTATGCTCTTCTTGGAGGATGTTTCTTTATTTTTTATTTGACAAAATGTTTCTAAAATATGTACTTCATTTTATATTTTAAGCGTTAAAACCTAAGTGAAGCCGACGAGTTGTAAATAAGATTTTAACACTTGAAATAAAACTAACTATGTATAGTTTAGAAATATTTTGCCAAATAAAAAAGAAAGAAACATCCATCTAGAAGAACATACAGAAAAAATAAGATAAAAAATTTATTTTTCCGAGAAGAAATTTATAAAATATACGCATGCATTCAAAGCCCATAGGTTTAACATGAGAGAGGGGAGTTTGCGGTCTGACTGATAACAAGCCTTAAGAGATATACTTTTACTAAAGAGTAATACGTCCAGAAAATAACCGATAACCATCTTTTAGCTGCAATAGAAACAAGAACGAAAAATCATGCGTCAAGCATAGATTATGAAACACTTTCCAACACATCCAGAAAACTGTAAACAGTTTAGAAAACATATAACACACTTAAAAGTCCAGTTTTAGCAATTACCTTCCATAGTTAAAAATGTAGTCGAGTTATTTTGTGCAGCCCTGTATATGATCTATAGATTTGGATAAACACTACATAACATGATAAAATGTTTCCATTTAGAAAATTCACATATAGCAATTTTCGCCTATCGATGGAAATGCACTCGAAATGTTTTGTACAACCCTGTATCTAAAGCCTTTTTTGTACACATCCCATATAAAGCTAAAATTTAAATCGTGTAAAAAAAACGCATAAAGCAACTTAAAACAAACTTCCAGCAATTGTCGAAAACAACAATGTACCTTGTTCTTTGTGTAGTATGAATTTATTGATTTTCAACAAACTTCTATACGTCTACTAACTATAGTTCAGCAGGAAAATGCGTAACACAAATAAAAACTACCCTAAGCAATTCCCTCCCATAGTCTGTAATACTTATGAATTCCCTTGTGTAGCCCAGCCCCACCAGTGGCTGAGAGGTTCTGCTCTCGAAGCTGGTAGACGGGAGGTGCTGGGTTCATACCCCTGTCGCGCTCGTCGACCTAACCGTTCGGAGTTTTCCGTGGTTTTCTTCGAACCTTGCTAAATACGGGTTAGGATCCCTTAGAAAGACCCCCACGGAGGGCACTCCCCCCAGGGCCTATATCCCTCGTGTTGATAATTGGCCGTCATAAATCAACCCAACCCTTGTGTAGCCCATTATAAGACAACCGAATTTATACACACCACGTATATAAAAATTCAGTTAAACTTAAAAACGCAAACCAATGTTGAAAACGCACTAATCACACATAGACTATGATTATTGCACGTATACTGTAACCTATATCTTTTGTGTGTCTCTGTAAATAAACGATAAACGCAATGCACACCATACTTTTAAGTGAACAATTTATAGAGCACCTCAGTAATGCAACTAAATTTCATTATGTTTGAAATAGTGAAACATCATTAAATTACACTGCAAACGATTTTTCCCCGTACATAATAATGTGCTACAGAATTCTTTTGTTTGACCCTGTAAATGTGTAAATGAATAATAAATGTTTTGCACCCGATATTCTACAAAAAGCATGTTTTAGTGCGCTTCATGATTGTATATAAATTTCATCATGTTTCAAATGGCGTAGCATGATCAAAATGCACTTGAAACGATTTTTTCCCATTGACTGTAGTATAACGGAATACTTTTGACTGTCTCTGTCAAAAAACTATAAGTGCTACACACTTCATTTTCAGTAGGAATCATACTATAGTAAACAACAATAACATACAAAAATTTCAGGTCAATCCGAGTATATTTACGCGAGTTAGAGCACAGACAGACGGCAGACAAACCGAAGTCATAAACACTTTTGAACTAGGTTGGAAAGTGTTAAAAACGACTGAAAATTAATAAATACGAGTCTCCAAGAACGCGAGTAGAAATTAGAAATCATATCAAACGCGCTTCATACGTCACTAAAAATGTCGACCAATTATCAGATGATCTACACGTCATTTTTGTGTAAAGGAACAACAGAGTTTGGAGAAAGAGTGCCAATCGGAGATAGTTCTGGAGGCAAATGTTTTTTTTTAATCGCTACTTTTGCTCACTTGTTTGGAATCAGTGTTTGAAGAAGTCACGCTTTATTGAGCATGTTCGAATGACAACATCGCTGTCATTCGAGAAGAAAATTTGTTTTGGTGATAACGCGATCCGTCTATTTTGATGTTCGACTTGATTTTGATTCGCAAAGTAAGTTGTGTTTTTTTTTTTTTTTAGTTTTTCAAAGATTTTACAAAATATATTTTGTAGGTACTTATTATGCAATTCCTCTTTATAAGCAATTTAATTAAAATGTGATTCTAGATTTTAAAAAATATACTTTAAAAAAATTGTATTTTCAAAACTATTACACATATTATAATAAGTGAGATATAAAAATAAAGAAAACATGCCAAGTTTTTTTTTTTTCCAAGTTACGAATGTCTGATGTGTGACTCTTGCGTAACACGGCAAACATCCAATCAGCAGCGCCAACATTTGAAAAATATTGGGTGGGCTGAAAATGTTTTGGTAAAATAGCATGGCTAGATTTTTTTTTTTTTTTTAATCAAGTCAGGTTATAAAATTTAAAGTAAAATATAAAGTTGTAATTTTATTAAATACATTTTATTGAAATCTTCCTTATAAAGACTAATATTTAGTATAATATCACCATACCATGAATATGACTATAAATTAAAAAGCTAAACATCGAGCAAAACATTTCAGTAATTTAAATTATTTATGGTGTCGGTCAAGGCCTTAACAAAGGTGGTCATTGATTGGCTCATTGATAAATAATAAAATGAATTTTGTTTCACGGGTAAAAATAAATAATAAATACACAAATAAATAAATAAAAACCAATGAAATATAGTTGTAATTTGGGTATTCCGGGATAGAAAATTATTGGGTGGGTTCGGGTCCCACGGGCCCATATAAGTTGGCGCCACTGCAAGTGTTCGTTCCATACATTTTGCAGTTTTCCCCTGTCAATGATTCTTAATGCAGCACTGGTGTGTTTTTTTAAAGTTCTTTAGAGTGTTTTCGGCAATGGTGGTTCTTAAACAAGATCTTTGATGTAACTCCGCAAAAAGAAATCACATGGCGTAAGATCTGGCTATCTTAGTGGCCAAGTGAGCACGGGTAAATCATCGTTACCCGCACGACCAATCCAGCGTTAAGCGACGGGGAAAAAAAAAAAAACTTTGAATGTTTTTGTTTTGTTTTTAATTTTTATATAATTACTTATTATAATATGTGTAATAGTTTTGAAAAAAAATATATATTTTTAAATCCGGTCATTTATTTATGCTGCTCCTATATATATTACTAAATGCTCAAACATAAATGAAGTGAAAAAAAAATAAATGCAAAGACACACTATCATTATTAATACATGCAGATAATAACAAAAGTAATTGAAAAGACAAAATAATAGTAAATGTTAAGACATGCTCATTATTAAGAGGCTACTTCACTCAGACGAAAACACCCGCTCGCTAATGTTAATCCTATGGAGGAAATATTTTAAGATATCTCGTTCGCACTTCAATATTTTTAAATGACTTTTTTTTTTTTTTGCATTGGATAGCTGAGGTCAATTTCTATGCACGCTCCTTTGTACTTTTTCGATTTTTGTTACAATTTTTTTTTATTGAGGATACTTTCACTTTCAAAACCGGTTCCGAAAGTGAAAGTATCTTAATAATAATAAAAAAAAAACTTGTAATCAAAATCGAAAAAGTACAAAGGAGCGTGCATAGAAATTGACCTCAGCTATCCAATGCAAAAAAAAAAAAAAAAAAAGTCATTTAAAAATATTGAAGTGCGAACGAGATATCTTAAAATATTTCTCCATAGGATTAACATTAGCGAGCGGATGTTTTCGTCTGAGTGAAGTAGCCTCTTAAGCCATCAGACCCGAATGGGTTAATTAAAGTTCAATTTAAGCTTTAATAGAATAATAGACCATCCTACTATTAATAGGAAATAATTCCATTTTTATTAGAAAGGGGCTGGGATGGGATAGAACCGACAGTCAGAGGAGGCCGTTGAGTCAAATATGAGAGGAGGATAAGATCGATTGCAAAACATCCCCCTCTTTTCTTCTCGGATATCTAATTTAATGGTCATCAGTTGTAGTTTGAAAGCATATGATATTGAAATAAGATGTTAAGTATCTGTACAATATCAGCAATTTTTAATAGCGGAATTCCGCTTTTTTTCGCTCTCAAAATTTTCAAAGAAATTTTTCGAGAGGTCTAAAAGTGCACCATTGATTCTAATTATAATGAGTGGGAGCCCAAAACTTTTCTCTCACCTCGATCGTGCAGAATATATATATATATATATTTTTCCTACGTCGCCGGGAAAAAGCTTTACGCGGCCACTGACTACTTATTTCACAGTGCACATCGACGCTATTGTTTTTTTTTTCTTTTTTTGAACTGACCTGTTTCTTCCTAATATTTTAAATACTGCCATGGTAGATTATATCATCAGTGACTTAAACAAAAAAAAAAAAAAAAAAAAAAAAAAAAATGCCAATCTTCATCAAAATAGTCCTTTACTCTTCAAATTAGTATTTTTCAGGTGTAAAACTATACTTCCGCTTATTGTTTTTAAAGCATCATACAATCATAAAAAAAAAATACGCGGTTAATTTTCTCTACTAATCTTTAAAGGAAACAAGAATGAAAAAGCATGCATCATGCATAGATTACGAGACACTTTCTAACAGTAACAGTAATTTTTTTTCCTACAATGAAATATCTAAATAAGCAACTTAAAAAAACACAACTCATTAAAAATTAATTTTCAGCAATTGCTGGCCATATCCGGTAAAGTGCGTGAATCCTTTCGCGTAGCCCTGTATATGATCTAAAGAATTTATACTCACCATATAATACACAAAAAAGAAAGAAAGAAAAAAAAAACTTAAAAACGCATATCACAGCGGATTTTTTTTTTTTTTTTTTTTTTTTTTTTTTTTTTTTTTAAGAATTTCTTTTCTTTTGTTGCATTTTATTTTCAGCATATTTTTTTACTGCGAGTATTATTCAATTTGATCAGCATAGTTGTTTCAATCTCGGAGGGCTGTCAACTTTTAGGATTTCATTTTAATTTCTTGGACGCAATAACGACACATATAGAATGCAATCACAGAAGAATATAGCAACAGATATACAGTTTCTGATTTTCGAAAGTAATTTAGGGTTCTACAAATTTTCTTGAACCACGGCCATTTTAAAGTGAAGGCAGGCTCGGCTCTGGTCCTTTAAAATTAAGCAACCTTACCCTTGACGTTAGTGGAACTTTTCCCTACCGTTTCTTCCATGCACCGGAGGCTGAGCACCTCCAAGCCTCCAGTCCTGATTGATAAGTAATGGTTCTCTCCTCTTCCCTCTCCCTCACAGAGTTTATTTTAAAAGGTGATACCGGCGGCTAACCAATTGCCTTTGTCTCTGGAAAAGAAATTGCACAATTCTGTTATTTGTTCACGTTCTTTGATATTATATATATGCAGGCACACACACATTAAAGGTGATTATGATGAGCAGTTTCATGCTGTAATCTAAAATTTTCCTTTATGTTTGAAATATTTTTATTCAGATTTTATTCATTTTAAAACAGTTTGGGAAGAAGGCTTACCTTCCCTTGCCTTCTCTGATAAGCCGCTTTTGTTTTATATTCGTTACAAGAATTAAAATTTAACATTCAGAGATTATTATTTTTTTTAAAGTTATATTTGCATGAATTATCGCATTGTAAATTTTAATGCAAGCTTTGGGTAGATTCATTTTCTCGCCGAACTATTCAACATATATGTTTGCTAAATCATTTTGTTTCTCTATAGAATTTAAAGAGCTTTATTTTTCCAATTACATTTTAAAAGATGGTTCAAATAATAAAATACATAGCTGCTAATCTTCCGTAATCTTCTTAGTCAAACCTATTTTATACCAGAAATTCTAAAGTAATAAATGAAATCAAATAATTACTACACGGAAACAAGATACATTTTATTAAATATATTTTCTGGCACAAAATAGGTTATATATTTGACGTGAAAAAAAAAAATATTCAGAAGATTGGCAGCTGTGAAAATGTTTGATATACTCATTCTACAAATATGTAAAAAAAAAAAAAAATTACAAAATATGAACCAGATTTGGCGTCGAACATATAATAAGGAAACATCTCATCTATATTATATCTCATCTATATTGATAAAGATTTTTATTGCGGTATGGCTGTAATGTTGGGTTCATACAGCATACTTAGTAAGTTTAGGAAACGAATTTCCGATAAATGAAAAATTATTCTGCTAAAAATTACGAAAATTAATTATTCATTAAGATATTTTCTAAATAGAATGTTTATGGCACGTTATAATGTCCATTAGTAACAATTCTGAGATTTTTTGAAACGCGCACACAAAAAGGTTTGCCATCACTAACAACAATGTTTTGTATGTATATATTTTAATCTACTCTGAAAGTTTTTTGAAGCCCCATCTAAATGATGCTCCCCCCCCCACACACACACACACACATTTTCCACCACCAAAGTTACACAAATCCCCCTCCCCCCCGGAGAAGAATGTATAACACAAAGGTCTTGCGAAATTACTTTTTAAAATTTCACCTTAGAAGCTTATAGTTACGCTTAAGTACTTTCAGAAAATGACTCTTTGGTGCCTTCCGTTTCTTCATTGCGAAACACTGTTTGACATCATAAAGTACGCAAAATTGTGTTTATCAGTCAGTTGGTAGTAGAAATCGTGACTTTACGGAGTCAAGGTTACAATCACTTCACTGTGGATAATCTATACATCATAAATCAGGTTTATTTGACGAAGTTTATACTTTAATTCATCATATTCGTTCTGTTTTCAGATGTTTTTTAAGAATGGTATTGTAAGATATTTTTAGTGATTTTAATAAAGTTGTTAAACACAGGAATGTTTCACATTGAAAAAAATCCGTTTGTGCGTACAGATTTTATTTTATTGTATTATAATATATATATTTTCTTAACGCAAGATATTTAAACTCTGTAGTTGTTAAATATTCATGTACGTGTAGTTGCAATTTTGTCCTAGAAATTTTGAATTATTTTTTGTAGAAAGTAAACAAAGCATTAAATAAAAACATTTCTACACCATTTATGAAACTTTAATTACTCGTAGTGAACTCGTCGTATACTCGTAGTGAGTATAGAATTAAAAAAATTGCACCGGAATTTTTTGTTACAAACATAATTTAGTAAAAGTCAATAATCAATAAACGTGAAGATGGTTAAAAATGCGAGCTATTAACATTCTTTTGAGCCCTGGTCAAAGAAAATATTTTAAGTCCCGAACGTGAAATTTCTTTATATAGCAAAGTCAAACGTGATGTAAAGTAAGCATGATTTTATATATGTTTTTCAAGATAATATAATATACATTGTATACTAAAGAAAACACAATTTATACAGATATGTTAGTCAGAAAAATGAAACACCCATGTAAAATTTTGAAACTACTCATTATGAATTTTTTAAAATTTATAATATAAAGAAAAATACAAATATATTTAAATTCACAAAATGAAAACTTATATAAAATATTAAAACACTTGCATATTGAGCGACTGTTGATTCACTTTAAAAATTACATCACTGACTAGTTTACATTATTCGTGTAATGAATCAAGCAGTTGCTTAATTTTTTATTAACTGGGGGACACAGTAATTTTTTGGGGGCCCTGAAATCTATTGGACCCTGAGGAAGAGTCCCAGGTACCCCGCTGGCAATAAGGAACTAACCGTTATAATAAAAAAAATTACCAGTTAAGCTCTTGATAAATATATGTAATTTGATTTGGTATTACTTTTATTTAAAAGCGTTTAATAATTTTCTGCGCAACACTCTGCGAGATGTTTTCATTTGCTTAAAGTTTCATACAAATTGTAATTTTTTAAATATATAAAACAATTGATAGTCATTAACTACATTAATATTTAAGCTAAAATGGATTATGTCAATACTAAATGTTTGGAATGGACATTTAAAAGCTAATCGGAATACGTCCTCATGCCGGAAGCATACCACATTTTCTCCTCTCCTCTCACAAAACAGGTGTTTCGTATTAATATTAATGGCGTAGCGTAAGGTGGGGGTGGGGGGGGGGGGGGGTGTCTAAGACGCGATTGATCCGGGCGCAAATTTTTTTAGGGCATATAAAAATTCATAGCGTAAATATCTATAATAGCCACCAAGGAATGGGTACAATATTTTGAGTTGTGCCGGAAGCTCGATCCTCTCCCCCACTTCTTAGCATACGCCACTGATTAATATAGATATCATATAGATATATAGATAATATAATATCCGGATAATATATCCGGAGTTCGTTGGGGACTTTTAAATAGTCTGTTTGTGTTATAGTTCAATTTTTAAATTTTATCTAAATGGTCACAGTAAGATATTTTAAATAAAGATTCTGAATTCTAGTTAAGTTAAATGACCCCCCCCCCCCCCCGACGACAGCATTAAAACGTCTCCATAAATTTAAATTTGAATTTCGTGTACCGAAAACAAAACCTCTCATGATTGCAAAACAAAAGCATATAAGATTGAATTGGTGTAAATCAAGACGTTTATGGAGCGAAGAAGATTGGAAAAATATATTATTTAGTGATGAAAGTATGTTTTGTGTTTCATATGGTAATCAAGGTATTCGAGTTTGGAGAATGAAGCATTAAGCATTTGATAAAGAATGCCTTAAACGTTCCGTAAAATTTGCTGCTAGTGTCATGGTTTGGGGTTGCATGAGTGCAGAAGGACCTGGAAAGTTATGCATCGTCTACGAAAAGGTTAACTCTCAGATATATCAAGAAATTTTTGAAATATTACATGATTCCATCATCAGAAGATTTATTTGAAGGTGATTTCATCTTTCCACAAGATTTAGCGTCACCGCATACCTCAGTGTCAACTAAGAATTGGTTCCACCAACGCAACATTAAGGTACTTCCTTAGCCACCAAACTCCCCAGACCTTAATCCCATCAAAAACTTATGGTGTATAATGAAGAACAAACTCCAAGAAAATCCTCCTTCAAGTAAAACTGAGTTAGTGGCACGTATAAAGTCTATTTGGGCTAATATTGATAGAAATGTTTGTAAACACTTTGTATATAGTATGCAAGATCGATTGTATGGTGTTATGAAAGCTAAAGGGGATGCTACAAAATATTAACTACCATTTACTTCATATTCATAAGGTAATATTGTTGCGTAAAATAAAATATTCTAATATTTTGAACCAATCTAAATTTTATTTTAATATTTTGATGTGTTTCAGAAAAAACTGTATACCTAATTTATTGTACTGTATTTTATATTTTGTAAATGTTAAATTCTTATCTGAACATTCCAGATTTTATTTATAAGAAATTTAATTGCATTTACTTAGTATCAAAAGTAAATAAATGGAAAAATAATTTTTTCTTATTACTTTTTCTCAATTATTCTAATATTTTGAATATGAGCTTTACATGTGCTTAGAACAGTGATTTTCAAACGTACTTCGTATGCACCTTGAAGAATTACATGAACCTGATGTACCCTCTATTTCTTTTTAAACTTTTAAAAGTCTTGAAGAGGAAAATGAAAATAAATGAAACGTTGAATAGACGGAAATATATATAATTTTCATGTTAGATTTAATGTAAGCTTTAAAAGGGAGCAAGTTTTTAAAAACAAGTGAGCTTGTTTATCTTTGTATAGATCTCTAATGCATGGTAATCATTTGCTGAGGTAAAGACGTAAGTCAGGCATCTTCAGCATCTAGTGTTTTTTTATATTTTGTTTTTACATGATCAAATAAATTTTTTCACCTACTTATTTAGCTGTGCCATCCGTGCCGTATGTTTATTTTCAACAAAGTCTTATGCCATACCTAGAGGTCTGAATGGGCTTGGCCCAAGCATGGCCAGCCCAGTTGGTCTAGGATAAGGTCCATTTTCTTTCATTAATTTATCGCTGAATTTAATTCTTTCCGGGCCATTATTATTATTTATTTATTTTGTAAAAATAATAGTGATTGCACATTTGTTTAACGCAGCCAGGTGTCGGAAGTAGCGAAGCTACAGCAGTCACTACTTTTTACAGTATTTTGTAATGTAACGCGCTACATTTTGAACAGTGTAGCGAGTAGCGCGATACAAAAAAATCAGTAAAAATAAGTTTGTAGCGAGAAATGACGCTACTTTTAACGCTACTTTAGGAAAAAATGTGCCACTCTGGAAATCAAGTGGTCGAAACTTTCTTCTTTTGTGCAAAATTTGTTCTGCTCAGCAATTTGCGAATCTCAGCTGCAATTCTCAGCTGCAGTGTATTAGCAACATTGCATGAAGTCAGATTTTTCCCATTCACACTTGCTGCTAAAATCAAGTACTAACCCATCAAAGGAATTAATTTTTTGCAGGCAACATTTGTCTATTTACTCGTTATTAGGTTTTCATGTTTTAACGCCACTTTTCTTATTATTCGGAATTGTTTTATTTATAAATTCATTTATTGTTAGCATTTAGAGTTGTTTTTCTGTAACTTTCTAGATTATATCATCTCTCTCAATTTTGCTACGAAATTTGTAATGTGTGTACAAACTAACATTTTGGAGTCAAACAGAAAACATTTTTTTATATCTTATTTTTCCTAATTTTTTAATGTCCTCAGTTATGTCGCATTTATTTAATTGTATCCGACAGATGCGATATAACGAGAGGTCGCTTTATTATTTAATCCGTGCCTTCAATTTCTAGTTTAAATTGAACCCTTTAGCAAAATCTGAAAGAAGCGAAGTAGTGACTACTTTTGAAAAGTAGTTTGTAGTCGCTACTTTTTAATATAAGTAGTTGTCGTTAACTAAATTTTCCATACAGTAGTTGTAGTTCGCTACAATAAAAAAAGTATAGTTTTTCCGACCCCTGAGCCGTTTAGCGGGATCTTCAGAAATTAATTTTGTTTTAATAAATTACAGAGAAATATTTTTAAAAAAATCTACGGTTTTTTTCTTAGTAGAGATTTCAAATGATTTTTTAATCATATTTTTCTTTCAGTCTAAACTACATTATTATTATTTTGAATGAGTATTCATGTACACAACTTTCTAAGTGATCATTAATACTATTCCATATACCATATTTCATGGCTTGCGAACATGCAACGTGAAAATTGTTGTACTTTTGCATAAATATGTATGCAACGTTTTTTACAAAAGAATTGCAGAATAATGTTGGTTAAGAAATATCGACATTTTCTGTAGAAATTGAATTTGTCGGACCGAGTCAGGGTTGGTTTCATAGATTTTTTTTGATAAACCGGGCCATAAACTGCGAAAAAATAAACTGGCCGGACCGGGACTGAAAATTTTGGCCCCTGACGATTTCTACCCGTACTTCATAGAACAGCGGTTCTCAACCATTTTTTGGCCATGCCTCAACTAAGCATTTTAAAAATCATGATGCCTCTTCCTGTGGCATATACTTATTTAAAAAAAATCTTATTCTATCTAATTCACGTGGGAAAAATTTAAAAGGCCATTAACTTGGTCTAAGGAGCTTTCAAAGAACATTAGCCTCTATAAAAGCAAGTAATGATGATAAAAAAAAGGAGAACTGAAGTACCGAGAAAGAAATCACTGAGAAATTGCTATAAAACTAGGAAATGATAGAGGAAAAATATGGCAAATAATGTGTTTCAAATAAAAAAAAATTCAATGCAAAAAATATATAATTCGAATGAAACTTTTACTGCAATACAATCATTTTAATTCTTATACAACTACAAAAAAAAAAAAAAAAAAAAAAGTAAAAGGTTTTATATATGTGACTGATTTTATTCATGGGCTTTGTGACTGAAAGAACATTTGTGAAATGAAATGCACATTTATATGCTTTTAATTTATTTATTACCAAAATTCTCTGTCTGTGAACTTTCTTCTCTATTATAACGAGTCGACAGCTGTGCACATCCGGATTTTAATTTTAAAAAAGTGTGCAATAATATAAATTTATTTACTAGTACGTATTATATACCTCTTTCTCTGAACCGTAAAAAAAAAATAGCTACTAACTCATTTTTTCCCCGAGATCCCCACTTGAGGATTTATCAATTTTCTATAACTAGTAGTAACTAATTTAGATATTTAATGTATTTTTGAGGTTAAATGTGTTTAAGATAGTCAGTTTGAGGTATACTATTAAGTAGTTTTACGTGTATAACATTTTCCTGTGAAATTTTCCAGTGAAAATGAAAATATGTAGCTCATTATTCATAATATGTAGCTCAATAAACAGCTAGAAAAATGACATGAAAATCTAAAATAATTTAACCGGAAAAAAAAAAGTTATATAGTAATACACAAAACATATTTTAAAGTGTTATATAAAATATTTTTTCTGGTATATATTGTATTTTCGACTTTGAAATAAAGACTTTTTGAAAAGTTATTGCAAATTATTTTAAAATTTTCTAATATAGTTGTGAGTTTATGTATAATTAAATGTTAGCAGTGACAATTGTTGTTTCCATATTTAAGTAAAATATACATAAATTTAAACATTTTGCGCTTTTATAAAATTGTTTGTATAATTTAGCATAAGATATATCTATTTTTAAATTTAATGATATTTTCCCTGTTTGAAAAGTTAAAAAATAACTAACGTTTCGCTTTGTATTGAAACATAAAAGAACGCGACATTCAAATTGAATAAAAAAACAAATAAATAAATAAAGCTATGTTATAGAAATAAAAAGAACTAGATGTAAAAAACTAAAAAAATGAATAAATAAATAAATAAATTTCATAAGTAGAAAAAAATAAAGTATAAATTTGAAACGAATACATGCAAATACAATAAAGAAATCATTAAAAAAAAATTATATATATATATATATTTTTACTTACGAAACTTATTAAAGATGATACATAGAATACATAACATTTATTTACTGCATATCATAAAAAACTGGCAAACTCTTTAAAGTGCCAGATGTAGAAAAATAATATTTAAGTTCAAAACAACTAAAAAGAATGCATTAAAACTTTTAATTACAATAAAGAAATAATTTTAATAAATACATAATCATCATATTTTTTTATTCATGAAAATCCACACTCAAAAATATATTGCTTTTGCTTACAATTTTTATTTTTTCTTACAAAATAGTTTTGATAATTTAGCATAAGTATCTTTTTTAAATTGAATGGCATTTAAAATTCACAATTTAATGATACCCCCCCCCCCCCCCCCAATAATTAAAAAAAACTTTTTGAAAATTTTTGCTTTGTATTGAAATATATATACAGGGTGTCCACGTATAATCTGACCGACCTTTATTTTCGCAACCGTTGGTCCTGGATGCATACTTCCAATTACAAAAATGGTTTAAATAAAGAAAAGAATTATTTTTAAAGCGATTTGGGTCAAGAAAAACATTTATTAAAAAATTACGAAATTTAAATTTTTATACGGTCTCCCCGTCCTATAAGTGATATTTAGTAAAAATTTACTGTGACACTAACAAGTAAGACAAAAAAAAAAAGTCCCATTCATCTAACATTAAAATTGACCGAATTATGAAACTTTGAAATGCATAACTTATATCACTTTTTTGCATCTCAAAACAGATGATTTCGGCCATGCTTTCAGGGGTCGTATATAAAGTACTTGAACTTATTTCAAGGTATCTGCGCTTTAAAAGAAATCGTATAACTATTACGATTGAGTTAACTTTTATTAGTTAAGTTTCAGATTAGTTAAAATAATTGTATTTTAACATATGTTTTATTTTGTAAGGATTCGAGGCTATGATTTCTTTTAACAAAAATTATGTTAATTTTCATAAGGTTTTATTTAACTTGCTACGATCGTCTTTCGAGTTTAAAATTTGTACTCGAACTTTAACTCACTTTCAAATGTCCGATCGAAGTTAAATTTTACATACTGACTTAAATCCGATGACAATGTAATATTATTATGATTTTCGACTCTTACCATCTTATACATACTTATATTAGAGGATAACACAAAAAAATTCGGATAGATTACCGTCAACAAGTTTAATAAAGAGTTTTAGATTAGATAACATAAACCTGCGATGGTTGTGTTTTTTTACTTTTATAATTACGTTTTATGTATTTTTTAACACTGAATAAAAAAAATTCCTTCACTTTTAACAATCTTGTCAGGATTTTTCGGAAATCGTAAATTTCAAGGTTAAAAAAATAGCGAAAAATCTGATACTATGAAATAGATGTAAGACTTTTTTATTCAGTTTAATTGTATTTAATTCAATAATTTATTCAATTTTTTGGCTTATACTGGGTATCTTACAGCTAAACAGCTCAAGGGTCCGATGAGGTTGGGAGGGGAGGGGGTTTCAATTTTAACTTTGAGCTTTTTAACTTTGAAATTTGCGATTTGAGAAAAATCCTGACACGATGGTTTAAAATGAAGGTTATTTTCGGATTCAGCGCTAAAAAATATATAAGAATCAATTTTGAAAAGCTAAAAATCATGGCACAACCCAAAATTTGAAACAGAGTAATCTAACAGCATTTTAAAATCTGTATCATTTTGTAAAGAATTGAGGCTGTTGTTTTTCATGCTTTTATTTAACAAAAATTCTGTTTTTATCCTCTTATATGTTCAGCACAAATTGTATATTTTGAATTAATATGTCAGTGTGATTTTATAGATTTCACATTAGATTGCAATGTTAATTTTGCTCTCAACTATTTTTTTGATATATCTGACGATTTCTACTACATTTGTGAATGACCCCTATTTCGCAGCAAAAAATTTACTCCAACTTTAAACAGCTATTACTCGGTCAATTTTAATCTTAGATGAATGGGACTTTTTCTTTTGTCTTACTTGTTAGTGTCACAGTAAATTTTTACTAAATATCACTTATAGGACCGGGGGGCCGTATAAAAATTTAAATTTCGTATTTTTTTATAAATGTTTTTCTTGACCCAAATCGATTTTAAAATAATTTTTTACCTTATTTAAACCATTTTTGTAATTGGAAGTATGCATCTAGGACCAACGGTTGCGAAAATAAAGGTCGGTCAGGTTATACGTGGACACCCTGTATATATATATATATATATATATATATATATATATATATATATATATATATATATAAATTTAAAAAAAAATCATCATTTAAATTTGCTAAACATAATATAAAATAACGTTTTAAAAAGAACAAGATAGACATAGTATATTTACAAAGAAAATAAATTGCATAAGTAGAAAATAAAAGTTAAGAAACGGGAAAGAGTACATTTAAATACAAAGAAATTTCAAATAAATACATAATCATCATATTTGTTTATTCATGAAAACCTATTGCTATCTTATTAAAGATATAATACATACACAAATATTTATATTACAAATCTTATCAGATCCGCAAACTTTTTTTGTGCGTACATTAAAAATACTTTCCAAAGAGAAATTATTCCAAGAAATCATTTTACGTTCCTCAAGGGGAAAATTAAGTAATGAGTGTTTTTATGAAAACTCTGTAAAAACATTTTACTAAGGCAAATAGAAAAATATCTTTAATACTTATCGTTTTATGTAACATTGACAAATAGTTTTGGTAGCAGAAAAATATCTTTATTACTCTTTTTATTTAATATTGACATACAGTATTCTGTAAAAGTAAAAGAAGATTGGGGTTATCTAAATTTGCTTTTTTAAGAATTTTCTAATCTTTTTTTAAAGACACTTGGGGCTTTCAAATCAAAACTGGCTCCCTTTTTTTGACGCATTCTTGAATCAATTTTTGTTCGTGAGATTTCGCAGTTGCTCTCAAAAACTTTGAAACTTTGAAATCGAATAGTTTTTTCCAACTTTCGATAAAGGATATCAGAAAGTGCTGTCAGCATTTTGAACCGAATTTCCTAACACGACGGTCCGATAAAGGTCGTTATCAGAAAACAATCGCTTATAACTCAAAATGTGATATATTCATGAAAAAAGAGATAGATTTCAAATCGCTTCAATTCTCATGTCTGCATCAGAGATGAGTTCGGGATCTTTTTTCGGAACCCACTGGCAGAAATCTGCAAAGGTTGTAATTCTTATTCTTATGAAATATCATTGTACAGGCATCCCCCGACTTACGTAAAAGTTGAGGGAACGCATCAGTTATGTAACTTGAATTTTACTTAAGTCGAATTTCTAAATTGCTTAAGTATAATTTCGTAAGAAACTGCAATATATATCATCCTATATTCTAATACGAGCAAATCTTGTGTGTGTGTGTGGTTATAGTATATATATATATATATATATATATATATATATATATATATATATATATATATATATATATATGTGTGTGTGTGTGTGTATGCAAATTTTATTTTGAAAACGGGTCTAACGATTTTGACGAAATTTCGTATCCTACCGTTTTGGGGCACCAGAAAACCATTGGGTTAGGTCACATGTTCGAGAAAATTCGATTATTGGGTCCTTTTTGGAAACCATGGGTCAGGGTCAAGCTAATTGTATCTAAAAAAACGGTTCAAACGATTTTTACTAAATTTTGTATCCTACCATCTCCAGGCACGAGAAAAATATTGGGCTGGGTCACATGTTCGAGAACTTTTGATTAGCAGGTCATTTTTGGGTCAACGCGGGTCAAGTTAATATTATCTAAAAAACGGCTCTAACGATTTTGATTAAATTTTGTATTCTACGAGTTTCGGGCACGAGAAATTCATTGGGCTAGGTCACATGTCCGAGAAAATTCGATTAGTGGGTCATTTTGGGGTCAGTGTGGGTCAAGCTAATTTTATCTAAAAAAACGGCTGACTATTTAGAATAAATTTTGCATCCTATGGTTTTCGAGCACGAGAAGACTGTTGGGCTAGGTCACATGTTCGAGAAAATTTGGTTAGTGAGTCATTTTGGTCATGGTTCATTATGGGTCAAGCTATTTTTATCTTAAAAACGGCTAAGAGGATTTGAACTAAATTTAGTATCCTACAGTTTTAGGGAACGAGAAGACTATTTGGCTATGTCACATGTTCGAGAAATTTCGATTAGTGGGTCATTTTGGTCATGGGTCATTATGGGTCAAGCTATTTTTATCTTAAAAACAGCTCAAACGATTTGAACTAAATTTTGTATCATACGGTTTTTAGGTGCGAGAAAATCATTGGGCTAGGTCACATTTTCAATTAAATTTGATTAGTGGGTAATTTTGATTATGGGTCACTATGGGTCAAGCTATTTTTATAAAATAAAAGGCATTATAGTAATAATACAGAGAGAAAAATATATAGAGTTTAACTCAAAGCTAATTTCGACCGAGCTTAGCTCGGTCTTCCCTGCTCGTATATTCTAATACGAGAAAGTCTTGTGTGTGTGTGGTTATATAGATATGAAAAATTTATCTTAAAAAGGGCTCTGACGATTTTGACGAAATTTTGTTGTATTTTACCGTTTTGGAGCATCAGAAAACCATTGGGCTAGGTCACATGTTCGAGAAAATTCGATTAGTGGGTCATTTTGGGTCACCATTGGTCAGGGTCAAGCTAATTGTATCTAAAAAACAGTTCAAACAATTTCGACTAACTTTTGTATCCTACCATTTTCGGGCACGAGAAGAGTATTGGGCTGTGTCATATGTTCGAGAAATTTCGATTAGTGGGTCATTACGGGTCAAGCTGTTTTTATCTAAAAAAACGGCTCTAACGATTTTTATTAAATTTTGTACCCTACGAGATTCTGGCACGAGAAGACTGTTGGGTTAGGTCACATGGTCAAGAAAATTCGATTAGTGGGTCATTTTGGGTCACCATTGGTCAGGGTCAAGCTAATTGTATCTAAAAAACTGTTCAAACAATACTGACTAAATTTGGTATCCTACAATTTTCGGGCACGAAAAGACTATTGGGCTGGGTCACATGTTCGAGAAATTTCGATTAGTGAGTCATTATGGGTCAAGCTATTTTTATCTAAAAAAAGGCTCTAACTATTTTGATTAAATTTTGTATCCTACGAGATTCGGGCACGAGAAGACTGTTGGGTAAGGTCACATGTTCGAGAAAATTCGATTAGTGGGTCATTTTTTTTCATGAGTCATTATGGGTCAAGCTATTTTTATGTGATAAACGGCTCAGAGGATTTGAACTAAATTTAGTATCCTACAGTTTTAGGAAACAAGAAGACTATTGGGCTAGTTCACATATTCGAGAAAATCCGATTAGTGGGTCATTTTTGGGTCAATGTGAGTCAAGGTAATTTTATCTAAAAAACGGATCAGACTGTTTTGACTAAATTTTATATCCTACGGGTTTCGGGCACGAGAAGACAATTGGGCTTGGTCACATGTTCGAAAAAATTTTAGTTGGTCTTTTTGGTCATGGGTCGTGATAGTTGAACTCAAACCTAATTTTGACCGAGCATAGGCTCGTATATATTATATATATATATATATAATATATACGAGCCTATATATATATATATATATATATTATATAAATATAAGACCGTTAAAAGACAAAACATTAACGTCATACAACAATTGGGGAATAAAAATAAATTTAAAAAATAAACACATTCCTGTTTGAATAATATCCAGAAAAATGTTGAATAAAAATAGAATATAGAACCAAGATAATATAAAACATATTAGAGGGAGAAAAAGAAAAGGAAAAAGATGAATTAATGAAATATTTGTGGCACTGTCTCAGAATCTTTTGACCTAAATTACTACAGATACCAAAAAATAAAGTTCGATTTCATCCATGTATAAGTTATAATTAGCTAAAATAATACATCATTCGGGCTATCGTACATTATAAGAAAAGAAAATGAATTTAGATAACAGAATAAAATTTTAATCCCTATATATTATTTACACTGTATTATTTTGTAAAAGAATCATACAGCAGTACTTACTCGGATATAACTATAAAAATAAGAAAAATATAAAAACAAACTTAAAGAACATTTTTTCAAATAAAAAATATTTTGTGGATTGCAGGATTTATATGTAATTAATAAAATAATTAATAATATAGTAAAATAATTATCAAAAGTATGCAAACGCGTATCAAATATGCTAGTATGTTCAAAAAATCTAATTTTTGATATTTATTACGTAACAGAGTTTACGTAAGTCGGGGGGATTCCTATACGACTATGGCAGATCGATACGAGTTCTGTTTTCCTGCAATAAAAGGACCTAAAAGAAAGGGATTCTTCAAAAATTTCTATTTCCGATTTTCGACGGATTTATACGATTTAGAAGATCCTGAATACTATTTGACTGTTTTTAGAAAATGTCTGCCTGTGAGTCTCTGTATGTGTGTTTGTGTATCTGTCTGGATGTGACACAAATTTTGTGGGCTCTCTAACTCACGAACTACTGCACGGAATTTAATAAAAATTCAGGTTCATTTAGAGTTTAGACCTTGACATAAATTCGTGCTGATTAGGTTTGGATATTTATCGGCCAACAGGTGGCGCTGCTATACTGCCTTTTTCACAATTTCCAAAATATGTATATTTCAAGAACTAATCCACGGAATTTCATTTAACTTCATCTTCATATGTTAGATCTTGACATAAATAGATGCTGATAAGGTTTGGATGTATATCGGCCAACAGGTGTGGCGTTACTATTCTGTGTGTTTCACGATTTTTGCGACGGCTATATCTATATAACGAAAACTAATACGAATTTCATCAAACTTCTCATTCTCTTAGACCTTGACATAAATAGATGCTGATTCAATTTTGACTTTGACCAATCAACAACAGACGCTGGTATCCTATGCTTGGGGAAATATTCCTAATCTTGTCCACAATCAATTGATGCAATTTAGCGAACGTGATTTTTTTTCTGTTAAATTTCACTCATCACTGTAATTCTATGCTAAATTCACAGAAAGGTGTTGGGGTATTTGATAAAGTGATAAATAACCAAAAGAATGAATTTTGTTGATTTCAGAAATTGAAACAATTTTTCACAATTACTAATTAAAAATCCAAAACAGAGAGATGCTATAAACAAAACAAACCAAATAAATTTTGAATAACTAAAAAATTAATTAAGTAAATGAATAAATTTGCCAAAAGGTATCAACAAAATTCTCATTTATCACCATACCGCTTATACCCAACAAGTGGTTTGACGAATTGGAACATTGTTATGGTAAATTAAATGAAATTCATTAAAACTTTATAGAGCAGATTTGAATAAAAAAAAACAAAAAAAAAGGGTCCTGCAATCCTTCCAGAATTTGAAAGGCACAAAAAAAAAAAGGGGGAAAGAAGTTAATTAAAATAAGGATATAGATAATTAATTAAAGTTACAAAACATGATCATATCAATGTACCAATTTGCCAGAACCATGCGAGTGATTTTGTATAGTGGTTAGTACCATACCAAGAAAAAAAAAGGTAGATCAATTTTCTTTTAATAAGAAGTTGGTGTGATTTAATTACCTTAAATGCAGCTAATAAACTTTTAAGAATTAAACATAGTTAATATAAACTTTTTCTTTTACAGTTATCTACAATTCTTTTACTTCAATTAAAAGTAGGTTAAATTTATTTAATTTATTAAATCTCTTTCTTTATAGAGGAAAATAAAAGGTACTTCACAATATTTAGAAGAAGCAATTTAATATTTAAGGAAAACCAAATTAATAAACATTTTTAGAAACAGATCCAGAATTTAAATTTACTTCATTAAATTTAATTCTTTTAATAAGAATAATACAACATTCTCAAAAACAAGTAAAGAGTTTAAATTTTACTTATATAAATTTTTATTAACAAAAGAAGGTTACTTGGAATTTCAATTTCAGTAAATTCATCTTAGAAAAGAATTAAATATTAAATAATTACTTGCTCTGATTATTTAAATAATTAAACAAAACTCATTATACTTCAAACAGTAAAATTAAGTAAAGGTTTAGTAAAATAAAGAATGAATTTCCATAAAGTAGTCAAACAGATGAGAGACTAACCAATAGCATGAATATGAATTTATTAATTAATTAACAAGTATATTAATTAAGACACCGTCACGTATGTATATCAAGATTTTCTCATTGTAGAAACATAGAAATAACACAAGAATAACATTTTTATCAGTAGAAAGGAAATAGTTACCGAGACTTCTTTGGCAGACTCGACACTCGAAGTATCCACTATAGGAACAAATCATTAATGTTATTACTGGTTTGATAGTTTTATCTTTATAAACATTGGGCATTATTTGAGGAAATTTCAGGTAACCCTGGACATCTAGGTGGTCCTTTTCTCCTCCATTTCACAATATGGATCTAGGAAGCAGTATATGCTCTTTCCTTAAAGATGAATCTTAACGCAGGAATCTCGACGTAGAAAAATGGATTTCGGTGGTGTAGAAAAATGACCGGTCCTTCCTCCCGTCTTAAGTGACTGTCATAACAAAAGGACGTCATCAACCAGCGCTGACGATACTAGCTCTCTATTCCGGGTTTTTTTTTTTTAAAGACGATTGCTCGACGTTTATATATATTTAACCATCTGTGATTCCAAACTCCATATCTGAGACAAAGTTTTCCTCTTAGCTGAGAGTATCAGTTATGAGTAAAGTATATTTTTACTCTCTTCATTTCTTCATCGACTATATCTCGGGGAACCAGATACCTTTTTTCTTTACCGGACCTTCCAGTTACACATTTTTTGATCGAATGCCTCTCAAATTCTCTGGCCACCACCAGGAAAACTCCAGGGGGGGGGGGGAGAGGAAAGGCCCCAGCCTTCCCCTAAAAAACTCATATACCGTATCTCCCAGGCTACAATCTCCCGCGCTAAACTATACCAGGGAAAAAAAACATTCCCCGCGAATACGTTACGTAAAACCATTGGTCGTCGCTCTCTCTCGCGGGTGGAACTACTTCGCATAGGGGTGATGGCATGTGTACAGCTGTTCCGTTTTCGCTCCCTTCTTTCGACCTCCCACGTGAACTGTTGTTTACATAAAACGGAATAATTGGGCTCGTAAAAACGAATAATAAAACTTTAACAATACGGGCCACTATCTGCCGCCCGAGTCCTGCTTTTTCCACGAAAGATCTACAGAGCAGATTAAGGCGACCAACACCGCTAAAGTTGTTTACGAAAAAACAGCAAAAATGGAGTCATAAAACTCCTGACAATACAAGCTAATATACGTTGTCTGGGAAATGGATTTTTATTGCCCAAGTGTCCGAGAGCATTTGAAAATTTCCCATGGTAACAAGGACCACCCCAGTGAAATTATAACTTACAGGGGAAATGTAAAAATTATGATTTTAAGTTAAAGAGACAATGAATTTGTTTTAGCTTAGACATTTAAAAGAAAGAAAAGGTATTTTAACTCCATTATTTCAGACTAAAATAAAGAGAATATTAAATGAAAAACATTACGATTATTATGAAAGGAGGGGGGGGGGGGGCTACAACTTATATAGAAAAAATAAGGAAAATATGGAAAATTTAGAATAAGTGAAAAAAACCCTACCCTAACATGCAGGGTTGTTTAGGTTTAAACCACGCTGGTTTAAACCATGGTTTAAACCAAATGGTTTTTTTTAAAAAACCAAATTGTTTTTTAAAAAAAAAACTAGACTTGGTTTTTAAAAAAAAACAGACTTTGTTTTTTTGAAATACCAAAACTTAAAAAAAAAAAAAAAAATTACTTTTCATCACATACTGGAAATTATTTAGCAAATTTGGTCTTGAGTTCAGTGAAGACGGCAGAAGAAAAGTTCAAATGTAAAATATCAAGTTTTGTCACAGACAATACTGCAAATATGGTTTCTGCCAGAAACATTCTGCATGAAGAGCTTGGTTTTTCGGGACTTACATATGGGTGCAGTGCCCACATTTTAAATCGGTTAGCCAAAGATTTGGTTAAAAGTGATGTAACAAAACATGTTACAAGTATTTAAAAATATTTTCGCAACCATCATCTCCCGAAAGCATGGTATCATGCAGAAGGTGGAAGTGCATTGGTACTTCCTCTAGAGGTACGATGGAATACTTATTGTAATTCACTTGAATCTTATGTTAAAAATTGGTCAATTTTTACAAAAGTTTGTGAGGATCACAGATCTGAGATTCATAGTGACATCTCCAGTAAAATCTTAAATATCGGTTTAAAAAGAAATGTCGAAGACATGATTGCGATTTTGAAACCAATTGCTGAAACTATTGATTTTGTACAGAGGAATAGCTGTTCTCTCGCTGAATGTGTATTAGCATGGAAAAAGCTAGAATTGAAGCTAAAAGAAGCATCAACATCAAACAATAAAAAGGCCATATCATCAGCGTATAAACAGAGATATGAACAATCATTAGTAGATGCACATTTTGTTGCATTTATTTTAAGCCCATTGGTATTAATTTCTAACCTAGGAATTGATGTCACAAAAGAAGAGAAAAACAAGGGTCTTGAATTTATCAAACAAAAATGTGGCTCTGATTTCTTAGCACTTACATTAAAATTTTTGGAGAAGTTGGAACCGTTTCATAATCATGATCAAAATGTTTTTTTTTTTACCCCAAAGTTGTTGATACAATATCTGACTTTGAATGGTGGAATAGTTTTTATAATGTTTCAGGTAAATCTTTGATTACGGAGAATGATTTGGAATTTGTGAACATGCTAACTACAGCCAAAGCATCGACTGCCTGTGTTGAAAGGATTTTTTTCGACATTTGGTGTAGTTCATTCAAAATTGCGAAACATATTAGGCATAGAGAAGGCATCAAAATTAGTGTTCGTAATGAAACAAATGAACAATGATTGAGGGTAAAATTTATTATTAATTCCTATTATTAAATACTGCTGTAAGATATCTATTCAAGAAATGTCAAGTTTTTTCTTCTTTCTTCAATAAAATGTTTAGATATATTTCATTAGTTTGTGATTCTTTACCTTCAGTTTGCAAATATTTATCAAATAGTTGTTATTTGTGTCAGTTAAAATTTCTTAGTTTAATTTTCTTTAAAAGAAAATGTAGATTAAAGACTAGTGTGTTAGTAGTAGTGATTGATTTATATATATACATATATAAGTGATACACTTTTTATTGTTTATTGTATATTAAAATATTATAATAATAAAAAAATATTATAATGGTTAAATTAAAATAGTAAAAATTGTATTATATAATTTCAACAAAATAACTTAAAATAATTTTTGTTTAATGCTTGACTTCAAATATTTGAAAATATTAATATTCTTCGTTTTTCTAAAATATAAAATCATTTAAACAAAAAAAACCTGGTTTAAACCAAAAAAACCAGGTTTAAACCAAAAAAACCAGGTTTTTGGGTTTTTTTGAAAAAAAAACCTGGTTTTTTTACAACCCTGCTAACATGACTCTCCCTTTACCGCAAAAAAAATAAAATTTTTTTGATAAAAAAAAATTCAATTTTTTTTTAAACGTGCAGACCGAAACAGGAAAGAAAAATTCGCAAGGGTTACCGGGTTGAGAGGTAGTTCACAGTACGCTGGAGATTCCACAATATAAGACCTAACCGTTCGAGCAGGCCAGACATCGGTCCGAAGAACAATCATGAATTATAGAGTGAAGTCGCCGCTGTCAGATATACACTCCGGAATGTACACTAAGAGCTGCCCACCATGAACCACTCCCAAGTAACTGCTGAAATACCTGACGACTAGAACTGGGAAAACCACAAGAGGGTAACAAGACACCTAAGGAGTACTGCCTTCTAAGGCGGGGAAAACTGCACTTTGTTTCTACATAGGACACCTTCGCTGCATAACCATTTCTAACTCCTGATACCGAATCCCACCTATAAACATACCTGTGCATGTTCCGAATTCCACGACTGTTACTGTATGTTGCAACTCCTAGCAGGTTCTATTTACAATACGTTAATCTATCTACCTATACGACCAAAATTTTGCCAAAAAACAAACTAAATTATTTGCAAGTTTTTTAAATTTTGGAAAAAGATTGCAATAAACATACCTGTGCATGTTCCGAATTCCACGACTGTTACTGTATGTTGCAACTCCTAGCAGGTTCTATTTACAATACGTTAATCTATCTACCTATACGACCAAAATTTTGCCAAAAAACAAATTAAATTATTTGCAAGTTTTTTAAATTTTGGAAAAAGATTGCAAGAGTGTTGAGACTGCCAACTGAAAAACAATACATTACTCATAATAATATATACAACATTTGCATAAAATCATGATAAATTGGCCAGTTTGATGTGAAAACAAAATCAAATTACAACATACATTTACCTATATCAGTACTACTGGCACATAGAATAACAAAAAAAAAAATAAGCAACTGGGTATTTACACATGTAACGGATTTATGACACAACGCATTTCATCAAAGTAATCGAGTAACAATATACCAAAGTTTAAAATAGGATAACAAATGCAAAATGAACCCCGTGATAAAGTTAAAGTCTGTAAAAGTGTTGTTTTTTTGGTGTAGAATAAATGTATATAAATGCAGTTATAACAAGAAAACACTGTGCATGGGAAAAGTAGTTATTATGTTCTTGTGCTACCCACACGTAGACTGAACCAGCCTAGAAATTTTTTTAATTTTTTTTTTTACTGGAAACATTGTTTTCCAAAGAAAACCCAGACAGTGATGATGCAGTATCATCAGACTACCCAATTTACCTACCCATAGCCAAATGAAAACAGATGTGACTCATAACACATAGTCACAACAAAACAAGGTCATAATCCCCATAGCAATAAAAGGGCTGATGTATATAGAGTATATATAATTACTAATTTTGAAGACATACATACAAAAAAAAACACAATTTAGAAGCAGAAAGTAAATTTAAGATAATCACAAATTTTAAAAAGGTAGAATTTTCAGGAAGAAGAAAAAAAAATATTTACAAAAAAAAAATCACTACCCACTAGGATTAGATAAAATACTACTCTGCTGACATTGCACTAGAAGAAAAACAAAAAGGAATTTCATGAACGAAACCAAAGGGGTAAATTGGTATGTCACACCTAAGTATCAAAATAAAAACTATAATATGCCAAACTACATTCCTAGACTAAAAGTGGTATAAAAACACATGAAAAAAAAATATATATACATAATTAGGAATCTATAATATCGTACTTGCGTGCATACGATGAAAAGTGCCAACTGACCCAGCCTAACACTTGCTGTTAAAAACAAGGGGGAAAAAAAAATCGGACATTTTCAAAGTACCCAGAATACATCTTAAATTTGAAGAAAAAACTGCACAAAAAGGTGTGCGGAGGGGTATTTACTAATATAAGTAGCTAAATACCACTAAAAAATGTATGTATACACGACACAGGGTGTATAAAAAACACGAAATCGGGTTTTCGATTTTCGCTAAGTGAACCAAAACAAACCATGTTTGGGTCAGAAAACGCTAATATATACGACGAAAAATACATAAATTTACTATAAAATACATTGCAACACATAAACACACATAAATATTATGAAATAAAACTATAAATACGCATAAATAAAAGAATATAGATAAACTAAATTTTATAAATAGGGCGGGATCGTCTTTCACGTAGCCCGTAAGCGTCCTGCGAAGTCGGCTGCGGTCGATTCAATGATTTCGACTTATTCGCTTTGTTAATCGAATTTTCCGCAACACTAGTTTCGCTGGTCGTTGCTGCTATTTCACACTCCTGTACTTCCCTTTCCGATTCATTATTTTCCTCCGATAGAGCTTCCTCCGCTGATTCACTTTTCTGCTGATGGTTATCAGCTGAATTTTCAACCTCCGGAGTTTTGTTTGAGTGAGGAGGAGGGGGGTCGATCTCGGCTGGATCGCTAGCTGAATTTGCTTGGCTTCCGTGAGTGCTGAATTCATTTTGAGTAATCGTACCAGGGTTGCTCTCTTGAGTGTCAGAACTTGGTATAATACAGTAATCGCGATGGCGTCTGCGCTGAGCGAATTGCTCTGCATGGGGAATCGATTGCTGCACATCGATAGGTGGATCGTCAATCGAATCTGGGACACTCTGTTGTTGTTGTGGGTCGTCGGACCAAATCGGGAGTCTGTTTTTAAAGGCAGAGAGGCGATCCACATGGACAACTTGAACGTTTTTGGGATTTGCAACAAGGGCGATTTTAAAATTTACCTCATTTAATTTTTCCAAGACAGTGAAGGGGCCATTATTCAACTTACTTAATTTTTTTGTTGTTCCAGGTGCAATTGCTGGAGTGAAAAGCCAAACCAGATCACCAACTTTTAGTTTTTTGTCAACAGCTGTCTTTTCTCTATACTTTTCTTGATTCTCTGATACTTTTATTAAATGATTGTGCACTTCAGCGTACACCTTTTGCAGAGCTGGTATTAAAAGTTCACAAAAAGAGGGGGCATCATTATAGCTAAATTGGGGGGGTTGAGAAAATAAATTATAGGGTAGGTTAAGGTTTCTGCCATACATAACAGCTGCTGGAGTTAGTTTGGTAGAAGAGTGCACAGCCGTGCGCATGGCTAAAAGTGCAAATTTAAGCTTGGTGTCCCAGTCTGATTGATTCTCATTCACAATATGACACAGGGCGTTTTTTAGAGTCCTGTTCTGGCGTTCTATCTGAGCATTTCCGGCTGGATGATATGCCGTGGTTTTGGGATGTTTTATTCCAAACATTTTGTACACATGCTCGATAGCTGCAGAAATTAAATTGGGTCCTCTGTCGGTTGTAAGACTGCGGAGAAAAAACACTATATACCGCAGGTGGGTCGGTGGCCTTTTTTGGAATCAGTTCGACTACCTCTGATTCAGCCGATCCCCGTTTAAATGAACATTCTCAGTAACAGTGGGATTATTAGTTGCATCATTTGCTTGCTGACCCTCCGCATAATTTTGTACTCTGTTCCTACCACTTCTGTTGCTGTTGTAATTATTTCCTCTGTTTCCCCTGAAGTTTCCTCTCCTGTTGTAACTTCCCCGGTAACTATTGTCATATCCTCCCCTGCTCCTAAAATTATTGCCTCTGCTCCTATTAAAATTATACACATACTGGGGGCACTCTCTAGCATAATGACCGGGTTGGGAACAATAAAAACAAGTAATACTTCTACTGGGCACTCTTTCCTGGCTCTGCACCTCTCTCTCTCTGCTTTTATCACTTATAAGGTTGTCTAGTTTAGAATTTAGAGCCTCAATTTGTATTCTAAGAGTTTCTATTTCTGCACTGTTGTCCCTAGTTGGCTGAGTAGCTGCACAAGCTAGATTCTGCGGGAAATTTTGTTGAAATAAAAGGGGGTTTGGTTCCTCATGTAAAGTGTAAAAAGGATTTACACTGCGGCACGCTCTTTCCTCCAGGAGAGCAAAAGTTAAAATTTGCTGTGGGGTTTTGGGATCTTTGGTGATGACACCCTTTCTGATCTCAGGTGCAAGGTTGTTTAAAAGCATAGAGTGAAGCATGGCTTCACGGCTTTTGTTGACAATGGCATCAGCTACTCCATCAATAACGAGTGCCTTTGATGAGAGGTCAGATGCAGCATCAAAAAACTCTTGCACTGACATACCTGGAGTTTGCTTAAAGTTGAGGAATTTGGCAAGTGCAACATCAGGAGTAGGTGTTTGGACAAATTTATTTTTTAAAATACTTAATAATTCTGCACTAGTTTTATCTTTGTGGGGCTTAACTAATCTCGCCGCAGTACCATTCAAGCGGTTAAGGAGGGCAAATGTTTTCTCACTATCATCCCAAGCAAAAAGGGTGGAGAGACTATCCAGTTTCTCTGAAAAGTCAGTAAATGAGACTGAGCTAGCCTCTCCATTAAATGGTGGTATGTTGCACAAGTTGTCAACTAACGAATTTTTTTTCTGGAGCTCTACCAGCTCCTTAGTAGGATCTCCTTTGGCCATAATAAAGTCAGATAGATACACAGAACTCCCAAAAAAATAAAAAAAGAAGGCAGAAAAGGGGAAAAATGGGGATTATAAAACTCTGTAGCACAAGAACATCACCAGTTTCATTATACAAATTTTAAAAATATCAATATTATAGTTGACTAGATATTTAAAAATATATAGAGAAAACTTTTACTAGGCAAATATATGTAAACAATTTCATAATAAGTAAAAACCGATACCCAGTTGCTCCAATTATATAATGTAAAACAAAATTTACAGTCAAAAACAAAAGTTTTAATTCTTGGTAACCGCAGGAATGTTTCTACACGGCACCATTTTCTTGTTGGGGTATTTGATAAAGTGATAAATAACCAAAAGAATGAATTTTGTTGATTTCAGAAATTGAAACAATTTTTCACAATTACTAATTAAAAATCCAAAACAGAGAGATGCTATAAACAAAACAAACCAAATAAATTTTGAATAACTAAAAAATTAATTAAGTAAATGAATAAATTTGCCAAAAGGTATCAACAAAATTCTCATTTATCACCATACCGCTTATACCCAACAAGTGGTTTGACGAATTGGAACATTGTTATGGTAAATTAAATGAAATTCATTAAAACTTTATAGAGCAGATTTGAATAAAAAAAAACAAAAAAAAAGGGTCCTGCAATCCTTCCAGAATTTGAAAGGCACAAAAAAAGGGGAAAGAAGTTAATTAAAATAAGGATATAGATAATTAATTAAAGTTACAAAACATGATCATATCAATGTACCAATTTGCCAGAACCATGCGAGTGATTTTGTATAGTGGTTAGTACCATACCAAGAAAAAAAAAGGTAGATCAATTTTCTTTTAATAAGAAGTTGGTGTGATTTAATTACCTTAAATGCAGCTAATAAACTTTTAAGAATTAAACATAGTTAATATAAACTTTTTCTTTTACAGTTATCTACAATTCTTTTACTTCAATTAAAAGTAGGTTAAATTTATTTTATTTATTAAATCTCTTTCTTTATAGAGGAAAATAAAAGGTACTTCACAATATTTAGAAGAAGCAATTTAATATTTAAGGAAAACCAAATTAATAAACATTTTTAGAAACAGATCCAGAATTTAAATTTACTTCATTAAATTTAATTCTTTTAATAAGAATAATACAACATTCTCAAAAACAAGTAAAGAGTTTAAATTTTACTTATATAAATTTTTATTAACAAAAGAAGGTTACTTGGAATTTCAATTTCAGTAAATTCATCTTAGAAAAGAATTAAATATTAAATAATTACTTGCTCTGATTATTTAAATAATTAAACAAAACTCATTATACTTCAAACAGTAAAATTAAGTAAAGGTTTAGTAAAATAAAGAATGAATTTCCATAAAGTAGTCAAACAGATGAGAGACTAACCAATAGCATGAATATGAATTTATTAATTAATTAACAAGTATATTAATTAAGACACCGTCACGTATGTATATCAAGATTTTCTCATTGTAGAAACATAGAAATAACACAAGAATAACATTTTTATCAGTAGAAAGGAAATAGTTACCGAGACTTCTTTGGCAGACTCGACACTCGAAGTATCCACTATAGGAACAAATCATTAATGTTATTACTGGTTTGATAGTTTTATCTTTATAAACATTGGGCATTATTTGAGGAAATTTCAGGTAACCCTGGACATCTAGGTGGTCCTTTTCTCCTCCATTTCACAATATGGATCTAGGAAGCAGTATATGCTCTTTCCTTAAAGATGAATCATAACGCAGGAATCTCGACGTAGAAAAATGGATTTCGGTGGTGTAGAAAAATGACCGGTCCTTCCTCCCGTCTTAAGTGACTGTCATAACAAAAGGACGTCATCAACCAGCGCTGACGATACTAGCTCTCTATTCCGGGTTTTTTTTTTTTAAAGACGATTGCTCGACGTTTATATATATTTAACCATCTGTGATTCCAAACTCCATATCTGAGACAAAGTTTTCCTCTTAGCTGAGAGTATCAGTTATGAGTAAAGTATATTTTTACTCTCTTCATTTCTTCATCGACTATATATCGGGGAACCAGATACCTTTTTTCTTTACCGGACCTTCCAGTTACACATTTTTTGATCGAATGCCTCTCAAATTCTCTGGCCACCACCAGGAAAACTCCAGGGGGGGGGGGGGAGAGGAAAGGCCCCAGCCTTCCCCTAAAAAACTCATATACCGTATCTCCCAGGCTACAATCTCCCGCGCTAAACTATACCAGGGAAAAAAAACATTCCCCGCGAATACGTTACGTAAAACCATTGGTCGTCGCTCTCTCTCGCGGGTGGAACTACTTCGCATAGGGGTGATGGCATGTGTACAGCTGTTCCGTTTTCGCTCCCTTCTTTCGACCTCCCACGTGAACTGTTGTTTACATAAAACGGAATAATTGGGCTCGTAAAAACGAATAATAAAACTTTAACAATACGGGCCACTATCTGCCGCCCGAGTCCTGCTTTTTCCACGAAAGATCTACAGAGCAGATTAAGGCGACCAACACCGCTAAAGTTGTTTACGAAAAAACAGCAAAAATGGAGTCATAAAACTCCTGACAATACAAGCTAATATACGTTGTCTGGGAAATGGATTTTTATTGCCCAAGTGTCCGAGAGCATTTGAAAATTTCCCATGGTAACAAGGACCACCCCAGTGAAATTATAACTTACAGGGGAAATGTAAAAATTATGATTTTAAGTTAAAGAGACAATGAATTTGTTTTAGCTTAGACATTTAAAAGAAAGAAAAGGTATTTTAACTCCATTATTTCAGACTAAAATAAAGAGAATATTAAATGAAAAACATTACGATTATTATAAAAGGAGGGGGGGGGGCTACAACTTATATAGAAAAAATAAGGAAAATATGGAAAATTTAGAATAAGTGAAAAAAAACCTACCCTAACAAAGGCATTATACTTCATATCCATAATTGTTGCTGTGTAAGCATGCTATTTAAATTAATGTATTACAATGATATAAGAGAAAGTTTTGTCATGACCACAACATACTAGTTTCAATTTCTGAATAAATAAAATTTTCACCCCAAGCCCGAGCGTGAAAAAAAAAAAAAAAAAAAAAAAAAAAACACAGTGGTCCCACTCCGGGCACACCTAATTTAAATTCCAAACTTGCAAACGGCACCAAGAATATTTTAATGAAATTTTGTTTCTACAATGAAAGCTTAAAATAAGTTCTTATTTTCTAAAAAAGTCCTTTGTAAATTCCGGTGTCAGTCAGTAATTTCTCATTTTACGAACAGAATTTGTTTGTGCCGGAAAGGGTTAACTGCCGAAACTATATGGGCGGAGTCTTCAATGCTTTTACTGAAATCCGTTTGCCACCAAAAATTCTGAAAGATAATATTCGGTATCTTCAATAGCAAAGTTTTTGTCATTAAATAAAGTATATTTTAACATATTAAAATAGTGGTAGCTTGGCAGGGTTTTTTTCATACACTTTTATTTTGTATAGTGCGAAAACTCACCATTAGCAGGGAATGGGTTAACCCTTTGAAGGGAGGTGGTTTATATTCAAGCCATTTAATTTTAATACAAAATTGTGAGAGAATTTTTTAATATATTTTGCTTTTATAATTTTTGGGGAAAAAAAAAACCCTTTTTAAAATTTCATTTACTTATTTTCAAACGATATTGTTTGTAATTTCTAAGTTAGCTTTTAACATTACAGCAACATAATTACTTTCCCATGAAAGGGTTAAAAGAAAAAGCAGAAGTGAATGAGTGTGTATTTCTTTTAAATGTGTGTTAAAGGTGTAAATTAACAATATAATAAATACACAGTAAAATAACTTTTATTAGGCTGTTTGACAATTTTCTTCTCACTCGGAACCATAATTTTTTTTTTTTTTTTAATGGCTTGGAGTGAGCCGAAACATGTCAAACACCCTAATAAAAGTTATTTTACTGTGTATTTATTATGTTGTTAATTTACACCTTTTTATCATTTAAAATAAATATATTATTACTAGGTGTTATAATTTATTATATTGTGAATGAGTGTGTGTAACGATTTTTACATTCTTTCTTTAGCGATAAATTGAAAATTTAGGAATTTTTCAGGTGAGTTTACTAAATGATTTAGGGGCACTTGATAATCCAATTCGGGGCTATCCGCATTATAAGAACACACTGAAGGGTACATGCACATAAAGTATCGTTTTTAATTGTGAATTCTAATAGATTTTTTATATTTACTATTATACTTTTTTTAGATTACTTATCAATTACACCAAAAAGCCTTCTCATGTGAAAGATATCAGTTACGTATTCAAATAATAAAGTTTTGAAATTTATTTAAAACTACATTTTAAAATGAATAAGCAACTTGTGTCCTGATTTCGCTTAAAATGTATTGTTTGGCAAAGTTTCAAAAGACTTGGGCCCAATTGTGGTGACGCTGCCACTTTCTTCTTAGTTTTGCATAATCGTTTATATTACTTTTATTTTTATTTATTTAATTTTCTAAAGTGCAATTTTCTTTTATTTCGATGGTGTAAAAATGAAGTTATGCTATATTTAGAAGGAAATATATGTGTGATGAAAACAATAACGCAGATCTTTGTAACTATTGTTTATAACATCAGCATTATTGACGGATATTTGTTAACTTTATAATATAGATATAGTAATTAAATTTTTGGCAAATTAAAAACCTATCCTATCAATTGAAAAATAATAGAGTGAAAGATTACATAGACAAATATTTATTTACCACAAATCTTATGATTTGCAAACATTTTCTTTTGCTCAAAAATACTTTTCAAAGATACTTTTTTTTCCCCCCCAAGATGTCATTTTATTTTCCTCAAGGGAAACTAAATCGGTAAGTGGTTTTATGAAAGCGCCGAAAAGCATTTTACTAAGGTAAATAGAAAAATATCGTTAATATTTCTTTTTATGCAATATTGACAAACAATTTTTGATATCGGAAAAACATCTTCTGATATATATTTTTATGTAATATTAACAAATAGTTTTTTTTATAAAAGTGAAAGATGAGAAGTGTTATCTAGATTTGTCTTTTCATGTCTTTTCTAATAGTTTTTTATGAGAGACACTTATAAAAAGGGAAAAAGCAGAAATAAATATGAGTGAGTGCACAACTTTCACATTTCTTCTTTAGCTATAAATTGAAAATTCAGGAATTTCTCACCTGAGTTTACGAGATGGTTTAATGACACCAGCAGATGTAACTCAGATTACAGAACATACTGCACAGAACGCATAATTTTTAATTGGGAATTCTAATAGATTGTTTATATTTAATATAGTGCTTTAGATTGTTCATCAATTATACCAAAAAGTATTTTTACGCGAAAGACTTCAATTATAATAAAGTTTTAAAATTTATTAAAAACTAAATTTTAAAATTAAATAAGCGGCCTGAGTCTCAATTTCGTTTGTTTATATATTATTTTATAAAGTTCCAAAGGGATATGGGTCAATTGTGGTAATGCTGTCATAATATAACGCAAATCAGTAAATTGATTTACAGTAAAAAAAAAAAAAAAAAAAAAAAAAAAAAAAAAAAAAATGAAAATACTTTTTATGTTTTAATTCGATGGTGTGAAAAATGAAATTATGCAGTATTTAGAAGCGAATATGTGTGCGTTGAAAGCGATAGTTCAGGTCGTTGCCACTATTGTTATGACACCGGTGGCACTCGAGAATATGTTTTTGTTTTATCATATAGATATGGTAATTAAGTTTTTGGTAAATCAAAAGCTATACTATCTTATTAAAGATATGTTGCGTGCACAGATATTTATTTACTACAAGTCTTATAAGATTCGAAAACTTTTTCTTTTGCACATAGTTCAAAAATACTTTTCAAAGATAACTTTTTCCAAGAAGTCATTTTACTTGCCTCAAGGGGAAAATAAATCAATGAGTGATTTTATGAAAGCGCTGTACAAACATTTTGCTATAAGGGAAATAAAAAAGTATCGTTAATACTTCTTTTATGTAATATTGACAAAAAATTTTGATAGCAGAAAAATATTAAGTGTTCTTCTTATTCAATATTGACAAACAGTTTTCTATTAAAGTAAAAGATGAGTGGTGTTATCTAGGTTTGTCTTTTATGTCTTTTCTAATCTTTTGTTTTTTCTTTACTAGAAATGTTTAAAGAAAGAACAGAAGCGAATGCATAAGTGCGTGGTTTTTACATTTACTCTTTAGCGGTGAAATGAACATTTAGAAATTTCTCACATGAATGGTAAAATGACATTTTTAGTAAATTCAATATTTTCTTTTCACAATCATTTTGTCTTATGTATATACACACACGCAAATTTCGCGATTAATGTATTTAAAACGTGAAATTTACGTATTCCTATGCATAATTGAAACAAATTGACTGTGAAAATAAAATAGTGAATTTACTAAAAATGTTATTTTACTATTCATTTGAGAAATTCTTAAATCTTCAGTTTATCTCAAAAGAGGAAATGCGAAAATCTTCTCATCTTATCTATTTCTTAAATCTTAATCTTATTTTGCATCCACTTATGAGAAAATAGAAATAAAAGTAACCTTTAATATTTTTAAATTTTTTTCACTTTAAATAGAAAAAAGTACAGGTAGCAAAAGAGACTTTTCGTGTTTCAGAAATACCTCGGAAATCTTTATCTTATTTTTACACCTCGGAAATCTATTGGTTGTGAGGTTAAAGGAGTTTGTTTTCGGAATCGTGGGCGACACGAAAAGGTTATATTATACGAGGGAAAGTCATTAAGTAAGTCACAAAAGATAATTAAATAATAACTTACAATGATATTCACTTCAAAACTATTTTTATTTCTCAACATATTCTTCACCAATATTTATGCTCTGAAGATTCCAGAATCGAAAATAAAATTTACGCTACTTCGTACCAGAATATTTGCAGGCTAAAATTTACTGTCTTTTAATTTCAATAAAATTTTCTCGTTGATTTTTACACATTAAAAATGTATATCATGAATTCCCATAAATAAAAGTTCGGATAAAATTAAAACTAACAAATTTTATTATTACCAAGCAAAAGTCTGGTTCAGACAAAGCCGGTTATAGCGCTTCGACTACTCACTTCAAAATATCACATCACATTTAAATTAAAACTGAAACGCAGTAAAAGTAAAAAGGTTACAATAATTTTTGGCAATGCCTTATTTCGCCAAGTCAACAACAGAACATTTTTTACATGCACTTATATCACCGTTTTATCAGTGCCCCAACACCAGCTGCATAACATTCTTTGGTGTTGCTGTCTCAGCCACATTAGGACTTCAAATCGAACCTTTTCATCATCTGTGAACATCATCTTGCTTCCAAGATTGTTTTTTAGTGGACTAAACAGATGAAAATCGCTTGGGGCCAAGTCAAAGCTGTATGGTGGATGTTGAAGAAGTTGCAGGATGATGCTCACAGATGACGAAAAGGTTCAACTTGAAGTCCTAATGTGGCTGAGACAGCAACACCAAAGAATGTTATGCAGCTGGTGTTGGGGCACTCATAAAACTGCGTGATATAAGTGCATGAATATTGGTGGCGAATATGTTGAGAAATAAAAATAGTTTTGAAGCGAATATCATTGTAAGTTAATATTTAATCATCTTTTGTGACTTACTTAATGACTTATCCTCTTATTTTAGTAAACCTCTTTGCTAGATCAAGAAACGTATCTCTTTTACAGTGTAGGTTTAAACTGTAGAGTTGAATTTCAGATCTGACTGATAACGAGCCTTATGGCGGTTTGGCGGTATTCCATACACATGAGTGATCTAATTTAGCCTGCTGACATTTTCACCGTATTTTCAATTTCAATACATTCATCAGATAAGTTTTCAAAAAACAAATTTTTTTTTTTGAAAATGGGTATTTAACCCATTTATGCCCAGCGTCGATGCTTTAGTAAAATGTGAAAAAGTGCATTCGACACCACTTTTTTATAAATTGAAATTTGGTAACTTATTTTATGGAGGACTCCTCGATAAAATTAGACACCTCATTTTTATTTACAAAAAAAGTGGTGTGAGATGCACTTTTTCCCATTTTACTAAAGCCTCCCAAAATTGGGACGCTAGGCATAAAAGGGTTAACAGTGCCCAAAATGGATACACAGTGGTAACCAAAACAAGCATGACCAAATTTGGGCACATACCTAAGAATCTTTCGACCCAAATTGGGCTTTATTTTTTTCAGTGTACATAATCTAATATAATTTCCTAAAAATTGGGTTTTAGTGTAGAACTGATATAAAGGGAGAGAGTTACTTTATTAATTTACGCAGAAAGAGATCCTCTGAGCATTATGAAGTAAGAAAAAAAACTTCAGAAGAAAAGTTTCTTTCGTGTTGTCCAAATTATCAAAGCGGGACTTTTGAAAGCCTGGTGTTGCTTGACTAGTGATGCGATGAGCCTCACAATTTTTCAATCGATTTTTGCTGGACTCGAGAGCAATACTTAATCTTTTTTGAGTTGATTATATAGATTATGGTTTTAAATTAAATTGCACCATAGTTTGTGATTACAGAAGGATTTTTACTATAATATCTCTAAGTCAATGCCAAAGTTGTTCTTATTTGACAGTTTTTACAATTAAAGCAATCGATTGCACCAAACAAATTCTAAATAACAATCAAATTGGGTTTCTTTTCTTATCGCAAGTCTATGACATGAATCAAGCTAAATACAAGAAAGAAACATCATCCGCCAAGATCATCCGATTCTGAATCACTTCCCAACACTTCCAAAATACTGTGACAAACTTCAACCGTATAATAAGGTGAAACAAAATATCTTAAGTAAATAATTTACAAAACGCGTAAACTCATTTGAAAAATCCATTTCAGCAATTACCGTTCATAGTCGGAAAGGTATACGAATTTTTTTGTGCAATCCTATATAGCATGATCATTAAATTTGTATATATACTACATGATTCAGTTCAGTTAGAAAATGATACTCGAAGATACTGTTGGAGACCCACCTTCAGCAATATCTGCCAGTAGATGGATATGTATCCTAATATTTTTGTGCAATCCTGTATGTTATCTACACATTGCTATACGCACCACATATTAAGCTAAAAGTTAATTATAGTAAAAATGCATAACACCTAAAAACGTACTTACTCCGTGCAGTTACCATCCATAGATGTGAATGTATCCAGTTCTTTGTGTAGCCCTGTATATGAATTTATTTATAGTCTACAGCCATTTTTTAGTGTGCTAAGTGTAATTCAGGTGCAAAATGCATTACACAGTTAAAACCCATCGTTAAGTAATTCACACCCATAGACATTAAGGCTTTTCATTTCTTTTGTGTAGCACTGTGTATGATCTATAGAATTTACTCACACAATGCGGTTTTAAAAAATTTAGTTAAACTTAAAAATGCATACTATAACTGAAAACGCACTTCCAGCAATTATCGCTCATAGACAGTATTGTAATCGAATTCTGTTTTGTGTCCCTGTAAATGACAAATATATTCATTTTATATTTTGCAGTAAGCATCTTGTAATGCATCTCTATGATGTATATAAATTTCATTATGTTTGAAGTAGTGTAACATCATTAAAATACGCTGCAAACGAATTTTCCCAGTAGACCATTGTGTAATTAAATTCTTCTGGGTCGCCCTGTAAATGAATATTCAATGCTTTGTACTCCATATGCTATAGAAAATATGTTTTACCCAACCTCATAAATGTATATCAATTTCATTATGTTTGAAATAGTGTAACATCATTAAAATACACTGGAAGTGATTTTACCCATAGACCCTAATGTAGCGGAATTCTTTTGAGTGTCTCTGTAAATGAACTATAAATGCTGCACAGTTGCAACGCTTCAACAGGCGACATGCTATGGTAATTCTCAATAACATGCATCAATGACATAGAAATCGAAGTTATAATTACTAAAGTAAAAGCGCGGACGGGCCAGTATTGAATTCAGACACTTTTCTCCGAGAGGGATTTCTGTGGCTCCGGTGGGGGACATTATAAAGTTCCGTGTGGGGGGGGAATTCCACTTTTTGACCATTGAAAGCATAAAATCTCAAATCTTCTGGGGGACATTTCAAATCTCCGGGGGGGATGCCCCCCCCCTTTGAACTCAACACTGGGACAGACGGACGGACAGACAGACGAACCGAATTCATAAACACTTTTGAACTATTGAACTATATTTTGAACTGTTGAAAAGTGTTAAAAAGCGAGTAAAAAGGAAGAATGTTATATGCAAAATTTTTCTAACAATTTTATGTCTTCTTTTAAACAAAGCTTTGTATTTAGAGTAAATTTTTACGAAGACTGTACCAAATACCTTTTTTTTCATTCGTATTTATGTCTTATCACTTTTAATATCTAAGATGCTAAAACAGAGTTTGACAACACATTCAATAAGTGCATTCAAATAGACAAAGCTGGTCATCGGTTTTCAATTATTAAAAAAAAAAAAAAATCATTTTGAAATATTTTGTTATTATTTTCTTTGCTGATTTCGTTGGACTCTGTATGAGATTCAACCAGTGTGCATGCATGCATGCATACAAGGACACGTGTCTGTAATTTATGAAGCTCCAGAGAGCTATTTTCTTCTTTGAGAAAGTTTTTTTTTTATGTAGGCATATATTTTGTAAACAAACTAAGCCACGTGGATTTCAAGTTTATAACATCGTTTTCTATAGTCAAATTTTCAAGAAATCCAATCCACAGATTATTTACTGAAATAGTAAGTAATCTGTTATATATCTGTTATGTCTGTTGTCTATTTTTTCTGTTATAGTTAAGTAATCTGTGATCCAATCCCTCCACATTAGTTGAAAATATATATGACGTTTACCAGATTCTTTTGGCAGCTTTGTTTCCATGGAAACAGACAAATGACGTAGAATTGACTACATTGGTGACAAAGAGAAGTAAAATTCTCTTTTTACTTACTCATCATACGTAGTATAGGGTAAGTCTTGTAATCGTTTTAAAAATCGAAAAAAAAAATGACTGATTTACACGTTTCAGACACTGGAGATTCCGAAAAACATATTTAAAAAAATAAAAAAAATTGCCGTCCGCCTGTCTATGTGTCTGTAAACGCTCCATCTCCCGAACAAATTGAGATAGAGACTTGAAGTTTGGTATGTACTTAGTATGTAATAATGGGAAGAAGCTTATTGAATTTCGGTAACCTCGATTATTCGGAACTATTTTTTTCGAGCTCTCGAAATATTCGTTATGATAAAAGGTGCATAAAATTTTTCGAAATTGTTTATTTTAAGGAGCGAATATAAAATACAATAAAAAAAACCTAAATTTTGCATAAAGAATGAAGTCGAGCGGATGATTAGTTGCCGAGATATTTATAATACTATTTTCCACAGTCTTTGATTTTTCATGACACTATATTTCATTCAAATTTCAATTCAAAGATATATTTTAATTGGAAATGAGATGCTTCATCTGACGCAGTAAACTGTTAGTTAATATAATTATAATTTTTTGACGCAGTAAACTGTTAGTTAATATGATAATCATTTTTTGAGTTATAAGGATGTTTCTTTTACGCAATTCAATAATAGAGCATTTAAAGTTTATGACGTCATCAAGCCACGATTTTATTCGAATTGCAATGCATTTTATAAGTAGTTTACACATGTTTTATTTTCATATTTTATATTATGCATATCCATGATGGGTAAGTATTACGTGGTCCCCAACGACTAGTTTTGTCTTTTAATAGATATTTATTAGACTCCTACTTTTTCGTTGGTCTCAAGCAATGAATTTTACGTTTCGCGAAAAATTGAAAACACGAAATGTAGCAAAATTTATTTTTGATACGAAAATATACTTTGTGGTGCATTTCATTTCAAGATATATTTCATGAAGGAAAAATTAACAGGCGATTTCTAAGTTTTCCTTTTTACTTTACTGTTGGTAACTATTAAGATGTAGAAACTACTCACTAAGAATTGCCCCCCAGGGGAATACCTTCTTTAGGTATTTACGGGTTTCGCGACTCCGGATTCCCGAGCGATCTTTCTCCTTTCCTGTCTTCTTCTCTTTTTAGTTGTCTATCCTTTTTTCTTTGTTTCACACTTTTTAATCTTCTCTTTTCAGTTTGTTTTACCTCTTTGTTCTTGATTGTTATACTAACTTTTTGTTCCTATTGTTCTTTGTTCTACTAACGTTGTTTTCGTTCTTTTGTTAAAAGGAAAAAAAAATAAGAAAAAAGCCTAAAAAAGACAAAAAATACTACTTGTTTCTAAGTTTTCTCTCACATGACTTCTTTTTTATTCAATAGTGGAGTTTTTTATTTTCACGTGAGACACTCTGGGTGCTGAGGTTTTTTAATCTCTTCGACTCGGTTCTACCTTTTTAGGCTGATCTTGAGTCCCAGAGTGCAGGGCATTTTCCGAATTCCGGTTCCGTGATCGGAGGACGCCATACATCGTATGGTGGCTGTTAGGACCAACACCGGGAGACTGGTGCCTTTCGGTGGAAGGGGTTGTAGGTTGGACAGAGCTGTAAAGGCTTACCTACTGACTACCTGATTTCAATGTGAAAGAACTAGATATTAGGAATTGCTATCGAGTTTAATCCAACGTTCAAAAAACGTGGATGTTTGTTGATAAATAGTTTTCGCCCTTTTGAGAACCTGCGCCCAGAAGTAAGGTTAAGAAGGGTCGGTGACTAGGCCTGACGCCTGGCGTTCTACAACTCTCTCTCTAATTATGGCTGCAAATACAGGAAATAAAATATGCGAAGTGGAAGCCCCACAGCCAAATACTTCCTGGGCTGATAAAGTCGAGGAAAGTTTTCTTTCCTATTCTGAAAATAAAGGTGCACCCTCTGATGCAAGCAAAGCTTGTAGCCTCTTAGATTTGTCGTATAGAAATGCACGCTTCTTTATCGTAAAATGTGCTGAAGGCAATTTTGCCCTCAAATCACCTTTCCTAATACAAAAAGCTATACAAGGACTTGTTGGTGAACCAAAGACCATTAAAAAACTAAGATCTGGTGACTTACTTATTGAAGTTAAAAATTCAAGTCAAGCTGAAAATATAATGAAATGTAAATTCTTTGGAAATATACCAGTTACTGTATCTGCTCATAATTATCTAAATAGCTCGCGTGGTGTCATCTCAGAACAAGACCTCACATTTGTCTCAGAAACTGAAATACTTGAAAATCTTAAAGAACAACATGTTACAGGAGTTCGAAGAATCACAATTAAGAGAGATAATAAAATCATCCCAACAAAACATATAATACTTACATTTGATATACCTAACCTACCCACCAACATAAAAGCTGGATATTTAAGTTGCCCAATTCGACCATATATACCAAACCCATTGCGCTGTTTCAAATGTCAGAAATTTGGTCACTCCAAAAATAGCTGCCGTGGAACCCTAGCATGTGCTCGATGTGAAGAAAAAGAACATGAAAGTGAAAGCTGCACAGCTCCTGCTCACTGTGTAAATTGTGAAAAAGATCATCCGTCATACTATAAATCATGTGAAATCTGGAAACTTGAGAAAGAGATCCAAACAGTGCGCACAAAACAGAACATTTCATATCCAGAAGCAAGGAAAATAGTTAAGTCTCGCACACCAAATACAGGTTTAACTTACTCTGCTGCATTAACTGGTAATAAAAAATATCAAACAATAGCCACTCAAACAGAAGCAACTACAGTAGAGTCTCGATAATTCGAGGTGGACGGGACCGGGCTTACCTCGAACTATCGAAAACTCGAATTATCGAAATCATAAAATTTAATTAATAAATAAATGAAGATAAAGCAAATTTTAAATTTCAGTGTATATTTGAATGAAAATTGTACTTACAAATTATTACATTACTGTTGATAGCAACATGTTAATTATATCTTAAAATAATTGTCAATTGTTTTTTATTTTGACACATTACCCCGTTTCCGATCAGCAATATCACGCCATCGTCGAAGCAGTATATTGTCGGCTGGAGTCGACTCAGGCTATTGCTCCACGTATCGCATGGTGGACTCTAGTGCATCAAGCAGCCCCTCGCTGTGACTCATTAGCAGTGTGGAATCTGTCGGATTCTGGCAGAATCGTAAATTCTAGTTGTTCGTGACTATTTATCAATTCCTCGATAACTTCTGGCACAAAATCGTAAAAAAAAACAGTTTTTAAATATTTCTGGAGTCATCCAAGCACTTTTTTTTCCTATACGTAACCGGCAGTGAAAATATCGAGACATGCTTAAATGCTCCTGGCTTTGCAGCTTTTCTGATAACAAGTTTAATCTTGTGATTTCCTGAAGCATTTGATGCAGCAAGTGTTAACCTCTCTTTGCTTTTATGTGACCTGGACTACTTTTCTCTTAGCTTGACTCGATAGTTTTAAATGGTAGCATTTTGAAATTAAGGCCAGATTCATTTCAATTATAACTTCCTGCAATTTCTTGCAAAATTGCACGGCAACAACCTCAGAATCTTCAGATAGCTTCTCTCGACAGATCTCTTAGTTGCCGGATACGATATATGTTTTTTTCAACTTGTCAAACCAACCTAGCTACACTAGCAGTGACGTTTTCATCACTTTCTTCAAATTCTTTTCGAAACAGCAAAGCTTTTTCTTGAAGAATGGGACCTGAAAGAGGGCATCATTTTTTACTTTGCTGTGTAAACCACATATAAAATGGCTCACCGGTATTTTCATACCAAGGCTTTTTTAAGGATTTTCTGTCCAAGGATAAATCAAAGCAGTTATTAGTAGAAAACACCTCTAGTTTACTTCTGTTCCGATATGTTCGTAGTCGACAAAAGGAGTGAGTGGGGCGGGAGCTCGTTGAAAAACTATACCCTGATTTTCTCCAATTTCACCCGGCGTGATCCCCGGCACTTATAGGAAGAATACGCCAGTTTTCTTTAAGAGGGTGGATTTCTGTAGGTGGCTTCAGGGTGCGCAGTTCACATATGACACGTCGAACAACAATAAAAATCAGATACTTGAATTTTATGGTGCGAAATAATTCTTTCACCTGTTGCATATATGTTGGTCATTATTTGGAAGCTAAACTGATTTTTTCACTAACTCGGATTTACGGGAAACTCGAACAATCGAGACTCTACTGTATTCAAGAAAACATTCTAAATCAAAAATATGCTCCTACACAAAAGTCCTCGCTGCTTAACAATAATTCTCAGTCTATATCTAGTGCAACAAATAAAAGAGATAAAGATAAATCAACCAATAAATCAAATAACAATTCTCAGAAAATTAACTCCTATATCTCTTACAACAAAAACTCTCAATCTGTAAAAGTTCGCCATACAGAAGATGAAATTCATAAATTATCCGTAAAGTCCACTCCCAACAGCTTAGGAAAAAGGAGAAAAAACACACCAAAAACCATTCCACCAGATAAAAAACTGTCTAATGCTAAAATACCAGCAAATTCTACATTAAACAAAACAGGGAAAATAATATATGAAGATCTCGGAATTGATCTTCACCCAACACCTTCTGATGAAGAAGGAATGTCCACGTCATCTGAAGCAGAGGAAAATGGTGTTGATGTTTCCATCTAAATAAAAAAACTAAATAAAAAAACAATGACTAATATTATTTCTTGGAACTGCCGTGGCTATCGTAATAAATATGATGAAATCCGTTCTATTCTACATGACCACCAACCTCTGTGTTTAGCCCTACAAGAAACACATTTAAAACCCAGTGACAAAGCCAAATTACGCAGCTATGAGACTCATAGAAAAGACTTTACAGGGAATGATAGGGCCACTGGTGGTGTGGCTCTTTTCGTTTATCGCAGTTTACCCCACACGCCTATTGCTTTAAATACAAACCTACAAGCTGTTGCAGTGCGTGTATTTATAAAAATACTCATAACAATATGTACCATCTATCTACCTCCAAACCAAACTATCCAGTCAGCACATCTTGATAGTCTCCTTCTCCAACTCCCTATTCCTTATATCTTTGTTGGAGATTTTAATGCACACAGCCAAATGTGGGGCAACCGTGACTCTAATCAACGTGGTGATATAATAGAAAAACTCATTTCTGACAATGGCCTATGTCTGCTCAATAATGGAGATCATACCTACTTTCATGAGCCAACACATACCTTTCATGCAATAGATCTTACAATCTGCTCTCCCTCACTATATCCTTATTGGAATTTCTGGGTCTCAAATGACCTGCACGGCAGTGATCGTTTTCCAACCTTTATCTCACAGACTACTCCTGATAGGGATTCTAATAACTATTTTAAATGCTATATCTATGACAAAGCCAATTGGCGAGCTTTTACAGATCATGCTAAAATTACAAATGATATGATAGACGGTGATATTGACGATGCGCTTGCTAACATCACTCAGTGTATTATCAATGCTGCAGACATCAGTATTCCCAAAACATCTTGCACACAAAGACACAGAAAACCTTGGTGGAATAATGACTGTCAAAAAGCAAAAAAAAAAAAAAAAAAAAAAAAAAAAAAAAAAAAAAAAAAAAACAGAAGGCATGGGGCATCTTCCGGAGGTATCCCAACAATGCAAACTATATTGCATTCAAAAAAGCAAAGGCTGAGGCTAGAAGAGTGCGACGTAAAAGCCAACGTGAATCCTTGATAAAATACGTTTCCAATATAAACTCTAATACATCAAGTAGAGATCTCTGGAAAAGAGTGAAAAACTGTATGGGCCTGTATTCTGAAAGTCACATTTCAATATTAAAACACAATGGTCAAACAATAACATCCCCTGAAAACATAGCTGAAACAATGGCAAGTACTCTTGCATCTAATTCTAGCTCCGACTCATATCCAGAACCTTTTTTATCCTACAAAAGACAAATGGAAACTTCCAGCATCAATTTTAATTCCTGTCACTCTGATACATACAATCGACCTTTTACTATTTCAGAGCTCTTAAAATGTTTGGAAAAAAGTTGTTTATCTGCTCCAGGTCCCGATGGGGTCACTTATACCATGTTGAAACATCTTTGCATCTCCTCTCTCAATAATCTTCTCGCTTTCTATAATAGGATTTGGACAGATCACATTTTTCCTGATGCCTGGCATAAAGCTATTATTATTCCTTTTCCCAAGCCAGGAAAGGATTCTAGTAACGCAAATAATTACAGACCTATCGCACTCTCTAGCAGTCTTTGCAAGCTTCTGGAAAAAATGGTCAATTGTCGCCTGGTGCATGTTTTAGAATCTAACAGGTGCCTTGCAGCCTTTCAAAGCGGATTCAGACGGGGTAGGTCTACTATTGATAACCTCATTTTTTTAGAAACTCACATACGCACCGCTATTTTAAAACGCAATCATCTGGTCTCAGTGTTTTTCGACATGATGAAAGCATATGATAAGACTTGGCGATATGGTATCCTGCGCGATCTTTTTAACCTGGACTTTCGTGGGAACCTTCCAATTTTTATTAAAAACTTTCTTGCCATTCGACTATTTCAAGTCCGAATTGGGAGAACTCTGTCTAGTTTTTATGTACAAGAAGAGGGTGTACCTCAGGGCATTGTCCTGAGTGTCACCCTCGTTGCTATCAAAATAAATGACATCATCAAACAACTTCCTCCTTCTGTGAAGGGGGATCTCTATGTTGATGACTTCCATATTATGTGTATGGGACAGGATATTCGTTTTATCGAGAGACAACTGCAAATTGCAATTAAAAGTATTCTTAGCTGGACCAACAAAAATGGTTTTATAATTTCTCATGACAAAACTTCTTGTGTGCATTTCTGTAGACGAAGGGGGTCTGCATCCAGATCCTGAAATTTTTATCGGTTCATCTCAAATTCCAGTTGTGGACAAAGTTCGTTATCTTGGCGTACATTTTGACAATAGACTTTCTTTCTCACCACATGTTTTACAGTTACGGACAAAATGCGAAAAATCCCTTAACTTAAAGTACTCTCAAATACTTCTTGGGGAGCTGACCGCACTTCTCTCCTAAAAATCTATAGAGCTGTGATCCGTACTAAAATTGACTATGCCTGTCAGGTCTATGGTTCCGCGAGTAAATCCATTCTTAAAAAACTTGACACTGTGCACCATAGTGCACTGCGTGTCTGCTCCGCTGCATTTCGTACATCTCCTATTTTAAGTCTTTATGTTGACTGTAATGAACCAGCATTACACCAGACTCGTGAGAAACTTTCATTAGAATTATATTACCGTGTCCTTTCTCATCCTGGCCATCCTCTTCACACATATATTTTAAATACCGTCAATGATACTATTTATCAGCATCGACCATCTTGCATCCCATCTTTTGGAGTCAGAATCAGAAACATTATTCATAATGGCCCTTTGATTAATATTGAGGTGAGTCCATGTCCCTTACATGTGTTCCCTCCTTGGAGTCCTCCTAGGATTACATCTCTCCATCCTTTCAAAGGTTATAACAAAAACAACTTGGCCCCTGCTGTTTTCCAACAATTATTTGCTGCACATCGTGCCAAATTTAATAACTACACTGATGTTTATACAGATGGTTCCAAGAGTGGGGATATTGTTGGTTGCGGTGTTTTTATTGATAACAGTAGTATGAGTTATCGGCTTCATGCTTCAATTTCTATCTTTACGGCTGAGTTGATTGCAATAGAGAGAGCCATGTCGCACATATCTCATCATCATAACACATCCTTCATCATATATACTGACTCAAATAGTTCTATTGACGCAATGAAATCTTTTAAAAAGCATCCGTATGTCTCAGCCATCCCCGATTTTTATAATAAATTTACAAGACGTGGATATAATATTTTATTTTGTTGGGTACCTGGACACATGGGTATACCTGGAAATGAAAAAGCAGATGAGGCAGCAAAACGTGCTCTAAATCCGTTACAACATAAAATTCCATTCTCAGATGATAAACTACTTATAAAACATTTTATTCATAATAAATGGCAAGAAAGTTGGGATCTAGAATACAATAATAAGCTGCACCATATTAGATCTTTAATCATTACCTGGCCTCCGATTTATCCAAGAAAAACAGATGTTCTTTTGACTCGTCTGAGAATTGGATATTCAAGGATCACTCATAAACATCTTTTACTTCGGGAGGACACACCCATGTGTCCACACTGTCATTTAGATTGTTTGACCATTTATCATCTTTTAACTGACTGTCCGGGCGTCCGGCACTTGTACAGAATTTATTTTAATTCATCATCACCAATCTTTACAAACCTCATTGGGGAAACACCTCATGCGGCACTCTTTAATTTTCTAAAACATACTGGCTTTTATTTTGAGACCTAGTTTTTATATACCCTTCATGTTTTATATATAACAATGCTAGTTTATACTTATTTAACTTGACACCTGGATGGGGTAAACCCATCCAGATGATATTTCTTAATGTAGTATTTTTATACCTTACTTTTTTAAGAATTCTTCATCTTTGGTTTATACACTGTGTGATTATATCTGGATGCGTAACCCCATCCAGCTATTTTTCTCTTTAAGCTTTGTTTATTTTTTGCCTTTGTTCGCATTAAATTTTGTGTGTTTTCTTTTAATATATTCTTTCTTTGGCGCAGCTAGTCCCCATGGGGACCTTGTGCCATTAAACTCAATACAACCAACCAATACAACCAACTCACTAAGAATTGTTTTGTAAAAAATCAAATCATAAAATTATAAAAGAGCGGAAAACATTAATCAGATTTTTCTTAAACTACGCAACTTTAAATTTCACATGGAGGTTATCTTTAACATGTAGATATTTGCCCAAATCAGTTTTAAAAAAAAATCAATTTTTAAAACTATCAAATGGAAGGGAAACTTTCCAAAATCACGTTTCTAATTCAATTATTCTCAAACTCTTATTGGTATAGCTGCCATGAAATGACGTGATGAGGACAGAACCCTGATCGCTCCACACCTTTAGCCCCCTGGACGCTTTTGGGTTACAGGAACACGCCACGGCTCCCAGCTCTCAAACTATTAGACGTAGAAACTTCAAATCAGGAAATCTATAAAATGTATATAAAGTCACAATATTCTATAAAGTATTAGGAAAGACGAGTGGAACCGACAGCCTTTCTTTCATATAGTACCTTTTTTAAAAAAAGGATAAGCCTAAAACATTCTTTTATTATTGACTAGCGGATATTTTTTCCGTTTCGTTGGTTCGATTTTCCCAAACGAACCTGGGGTTGGGAGCTCCACTGCCTTCGGCAGCGTACATCCGTTCGGGCTACGCCCAATTTGGGTCTCGAATCAAGCGAACCTTGAATTATGGTGATTTTTTATTTCGACCAAGATTAAATTTGAATTTTCTGCATAGTCGTTTGCGTTGTTATATAGGAACTGATTTAGCATTCTTTCAACTTGAATTTAATCACGACAGTAGCAAGATTTACCAAAATACTCTTTCTATTTAAAAAAAAGTAGTATAATAAAGTAATAGTTAAAAATTGCATGGAAAAATTCGTGAAAAACTCAAAAATCGCAGAGGACAAAATTTACTATATTAAGCTAAGATTGAAACCGGATGACAGAAACATTTAAGAATGATGAACAAATTTAAAAATGAAAACTCATTTAAGAATGAGAAAAAAGGCTAAAAATTGCATTAAAAAAAATCTCTAAAATTTCAAAAATCGCAGAGGACACCGCATTTTCATATATCACTCATATTTGTACGTGTAATACTTTTGAATATATAGCATTTTGAAAATGAATGAATCTTTTATAGGCAGAAGTTTGGGGAGAAGTTTGGGACTCTTCTGCCAACAAAAATATTCGGGGAATCTACATATTCTCAAATAAAATAATTCATTGCATAAAAATTTATAGATTTGCATCTATGTCCTTCGTGTAAGAAGATTATATCTTGAAGACAGTAGACACAGCTGGATTTTTTGCTTTATATTATGAGATATTACAACCAAACTTTCAAGGTTATGTAAGTTCTTAGTCATGTAAATAGCGTTAATTCATAAATTTTACGCTTTTGCATCTAATATATATTTTTTCTTTTCAGTGACAAAGTTACTGAAGTCTAGATTTATCAAAGAAATTGTTTCTTTTATGTGGATATTATTGTTATTATCAAAAATTTATATTACTTAATTAAAATAAATAAATAAAAGTTGACTTCGACAAAATGCTAAAATCTATAGATTGAACTAAACATAGAATCGTTTTTTAACTACTGTGATTATAATAGTTATTGTATATTGTAATACATACAATTTATCAAATTATTATTAAATATTTTATTATTATGTTAGTAATATTTCGGTTAAAGTTCCGTAATCTGATCCACAGTAAAAGAAATACACCTTACCAACTTATTAAAAATATCTGATAAAATCGCCTTACTACCTTATTATAAACCTTATTTAAAATATCTGTCAAATTCATTCACAAAATTTCAAATTAATCAGAATTATTTTAAGACTTCCCATTGTATTATTTTCGCATCCATTTAACATTTAAATCAATTATGCCAATGCGCCATTTTCCTTTCAATGAAGGGTAAAATTTATAAATCGTCTGAATTTCCATAGAAAAGTATTATGACATAAATGAAAATGCTTTATATTTTCCTAACGAATGAACCAAATTTAACCAAAACTAAATCCGGGTAATCCACTAATATATTTATCTAATTACAAGCTTTTCGGATGTTTTTTACGGTAGTTATCGTGGAACTGAGAAACAGACTTACAGACAGATATAGAACCCAAAAATTTTTCGCGTTTCTACAGTTGACGGTTTGTATGTCTGCCGTCTGGCGTACTCTAACTCTCGTAAATATATTCAGATTAGCATTTTATTGAAATATGCTATTGAGGTTGCATGCTCCCTGTTGAAAATGAAGTGTGTAGCATTTATAGTTTGTTTAAAGGACACTCAAAAGAATTCAGTTACATTATGAACTATGGTGGAAAATCGTTTTCGATGTACTTTAGTGATGTTAAACTATTTCAAACATGATGAGCTTAATCACTATAATGAACAACCACTATATTTATATAGAAATATTAGTTCTGTAAAGATCACATAAATATGCTACTAAATAAAGTTAAAAATCTATCTTAAAATTTCTGGTGTGTAATCATTAATATACGAAAAAAAAAAAAAACAATTCTAAAAGAAAAATTCAGGCATTTAAGGGTTAATGGTATTATTCTTTCAAACATAATGAAATTTACATACATTATTGAGGTTCAGTACAAAATAATTAGTGTAGAATATGATGTGCATAGCATTTATGTTCATTTAAAACTGTTTAATAATCTGTTACAACTGGTACAACAATCTCTTTCAAAACTGTTACAACTTTCATAAACTATTGGATACATAAAATATTTCGGTTACAGTACCGTCTATTAGCAATAATTGATGGAAGTGCGTTTTTAAGTTTAACTAAATTGTTGCATACTACGTATGGTGTGTATAAATTGTATAGATCATATACAGGGCTACACAAAAGAATTCGTAAGCATTACCGCGTACGGACGTGAATTGCTTCGCTTTGGTTTTTAATTGAGTTATGCCTTTTCCAAATGCACTACATTTAGTATAGTAATATGTGTTAATAGAATATAAATCAATTCATAATGTACATTGTTATGCAACAAATTTGATACATTGCTGTCTGTGGATTGTAATTTCTGGAAATGTGTTTTTAGTAATGTTATGGATTTTTTGCCTGAATAAAATTTTAGTATAATATGTGCTGTGCATAAATGATGTCTGTAGATGAAAATATACAGGGCTGCACAATAGAATTAGAGTGCATTTCCGTCTATTGGTGGACATTGTTGAAGGTGAAATTTTAACGAAGTTTAAAAAAGGTGTTATGCGTTTCAAATAAACTAAATTTTAGCATACTATGTAGAATATATACAAATCTGTGGATCATATGCAGGGCTGTACAAAAGAATCAGAGAACCTTTCCGGCTACAAACAGTAATTACTAAAATCTGGTTCTCAAATTTGTTATGAGCTTTCTAAATTGTTTACTTAGATTTTCTAATTACTTTCTTTTATACTTTTTCTGACATCAATATTTTTTTTAATATTAATAAATGTTGTAATCTGAACTAGTATTGTAAAAACTAACTTTGTACTAATTTTATTTTAATCTGTAATGTAATATTCAACATCCTTATTCTAAAATATGAATTTACATTAAACATTTCCCCTCGTAGAGAAAGTTCCCAATGCTTAACGACTGGATCTCCACGACAGGGTGATTTCATTTCATTTACTTAGATATCTTTTTTCACCGTATTAAACAGCGAAGTTTTGTTAAAGTATTCTGGAAGTGTTGGAATGTGTCCCATATTCTATGCTTGGCGCATGATTTTTCTTTCTTGTTTAAAAATATTCTTGAATGAAATCTGGATTTCCAAAGACTAGAGAATCATTTTCAAAAGGATGCAAAATTCCCTTTTAAGTCTAGGTGTATTTTTAAATGTATTGGTGATAGTGAAGAATTAAATTTAATTAGTAAAGCATATAGAAACGAATGTTTGTCAAACGAAATTTACAAGACAAACTCTTTAAACTGAATATTTTAAATAAACCGATCAATCGCATTTGTATATACTCCTTGAAATATTTTAATAATAAATTACTGATTGTATAAAACTAATACTAATTACTAATCAATCTATAATAATAAAGATAGAAGTTTGTGTGTGCCTGTGTATATGTTTGTGTGCTGTGTTCTGAAAGGACCGCTGCGCGCAAACCTGCAAGATTTGGCAGAAAGACACCTTTTATGTCTGAAGTTATGCACCTCAAAGCCAGTGTTTCGTTTATATTTTATATACTAGCTGATCCGCCCGGCATTGCCCGAGCCCTTGTAATAAATAAACTTAAATCTCTTAAAAAACGGAACTCTGGCCACGGTCTACGATGGCTTCGGAACCGTATACCCGGCATGCTCGTACGCTCTAGAAAATCTTTTATTTCCCCCTACCACCGCCAGGGGAGCATTCTGTTCTAAACAAACCTCTTTCCGAACGAACTTCTGAGACAGGTCCCCGCTGCCTACGTTACTGTATGGTAGGCGCACTACAAAATTGAGCTGGTTTCGAGAAGATTGGAACATTATTAGCCCAGTTATTGCGATAAGGCACAGATAGAGAAAATAACCTTGAGTGAGGTGCCGAGGGAAGGGGATGTTCGAGTGTCCTTCAGAAAATGACTAATTAGGAGGCCCACTATGCATGCATAAAAATTCGTTCATTTTGTTATGCTAGGAACTTAATTACAAAGTTGGCTTAAATTCTTATTTGTAAATAGTGGTAACCGCTACTCATAAATTTAATTTAATGTTATAAAGGGTGACTATTAAGTTAAATATAATGTTTGGAATCACTTGCGTTGAAATTGGAAAGATAGTTGCTGATATATAGAAACGGGGCATAGTTAGAGAAAAACCTTGAAGGAGGGGTCGGGGGGAGGGTTGTTCAAGTACCCTTCAGCAAATGACTAATTAAGAGGAGCACTATGCATCTTTCGAAATTCGTTCGTTTGCTTAAGCTAGGAACTTAATTACAAATTTAACTTACCCAAGTATTCGGAAATAGTGGTAACCGCTACTCATAAATTTAGTTTAATGTTATAAAGAGTGACTATTAAGTTAATTATAATGTTTGGAATCACTTGCGTTGAAATCGGAAAGATAGTTGCTGAGATATGGAAACGGAGCATAGTTAGAGAAAAAACCTTGAAGGAGGTCCCGGGGGGGGGGGGGGGAGGGATGTTCAAGTGCCCTTCAGCAAATGACTAATTAAGAGGACCACTATGCATCTTTCAAAATTCGTTCGTTTCCTTAAGCTTTGAATTTAATTACAAATTTGGCTTAAACTGTTATTCGTAAATAGTGGTAACCGCTACTCATAAATTTAGTTTAATGTTATAAAGGGTGACTATTAAATTAATTATAATGTTTGAAATCACGTGCGTTGAAATCGGAAAGATAGTTGCTGAGATATGGAAACGGAGCAGAGTTAGAGAAAAAACCTTGAAGGACGGGCCGGGAGGGGGGGGGGGTGTTCAAGTGGCCTTCAGCAAATAACTAATTAGGAGGATCACAATAAATCTTTAATGATTGATTAATTTGGTTAAGCTAGGAACTTAATTTGAAATTTGGCTTACACTATTATTCGGAAATTCTGGTAACTGCTTTCTAGAAATACACATTGAAGCTTAAATGTAATTAGACCCTTGCCCCTCTTCATTCCCGCAAATATAAAAAAGAATCTGTTAAATAAAGTTTTCTGTATTAACAATCTCCATCATAATAATAAATGCCATGAAAAAAAAAATGAAAAAAAAAAAAAAAGAAAAAAAAAAAAAGAAAAAACTTAAACCCGACTAATTGTCATGAAGAAAAATGGGCCTGCAAAATATTTCAATCAGTGGGACGTATGTGTAATTTGTCATGTACAGGTGGCGCGACAATCGCGCTCCTCTACGCTGATAACTTCAATCCATATTGACACTATTTAGTTAGAAATCCTTATTTATGCATCGCTACTCTGGTTTATTTAATTACTTCTGTGAAGAATCGATGCAACCAACCAGTGAACTAACCAAACCAAGAGAATAAAAGCGTATTTTTAATGAGAGTTCTTTGTGCCTTTTAATTAATATTTCAGAAAGTAGTTAAAATATTAAAATTCTGACGCTCAGGTACACCAGGAGAGGGTTTGGACTACCTAAATCTAAATTTACAGATTTCTAGGTGCGCTAAATTTTCCTAGCCATCGCCAACAGACAGACACACACACAGAGCGAAACTTTCTTTTATTAGTATAGATATTTTTGTATTAATTACCCCAAAGATATATAAATTAAAAATCATAATGAAAATTGCAAAATGGCTGGTTTCCTTCGTTCTGCTAATTATTCTTGCGCGTATCCGGAATTTCCTGGAATCTTCAACCAGTCGAAAGCAAAGCGTTCAGTTTTTTTTGTATTTTGAAATCGCTATAGACAGATCTCGCGTAGAGTTGAGAAAAAAAAAAATGAAGTATCTTTCTGCTTTTTTCGTTTAAAAAAAAATATTAATATTTACTACTTCAAAAATATTTTTACTGAAGTTCGATTCCATTTCCTGTAGTACGAAGTTTTCCATTTTTCTTCACTCTGAAACTGCCGCATCCGCACCCCGCAGGGAAATACAAATTAAAATAAAATAAAATACCCACTTATTTGGCGTATCCTTTCCCTTTCTAACTGTATTTTTTAAAAAATAATATTTACTATATATATATATATATATATATATATATATATAATTCTGAAGTTCAATTTTATGTTAGTTTTTGTGTTTTCAGGTTCCTTTTCAAGTTTTCAGTATTTTTACATTTTAAATCTGCCTCATCACTTACCGGACGGAAATATTAAAAAAAAAAAAAAAAAAAAAAAAAAAAAACTTATTCTGCGTACTTTTTTGGTGGAGGCTGTATCTTTGTTTTGAAGTTTATCTATCCCCTTTTCCCATACAAAAAAAAAAAAAAAAAAAAAAAAAAAAAAGCAGCCCATTCATTCCTTTTATCTTTTTCGATTATAACGGTAATCTTTTTGGTTTCAAAAACTATGAATATTTCGTATTTAAATATATAATATATTCAAGTCGTTTCACGCATTCGCCAGAGATTTTTTGAAGATATATCGTCTCTCGTTTTAAGAGAATTGTGCTTTAGAATGTTTTCGGAGGAATTTTCGTTTCTGCACATGTCCGGGGAAAACCTCTGCAATTTCAACACAAGTTGTCAATACACTGAAAGATATCATTTTGTGTTTTAACAGTTAGGGGCAGCTGCGTGTTTTGTGTTATTTAGGTTTTCTCAGGAACTTTTGATCAGAATTGGAAGTTAAATATATCCAAATATCAGAAATAAAATCGGAAATCACTATAACGGTTGCTCTTCAGTTCGTTTGGAAAGATTTTCGTTTAATAAATATAAAATCATACAAATTCGAGGTTTGTTTGTAAATACAGATTTAAGCATGTGTAGCATTCCCGATGTACGCTGCCGACGGCAGTGGGGTTCTCAACTCTAGGTTTGATTGGATAGATTTTCATTTAGAAATACAAAATCATACAAATTCGATTGTATACGCTGCCGGTGGCAGTGGGAGCATTAATATTAGATTCGTCTGGAAAGATTTTCGTCTAAAAATGTAAAATCGAAACAGAGTGGAGAGTGTGTAGCGCGCCAGTTGTAAGTTGCCGAAGGCAATGGAGCCCCCGTCGCTAGGCTCGTTTCGATGGATTTTCGTTTAAAAATGTAAAATCATACTAATTAGAGGGTGTACGTTGCCGAAGGTGGTAAGGCCTCAACATTATGTTCGTTTAGAAATATTTTCGTTGAAAAATATAAAATTATTCAGCACTGATTTTAGGTTGTATTTAAGGTTATCATTGGTCCGAGCAACGACGGGCGGGTCTACTAGGAAGGGGGGTTTTAGAATAAATAAATTCATAACGTCAATTAACAAGATATCAAATCCGCTTAAATTTATTATAAATCCTCTTAATATTATCTAAAGCTTTTATATTGACAAGTTTTTTATAGGACCAACCCTTATAGCCAAAAAAAAAAAAAAAAAAAAATTAAAAAAAAATTTCTGCCGGCTCCGCTTGCAAACAAGTTAGATTTCGAAGTGGGCGGTCCCAACTGTGGCATCATGGCAAAAAGGTCATTTCTTCCGCAATTCCCAACAAACAGGCGCCCCAGGGTCTGCGTCTTCGAAATCTACCTGTGCTTGTAGGCTGAGACGTCAGGGATTTTTTTGTTATCTTATAGTTGTTAAAAAAATGGTCTGTCCTGTCAGTCTGTTTGGAAATTTTTCTTTATTTTGCCCTGTCTTAACTCTTTATTTATCTCTCTTCCTAAAATAATTATTTACTGCCTCTTTTTTCCCCCTTACCTATTATTGTCCCCCTCCCCCCTCCTATAAAACTGTTTTTACTTCTAAAAAAAATCTTGCTGCTGAAAAATAGTGATTTTCTGCTCCAAAAATAGTGATTTTCTGCTCCAAAAAATAGTGATTTTCTGCTCCAAAAATAGTATTTTTGCTGCTCCAAAATGGCTTTTTGCTGCTCCAAAATGATGTTCATGCTGTTTCATCACTACATTATTTTCATTATTGCAATAGTTATGAATGAAATATTTGTGTTGAACATAGCATAATATATCTACAAAAACAACTTTTCAAAAGTAAAAAAAAAAGCCAAGCGTAAAAAAAAAAGTTGTGGCTAAAAAATGGTGTGATATCAAATTTCCAAGCTATTATATTACTTTTTTAACTTTTTTCCATTAAATAAGTTATCATATATATAAGTCGAGTGCCTACGTATATGTTAATAGAAATCGTTTTCTCCTGTACTAAATACATCCTAACGAGTTTCTGAAAATTCAATTTTTTTCAAATTATGCATGATGGGCTTGGCGGCCATCTTTGCATATTATTCACAAAATTCTAAGCATCCAAATCCGTAGTTAAAATCCGAAGTTCAAAATTGTTATTTAAGCAAATATTTTAAGCGTTTCATTTATAGATTTGTATGATCTGAAAATTGTGTCTTAAGATAATGATGACTTATCTTAAAGATTCATCTTATGATTTATTTTTTACAGTAATTAATAATTTCAAACTAGTAAAAATCAATTTATCAAAATATCAGTCTTATCTAATTTATCTGTCCGTAGTTAAAATCTGAAGTTCGAAATTGTTATAAACATATTACATTGCAAACATATTACGCTTTTACTTTAGAAATTTGGGTGCTTAGAAATATGAAAAGATGGCCGCCAAGCCCATCATGCATAATTTGAAAAAAATTGAATTTTCAGAAACTCGTTAGGATGTATTTAGTACAGGAGAAAACGATTTCTATTAACATATACGTAGGCACTCGACTTATATATATGATAACTTATTTAATGGAAAAAAGTTTAAAAAGTATTATAATAGCTTGGAAATTTGATATCACACCATTTTTTAGCCACAACTTTTTTTTTTACGTTTGGCTTTTTTTTTTTACTTTTGAAAAGTTGTTTTTGTAGATATCATTTCTTTTTTTTAAAACAGAATAAACATAATTTAAATAATCTAAACATGAGAAATAATTTAAAATTACATTTTACTTTCAGTCATTGTTTAAAAGGTTAACTAGAAATACCAGTAGATTTTTAAATTAAACTAATAACAACATACTAAATGTGGCTTGTTATAATACTTGTTATCCCCCGTTAAAAAATATCACTGACTTATCGATGAAATGAATAAAAATGCAATACGTACATAGTGTGTCAGCGCTGCATTTGAAATCAAACGTGATATCACGCTCTTTTATTATTAGCACTAGCTGGCTTCGCCCGCTAGCGGACCCCTAATTTATATCGGGGCCTCGAATCTTGTAAAACCTCGAATAAGATAAACCTCGAACCGAACGAACCTCCTACCTGGTTCTCCGCTGCCTTCGGCACCGGATAATCCCTTAATTTGCACATCGAATAGTATAAACCTCTAACCAAACTAACTTCCGACACGGGTCCCCGCTGCCTTCGGCACCGTATAGCAGTCGTGCTGCGCACGCTCAAGTTCCATCTTCCACCACCAGGTAGCGCAATCTGTTCTGTATGAACCTCGGGCACTGAAATCGTTAAGGCTATAGATGTCGAGTCGAATGAACTGTACCCCGTCGTGATCTAGCCCATAGAACCAGAGATAGAAAAGTGCCCCCTGGTGCTGAAAAAACGAACTAAAATTGGAAAGCTCTATTGATGTCGAGTCGAATGAGCCATACCCCGTCGTGATCCGTCTCGTAGGAACAGATATAGGAAAGCGTCCCCTGGTGGTGAAAGCTAATCGCGCTTGGGGGGCAAAAGGGGGGATGAACACCGGAGATACATAATAGGATTAAGCGGTCACAGACCTTTCCAACGATGTATCACATGAGGGGTATGTGCAAAATTTAGAAAATACCCCCCCCCCCCCCTGCATATTATGATTAAGCGTTCACAGACTTTTCCAACGATATATCACATGAGAGGTGTCGGCAAAATTTAGAAAAGTGCCCCCTTTGGGTGGGAGGGCTGAAAGTGGGAGGATGGACCCCGAAGATACATAATATGAATAGCGGAACAATTTTTAGAATTTCTGAAAGCTGATTTTTATTTATTTATTTATTTATCTATCTATTTTTTATTTTTTGTTTATTATTTTATTTTTTTTGCGTTGCCCTGTGCATGTTTGGAATTTCTTAGCAATTTCTTAGATTTACCTTATTTTATTCAATTAAACATTGTACTGTTACAATAAATTTAAATGGAAACTTCACTTCTAAAACAAAAATAATTTAACAACTGGATTTCATTAATTTATAGGAAAACTAGCAAGCTGCGCCCGCTGCGCTGGTCGGTTTCTACAAATGAACCCTGAATTAAACGAAATATATCGTTTAATTTGACCTTGTATTTGAAAGCAATCTGTATATTTACGTGGAATATCCTTCCACATTACTGAAAAATGACGCGATTGCGCTATTATATTTTCTAATGTGCAGTCAAAATTTTAGCTGTTAAGGACCAACTCTTTTATTTGGTCATTTACAGTTAGGGTTTGCTAAAGAATGATAAAACTATATGCAATATACTAAAACCATCACTAAAAATTATCGAAATAACAATGCAAACAAATTAACTAACAAAATCCATTCAGAAGAAGTTTTTATAAAGGCTAATCTTTGTAATTAATCCGGACTTTACGTTGCACACTTAACATATAAATACTCATCAAACACTTGCTTCCAACGTAAAATTATTTAATAAATATGAGTTACTTTTAAACTACATATATATAAAATAAACCTCGACGTTTCGGTTAATCTTTATAACCATCATCAGGAGAAAAACCTTCATAAATATGAGAGCGTCTTGGCAGATTGAATATTGTGACTCAATCATGTAACACATTTTAATTTTTGCTGTTCATATTTATGAAGGTTTTTCTCCTGATGATGGTTATAAAGATTAACCGAAACGTCGAGGTTTATTTTATATATATGTAGTTTAAAAGTAACTCATATTTATTAAATAATTTTACGTTGGAAGCAAGTGTTTGATGAGTATTTATATGGCTAATCTTTGATAATCTGATTATTGAACTTTTCCACATAATTCTAAAACAACAAAACGATATAAAATATACTAAAACAATCCTTACAAATTATCTACTTAACAATGCAAGTCGCAAAAAATACGCCCAGTAAAAACTATCAAAAAGGCTAATATTTCGGAATCGGGTTCACTTGACTATATAACCTTCACACATAACTGTTGGATTGGACTAAGCAACGTAGGGCAATATATAGTACATTAACACCATTTCTGAAATAGCATCTAACTAACAATACAATTCTCATCAAAATCCGTTCAGTAGAACTTTTTTAGAAGGCTAATCTTTCATAATCGGAATCAAATATTGAAAAGGCTAATATTTGATAAAAAAAATGGTCACCCGATTTTCGAATTTCCCCCTATAATTCTAGAACTAAGCAACGTTATATAATAAAACGTTCCCTAGAAAATTATTTAACAGTATAGGTTCCATCGAAATACATTCGGCAAAATCTTTTAAAAAGACTAATCTTTCATAATCGGATTGATCTGATTATAGAACTTCCCAGAATAATTATATAACTAAGCTACGTAGAACGATATGTTATACATTAAAACCTTCCCTTAAAAATTATCTTAGTTTAAGTTCTACGAAAATGCATTCAGCAGAACTCGAGTTATAAGCAGCCGGAACGAAATTTCATATATGTAGAAGTAAATAGAAGTATATTGCCATTAATATAGTTTGCATTTGAATAAAAAAAGGTACTTTTCGGTTAGCCGGGCACCAGTGATATATGAACACACACACACACACACACACACACACACACACACACATATATATATATATATATATATATATATATATATATATATATATATATATATATATATATATATATGTATGTATATACATGTATTTGTGTAGATATATGTGTATATATGTGTGTGTATATATATATATATATCACTGGCGCCCGGCTAACCAAAAAGTACCAAAAAAAAAAATACTGCGAAAATGCAGTCGTACACTTGAAAAAAAAAACACCTTTTGGCCTAAAATCTCTCATCAAAACTGTTTTTCTTTTTTTTCTTTTCTTTCTTTAAAAAAAAAATAAAATTAGTAACAGTTTTTTCTTTTATTTTTCCAGATGTATAGCCATTTCAATTCTTTCTGCAACAAAAAAAGACACTTTTTGGCTTAAAATCAAATTGTTTGGGGTCAAAAGTAAAATCAAAATCGCCAAAAACAAAAGATAAATCGCCAAATTTGTTTCAATAGAAATCTTGCCCTTGAATAATGTTTTAAGCATTATGAACATTTCTAATCATGTTTAAATTAAATATTTTCGTTTTATAATATTCTCTCATCAAAACTCTTTTTTTTTTCTTTCTTTCTTTTTTTTTTTTTTTTTTTTTTTTAAATAAAATTAGTAACAGTTTTTCTTTTATTTTTCGAGATGTATAGCCTTTTCATTTCTTTCTGCAACAGTAATGATCGCCAAAAAATTAGCAATGGTAACCTTTTCGGCCAAAATAACAGAACTTTCTATCATAATTCGATAGCTATTATACGTAGAACGTTGTGTTACATACTAAAACCTTTCCTGAAAAATTATCTCTCGAACAGTGCAAGTTCCATCAAATTCCATTCAGCAGATCTCGAGTGATAAAGGAACGGAACGAAATTTCCGTTTGTGTTTTATATACAGTAGAACTCCAATTATCCGAATCAATTGGGACCGGACCCCATTCGGATAATCAAAAATTCGGATATTGGAGTTTTTCCAAAAAAGGGTCTATTTTAATTAATTACTGTATGTATGTTGAAAATGAGAGAAAAAACTATTTTTAAAGAAAAAGATCTTTTAATTAATTAAATGAAATGACAGCACTTTTACATGTTAAGCGTACTTACAAGTGCTGTACAGTATGTACGTATCGTACTGTAAATGAAAGTCATATTGCTTGCTGAACATGTCGATCAAAGTAAGCTGTTTGACAGTCTTCATCCGTTTTCGGGCAGCCAAGTCGCGCAACCGCTTGACAGTGAGAAGTTACACGTGGTCCCACTCAGGCTGACGCTCCATCCACTTCAACGCAGTTTCAAGGTCGGCAAATGCTTCATTAGATGATGGTCCCGTGTCTGTTGCAACTTCGACATTAAGGTCATCTTCTTCCTCGACATTTTCTTCTCTCACACTTTCAATAAGTTTATCGTCGTTTAGAATTTGAGACTCAGGGTCAGAAACTCAGGTGGGCCGGGCCGGCCACCTGGCGACGGACGACAGCCAATAATCATACTGCACTATGAGACGGTGACTCATCATCTCAATAATGTTAGCGCTGCGCCTACACTAGATTCGCGGAGGGAAGGACAATATAGCGCGCGTAAACAGAATCATTATTTTGCGAATCGCAATAAGTTTCCGTCTTAATTATTTTTTTCTGAAATTCTGAAAGCGATTCGGATAATCGGCGATTCGGATAGTCGGAGATCGGATAATTGGAGTTCTACTGTATATAGATATAGTAGATGACGTGAAAAGTATTCCTGCGAACGAAATACCTGCACCGTGTTCCTTTATTTTTACCGTGTTTTTTTATTTTTAGAAATAAATGAATCACATTTAATTCATTTCAAAATTTTTGTTTACGTTTGGAAAGAAATTTTAAATGGCGATAACTCTTAATGCATACATTTTAGAAGGTACATCTTCCCTCAAAAACTAATTTATTTTTAAAGATCTTTCTAAAAACGTAAATTATATATTTAAAATATTTTTAAAGCATAAACACTACGTCTGATTACTTTATTTTACAATCTTTATAAGAACACTCATTTTATCAGACAATTAAATACACTAAACAAACATGAGTGAAAAATTGACCCGGGCCTGGACTTTAACCTGGGACCTTATGCGTACCATGCCGACGCTCTGCGACTGAGCTACCCAGATCCATATCCGTAACCGGCAATTTCTCATACTTATTCATGTTAGAAACAATCATCTGCCACAGTTTGCAGTCATATTTAATTATTTGATAAAATATGTGTTCTTATAATTGTGAAGTGTTATTAAAAAAAAAATATCTTCAGAAGAAAATGGCTGACTTGCAGATGAAATTTGATGTGGTTATATTATAACCTGTAACTGATTTGTGCTATTTTAATACAGATGGTACATGGTCGTTGGCGGGTTTTATCTCTGTTTTGGTATAATTTTTTAATCGCCAAGTTAATTAACAGTTTTTTGCTAATTAAGGATAGAAAATATTTTTTTTTTACACTGAATTTTATAAAAGCACATAGATTACGTAATTACTTGTCCAAAAATGCAATCCTTTTTTTATTCTGCCCAATATTAAGGCCTGTAGCTTGTTTGAAAAAAAAAGTTTGACGAAGAAAATAGTGATCATTTTAAGTAACTCGACGTTTTTTAAAAAAAGCTATATCTCTGTTTATAAATCACTTATGAAGATGAGTTTGGTCTTAAATTGAAGAAATTCTTCCTTAGATTCTTCTAGTTTTCGTTTTTTTTTTCTACGACGCTTGGTTTGTTTGATATCTGATATTTTAATCTGGCATGTTTTGTCGATTTAACATTGCGAAGTTGCTTTCTGTATATAAGCATTAGCGGTCTTTATTCCAGTTCTTGGCGTTGTTTGTGTGGCGTTTTTTTTTTTAAGCTTGGCTTGGCAGAGCGACCGCCTTGCTTGATCTTCATAGCTGAGAACCTTCTGATATTTATCAAGTCAAATAAAACTGTTTTGAACCAGAAAATTTACATAATAGATATAGAGTGTGACTTATTTCTATGTGATATACATTTGATTTCATTTATTAAGTAGCCATTCTAATTAAATATAAACAAGACTGGTACAGTTATGTTTCTTGTATTATTCATTAAGTAAGTAAATTTTAATTCTGCTTTCTATAAAAGTTCTCTTTTCGTCTTGATATGTATTATCATCAAGGTTGTAAAAAATCCATGTTTAAAAAAAAAAAAAAAAAAAAAAAAACACAGCCCGGGCGGGTAGCTGCCCACTACAACCCTGGTTACTAAGTATTGTTTCAAACTTGTGAGAGTTGCAAAAAGGAAGTATATTAAGCACCAAAACGTCAATTGGATGTGAACCCGATTGTAGAATTTTTTTAATACAAAACAAAGCAAAAATTAAGTAATATTTATTTATTGGACAAGTTTCATTAATATTTACTTCAAAAGAGACAGCAATAGACTACCTTCCAGACGAATCTAATATTAATGCTCCCACTGCCACCGGCAGCGTATACAATCGAATTTGTATGATTTTGTATTTCTAAATGAAAATCTATCCAATCAAACCTAGAGTTGAGAACCCCACTTTAATGCTTTGACACAGTTTCTTTCAAATTGTTATGAAAAACAGGAAAAAAACATCCTTTTTTGCATATGCTTAAAAAATCGATAGCGTATGCTTCGGATTTAACGTGAAGCAAATTTAGGAAAATTTTACGTAAACATTTTTATCTATCGATTGTTTAGAAATTCTTGTTGTTATTTTATTTCTTCTCTGAACTGTTAGTGCAAATCCGAGAATATTTGTGAATTGTGGAAACACTGCGATTAGTAATTCTGAAAACTTCAAATTATTATTTTAAACTTTGGTTTATTGTATATTCGCGTGTATTTTTTCTTCTTTTTGCTATTATTGATATACATAAGAAGACAATGTTGAAATTGGGAAAATTTTCAATATCTTTTTTATGAATTTATACATTTTGAGATACCTTGAGTACACTTTGGACTATTTTTGAAAAATGTATATATTTTAATATTAAAATATATATATATATATATATATATATATATACAGGGTGATTATAAAAAAACTATCCCGATATAGGAGCCCCTAACTATCATACCGTTCACAGAAACTGAATGAAATTTTGGTTTAAAGTATTTTGAGGTATGCGTTCAAGAATCATATGAAAGACAAAAGTTAAATTCTAACAATTACGGTTACAGTGACAAAATTTCGAAAATTTCAAATGGCAACACCTATTTTTTATTATTGGAATGTGATCTTCATAGTGAAAAACCTTAAAAAGCGATGGAACGGTACCTGTAGTACGAAAATCTCCAGCGCTAGACAGACTAAGAAGAATAGTGAAAACAACCAATAAGGACAGAGAAGCAACAGAACACAAAACATTTTATTGTGTTTCATACATTTTCCATTTCACAAACGACGACACTTTACATGCGGCAGATGGTGGATAGCCATGAACAATAAAATGATTTACTTTCTGTTGTTTCTCTGTCCTTTATTGGTTGTTTTCACTTTTATTCTTAGTCTGTCTAGCGCCGGCGATTTTCGTGCTACAAGTACCGTTCCAACGCTTTTTATGGTTTTTCACTGTCAAGATCACATTCCAATAAAAAAAAGTAGGTGTTGCCTTTTGAAATTTTCGAAATTTTGTCACTGTAACCGTAACTATTAGAATTTAACTGTTGTTTTTCACATGATTCTTGAGCGCAGCGCATACCTCAAAATACTTTAGGCCAGAATTTCATTCAGTTTCTGTGAACGGTATGACAGTTAAGGACTCATATATCGGGATAGTTTTTTTTATAATCACCCTGTATATATCTGAATGTTAAAAAGTATATGTGCTCAATTTAACATAAAAAAAAAAGATTTAATTGATATTAGAGATATAATTGTAGACTACTTTTCCATTATCGCATTAAAATATAGATTACTTTTGTAATCACTTTGGGTTCAAGTGGGGTTTCGGGTTGACGGTTTTTTATTTTTTGTCGGGATCTAGTCTGGTTGCAGGTTGACTTTAAGCAGAATTTTCGGGTACCCGACCCGTGCAGGACTGTATTTCTAGGGTGTTTCTCTCAACCAATCCACAAAGTTCTAAGTAAATCGATGACTCACCAACGTCATACCTGCCAACTTTCAACTAAACTTTCGTACAATGTGAGTTAATTTTATCCAGGTTAAAGGCATTTCTAACCAGAAAATATATCTGATAAAATAATATACCGGGTGATTATAATTAAAGTTACGATTTCAAAAATCGATAATTTTAAAACTACTGGTCAGAATGATTTGATATTTTAGCAAAACAATCGTGAGGCAATGGAATTTTGTTTGGCGAAGGAAAAAAATAGTTCCAAATGTGCCGATAGATGGCACTGTCAGGGTTCAGATTGTCTGGAGATATGCAAATACGTGGCAACTATGGGTACCTGAAGAATGTTGTTTACAGCGGGCGAATTGAGAATCTAGCCGACTTGAAGGCAAGAACCACACACCACACCCATTACATCAGTACAGATACCCTCCGATCTGTTGTGGAGAATGCCGTTTTGCGCTTCCAATTAGTAGCGGACCAAGGCAGAGGGTATATCGAAAAACTTTAATCATCAGTACAGTTTTTGTTCCGTAAAGCTTTTTTTTTTTTTTTTTTTAGTCATTATTGCTGTTGTTGCTGTAAACACGAATACTTGTCTTTTCGCTAATACATTTTTAGTAAATCCATGAACTCTATTTTTTTTTCTTTTGACTAACAACATTCCTGTGTTTAAAGAATAAATTTTTGGTCTTTCCCCTGACATTACCCTGACAGCGCCATCTATCGGCACATTTTAGAACTATTATTTTCCTTCGCCAAATAAAATTCCATTGCCTCACCATTGTTCTGCTAAAATATCAAGTCATTCTGACCAGTAGTTTTAAAATTATCGATTTTTGAAATCGTAACTTTAATTATAATCACCCTGTATATTTAGTTTCATGTTCTTACGTGGAACCTATTTGATTGCAATTAAAAAAAAATAATTCTGGTTTGAAACGTGTTTAATGTCGGTTAAATTAACCTACATTGTACGGAAGTTTAGTGCGATATTGGCAGGTATACAACGTCATTTGCTATATTAGGTTATGCTATTAAGATGTTCTAAGGCTATATATATGTAGGCTTTATTAAAGGCAATCGCCAAAGTTGACCCCTATTTCACCGAACATTATGAAATTTATTGTTCAACATTGCCTGTAAAACTTGTTTTACTGCATCAACAGTTTCCGCGCAAATAAACTGTTTGACATTTTTAAAGCGTATTGAGCAGAACACAAGGCATTGAAGCAAGAAAGATTGTATGTATTTTTATCGAAACAAGGGGATCCAGCCCAGTCTTCGAAGTTTACAGAATATAGGTGAAAACCATATTTTAGTTTTTAATATTATTGAAAACTCTAATAGATTTTTTTACATTTAATATATATGCATTTGATTGCTCACTAACAAAACCAAAAAATAATTTGTGTATGAAACATATCAATTATGCATCCAAATAAAGTTTTGAAATTCATTAAAAGCGATGCTTTCGTACTAGCTGCATGCCAGGAGTTAATAGTCGAATAAATCGCCAAAGATTTCGTCATTTACAACAGATTTTTTGATTCTGATAATTTCAGAATGGTTAAAGCGCGTAGTCCGATTACATGTCTGTTAAAATTTGTGTTTTATTTTATTTTATTTACTTATGAATAAAGTTTTTATTTCGTTATGGAATATTAGCCGGAAACAAATGCTGAACTATTCATATTGTTTTAAGTGCAAATAGGTTATTATTTTGTAATTGGTCTGCACGCGATAGAGATAGATAAAAAAAAAAATCATGCTTGATAATTATTTTAAAAACCATAAAAAAAAAAAGAAAAATTCAGTAAATTGAAATAGTTTTCAATCAAATTGCGTTCGAAAGTACTTTTTTCCCTTATTCGACGGAATAAAAATTGAAATTGTTCGATGTTTAAAAGTTAAAACAAAAATTGACATTTATTGGCCAGGTGTTACCACCGTAAATATGATATCAGTGTTACATGTTTCTACTTTATAATGTAGATAGATAGAATGTTAACATTTTCAGGGACGGAACTAGATTAAATTTCACCCTGGTCAAGATAGAAGACCCCCTCCCCTTTCCACGAACATATTTAGCAGATAATTTATGTAAATAAAGTAAAACACACTATTTACACACATACATTTTTAATGTGCAAGTTGTTTTCTATAATAGTGCATTGTATGTATAACATTTAATATCTATATTATAAAACAAAAACATACCAGTCAGTAACGCTGACGTCATTTCGAAGGTGCCAACGACCTAACCAATCTATTTCGCATTTTTCGCAAATTTATTAACTTCTAACCCTATAATTTTAATTTTTACACCATCGAATCGGAAAAGAAATGTACTTCCATATGTCTAAAAAATATATATCAATTTACAGATTTTTATGGGTTTTAAAATAATTTCGAAGCATGAAAATTTTAAAATCTATCTTTATCGCGTGCTGGCCCAATTTCAGATGATTAACCAGTTTGCACTTAAAACAATATAAATACTTCAGCATTTGTTTCTAGCCAATATTCCATGACGGAATTAAAGCTTCGCCAAGAAATAAATTAAACCTAAATTTAACAGATATGTCGAGCAACGCGCTTAAGCACTGAAATAAACAGAATCAAAAGGCTGTTGTAAATAGCCTTTGTCGATATCTTTGTCGATTTATTCGGCTATTATCCCTTGGTATGAAGCTAATAATAAAGTATCACTTTTAATAATTTTCAAAACTTTATAAGATAAATGTACCAATAGTCATGCCACTTACCAGGGAAGGTCCCCAACTGCCAGATCGGGATTTTGTCGAGAGTGGTATCACTGGAAAGATCTTACCATGGGGATCAAGGAATTGTGTACAACTACACGTCCGAATGCAACTGCTGAAGAGTTATAGGCCGATGTATTTCTGTCATTTATTGATTTCTCCAGGTCGCTATATACACATGCAGGAAAGACACTGTGTGTGGTAGAAAAGGGGGTTGATAGATTACAGAGGAGACAGTTTATACTTGGTGGAAAAAGTAACTTCACGGACGGTAGCATTTCTGAATAGAAATGGCTGAAGCACGAGTGTTTCCAACACCACTACACACAATGAAAGGGGGTGTTTCGCAGTTGTAACATGTGTTATTAGTCAAGTTAAAGCATGCCTGTTTAACTGATCGAAATACGGGATCCGTGTCTGTAATTAAATCTCCTTTTGAAAGGCATACCAACGCATGTCGTCGAAGGTGGGCGAGGAGAATTAGTTATAAGCCAACTTATGCAATTTTATTATGCCTTCTCTAGTGGTCATGTCGACAAAATGTGGTCACAATCTTCTGTTTCTTACTAGAGGGAATCTGTAACCTTCACCAACTTCACACTGGCAACAGCAGGTTACATAACTGTACTGTAAGCTGTCTTTTCTACCACACAGAGTGTCTTTCCTGCATAGCTAGCGACCTGGAGAAATCAATAAATGACAGAAATACATCGGCCTATAACTCTTCACCAGTTGCATTCGTAGTATGCATTCGGGTAAGTTGTATACATTTCTTTGATCCCCATGGTAAGAGCTTTCCAACGACACCACTTTCTACAAAATCCTGATCTGGCAGTTGGGGACCTTCCCTAGTTAGAGGCATTTATCTAATTATCACTAAAACATTAGTGAACTTTAAAAAATATATATATAGTTATAGTACCAATCTTAATCTATCGAAATAAACATTCATAGTTTCAAAATACATTTCTTTGAAAAAAAATGTTACCTTCCTCTATGATCCAGTAATGGACATAGTATATTTTTGATGCACCAATAGTGGACTCTGAAAAGTGAACCACTTGAGTTTAGTGTGTACCATACTATAATTTGTTTTACGGTTCTAGAACTAAATATATACAATAATGAAAACGTATGTATACTGGTGTCCAGAAATTAAAGGGCAGTGACCAATTTCGGACGTTTCGTCGAATATCTTACTGAAACTCGTGAGGAAATGCCTGGAATGCCCTTGAACTTTGAAGATGTAAAGAACCTGTTTGACTTCATGTTTTTTCAGTGAAGATTTTGTCGCGAGGACAATTAGGGGAAGCAATAATAATTTTAATAATAAAGTAATATTTTCGATCACCCAAGTAACAGAAAATGCTAAAAATGGTCTGTCACTGTAGTAAATGCCTATATAGGTCCAGTTCAACATTTGTGTGTATTTGGATAAGCATAGCACGTATATTCGTGAAGATGTTAACGTTTCTGTGAAATATTCAAAAGGTTTTTATAGCATGCATAGTTTTCAGCCGAGTGTAACACAGCTTTCCAAAAACTTGACAAAAAATCGTTGAAATAGTATACTGTGATTAAAATATTAATATATTGAATATTTGAGATATAGGTATTTTTATGAAATAAATTTTAACTGCGCATGTTCGAATACAGCAAAGGGTTTTTTTTTTTTGTCATAATTTGATAGTCAATACTATAGGGCAATAATTGAAAAATTGAGGAATGTTCTCCTCAATTTTCTCATTAGTTGATTTGCAACTGGGAATCCCATTAAAACACTCAACTGTTTACTGTTTATAATACATGCTGGACAGTTATTGGTTTTTTGATACTTTCTTAAAAATCGAAACTAAGACAGAAGATGAATTACCTTCTTTTTCTTTCTTTTCTTTCTTTCTTTTACTTTCTTGTGTCTGCATCAATAATAATAAAAAATGGAAACTTCTAAAAAGTTTTCTTTCAACAGTACTCCATACCTTTTATCCTCTCCAACCTTGAGAAAGTCTAAAACAATACTATATGTTTTGATTAGTTTTTCTTTCCTATAACTTGGTTTTTCTCTCTTGAAAATAAGTTGTCAATACTTTTTCTTTGAAATATTGATGACAAGGAAAAAATATTTTAACATCAAAGGAACTGACGTTGGAAAAGAGCTTTATTTGAATAAATAAGTTTATTCTTGAAGACTTTTTTTTCCGGTAAAAAATAAATACTAATCAATCTACGAACAAAACACTCGCATGAAAATTTCTTTGCGCTATGTTTTTACGAATTATGTAAAGATTAATCTTGCGTATTCTTCTGATTTAATCTACGTAAAAACAGGTATTACGGGTTGCTATGAAATACTTTTTCTAATGTTGACAGTATGGAAATAATGGGGATATATCTCTTAAAAATTAAGTCCAGTTCAAACTTCCCAATTATTAAGAATATTAGGGAATTAGTTAAATTCATATAAAACAGAAAAGAAAAGAAATATGTTACTTGTTGCCGCGACATTTTATCAAACACATATTTGAAGCGTTAACTAACTTTTCAGACGAAGATAAAAAATAACCAAGTGATCAAAATACATAATAAGTTTTATTGGTCATATACATCATATTTATGTAGTTGCAATTTCCAAATTGTATATGCCGTAATTTAGAACTTAAGATTTCGTTGCATATTCTAGGTGAAAACTTGCCAAATATGATTATGAAAAACAATTAAAAACAGTAAAACCTGTGAAAACGGAATCAGTAGGAAAACATTTCCATTTTAAACAGGTTTCTGCCTTAACAAGTATAATTGCTAATACAGTATTCCTTTTGCGGGGCCATTTCTCGTTCAGGTTCTTTTTGACAAGTTTTACTGAACAAGTTAAAAAAAAAAAAGAAATCTTTAATTTTGCCCATAAAATTTTCGAAAGTATCAAATGTGGTAAAATTCATTCCATGATTTTAGCTTTCGTTATTTTTGGCCTTTTTTTGGGGGTGGGGGGTAATATACAGGGTGGTTATAATATAAATATCTCTATTTGGAGCTGTCTGTAGCTTGAAGGAATAGCCCGAATGAAACAAATACCGGTACACTTACTATTCGAGAAAAGGGGGAAGGAAAATTAAACAATAAAAAAATGGTTGCAATAATCGCCAACAGATGGCGCTACGGGGCCTGTCAGTGCAAACGCCGTTGTGTACCGTGGAGGTGTCGCAAAACTCAATGACTTAAAAGATCGCATATTACAACATGTGAGAAACTTCACTCCTGATGCGTTACATTCCGCAGTTGTCACTTTGTGCACCGTCTGGAATGCGTCCTCCTGCACAATGGCCAGGTTGAACTTGAACTTGATCGGCACCGTCATGCGAAAGCGTAACCACATTCACTGTGATACTTTCCAATAAATTAGGTGATTCCTTCAAGTTACAGACAGCTCTAAATATAAATACTTATATTATAACCACCCGGTATATTTTGAATCTAATTGTAGAAACGTGAGTGGTATGCGCGACCCGATCTTCCTATCTGTATGTATATATGTCTCACGGCAACTGTCGCCAAAAGGCATCCTAATTCGTTTGAAATTTGGTAGATGGGCCAAAACCTCATAAGCGTGATTCCTCAGTCCCCAGTATATCCCTCGGCGATTCTTTACAATATAAATTCTCATTTAATGTTCAAATGTTTCTCTGTGATTGTTCTACAATATTATGTATGTTACTTCAACTTTGAAACACTTGTTTTTTAATCTTTAAAATGGAATGTAAATATCTCAAAAGTCACTACTGTCCCCTGTCCTCAACCCATAGAATGATCATTAAAACCATCAACAAACAATAATTAATAATTATTAAAAATTTTTGAAAAACCAATGCATTTATTCTAAATATGAATCTCATGGAGCATAATATAATTTTTATACGAGTGAAATGTGTAATATATGTTTTTGTTGCGTTTAAAGTGTTATAAATACCTCAACTGTGTGATTATATCCTCCATATTTATTTGTTAATACTTATTTTTGTCATGTGGCAACACTATGTTTATGTCAAGATTATTGGCATCAGTGTCATAGATGTTTACCTGTTCTTAGTAGCACGAAGTATGTAGTGTCACGTATATTTTTATTATTTATCATTAAACTAACGATAATCTGATGAATTCAGTAATCTTCTATTTATTGCTGCTCTGATGGATCACAAATCCTAACAGGTTATGTCCCCAAGCACGCTAACTGCGCAAATCGGAAATAGAGCGGTGATAAAATTTAGCGTCAGTTCTTAAGCCTAACACGTGAGTTATAGATTTAAAGTAAGGACTCTTTATATTTCTCAAAAATGGAACAAGGAAAGATCTCTGTTAAGCCATTGTGTGGAAAAAGTGACTGGCCGATATGGAAATATCGAATAAAATTCGTATTAAATTATCACGAAGATGCTTTAGAAGTCGTTGAAGGAAAGCTGAAGAAACCGGAGGAGCCCGTTGCAGAAGCAACAGAAACGATCCGAAAGGAGTACAAGAAAAATCTGAAGGATTATAATAAAGCAAACAACAGTGCTATGATGGTTCTTACGAACTCTATGACTGAAGATACTTTACAAAAAGTAATGAGATTCGACAGCGCAAGAGATGTGTGGCTCGAGCTTCACAAAATATTTGAAGATTCATCAGACAATCAGTTGTACAACATATGCCTACAATTCTTCAAATTTAATTGGTCAGATGAAGACATGACAGCTCATCTGTCAAAACTGAAAAATTTGTGGAGTGATCTAAACAGTGGCCTTGAAAGTAAGAAAGAAAACAAACTTCCAGAAATGCTGCTAATTTGTAAAATTTTGGATACTCTTCCTCTTAAATATCGTTCTTTCAAATCAAGTTGGTTATTATTAAGTGATGAAAAAAGAACCTTAGATGAATTAACGACACAGTTGTGTACTCATGAAAGAGAATTAAAGAAAGATACAAATTTTACTGAAATTTCAAACCAAGAAACTTTAATGGTAAATTCAGAATTTAAACAGAAATCATTTCCCAACAAGAATACTAAGTGTAATTACTGCCATCAAAGGGGACACTGGGTGAAAATGTGCAAGAAGTGGATAGCAGATGGAAAACCACCAAAGCCAAGTGGTTCAAGCACAAGGTCAGGCAAAGGTAATGCTTCTGCAAATATGACTCTTTTAGCTGTAGATGAAGAGATATTTTCTGCTGAAACAAATTCTGATGATTGGTTCATTGATAATGGGGCCTCAAGGCATGTCACCAATAATAATCATTGTTTTGTTGAGTTTGAAAAATTTGAGTTCCCCCATAGCATCACTGTTGCAAATGGAAAATCATTGCCAGCAATTGGAAAAGGTACGATCAAGATAATGACCAGTGTGAATGGAAAGAACCAAACAAAATTTCTAGAAAATGTCTGGTATGTTCCAGAAATTAGCAAAAATTTGTTTTCTGTATTAGCAACCCAGGATAGAAACCAGAACAGTATATTTGAATCAACATTCAAAGATTGTTATTTAAAAATTGATGGCGAAGCAGTCCTACATGGTTCACGAAATTTTGGAGGTGGTCTTTTCAAAGCTGCTATGAAGACATTAGCTCCAGAGACCCAAATTGATATAAACATGGCTGTAAGCACAGATTCAATTCTTCAACTTTATCATGAACGTTGGGGTCACCAAGACAAACAGCACATTAAATCGGTTATTGAAAAGGAATTTAATGTCAAAGTTAAACCTGACATGAAATTATGCGAAGCCTGTGTATATGGAAAGGCTCATCGGTTGAAATTTGGAACAAGAAAAAAGGCTACAAAAGCGGGAGAACTAATTTCTACAGACATTTGTGGACCATTTGATGAGTCATTTAGAAAATTTCGATACTTCGCTATTTTCAAGGATGTCTACACAAAGTTTAGATACTGTTTCTTCCTGAAACATAAGTCAGAAGTGAAAGATGTGCTTGAACATTTCATAGCTCACTCGAAAAATTTAGGGCATAATATTAAAGAGATAATCAGCGACAATGGTGGGGAATATGATAGTCAAGAAATAAGGATGATACTGAAGAAGCATGGAATTTCTCATAGACCCACAGCTCCATACACCCCAGAACAGAATGGCATCTCTGAACGAGAGAACAGAACAGTCGTTGAAATGGCTCGAACTTTGAAACATTCAAATGAAGAAATAGTTTTCCCAAATTCCCTGTGGGCAGAGTTCGTCAGCACTGCTATTTATATATTGAACAGGACAGGTAAATCCTCAGTGCCAAACTCAAGTCCTTATGAGCTATGGATGGGTAAGAAACCCAGAATAAAACACATGCGCATCATTGGATCTATTTGTTACGCTCACATCCCAGTCCAGAAAAGAAGAAAGATGGACAAGAAGGCAACTAAAGGCTATCTTGTTGGATATGATGCAGACGAGAGGTACCGCATTTATATCAAAGAAACAAGGACCGTCATCTGTTCCAGAGATGTCATATTCGAAGAGAAACCCTCCATGTCAGAGAATGTGATAACATTGCCATCTCCTCAAGCTACTGAAAGAAAATCTTACAATGATGAAAATGAAGTTACAGTAGGTGAAGATTTGCAACTGGAAGAAGAGAAAGTGATAGACATACCACAAAAGGAAAGTCGACCCAAAAGACAAATATCTGCACCAAAGTGGACAAAAGATTACATTATGGAAGACTCAGAGATAAGTGAAGAAATTTCTCCAGAAATAAATAAAGCAACAAGTGAAGGGGAGTCCAGTTGACAATTGAAGAAATCTGTGTGTGAAGACCTAAGGGCTTCCAAGAAAGATGATCCTGAAACTTTGGAAGAAGCATTAACTAGTGCTGATGCTGAGAAGTGGAAGGTAGCCATGGGAGAAGAATTGGAAAATTTAGAAAGAAATGAAACTTGGAATATAGTCCCTCGACCAAAAGAAAGAAAAGTCGTGAAATGCAAGTGGATTTTCAAGAAAAAATATGACAAAGATGGATACGTAGAAAGATATAAAGCACGATTAGTGGCCCGTGGTTATACCCAGGTAGAAGGAATCGACTACAAAGAGACATTCTGCCCTGTGATAAAATCAAAATCTATTAGAACTTTGCTCGCATTCTCAGTCGAACAAGATTGGCATGTTCATCAGCTTGATATAACCGCAGCCTATTTGAATGGGAAATTAAGTGAGACAGTTTTTATGGAACTGCCACCTGTGAATCTATGTGAAAAACCAAGTGCAGAAGTTTGTTTGTTAAAAAAGAGCCTGTATGGTCTGCATCAGTCTGGAAGAGAGTGGAACATATGCCTCGATAAATTTCTCAAATCAGCAAAACTGACAAGATCAAGAGCAGATCCTTGTGTTTACTTTGATAAGAAAAGGAAATTGATTGTAGGTGTGTATGTCGATGATCTCCTTGCCATGTCTAGTGAAGTTTCCACTATTCAAGAATTCAAAAACAATATTGGAAGGGTTTTTGAAGTCAAGGATCTAGGAGAAATAAATCATTTACTTTCAATTAGAATAAACAGAAATAAAGATGGTTCCATGACTCTCGACCAAAGTGCTTATGCAATTGAGCTGTTACAAACAACTGGTATGTTAAATGCTAAAGGAGCATCAACACCTCTAGATCCAGGCATGAAATATTTACCAGCAACCAAGGATAGTATGTTGAATGCTGAAGGAGCATTAAAGTATAGACAGGCTGTAGGGGGACTCTTGTACCTAGCAGGAGGAACGAGACCCGACTTAGCATTTGCTACAACCTACATGAGCCAATTCAATAATTGTCCAAGTAAGGAACACTGGTCTGGTTTACAACATATACTCCGTTATTTAGTTCATACCAAGGAATTAAAGTTAACATTACAAAAGACAGGAAGGAAGCTAGAAATATTCTGTGACTCTGATTGGGCTGGCGATAGAGTTGATCGGCGATCATTCAGTGGTTATGTTATACTGCTTGCAGGTGGGGCTGTGTCATGGAGTAGCAAGAAGCAGCGGACAACTGCTCTGTCTACAGTTGAGGCAGAATATGTTTCAATGTGCCATGCTGCAAAACAGGCATTATGGTATCAAAACTTTTTGCAAGAAATTTTGGATGAACATTTCTTGAACACTCCTCAAAATATATTTGTGGACAATCAAGGTGCTATTGCTCTAGCCAAAAATCAGGTTACATCAGATCGTAACAAGCACATTGAACTCCGACATTTTTTTCTACGTGAAAAGGTAGAGGAAAAACTGCTAACCTTTACATATGTGCCATCAAAGTCAAATGCTTCAGATATGTTGACCAAGAGTGTCACCAGGACAATTATACAAAATCATAGACTCAGTGTAGGACTGAAACACTAATAATGGAGATCTAATCGAGGGGAAGTGTTATAAATACCTTAACTGTGTGATTATATCCTCCATATTTATTTGTTAATACTTATTTTTGTCATGTGGCAACACTATGTTTATGTCAAGATTATTGGCATCAGTGTCATAGATGTTTACCTGTTCTTAGTAGCACGAAGTATGTAGTGTCACGTATATTTTTATTATTTATCATTAAACTAACGATAATCTGATGAATTCAGTAATCTTCTATTTATTGCTGCTCTGATGGATCACAAATCCTAACATAAAGTTGTGTCCCTCACTTTTTTGGCCACTACTGTTTCGGTGGTGAATGCATTTGCTCATATTTCCACCAGATGGCAGCATGCCGTCATTATCAGTATTGTTTCCGGTAGGCAAACACATGTTCTTAAAAACTCTCCATTGCTTGCCGTTTGTTCATAAAGATTTTCTGGATTAAAAAGAATAGGGAAAAGATAAGCGTAACTATATTAACCTACTGTCCCCATTGTTAATTTAAATATTGATATTTATAAAATTATCAATATCTAGCCATGTAATAGTAGGTTTTGATGTCTTTGAAAATAGAAGATACAGCATTCCAAAAATGTTCTTTTTAAAGTAAAATGGAAAAATTAAAAAAAAAAAAAAAGTCACTACTATCACTGTCACTTCTGTCCTTTACAATTTGTGTTTTGTCTGATGAAAACTGCCCTATCATATTTATTTTTCAATAAAGTTTATACCCATCTACTAATTATTATTCTGAAATATATCACTGGTTATTAAAAATAGTCCCTTTTTTTATTTTTATTGATTTGTTTAAAAAAATAGGGTTTTTTTTTTCACGTCGCAATATTTTTCAGGGAATTCGCATCACCTTCTTGAGATTTCAAACGACATTAAATTTTATCATTCACAAAGAAAATAGTACAAGCTGTTTAGGGAAATGGTGGACTTTGAATCGACCAAAAGTAATTTTTTTTTGTCTAACAATTCCCTGCTAAAATAAAAAATATATGTATCAATATATTGCCATACACTTAGCAGAAAGTGTAATTTTATACTTTTAAAAGAAAGTAATGAAAATAACATACCGTAATATACACCCATTGCCAAAAAAATTGACGCACCAAGAAATAATAGTCTGATCATAACAAAACTATAGGCGAGTGGGTACGTTTCTGGCAGATATGCAAATGATTAACACTACAACGTGATTGTGCATTACGTAATGCCACCAGAAGGCGTTGAACTTTGGTCTCCCTGGTATATAAAAAGGGTACGCAGAAGCATTTTGCTTGTACTTACTCTGTTGCAGAGGTGTACTTTTTCATCAAGGATAGCGCTACACCGCCATCGAAGACAATACGATCAGCTGTCCCTGTAAACGAACTATAAATGCTACACACTTCCATGCCGTAGTAAACCTCAATAACATATATCAGTTACATGTATTTAGAGTATATTTACGCAAGTTAGAGCACGGACGGCCAGACAAACCGAAATAATTAACAATTTTCAACTAACTATGTTGGTAAATGTGAAAAAAAAATGAAAATGTTAAAAAAATTTTAATTTTCAGTAAATTATTTTTTTTTTTTCAAATATTTTTTTTTTAATTTTTGGTACAGAACGCTTCTTTGAAGAATTTCTTATTGGAATAACATAAATAATAATAATAAAAAATAATTTTTTAAAGCCCATCGTCTAAAGTTAACACGTTTCACTACCGGAGTTAAAATTGAGGGGTTCGTGGCAAGAGAGTGCCAAGCCACATATTTGAACTTCTGAGATATTTCAATTTGAAAATTTGATCCAATACACTCAAATCAAAATATATAACAAAGTTTTTTCGCCAATGTCTTAGTAACATTTAAGATATTCTGAGTAACAAAACGGCATTACTTTAATGATGTTACTTTTACGTTCTTTGTAAATTAGCTATCTTCATTGGGGGGCATAAACGTCTGGGGCAAAAACGAAACATGTCACATAGGCTGCCACCAAGTGACATTAGAAACAAATTATGTGTTGTATATTGTAACTTACAATAATAAGCAACAGATTACAGTGTTGGATTTATTTCACCAAAAATGTGGCTTGGCACTTTCCTTCACCCCCTCAATTAACGGAATTTTAATTTATTCAGAAATTCCGAATTCACACTAGAAAATACTAATAGTAAAATTTGCTTTATATAATGAATAGACATTTCATGATTACTTAAAATAAAAATTCTTCTTTTGAAATTTCTGGTATGAATTCGTAATTTTGGGTTAAAAATGGAATGTCAAATGAGCGACGAAGCGGAATGCCACGTATGCGTCCTCGGCAGCGAACGTGGTAACTGTTAAGTTATAAACTTGGTTTTCTCGATGCAGGCCGCAAACAACTAAACGATCGGTTTTTGAAACTTGGCAAATGCACGGCAAAAAAAAATTGTTGGTTTTACAGTATAATACTGACATCCCAGCTGTCAGTATTATACCGTAAAATTAACAGTAATAAACAGTAAAATAAGCATGCGCGGCAGGGTATTACTGCTCATTTTATTGTTTATTACTGTTAATTTTACGGTATAATACTGACAGCTGGGATGTCAGTATTATATTGTGAAATCAACAATTGTTTTTGCAGTGTACCTTTATTGGATATCCCACAATCATATGTATAGGTTTTGGTGCTATTTTTGTTCATCCTTTCGAAAAACTTGATATTTGGTCTTAATATTTTTAATTTTCTACAAATTTCGTATCTCAACAAAATTCAAATAGCTTAAATCGAGAAGATATGCCGAAAGAAAGTAGAGAAAATCACGTCTAATTTTACTGTAATTATTTATGTTACTGAGAATCTTGAATTTGATTTGTTATTTAAAATATTTCATTTACAAATATATATATCTCCCTTCTCTTTTAGGTACCAGAGATGACATCTTCGCTTCGTCTTCTTGATTTAAATTTCTCGTTATGAATTCCTGTCCTTAACAAGCTTACATAATGTTGCCGTTGAGTACGCCACCAAACTTGATAATATGGACAGGTATATTTTTTAATTTAAAACTGTAATAATATTTCTTCAGAGATAATTCTGTTTAAAGTGTAATTTTATTCACAACAACAACAAAAAATAAAACTTGCTAAACAAAGAATTGGATAGCTACTTCTAAGATATGTTTTCTTATTACATTTTAGACTCTAAGTTCAATACAGAAAAAGAATGTTTTCTTATTTAGAGTTTCAAATATTTTATTTATTTATTTATTTCTAACAGAATATTCTAAGTAGAACTTGGTGTTTTTTTCCACATGATTTTTTAAAAACTGATTTCATTATTTTTTTCATAATATATATTTTTTTCAACTATGTATACCTTTTAGCCGTAATATTTGTCTTTTTGTGGAGAAATAAACCAATAAAACTTTTCCTATTTTTTATTTACCCCCCCCCCCCCCCCCACCCCCCGGTCTTGTATTTACAAAATACACACTATGTACCAAACCTGAAATTTTTATTATACCGTAAGCATTACGCATGTTTTGATAATCAATTTAGAAACACGCCACTGAGTACTAAACTCAAAGATATTTGAAATTCTGTATGACTGAACCTATGAAAAATAAATTTAGAAAATTTAGGATGCTATGTAATAATGATTTTTTTTCTTTATATAAGTAAAATTGTAACTCAAAATTTCAATTATGTTCTGAATTACAGAGAAATAAAATCACTTTGTCAAAAGTGATTAACAAAATCAGCGATTTTTGATAATATATCTCGGACCATATGCAAAATGAATGTTTGAAATTTGCGATTCTTTATCAGAATAATCCCCTGAATACATAATTAAAATTTCAGCTCAAAATCTCATTATCTTTTCTGTTGCAAGCGAATAATTGGTAACTTACTCAAATAATATCTCAAAATCTGATAAAGTAAAATGATACCGGTTTGCAGTATATTTTGATTCAAAATTATGGTTTTTAAATTGGACATAATTTTAAATATGGATTTAAAATTATGGATACAGCTTAACCCTTTCCGATCCGGTGACTCTTACACAAATTTTATTAGGTTGGTTTTTTAAAAGAAGTTAGCTTCAATTACACAATTTCGAAAATGTTCTAATTAAATAAGGCAAATTTTATTTTCCTTTATTAGTGGTACCAAAAACAGATTTTGTAAAGAAAAATTATCCCGAGTCTGACTTGGGGGTTGGACCGCAAAATGTTAACGAAACGTTTTTCAATAATTTATTTATTCTTCGTCAGTTGATATTCATATTTATTTATTATTGCATTTTTTTAGTTGTCTTGTAAAGTCAAATATTAGATGCGTCCTGCTGCTTTTCTTCGACTTCTGTAATTTGAAGACAGCAAGACATATTTTCATACAAACTATTTTGATCTAAATTTGGTCGCCACTAAATCACTATGGCCCACCTCTATATTGGCTATGGCTTCTATGCTTTTAAGTTTATTATTATTCATAAGAAGTACTTTTTCAACAACAACAATTCTTGTGCGGTGAAAATATTTTTTGGGTTACAGTATTTATTATTAACTTAACTCTCAGATTAAACAGCACCGTTCTTTAAAAAGTCAATTAAAAGAAAATAAGCCCCCTGTTACTCCATAATTGTCGGCACTCGCTGATTGTCACGATAAAATCTGGGTACCATGGTCTTGGAACATAATATTTTTCTGTTTTAATCCGAAAAACAATATTAGGCTAGTAAAAAACAAGTTGGAAATTGTACGTCAAACGTTACAAACGAGGTGCGTTCGTACGCACGTTTTAGAATTAAATTCATGATCTCCCGTGCGTAGAACGGGTTAAACAGCTAGTTAAGTATATATTTTATGACACTGTTCATACAAATATCTTAACTAGTTATATAAATATTCAGATATATATGTATCAGCTAGTTATATAAATATTCAGATCTTGATGATTTTTAATTCTGTGAAATGAATTTTATCGTCTGCAGATTAATTTCTGTCATAAAATAAGTATCTCGGTCGCTTGACGATTAAACTTCGGAAGCTCCTATAACAAAAAAGCACCGATTTAAAAAAAAAAAAAAATTCAAATTTCTTAATAAATATTTTTATTAATATCTCCTAAAGTTTTGATTCGATTTTAATAAAATTTGAAATGTCTCGACAAAATTCTGCAAAGATAATATATTTTAAATTGCAAACCATTTGGTTGGGTAGTTTTTGCGTTGTTATATGCGGACAGACAGACAGACAGACGGACGGACCAAACGACGACTATAGGTGCTACGTATTTATATAATTACGAACGCACCTAAAAATTAGACTTCCGTACTGAAAAAAAAAAAAGTGTTGATTTTAGAGTATAATACTAGCACCCCAGCTGTCAATATTATACCGTAAAATTAACAGTAATATGCTGCCGCGCCTGAGTGCGGTGTTTTAATATTTTACGTGGGTATGAATTATTTTTTGATACAATGCTCATATTTTTTTATTTTAGAAAGTTTAATGCCTAAATTTGCTAATGCTTGTTCTCATAAATAACATTTACTGTAATTTTAGTTCAGAAAACCTATTGTTAAAATTGTTTTAACAAATATCTTTCTAAAAGTAATCAGTTTTGTAAAATAAAATTCATAACGTCCTTTTCTCATTTTTTGCTATATATATTTTTTCCCCTGAAATTTGAATGTATCGGCAATTCATGCTTTCGACCAGTAGAAGCAGAACATCCTTGTCTAAAAAAGGGTGGATATTTAGTTTTTATTTATTTATTTCGATTTCAATGTCTACAGCTTTTTATCGATTTGTTTTGCATTTTCCTTTTAAATTCTGCCGAGATTTATTTTATTGGATTGTTTTGTAAGAATAATTCTACAATAACGATGTAGAGTCGAAATTTTCTTTGGTATTCTGTTGAATCTTGCTTTTCATTTTCAAGCCAAATTTCTTTTATAGGGCTTAATGCTTCAGTTACGTTTCTTTATATCTGTTTTTATCGATTTAAGTAAAGACTTGAATCTTAAGACTATGTATATACCGGGTGTCGCGAAACGATTGAAACGCATTTTAAGTTTTTACCTGTTGGAGATATGCAAGCAATGTAAATTGCAAAAGTGTTCAAATTAAGGCAGGAATTAAGATTATCTGATGAATAGTCCTGCCATTAATTTCCGAAAAGTTGCACTTTTTCATTTTTATACGGTTCTTGGATCCTATAAGTTATATTTAAAAAAAAAAATTTATCCATGATCAGACAAGTACAACAATAAAAAGTCCTTCCATCTTGTACCGGGACGTTACACATATAGATTTTTATTGATTCACGGATAATAGGTACTTTTCAGTTTTAAAATAAGCAATAAGGAAATATTAATTTTCACGTTACAGTTAACTATTTTAAGCACCTATTTTTTACATATATATATGAAAAAAATATGTGATTTATGGTTTTTAAGTTTATTTTCAAAAATTTGCGAGAATATTTTGTTTAACGTTGTATATCTTGATAATGGCGCCGTTAGAGCGTTGAAACGTAATGTCGATCATTATATTAAAAGGTTTTTATAAGCCTTTTTGTGTTTCTCTTTGTGTCACTTAAGCATTTTATCTATATTTTAATTATAATTAGTGATCTTATTATGTGATTATGTAAAATGATGCTTTAGTTTTACTATAATTTAAGAGTTGTCTAGAAACTATACGGCGTGGCGTTAAGCTCCAAGGAATATTCTAACTTATATTTCTGTAGCATGTATTCTTTTTTTAACCACCTACCCAAAAATAGTCGAGAATAGCATTTATATGGTCATCACTCGGCTTCGGTTCTTATTGTTGCGTTATTTTTAGTGGGCTGCGTATAAAAGCCGCTCTCCTATTATCTACAGACACTTTCAGACGAATCGCGAAAAAAAAAAAAAAAAAAAAAACCATCCGGGCTTCATACTATATATAGGTGCGATTTCACGCAAGAACTATTTTTGGACATGAATTGATTGAAAATAAAAATAAAGCGGAAATGTTAAATATGTGGGATACGAAAACTTGCATATATATTTTTTAATCTGTTCTTGTACACAGTTCTTTTTACTCCTAATAGTATATCAGTGTTCTGTTTTCTACACTGAAAAAAAAAATCCTACCACTGTCATCTAGAAAATAAATTGTGGCTCTAGAAAAAAAAATGGTTACATGTGATCCTTATAAATTCTATTTCCCTTTTGATAGAGAGTTCTAGTTTCCTCTATTCAAATTCAAGAGCGTTTTCCTATATTATCGTGGTCAAATTTATTTAAAAATCTCTGCAAATAAATGTGAACACAGTAGGTTAGTTTTAGTAAGTACAATTTTAGTTTATGGCAGAAATCAAGTGATAATTTCTCGCAATTCAAACGATTAATAATATAATGTATCGTTTCATCACCCAGACAACTATAGGCTAAAAATTCTCGATAATTTCGTCTATTCAGTTTATTTACCTTATTCGCATTACTGGGAAATCTATATTTCTAGTTTAGAGATTTAGAAAAAGACTACTTATTCGGTCTAGATGAAGGCGGTATACGTTTTCTTTCAGTGTACGTTTGATTATACAAACGTACTGTAATAGTGCCGCAGGTATTTCGCGACTGATAATGTAAAATATTCATCTGTTTTTGAAATTTTAATATAGTCTGTATTAGAATTTCATTTATCTTTCATCTCTTTTACTATTGATAAATTTCCTTTAGCTTATTGAAAACATGAATAAATATATTTAGAAACCATTTTGTTAAAAAAAAAAACTTGTTTACTGTGACCATTACAAATTTTTCTTCTGTATTCTAATATATTAATTTAAGTAACGTTGTCACCCATTAATTTTTCGGAAACTACAACCAGAGAAAAGTCGCCATAAGACATCAATCACATATAACCCAATACATTTATCAAAAAATAAAAATTCGAAATTGGATAAATCGAAATACTTATAAATTTAACTCCCTTATAAGTCGTATTGAAAAATGACAAAAACAAAATACATTTAAATCGATTTTTCGAACAATTTGTTTGAATAATTTGAGATCTTGAATACCTATGTCATTTCCTATATAAATTAGAAAATAAATGCATTTTTTCTCCATCTGCAGGGATAGCAAACGGAAGAATGTAATTCTAATTAATTTTTAGTTATGCAGAGAAAACCATTTGAAATAATTTTTTTGTTGTTATTTTGTTGGTAGAAGGCATGTAGCAGCAATGATATATATTATAAGTAATAAATGAAACTGCGAATTTTATGACCATGTTAAAAAAAAGCTTCTTTATAAGTAAGTGAAACAGCTAATTAATTTTGGTATTCTTATAAATAATTTTATGTTTTGATATAATGTTTATTATTTTTATTTCATTTTTTGCTTTTTTGATCACATTTAGCACAAAAATCCTTATTACAAAAGGCTTGCGCGTTTTCTTTTTTAATTTTCTTAAAAAAAAAAAAAAAAATTTCTTTTGTTGATTTAAATTTCTGATAATACGAACATTATACGTGCTCCCTTTCTATGTGTGTATGCAGAATTTTCGTAAAAGGAGAGGCGGCAATGTATTACTTGGGACATGGCAATTTTTCTTTATTACTTAACCCACCATATACGTAGTATAGGGTAAGTCTTGTAATCGTTTAAAAATTCGAAAACAATTTTTTGACGGATTTACAGGTTTCAGACACTAGATTCCGAAAAACATATTTTTAGAAAAAAAAATTGTCTGTCTGTCTGTGTGTGTGTCTGTAAACTCTCTATCTCCCGAACAAATTGAGATAGAGACTTGAAATTTGGTATGTACTTAGTATGTAATAATGAGAAGAAGCCTATTGAATTTCAGCAACCTGGAACTATTTTTTTTGGACACTCGAAATATTTGTTCTGATAAGAAATATAAAATTTTCGAAATTATTTATTTTAAGGAGTTAATATAAAAGACAATAAAAAAACATAAATTTTGCATAAAGAATGAAGTTGATCGGATTCTTAGTTGCCGATATATTTGTAATCCTATTTTCCACACTCTTCGATTTTTCATGACCCTGTATTTCATTCAAATTTCAGTTTAAAGATATATTTTAATAGGAAATGAGACGCTTAATCCGACGCAGTAAACCGCTAGTATCATTTTTGGAGTTATAAGGATGTTTCTTTTACGAAATTCAGTAATAGAGCATTTAAAGTTTATGAAGTCATGAAGCCACGATTTTATTCGAATTGCAATGCATTTTATAAATAGTTTACATATGTTTTATTTTCATATTTTATATTATGCCTATCCATGATGGGTAAGTATTGCGGTGTCCCCCAACAACTAGTTTCTCTATGTTACTCTTTTAACTCAACCTGTTTTTTGTATGTAAAGATGGAGTTTTGTTATCGATTGTTCACTCACTTTCTTCATATGCTAGAATTATAAAAATTACGTTCACAGTTGTGTTTCCAATGACAATGACAATACATTTTAATATGTTTCTTTAAATTTAATTATAAATTAATACATTGATTTAAGGCATTTTTCCGTTAGCCTGCAACAGGTGATAAATCGCCAAATGGTCTCTGTAACTCCTACAATTCTATACGAGTTGAAACAACAATGGATTTAATTAGGCGCTAATTCACGCTCGTCAAAATATGCTAAATTATTGTGAAACTTCAACAATGAAACATTTTAAAGGCAGATTAAACATAAGATACTTTACTTTGGCGCTAAACTAAATTTTGTCAACCCGAAAAGACAGATTTTTATTTTATATTGAACATAAAATTAATATCAAGTTAATTTGGTTATACCATACGTTACATTGGAATATGCTCGGAGTTGTATTTTCATGTGTTTTAAAATAAATTATCCAAAATAGTTAAGAATATAGAAAAGTACTATTATACAGTCATTAAATCTTAAAAACTTTTAGGACTACCAAGAAAGACAAGTATATTAATTTTCAGGAGTATTTTAAAATGAAGGGGAAAACATTTAAATTACCAAGAAAATACTTTTTTTTTTAATACTTGGAAATTTTTCCATAGAAAATTTCACAGCAAAAAAAATTAAGCAATTAAAAGTCTATTAAGCAATTAAAATTTGAATATTAAGAAAATACTTGTTGAATTAAAAAAAAATCTTTCCTAAGAACATTTATTTTATTATTTTAATTAAATCTAAAACTTTTTATCTTAGAAATAGTTAAAAGAAAGATAATTAAAGGCTAAATTGAAAATGCAATATCAAATTTATCCTGTGTTCATGCATGTATACAAATTATTTTTCTAGTCTTTCTTTCTGTCCAAACCTAATCGTGCATCGAATAATTTTCTGTTTACTTTCTTTTGTACTTTGCCGTTCCTCATCTAGATTTCACATTTCGAGTAAAATTACAAAATGGAGAAAATTTGCGTATGTTTAACTGGGATATGCTTTCAGGTTACAGACCACCTCTAATTCCATTTCTCATTGTCCTCAGTTGTCATTCCGTACAACTGATATATGCAGATTGCTTCGAATCGGATCTCAATCTAATGATTACATCATAACTGGCGGACAAATATTAGTTAAGTATACTTGCCGGATAAGTATGCTTGCTCATGGTGAGGTGATGTTATTCTTTAAAAGACTATACTAGACACAATTAAAGGAAAGTTAATATTAAGTAAAAAATACTCAAAGTGTAAGAAGTGCTTTGTTGGATGATTCTATTTGCATTACACTGAAAAAAAAAAAAAAAGCGTTGCTTTTACAGTGTAATACTGGCATGCCAACTGCTAAAGCAGTAATACTAGTAGCTGAGATGCTAGTATTATACTGTAAAATCAACGTTTTTTTTTTTTTTTTTTTTTTTTTTGCATTGTACAAAGTGATTACGCTTAATAAATACTTTTTAATTTTCATTATAAAAGGTATACGGGGTGTTCATAAGTCTTCATATTTCAATTATCCATCCATGCCAAATTAACAAATTTTCGCATCAAAGTGCTATTTGCGTCACAAGATTTGTCAAAGTGTCAGATTTCTTGTAGTTAAAAAAAAAAAAAAAAAAAAAAAAAAGGGTAGTTCACAATTTTTTTTAAAAATATTTTTTTGCTAACAAAAATTCTAACCATTAGCCAAGCTTTGTGATGCACTTTGATACAACGATTTGTTAATTTTTTATAAGTTTTTTTAAATGTGAACGGACCCAGTGGACTTGTTGATTTTTTTTTTCCTTTTACCTCCCAAAAAATCCACTTTTGGACAAGTCTTATGTTATAAACTTCACTCCGATACGACAATTTGTTAAACTTTCAAGAATTTTTTTAATTTGAACTTGTTTTTGGATATCTTTGTAATTTTTTTTATTGTCAGCCTACCCTTCACCAAGTTGTATGTTTCAAACCGCACTCCGATATGGCAATTTGTTATTTTTTTTTAATGAACTTTTGAAATGTGAACGAATTTATGGGACAACTTGTATTTTGACCCGCTGGTGCGTTAATAAAATCTGCAAATGTGACAGATTTTCAATGTTTTCAATTGGCAGTCCCTTAGTAATTTTTCTAGAATTTTAATTCGTTTTTCTTTCTGTTACCAGTTTTCTTTTCTTCCCTGTCTTTTGATGTGCAAAAATCACTTAAAATAAAAATTTTAAAAAGATCATGATGTAATAATAAGAAAAATAATGATATCTTGAATGCAAAGTATACATTTTAATCAAAATTTTAATCTTTGATCGTGTATTAGTTTGTATTTGAAAAAATACGAATTTAACTAAAATACAATACACATTTAAATTAAAGAGCTTTTAATAATTGGGTTACTGTAATTTTTGTTAACAAAGTTTCTTTTACAAACGGCAATAATGGATTACTCTGTTGCTAAAATGCGTCAAATAACTGGTGACAATTAATAGAAATGTGTTTAACACGTTCACTGCCGGGTTAAAATTACCGAAATTTTATTTTATTTAGAAAGTTCGAATTCATACCAGAAAATACTAATAGCAATATTTACTTTATTTAATTACAGACATTTCGTTATTACATAAAATAAAAAAATTCTTTCGAAATTTCCGGTACGAATTCGTAATTTTAGAGTGAAAAACCACGAGTATACTCGTTGTTGGCAGCGAATGAGTTAATAACACAATACAACTTAATAAACCACTTGGATATCCAGATACAGAATCGGTTATAATGAGGGGGAGGCAAGGGCGCCCATATGATTAATTTTAAGGGGGGGCTGAGAAAAATCTCAACTTCCACCAAAGCTATCATAAATTTTAGTAAATATTTAAGGTACTTTGTGTTTTTTTTACTATCTTTTGACAAAATTTGAGATTTTTCCCCCCGCGATCTTTTGACGAAATTTGCATTTTTTGCGATCCTTTGGCGAAATTTGTGTTTTTTCACGAATCTTTGACTAAATTTGCGTTTTTTTTTTCGCGATTCTTTGACGAAATTTGAGTTTTTCCCACGATTCATTGACGAAATTTCGTTTTTTTCGCGATTCTTAAACGAAATTCGAGTTTTTATTCTTCGCGATCTTTTGATGAAATTTGCGTTTTTTCGCGATCCTTTAACGAAATTTGCGTTTTTCTCTACGAATCTTTAACGAAATTCGCGTTTTTTTCTGCGGTTCTTAGACGAAATTTGCGTTTTTACGCTATTTGACGAAATTCGCATTTTTCTCGTGATCCTTGAACAAAATTTCCGTTTTTCTGCGATTCTTTTACAAATTTTGCGTTTTCCCAACGATTATTTGATGAAATTTCGTTTTTTTCTCGATTCTTTGGCGAAATTAGAGTTTTTCCCGCGATCCTTTGACGAAATTTGTGTTTTTTCGCGATTCTTTGACAAAATATTCATTTTTTTCCACGATTTGTAGACGAAATTTGCGTTTTCTCCACGATTCTTTGACGAAATTTACGTTTTTATCGCAATCTTTTGACGAAATTCGTCTTTTTGCCGTGATCCTTTGACGAAATTGGTGATTTTTTTCTGCGAACGATTCACGAAATTGGTGTTTTTTGTGGCCATTTGTCAAAATTTGTGATATTCTTCCGTGATATATTTTATGTTCGAATTTTTGGAACCGAATGCCTTTTCAGACAATTCGGAACATAATCACCCTTACCACTGGCCTGAGGGTACTGAATAAGGGGCTCACAACCATAGTAGACAAAATCCATTTTGAAAAAAAAAATGAAATAGTCTATTGAGAAGGTGCATAAAATCTGTTTTAACCACTCTCACAGTAAACATAGTCTGTAAACAGGTGAATATTTTTCTATTCTATTCGCACCACTACAAAAAAAAAAAAAAAAAACAGATTTTGTAGTATATTTCTCTTGAAAATTTTCTCGAATTTTATTTCAATAATTTTTTTTTTGAGAAAGTGGTGTGAGGTAGAATTAAAAAATTGTCGCCTGTGTCAGCTCTGCATATATGAGAAAGTGAAAACAGATTTGGCTCAGTGTGGTTATGGATAAAACAGATTTTATGCACCTTCTAAATGGGCTATCTCATTTTTTTTTCAAAGTGGTCTTGGTATACTATGGATGTGAGCCCCTCAAATGACCTTCCTACAGTGCAAATTTTTGGCAGAATTGACTATAATTTAATATGGCTGTCTTAAATAAATGGGGAAATGTAGTTTCTGCGAGGAGATCATTTATCGTGACATTCTCACCACAGTCTTTGCTTTTCCACAAATCAAACCATGTTCTTGCTTTTGACTCCAAATTCTCAATATTATAAAAATGAGATAGCTCCTTGATTTCTTTGACAAAAACATTTTTTTCCATATTTATCATCATATTGCTTTGAATGACGTTTCATTTCGATTCAAAAACGTTGACTGAAGGGATATAATTAAAGAGTCTAAATATGGATTTAGAAATGCTGCTCTGTAATATTCAAGAGGAGTAGCCATAGGAAGGTAAGATTATCTAGTAGACGTTCTGTACATTTTGATATCGATTTCTTACAATTACAATTCTCCATTAGCTCCATGAACATTTCTGAAAATTCTTCTTCTGATTCCATTCTGTGCATAAGAAAAATCTCAAGAAGTTCCATTTTTATGTTCTGATAAACCGAATGCAAATCTTAATCTACAGATTATAATTTGTTTACAACTGGCTACAGATAGAAAAAATATCGAGAAATTATTTTGAGATATACAATAAACTTTATAGATGACGTTGCAGCATCTAAATGAATGACTTGTGAGCGTGTTTCTTGGTTCGTACTATTGTCTTGAGAAAGATTACAGAGATTTTCTTTAACAGTGGCAAAATGATAAGAAAAATATGGTGTGGACTTATACTTTTCTGGCCACATTGTTTCACATAGACCAGGAAAGTGTGATTTACAAGAATTATACAGTTTCAGGTCGACGAAAATTATTTTGTCTTGTTCTGTAGACTTAAGATAGAATTTTTGAGTTCGGGCTGCGTACAATCTGACACATTCAGGATTCTAATCTTTATTGGATTCGGGAAAAAGAATTTTTAATTAAAAATCCTTCCTTACAAAATCCTTCCTTATGCAGAAAAAGTGTTATCGTCTTGTAGGGAAAAAACCACACAGTAACACCGGCTAAGATAAAAATCGTCTGAAACGGAATTTGTTTCCTATCTTGTGCTTTTCCTCTTTGTAAGAAGCAGACTATTCGAAAGGACTAATTAAAATTTATGAAAATAGAACCTGTCTAAAACAGAATCCAGCTTTAAAAGAAAAAAAAATTATGGTTATGACAAAATGAATTCCTAACAACTATACCTGCTAAGACGGAAACCCGTCTAAAACGGAAATTTCTTCCGGTGACTTCTGATGTTGTCGAGGCACTTTTATTATGCTTTGTTTTCACAAGGTAAAGTTAAGATTTTCATTTCTTGCAACTGATTTATATTAAAAAAATTGACAAAACCAAAATCTAGGGGGGGGGGGGCTCAAGCCCCCCCTTGCCCCCCCATATGGGCGCCCTTGGGGGGAGGGTAGACGTAATCCATTCATACCCCCCGCGTGCATAGGGGGGCGGGGTAACGAGACTAAAATACACTTTCTTTTTACTATCTTTTTTTTTTTTTTTTTTTTTTTTTTTTTTTTGGGGGGGGGGGGGGGTTGGCGGTCCAAATTTTTTTTTTTTTTCGGTCAGTCCTTGAATGAAACTTAAGACTTTTTCTTTTAGATTTGAAAACAAATGCAGGATCCTAAAAATGTTTTATAGATAGTACTAGCTGTTACCCGTGACTTCGTTCACGTATCATTAAAAGAAGAATAAATGCATCAATTAAGCAAAATATTTCATTCCCGATAATTAGAAACGTAAATAATTAACTAACTCTTTATCACATTCCATAGGAGATAATACAGGTATTTCTATGTTATAGAGGCCTTGACATAACTAAGTTTTAAAAAAGTGAAATTTTGTGACAAATAATCACGAAAAGGAAACTGCATCCAATGAAAAAAGGCGGACGAAATAAAATCGCGGAAATCGGCGAATTACATAAAAACATATGTCAAGTTTACCTGGTAAACCATTTTACTTTTAACGCCTTTGTTTTAATAGCAATCCTTCAAAGATAATGGAAATAGTATATTATTTTTCATTAAATTCTATTCTTGTGAATAGGGAGCAATTATTGTAGACCTAATTGCAAGGAGCTTAAATTTGCCTCCTTGATTTAATCTATAACTGAAAAAAAATATTTATTTCTAAATGAAAATATGTTGACAGACGATTTTTGTTCTCCAGAATAAATTGATTCATGAAGTTTGAATCTGCGAAAATACGTTTTTATTTTTCAAAAATTTTACTGTAATCAATTTTTTTTTCTTTCACCATCTATTCAAATTGAAAATAAATTCTTTTTTTTTCAGTTTTAATGAGAAAAAATGTATTAATCCGTTTTATTTCTTCTTTTTTATCCACAAAAATGGAATAATTTAGTTGACATTTTTAGAGAAACTTCGTTAAAATTTACAAAAAAAAAAAAAAAAAAAAAAAAAAATAATAATAATAATAATAATATCTCGGAATTTAAATAATTTTTTTAAATTCTGAGAGTTTATGACATCCTCGGATGAATGATAACCGGTAAATCGCGTTGCGTTCGACAATCTGAAAAGAGTAGTTGCGAAATACAAACAGGCGGTCAGATTTTAATATAATAGATTCGTATTTATTTTTCTTTTCTTAATAACCATGGTGTGGTTTTTGGCAAAAAACTCTCATCTGTATGTAACTGATATTCCTTCTTAATAATCGGTATAGATAAAAAAACATTTAAATTTTTCGTTTTAAATATGTCGTGAAACTAATCTACTTTCTATACTTACTGATCCTTTTATTAATGTACGGGATTAATTCCCGCGGCTTGTAAAACACATTTGAAAATTCCCGTTTTATTTCAAATATGACGTCACATTTTCCTCAGAGAAATCTCTTTTTAATGCCATAATTCTTGTTAATTTTCTTTTTCTGGCAATCAGGACGTAAATTTTAGCGGAAAACTCACATTTGTATGTAACTGGTACTCAAGCTAATTATTAATCAGTATTGATAAAAAATATTTCAGTTTTTCATCTTAAATATTACGTCCATTATCTATCTACTTTCATTATACATTGATATTCATGCTCCTTGTATTATTACGACTATTTGAAAATACATGTTTTATTTATGATGTCATATTTGTCCAAGCCGAGGAGGATCCTTTTCATATTTCCATGGTCCAAGCGAAATCTATTTTTAAGAATATAATTATAGTTCATTTTTCCTTCTAATTATAACGCAGTTTTTTGACAGAAAAAGATCTTTTTAAATGTAACCGATATTCATACTTCATGTATAATAATTTTGTTTCAAACATCACGGAAATTCATATTCTTTTGAATTCTTTTTCATTTTCATTTTTCACGTGAAAATCGTTCAATTGAAAATTAATTGTTGAGGAAAAATTATTTTTTCGTGTTTTTATTTATTGGCAACGATCAAAGCCCTAGCAACGATAAAGTAAAATGGTTAAATTTTATGGGAAAATGTCCATTTATTCTCTATGAAAATAACGAAATTTTGAATTATTAAAAAACATATTTGAATAAAATGAACAAAAACCGACCTATGTTCATTCGAGGGTTATAATCAACGTATATGCAAAGATACAGGATCATTAAATGCTCCATTTTGACGCTGGCTTCAGCCTAACATTTGCACACAATCAGATTTATAATATTATTAGGATTGATTACGATTTAATACTACTTTTTGAAACGTTTGCTATAAAAAAATTAAAGGTTTAGTAATATAGATAATAGTAATAAAAATGCTCAAGCCCATGTCTGTGCTTAAACCTGCTTAGTGTGCGAAAACATCAGTTTTGACAAACCTAAGTAAAATATATGTACTATCACCACAAAGTAGAAAGCATTTCTGCAAAAGCGAGATTACTTAAAATATCTGTTTATTACTTACCCATCATACGTAGCATAGGATTAGTCTTGTAATCGTTTTGAAAATCGGGGGAAAAAAAATGACGGATTTACACGTTTCGGACACTGGAGATTCTGAAAAACATATTTTTAGATTTTTTTTTTTTGCCGTCCGTCCGTCTGTCTGTGTGTGTGTATCTGTAAACGCTCTATCTCCCGAACAAATTGAGATAGAGACTTGAAATTTGGTATGTACTTAGTATGTAATAATGGGAAGAAGCTTATTGAATTTCGGTAACCTCGATTATTCGGAACTATTTTTTTCGGACTCTCGAAATATTCGTTCTGATAAAAGGTATATAAAAATGTTTCGTAATTGTTTATTTTAAGGAGTGAATATAAAAGACAATAAAAAAAAAAAAAAACACATACATTTTTCATAAAGAATGAAGTCGATCGGATAATGAGTTGCCGAGATATTTGTAATGGTATCGTATCGTCCACGCTCTTCGATTTTTCATGGCCCTGTATTTCATTCAAATTTCCATTCAAAGTTATATTTTAATTGGAAATGAGACGCTTAATCCGACGCAGTAAACCGTTAGTTAATATGATTATCAAGTTTGGAATTATAAGGATGTTTCTCTTACGCAATTCAGTAATAGAGCATTTAAAGTTTATGACGTCATCAAGCCACGATTTTATTCGAATTGCAATACATTTTATAAATATAGTTTACACATGCTTTATTTTCATATTTTATATTATGCATATCCATGATGGGTAAGTATTACGGTGGCCCCCAACGACTAGTTTATGTTTGTGATGACTAGCATACTTCACCTGATACTGTGAGTTATAAAAATTATTATACTCGAAACTGGTCTCTCTTTTCAAACGTTCCTTTAGTCTCAAGAAATTACTGTTTCATTTTTCTTTACCCCCGGCCAATTTAACCGTCACATTGTCCCAAAAATTATTTTAAGGGTGAAAAAGAATGCATATGAATCACGTCCTATATTTAATTTGTTCAAGATTTCCCCATATAACTTCGATGGAGAAATTAGTAACTAACTTCGATTTTCTGCTGATGCTTAAGAGAAAGTCGTCGTAAACCTCTTTTCCCTCTTTAGAATTTCCTCGATAAAAATAAAATGCTGACCACGTCGGATGACTTATTGAGTCAGATGGGAAAACTATAAATCTGATTTTCTGTAAAGAGGCTGGAGAACACGGAAATTTAAAGAAAAATCTTCAGGTTAAGTAATCGAATATTTGCTGATACACACACACATATGTAAAGGGACCTATTTACAAATTTAGGGGTCCTGGGCACAGATGCTTAAGGGGCCCCCTTGCACCAATGCTTATAGCTGCCTTGAGTAAAAAAATATATATTAATAATTAAGAAAAAAAACCTGTAAACAAAAAAAAAAAAATCTGTTTTTGTACAGATTGACCTAAACTATACAATAAAAAAAAAATCATTTAAAAATATTGAAGTGCAAACGAGATACTTTTAAAAATGTCTCCCATAGGATTAACATTAGCAAGCCGGTGTTTTCACTTGAGTGAAGTTACCCCTTAAAAATTTATTTTTAACTGAAATAAACGATAAACAGATTTTTCCATATAATTTTTTTTAAATAGTTAAAACTTATCACATTTTGGCCATTATTCGAGAAATCTTCAGTAGCATTTGGGGGCCCGTGCCCCGAATGCCCTGCCGCAAATCAGGCACTGCATATGTATGTGTATGCATGCATAAATGTGTAGTGTATATATAATTGTATGCATGAATATGTGCATGTAATACTATATTTAAACACATAGAAGTCAACAGAACAGAATCCAGGGAGGGCCATGCCATTTTGGAACAGATTTGTACGTGGTCCGCAGACTAGGCCGCGTTCTTTCAAATGGAGAACATATACATTATTAAGCTAAAATAAGATTTTTTTTTGTCTGCACCCCTCAACCTCCTCCCCCCCCTTGCAAGACAACTTTTAAAAATATCTATATAGAATAGAGAAATATTATAGAGAAATATTAAAATAAAACATAAAAAATAAGTTTCTACCAACATTTTTCAAAATTGATAATATGAACAAACTAGTCGTTGGGGGCCACCGCAATACTTACCCATCATGGATATGCATAATGTAAAATATGAAAATAAACCATGTGTAAACTACTTATAAAATGCATTGCAATTCAAATAAAATCGAGGCTTGATGACGTCCCAAACTTTAAAGGCTCGATTACTGAATTGCTTGAAAGAAACATCCTTATAACTCCAAAAATAATAATCCTATTAACTAGCGGTTTATTGCATCTGATGAAGCGTCAAATTTCCAATTAAAATATATCTTTGAAGTGAAATTTGGATGAAATACAGGGTCATGAAAAATCGAAGAGTGTGGTAAATAGGATTTCAAACATCTCGCAACTAATTATCCGATCGACTTCATGCTGTATGCAAAATTTATGTTTTTTTATTGTCTTTTATATTCATTTCTTAAAATAACAAATTTCGAAAAATTTTTATATACCTTTCATCAGAACGAATATTTCGAGAGTCCGAAAATAATAGTTCCGGTTAATCGAGGTTATTGAAATGGAATAGGCTTCTTCCCATTATTATATACTAAGTACATACCAAATTGAAAGTCTCTATCTCAATTTTTTCGGGAGATAGAGCGTTTACAGACACACAGACGGACGGCAAATTTTTTTTTCTAAAAATGTTTTTCGGAATCTCCAGTGTCTGAAACGTGTAAATCCGTCAAAAAAAAATTTTCGATTTTCAAAACGATTACAAGACTTACCCTATACTACGTATGATGGGTAAGTAAAAATAGGAAAACGCGCGTTTTCAGCTATCAGTTAATACACTATTCATCTTCTAAATTTAAGAATTTTTTTAAAACATATAAAAATAAGGAGCAATACAGAAATGTAACAAATAAAAAATGTTAAAAATCCAAAAATTACGTTTCAACCGGCTTTGTTTACGTTGTATGAGGGGGGCTTTGCAGAGTCTCCTGACGTAAATTTTTTTGTTCCTTTTATCTCTTGGTTTTTAATTATTTTAAATCACAAATTTTACCCTTCTTTTGCTCTCAACATCATCAGAGAAAAGTAAAATTTAGTTAAGTTTCAAAACCCAGGGAGGGATAATGGCCTTCCCCTGATCCCTTGCCGGCGCCCATGATCTAACATCTGAAATAGTCGATAATGAGAGATCTTAAAAATTATACAATGTTTGAAATTTTTTTAAATGTCTTGCATAAATTTTGTTAAAGAGAATTGTGTTTATACATTAAATTTTTAAAGTACCTGTAAATGTGTTTAGTAATTTTTGCTAGTATAATATACATATATATATATATATTTAAATAAGAGTTAAAAATTATTGTATCTGAAATTTATTTGAGATTTTTGAATTAATGAAATTTAAAGTAATTAAATGGATTCTCTAAAAGTTAAAAGTTCATAAACTTGATTACTATAATTAAAAAAATTTTATTGGTAATACTGCTATGTGTCAAATTTATCAAATGATATAGAGTTGTTTGAATTCATTATTGCTTAATGTAGTTTTTCATAATTACAGGAACCTGATGTTCATTAAATGTTGAATGTGTTTAAAAGACCTGGCCAGGCAATTTGAATGCATGAACTTGCTGAATGGAGATAAGGAGTGAATCTGCAGTTTGTGATGTCTAATTTTATATCAGGTTCTTGTTGAAAATTCATCTACAATTTGTCTTCAAGGATTGTATGAAGTAAAAAAAAAAAACGATTTATCGAGCTTATCCATTCAGTTTTAGATTAGATTATGAGGAATCGTCGGATTTATCTCGACTGAAACAATTCCAAAAATCTAGATTTTTTTTTTCCTAAATCCATATTCAAAATCAAATTTAATTTAGCTTAAATTACTTACAATTACTTAATACGATACTTTACAGAAGATTGTAATAAAACTTTGTGTTGTAATTTCTTATAACACCAAGTTACATTATAATTATTGTTGAAGTAGAAAAAAAAACAGACCATTTTACTGCTTTGAAACTTGTTGTTATTGCGGGAATTAATTAATTAATACTGCTCGAAATTAAAGTTTTTATTAGCAAGGTTTACATCGCTTCACTATTAAATTAACAATCATATAGAATGTGACTATGATTTATGGAAATAATTATTTGAAATTCAAAAAGTAAGAAAGAAAAGAGTAAGAAGTAGTAGGGTTATGATAAATAGTTAGGGAAATTCTAATATACATCGAATTTCTTCTGATACAAAACAATTAACACATGGGCTGATAAGTTCCCGGTCTAATACAGAAAACACAACTTTTTAACATAACTTTATAACATTATAACTTTAGTAAATAACATAACTTTAATAATAAATAATAATAATTTAATAATAATAATAATAATAATTTAATAATAATAATTTAATAATAATAATAATTTCATAAATTAATAATAATAATAATTTCATAAATAAATAATAATAATAATTTTATAATAAATAACATAATTTTATAACGAAAAAGCTCCAAACAGTGCTTAGAATCATCGACTCCTCGATGTTTTTGGTCAAAAGTCAACACGCGCGGCACCCACTTTGACAACAGCTTTTTATAGACAAATGATCATTCAAAATAAAACCTACACGTTCCTTGGATATCTTCAGAGTCTGAGCTATCTCCTGCAACTTCACTTTACGGTTCCCCAAAACGATTTTGTGGACTTTTTTTGTTTTCCGGAGTAACCACCTCTTTTGTGTGGTGCATCACTGGTGTCCGTACGACCACGTTTAAATTCAGCAAACCGGTCAATAATGGTTGATTTACCTGGTGCAGTGTCCGGCTAACGCTTATCAAGCCAAATTTTTGTTTGAACAGTGTTTTTTACCATCAAATAACAATTCTTGAAATTCTTCTTTATCCATTTTTTTGTTTATCAACAAAGTCGTTCAACTAAAACCACTCTAACGTTTTATACACACGGCGAATCGTCATGACATTTTTTCTGCTATCTTTTAAAGTTTCGTATTTACTAAAAAAAAGCATCGGTTCGGCGATTGCAACGCCATCTGTGTGCCAGACCGGGAACTTATCAGCCGATGTGTTAATTTAGTTGGATATGTCCATATCACATATTCCCATTTGGCGGGAATATGTTATAGACCATTGTCGCAAGAACTATATAGATTTTCGTAAATATCACCCGACGGATTAGGTATTTAATTCATTTTTAAACAATTTTCAAACGATTTTGCTACTGATTCTATAGAGGAAGCAACAAGAAAATTTGACAGAGTATATTGTATAAGTGAGAAATATTGCGGAGATGTAATCAAGCATTAGTGGCGCAGAGGTAACGTGCCCAATTTCAAAATGGAAGGTCAAATCCAACCTATTCAATTGTGTTAAAAAATTATAAAAATCTCCCTTCTTTACTTTCTGGACTCTTGTATATGTGTTCGAAAAGTTGAGTGAAGTCACTGCTGATTATTTTTATACAGTTTGTTGTAAGAGTAACCTTACTTTCAACATACAATATGCTAACCTTTTTATTAAACTATTTTTCACAAATTTTATTTCACAACATAGCTTCTTTTTTAGGATTGCCTCAATTATCCGGATTTCTTCACATTCGGACTGCGTCCAGAAAGGATTAGTCCGGTTAAATGGAATTTCAGTGTATTAATATGTATTAAGATATTTTATTAAGTTCTTGGGTTTATGTTTAAGAAATTCGGATATCATTCATTCATTCATTTTACTCCAAATATTTTAAATAATTCAGTTAAGCATGAAATTTTATATTATCGTAACTGTAAATATAAAAAAATAAAAAGTGCATGATGTATATTTTTGAATGTATAATTAAATTTTTACATCATATTTTGAATACTTTACCTTAAAAATACCATGGTATACGCTGCGATTTGCTGAAAGTTTCGATAAAAATATTTACATATCAAATTTAGATAAAATCAAAATTAACAAAATTATCAAATTAACAAATTTACAATACATATCAACTTAGAATTTTTTTTTATATCAACTTAGAATTTTTTTTTATTTCAACGTATCATTTTACTTCCGCTAAAAAAACATAAACTTATTATACGATTTTTAATTAAAAGTGTAAACAGTATTAATAATGTGTTACAGATTTCTCCCATACAAAAATTCTATATACTAGACAAGTGTAGTTAGCGACCCCCAGGGTGTGTGTGTGTGGGGGGGGGGGAGGGGGTCGCAGAAAACGCGATTGACACATTTTTTTTTCAACTATTTTATAAATTTATTAAGTATAAATATTCATAATTACGTAAATAGAAAGTATTAAAAACATGTGAAAATATAAATTAAATTCTGTCTGATACATTTATTAACTAAAAGAATGATTAAATTATTTAATAAAATTATAAATAAAATAATTTTGGAAGTTATCAGTGATCAATTTCACCCACGTATTCAAAACCTAAGTATTAAAAAGAGATTGAAAATTTCATTCTTCAGCTGGAAATGTCGACAGATATTACAGATTTGGCTCGACTATTGCTCTACGTTATATACTGGTACGTTTCTAATATACATGAAGATTTAATTTTAAGATATTTAAATACTAAACAATTTGCTTTGTTTCTAAAACCATGTCTGAATGAAAAATAGTAGGGATTACAGAAAGGAGACACGTGTCGCATCTTCTATTAAATGTCGAAAAAAAATTTGTAGAATTTGGTACTGATACGAAACGTAAAATTAAGTTTTGTTAGTAAACTTAATACTTTTGGCTTAATGTGAAGACAGAATATCTGCTACTCTATGAATTAGCAATGTAATTCCTTCAGGTGTTCCTTTTAATTTCTAAGTTTAAAAAGGAATCGCGGGACCAAAAAGATTTCAATACGCTGTGTTAGACCAGTAGAGTCGTTTGGTTTTCCTGTTCTTGGAGAGTTTCGGTTAAAAAACAAGTTTTACAGGCGTAGATTCAGTAAGACTCAATTTTCTGTTGTATTAAAATATAATAATTTATCTTTAAATCGAATCTAACTAAATTTCATCAGCACACTGAGTGCCGCAATGTGCTCATCATGTCCTTATTTTTTTGCATGGGCAAATGGGTCATTTACTCAGGACTCCCATAATTTGGGATACCCAGATTTAGTAGCAATTGTATCCTTCCTTTATACTTTACGAAAAAAAAAAAAAAAAAAAAAAAAAAAAAAAAAATCCAAACTTTAAAAATAATTCATATTTCTATTATTAGTTTTGTCTTAATCATAATGTTGTATATTGAAACTGAAATCGTTCTTAAACTATAGTTTGAAGATGTAATCATTGTACCTTTTAATAACCCTTTCATTCTTAACATTTTGTTGAACCGATGACGAGTATATACGTCAGTAATGTAGCAAGTTTTTTTTCATTAAAACTTCTATCTTAATTATTAAATGGTAATCTTTGCTTTATTTAATCGCGGAATGCCTCCTGTCATTAAATGAAGTGAAAAATACTGTTCGAAAATTCTGGTATTGGATATTTTGAATAAACAAAACGTGCTAAATTGACAACATTGCCGGGCAGTATTGTGTTAATATGAATATCTACCGTTATCTGCGCACGTTCAATTATTTTGCATTTTATGTTGTTGATGTTAAAAATTGTGTTGTAAATTAAAAATAATGCATTAATTAGTTTTCTATGTTCTATGTATATATTTTTGTTAATACTAGAGGTCTCTGAGCCTTATATATACGAGCTACGCCCGCCAACTCTCGTCCAGACTCCGTGGTCTCTAAAAAACAGGCAATTTGCTCGGTTTTAAAAAAAGATGGGGAAAAAATGCAGCGAATGTAGAAGCTCAGTTGCCTTTTCAAGATAAATATTTTAAGAAATGGACCCAGTGAGTGATATAATCCTTAAAAGCACTTTTAATTTAATAAAATATCATTGCCGACAGAAGAATAAGAAAAAAAAAGGGGGAAATTAACAATAAACGCAAAAGTTTGCGGAATTTACGCTATTTTGTGGAATTGTTATGAAATATTTAAGTTTGATGGAGGTTCCATTTTAAATATGACAACATTTTCATCAACAGAAAGCTTTATAACTCATGATTTATAAAAGCAAATGCTCGTGATCTGCTGATGGTGCGATTTTCACGTATAAAAATCATATTAAAATGCTCAAAAATAATGTATTGATATCAAAATATATTTATTCTTGCTCAGTTTTTTTTCTTTTTTCAAAATATATGGCTACAGGAAAAAATAATAAATGCATTGAAAATGAAATAAATGTTTTAAATAAGCTTTAAAATCAAAATTATATTAAAAAAAGGTATATAAATAAACGCTTCTTGTTAACTATATGATGTAATTTTTGACTTAAAGTTTTGCTTTTATGTACTATTATCCTTGCTCCTTCTGTCATTTAAAAAAAAATCAACGAATGAAAATGCACATATCGGTTAGTGTTTTCGGTTAGTATGGCCGATTATTTGCACGAGGGAGAGATTGCCCTCCGTTAGATCTTTCTAAGGGAACCCCAGCCGTATTTACGCAAGGTTCGAAGAAAACCACGGAAAACTCCGAACGGGTAGGACGACGAGCGCGACATGGGAACGAAATCAGCACCGAACCGTCTATCAGCTTTTAGAGTAGAACCTCTCAGCCACTGGTAGGACATGCACAAGCACATATCGTTTTAAAAATGACGCAATTTTCCCCATCAAATGCTTTTCGATCGTAATCATTTGATTATTTTAAAGTTTTCTTTCATTTTCACTATTCACGTGTAAATATATATTTCAATTGAAAATATATTGTTTTTTGGAAATATTATTATCCGCGCTTTTTAAAATGAAACAGTAAATGAAAAAGTCTATTTCAAAATATCAATAAATTCTCTTAATATTCAAATAATGAAATTCTAAATAAAAAAAAAGAACTCGAAAAAAATAGTCAAATTTAAAAAATGATTGGAAACTGTACACCATAATCTAGTTCAGTATATGCCTGCAAAAGATAGTTAAATTGTTATGCATAGTTTTTGACCCTATAAAACTTATGTAACTATCTTGGCCAATTTTAACATTAAATAATGCTTAAAACAATTCTTCTATGATCGAAGAATTATTTTAAATCTAAATTAGATTTAAAAACTGTCTGCTTCAGCATGTTTAACAAACATTTCTCTATAAAATTACGAGTTTCATGTTTTTATATGCAATAGTTTTTGTAGGATAAGACGACAAAGTCAAAAAGAACACAATAGTTTCAATATCGGCAACATTAGTAACTTTATTTATTTATTTATTTCGAATAGAGAGGACACTTATCTTAGCTGAATCTGTATCGTTATGGGTAGAAATTAAGTTTCAAAATGGGGATTCAATTGAAACGCGTAATTTAAAAAAAAAAAAAAAAACATTTCTTCAAAAAAATGAATCTTTTTAGAGAAGTGATTCTCAACATTTTTTGTCCACGCATCACCTAAGTATCATCTAAAATCATGATACCCACTGTGTTATATACAACTCATTATTTAAAAAGAAAACGCTTAATGACATGGAAGAAATCTAAAACGCCATTTGCTTGATCTAAACAAGCTTATAATAACACAATGCGTATAAAACATTTCCGGATTCTTATCTTTCATTCCATTTTAAACAGCCACTGCCTATCATAACTATTAATAACTATATCTGTAGCAAGGGCGGCGCTAGAGGGGGATCCACTTGGGGAGGGTCATATGCCCCTCTCCGTCGGGCATCAAATCGGATTACCCGAATAGATGTAGGATTATTGTGGGTGTGTATCAATATGTATTCAGATTGCCTCTGTGGGGCGCGGTCCCCACGTTGAGAACTATTGCTTTAAAGTGTAAAAAACTCATTACTTTTTTCTAACATAAAAAAACTTTATTTCTCTCCCCCCCCCCCCCCCCCCCCTTTAAAAAACAAACTATGTAGCAGAAAAATCAACACTTTTCTGAATTGCACTGACACACACACACACACACACACACACACACACACACATATATATATATATATATATATATATATATATATATATATATATATATCAGGGGCGTCTTCGTTATATATATGTCTATGATAGCGTATGTTACCATTTTCAATGCACCGTGATTGAAAAAACAAAAGGTTTTTTATTATCTTGCATTTTGTTAAGTCACAACAAGTCAACAACTTCTTGTGCATTTATTTGTTTACTTGGATGCGTAAGAGCTTCAACATCCTGAGATTTTTTTTTTTCTTCTTTTTTTTTTAAATCTATAGCTACAGAAAAATGAAAGTGCATTTCATTATTTTCCAGTTTTTAAATTTAAATAGTCGTAGCAGATGCTTACAGTAGCATTTATTTTTTGACCCGTGTTTTTGCTACTTTCCTTAGTTGTTACGCAATAGCATATTTAGTTCAGAATGATTTTCATACATAAGCATTACCTTGTCAGAGGGATGTTTCTCTAAAGTGTTTGCGACTAATTATAATTTTTTTTTTCTGTGTGTTGTTTAGAAGACATCAGACATCATATTACAATAATGTTTTGTTTAGATCGAAAAATAGCTTTTCCTGTCTTGATAAAATCACCACTATGATGTATATTTAGTTAACCGTGTATGACAATGTCAAAACATTTTCCCTTTCCTTTCCTCCGTTAATGTTGAGCGTTCTGTAAAAGCGTCAAAACAAATTAAATGATTCCGGATATAAGTCCGCTTTTAATATGCGCCGCCAAGGAGGGGGTGGTGATGCCCCTGCCTAGGTATTGAAGGATAACTATTTTTTTTTAATCTGATGATTTTTTACAAATAATAGAATTTATTCTTCCTAAGTGACTTGAAATAAACACTTAGAGAAACTATTCGTTGGGGGCCACCGTAATGCTCACCCATCATGGATATGCATAATATAAAATATGAAAATAAAACATGTGTAAACTATTTATGAAATGCATTGCAATTCGAATAAAGTCGTGGCTTCATGACGTCATAAACTTTAAAGGCTCTATTACTGAATTGAGTAAGAGAAACATCCTTAGAACTCCAAAAATGATAATCATATTAACTAACAGTTTACTGCGTCGGATTAAGCGTCTCATTTCCAATTAAAATATATCTTTGAATTGAAATTTGAATGAAATACAGGGTCATGAAAAATCGAAGCGTGTGGTAAATAGGATTAGAAATATCTCGGCAACTCATTATCCGATCGACTTCATTCTTTAAACAAAATTTGTTTTCTCATTGTCTTTTATATTCACTCCTTAAAATAAACAATTTCGGAAATTTTTATACACCTTTTTATCAGAACGAATATTTCGAGAGTTCGAAAAAAATAGTTCCGGATAATCGAGGTTATTGGAATTCAATAGGCTTCTTCTCATTATTACATACTAAGTATATACCAAATTTCAAGTCTCTATCTCAATTTGTTCGGGAGATAGGGCGTTTACAGACACACACAGACGGACGACAATTTTTTTTTTCTTCTGAAAATATGTTTTTCGGAATCTCCAATGTCTAAAACAAGTAAATCCGTCATTTTTTTTTCGATTTTTAAAACGATTACAAGATTTACCCTATACTACGCATGATGGATAAGTAAAAGGAATTCAGAATTATTCGTCAGCAAGGCAGCCCTTTCAACCCACTCGTGGAAAATAATTTTTAGTTTAGTGTATATTTTTCTAGTTAGTGTGTTTTAAAATTTATCGTGAAATGATGGTGGGGGAGGGGGTCAGGAGGGCTCTGCCCCTATGATAAAACATAAAAAAAAAAAACTGTTTTTCATTCTCGATTTTGAAAAATGATGGTAGAAAATTATTTTGAATAATTAATATATTTTTTGTTAAATTTCTGTATTACTTTTTATGTTGATACGTTTAAAAATTGTCTTGCACGGGAGGTTCTGAAAAAAATTCTCAATTTAAGTTACTTAATACTTTTATTCTTCATTTTAAAAACGCGAACCGGGCTGCGGACCACAAGCAGATCTATTCTAAAATCTTGCCCTTCCCTGGATTATGTTCTGCAGGCGCCCATGCTGTTTTTTGCTACTCTGCACTAAAAATAATTACGAATAAGATAGTTAATAACATATTTTTTTTAACGACTTTTGCTTTTAATTACTCGTAAAACAACGTCGTGTCCTTTATTCTCCAAACATCCCGATCATAGAAAGAAACCATTATTGTATTGTGACAGAAAATTTATCACTTATTCATTTCTAAATGATTGGTTTTTGTTACTTTCTTGATACACTTATGCGATATAAACACAGAGCCTCATTGTAAATTGACACTGTTAAATTAGAATATTTTTAAATATTTATAAATTTCTAGGAAAGAGTTAAAATCGATGGAAAATACCCCCTTCCCCCTCATTTTATTAACTTTCTATATATAGCAAGAACAATCTACAATTTAAATCAATAATGTAGGGAGCAATATTAAATTCTTAATGACCAGTATATTTTTCGCGAAATGAGAACGCAATTTCTTTATCCCATTCTAAAAAACTCAGTGACCTACTTCATAAGCATCTATTAATCACTAAAAACTTTTAACGAATTTAAAGATAAAACCTGTTGTATAATGAGAATAATTGCTCTACATTTGAAATAAATAATAATTTGAAAGTGGCTTTTGTGTTTGATGTTGGACACTGGGATACTACTGCGGGTGTTAGTAAATGATCTCGGTCTGCCTAGAAAATAAAAGTGGCTTATAATTAAAAAAAAAAAATGTATTAAAATAATTGAACTTTACTGCGTAGTTTAAAAATTGTTCAACACTTGCTGTTTGTTTAGAAGTAAATTACCAATTCTCCCCCCCCCCCTCTTAATTGATCTTGGATAATTAAAGTCTATCAAAACTCCCATATTCTGACAAATACACAGCGAGATGCAGAAAATAATAAGCATTAATTTTATTCCGAACCTTATTGATAAGCATATATTTTCCCAAATTTTGAAATTTGAGAATGCGCTTTTGTTTGGAAGTTGTTTTGAGCTTGTGCTTGACAGCTTAATTTTCTCCTAACAAGTGGAAATGCTGTTCATGGTTATTTACACCCTAATTGTCATCATGTTCTGTAAATTGTTTACTATCAGCAGCAGAAAATTCGGAACCTAGCATTTCCGTGCGCTTTCCTCCCTTGACAGCCTAGAATTCTACCACTATTCGTTCTGACGTCATAGGCTTATCTTCGTTGCCCGTAGCAACGACTCTCATAACATCCTGCCTTCTGCACGATCCCTTCGACATCGAAACGTGTTCTGAAAGGTGCTTGAAGTTCTTTGCTCCCACCCTCTGCATTTACTACCGCTAATTTACGTTTTGATTACTTACCTATGCAAGCATGGTTGCAAAGAATTACGCTAATGTTTTGGTTGTGAGTTTTAGTGATGACCCTTGTTGAGGTTGTGCGTAAAACTATGCCTGAAGAGAAAAAAAGCAAGTATTTCTCATTTTACTACATTTTATTTATTTGGTGCCGGTGAAAGATGTTATTTTTGCGCATGTCCACTTATTACAGAAACATATAAACAAATAGCAATTATTTAAAGAATATATCTTGCATTGTATTATCCATTATAATATATTGTTCTTTTTCTTTTTCTAATTACATTTAAGACATCATTAATTTTTATTTATTATTAGAAGATTTATGGGGGTTATTTATTATTAGAAGATTTATGGGGGAAGGCGCACTTAAAATTCTATTATCTTAATTTTCTCTTTCTTTCTTGAGCTGTTAAAATTTCAAAGCATACCCAATTAAGTTAAAATAAACATTTTATTATATTTGCTCTCCAATAAAGATGCAACAAAGAGTTTATTTATAAAAGTTATTTGTTTTACAAATACATTTAGTTGGCTTAAATTTTAAGCTTTCTTATAACCTCTTTTAAGAAAAAAAATTGTAAAAATATAAATTTTTTTAATTGTAAATATAATATTCTTAACTTATGACCCCCCCCCCCCCCCCAAAAAAAAAAAAAAAAAAATTCTGTATTCAATAATAATTTCTTCAAATTTTGTATATATATTCATTGTAATTAGAGGATTCCCTTATTAGTTTAAGGGGTTCATTAGTTAACTATGAGGGGAGTAACGAGGAGATGACCCCCCTTAATATTATTGTCAATTTCTTTATTTTTCGAGGGGCTTATTTCAAATTCTTTGAAATAAGAGTATAATATACAATTAGTGTGAATAGCCTGTGAGCTCAATGCCCTCAGTTTAACTGGGCAGTTTTCTTTTTATTTTAAATTTGTTTTTTCCATGTGCAAAAAACTAAAAGTACTTTGGTTCTTAGTGCAGCATCCCTATGCATGTGTCTTCAAATTTGACAGTGAGACTAGACTGAGTATAGACTAGAATATGGAACTATCCATTATCTATGATTATCTGATTTTGTAAAGATTAAGATTTTTATTAGATACAATGAATAATGATTTTAGCCAAATGCCAGATATTCTTCACACAGGTAAATCTTAATATTCAGTCAGCCAAATATTCCTATCCCTGTGACAGAAAATTGCTGTACTTTCTGCGGCAAACTGTATTAACTGCAAAATCTTTCTGAAGGAACGATCTCTGAAGTCAAAACGAGTAATCAGAGCCGTCCTTAGTGAACGCGAGGCCCGGTGCAAGAATTTTTGCGAGGCCCTTTCCTTCCAAACTGGTTAATCCTTCCCTCCACACACACATACATTACAAATAATCATTAAATAATAGTTACAATTTATATAAAATCATCAACAGCACTGACTATTTAGCAGTTGATATTATAACTTCAAAATAATAAAATTAATCACAAGTGTACTGGGTATAGTATTGGTTATACCCAGCAGTATCATAGTTTAGCAGGAGCTTAGTTTGATATCTCAGCAGGATATCTTAAAGTTCTTCATGGGTCCTATGAATAACCCATGGGTCACCTATATACGAAACCCAAGCCCTAGCCAAACACTGGCTTATATTTTTCTGCAGACTCTGGCCGCACTTTTCCCCTCTGACTCTGACCGGGTTAGGCATGGACTTCATTTTATCTGTGCTGATTAAGTGCCCGGACTTCTTTCCTGGAAAGCAAACTGCCCATGACGGTTAGCGTATTTTATTTTTAAGTAATAGTGAAATTGTACTTTCGTTTAGCGAAATCTTTAGAAATTTAATTTGATTTAACAAATTACTAAGAAATAGTTTTAAAAATGTACTTTTTTCCCTTGCAGAAAGCTTTAAAATTATGATTTAATTATATTTTTCTTTCATTCTAAATCACATTATTATTATTTTTGTACAGTCGTTGAAAAAAAAATTCGCACCAGCCCACGTATATTTTATCACCAAATTGTTTCAAAGAAATATGACAGGTACCACGCAACTGAAAATCGTGTATATATTTGGAATATAAATGCAATTTTTAAAATAGGGGTCGTCTGCATATTAAAAATTGTACCAACTTTCATTTCTCATATGTTAGCATCCACTTTTGCCGCTTTTTTTGATTTCCTTGGACCAAAGCAGCCCAGAAAAGGGTTAGTTTATATATTTATATATTTTTTTCTTAAATCTTTACAGAAAGAGGTCAAAATTTGAAGATGCTTATGTTAAATGAGCGTGAAAAATTTAATTTATATATTTCCAAAAAATCATCCAATTCGAATATTTCTCTTTTAGTAAGGTACAATTAACAGACTCAAACAAGTTTCAGGCATTTTTTTAGATTCAAAAACATATTTTTATTTGTGAAAATTATTAATAAATTTATATTTAAATTTTTATGAATTATGATGTGCATTAACGTTTTTCATAAGAAGAATTAGTGTCGTTGAAAACATCGCTATGTGCTTTTAAAGCTCCTTCGTATAATTAGTTTTCGAGATATGCAGAAATTTTACTTTTCAACGGTCTGAGGGAATCATCTCCTGCATTCGTTGGCATCCACAGAAAAGAAAATCAGGAAGCAACCCGAAAAAAATTGTAAAATTTTCTTTTAATCAAAGTAAGTTTATTTTATGTTTAGAATTTTAAAATATTTTGTCTTTTAACTAACTGAATGTTCGCAGTACTTTTCCTTGTAAAATCTTAGTTTTATTTTTTGAAATTTATATATGAAAAAAAAAACCTAATAATTGTTTTTTCATAACTATGAAAATTTAAGAAAAAAGTGCATAAACTGTATCTTTTTTCGGGCTGCTTTGATCCAATGAACTCAAATAAAGTATCAAAAGTGACTGTTACAGTTACAAAATCAAAAGTGGTATATTTTTAATATGTAGATGATCCCTATTAAAAAATTTCATTCATATTTGGAAAGTAGACACAATTCCAGTCGAACAATTACCTCTAAGCTCTCTCAAAGTGAGACATTTCGGAGATAATTCATTCTTTCTTTTTCCAACGATTCGCATTATTATTCCATATTTCATGACTTGCGATCATATAACCTGAAAAATGATATAATTTATTATTTTTTTTTACAATACTATTAGAATACTTTTAATTTTCAGATAATGTTTTTCCCGTGATTTCATTGCATGTAATGCCCGATTTGATTGATTTTTTGCATGGACCGGACCAATAAGGTTTTCACACGGTCGGACTGGCCTAGGTCTGGAAATTTCGGCTTAGCTTTGTGTAGACCTATAGCTTTGATTGGTTGTCTTGAGTATAGAGGCATGAACTAGTTCAGTTTCATTCCTGAAAAGTATCCCACTTGTAACTTGTTGCATTTTAAATGAGTATAGTATGCTGAGAAAAGAGCAAAATCAACTTATCTTTTCGGTGTTAAGTTTAGAAATTAACACACACAATATAATACACTTAACTGTCAAAACTTTTCATGCGAAATAGTATGAATTCTCAATAATTGCGAATTATTTTAACATTTATGCAAACACTATATATTTTTTAAATATTAAATAAAAGATATTATTTTTTCCGAACGCGAGGCCTTTTTAGGCGCGAGGCCCTGTGCGGCCGCACCTGTCGCACACCCCTAAGGACGGCTCTGCGAGTAATAATAGGCCAAACTAAAGAAATATTTTGCCCCCCCCCCCACCCCCCCTTCCCACATATTTAGAAAATCCCCTTCTGGAATTTAGAATGATTATTTTTGTTTCTTCGAAGTAACAAATAAAATAAGTAGGGCACTAAGGCAAGACGGCAAACAAATAAGTAAAAAAATTAAAATAACTTGTATGCTGGAGGGAAGAAAAAGAAAAAGTAGAGGAGAGAATTAAAAAAAAAAATTGTTTATGAAAAGTAACAAATAGACAACAACAACAAAAAAGTAATTAAAGAATTTTAAATACCTAAATTCCAGTTAAATTTTCAGCAGGACTGAAACTATGCCATAAATCTTTAAATGGCACTGCAAAGGATGTGAATTTCTTTTCACTTTGCTAAGCAGCGTACAACCAACAGAGTGAAAAATGTGTCCATACCGGGGATCGAATACCAGGTTATTTGGGTTCGATCCCCAGTCTGGACACATTTTTCACTCTGTTGGTTGTACATTGCTTAGCTTTAGCAAAGTGAAAAGAAATTCACATCCTTTGCAGTGCCATTTAAAGATTTATGGCGTATTTTCAGTCCTGCTGAAAATTTAACTGGAATTTAGGTATTTAAAATTCTTTAATTTTTTAAAATAACAATAAAATAACTAGAGGAAAACAATATTAAAAAAATTGGGCAGAACTTAAAGCTTAACAATTTAAAAGATATTCAACTTTAATATTTGCAGAGTGAGTGGGGGAAGGGGAGAGGAGAAACAAAAATCTGCCTAAATGCAGAAAACTGTCACCTCTTCCTATATCATTCTACAGAATTGAAACACAGTCCTCTAAAAAACCCCCTTTTTTTGAATTTTTCTCTTTATAAAGTCTAATACAGAATTAAAAAAAATTACACATGGCTAAATTTTTACAGCTTGATCTGGCTAAGATTTTAATGTTGGGCATTTTTCATTTTATCACTTTATTACAAAATGACAACCAACGAGAATTAAAAAAAAAAAACCCACTTTTTCAAAAAATAACCTACGTTACCTGAAAAATAAACCATACCTGACATAATCAGCTTAAAATGAAGCATTTTATAACATATTAATGGTTTAATTTAAAAAAAAACAAATTTAGGTAGATTATTCTAAAATTCTCTTATAATAAGAAAATCTGTAAAAATGAAACTCGTGTTTTGCCAGAATTCTGCAATTGTTAGTTAAAATTATTTTTAAACTAAATAAGCCCTCCTTAGGTATTTTTAACTATTTTTATTATTCTAAATGGTGCATAAGAACAGAACAAAACAAAAAAAATTGACTTTAGTGAAGTATTTGATGTAGTACTAGGGTAGGTTTTTTTTTTTAAAGGAAACATTTCACTGTGTTTTTTAGAGGACAGCACAATACAGAATATTCTTCTGCTGTTGCATGGATCTTTTCCCCCTCTCAGAAAAAATAATTTTTCCTGTAATGATTTTTTTTTTTTTTTGTGCAAGAAATCTTTCCCATTCTGCGACATTGTTGCCATTATTCTGCCATGGTGATTCTTCTTATATTTCAGTGTTTAAAAGTATACAAAAGTTAAATTTTAAACAATTTTACATCATATTTAACACAAATTCTTCCATTTTGATTAACAAGACCTTTCCACAGGTAAACTTTACACACACAAATATATATAATATGCTTTGAGTTATTTAAGATTGTCCTTTTTTTTTAATTATTAAAACTTTAAACTTTATGGTTTCTTTTCTGAATTAAAATAAACAAATAACATTTTCTTATTCTAAAACAAATATTTTTTAAATCAAGGAGAAATTTTGAAGAAATTAGAAGGGAAGTTTTACAGTCATATAGTGTTTATTTGGCAGGAATCGAGTAAAGTCAAAAATGAAAATACTACAATCTATTCAAATGGTGGCAACTCAGCAAGAATAGCTTTTCTGCTTCTTTTGATTTAGAAAGGAGGTTTTTAAATGCACCAGAGACCAGTGGGAAATCATTTTCAATAGTTGTATGTATCTTTAGATGTTACTTCACTTACTATTCCAAGGAGGCATCTAGTGGCGCCATCTCTGAATACAAATGAATACTACTAATCTGTCATTGAGATATGGCAGTATACATACAGGATGTTCGTAAAATTCTCGAACAAATTTACAGGGGAAATAATGCAGTCAAGACAAGATTTTTTTTTTTTAAAGGAAAGCAGCATCACAATCCACGTACTCTGTTAAAAATGCAATACATTCCATTAAAAATACAGTGTGTCTCATTGCAAGCTGAACCAGAATTTTCCTTCACAACTTTAACAATAATTAAGATATTTTAACAAGATTTTCATCATAACTTTGCTTTGTATGAGATTTGGTGACATTATTGGAAGTGACTGGATTTTGGTGAGTGACATAGTATATGTACTGTCAGCTGCATTCTGAATAATGGAATGTCTAGCTCAGCTATGTTTGGATGTGAATAGTGGCAATTTCCAATACTTCTCGCCATGTCATACTATTTTGCAAAAAGCAAAGTAAATTTGTTCAAAATATTACAATATTTTCATTACTGTTCAATCCAAGTTTGTTTTGTAGTGAGATTCACTGTATTTTGGCTGAATAAGTGAATAGCAACCCTGGTTTCTCATATAAAAAATTTATGTGTATGTTATCGCTCCTGAAATTTAATTCCATTTTGTTTAGAAACATCTTGTTTTTGAAAAAGCAAGAAACAGATTATTACCAGATAATATTCAGGAATTTTCGTTTATACATCATTAATTATTATGGTGGTCGTCATTAATAGTTAATTTTCTTAAATGTCATTTTTCAAGCAGCAAATAAATAATGGAAAAGCTATCTCTTTTGATTAACTGATTCTACTTCTTAAATATTCTAAATATCTTTATTTATTGACAGTTAAAAATAAAAGTTAGGTAGAGTTTTAAAAATATTTTTAAAACTTTTTTTTTTAAGTATTCAGTTTGGCCAAATATCAAAATATTCAGCCAAACCAAATAGTTTTATATTCGGCATAATCGTATACTCAGTAATATGATTGCAGAGTTTCCCCCAGACAGTTTGAGAAGAGTGCTGCACCCTGCCGGCCTTTTGGTTTAGAAAATAGCACCCTTCTTGCCCCTCCAATAAAATAATTAGCACCCTTCTTGCCTCTAAAAAAAAAGTGCCCTTTCTCCTTTCTGCATTAAAAAATTTGCTTTTATATTAAAAATTGACTCAATATTGTCCCGAAAAAAGTGCCCTGACTTTTAAATATAAAAAGTGGCTTTAAAAACCAAAATAATACCTTTTTAACAATTAAAAAAAGTGCCTTTAAGAATATGAAAAGTACCCTTAAGAATAATAAAGTGCCTTTTCTCACCCTGCCCTTTTTTAAACGTAGGGGAAACTTAGTGATTGAACATTGAATATTCAGCTCATCCCTAATTTTTATTGTCTGGATTTCATCCAGGATTAAAATCTAGTGATAATCTCTTATGCTAGATTATTGAATTATTTGGTACTTTTTTGTTATACCAACACCATGCCAAAAAGTATGCTAATGTGCCATTTATCTCAACCCTGACTGTACAAAGGATTTTTATTGCAAGCTGTGCCAAACTTTGTGACTCGTTCAAAACTTGAGACATTTATAATTTCATGCCTAAATTGAGTTTTATTTTATTGTATAATATTTGTTTTTTTTACTTTAAGTATATATTTATATTGATTTAATAAAATAGTTTGGGAAAGTGGTAATTTTTAAATGTAATATATTTTAAATGATCACTTTCACACCAACAATGTTTTTTTTTTCTTTCTTCAAATATTTCATTTGGTGACAATGGTGATAGTTTAATGGAAAAGTACCAGTTATCTTGTATTCTCTTAAAATATTTAAACTGATTTATCTTAAATTATTTTCTTAGAAAATAATTGTAGTTCCTGGCCTCTGGATACTAAACGACTCAATAATAATGGGATGTTGTTAGAAGAAGATCGTCCAATTGTACCTGGAGTAACCGTGAAAGCAGCTACAGTTGATGCACTCACGGACTTATTGATTGAATCATTTTGTAAGTAATTAATTTTATTTATTTATTCATCTTTAATTTGTGAATCGTATATAAAATATTTTTTCTCATTTACAGTATCAAAAGGAGGACTCAAAGAAGAAAACAGTAATTTTCCCAGGGTTTTTTTGTTGATGCACCAATGGTTTACTTCATCAGAAAATCTAGCCCAGTCACTTATTTCAAAATATCCTTTTGTACAATAAGAGAAATTTATATTTTATTTGTATCTTCCATGCATTTCTTTTTAGTTCAAACATATACTCTTGCATATTGTTTGTTATTGTTAGAGAGCATTTATACATATCATGGCTGTTTAAAATGTCTAGAAATGCAATATTTACATTTTAAAGTTTGAATAGCATTAACCCATTGCAGCGTACTCTCTTACTCTCCAGTGAAAACTACTATGCAGGGTTTAAAGTGCATTAGTTTTGTATCTTGCAAAGAAATTTCTAATTTTCCAAAAATATGTCAATAGGTTTTTTGCTAAAAAGAAAAAAATAGAAAGTTTAAAAATTTTAATTTTTATGCAACTGTTCACAGGGCATTAATTATGGAACATCAATCTATAATTTTAGATTTGAGTTTTCTTAACCCATTAAGCGGCACTATATATATTAACCTATTTTTTTTATGGAACAGTTGTTTTTATTTAGGAATAGGAAGTCTTTAAGGTACTTCTAAAAATTTTTTAAAAAAAATCGAATATTTAGGAGAAACAGCATGTTCCCAAAATATCAGCAATGCTACCTAAAAGGGATAAATTTTTTCAAAAAGTTTTCTTATGCCTCCGTGCATTTATGGTAGTTATTTCTCAGTTCTTTAGCTATAAAAAGGATAATATCATTCTGAAACTGATATTTTACGAAGAATTCATACAAATTAGTCATCTGCATTTATAACGAAAATAAAAAACAAAGTTGGATTCCATAAGCATTTTCATTACACCTCTTTATTTTTTATCATTACATTTTTGTCCTACTGTTTTACATGAAAATGATTGAACACTTTTTATGCAGCATTATATTGCATTTTTGTTTTTTGTTTTCTGAAACTTTTTTTTTTCTTTTTGCACTTTGTTTAGTTTTTTCTATATTCCGATTTGAAGATTCGTCAGAACTTTCATCTAAAATATTAAGTCTACATTTAATACTTTGTCTTTTTTTAAACACTAAATGAAATCTAAAATCACTAAATAATTCTTGATTGTCTGTTGATTTAGAATTCAGGGAAAGTTCTACTTCACCAGATATATCATGGGGTAAATAGTCTTCTAAATTATTTTCTATTACATGTTCCTCATCTGTTACAATACTGTGATGAGATGGCACACAAACATTTTCCAAAACATCCGAAAAATCATCAAAATCTAAAATGAAAATTGTTCAATCATCTTCCATGTAAAATATTCAGAGAAAAATTATATAATGATGAATAATAAAAATGCTTATGGAACTAGTAATTTTATCATGTTTCTTTATTATAAATGTAGAAGTTGGACTAATTTATATGAATTCTTCTTAAAATATCAGCTTCAGAATGATATTATCCCTTTTATAGCTAATAAGTTGAAAATAATTAGTGTAAATGCACGGAGGCATATGTAAAAGTTTTCAAAAAAATTATGCTCATTAGGTGCCATTGCTCCCATTTTGGGAACAACGTATGCTTTCAGTAATTGTGATTGATCTATTATATGTATTAATTCTGGATTGATGTAGTTTTATATGATACACAGCTATAAACATATTTTAACTAAAAATATAATTTTTATTATATAGTTATATATATATTTAAAAAATATTTCTTTCAAATGCGGCCAAAAATCTATTTTTTGCCTTTTTAACACATTTTAAAAAATTAAAAATTCCAATGAAACTTTTAAAATAGATTACAAAAGTCATCTAATATGTTCAAAATGAAAATAACACAGGATGTCTAGCCACCTGGAAAAGTCAGAGAAATTTACCATTTCTGAGGAAAAGTCAAATTCTGAGGAAAAGTTAAAAAAATTTGAACTTTCAACAGAATCTGATGCTAAAAGTGTGTATCTGAAGAATGTTTAGCATATAAAATGTTCAACAATTTGTAAATTTTGCTAAAAATTATGTAACAAATCAGTAATTTGTGCCTCAGAATCAATTGTGAAAGTTCCACTCTCAAATTCACAACTTTTAAGATTTTTTGTGTGTGACAGCCCAAAATCTCGATACTTGGAACTTTTTTTATTGATAGGGAAAACCTGGAAATGTCAGGAAAATTCGTTGCTGATCTGGAATAGACACCCTGAAACATAAACCTTTTTAACAATATATAAATAAATTACTCACTTTAGAAAAAAATGCAAAAGCAATGTTCCCAAAATGGGACTAATAGGACCTAATGCGTTAAAGTACTGCACGACGCTGTGGTCAAGTACCTCAGTCGGTCATTGTCGCTGAGGGGCTACTCCATGCACATGGAGCCGGTGCACAGGGTCGAGCCTGGGCTCTTTAAGCCCGACCTAGTAGTCCTGAGCAAGTCATTGTCATCAGGTGGTTAATGATCAGTTACATTTCGACTCAGCTCACAAAACAAAGAGCGAAAAATATGAAAGTGCCCTACGTCCCAGTTTACAACCCCTACGACCCCGGGGAGTTTTGTTTACATCTTTCACCACCAACTGGCACGGCGTAATGTCAGCGGCCTCCATAAATAACCTTTGTATGAGGGTCCTTCTCGGTGGGGTCTCTGCTTGGCGCTTTCATCAGCATATGACGATGCGTCCGCGTCTGAAGAAGGGGGGTCGGATAAGGACCATATCAGCTGTCTTTTTAGTGGGAGAGGCCGGCCATATGTGGGGCCCCTTCAGTCAAAGGAGTGGGTGGATAGATGGGCCCCTCCAAAAAAAAGAACTGCCTCCCCTCCAGCTCCCCCCCCCCCCAAAAAAAAGGCTAAAATATTCTTTAATTTAGCTAAAATATTCTTTAGTTAACTAAAATGCAAAAGACATTTTCTCAGGTAAACCCTGCACATAACATTCCATTCCATTTGCATTGTTAAATTCAGATCTTTATTAGGGAAAGAGGGAGCAAGCTCATAAATATAATTATTTCAGATTAATAAACAAAAAGTCAGATCTTTTGTTGTAAGGTAATAGCTGTGTTCTCCATGAAAAAATTCTCTCTCAAACCACTCTTGAACTTATCACTGATTGAACACATCAGTATGTTTTAATTTAGCATTTAATTGCTTGCTTATTATATATGGGGATTTATTTATCATAATTTGTTTTTGTGTTATTTTTAAGGCTTGTGCATGTGCGTCGCAGCGTCAGGTAATGTATGCATGTTCAGTTACAATAATATTGTTCAATAGAGAATAGAACAGAAAGTAGAATTCTGAATTTATTTTATAGTGAATGGTTATGTAGAATTAAAGGCAACTTTTAGATACTTTTCAGCCAACAGATCTCGCTACCAGATGCAAAATAAAAGAGCTAGAGGTAATGAGAAATATGGAGGTAGAGATGGAAAGCATTAATGATACATACAGTTTTGTGAATTATTGATTTATTAAGTACACAATAAATGAAAAGATAAGCGCAAGGCCCTACTAATGCTTTTTAAGGGGCCTGGGAGTAAATATTATCTTGGGGGTCCTTCCTACTGCTTTGTGCTGAAAAATTAATTTAATAAAAATCAAATTGTGTGATTTTTTTTTTTTTTAAAGCATTTTTTTTTATGTGTATAGTTAGACAAAAGGCATAAGAATGAAAATGACTCATAGTTGTTAAGTCATTTTCAAGCAGCAAATATTTCCTTATATTTCTCATGGTTTTTCTCCCTCTGTGAAAAGAAATGAATTTAAAAATATATAAACTGTATATGGGCATTTCCATGAAAAAGTGGACATGAGGGTTGAAATTTCAAATGTCTTTTATTACTGCAAATAATATATCAAATTAAAGGTAAAAATATGACGCATATGAAATTACAGAGAACTAAGCTCTAAAAATATTTTTTTTTTGTAATTTATCTAGGCTCAAAGTTGGAAAAATTTGAAAAACTTTCAGCATGTAAAATAGGGTATTTTCATTCTGCCAGAAGCAATATTTAAAACAGCAGCATTTTCAATATATGTGCATATATTACTATTTGTAACCTTTGTGTATTTTTTGAAACACTTAATTTTTCAAAAAAATTTAAAAGACCCGATTTTTAATACAAATATATTTACACTGTCTCTCTGTCACACCCGTCACAAAAAAGATGCTTAAGTTATTATACAAAATGCCTTTTTCGATGAAAATACATTAAACTTTCGGAAAGTCTAACTATTGCAAGTCTGAATAACTACAAAAAGTTAAAAATTCATTAAATTTTTATTTTGTGTGAAATTTTAGTGTGATGGGTGTGACAAAATTCTTGTGACAGGCATGACAACATTTTAAATTGCTTTGAAATATTTTTAAATGAAGTGTAAGGGTGAATCATTATTGTTTCTGAACATATTAAGGCCAATTTGCCAAAAAAGAGAAGATAAATGATGAAATATATATTTGAATTATTTTAACAAATTGTGAGTTAGTAGCAGTTTACTTTTAACTTACTTATTTTTAAGTTAATTCTGCTTTGGATTTTTTTAAATGTGCTCAGAAGATTGATGCAATAAAGGCATTGTATGTCTCAGCAGTGAAAATACTAGAAACTAAACAAATGCTGACAGAAGGATGGGAGGGCATCAAGTCTTATCACCACTTTAAAGTAAATAGTGATAATACTATCCTTTTGATGGGAAAGACTGCTAAATCAACACTGAGGGAAGTGGCAGTCACTGCTAATTGTGAATCTCCCCCTAGAAAGATTTTGAAAATATCAGATTTAAATATTGGTGATTATCTTTCGGTTTCCCTGGCCAATAGCAAAAAGCGTAATAAGCTTGTACTATCAGGGATCTGTTTAGGAAAAAAATTGAGTCCTTTAAAGAACCCTTCACAAAAATGTCTATTTCAAAATATGTTATCCACAAAGTTTTGTGCTTCACAAAACTATTTTCCCTAAAACAGGACCCTTCACAAAACTATTTTCCCTAAAACAGGACCCTTCACAAAACTATTTATTTTCCCTAAAACAGGACCCTTCACAAAACTATTTTCCCTAAAACAGGACCCTCACAAAATTCTTTGTCTTAAAAATAGGTTTTTCCCAAAATTATTCCATCTTTAAATTGAACATTTCACAAATTAATCATTTAAAAGTAAAATCCGACCTGTCACTTTTACACATATAAAGAAAATATGTGTATTTTACACCCATATATATCTTCTTAAAAATGTATAAACAAGAACCTGAATATAACGATCATTTCAATTCACAAAATTATGACTAGATTTTTCATGAATATAAAAAGCTGTTCACAATTTCACAAAAACAGGACTCTGGGAGAAAAGTCTGGGCAGACCCCCTGACTATGCTAATGTCTTGAATATCAACTTCCGTAAGGAAGAAATAAGCTTAAAATGCATGCAAGCCAGTGGGCCACACTGGATTTGCCACAGAGGAAGATGACATCTCAATTGAAAATTTTTCTGTTATTGTAAAAAAAAGTAGCTCCCCCATCACTTATAACGAGTAGAGGCCACTACAAATTTTTAACTAACTGCTTAAATATGTTAGTTTTATTAAATTTCTTTTGTATATTTACTATTGTTGAGTTTACTCTCTATACTGATCACTGTATTTTTTTGGTAAACAACTTTCAAATTGTACACTTTGCACAATGTCACACCCGTCACAGCAAGAAAAAAATTCTTATTCGTTAAAATAATTAAAATTTATTATGAAAATTACTTATTAAGTTTAATTTGAATCTCTTTCATTAGAAAAAATATGTTTTAATAATGGCACATTTAAATATTCACAGGAATTTTAACAAATGTGTATGCAAGTGAAAACTCTTGTCTCGAGCGAGTCACACCCGTCACAAGTTTAAAAATGTTTTTTAAAAAACATTGAAAGCTATTAAAGTTATATATTTGCTCAATTATCCAAGCATATGCATGGAAAAACATAATTAAAATACTTTTCAGGGATTTCTTAGCTAATTTATTTCCCAAAATATAGATATAAACTCTTACAATTTGGTCTGGATGTCACACCTGTCACAATGGAATGGCCCATATGTGTAAATCCTTCTTTACAAATATATAAATGTGTATATTACATACATATTTATATATAATTACAAATATATATACATGTATAGATTCGCGGAGGGAAGGACAATAGTGCGCGTAGACATAATCATTATTTTGAGAATCGCAGTACGTTTCAGTATTTTTTTTCTGAAATTCTGAAAGCGATTCGGATAGTCGGAGTTCGGATAATTGGAGTTCTACTGTACTTAAAAGAAGTATATGTTTGAATTATTTGCAAAATATTGAAAGAAATGTGTAAAACCCTTAGGTGCATATACAGCTATTATGTTTATTTTATCATTTAAACTTATTGTTACTTAGAAGTATACAGATTGCTATATGGAATGCAAAGCATATTTAATTTTAGTTTCATCTAGTGTTTTACATACTGTGCATTCATGCATAAGGCAAAGAAAAACCACCAACAAGAGAACTATAATTAGATTTGAATAAGAGGAGTAAAATTTTTTTTTATTTTTAAGCAAACTACTTTCACTGCAGTCAGCCTAAAACTGCTAAGAAAATTTTAGTCAAAATAATGTTAACATTTAAATGGTAAAACTTTTTTCTTTGGAATGCAACCATGTGTGTGTTAGTAACAGTGGACAACAGATTGAAACCTTTCATTAAATATGTTCAATAAATGTTTTCCTATTTAAGTGTTATGTTTACTTAATTTTGAATAAAACTTTTCCCATTTTTTAAGTGCTAGCATAATTCTGACTAACCCTGTATAATACATTTTTAAATTACTGTTTGTTAAAGAGTGGTGGTTGTTGTTCTTATTTTATTGTTAAATTCCTTAACTCATTTTTACATTTTGGGATCCTGAGTCTGTTAATTGCCAAACCACATGCCCTCATACATTGCAGAAGGTTACAGAATGTACAATCTATCATTATCGAGCCCGCATTTGCCAAACATTCCGGTAAATATTTAATTTCCTTTCTTGTAATTTTCTTAATTATTTTAACTATTTAACTTTTAAAATTAAAATGTATGACAGTTCTGTATATAATGTCTGCATTTACATAACCAAAAGAATAGGTGAAGGATATTTTTAATGTTGTATTTGTTATTGGTCTTTCGTATGATTTATGATTAAAATGAGGATTAGAGAATATGTTAGGTTTGAACTGACTTATAAAAGTGGATAAAATACTACTAAGAGAATTATTTTTTCAAATAAATCTGAATGCTGTTTAAAATGATTTATTTGGTATTTACTGAAACACAATAATGCTGGTATGCTTTAATTTTTTTTTTTTTTTTAAATTTTCATAAGTAAAATGCATTTAATTTATGCCATAACTTTGAAATGTGCACTTTAAGGGACTTGGTATGTTCTGTATTTTCTTTAGCCTTATATATTACCTACTTATATTTTTACTGTTAGATTCATATAAAGAATGTGTCGTGTTGAAAAAATATTTTAGAGACAGGTTAGACTTTCGTTTCACATTTTTATTTTATTTTTTATATCTGAAAATAAAATGAATAATTTTAATAAAATATTTTTTTTTAGCAAAATATATATATTTTTTAACTTTTTGTTTGTATTACTTGAAGCAGTATTCTAAAGTGATTGAAAAATGTATACATTTATTTCATAACCGATTAATTTATATTCCTTCTTAAAATTATTATTTATCTACATTATTTAGATATTGGATTCGCATGTTTCCCATCCATTTTGATTTGAATCCTACACTTTGTTCTATTTTACAAGAATTTCAACGTCATCTTTATGATCAAAGTTTTTGTGCTCTAGCAGACTTGTTGGACTTGTCTAAATTGTAAGTGACTAATTTTGAATAGCTGAAATTCAAGCTATAAAATAATAATATAGCTTTGTGTATTTTATATATGAGGGGATCGGGGCAAGAGAGTTCCAAGCCACATTTTTGAACTTCTGAGAAATTTCAGTTAGAAAATTTGATCCAATACTCAAATCAAGATATATCATGACCTAAAGTTTTTTCGCCAATGTCTTAGTAACATTTGAGATATTCTGAGTAAAATTATGGTATTACTTTAATGATATTACTATTACGTTTTTTGTAAATTAGTTATCTTCATTGAGGGCATAAAACATCTGGGGCAAAAACGAAACCTGGGACATATGCTGCCACCAAGTGACATTAGAAACAAATTATATGTAGGATATTATAATTTACAATATTAAGCAACATATTACAGTGTTAGATTTATTTCACCAAAAATGTGGCTTGGCACTTATTTGCTCCAACCCCCTCATATGTATTTTTTTCTAGCCAGAAATGACATTTATTCTACATATTCACATAAATTACAAGAAATGGAAAGACACCCCCCACCCCCGGGAAAAAAACCCTTTTACATTTGATTTAAATCTGGTGTCAAACTCTCAGATATCCCTTATAAAACTACCATGGCTGCATGCTGAACACCCCAGCAAGTACCTTCATATTTGATCATAAATAATATGCTAACAGCTTAAACTCATTTGAATAAATATTACTTTCTTTAAACAGTGATTAAGCATTACCCTAAAATAATTTGAATTAATGAAGTACAGTTCTTATAGCAAATATGACTGCAGGAGAATTATGCCACAGTCTGCCCATACATAGATATCTTCTTTTTGATTCTTGCTGTTGGATATTACCACTAACGGTTATTTTAAAAAAATGTCTTTTATATGGTTAACAATTTTAAGTGCATATGCCATATGGTGCGTTTGTCAGTTTTAAATACTTCAAAGCTTCATGCTATTAAAGAAAAAGAAAAATAATAATGTGGTTTTAATTCTCATCTATACTAATATTATAAAGGAAAATATTTGTTTGTAGGAGTGTAATCGCTTGAACTACCACAGATTAAAAAAAAAAAATTTTAGAATTGTAAAACTGGCAGTCTCTGCTTAAAAATAGGCACATTTTTAACATAATGCCCAGCCTCCTAATTGGCTAAATGAGCAAAACTCATTCTAAAATTACAATTTCTTTGAAATTATTAGGGCTGAAAACTTAAAATTTGACATGTTGGTTACTTTTAAAATGTAAATGCTTGCTAAAAATTGTTGTTAAAGCATTCAGAATTTAAAAAGATGAAACAATTGGAAAAGATTTAAAAAAGATTATTAATTTAAAACTGTTGGTTAGCTACTTTAAATTTAACATGCATATTATTTTTAGGAGGTGGTGCTCCAAGCAATAGCTTAAAAAAAAAAAAAAAATCAAATTTTAAATAGGTCAAATTGGAGAAAAAAGTTCTGCAATTATATTCTCACTCATTTCTCTGTAACTGTCAGGCCTAAGAACTTTAAATTTCACATAAACTTGAGTCATAGATACATACTAAGAGTGCTTTAAAAAAAATTCAAATAAAAAAAAATAAATATGAAAAACTCTTTTGTTATTCCTGTGCTAGATACAATTTTGAAAAGATTTGCACCCACTTTCCTGGACAATGGGCTAATGCAAGTGCCAGTAATTGGTATAATTAAAACAATAACAAAGAAAAATGATTACTAACTGGATAAAGAAGTATTTTAAATTTTACCTTTTGTCTTGCATAAACAATTTTTAAGCATGCTGATGCTGAATTAATGTTTTCTAACTTATTTAAATTTGGGCTTTATGGTAATTTGGTCTATACTAATATTATAAGAAAGAAACATTTGTTTCTTTGTAGGAGGTAATTTTTAGTAATATATTATCAGTGGCAATAAAATTTTCAATGTAAGCATACAAATATTTCCTGATGCATTTCAACAATTGCATGTGCAAAACAAACAGAAAAATAGATATTAAGTTTTAAAATATATCTATCTCAAAAAATGAGTTTATTGGCCACCGACAGCTACATAAATTTCTAAATTTTTGTCTTTATGTTTAATAACACTGCTTATGTATCACAAAGATTATTTCTGATTTCTGCTAATTGATATCTGTTGTGCATGATTCAGGCCTTCATATGACTGGGCAAGGAGTATGTCTGTTCGTAATCCTCCTGCAAAACATACCAGAAAAATCTCATTGGTTTTTGACCATTTAGAAGCTAGTGAACTGGCTGACCACATAACATTTTTGGAGCATAAAGTTATGAGAAGGGTAACTGTGAGTAATTCTCTGAGAAGAGCTTTTTCTTTTTATTCTTATATTTTATATATAATTTTTTTCCTTGCATATTTTTTGTTTTATTTCAAAAATAAAATGGCCATACATATTCATTTGAAAATAAACTTTTGCGTTAATCTCTAGCATCTGTAACTTTTTAAATATTATAATAAATTAAAATATATATTAGTGAGTTTTTTAGAAAAATAATTGTTTTAATGTTAATTTCTGTGATGAAATTCTGTGTTTAAATTTTCTAAACATTATATTTGACGTTTTAAAGCCTGATATGTAGTCAAATCAGTTTAGAAAATAATTTATAAATATGCTTGTTTTACTCTAATAAATTTAAAGTGTACTTTTAAACTAAGCTTTCATTCTTAGTTTTGATTCTTGTAATTCAGATATACCTGATTTTTAATAAGAATTTTATTTCGGATTAAAATAACTATCTAACACTAGTTTGTTTGCTTATTTATTTTTTTAGTTCTCAGAGTTCAAAGCTTATGCTGAATGTGGTACGCCACAAGATGTTCCGAAATTAGAGCGATCCATATCTTTATTTAATGGATTATCTCAATGGATCCAATGGATGGTTTTAAGCAAGTCCCTTCCCCAACAAAGAGCTGATGTTATTGTCAAGTTTGTGCAGGTTGCTGAGGTATTTTATTTTCTTGTAAAGTATGTTGGGTCTGGTTTAAGGAGAAAGAATAATTTAGTTGAGTAATGCGGAACTTTAGGATGATGACAAAAATCTTTTATCTGTGTGACTAGGTGTTAAACTTGAGGAGATTAAATAATCAGTAGTGAGGGATTTAATTTCAGAATGGGTTATATTGCTAAATATACTCATCCTCCTTTTTGAAGATTGAAGATAGTGTTGTAGGTTGAGTTTAATATAAAAAAATTAATAGACCATGTATAAACTATTATTTTACCTTACTTGTTTCTAATTTTTTTCAACTTTATAAAAGCATTATATATGAGTCTACCTATAATATTTTTGACTCTTCAGCATGTTTTTTTATATTTAACTTAAGTTACTTTGTGAATACATTACAGTTGTCGAAAAATGCACAGAATGTAAAAATATTAGTACATTGATTTGATTCTATTAATATTATCATTTTACCTATTTCATTAAAATCCTAATGAAATTTTGTAAAATTTTAATATATGTGAGGAAATGACTTTCAAATTCATATATTTTAAAAGGTATATAATAACAATCAAATTAAAAGTTATGCTTGAATTATTTCCCTTTGTCTGATTTTTAAATGCCTATTTTTTAGCTTTAAATGTATGTAATTGCTATTTATTATGTATTTGATTTAAATGAATAGTTTTGTGTCTATGTGTGGGCAGGAGGATATTCAGTATTTTTGATTTAATATGATATTTTTATTTACTAATTTATGCTGCTTATTTATAATAAAGTGTAAGAGAGAGAGTTTATATATATAAATTACTGTATGAACAACTACAAATGAATTTAACATTAGGAGTTCCAAACTTCAAACCTTCAATAATTACTAAACTACTTGACAAATTGACTTCCTGTTTGATATCCTAAGATAAAATTTACTAAAAAAGCCAAATATGTTATCAACATTAGGTGTTTATATTGAGAATTTCAGAGTTTGGTACAATTTCCCTATGAATATGATTCTGAAGCTTATTTTTATAGCATAAATTAAAAGAAGACATTATTTCCAGTCAAATGACTGTTTTTTTTTCTTTGTTCTGTGACAAATTGGAGGTTAAAATGTATGGAGGGTTCTCTTTTTATGTTGGCTTACTGTAATGCATTAATTTTGTTGTAGTGTGAACTTTTCAAATCTTATATGTTCGATTTTATTATATTTACTAATCTTCTCTTAAAGCTTGAATTTGCATAATCATGCCATTTCTCATTTAAAATTTTGAAATTTGATGTAAATCTTTGTTGTATGATGAAAATAAAATTTTACATAACATTAAAAAACATAAAATCATAATGAAATATAATTGTATGATTTTTTGTTTCTCTTTCTAGAAACTTTTGCAGCAGAATAACTTCAACTCTCTTATGTCTGTTGTTGGGGGTCTAAGTCATAGTGCTTTGGCGAGGTTGAGCAGTACAATGGCTTGTGTTCCTGCTGAGACCAAGAAAAATCTTGCAGATCTAGGGGAACTGCTTGCCTCTGCATCGAATTTCAGCAACTACAGAAAAGCTCTTACGGAAGCTCAGGGATTCAAGATTCCAATATTGTAATTTTCCATTAATTTACTGAACAATTACTTTTCTGTGAAAGTTGTAATATTATGTTGATTCAAATTTAAAATTAATTTTTAGTTTTTACCATATTTCACTTAAGAGTTTGTATAGAGGCTGTTCGCACATTTTTTAGACAAGTTTGTTGTGATGTAATATATATATATATATATATATATATATATATATATATATATATATATATATATATATATATATATATGTATGTATCTGCATAGAGAAATTATTTTTCACAGCTGATATGTTTTTGAAAACATAAGTTCTTGTCTGGCAACTGAAATTTTTGTTTGCATGCAAAATGGTTCTTTTAAAGAATCGATGGACAGAAAGCTATATTTCTTCGCTTTCCAAAGAGAGAATTATTCATATTCAGTTATTAAAAAATGTTGTAAAAGGCATGTTCTTTCTATATCTAAAATGTCAGTAGGTAGTATTGTCAATAAGGCTGGGAAAAAACGTGAATGTCTGGCTTCAAGTGGAAAAATTGTTTCAAATATGTACCTAAAAACAAAAAAGAATTCTTTGAATATTGCAAAGGTAAGGTCTTTTATAGTAAAAGAAAATCCTCCAAGTCAAATGACTGTTGCTAAATCGTTAAATTGCTCAGTGTCAACTATTAATAAAATAATTAGCAATGATTTGAATTTTAAAAAGACCAAAACACAATGCTTATCTTTCTCCACAACATATTGTCGAATGTACAACCACAATACAGAATTCTTTGATAATCTGGGGGAAAAGGTTGTTAGAATAGATTATGCTTGGGGTCTATTTAAATTAATATAATAAAAAGAGATCCATTTATTATCATCAACGAGGAGGAAAAAATATCTTAAAACATGGTTCAATGTATCTAAAGAAAGCTTTAGCAAAATATTTATGATTGTTGCTGGCTTTGCATATAATGACACATTAAAAATAAAGAGGATGGAGAAAAATGTTAAGATTAACTCCACATATCTATCAGAAACTTATTTTACTCCCAATCTTAAGACATAAAATACAGTAGAAGATCCAAAATCCACACAGCTTGAGACCAGACCTTGTGCAGTTTTAGAATTTTGTGTCATAAAAAGAAAATTACTCCATCCCCCCCTCCCCAGGTAAAAGAAATACAATAAAAAATATACATGAAAAGGATGTGAACATGGTTAAAATACTTAATGAAAACATATGAAAGAGAGCATATATCATTTAATTTTTAACTCATAACAAAACAATAATTGTATGTGCACTATTATGAGAAAGCTAAAGAAATTGAACATACAAATTATTTTTTTAATTTTGCAAACATTTGTTGTATAGTAACTTGTTTTAAAATTTTGGGATAATGCAATTTGAGTTTTATTTTTTTTGCATTTAATACATTGTCATTATTTCTTGGTCACTTATACAGCTTTGCTGCTCTAAAAACTTTAAATATTTTTCTCCTTGAGTCAAATCTTCATTAAAAAGTATTTTGCCACTTTCCTGTGCATCATCAGAGCCATCATCATTCTAATCCACATCTTGTGACTGTAAAACAGTGTCAATAATTTAATTATCGGTCATTTGGTAGTTATTAGTGACACTATATGATCTTATATAATCTACAATATCATTTCCAGTCACCTGCTTAGCATATAGGGACAACTCTTTAGCTTTAGCCTTAATTGGGTTGTTTCTAAAACCAAAAAATTCAGCATGATTATCATCATCTGTTTACAAAGAGAGAGACAATGGCCATAAGTTAAGCCCACCCATTCAGCAGTGTGGAATTGGAATTCAAGAATTCTGCTAAGATATAAATGCAACCCTCATGTTAAGCATCTTTTTGTATTTCTCAAGTTTGAGAGAAGGCTCAGAATTAAAAATCTTTTTCAAAAACTTGGTTTTATGTGTGATGTCATCACAGATTTTGTGAAAACAGCTGGTTTTATACTGCAGTTTCCAAAATTGTGTTCTTTGGTAGATTTCATTGTTTACACTGGAGAGACTGCATGGATTTTAGAACCTTGTGGATTTTGGGTCTTCTACTGTACCATCTCTTTACTCGCAGTGCCATCAATCTGTTGAACTGCACCAAGGTAAAGGAAGCAGCCACACATTGCAATCCACTATTAATTTCTTAGAAAAAATGGAATGAGAAACTGATATCAGGGATATACTCTTCACTGATATACCTGCTAAATGTCTTGATGGATTTTTGTGCTTTTGGACTTTTAAAAAGTGTATTATCCAAACATTGACTTACAACCTTTCATAGACTTTGGAGAGCTGTTCAAGAGGAATGAGAGAAAACACTTTCTAAAACTACTACAAACAGCATTATTGTCATGGAAATTATGGTGAAGAAAGGTTTTTCAGAATACGGGTTATCAAATTGAACATTTAAAACACAAATATTTTATGTAAAGTAGTGCTGTAATTACCATGAAAATCCTCTAAAAATGTACAAACACCCTCTGTATCATTAAAGTTAAATGAGTAATCCTGATTACTGGTATGAAATTTATAGATGAAAATTTCTTACTGAAATTGTATAATATGATATTCATACTGTGTTGGTTTGAATGTGATATGTTTGATTTCCGCAATTTACTGTTAAAATAAAATTTGAGTGAAAATATTCAAACTCCATTTTCATAAGGTTTTTGTGTAGGAACAAAATTCTTAATATAAGCCAATATATAGTAACTGTTTCACTATTCTGTCTATTATGTTTTGGGTTATGTTTCTTTGTTTTCTGATTATAAATTGAAATTTAATATTAATAAGTTGTGCAGAATTCAAATTAAGGGCCAAATGTCATACTCAAACTGCAATATTATTTCTTTCAAAAGTAAATTTTTAGGTAAAATATTGCATTATATAAGAAATGTTTAAATAAATATATATATATATATATATATACATATTTAAGTTATTTACAAAAAAAAATTTGAAGTATAAATGTTCTTTTTTGAATGATATTAAACTTATATGGGAAATCATGCTGTTACTCAGGATTTTTACTTGATTGCACTTATAAAATTTGAGATCCATAGATAAAAATAATGCAAAAAAGCAAAATTTTGAAAAAAATAGAAAAGAAAATAGATTTTGAAAAAATATTTACTTCTTTTTTTTTGTATGAATATAGTAAATATTATCACTAGTTAAAGCATTAGTCTTGCTTTTTTCTTTGAGGGAAATATTTATTTTTTAGGATATTTCCCTTTCCCATCCAATCAATCGTGCATTTACAATATTTTTTTAATTTTGATTCATACTCTGCAATGTTGTTGCAATTGAATGTGTGCTGCAGTAAAAGTCAGGCTTTGTGGAACCTATGTTGTCAGTCTAAAAAAATAGGGGCTGCAGCAATATTTGATGTCAAACAAGGCTAACTTTTTTTTCCTGATATGTATACATGTTATAATAATCATTACATTTGATTTTAATACTCTTATTCTGATAGCAGATGTTCTACATTTTGTGGAAGTAGTATTACATTTGACCAAATCTGTATCTAATAATTTATTTTTTACATTAGATGTTCTTTAAATATTAACAGTACCAGATTTATGCATGGGTAACATGGGTGGCAGCTGAAATTTTAAGAAAGTTGTTTTAATATTGGAAAGATGGCAATTTTTTTAAATGCAAAACTGATAAGCATTTATTATTAAAAGCAGATGAAGAAGTTTAATACCACAGTATATTTCATTTGAAAGTATAGATTTTTACTAAGCAATTACTTTCAGATGATCAAATGGAAATTAAATATTTGGCTGCCCAAACATAGATAACTTTGTGATATTGCTTAGAACTTATTTCAGGTCATTTTCAAAACATTTAGAGATGTGTATAGAAACTCTGCCTAAGTTAATCTGTTTTAATTATTTTCTACTGTGTGTCCAGAGCTAACAAATTAAAGGAAAACTGTTATTGATTCCATTCTGTATATTTTAAAAACGATGATCAACAGATTTTTGAGTTAAGAAATGCCTAAAGAATGGTTTCTTAAATTTCAAAATATTGCAAGGAAATAAATAAATTCTTCTCTAAAATTCTATCCTACATATAAACAAGATATTCCGAACTGCTATGAGCACTAATGCTGCTAATGTGTTTGAAGCTCTTCCATTAATTTTCGTGAATTAATTACAGTGGGAGACAGTCCATGTATTAGACTTTTTTCGTATCATAATTCAGTCCATATTTTAGACTTTTTTTCGTATCATAATTGTAATCCATTTGTAAACAAGCAGATAACAGTACTTTGTAATGATGTACAGACACTACTTTTACTTTTCACCCCAATGCTGCAAGTCATGTCTTGTCCAAAATAAGAATTTCTCAATGCTACTGTGTTTCAATGTGAGCAAGTATATAAATCTATGATTTAAAAGCATCCTTTTCCAACCTTTTTAAAAATTAAAATGAAAACAGATTTAAGATATATATATATACTTATATATATATATATATATATATTTACTACAGTTTCTTTCTCTTTTTATAAACAGAGGTGTTCATATGAAAGACTTAATTACACTTCATGTGGCATTACCAGACACTATTGAGAATGGATTGGTGAATTTCCGAAAAATTGCTCAGCTGTCTCTCATTTTCCAAGAGCTATGGGAACTGCAAAACTCTGTTCCAAAGCTTGCTGTTAATGCTGACCTTGTAAATACATTAAGGGTAAGTGATATCACTTGTGTATTATATTTAAACTTGTGTGCTGTTTGTAGATATTTTAATTTCATCTATTGAAATGAAGTAATGATATAAAATCTCATCAAAACTCTCTTATAAATTTGTGAAAATGAGAAATATTAATATATATATTGATGATATTATTTGATTTAAAAATTAAATCATATATGAATCATGTGGTGTTAAAAGAGGTCATTTACAATTTTTCTATTAAAAACTGTTTTTGCTTTAGGATAAGTATGAGGCTTAACCATTGTTCGGTATTAAAAATAAAACTCTCCAAACTCCTCTTTTATAGAATTCCTTTCTTAGCATCAAGCAATTAATCATATCTTTAGATTATTGGTTATATACAGCAAATTTATGATAACTTGTCACCTCACAGGATGTTTAAGATATATGTTGAGTTAATGGAATGTCAAGATAATGAATTATGTTTGGGCACAAAAAATGATTTTGTATGTTGTAACATATGGTATTCAATTTTTCTAATTTTTTAATAAACAAAATTAAGTTAAAACAAGTAAAAATACATACCTTCAAATTTCTTTATTACAAATTCATCCACTTTTTGTTGCCTAGGCAGTTATATAAAAGAATGTTCTTCCTTATATTTTAAACTAGGTATTGCATTTTCAACATTTGTCTTGACAGCAGAAATATTGGTGCACTGTTTTTACTGTTGGCAGAACATCAGAGCATGATAGTGTTGGAATATCAAATTTTGTGTCTGATTCGGGTCATTCCATGTCAGTGGCCTAAATTTGAATGTGGTGTCCCTGCCCTATCCCTTTAATTTTGATTAAATCTCTAAAGAACATACATATTGGTCAAGATGGGCATCTGTAAACTGTCAAAGTCAGATCTACTATAGTTAGTAACCATGGGTAATCCTGAAAGTTCACTATTTTACAGATGCAGGAAAACTATCAAATCCCCAAGTTTGTCTTCTTATTCCTCATGATACAAGAAACCTTAATTATTACAAATATGTGATCTCGTACAACCTTTTTGTGCTTAAAAACATAATTGCAGTATTAAAGATCAGAAGTCAATACATTCATCATTATTTGGCTTCAAAGTAGGCCACATGGCCTGCCGTGATGAATTTGACACTTACTTTAATAAACTGTAACTATACATATAACAAATTATATTAAAAGTTTGTCACTTTACCAATTAATTACCTATTATGAATATGTCATAAGAGCTGCCAAAGTAGTTTCTCTCCTGCTTAAATATTTATTAATTTATTCATTTTTAAAATCCCCCCCGCCTTCCAAAAAAACAAACATAAGTTACATGTAATTTATAATATAAAAATGCAAACAGATAAAAATAACTTTATTAGAAGTTTGGAAATGTTAATTTTTCAATAATCCCTAGCTTAAATGCGTCCCTAATCTCTTCTAGAAGTGTGGCATTATAAAATAGATGTATGTTTTCTAGTTAAACTAACACATTTAAGCAAGGTACAATTTATTTTAATAATAAATTCACATTAAGTATGCTCAAAATGTCCACCATCTGAAACTGTGTATTTAATGCACATTAGTACATACATATTGCTGTCAATGGTAGGCACCTTGAGTATACTTACTTGAAATTAAAATAAATTGTACTTTGCTTACGTGTGTCAGTTTTGCTAGAAAATATTAATCTTCCATATAATGCTGTACTTCTAGAAGCAATTAGTGAGCATGCTGTATACTTTTGTAATTGAGATTTTTTTCACTAACTCTCATATTTTGAGATATTGTCGATAATCTCCAAATTTTGCCACTAGGGGTGCTAAAGCTACTCTTAATATGATAGTGCATAGTCATTATACTCTCAAAATCTCCTCTTTTCAGAAGATTGTTGTGTGTTAAATTTTTAGGCAAACTTTTTCATGACATATTAACAGTTCCACATGCAAGTATGTTTTGAGTTTTCAAGAACTTAATTAGGTTATATGATGGGAAAAAGTTATCCATGTAAACCCGATGATTTTTTCCATATAAACTTTCAGAGAGATTTGACGACTCTTTCACCAAGAGATTGTTCAATCGTAGTTGCTGTTTTTCCAGTATATATTCGAAAATGGCATGCATATCGTCTGTCGCATCTCATCCATACTTTATATCACCGCTTAATTGGCTTCTTTGGCATAGCATGTATTATTGGAACTTCAACCCTTTGGTTTTGATCAGATTTAAAAAAAGGAAAAAAATCTTTCAGATAGGTTCAAGGTGATTTAGAAGGGGTCACAATTTATATAGCTTATCAAAACTTGCCTCATTCTTTTTTGATTGATTGCTATTATCATTCAAATGCAAATGAGAAGAATCCACGAAAATCTTTTCACCGGTATTTGTTGTGAGATGTAGGAATAATGAAGTTCTTCAGTTGCTGACCAATAATCTCTTTAACTGGGCATCTTCTTTATTCTCATTAACAAGTTAATAGCAAAAAATTTCAGCAACTTGCACATTTCAAGCAATTGATATTACTTTCCCTTCTGTGTTGCATACAAATTTGTTTCAAATAATATGCTTTTGATGAATTACAAGTTAAAGATTTGGGTGATGCCTATTATATTAAAGTTGGAAGCAAAATCTGAACCATTCATTTTTTTTAAATCTAATGTAGTGAAAGAACTCTGTCCTTTAGAATGGTGGAAGGCATATGTTACAGTTATTGAAAAGGATGATACTAAAAAACCTATGGAATTCATGATCAACCAGCTTTTTACTGCAATAGCTCCATTTGGTTCAGTAGAACGATTGTTTTCCCGCTTTCAGTTTGGTACATTCAAAAATTAGGAATTGCTTAGGAACTGATAAAGCTGTTAAACTCATTTTTTTGTAGCAGCACTTAAACAGAAAAATTAACATCTTAATTTGCTTCTGAAATTGTTTAAAATTTTAATGTGCAGCAGTTATTTTTATTTTAGTTAAAATAATTCAGTTTAAGGTTAAATTGATTTTTGACATCTGATTTGTAGTTTTCCATGCATTTTGTGTGATAAAATATTTTGATAACCTAAAATGTTACCTTTTAATCATTTATGTAAATAGTGTAATATTAATAATATATATTGGTAATACTTATAGCAAGCATATGTGTATGTATAATTTTTATTTTATGAATTAAATGAAAAGTTATCTTACTTATAATAAAATCCGAAGGCAAGAAACTGTCTGTAACCATTCCAGGCAGGACCACTCTGATCTGCGAATCGACCGTAGTTAAACGCCATGTTAGGCTTAATTAAAAACATATGCAAACATATGAAGCTAAATGATAATTTCTTCTACTTAAAATCATGTCTGTTCAGCATATTTTCATATAAAACATGTATATTATATCCAGTTATAATGTTTTAAGTTTTAAATTAAAAATAACAGATTAAACATCGGATTACCTGATGTAAACAAACACTGTTGCCATTCAGAATCATAAATCCCATGTCTAGAAAGAAATGAATGACTCTTTGAACGTTTCATTAAAATATCCAATTATGCTCTTAAAATATTTATAAACACATATTATAGTCTTTAAATATTTAAAGGATTTTTTTTAATTTATTTCTGTAAGAATTTTATTCCTGGAAGCACTTTTACAGAAATAGCGATGATACCTTTCGAGGCTTTGCGATTATCTACCAGCATTTTAGATTTTGTTCCTAAATACTGTTCTGGCACCATCTATTGAAAATAAATACAAATTATACCTTTCTGTTGGAAAAAAATAAATTAATAATACAACTTTATTATAATTTACATAATAATAAAGTTGTAAAATAATATAAAATGTACATAAGAATATTTTTAGAATAAGAAAATTCAGGATGTATTGATTTATTACAAGATCAACTTTTTTTAATGATTTAAATTATTTTTATTATTAATTTTGAAAGGAAAATATTTGACTTTGTGTAAAAATTAATGCATTCTTTTAGATTATGAAGAAACTAAAAGATCGTTTTCATATTATTGAGAGCGAAAATTAATACCTATAATTTACTTACCATAATTAATTATTGAGACCTTAATTAATTATTGAGATCGTTATTAGGATTAAGATTTTAATTATTCAGAAAAATATTTGGAAATTTTGAGTTGAAAAGCAAAGATTACGTTTCGTAAAATTTACCATTAACATAACTACCATTAACAGTAAAATTTACCATTAACCCTCTATATTACCTAATATTACCTTAACGGTTCAGGTCAGTTTTCCTTATTGTTGATAAACAGTATATGAATATTTTAGCTAATTAATACCTATAATTTACTTACCATAGTTAATTCTTGAGACCTTAATTATTGAGATCGTTATTAGGATTAATGTTTTAATTATTCAGAAAAATATTTGGAAATTTTGAGTTTAAAAACAAAAATAAAGGAAAAGTTACGTTTCGTAAAATTTACCCTTAACATAAGGTACATAAGGTATGTACATCCAGGATGTATTGAATTATTATAAGATCAACTTTTTTTAATGATTTAAATTATTTTTATTATTAATTTTGAAAGGGAAATATTTGACTTTGTGTAAAAATTAATGCATTCTTTTAGATTATGAAGAAACTAAAAGATCATTTTCGTATTATTGAGAGCGAAAATTAATACCTATAATTTACTTACCATAATTAATTATTGAGACCTTAATTAATTATTGAGATCGTTATTCGGATTAAGATTTTAATTATTCAGAAAAATATTTGGAAATTTTGAGTTGAAAAACAAAGATAAAGAAAAAGATTAAGTTTCGTAAAATTTACCATTAACATAACTACCATTAACAGTAAAATTTACCATTAACCCTCTATATTACCTAATATTACCTTAATAGTTCAGGTCAGTTTTCCTTATTGTCGATAAACAGTATATGAATATTTTTATTAATTATTTAAAATTTTAACTGAAAACCCCAATTTCTAACCACCGTCCTAGGACAGGCATTTACACTAGTATAAAATAATATTGTGTGAGATTTAAAAAAAATAATTTAAAAAATCTGATTTAAATTTTTTTTAAATCCAATTATTTTGATTTAAAAAAAAAAAAAAAGAAAAAAATTGAGAACCTCTAATAAAATATATATTAGCCAAAATTTAAAATATTCCCTTTAAAATTTAGACTAAATCAGGATAATCCCTCCCCCTCCCCTTCATTTTCCTTTCCTTCAAATTAAAACTCTATTTCAAATTCTATAATGTAATATGCATGGATTTGTTCTGGATTTATGGCTTGATGGTTTAATTTATAGCTTATTATACAGTATGTAAAATCTTTTTTCTTTTTTTTTAGCGATCATTAGATACACCATATACTGAAGACGAATTGTATGAATTATCTTTGATTAAAGAACCAAGAAATAGCCATTCTGTAAGTATCTTGAAAACAGTTTCACTGTGTTTTATTTCAAAATAATGTATCTAATCATTGAGTTTTAATAGAATATCTATGTTTTGCTCCAGATTAAATGAATTCTGCTTGTTTATTTAAATAGTATGAATTTCAAGTGAAAATAGTTTTTTTTTTTTTTTTTTTTTTTTTTTTTTTTTTTTTAAATGAAGTGAGCCAATTTCATAAATAAAAATTCCATTCATTGCAACTCTTTTTTTTTTTCTCCTTTGAAAAATTTAATATTTGATCTGTACAATACATCAATTATATAATAAAAAATCTGATATATCTTGTTATTTATATTATTTATTTCACCAATGTTAGAGCAACTTTCCATTAGGTGATCATTAACACATGTACACAAATTTAATTTGTAAATAGGTCTCTTACAGGCATTATCTTTACTGTCCAAAGAATTACTTTCAGGGATCAACCTGCTTGTCAAGACTTTTGGTTTTTTGTGCTTATCTTTTTTTTTTTTTTTCCCTTCTGGCCAGAAAATAAAATATGCTTTTTCAGTTTTTATCTGCTCTCCATGCACATAGATGACTAATTCAAAGTTAGTTTAACTATTTAAACTAAAATGATTTTAAATAAAATAAAAACATTTGCAAAATTATTTGTCATGTTATGCATTCCCTTTACTCTCATATCAATCACTTGCATCACAAGTACATTTGAGGTTTGCTTTTCTCTCTACTCCCCCTCACCTTACCACCTTTAAACATGTCTAGCTTTTTTTTTTTTGGCTATGAACCATTCATGAGCACTGAAATTGATTAGTTGTGTGATTTCTCCATTATTCTTCATTTCATTAGCAAGAAAATATTTTTAAACTATCAACTATTTCTACCTCAGTTTTTCCGAAATCAAATTCTATTTTGTATGTTGCTATCTTTTTTGTATACAATCACAATTCCCAATACTTCTTTAGTTAACTTGCTAATGGTACTATGGATAAAATTGTTTAAATTGTATTTGACTTTTAATTATGTTTAAATAAGATTAACTTAAACGAAATGTCTATATTTTAATGCAATATTTAAATGCATTAAATGATCGAATTATTGTTCCATATAGTGTGATAAATATTTCTATTTTTTAACAATTCTTCTGGTTTTTGAGTGTCACTTTTCTTGTTTTCACCTGTAACTGGTTGTCAGCTAAGGATAATGTTAAATATAACATGAAAAACACAATCAAAATTCCATCCATAAAAAATATAAACAATTAGAAATATGAATAATCACGAAAACCTGAATATAATAGAATGCAGAACTAGATTTGCTCAGTAAGAAGGCAGGCCGGCCAGCCACCTTTAAAGCTAATTGTTATATTATTTCTTACAGTTTGTTTAAATTTGCATTTAAATATCGAACTTAATATTCTTTTATCAAAAATTTTGAAAATAAATTTAACTAAATTATACTAGAATGATTTTAACAAAACATCTTCATTATTGCATCGTTTTAATTTTCTTTTCTGATTTTTCTAGTCCCAGTCATCTCCAAACAAACTGACAACATTTTCTGAATGGGCAGCTGGTATTGGAGGTCCAGCTGATTCTGAAACTTTGGAAAGATTTTTTAATTCTATTGTTGATGTAAGTTTAAGATTTTTTTAAAAAGTGCAGATTTTCTTTTTCCAATTTATTTTTAAATGTTTAATTGGGGAAATTTTTGGCAGCTTTTGCTTTATAAGAATTTTTAAAGTTTATTTTATCAATATGAGGCTACCTGTTTTCAAGATACCCAATATACTGACTGGTGAGTACGTAGATGAAAAATGTTATGACAAGAACATAACATCTATTTTTTTTTTTAATTATTAAAATTTATTTATGCTAAATTAATTTATTTATTTTTAAATTTAAATAATTTATTTCCCATTTTTAATTAATTCCCATTTTCTAAATTTATTTTAATTTGATCGGCAACCATAACGCTAAATTCTGTATTCTTTTAATAGTAAACAAACGCCATCTTTAATTCAATCAGCGGTTGCCAATCATATTTTAACTTCTTCCTTCATCGCACTAGCTTTAGCGATCGCAAACTTGCGTTGCGAGTCGTTACGTTTAATCTTTAAGCATTTTTCCTGTGGCATTATCTGCACCGGAGTTTTGAACACCGTAGAAGCGTGGAGGTCTCTGATTGGCTATTAAAGTTTCGGCGCGAAACGGGGGACTTCAATGTATCTCCGTAAGCGTCTGATCTCTTGGCTTCTGGACGTGGGTGTGGAAACAAGTCCGCGCTCCTCAAAAAATACTATTTTCTGACTGGCCTACTGTTGGACTAAACAGGTCCAGCAGTAGAGTCCTTTCAGTACAATCTCGTCACAAATTATGAGCAATCATTTAAGTTATAGTATGTAAATAAATTTAATATTAATAGTATGTAAAGATATCGATTATGAATCTCAAGTTTGGCTACAGAAGAGTGAAAGAAGGGACCGCTGATGATCACTGATTCAACGAAAGATCTCAAAGATGTCCTATTTCCAAAAAAAAAAAAGGTTTAATGGCTTATAGTGGCTGATATGAGCTGGAAAGCATCCTCTTTCTCACGAAAATTATAGCAAGTTCTTGAACAGTGGTAATATTTTTTCATTATTAATGATTCTTATGATGCAGCTGAGAATAATCATTTTCAATAAGAATATACTACGTTTTGATATTTCTGTACTACAATGCCTATTGATATGGTATGATTAAGAAGAATCATATTAGTGATATTTGCTTATACAGAAGTCTAATTATTGAAGTTTCAACATCCATTTATCGCTGGTACAGTACATACAAATCGTGATTTTTATTAAAACAAAAAATCAATCGTCATTCATGATAAATTTTGCTGTTGATTTCTAGCCAATGAACTTTGTGATATTCGTAATAAACTTTTCGTCTCATACTATCAATTCATCTGTTAATTTTTGTTTTGTCTATATTCATATTATATTCTAAATCCTAACTAGCTAATTTTAAAGTCAATAAGATATTTTGTAAGGTTGTGCACATACCATTAATATTATACAAACTATCTATTTTTAACTTTTATTTATATATGAATAAAAATGTGTTGTTCAACCTATGTCTCTTTCTTTGGTGTTTTATAATTTATTATCAATCTGATATTTATAACGTATTTTTTTACAGAGTGCCTTTAAAATTAAAAGCTAACTTTATAATCTTGAAAATAATTTTATACCTCATGAACATATATTATTTAACAATATGAAGATTTTAATATAACACTAATTTATATTTAAACAGTAGATATTCAGTTCAGATTTATTTTGAAGATTCATGTTTCACTCTTAAATTCTTTAAATGGAAAATTCTTTAAATCTAATCTCTAGTGGCACTATAAACATCGTATTTATCTATGTTTTCAGCGATGCAGATCTTTCAGTTCAGGTAAGAATTGTTATATTTTACCACGAAGAATTCGCTAATTTATTTTTATAATATTCCAAATTTTTATCTTCTTTTCACAACGCATTGTTTTTATTGTTTATTCTTCCCACTTTCGATCATTGGCTAAATTATTGTTCATCTATTTTAGGAAATTGCAAAATTTAAAATTATGTTTTAATATTCAAAATTCTCTGTTAATTTCTAGGTCAGAAAATACATTAATTCCATCTTTCCTATTATCTTCCTTTTTTTTCTTTTTTTTTTCATTACAAAAAAGATTTTAAACTGAAAACTCTAGTAGGTTTTTTACATTTAGTATATTTTCTTAAATTTCTCACTAACTACACCAAAAACTATTTTTGATACTTTTGTATTAGCAGCATGCCAGCTGTCAATCGCGAAACATTCCACTATTTTTAACAGTCTTTGAGAATTGGATTATTTCAGTGTTTAAGTGTGTAGTTTGATTACATATCTGTTAAATTAGTGTTTTATTTATTTATTATAGATTTGAGAAGTTTTAATTTTGTTTGCCAATTTAGTTACGGACTATTGCATGGAAACAAATACTGAATTATTTACATTGTTTTAATTTCAAATGAGTTAATTAGGTTTCATGCAGATATAAAAATAGCCATGTTTGAAAAGTATTTTTAGAAGCACAAAAAATTAGTAAATTGATATACAATTTTAAAAAAAAAGGCATTTCAAAGTACTTTTTTTTTTTTCAAAGGTGTAAAAATTGAAATTGTGCGATGTGTAGAAGTTCAATAAATTGCACTTTTATTATAATTTTTTTTATCAGATTGTTGCCACCAACAATATGACATCAGCGTTACTCATGGACATGTTTTTGCTTCATAATATTGATTTCTTTTAACATGTAGATATTCCTTTTTGATATTGTATATTCTTAATAATGAACATGAAATATGTTTAAGTTGCACATACTTTTTTTAATAAAATACTTTTTTTTTATAAATACTGTATTTTTACTAATTAATTTTAAGTATCTAAGATAGTCTATTGGCTTTTATTTTTTTAAAGGCTTATTTGAACCAATTTAAATATTTTTATATTCTGTAACTACTATAAATATAGAAGTTGTGTTCTATTTATTTTGTACAACTATTTTGAAGAAGATCCTAGTGTTTTATTGAATTACATGCCTTTTGTAGGAATCGCAAATGTTTTGAAGTTTTCCTTGTATATAATAATAATTATTTCTTTAATCTTAAGATTGCTCAATATTCTAATTATGATTAACAATATATTACTTGCCATTAGGGCTGGTGCTGGACAATATCAGAAATTTAATATCACAATATAATGAACACAAGTTAATATTGATATTGCTGATATATCGCGATACTAATTTAAAGGGGAGTGGGAAAGCATTTGCTGTTTTTTAAAGCAGGGGTGATGCTGTTTTGAAAATTCTGAAAAATTAAGGCAGTCATTTCCGAAAATTAAAAAAATTGGTCATAAATCCGAAAATTCAGGCATAAAATATCGTGTTTTTCGACAAATGGTTGACGAAAAAAATCAGTTTCATCAAAAGATCGCGGGAAAAATGCAAATTTTGTCCGAAGATCGCGGGAAAAATGCAAATTTCGTCAAAAGATCGCGAAAAAATGGCAAATTTCGTAAAAGTATCGCGAAAAACAGAAAATTTCGTCAAATGATAGCGAAAAAAACACATATTGCGTCAAAGGATCGCGAAAAAAAACACATTTTGTCAAAGGATAGCACAAAAAAACACATATTTCATCAAAGGATCACAAAAAAAAATGTCAAATTTCGTCAAAGGATCGTGAAAAAACTGCAAATTTCATCAAAAGATTGCGGAAAAACCACAAATTTTGTCAAAAGATCATGAAAAAACGCAAATATCGTCAAAGGGGTGTGGAGAAAAACACAGTTATTGCCGGGAGTGGATTCCCCCCCCCCCCCCCCCCCCCCCTCTCTGTAATCATTCAGAAGATTTGTTTTGAATTTCAGAATTTTTTTTTTACTCAGAATCACCCCTGTTTTAAAGATAAATGATATAGTATCAACATTTTAAACACAAAACTTAGCTGAATGCAACGAATTAAAATTTTTATATCTATTTGCTCATAGAACATAATTTTTATTTTATATGTTTTTTAAATTCTCATTTTATTTTATTAATCCTTTTTTAAAATCTCATTTTCACCACTATGATATGATTAAAAAAATTATTAAAAACACATTTAATAAAATGAAATTCAAAATTGTCCACATATTTGCAAATGTATACCACTTTCGTTTCATGGAATTTAATTATATTGGTTAACATTGTTTAAAAATATCAAACTTTGTTTTACTTGGTTCAAATAGTGTTTGGAAGGACTGAGGCTGATTTCGTTTATTCTGTACACGAAATGAGCTCAGTATAAAACAATGGTACATCACGATCCTATTGTCATATATCCTTTGTTTAATCTTGACATAAAGAAATCACTCCATCCTGAAAAACTTCATTTTATGAATGATCATTATTGTTTCTTATTTTTAATTTAGCAAAGGATTACCTTCGATGACTAAAAATATGTATTTATGAAATTTCAAAAATATTGCATATTTTGAGAAGCTTAAGATTTACTACAAAATTTAATCATAGCAACCATGTAATTAATTTTTTTTTCATTTTTTTTGCGTTAAATAATTTAAACAATGTTAGATAATAATTAATGCATCTCTGATTCAGAAAAAAGTCTTCTTTGCTGAATAACTGATAGACATTTCTCTTTCCCCATTCATAAATTTAACTTCCTTATAAAATCCACTAAATTAAGCAATCGGTTAAATTTTGATAACCTATTGAAATTCACCATAAACATATTCAATGTATTTAATGTGCTTTTTTTATGAATAGGGCAACCAAAAAAGACCAAATCTAACTAATTCAGGGCACTCATTTTAAGCTCAGATATAAATTCCTTCCAAATCCGAGAAACCACACTCTAGCAAGTAATATCAATACTATACAATAACCAACACATATTCAAGCTCATCTTATTGGACATAATATATCAAAAACCCAGTTATATCGCAATATATCTGGACCAATCACAGCAGCCAAAGAAGGAATGTGCGATTGGTGTTATTCAGTAGTGAAAGTGTTATTCAGTATTTATCTCCTAACGAACAGTAGAATTTGTGGTTTGCAAAAATTTAATGTATTCGAATATATTGGGATATTCCTTTGGGATATGATAGAGATAATCAGTAGAGGTAGATTTTCTGCTTTAGCTGAAGCAGGGCAGTGAATAAATAGACGGATTGGATGATAGAAAGATGTAAGGACATATTTGGAACGGGATATTCGTTGCTGTTTTTCAGGGCTCGAAATCGCAGTTATCATAAAACAATATTATTGTTATTGGGATATATCGGCTGAGTCAGAGTTCAGATATCGTTATTGCGATATTTAAAATATATCAATATTTGACCAATATATTGATATATAATCCAGTCCTACTCACCATTTACAATACCGTGAACTTGGTGTTACTTGAATCCATAACCGCAACAAAAAAGTTTGAAATCTGTCCTGGGGATACGTGTTGTAAGAATATTGGTGTGATTCACCAATAGTCCTGGAGACAGCAACATTTTTAGCTAACCGTTTTATACAAACTAATCTTTAAATATGCAAATGATCTTTCTTAATCATGAAAACAGCTACCAGCTATTGTGATAGCAGTGGATGTGGCCTCAGGGATTGAACATGGTTAAGTCAAAGCAAAATTAACAATGTTTCGATTACAGATGTTACTGCTGAAGATGGCAAACATCCGTAATTGGGACATCACTTCGACTTTACAATTTTGTGATCCCTGAGGCCACATCCACAGCTATCGGAACAGTTGATGACTGTTTTCATGATTAATTAAAGATCAGCTTGTATAAAATCGTTAACTGCCTTCTGGACTAAAGGTGTTATTGAATTATATAATACTCTCAATACAGTAGAACCAGCACTGATTTAAAACTTTTCTTGTTGTGGATACAAGTAAGCCTGCCCAGGATCCCAGTTAATGATATGTTTGTTTTTAAGATATTGTTTTACTTTAATTACTGAATTAATATATTGTCTTAAAAGTATATAACTTTTAACTCTATTACTCATTTTTATTGTAATACTTTTATCATTTAAACATATGATATGCCCATTCTAAATATAAAATTAAGGCAATTTCTATATTCTTTAATACTTTTTACTTTGTTATAGTAAAAATTTCCAAATTTTTTTTCAAAAATTAGGAAAACATGCTTTGAATGGTTTTTTAATTCACTCATAATTTGGGATATAAAGAGTTAGTTGTAATATATTTTATAATAAAACTTTATTATAGTTGTAAAGGTTGTTCGCTGTAGATACTCATGGTGTATCCTGCTATATCAACCTGTATGTGCCACAGAAGCCAATCTGTAGATAAATCATGCCTCTGCAATTCTTTATCTTTTTTTTTTTTTTTTTTTCTTTTTTTTTTACACATCAGCGAAATAGGGAGAGAGGATTAGAGATCAAAACCTTTCCCAGAACATTTGAAATTTAATAAGATGCACACAAAAATCCTTTGTATTAAGATGAGTATGTGATCTATAAAAACAACGTAAATGAAAGCATAAACAGTAAAAAATTTAACATACAACTGTTTCAAGTCTTTATAATCAAATTTCTTTCATGCAATGAAACAGTGTGAGGAATAATAGCATCAAAGTATGTGTGTTACTGCTATTACTTTTTCTCCCTCTTTTTTTTTTTTTTTTTTTTTTTCTTTTCAGAAGATTAAAGAATGTGATCCTTTTTGTGAAGCCTTCAAGCAACTGAATGCTAAATTTATTTTGGCTGCTTGTGCTTTTTATTAAGTTGGTTTTACATGTCTTGTATTTACAAAAAAAAAAAAAAAAAAAAATAATAATAATTCTTTAGCAAGTAAAACAATGAAATTGTACATTTTATATGTAATAATGATTCAAAGAACCTCTCATGTGAAACCTCTGGTAATGGCTGTGCTACTGTTTTAAAATTATAAATAAAAATAAATGCATATGTTTTAATATATACATCTTTTAAAAAGAAAAGAATGTCTGACATATTTTCTTAATTTTCTTTTATGCTTGCAGACAAAATTAGAAATATTTGGACAGAACCTTTCTTTTTTTCTTGATTTCTGTTTTTTCAGCAAGTTTTCTTTTATAAATATTCAATTAAAGTGCATATGAGACATTGTACAGTAAAACAACAACAACAAAAAAAGAACTTCAATCTTTTTCAATTATTTTTTATAAACAAACACAGGCAGTACAAGACAAATCATAGCACCACTGAGTGAAAACTACACTCTCAGTATTAGAAGAAAGTTTGTCCTCATAATCAAAATGTTGCAGTTCTCACTAAAGACAAGAAGAATTCTTCAATACTTGAAAATCCCCAAAATGCACTGATTTCAGAACATACCTTGATTGCTTAGACCAGCTAACTCCCTTACTTTCTATGAAAGAAAATGAGCAGGGAGCAGCATGAATTCCCTTAAAAAAGCAGGAAAAATCCTTACTCTATAATGAGACAGCTCTAACCATTATCTCATCATCTACAACACAGTGAATTATCCAGACATTGTAAGAAAATGCCTGAAGAACAACACTGTGGGGCAGAACATTTATCACAAATATAAAGAATGTCTGAAATTATTTTATGCAAGGAAGAAATTTTAGCTACATCCAGTATAGCATTCGAAAACATAGCGATAATTATTTTTAAAAGTAAGTTAAATAAATATTTTCTCTGAAATGTTTTGAAGTTTAAATAAATTCTGCTGGGTATGTGATGCATGACTAGCATACCAGAGGATCTGACAGTGGTACATACATATTATTTTGAATGACAAATATTGTTTTCCAATGCATGTTGTTGGACCAAAACCTTTAATTTCCATTCCTTATTATTTTCACTATTTTTTAAGGTAACATATTTCTTTGTTATTAAGTAAAAATAGCACATTTTAAAGGTTGATTCCTTATAGGTTGTTTTAAAAAGTTATGACTCGGATAAAGATGGTTATTTATCTGCTGAGGAATTTGAAGCTGTGAGCTTGAATTTTCCGTTCATTGATTCCTTTTATGTCATTGATTTTGACAAGTAAGTGTTAATTTTTTTAATTCTCATATGGTGGTGTTGTACTATGATAGTAGATGTAAAATATCTTTTGTTAAAAGGCATGTTTTATTTGAAAAATATTTGGGATTGATTGTCCAAAGTGACTGTATTTATAATAATAAATATGATTAAATTCTATGCACTTATTAAAAAAAAAAATCTCTTTGGAGAAGCAATTATTTTCATTCATGAATAATTAATGTATGTATTCTGATTTTTTATACATTAGTAATTGATTTGATCATTTTCTTAGTTTAAGAATAATATTTCAACTGTTTGTACGCCTTTTTTTTGTTTACTTTGGGACATTTAAAAATGATTGATAATAAAAGTTTATATCTTTTTCAATAATATATGTTTATTCAAGCAAAATAGATAAAGCTTATATTAGAGATTTTCCATCAATGTCTTTACACATTTGTATAATTCTGGCAGTATCTATATATATTTGCTCAGCAAACCATGGGTATTGATGAAGCAGTGCACTTAGCTCATTATTGGGTGTGGTCACTTATCTTCCATAGATCCAAGATCTTGTTGGCATTTCATTAGTAATATTAGACTTAGAGGCGAGTTAAAAATATTAATTGGACTTTAAGCAAGTCTTCCTTACATACATTTTTTTTAAAGATGACTGACAATAATTCCAGAACAATTGCAAAATTTCTCCCTAACATAAAATTCAATTTGCCTGATCACAATCCACCATTCAGAAGCATGCTTCCACCAGTGAAAATAACAGTGCAATTAAAAGAATTTATATTGGCATTCAGGAAACTAAAACATTTTAAAACTATTGCATTAAATGATAATCCCAGGCCTTACTCTTTTTATCTCTTCATATTTTTGATAGCGTATGTGACATCAACATGATGTAACAAAATGGTGGACAAGAATGAAAACTTATTTTGCTTTTATAATAACATAATGAGTGCATACGAATACATTATTTTATCATTACAAATAAACTTGCCTACCACATGCACACAAAATGAAAACTGGAGACACTGAACAATTCACCATTGCTGGTACTTATATGAAATCCATATACATTAACATAAAAATGTTGCTATCTCGACTGTCGTAACATGCAAAATAAATGCAATTGCTTCTAACGTGATGTCATAGCACTAAATGCAAATAAAAAAAATAAGCCACCAGTGACTGTGCTGTTAAATAACTTGTTTTGAAAATATATTATTATATTTTATGAATATGATAATTTAAAATTGTATAATCAAAATTTAATAGAAGTGTTTATTAGGGTGGGCCGAAAAAAACTTTTTTAAATTTTTTTTATTCACTATACCGTGGAAAACTTGGCTTTAGGGTTGCTTAGTAAAATAAAATGAAAAAAAAAATTAATTACATTTTAATTTTAGCGACAGAGCAGCTCAAATAAATTTATTGGAGAGCAATAGTTTTCTTTCTTTTTTTAAAGCTAAAAGAAAAAAAACTGCTATAGTGAAAAATCTTTGAAAGAAAGATACAAAAATACATTATAATAAAAAAATAAGCAAAATTACTTCATTTGAGGTAGCGCAAAGCATTTAAAAAATCCTTAAATTAATGCAATCAAGTTGTATTCACTCAGTGAATGTTGGCCGGATTGTGGGTCGGGTCTTTTTAACACTTTCCAACCTAGTTGAAAAGTGTTTATGACTTCGGTTTGTCTGCCGTCTGTCCGTGCTCTAACTCCCATAAATATGCTTGGATTACCCTGCAATTTTTATATGTTATTATCGTTATCTATAGCATGTTCTCTATTGCAACTGAAGTGTGTAGCACTTATAGTTTTTTTACAGGGACACTCAAAAGAATTCCGTTACATTACGGTCTATGGGGAAAAATCATTTGCGGCTAATTTTAATGATGTTACACAATTTCAAACACATTGTAATTGATATATATCACTAAGGTGCATTATAAGAAGCTTAATATGGAATCTGGTGTGCATAGCACTTCTAGTTACTTTACAGGGACAGTCAAAAGAATTCTGTTACATTACGTCTATGGAGAAAAATCGTTTGCGGTTTAATTAAATAAGTTTAACTTTTAAACACATTGAAATTGATATATATCACTAAGGTGCATTACAAAAGGTTTACTACAGAATATCGTGTGTATAGCAGTCATCGTTCATTTACAGGGACACACAAAAGAATTCTCTACTGTCTGTTAACAATAATTCCTGGAAGTGCGTTTTAAATTGCTGAATGCAATTTTAAATTTAACTCCCTCTTTGTCTATTACTTGACGTGTATAAAGTCTGTAGATCATATACAGGTCAGCACAAAAGTCCGTGAACACATTTCCGTTTATTGACAAAAACTCCAGAAGGAGAATTTTAAACTGTGCTATGCGTTTCCTAACTGAACTAAAATTTAGCATCCTATGTAGTATAAATACAAATCTATAGATCATATACAGGGCTGAATAAAATATTGGGATATTTTTCCGAATATTGTATATGTTGGAAATTCCTGAAATTACATTTTTAAACATGTTAGGCGCTTTCCAAATTGTTAACTTAGATGTTAGCTTTCAGCTTATTAAACGGTTATGATTTGTAAAATTATTTTGGAAGCGTTGGAAAGTGTTACATAATCTATGCTTGACGCATGATTTTTCGTTCTTGTTTTCTGTTTTGATTCGCTATACCGAAAAAGACTTGTGTCTAGGGTAGCTAAGTAAGATGCAAAAACAAAATAAATAAAATTTTACTTCTGGTGGTAGCGCAAAAAGCCTAAAATTTGTAAAAATTTGGCTTTTTTTCTCAAATTTTAGGCCTTTTGCCTACCACCAGAAGTAAAATTTTATTTATTTTGTTTTTGCATCTTACTTAGCTACCCTAGACACAAGTCTTTTTCGGTATAGCGAATCAAAACAGATAAAAAAGACCCGGCCAACATTCACTGAGTGAATACAACTTGATTGCATTAACTTAAGGATTTTTTAAATGCTTTGTGCTACCTCAAATAAAGTAATTTTGCTTCTTTTTTATTATAATGTATTTTTATATCTTTCTTTTAAAGATTTTTCACTATAGCAGTTTTTTTTTCTTTTATAGCTTTAAAAAAAGAAAGAAAACTATTGCTCTCCAATAAATTTATTTGAGCTGCTCTGCCGCTAAAATTAAAATGTAATTAATTATTTTTTTCATTTTATTTTACTAAGCAACCCTAAAGCCAAGTTTTCCACGGTATAGCGAATCAAAAAAAGAAAAAAAGTTTTTTTCAGCCCACCCTAGTGTTTATATCTGTAGATGTACTATAGTAAAATGTTTTTCTATTTATCGTAGGGATGGTATGATAAGCAAATCTGACATGGTATCCTATTTCATGTTTGCAAATTCAAAAGCTATTAGAGTTGCCTTTCAACATGATTTTAATGAGACAACTTATTTCAAGCCAACATTTTGTGCCCACTGTGCAGGTTTGGTAAGTATTTAATTGTGTTTATCTGAAAACATGTTTCTACCTTTATTGATATGTGCTTCCCAAACTTTTATAATTTGTTAGTTTATCCCTTGGAAAATTGCATATACTTGACATACCTTTTTTTTATTTTTGTTTTCGCTTGTGAGAATTATGAGTTGAAAAATAGAAACTAGGATAGTGACTATTGGATACTGTTTTCCATACCATGGCTAAACATATATTTTTACCCTATATTAGAAGTTAAAATTCTGAAAAAAGCAAGTGAGATGATGTGTGGAAAAATGACATAACAGTTTAAAAACTTGACTTACATTTATTGAAAAAACTTTTTAAAGCTATGAGCTCAACTTGAGCTAAACATTCTCTAATTATCTGTTATTCCCAATACAAAAACATCGTTCAACATTGAACGAAATATGGAGAGGCAACATATTAAAATCCTCACTATCTCCCCCTCTCTCTACTGAAATCTGTGAAGTACCAAGTATATATACACAGGTAGAAGCATCTAGAACTAAGATATTTGCATATAAACCATAAAACGAATAGCTAGTTATCTGAACGAATAACTGTGCAGCATATGATATAAAAAAGTACTGGATTACGCAACCATAGAACACCAGTGCCACCTATATGCCCTGCAAAAACAACTTATTGCATGATGACGCAACCGTGAAACAACTAAACTTACAAAAAGTGTCGGCAAAAAGGTAAGCAATCAATGACACTGAAACAACTGTGTTCTCTGAAAGTGTGGATGAACAAATAAGTTAAGAGGACAATATTTGAGCAAATGGAGCAACTTACCGTTAAAACAAAATATTTCCAACAGATACAAATAAACATACGTTTATTTATATTTAATGCAGCTCTACATGCAGCAAGTTTTTTAATGTGGCAGTTGTATTTGTTTACACTTGAATATTTGCTGAATTTTTTATGTTAATTTGTTGAGATACAATAATAAGTCATCTTTAACATCTAATTCTAGTGTATTGATATATTTTTGTCGGTCAGTAAGATGAAAAACTTTTCACTGGCTCATTTAGTTGCACTGTGTCGTATGTTGGTTGTTGTCATAGACTCCCCACGTATCCCCTAGAACAGAGATGGCGAATTTTTTCACATGCACATGCCGTAAATCTGAAATTTTGTTTCATCCAACATTCTAATGTGCTAGGAATGTTCTAACTTAAAATATAACTGAATAAAGAATTAAATTTTACAGAACTTTGGTTAAAATTGTTTTTACTTATCCTAAATTACACTCCCAAGTTTTTTATTATGACGCATGTTCTCATTAATATAGACAGTCTCATTGAAATCCAAATCAATATTTAGGAGGCCACTCAGCCCAGTGGCTAGCATGCTGGCCATGAACTGAGAACTGTTCACGGATTTGAAATCAGCAATGTCTGGATGGGGTGACTGTGCAAGGTTTTCAGAGTTTTCTTTGTATGAGAGCAGTAATTTGGGTTACTTCCCCTTTAAAAGTCTTCCTTGATGGCATCCCTCTTATAGAAATGTGGCCAAAACTGGCTGACTCTCAACGAATCCATCCATCCATCCATCCATCCGTATCGGTAATTTATAAAGAAGTTTTCCTTTCCTTATTGTATACTTTCAAACCAATCTGGTTATCATTATGTCATTTTTAGTTACTTGACTATGATATGGGTCCATTAGGCAATTTTATTATTTGAACTGTTATTGAAAAAGTAGACCTTTTTTAAATTTTATAAATAAGCAAAATGACAAGTCATTTGATTTGTTGCCAAGATTGGCATATATGTCGATTGTTTTTTCAAGAAAATGATGCTATAGAATGTCAACACTGAAATTTATAATGCAATAATTCATACAAAAATAGTTTTATTTCTTTTCAATAATATAACCACCTTAAACAACATTTCAGTTTATAAAATTGGGAATTTACATAAAAGTGAGTTTGACTTATAAATTGATTATTACTTCTTATAATCAGTTCATGTATTAGAGAAAATATCATGCATGCCATATGTTTGCCATCCTTGCCCTGGAACATCTTCTTGTACTTCCACTGATATATATGGTTGATGTTTTGTTGGTGTATTATATGATCCCACCTTCTTTATTTAAACACTATTTATTCATTCTTAGCACTTACTCATTAGCTTATTACTGATGCATGATTTATTCATTGTAGTTTTATTTGCATCAGAACATCAGGATGATTTTCATGGGTTCATAATGATTTCTTCAAATTAATGGGGGCCATCTGCCTTTAGAAAGCCTTTTTAAATAGACAGACCTTGCTCAGATGTGCCTCAATAATTAAAACCTTTTAGATTTTATAGCATATCTTATGCTATTGAATATATTTCCATTTGTAAATTCTCATGGGTGAACATCTGCACATTCACAATATTCTGATTTCTTTTGCTTTTCAAGAGGCCTTGTTTTTCTTTGCTTTTAAGAATTTTAATACAACAGTCACTCATTATATTGTCCTTTTTTCAGCATCTTCCATAAAGAGGGAAAAAGCTTGAATATTTTTCTACTGTTTTAATTAAATAAATTACAAAAAATATAATTTTATGCTGTTAATATTATTAAGATTGTAATATGTATATAAACTAATCTTTGGAAACATATATACAACATTTATTTTTAAGCTACTCGCCTTTCTTAATTTTCTCAATGAATTCTATTATATTGAGTCTTCAGAGATATTTTGCTGTTTTGTTATTTCACAACATGCACAATATAATGAGAGGCTGCTGTATCTTTGTATTTGGCTATTTTTGTGAAATTAAATCATTGAATGGATAGGGGCATGTCCTCTCCTAAAGTAATATACCCAAATGTTTCCTACCTGTAATGTAAATATAACAGCTAAATTTCTAATGATATTTATATATATTATTAAGAGAGATGTAAGAATTTTATTTACACCAGATTGATATTTTGTTTCAGCTGTGGGGGCTTATAAAGCAAGGTTATAAGTGTAGAGGTAAGCATTTTTCATTTAAAATGTTTCTCTTGCATAAAAAGTCTGAATTTAATGAATACTTTAACTGTTATTTTTTCTTTTTTAGCTTTTTGTTTTGTATAGAAGTTTTCTTTACTTTGTGAAAAATAATTAATCTATGCTTCTGTTCTAAGCATAGGAGTAGCAGAGCTTTAAAACATATCTTAATATTGATAATTAAAATTAGTTAATTTTGAAAGTAATGTAAGTTGAGTGAAAAATAGAAAAAATATTTACACATAAGTAAGAAGGAAAGAACATAAAAACTAAAACCTTAAAAGTATTTCTCAGGAATCAAAGCACTTTAAAAAAAATTTAATTTCACAAACTAATTTTGCATTAAAAAAATAATTCAAGTAATTATAACTTTGTTAGGACACCATAAAAATTTAATAATAAAATTCACGACCATTATTGAAACTTGCAGAGAAAAAAAGTGTTAAAAGATTGTTAAATAATGTTCTAAATATTAATGTAACATTATTTTAAGACAGTATTATAAAGTTTGTAATTTTGTGATATCTAGGGAATTAGTTATGCTTGTATTACTATTAAAGTATACTTTTATTTTTTAATTTCTTTTATTTCAGTAACTCACAAAATTTTGTTTAATTGGGAATTAATATCTAATGTTTTATATTTCTGAAATGAAATGTATTTAAGTAGTGATAAATTTTATTTTCGTGTTTGTGATGGTTGTTACATTTTAGATTTTTGATGATTTGAATACTTGGATATTTGAATATTGTATAATATTCTGATTATATAATTTCTTAGTCAGTAATTTATTATAGATTATTAAAAATTGATTACAAGGTCAATATTTTAACAACCCAATTTTGTTTGTTTTAACTTATTTTCCCCAAAAGAAAAAAAAAATTATGAAAGGAAAAAAATGAATTTGATTTTCAGATGCAGGCCTCAAAAATAGATATAAAATATATTTATTTGCTAAGACCATGAACATAATTTATTCACCCACTAGTGTTTTTATTCAGTTATCATGATTTTAATTAATATCTAAATTTATAAAAATTGCTCTTTTTTTACTTTTAAGATTGTGGTATAAATGCACACAAGCATTGCAAAGAATTGGTAGTGATGGAATGCAAAAGGACTTCAGCTTCAACATCTAGATCAAATTCATTTGCTGCATCTGGTAAATTGATGTTTTCGTATACATAAATTTTTAATTGGTTGATAAACAAAAAGCATTTGTTTCACCTTTATTCCTTTTATCCTTTTACAATAAAATTTTAATTTATATTTCTATACACAGTTTTAATTTAGCACATGAGTTAGTAAGTTCATGTTAATGTAAATAAACACTTAAATTATATTTCACTCAAAAGATAAACCTTATAAGTTAAAAATTATTTATTCTTTGCTTTGATGGTATGCTTCTTCTCAGGAATTACATGAAACAAAATGTTCGGAAAGAAACTAAAGTGTACTTTTTATTTTCTCGAAGATATTTCATGTTATTCTCAAAAATTCCGTTTTCTTCATTACATTTTAACTCAATACTTACAAGGAAACCACTTTTGATGAAGCTTGCACCTAGCATTGATACCTGGTGCATTTTATAGCCCTATAAAGCCCAAAGTTATAGAACCAATAAAATTTGTCTGTGAAAATCTTATTTATTTGTTTTATAGCGGGTTACCTTTCTGAAAATGCAATTTTTGAGACCACTTATCGGACTATTAATAGATATTTATATATATTTTATTTTATTTTTATTTTTTAAATACTTTAAAATACAAATAATAAGATAATAATTAATAATTATTAAAATAATAATAAGATAAATGATTGAAAAAAAGTTTTAAAAAATCCATCAAGAACCAACAGATTTCATTTTGAAAAAAAAATACATTATAATTGTATTTTTGGTGGTGCGAAATGGCCTTTATTTGTTAATGTAGAAGTTTTCCAGACAACCCTTGCGAAATATCATAGGTGTCTGCTGTGTGTGAGTAGTGGTTTGGATTTGTAGTGCCATATTTGGCTACTTAACACACTTCTGACATGAAATTAACAATTAAAAATTCATTACTTTAAAATTAAATGTATACAAAAATATATATAATAAGATTTTTGCAGACCAATTTTATCAGTTTTCTAACTTTGGTTAGATGCTTTGGTTAATACTAGGTGCAAGATTCGCCAAAAGTGTTTCCCTTGTTAGTAGAATATTCTTTGACACATCGACATCTAAATAATTAAACACTTAATAAAATATCTTCGATACTACAAAACAAACTAATTTATTTCACCAGAAAACGGAAAAAGACCTCTCCAGGCCGAGAAAACAAAAATTCATTTGTTGCGATACTACACAATCGAATTAAGAATAAACAAAGATAATGTGAAAGCACATGCTTGAACAAAGAGTATAATTTTCTGTCTGAAAGGAATATTTGTTGGGCTAAGAAAGCAACTTAAAAGAGGCTCAGAATCCGATATTAAAAAGAAGTGACTAGAAAATTAGGTCTTCTAAGCAGACCTGTTTTCTACCTTTTTAGTGATTGTGCCCATGTTTCACCTAATGAAAGACAAAAAAAAAAAAAAAAAGAAAAGAAAAGAAAGAAAAGCTTATTACTTTTAAAATTTGTCACTTTTTAAAACATCCTTAGAACATTTAAAATTTACTATTTCAATTTTAAAAATAGCAGTAATAAATTGGATATGAAAAACTCTTTAAAAATCTACTTTTTTTTCCTTCAAGAATTGAAATGTCTGGTAAAATAATTTATTTTTCAAAAATAATAAAACATTATTTACCATAGAAACACTTTTTCAAACTTGCTTTCCTTCTCAAATAAAATATAAACAACAAAAAATGAGCATACCTTTAATGATCAAAACTAGAAAAGATCAAAAGAAAAAACTCTTTTCTTTAATCCAACTTTGTGCACATATATAAATAAATATATATATATACATAAATTAAGCACTTTTAATAAGTTTTTCTCCATTCTACTTTTCAAAAGAAGATATTAAAAAAAAAAAAAAAACTTCTCTCTGTGGGGGGTAGGTGGTGTCAACTGGGTTGAAACATAACCTTAATTAGTTTAGAATATTTTGATTGATATGTAGTCAAGACTCGCATGATTCTCAGCCTACACTTTTCTAGGCCTCAACCACAATCAACTACAGATTACATTGCCGTTTGCATTTTCTCACATAAAGATAGGTATAATTTTTTGTCTGAAAAAAAAATATTTGTTGGGCTAAGAAAACAATTTAAAAGGAGCTCAGAATTAGATATTAAAAGTTAGAAAATATTTTAAATTAAAAATTAATTTAAATTTTAGATTTAAAATGGGATTATATACATATATATATAAATAGTTGTGAAAAAGAATTGACTTAGTCATCTCTTTTGAAATGTAAATAAATTTCTTCGAAGTTCCATTTGCAATATTGAAATTTTCTTTTCAAAACTTTCAGATGGCCTAAAAATAAAAACCAGAATTCAACGTCCCTGGCGAAGGCAGTTGAAAAGCAGCCAATCTGATGGAGAATCGAGCGTTAGCTCTTCAAGAAACAGTACAGAAAGTGATATATGCAGCTGTGACAATGGATTTGTACTTGTGGATGAATCTGTATCTAAAAGTTCTGGAAGTTCTGTTGATGAAAAAGACCCTCCTAAAAGTCCAAGAACCAGTTAGTGACTTTTTGTATATCTGTAAAAGTTATCTGTGAAATGATCATTTTATCTCTATTGTATAAGTACTTAGATCTTTAAAAATATAGGGTGAATTTTTAAATACATGAAGGAAACAATTATATACTATATTATTCATTGCCCTTGGAAAAACACTTTTTGTTTTCTTAATAAAAATGCCTTTTTTTAACTATAGCCTTTTTCTTTTAATTACATAGCTAATTTATGTAGATAAATGACTCTTGTATTTGAATTTCTCATCTATTTGTATTTTATAACTAGTATCTTTCTACTTTTTATATTTATGTAAGTAAATATAATATATGCATGTGAAAAGCGTTTACTGAAAAGTATTTTTATTGCTGGATTTCCATTGTAAGACTAATTGTTACTAAACTTTTTATACTTTGGAATTTTCGGTTTTCTTGTAGTTTTACGTATAGACATGTAAAATTGTCATTTTCTGTATGTCTGCTTAGACATGTAAAATTTCCAGAAATTTTCAAGTGGTGGTAATTTTTTTTTTCTTTTGGGAGGGGTGAAATTAGAAATTTTTGAAAGAAAGATTTCTTTCAAATTAAAGCTTTTCTTGCAGTTATTTTTCTTAGAAAATATAAAATTAACATTTTTTAGGGTTATGACCACTAAAATTTTTTCTTTGCTTTACATGAGTATGTTACTAAATAAATGAATAAATGAATGATAACTAATAAAATAAATTATAATAAATAAGCTAATTTTAAAATTTAACTTTCATCTTCTATCCCTACAATTTGAAAGAAAATTTTAACTATTGTACACCCCATCTACACAGTACGGTAAAATCTTCATAATGGACGCTCACGAATAGCATACACCTCTATTCAGCGAAAAAAATTTCAATTCCCAAATGTGTATGTTTTTACCTCTGAGTAGCAGACAAATTTTATGGTTCTGAGGTGTCTGGTATTAGAGATTTTACTACATTTCTTTTTAATTAGTATGTAAATGCTTCTAAGCTACCTCTTCTTGTTACTGATTTATTTATGTGCATTTAAATTTGTATTAAAAACAGCAAGTCTAAAGTTCTATACTTAAGATAAAAGCAGATGTAAAGAGCAATTAAGCTGCATTATTTATATATATATAACAAAATTTTAAATTTATTGCGATCCTCTAAATTATTTTTATCCCATCTTATTCTTAATTACTCCATAATATTCATTTACTCAGTTTATTAATGTATTTTAACTCTATTTATTCCAAAAACCACATATCTAAATTCAATATTTTCATTGCTGCTAGTCAGTTCAATAAATGACGTCTTTATCTTTAAATTATAAAAACTTCCTAATATTCATCCCTTAAAAAACCCCGCATTATTTCCTTTTTATATTTCTAAATTCCTAAAAAGGCTGTATTTATTTTAATAATTTCAGATATTAAAAGTAACTCAAAATCATAAAATCTTTTTCTTATATTAAAATGTAAAACATTTTAATTCCATTCTGGCTTTGATCCAAGTTCGATAAACCATTTTTCTTATTTTTTTTTCCTTTTCATGAACGTAAAAATCATTCCATATTCTCAAACCAGTAACTAATGATAATCTGTTAGCTGAAAACACTCTGGATCACAGCTAATTTATCGAACATTATAGAATATTCTCGATGCTTCTTTGACGCCATTTCTTAACGGAAACCACCTTGCCTCAAAATTTTGGCACGTTTCGCAAAGAATCCCAGTTCTCCGTTGGCGCACAAGCTGTCACATGACCCCTGTATTCATACTTTTTCTGAAATGATATATCGCTGATATTTGCTTCGGGGAGGCAGTCGAAAAGAGAGGTGCTGAGACTGTGTTCGGCGTTTGAGCTAAAAATAAATTAGAATGTGTACCTGGTATTGGTGAAAATGACCAGATATTTCTTCCTGCGACTGCTTATCGATGGATACTTAAGGCTAATAACAACTACAGCCATCATGTGCATTTTTATTTAAAATCTCTCGTGACTGAGACGAGGAATGAGGTGAGAGATCTCTGCGTACGTATTTAAGCTTCAAATAAAACTTTGTTGGTGATTCGAAGGAGTTCTTATTTTCTTCTACTCACATAATACCTGCTGTGCATATTCTACTACTGCAATGACGACTACATCTACGACTGCAATGAAAACCCCTAGTGAGGGAAACTCTGGCTAAATCTTGAAAAGAACCTCCAGTATTCAAGAAACCATTTATAAAAAATGGAACTGCCAATGCACGCATCATCTCTCGTCTTCAAATTGTCACACACATATATATATATGTATATATATATATATATAAAAGAATATTTCTGGTGATTATTATCTGATTATCTTTCTAAGCCCCAAGAAAGGTTTCAATCAATATGTAACCAAAACAAAAGTTTTCAGAACCTAGAAATATGCACAGAGGTGGTATTTGGCAACACAATTTTAAACTAAAACGCATTGTCACGATCATTACTGGTGGGTAGGGCTGGATTATTTATCAATATATTGGTCATATATTGATATTTTTTAAATATTCCAATAACGATATCTAAACTCTGATTCTGTCAATATATCCCGATAACAATAATAATATTGTTTTGTGCTCACCACCATTTCGAGTCCCGAAAAACAGCGACAAATATCCTGTACCAATATCTCCTTCAACTTCAATACCGTCTTTCTTCCAATCCATATACTATTTATTCACTGGCCTACTTCATCCAAAATAGAAAATCTATCCCCTTTGATTATCTCTCTATCTTATCTCAAAGTAAGGAATATCCCAACATCGCAATACATTCACATGCTAGGTTTGTTGCCTGTCTCTGCAAATTCCAATGTTTATTAGAAATAAATACTGAATAATACTTATTTGCAGTTTCTTGTTCTGCTGCTGCTATTGGTCATGATATATCAAGGCATTGATATATCATGTCCAATAAGATGAGCTTCAGTATTCGTTGGTTATTGCTTTAATATTGATAGTGCTTGCTAGAGCATGGTTTTTCGGATTCTGAATGAATTATATCTGTGCTTGAAATAAGTGTCTGGAATCGGGTAAATTTGGTATTTTTTGGTTTCCCGGATCATAAAAAAGGCACTTTAAGTACATTGACATTTTTTTATGGTAAATTTCACTGGATTATCGAAATTAACTCTTTGCTTATTCTAGTGAATTTTATTACGAAATTAAATTTCTGAACGGGTTTTCTATCAGTTATTCAAGTTCAAGATTTTTTTTTTTTTTAAATGAGTGATTTAAAGGGACTACTTTGCTCATACGAAAACACCCGTTTGCTAATGTTAATCCTATGGGATAGTTCAATTAAAATATCTCGTTTGCATTTCCAATATTTTTTAACTATTTTTTTGCATTGGATAGTTGAGGTCAATATCTATAATGACTCTTTTTTACTTTTTTTGATTTAATTTGCATTTTTTATGAAGAACTGCTTGGAACCGCTCCCGAAAATGAAAGTATCCTCATAAGAAAACCCGTGGAAAAAAAAAATCTAAAAATTAAAAAATGGCAATCAGCATTAGCTATCCAATGCAAAATAAAATTATTGAAATGCTAATGAGATATATTAAAAGAACTGTTCCATACGATTAATATTGGCAAGCGGGTGTTTTTGATGAGTGAAGTAGCCCCTTCAAGAATTTAAACAACATTAGATAATAATTAACACAAAAAAATTAATAAAAAAATAAATTACATGATTGCTATGATTTAAATTCTGTACTAAATTGTAAGCTTATCAAAATATGCAATATTTATAAAATTTCTTAAATTCATATTTTTAACCTTCCAAAGATTTGGTTAATTATAAATAAGCCTTTCTTTGCTAAATTAAAAATAAGAAAAGATAATGATTGAAGTTTTTCAGGATGGATTGATTTGTTTATTAAAAGACTAAACAAATGATAATATGCCAGAGAGATAGATGATGCACCAGTAATTTGGCTCCAGCCCATCCAGTGTACAAAATAAATTAAATCAGTCTCAGTCCGGCAAAATTTGATTTGAACCAAATAAAAAAAAATTTGATATTTTTAACCTACATTAACATATATTTAAAATTCCATGAAAAGAAAATTTTGTACATTTTTATGTGGGCAATTTTAAATTTTAATTTATTATTATTATTTTTTAAATCTTATATTTAATCATATCATAGTGGTGAAAATGAGAATAGGGAAAATACTATCTTTAAAGAAAAGCTTTATGAAAGTAATGGTGTAAATGCAAATAGTTATTGAACAATTGGTTAATTTTTTCTATATTTTGTTTTAAAAAAAAGAAAAATAGAAATTATGCTCTATGAGCAAATAGACATAAAATTTTAATACATTGCTTTCTATTAAGTTTTGTGTTTAAATTGTTGATACTATATCATTTGTCTTTCAAAAAAAAAAAAAAAAAAAAAAAAATTTTAATTATTAAAATATTTAAAATTAATTATTTTTAATTTAAAATTAATTAAAAATTTTAAAATTTGTGATGCTTTTAAAGACATTTTATGACTGAGTTAATTATTTTAACTCTTCAAAGTTTCTTTTTATCTTTTAAATGTAATGTTCTAAAATTTTGTTTCCCTGTCAAACTAAATAACTATAAAATTTATTTAAATAGTCAATTATTTAATTTTGAATTATTTGGCTTGTCTTACTCAATAAAATTCCATCAAATTTTTTGAATTTTTGCCCCACTATTAATTAGCAGTATGTTGTTGTTAAATTATTCAGATATTTTCTTACATAAGAGTAAATGCAGAGACATTTGTTTCGATAGGGAGGCAGGCAGAAAAAAAAAAATAATTATTGGACATTTTTTATTTAGTGGAATTAAAATCTTTTGACTTTCACTCCACATTCTCTGTAATTTAAATTATAAAGTTTCAGCAGAGTGAGCTTATGAACATTTTATGACATTAGAAAGGCTGTTGGATTCCTAATGGAATATTGTTATCTGAGGATGTGTCTTATTATTATGAGTTAGAAATGTTTCATTCTCTAGATGCTGCTTGTCCTAAGAAAAAACAACTTAGCATATTTTGTGAGACTATAAAGAATTATATGTGTACAGATCATCAAATGATTGAGCCTTGGGTATTTCAGGGGATTCCTGTCTCAGCTATCTTCTTCAGATATGGGACTATTTTAAGAACATTTTTTCAGGGACCTATAGTCTTAGTGCTAGGTTTCCATGAACCACTGACTTTTGATTCTAAATCTTATGTGAAATGAATGAGAACTTTATTTTTCTTGCTGTGATATTTATACATTAATTGAATTAGAATAGTTATTCTGTTATTGAAAAATAATTAATTTTAATATAAAAACAATAAGTTAATAGAATAATGGTAAAGTTCTTGTGCTTCTTTAATGTTAATTATTGATTGCATATGTTACTTAAGAAATGTCATTGTTTAGTTATTTATTACACTAGACTGTCTTTCAGAACATGAGAAAGACTGGACTTCAGTGTCATGATTCTTGATAATTAAATTATAATATTTCAATATTTTCAATATATTTTCTTTTTTTAGAAAATCCGTCATCGCCTACAATTCCTTCCTCCTCTTTAAGTGGATGTGGATGCACTCAGCAAGTAATTGCACCCACTACAGAGTTAGGATCCAATGCAGTGAGCCAAGATTGCACAAATGATTCAAAAATTTCACCCATCCCTAAAAATCATGTTTCATGAACTATGAACTTTTATGAAAGTTTTTAACTGAGATAATTGTATATAGAACTCTAGTCCACAGTTTTGGAGAGTTGTTTTTAAAAATCTGACACTCTTGTAAAAAGAGGAGATATATAAGTAAAGTAACTCATTCCAGTTCTTCCACTTAGAAAAATGTTATTGATGATGATTTTTAAATTTTCAAGTTTTTATAACGCATTCTGTGTGAAACCATATCTATTGGTGCCATGTTTGAAAAAACTGTGAAGGTTTCTATTTGTACTAGTCACTGGTTATGCACTTTATGTAAGTGAATGTTCTGCATACATATCTAAAATAATTTTTGTACATTTTATGTGTCTGTATATACTTTGTTTTGTTTGTGTAGACTGTTTATGCGCAACAATGTATAGCATAACAAAAATTTTGTTGTTTAATTTAAATATTTACTTCCTGGAGATGCAATTTTTCTATAATGTGATAAATCTGAATTCAAGTGTGGTATAATAATTAACTATAAAATAGTTCCTTATTTTGTAAATAAATGACATTATCATATCACATTTAAAAAGTGGACAAATATGAAACAAAATTGCAAATTTCTAAACAATTTTTCCTTTTATATTAAAATTTTATGTTAAGCATGTTAAAATGTTCCATTCTTAATGGTTTAGTCAATGTTTCCAGTGGAAACCATCACGATCATCTTTAATGGTATAATGCAAGTAAAGTAAAATGCTTGATATGGAGAAAATCTGTTAAATATACCATAAAGCAGAAAAAAAAGTTTCTGAGCTAAAACATGTGTAATTACTACATAAAGAAACAGCTACTGTGTTCTAACTTTGTACTTGTTTCATGTGGTTTAGTCTAAAAGATTAATTTCTTCAAAATCCATTACTTTTTGCATGCATATAAGATATATTTGTACTTCAGTTTGTATTTTATAAAGTATGTTTTGCATTAGATCTTTTCTATTTTACTAAAGCAAAATGCTCTTAATGGCCTAAATGGTGTATATTAATAAATGATGTAAAATTCCTAAATGGTGTATATTTTAATTATTAAATAAAAGTTTCATTTTTTTTTTTTTTTACTCTTTTGCCAAAATTGCATGTCTCTCAAGTAAATATTTTATCCATTATAAGCATTTCAAATAATAATTCCAATTTTTTAACCCTGTATTTTTAACTGGAATCATAGAGATAGTATGCACATGAAAATATCATCAAAGTTTTAAAAAATTTCGTAAAATATATTAAGTATACAAAAAAGTTAGCATGCTATTGCAAAACTAGTGCCTAAATTGGTTTTCTTTCTTCAACGATGGAATTCTTTATTTAGCTGAGTAAAATGATAAGCAAGAATATTTTTATTTGAAGCCCTTAAATTATATTAATAATGTAACTGTGATAAATTTTGATTGATATTTATGGAGTTATTTTTATTTTGAATAAGTACATTAATAAATTGTTTTGTTTTTAAGCTGTTTATATTTTATATTATTTATGCATTAGAAACAATTTAATAGAAAAAAGTTTTTCAAAATTCAGGCAGGAGTCATTTGTCACAAGAAGGCAAATTATGATCTTCGGTATATAATCTTATCACTTGTCTCGTATTATTTATTTTAGTGAATTTTCAAAAAATAATATGCATTCAGGTTCATTCTCATTTTTTATACCCAGTTTTCCAGCAAGATTTTGTTCTTTGACTAGCAATTTAAATTGATTTTTCTCTAGAATATTTTCCTTTTTAGAAAAAAAAATAATAATCACGAGTGCGGTATAATTTTCAAACGCTGAAAAATCATTGTGATAATTAAATTATTTCATCCATTTGTGTGTAACTAAAACTTGCAGTTAATTGTTCGAATTTCTTGATGTCTGGAGAAAATTTTATTAATAATGCTTAGGTTTAAGAAATATTACTTTGATATTTAAAAAAAAATTAAAATCTAAACTGTAAAATTATTTTATAATTTCTTTTAAGTTGCTATGTGTTACATTTGATAACACTAATTTGTAATTTTTTTCTTTTTGTAATAAATTTTACAAATTATTCTTGACCAAGATAATAGTATTTTATTAATACATCCTAATAATACGATGCTAGGGAAGTGCATGCAAGACCTACACGAAATTGAGCTGATCAAGAAAACATTCATTTGATGTCGTCAAACATTGATAATTTGTAATTTTATAATGAACGTTAACATATTGACAGCAGGTATATTATAAACCTGCAATAGCTCTGGTAAAGTTCTTGGCTGTCAAAAAGTACAATCAACAGTAGGCCAACCAGAATCTTTAATTATTAAAATTTGTATTGTTTGTTTAAATGTATTGCTTTAATCTGTTTTATAATTCTTTTGTCAAGATAATGTCTTTTATTCAATAACAAGCTATTTTCATAACAAACCATGTTAACCATATACAGTTTATTTTTGTGGTAACAGGAAAAAAAATATGGATTTGGAAATTAAAAAATAAATTTTAATGTTAAGTCAATGGCACTTAAGATCGATAATTTCCTCAAGGACACAATATTTTTTTCATATATATATATATATATATATATATATATTTATGATCATTGGCCGAATAGTTTAAGAGGAGTAATCACAAAGGACCCCTGGAATCTCCATGTAAGAGCTTTGTTTCACTCAGCTCCAAGAGAAATAAAAAAAAAAATGCTATTTATTACATTCAAACCTCTTGAATATTATTTTTAATGTACAATAATTGTGAAAGTTGGTGATAATACTTTTAATCCATTAAATAACTTATTTGTGTTAATTATATATTTAAGTTAAAAATTCTTGCTTCTCATTTTGCAGATTTTACGTGATAGCGCTTCAAAAGGCTTCAAATTGCTATGCAATTCACTGTTTGGTACTGTAACAGATTTTAAACAAAGTATTTTCATATAAATTTTTTGTGACTGCATTTTTAAAGCAACTTAGCCTATGCAATAAATGTTGAAAAAAATTAATCTTCTAATTATTTTTTTGCCTAAGTTAGATGTCGTAGATTTATGCCCAGTAGCAGAACTTTCTGGATTAGTCTGCAGCATTAGAATTTATCTGCTCAATGACATCAGATCAGACCTATGCTACTATAGTAAAAATATATATACTAATCCACGTATCCAAAATATCCATTTATGAATATCTGTCAGATATGATCAGTACACAGAAAAGTTTTATGTAGTTCAAAATTGAATTTGAAGTTAAATGCAATATACTGAAGAAGCGAAAAAGGAATAATCTCGTACATAAAATAAATTTAAACAATAACTTAAACGCAACTGAATTTTGTAAAATAATTTATTGTATTTATCATTGACTATTACTAAAAGCAAGTTATCTAAACTGTTTTTTTAAGTTTTTAGATCAATCTGCAAGAATTAAAAATTTCAGAGCCTTCTGCTGTGATGCATAGTTTCTGCTACTAGGGATTTAGGTTCTTTTATTTTCTTTAATTTTCACATGCATTAAATCTGGAAGATTATGAAAAAAAATGTATGTGCAATATTTTGTATATTTTTCTTAAGTTTTCATGGTTTTATTGTTAAAAAATGGTCAACATTTTGATGCAACATTTTAAAAACATTATTTGTAAATATTTTATTCTTAGAAATTTAACTGTAGCTCAAAATGAGAAATTGAAAAATGTTCCCAAATTATGTACAGAACTTCTTTCCAAAATCTCTTCCTTCCAACTTAGCTATCAACATAAGTAAACAGCTAATCTTATATGGTAACAAATGCAAAGTAGATGCATTTAAGCTGGATGTTAATAGTTACTTGATTCCAAAACCCAAGACATTGACATAACATTTCCCCCCTTTCCGCCCCCACACTTTTTTTTTCTGTTCAATAATGTATTCAGTGGACATTTTTTCTTTTCTCAAAAATTTATTGCAAGCTCTTATTAATTTTCACTTGCATAATAATGAAATATTTGTGTTTTTATGAATACTATTTAAGTTTGATATTATGTATCTTCTTTTTTAATGTAATGAAGAAAAGAAATGTGATATATTTAAAGAAAATATTTTTACTAATTGATGAATACTTTTTTTTTTTTAATAACTGAATATGTTTGACCTTTTTTAGTTTGTAAATGCATTATAAAACATCTAAAAACTATGCAAACTAAACTGTTGTATAACTTGATGTAAATTTTCATATAAAAAATAAACTTGATGTACATTTTTATATAAAAAAGATGCTCCTTTATTTTTTAAATATGCTTCTCCATTTTCCTAAACTATTATTTAAATACATTTTAATATGTATAATTGTTGCCATAATTCTTTGAGACAAATTTGTGAAGTATTGGGGGAAATCCAAAATTAAAAGGCGCAGCTTCATTTCAAAATAATACTTTAGGAAGTGTTATTCATTCGATAAATAATTAACTATTTCAGGAACAAATAAGTAGGTATTATATGTCATGTGGGTATCCATGATTCATCTGGAAAAAAAAAGGGGGGGGGGATGTCCATACATAATATATTTCTCAAACATTTCACACTCTTAAATATTTCAATAATGAATGGAGAGGATTATGTGAAAGTTAAGGCAACAAAACTAATATTTAATTTCAAATTCTAATTATTTTTAATAAAAGTTACATGAAAATTATAACATAAGCTATTATGTGTGACTGTGATATTTTTAGGTCTTTGAATTACAAGTTTGTTTGATCTGAAAAAGATTATAAGAATTCAGAAAAGGTGAATTCTCATAACCAGGTACAATGCATGGAGTTGAATTTCTACACTTTAACATGTTCATGACACTTCAATAAAGAGACTGTTACTATCATATGACAACAAGCTACCGGGGGTGCTATTTGGAATAGAAAAAGGGAGGGGGGGGGGAGCAATTGTTCCCCTCAAGGAATTCGATATTTCAAAGTCCATCTGAACATCACTGTCCATCACTTGACTTAAAACTTTTCAGTCATTGCACAAAAGCTGAAACAAGTTGTCAGATTTGAATACAATAGGAAAATTAGTGATAAACACTTTTAAGTACAGAAATTAGTAATTATCAGTTGTGAAAGCCTTGCTATTGCAACATTCTCAAAATGAGACACATTGAGTACTTTGAGTAATTTTAAAAATATATGTGAGAATAAAATTCAATTGCTTCTGAGCTGTTCACAACAAAATCAAAATACACTTTATTATACTCCATCTTCTCGCCAAAAAATTTTGAAATAGCACCTCTGCATGCTACTAGTGACTTATGTCCTTATAAACAAACAATGTACCTTTTTCAAATACGTGTCTATCACAATCCTTCTGATATGAATCGCCTATATTTTGTAACATGGCAGATGTTAATTTAAATGTAATATTATATAGAACATATTGTAAACATGATATTAAATATAATATATTCCTATATCTCATAAATATGAGATTGCAAAAGGAAGTAAAGTATGATACTAGTTTTGCCATACATCAGTATTTTGGAATTAAACTTGATCTGTGATAATTTAACAATACTTCTATTGTGTTTATTTTAAATCGGTCACAAATTGAATCAATTGGATTTTCACAATAACTTCCTTTAAAGTCTGTTGTATGAGTTGTTTAAATGAATTAAGGCAGAATTATCCTCTCCAATCTTACTAAAGTTTTGAAAAAGGAATATTTGTATGACCTTACAAATAATGATTATATTTTTGTTAGTAAATTGTCATAGAGAAAAAGAAAAATTAACATGCAATTAGGAATTAGGTCTTCTTTCAATATATATATAAATAAGTAAGTTTAAGAGGTTGTTTTAGTACTGAATTTTCAAAACTAACACCCAATTTTGACACCAGAAGACTAATCTAGACCCATGAATTAACCTTACAAAAATTTCCCCAAAATATCTATAAATAGTTCCAAAGATATTAAATTGAGGTATGGACCGAAAGTAATCTTTGTTCATTTATATGGCAAGTAAACAGTAATTAAATATAATAAAAATAAATGTCCAATCATTATAACATAATTTTTTCTTTTTGTATTTTGTATAGATTATGTTGTATTATTTATTTGTATATTCATTGTAAATCAGTAGTTCATTTATATATTGGTAATCCTACATATTTACATGTGGGTCCAATGGACCTGACTGGTTATTTTTATATAGTCTTCTTTTCAATAGTTGGAGGATTAATGATAAATGCTTGAATAAACCAATTAAATGTTTCTTAAAATAACTGAGATCCATGTTACATTTTTTAGAAGTAGTGGTGATGATCTTTTAAGCACAACTAAAAAAACTACTGAAAAGAATAAGCTGAAATTTTGTATAAACATAAACCTCCTAGAAATTGATCTGATCATGAATTGATGCATCAGTTTTATGCAAACATTATATGCTTAATTGGCTAATTAATATGCTTGATGGTATCGCATTTTTAAATACCAGTAAAATAACATTTTTAAAATAAAGAAGCTATTTGCTAGTTTGAAATATACACTATACATTTGTTCATTTAAATAATTCATTGTATTGTAAATGAGTTACAGGGAAGTGATTTTATGTAACTTTGTTAGTTTTATCTAAACTAGTCATTGACCTGAGTTGTGCGATAGTTGTCATCATTCCTCTTAGAGCTGTTAAAAGTTAATTGAAAATATTGTATTGCTAGTCAAATCAGTAGAAATGATTTTTTATAGCAATGAACTTGTGGTATTGTCAACAACAAAGGTTTATGGTCATTATGTATTTTATATATTTGTAATTAATATTCTAATCAACTATTTATCAGTATGATTTTCTACACTGATATATATTTTATAAGAAGGTAAATCTAAGTTAATGAGCAATAAGACTTACAGTAATAATAATAAAAACTACATTGAAAATAATGGGACAATAGTTTGAAGCAACAAATTATAAAATAAATGTGATATTTTGTTGATTTATCCTGTTGGATGTATGGCATTGACTTAACTCTCTTTTTTTCCCTTTTTGAATCCACATTCTTGTTCTTATTTTCTTATATTTTTGATAATGTTGTATTGTTGCCAGTTTACATAAATAATTTATACAAAATACGAGTATAGAGTCTGTAGAGGGTTTAGACTTTGGCTTTGTGCTGGAAAACCTAAGCTAGCAATTTCATTGTAATAATTGAAATGAGAGCGATAAATGTGTACAATGGCCCATAGAAAATGTTGTCTCTTATCCCCAATAGCTGAAACCATAAGAAGCAAACATTCTCAAGCATATTGTAGCAATTCTTAATATTCATATTCTTGTTGATGAAAACCATATTTACATACCTAGTGCAGCTGAAAGCAACCTAACAACAACATGCTGTCATTGAAACAAAATGTATTTATATTTTAAACAATGTCAGTCATGCCTTATCCCATATAGCTTGTCTTAATTTAACTTTCTTCAAAAGAAAAAAATAACTGTCATTTTACAGTCCAGAAATATACTTCTTATCAGATTTTATTTGAGCTGCTTTTTGTTTTATTGTGAGGGACCATTCCCTGTCATTTATCTAACTAGATATATGGCTTACTTTGCAAACTATGTTGCACATTTCAACTATGACATTTCAGAGGTATTTCATCGCAATATATACCAAGCAAACTTTTAAAATAAGATTTTATAATCATTCTTTCATCATGGCATGCAATCAGTGTCAGTTTATCACATCACATAATTTTTATTATTTTAGGTTTCTTGAAGTAAACATAGTCTCTATTCGAATGCAATTTTTCTACTACTCTAATCAGCTTTTTTAAGTTGTTTAATTGAATTATGTTCTTGAAAAGTTAATTGGGTTTTTATTTCTTATTTAAAAAAAAATGATTATACACCTTGAACATTATTGGCCATAAACTTTTGTCATTGATTTTACAATTGTGATGAAAAAATATTTTCATATTGTAATTAATCTTGGAATTTATAATAAATTTCAATTTTAAACACTAATAATGAAACTATGCAATATTTTAATATATGACCTAGATTATTCCTAAAATGTCTTTTGTTTAAAACTTTTGTACATTTGTGTTCTGTCTTATATATTTCATTTAATTTTATGATGCAGTAAAACCTCTGAAAACAGAACATGTCTATAATAGAATTCTGCCTTAAATAGAAAAGTTTTATCGTCCCAATGGATGTAACAATCTGCTAAGATGGAAATATATACAAAACTAATTTTTTTCTCTGATTTCTAGCTGCTTTCTTTTCTTTTTTCTTTTCAGGTTTTACTGAAGATTACTTTTATGAGAAAGTTTTGTAACACATTGCGTTTGTGAGAAATGAAATTTGAAATAAAAATGTTAAAAGAAAGTACTGTTTCTAATAATTCGACACAAAATTCTAAATTAATTAGAAACAAAATTTTAAATATGTGTAGGGTGTTTCAAATATTAAGTGACATATTACTATGTTTGTAGTTTCCAGTTTCTAAAACCCAATTTTTTTAGATTCTTAGATATCTGTTGTATTTAATACTTTCTTTGTGTATTTGATTGTATAATATTGTTGTGTGATATTTTGTGAGATACTTTCATGTAGTTAAAATATTTGTTTATTTTTTATTTTAACATAATTGTACTGCTTGGTAAAGATTTCATTCTCAGCTTGTATTTGTTGATTATTTTAGAGATTAAGGTATTTACATTTGAGTTTAAATTGTTATATGAAAAGTTTTTATTTATATGAGAGTTTTCTGTATAAATTGTTATTTCAAGTTAATTAATTCATGTGAATGATTAACAATTATATGTTTATTATTAAGAGTTTTCTGTTAAAAAAAAGTTTATTAATTCATTTATGAAATTGTTGAATATATAGTTTTTTAATTTATTTTGTTGCATTTATTATATTAATGAATTTCAGATGTGAAAAAGAAATGTGTTTTATATGAGATTTTTTTATTGAAATAAATTTTATTGAATGTAATTTTTAATTGAGTGTCTGAATTATTTTAGGAATTAAAGTTAACAACAAAATCACACACCCATCATAAAAATAAATATAATGGTTAATAAAAAATTATAAAATGTGCACTGATGAAAAATATTAAAAATATATATCAGCATTATCAATTAAGATTTTATTAAAAAAAAATTATTGTCCTGTTTATTTTGAGTGTTTTCTAAGATGCTTTAATAAGCATAAATTCAGGTGGTGCTCATTTATCTCAATTATCTCAACCTTATCAATCATCTCAACATTTATCTCAACCTTAGCAAAAATATTGTAAAGTCAATGTTCAATATAATTAAACTGATGACCAAAATGTTTCTAGTCATGTAAACAACAAAAAATGCAAATATACTGCAAAAACCCTTTTAACAGTATTATGTTTCGAATGCAAAAATAAATGACAAATTAATTTGATACAAAAGCGATGTTTTTGATAAGCTGTCTTTTGTTTTCTCAGTAATTTTTTTTTTTTTTTTTTTTTTTTTTTTTTTAATCTTAATCATAAAAACTTTAACTTGGTTTTAAATAGACATCTAAGTATGTTTAAGAATAAGAATGTTTTTTTTTTCCTCTAAATTTTATTACAAAGGTATTGTGAAGATGCATGCATTGTGTTAAAATTCTGATAAAAGTTAAAATATATGCTTTAGAATATAATTTTATTTACACTTTATTAATTTTTTTCTTCCATTTCAGATACAGAAAAGAAAAAGGTCTTTGCGAATATGATAAAATGTTAATGAAAATTTAAGTGTATTAAGTTTAGTTTACGAATCGTTTAAATTTATTTATAGCATGTTAAAATATATGTATAAATTATCATTTTGTTAAATGTATCATGAGCAAGGAAAATTACATTGGAAAGTAGAGTTAAAATTATTTTCTTTAAAATATATATTTGATTCTTAATGTTAGTAAGTTTTACCAAATATAAAATGGTAAATATTTAAAGAAAACTGTGAATGAGAAAAGTTACCTTAAAATTAATAAAGAAGCTGTCAGTTGTCGTATTTTTCCAACTGCACTGTCAACACATTAATTTTATAAAGTAATTTTATTAGCTGCTTTATATTTTTTTATGTAAAGGTGAATACTTTTAAAGTTGTATAAGTATGTAATATTCTGTGCATTTCATTGAGTCTATTTAAAGTTTTAAGTCATTATTTTTAATAAAAATCTGTCTCTTAATAAATAATATCTTAAAATAAAGAAGAAACTGCCTGTTCCTGAAATAATGACTGTAAAATGCATATTAATATATTTTTTAAGTGTCTATTACCTTTTTAAAAAATATATTTCTTTGTATTAAAGCCATCGAGTTATCTGTTGGATAAGGAATATACAAACTTCATGGAAATAGTAAATGCTTTTGTTAAAAATAGCAAACTTGGCAGTGACTCTTTTCTTTTCGTGTTACTTTACACATATTTCTGATTATTCTTGTTGCGGCTAACATAATTTTAATTATTTCATGTTTAAGAGGTAATTATCCATGTCTTGCAATCAAATACTTCTTCACAAGTTTTGTAGCATGTTTAATTTTACCTCTTTAATAATCAGTTTTAATATTTATATGAAAGCCTTTCATACTGTTTTTTTGCAATTTGCAACCATTTTTTTTAATGGATATACTTTTTGAAAGATGTAAATGATATTTAGTCAAATCTACTTGATGCGATTTAGAGAATATTTAATAGAACAACAAATTGTTTTGAAATTTTTCTTTTCCTACAAAATACCCTTAATATTTGGATTAGATGAGATATATTAAAAAGATTTTTAGACATTTAGAGGATAGGAGAAAAAAAGGATAAAGTTTTTATATAAAACCTGCCTTATCCTCCTTCATAAAGTATGTAGTTAAATTATAGTGTAAGAAATCAGCTTTTTAAATAGTCTCAAGAAAAGATAATGAGAAACAGTATTGCTATTTTTACAAGGAATATTCAGGCCCTGCTAGATGTTTTTATAATCTATGATTTAACTATGAATAAACTGTATTCAATCTCAGTATATATTGCTCAGCCAATAATGTATTATATGAATTTTATTTTCATTTAAGTTGCTCTTTGAATTAATAATTTCAATTAAGGCAGAACAGAGCCTTGTACTCTTTCAAACTGTTGAATACTCATGAGCTATCTCAAGATTAAATGTAAGGTTTTTTTAAAATTTTAATTCACAATCCATTTCTCACTGTCGTGACTATTGTTGAAGTAGAAGATATATTTGTTGTGTTGCTGTTTCTGTATATTAATAGTTATGTATAGTAGTTTATTTGGGACCAGATGATATTTTATGTAGACTTTTCAGGTGAAATAAATCCCATTTGGCTTTATAATCTGTAAATTCTTGCAAGATTCTATTTAGTCAACAGCTTTTCAAAGTTTCCTCTTTTCTTTTTCTTCTTTTTTTTTTTCTTTGTTGTATTCTATACAAAAATAATTTTTATTGATATAGAAAATCAGTCTTTTATGATTTTGTATGTTAATCCATAAAAATTCTAGCATTCTTCTAAAATTCTTCTAAAAGTTTTACACTTCCTGTATTTTTTTCTAGAAATTTTAACTAAAATAACTTTTTTTTTCCCAAGTCATCTGAAAACTTACATTAGTATGAAATATGGTATTCCCATCAATTCCCACAACGAATCTACCTAAGCAATTTTCATTTTTTGTCATTTAACCTCTCTCTCTATATATATACAGGGCCTAATTTCTAAGAAAAAAAGTACTGGAGCCCTACTAATACCCGTAGCGTACCCCTTGTTCTCTTCTGCCGTCATTCCAATCTGCATGTTTATATTTCATACATTATTTTCAAAATTTAAAGCATTGTTTTTTCATTTAACAAAATAAAAATTTTAAATACATCTATCTGTGTATACATAGCTATCAACTATTCCACTTTTTAGTTATTACTACTTCCAAATAGAAAACTTTGCCTAATCTTAATGTTAATTAATCGCAGAATCCTGCAATTAAATTAGTTCAGCCTTAAGATTAGGAAAGAGTGTTAACACAAAAAATGAATAGTTCACAGCTATGCCGAATAGAAAAATACTATTTCTGCTTATTCTTTATTCTATTCAAGATAGCAATAAATGATTTGAAATGGAAATAAATAAAATTTTGAATTTAAGACAGATTGAGCTCAAGCCTGCCTTAACCCAAAGACTGATATAAAAATAGAGTCCATTTCCTCTCCATCTCTTACGTGATCAATACATTACATACTTATAAGTGTTTTGATACAAAAGAAGGCAAACAATTGGAGATGGGGAGGTAAAGGAAAGGGTAGTTTAGGATTCATATTTTGCAAGCGTTATTGCAGTGGGCTCGGGTGTGTAGTGTTTATGAGCTTCGGTGAAGTCTGGCCGATATTTAAATATTTACTAAAAACAGAGAAGAGAACTGATGCTTTACACTCACGCAAACATGTAAACATAAGTTTGGCGACTTTTTTGTTGGCACGATTGTCAAGACCGCGCCAAATGAATACCTTAATACAATGGCTAGGTTGCCATTAAAGGAAAAAATCTCCTAAATTTGACGATTTTTTTCCTTTTTTTAACTGATTATTATTTTTTTTCTGCGTGAGTGTAAAGCATCTTAGCCCAGAGAAGTACCAAAGATAAGTTACCGCGGGCTCCAGTGCAAATTAAGCGCTGTATATATATATGCAAAATTTTTTGTATAGTTTATAAATATAAAGATGTGATATAATTTTGGAAGTTATATACATATGTTTTGTCACACATTGAAAGAAAAATTCCTCCTTTATTTGATACCAATTATTCTGTAATTGTCATACATTTTTTAACCTCTTATGCTGGGATTAAAAAAAAAAAAATACATTGTAAGTAATACATAATCTTATGTTAGTAATTTCTAAAAACAATATCGGCTATTGTGTATCTTTTTATTCTGTAGTATGTTGTTGAACGTTCCTGTGAAGTCATTTTTGTAAAAAGTTGTATATATATGTTCTTTTACTTGTTGTGCAAAAGCCTAAAGTATGCAGAAATATTGATATTAGGCAATGTTTTAATGAATCTTGTGATAAAAATTTACTAGATTTGAAAATATATACTTGCTAAATAAATTTATTCATGGATCATAGTTTCCGCATCTTTATATTTTATTTATTTAACCCGTTTTTCATAAGAATTATAAATTGCTTGTCTTGTTGGAGCCATTTTATTTTTTGACTGAAAAGTAAACCATGAAGTAAACATAAGATTTTTAACACTGTTGTATGCATGGATGATTTTTATATGGATGAAAAACATGTTTTGCAGTTAAAAGAGATTATTAAAAACAAATGTTGAATTAAAAAAATATATTACATTTATTACAAAACATACCTCATGTGAAGTATACAAGCAATACAAAATTAATAGTTATTAAATGTTTTCTTTTCATAATTTAAACCTCAGCTACATTAATACAAAGTAAAAAAAAACATTTTTGGTCATGGTCATGTTTAAATACAAGAACAGAAATTCTTTGAGAAAATCTACTCTCATGCAAAACAGAAACAAATTTGTCAAAGGCTGAGTTTTAATGGAATATTTGAAAAGAAAATTGTTTTGCCGTCTATTGCTCTACTTTTCAAGCATTCCTGAATGTTATGAAATGTTTATACATGATAAAGAAGTAAAATTAAATTATGTTCAATACAACCTCATATAAAGTTATGATGTATGAGAGTGTTATTTTCTCTAGTAATTATAGATCAGTTTGATTTTTAACTTTCAAACATAGTTAAAAAGTGTTTATGAATTCGGTTTGTCTGTGCTCTATCTTGCGTAAATTTACTCTGATTTCCATGCAATAAATATGTCATTTATGTTTACTATGGCATGTTCGGTATTGAAAATGAAGTGTGTATATAGCATTTTTAGTTCATTTACAGGACCATTCAAAAGAATTCCATGACATTAGTCTATGGGGGAAAAAAATCATAAGCGGTATATTTTAATGTTGTTACACTATTTAAACCTATTAAAATTTATATATATGACTAAGATGTACTACAAGATGCTTACTATAGAAAATGGTGTGCATAGCACTCATCATTTATTTACAGGGATACACAAAATAATTTGGTTACAGTATTGTCTATGAACAATAATTGCTAAAAGTGTATTTTCAGTTTCAGTACATGTTTTCAAATTTAACTAATTTATTGCATATTGCTTGGTGTATATAAATGCTATAGATCATATGCAGGGCTGTATAAAATAATTTTAGAGTACATTTCCGACTATTGATGTAATTGCAGAAATTTGGTTTTCAAGTTTTTTGGCCCGGGGTTATATTTTCCTTCCCCTCCCTGCCTTCCAGAAATCCAAAATATATGTTCCAGAGCTGCAAAAAGTCCCTTTTGAAGAAAAATACAGGAATTTAACATAAATTCTAATGCAGATTATTGTGTGGAATAGATGGTACAAATCAAATGTTAATTGTTATGCTAGTAATTGGTATAAATGAATTATGCTTATTAGGATGTCACAATATAGAATGAATATGGGTATGGTCCATTTTTTCATGTCCAAGAGAAAAAAGAAAAATTTCTTGGTCTTAAGATTGTTTTTGTAAAATTTAGGTACTGATTCTGTGATTGATTTTATTTCCTTTTGATTATTTAAATGTGTTACACAAGATCTGAAACATGTTTAAAAAATTTAACGCAAAATGGCATTAAAATTTTTTTTTTTTTAAAGCTCTCATAACAATCTGATTTTTATGTGTTTTGCTTTATTATTCAATGCAAAATATGTAAAAATTACAATGCTGTTATGAGTATTTCTTATCCCCCCCCCCCCCCACCCATACACACCAAAAAACATTAAATACATGAAAATTTCTAAATAACTAATGTGATCTTTCAAAAATATATCTAAATATCTAAAATCTTCAAACAAAACTCAGTCATAGAACCGATTATTTTAGATCAATATTTCATCTAAACAGAAAAAAAAAAAAAAAAAAAATGATAGTTTTTTTTTCTTCCTCCTGCTTGGGCCAAAAATGTTCCTTATCTAGCCTTTGTGCAAAATTTTAATCTATAACCTGGTATAGCATCACAAACAAAATTTCAATTAATTTTAAATGAGAAAATTGGAAAGTATATTCAGTTTCTTCTTTAGCTCATATTTAAATTATGTTTTCATATTTTTACTTTCTTCTATCTTTACAAGAAGAAAGTACTGGATTCGTGAAAAAATTCGCCTTCTAATTTTCAGTGGATTATACGTTTTAGAAGGTCCTGAACACGATTCGACTGTTTTTAGAAAATGTCTGTCTGTTTGTTGTGCGACAAAAATTTTGTGGGCACTCTATTTCAAAAACTAATGCACAGAATTCAATAAAACTTTAGATTCAGTTAATCAATGATATAAATTGGTGTTGATTAGTTTTAGGTGTAAATCGCCCACCAGGTGGCGCAGCTATGCTACACTTTTCACAGTTTTCATGATAGCTATATCTCAAGAACAAATTGCACAGAATTTCATCAAACTTCAGATTCTACAGGACCTTGACATAGGTGGGTATGTTTTCGTGTAAATAGTCCAACAGGTGGCATTGCTATACCTTTTTCACGATATTCACGATAGCTATGTCTCAAGAACTAATGCACAAAATTTCATCAAACTTCAGATTCAATTAGATGTTGACATAAATTGTTATTGATTAGGTTTCGGTGTAAATCTCCCAACAGATGGTGGTGCTAAGCTGCATTTTTCAGGATTTACACGATTTTAGCAATATTCATATTTCAAAAACTAATGCACGAAATTTAATAGTACTTTAAATTCAGTTAGACTTAGACACAAATTGGTGCTGATTCGTTTTTGGTGTATGTGAAACTTGTAAAGTTTTGGGATTGACACATCCGACTAGTTTAATTCATATATCTTAAAATAAAAATCTTGTAGATGTTTTTTAATGTTTCAGAAATATTTACTATTTTAGTTTTTATAATTTTGTACGTAAAGATGAGCATTATTTAACACAATTAATACATATCTGCCTATTTTTCACTTTTTATCAAGTGTAATAAACATTATTATGAACTAGAAATTTTACTTAATCAACGAAATAATACCACATAAGAAATACCAATTTTTAATGATACTTTAGTTCTCTTTGAAAAACTACCCTAACGAGCTTATTCGAACTAAAAAAGAATAATCAAAATCAAAGGATCCGTTCCAAAACTATTATAACCTGGTGAAATGATGTTTTCCAAGGCAAACTAAAGTATGAATAAAAAATGAAATATAGTATAAAAATTAAACAAGACAATTTGTGAACAATCCCTTATCATTCAACAAGTTTTAGTGAGAAGCTAAAAAACAGCTCACTCTAACGCCGATATCTCTCTAAATTTTTACGATATTTGACTGATTTTTTTTAATAAGTTGCTCGATAGAGTTGACTATTAAATTATGCAAAAAATTCCTTGTTACCGTTCGCGCATGCGCAGATAAAAATTATTTTATACAACTACCCATATTTCCTTAAATATTTAATATATTTATATTCCAATTGCACTATATTATTTCTACTACATTTTGTCAATTTTTCTGAAACTGGCGTTAAATTTGGTTAAAAACCCTGTATGTTATAAGCAAAAAACATGAAGAATTTTTTTTAATTTGTAAAAAATTCGCTATATCTCTATTAATATACATGCTATTCTTACACAAATGAATACACATATTGTACAATGTCTGCCTATGTATATTCTGTAGCGATAGATCATTTCGTGCGTTTTATTTTACAGGGTGAACCAAAGTATTCTTTTTTTTCTTTAATATTTTTTTAGCCCCCTAATTGTCCTCCTTATCAAATCGACATTGATAAATATGAAGTCAAACCTGTTCTTTTTAATCCTAAAATTCCAGGAGAATCTGACAAGTATATTTTTAAATATTCGACAAAATGTCTAAAATTGAAAGTTGCCGGTCATTAATGGCCATATAGTGTATAATCAAAGGTGAAACTGTCATGTGTAGAACGTGCAAATTAGTGATTTTATTTAAAAAATTATAATTTTTGCTCTCTCTTTTTTAAGATCTGGCAATAAAAAAGGAGAAAAAAGTATTTAATCTGTGTATTCAGGATTCCTAAATTATTTTCTCAATTAATAATCATAATTTAAAATTAAACTGTTAATTGATAAAAGCTATAACTTAAAAGCTTTAAAATTAAACTATTAATTGATAAAATATATATATTACTCTATTTTTTATTCATATTTTATACTTTTCAGTGTTTAAAATATTTTACTGCTGCAGTTTCAATGTCATTTGACATATTTTATGAGGAACATCAACTGAATTTTTTTTTTTTTTTTAAAAGCAAATTTGAAATTAAAAAAAAATTGATAATGTTTTTTTGGATTTTAACAAAAAAAAAAACTGATATATTAACTTTTATTGTCATTTAGTTAGTTCTGCAAATTCAATTTTTCTTTAATTAATTTTAAGTATCAAATGCCAGACAATATTTCCAGTATGAAATTAATAAGGTAATTAAAAAGATAGTTACTGGTTTTCTTTGTTTCCAACAAGAAAAATTAAATTGTCAGACAATCAGACATAAGATAATTATAAAAGCTTGATATTTATTTGCTGTAATACTTTTTCTATGTACTTACACTCGTTACACAAAAATTAGTTACTACATGTATATGACAGTTTCGATTAACTAGCTTATTAAAATCAAAACAAAAAGTAAATAAATGATTGTGTGGGAGGGTCATCTTGCAGGTTTTATTAGTGCTTAAACCTGTAATAATATGAAAATTAATGAAATAGTTTCTTATTACTGTTATAAATAAAGCTCAATGTTAAAAAAAAAAAAAAACTGTATACGGAGATCGCATTGCTTATAATAATTGAGCAATCTGAAAATAAAGTGTTCTGAAATTTATTCCTAATGTATCGCGTATTACAACATAAATCTTTTTAATTCTATTTTTCGCAAAATTTATCTTTCAAAAATAAATTTCTCGTAGCTTAAATTGCATCTTAAATAGCAATAAACTGGATCATAGCGCCCTCTGGTGGATTTGTAATTATTTGGATACGTTTTCGCTATTGATTTCCACACTATATTATTCTAGACACTGTAGCACCGTCTTGCATAAACACGATATTTTGAAGGCAGCCTCGCTGTTTCAGCTCGGGAATCAGAAAATTTGACAACAAATTGAGATACCTTCTCCCATTTACGGATGGGTCCTGTGGATGTTAGATCCTCAAAAAAATATGGCCCTATCATAAACGTAGCTGTGAAAGCGCACCACACCGTCACTTTAGCTGCATGCAATGGAACTTCTTGGACAACATTAGGATTCTCTTTCGCCCAAATTCGACAGTTGTGTATGTTCACTTGTCCGTTTAAATAAAAATGCGCTTCATCAGTCCATAGAATATTCCAGTGCCAAGAATTGTCCACATTCATTCGTGCAAGAAACTGTAGTGAAAATGATAGCCGACTTTCGGTATCACCCTCTGAATCTTGTATGGATAGTAGCGCAAAATTTGACGCATCACTTTTCTCACAGTGGAAATAGGCATATCGACTTCATTCGCAATAGCTGGCACATTTGCATTACCAAATGATGACTGGCTTGCTAAATCTACGGCAGCTGTAGCAATATCTTCAATGCTAGAAATGTCTACCTTTTTTCGTCCTCTGTCAGGAAGAATGTCGGGTTTTCCTGTTTCCTCGAACTTTTTAATCATTTTGTGAACTCCACGATCCGACATTGGTCTACGTCTAACATCTTTTAATTTCCATAATTTTCGAAGAGCTGCAGCTGCGTTGCTGTTATTTTGATAAAATAACTTTACAAGAAGTGCCTTTTCTTTCAAAGTTACCATTCTCCACAAAGCGTAGATTGAAATGCTTTTCAGAAACAATCAACTGTTCCAGTGTCAAAGAAATCACAGACACACTTTATCAGCAAGTTTTAAATCGTCAGGTGGTTAAGAAGGGTATTTCAAGTTTTCGAAGTTGCGACGTCACTTTGACGTCGTTCGTCGAAAATTTGAATAAAATGTGATCTTTTTCAAGCGTTGGGTGAAATTTTGTGATTTTGTGTTTCATCTGGATTGACCGAAATTGATATAACGAATCTGAAAAAGTTTACTTTTACAAACTGTGAAATAAATTTCCTGTATTTTGGTTTTTTACAAAATAAAGGAATCTGCACATATTGGCGCAGCGCCACCTATTGACAAAAATTTTAACTATTTTTTTTTTCGATTTTCTCAGAGCGCATCTCTTCAACTACGTACTAGTGAAATTTTGTTTCGTTTGGAGCCCTAGAACCGACTCTAGAGCCTTCTGAATAGGCGAACTTTAATTATAACAACCCTGTAGACACTACAAGAGGTTAAAATATTCAATGCGCGAAAGTTTTTATATTTTTTATTAATGAGTCTAAAAAATGAATGACTTATTACACAGCTCATTTTTTGTTTACACGTAAGATGTTGCTACATTGTTGGTGCATGTACATTGTTCGTAAAAAGGATGGGTTCGCACCGGAATCGTCACACTGGATTTTATTATATTTAGATAGATTTTAAATTTTTGTTAAATTTTTTTTTTTAATGTTATTAACAATTGGTGTTTTGTTAGTTTTCTGCAGAACTAATTATTTGAACTTGGGATGTTTAATAGGATTGTTTTGGAATGTTTAATAGAATTCTTAATACTTTTGCGAGATTGCGATGTGTGTAAATCTTCTTCATGTATCAATATAGTAATGTGGTAAACAGTGTTGCTAACGTCTTTCGTTCTCGTATGTGCTACACACAAGATTAGTTTTATTATTTCTAAGAACTACTACTGCATTTAAATATTACTTGCATGCATTAATAGATAAAATACTTTTTTTTAAATATAAAAGTCTCCATTCCTAGTTTTATATTTAACGCCAAACTTATGAATCAATCTACCAATATCCTTGCAGTAAACGGTTTCACTATCCTGTAAAAAAATAAGAGATAAACCGTTTTCTTATTGTATACACAGTAGTAGATGATTTAGGTGCTATCAAGTTTTTTCTTTTAGTCTGGAGCCTAAAACTTCAGTAGATTTCTTAAACAACCCCAAATCACCAATTAAATCAGAATATTCAGATTGACTGAATAATTAAGGGACATCATTGTCCATATTACACTGAAAATAATCATCAGCCGTATTATCTGAATCGAAATCAGCTGTGTCTTCAACTATGTTTTGTAAAAGAGAGGCAGAAATTAACAACGGGATACCGAATCTGAAAACTTATTTTTATCTTTGAACAGTATTATTAAATTTTATACACCAGGGGTTCCCAAACTTTTAGACTGGTGTACCACTAAATCTGTTTATTTGTTGCTTTACCACCAGGCAACGAAGATAATGATAAAGGGACTGATTAACAGCAGGACATTCGGCGTACATGCTCTCAGCCCTAAAATTCTAAAATAAGCTTAAAGAAGTATTATGTATGTACATTTTTCAAGGATAGGGGGGGAGGGCAAAAAAGCATGTATACCCAGGATTTCACATTATTATATTGGGCCCCTGAATGCTAATACGTAAAACTGCATGATTATATTACTAAAATAATACTTAAATTATCTTCTGACATTCATACATAGAGTAGCATCGTAACTATATATTAATAACATACAAAATATCATAAAGCAGTGGCGTACACAGGATTTAATTTTGGGAGGGGCTGACTGAAATTTCGATAATGTTTATAGACTTGGGAAAAGCGTTGAATTGTGTTGTCTGTTGACGTCGCCTCACAGTGCGCATGAACGATAAATTTTCACGACATAGATGAAAATTGTATATATTTTCCCAAGGTGTGCCAACGATGTAGAGTCGTTCTAGATGTCCCATAGCATGAGAAACCATATATGTTTTTTACAATACGTTCTGTCTAGCCCCGTTTTTAGAAGGAAATGTATCAGAAAAGTAGGAAAAACACGTGAAAACACAAAATAAATAACTGGTTTCAAAAAAAATGTAAGCGCAGATTTTTGTATTGTTGTAAATTATGATTTTTCGTTTTCTCATCAATATTCTGAGCAATATTCTGATTAATTTTTTAAATAATCAATTGGGCTTTGATACCCTGTGTATTATTATTTTTTAACTTTTTAATTTTCAGAAATTTAGTCTTAGACCGGGAGGCGGCAGCACAGACAATCACCTCATCGAGTTCACGGCTGAAATTCCAGAATTAGTTAAAACTTAATTCGCATATTAAAACGCAATCGGTCTGCCATGTCATATCTTGGTGGAAAACACCTTAAAACCAGATTTCAGCGTTTGGCTCGTAGGTTTACCATTGTGTGTTCCTGCTCCCAGTCCTCCATGTTTTCATACCTTTGGGTGCAGGAAAACACAATGGTAAACCTACGAGTCAACCGCTGAAATCGGGTTTTAAGGTGTTTTCCACCAAGATATGACTTGGCAGACCGATTGCGTTTTAATATGCAAATCGAGTTTTAACTAATTCTGGAATTTCAGCCGTAAACTTGATGAGGTGATTCTCTGTGCTGCCGCATCCCGGTCTATCTTGTAAAGTCAATATCCCTCTCTATCCAACAGAATTGTTGGTATATTCCTCTTCTGTAAGCATTCGAAGAGTGAGGAACTTTGGGATTATCTGCATCCAGATGTAACTAGGCAGTTAGCGGTTTTTCATTGAATACGTAAAAAACATGCCTCTGCACTAACGTCATAAAAAATACATACTTTTGTCTAAAAATAGCTAAGATTTGAGATTTTGTAATTAAAAATGTATAAAATTAACAAAAAATGCCGTGATTGGGATTTGTGAATCGACTCGATAGGCACTGAAAACTAGGGCTACTATAATGTAGGCTGAATCATCAAGCATTTTGATGCCCACATAGACCAATCGGCGTTTGTTTCCCACGCGGCGTGGCCAATCGTTCTTCTCCTACGGGTAAGCCCGCGGAAGATGAGACTAGTGGCTTGTTCTTCCATACATTTCATGTTCGGACTCCGCGGGAAAGCAAGGGCCGTAGGGATGCCGGGCATCAGGTGGATGACCCGACTCCCTTATGGGTGTTCGGCGATGAAGCCGTTCGACAGGGGCGCTACAGGTCCACGGTCTGTATCTCAGACCGATCTGCCCCACTTAGGCATTAAGTCTCTACGGTTCATCAGGTGTCGCGTGGGGAAGTCTCCTTTGATGGTGGGAACTTCCGCCGAATCGTAACGACCTCTGTCGTCGACTCTGGGGCAAAAAGATGAGGAGGCGTCGCTGGAACGCGAACCCTCTAAATCGATCGTAGCGACCTGGCGAGACAAAGTCATGGTCTGCGTTAAAAATCCTTCAGGATTTGGGCACGATGAGGAGTGGGCTCGCTCGGCGCCGTGAGGGCGCCGACGGCGCCTGTTAGTTTTCTCCTACGGGTAATTAAATGGCGGCCTGAGTCAGCCCGGATTGTAGGAGCCTTACTGAAAACAGCTTTGTCAATGTCTACAAAAAAGTTACTTCGTCACAGTGTGCCCCTGTGGTAGACACTAATCAACTCCTTAAATTAATTAAATTGCATCTAGATTTGCCTAAATAACTTCCAGATTTTGTCAATTGATGGAAGCATTTCATGCTTATTCGATTATCCACTAAAACATGTTTGGAGCTGATTTTCAGACCTTCAAAAATGGATTTTGTACTCTCAAGTAATTTTTGGTATCGGGAGTGAGAGAAACAAATTTTTCTCTTTAAGAAAAGAACAAAATCAGCCCTTTTTCGTATTTCAATCGGAGGGGGAAGGGAGCTGTAAACCCATAACCCTCTTCTTTGGCATGTTGTGATGTCACTGTGCACGAATATGGGACTAACTAGTCTGTTGTACGATAAATAAAGAATTAAAGTATCTCAAAAAGATAGAAAGAAAAAATAGCGCTTTTTTCATTTCACTGCAATTATTTCGGAAGAGGGAAGGGCTGTAACCCCATAAGCACCTCTTCCCTCTTTGTGTATGCTGTGGAGTCACTGTACACTAATATGGTATTAATGAGAATTGTTAGTGTCTACTGTGGCTACTGTAGTCGTAAAAGTAACAAGAGTATATGATATAGGTAAAGGGCATATGCTAGAGAGTACACGGTATAGCACTACTTGAGAAAAAGAGGGTATAAGTAGCCTCTTAAAAATCCAGAAGGTATATGGCATATACCACCGTATATCCTTCATTACATCCATGCATGTAAATGAAGGGTATGCATTTAATCTGTTGTATGACAGAAAAATAATTATAAATCTATCTGAAAAGGAAAGAAAAAATAGCATTTTTTAAAAAATTTCATTGCGATCATTTCGGGGAAGGAAAGGGCTGTAACCCCATCAGCACCTTCCTCTGTTTTGGATATGTTGCGTTGTCGCTGCACAAACATAGGAGTAAAGAGAACGGCTAGTCCACTGTATAACAAAAAAAAAAAAAAAAAGAATTATAAACGTCTCGAAAAGCAAGAAATAAAATAAACCATATTTTTTTCATTTTATTGCAGACATTTCGGAGAGAGAAAGGGCCTGTAACCTCATCAATCCTTTTCTTCCTCTTTGGTATACTGTAGTGTCACTGTACACTAATATGGAACTAAACAGAGTGGCTGGTTCGTTGTATGAAAGAAAAAATACTAATTTATCTCAAAAAGAAAGGAAAAAAGGCACTCTTTTCATTTCACTTTAGATTATTATTTCGGGGTATAGGAGGGCTGTAACCTCATCAGCCCTCTTTGGGTTGCTGTGGTGTTACTGTGCACTAATGTGGGAATAACAAGTATGGTTAGTCCGTTGTATGACAGAAAAATTTATAAATTTATTTCAAAAATAAAGAAAAAAAAATCAGCACTTTTTGCATTTCACTTCCGACTGTTTCCGGAGGGGAGGAGGGGCTGTAACCTCATCAGCTCCCTTCGCATAACTTTGGGTATATTGTGCACTAATATGGATTAAACAGAGTGCTAGTCCATTGTATCATAAAAAAGAAATTATAAATTTATCTCAAAAAGAAAGGGACAAAAATCAGCTCTGTATTCATTTCACCTTTGACTATTTCGGAGGGGAGCCCCACAAGCCCACCCGCCAACAATTTATTATTTATTGGTATACGCTTATATTGCTATTGGCTTACTTAATGTCTACTTTCTTGGATACAATAACTTGATTTGTATTGTTCAGAACATTTTTAAATTTAGTCATACATAAGATTTAATACTTAATTTATTCCTAAATACGGTTTTCATATAAAGAAAGGAAGAAATGGCATTATTTTACACTGAACTGTTTTATTACACTCTTTTCATTTCACTTTAGATTATTATTTCGGGGTATAGGAGGTCTGTAACCTCATCAGCCCTCTTTGGGTTGCTGTGGTGTTACTGTGCACTAATGTGGGAATAACAAGTATGGTTAGTCCGTTGTATGACAGAAAAATTTATAAATTTATTTCAAAAATAAAGAAAAAAAAATCAGCACTTTTTGCATTTCACTTCCGACTGTTTCCGGAGGGGAGGAGGGGCTGTAACCTCATCAGCTCCCTTCGCATAACTTTGTTTATATTGTACACTAATATGGATTAAACAGAGTGCTAGTCCATTGTATCATAAAAAAGAAATTATAAATTTATCTCAAAAAGAAAGGGACAAAAATCAGCTCTGTATTCATTTCACTTTTGACTATTTCGGAGGGGGCTGTAGCCCCACAAGCCCACCCGCCAACAATTTATTATTTATTGGTATACGCTTATATTGCTATTGGCTTACTTAATGTCTACTTTCTTGGATACAATAACTTGATTTGTATTGTTCAGAACATTTTTAAATTTAGTCATACATAAGATTTAATACTTAATTTATTCCTAAATACGGTTTTCATATAAAGAAAGGAAGAAATGGCATTATTCCATACCAATTGCACCTGAGTTCCGCAAAACACAAAATTACAGCTTACTGGGAAATGTGAGCTATTTGGTTCACCTCAGGAAACAAAATGCCGTTAATTCAGTCTTTTAAAAATTCCATCGCAGGATAGCATAAGAAACTATTTTTTCTCTCTCGTCAAAGATAGTGACACAGCATCTTCAACAAAAAGTGATTTCTGATATTAAACAAACAAAAAAAAAAACTGTTGTTAAATTTTCTGGTAAAACAGCCATTCATACTATTCAGTTATATTACGATCATTAATCAATACAGGATCTTCTTCGTACTATCTATATCGTTTTTTCTCAACCTTTTTTTGGCCACGCCTCACCAAACCATCTGTAAAATGATTATACCCTCCCCCCTCCCTCTGTAACATATAATTCTTATCAAAAGGAACTCTTCTGCATTTTTATCGTAAAAACATTTCTTGAAGCGACTCACATTTGGCATTAAATATGATAGCATTGATATAGTTACATTGTGATGAATTTCAGTACCTCATTTATAAGGTGGTCATTTTTGGGATACAGGGATATCTATTTCCATAATACAACTACTTTGCTATCACGTAGTGTTTTTCCAAGAGTTTTTGTAAATGAATTTAAGCCGTGCTGTACAATATTATAGGCGCAATGAATTTTAAATTGTGTTTCTAGGTAATATTTTCAGTTTATTATTTTGTATTTCAAAAATTTGTAAATTCTATAATGTTAAAATGATTTATGCCCATTGGTAGCATCAACTAAATGCATTTTTAATTATGTTTTCAACGAAGTTTTCAATTACCTTTATTTGCATTAAAAAAAATTACAGAGCCTCCTAGTTTAAATATATTAAACATGTGATGAAATATGAGCATTTGTATGAAATAATTTTAAACTTTTCATGCGCGAACAATATCAAAGATTTTTTTTTTCATGATTTGGTAGTCAACTCTATAGACAGAGCAACTCATAAAAATCAATCGGTCGAATATCGTGAAAATTTAGAAAGATACTTATGATAGAGCGAGATGAATTTCAACTGTTTTCTAAAACTGAATGATAAGAGATTTTCAACAAATTATCATTTTTAATTTTCATTTTTTATTGATGCTTTAGTTCTTAAAAAAAAACATTAGAACGAGTCTATTCCAACGACAAAAGTATTATCAAAATTGAAGCCTTCATTCCAAAGCTACGCGTTGACATTTGTTAAATACTAAGTTCTTTGTTGGAAGTCAGTTAATAAAAAATGGAACTTAATGGACTACTTTTCGAAAGCAACTGAAATTCAGCTTACTATACTGCCAATATCTTTAAGATTTCTAGATATTCGTCTGGTCGTTTTATGCGAGTAGCTGTATAGTGTTGACTACCAAATCATGAAAAAAAAATCTTTGGTATAGTTCGAGCATGCACAAATTATGTCATAAAATTATGTTCATCAAATATTTAATATATTTATATTCCAATTGTACTGTCTCTATTGTACATTGTCAAATTTATTGAAAGTGGCGTTAAATTTAGTTGAAATCTCTGCATGCCATAAACAAAAAAAACATCCGAAAATTTCTTGAAATTTTTAAAGAAACCTTTATATCTTCATTAATATACGTGCTATCCTTACACAAATAAACACAAATGTTTTACATTATTGACATAGTCATGTGTTGTAGTTACAGACCATTTCGAGCATTGCATTTTGCAGGGCTCGTCCAAATATTTTTTTTCTTCAATTTGTTTTCGTTTCCTAATTGCCTTGGTTATCATACCTTCGCTGAAAAATATAAGGTCAAATTTGTTCTTTATACTTCCGAAGTTCTAGAACAATTCGTCAAGCATTTCTCTAGATTTTCAACAAAACGTCTAATATCGAAAATGTCCCTGTGATTTTTAGCTACCTATAGTGTATGTTCAATGTAAACTTTTAAATTGTAACTTGTTTATACGTGTTTTTTTTTTTAATTCGTAAGTGTGCATCTGGCTTATAACGCCACACTTTCGTATGCAATTAGACTAGATAAAAAAAAAAAAAAAAAAAAAAAAAATCTTTTCGGGATATTTTTGCACAAAAACATCATTTCATACAAATTGGAGGATGCTCTATAATTTGTAATTAATTGGCATTTTTTGTGTTTCGCATAATCGTTTTACTATAACACTGACAAAGGATGTGAATTAATTTTCACTTTGCTAAACAATGCATAACCAACAGAGTGAAAAATGTGTCCAGACCGGGGATCGAACCCAGATACCCTTGTATAGCGCACCAAGTGCTTTACCATTTAAGCCCTCTGGACGACATCCAGTCTGGCATTTTTCACTTATACGTTGGCAAGGCTGCAACTTCGCAGCGCAAGATGGAACGCCATAAATGAGCACACTACCCAGTGGCGTACATGAGACGAATAAATTCCCAGCATCGGATAATATCTAAATGTGCAAAATGCCAGACTGGATGTCGTCCAGATGGCTTAAATGGTAAAGCACTTGGTGCGCTACACCAGGGTATTTGGGTTCGATCCCCGGTCTGGACACATTTTTCACTCTGTTGGTTATGCGTTGTTTAGCAAAATGAAAATTAATTCACATCCTTTGTCAGTGTTATTAAATTTACGCGCAGTTTCAGTCCTGCTGAAAATTTAATTGTAAATTTAGACGTGTTACTATACTTAGACATCACGTTCATGGTTGTAGCTAACTCGGTTCATCAGTTACTGGGCGCGATAAGGAGTTAAGAAAACACCCTTTATATAGATTTTGATTGAAAAAAAAGAAATGATTCTCTATCAGCACAGTTCTTTTCGCATATCTGCTTTGATCAAAATAGTGAGATTGATTCGCACTCAAAATGGACTAAATTTGTAGGTACTGTTTCATATTTTGTTTCCTCGGTAATTGTAAAAAAACTTTGTCACTTTTGGCACTCCAATTTTTTTAAACAGTAAAATAAGCAGTAATAGGCTACCGCGCCTGCGCGGCAGCGTATTACTACTTATTTTACTGTTTATTTCTGTCAATGTTACGGTATAATACTGGCAGCTGGGATGCCAGTATTATACTGTAAAATCAACACTTTTTTTTGCAGTGTATAAATCATAAATATTGCGATGATGTAACCAAGAATTAATGAGGCAGAAGCAACGTTTAAAGCGGGAGGTCCAGAGTTCGAATCCAGCCAATTCTGATCGTGTCAGAAATTTATATATTTGGTACCTTTTGTACACGTACCCAGTGTTAAGAAATTCAAATAGAGTTACTCCATATATTTTTTAAAAATCTAATTTTGATTTTTAAGATTTGAAAACATTTATTTTAACTTTAACAAAATTGATTGCTATTTTTTGTTGCCGTATTTTTTAAAATAAACTAAGCAAGATTAAAAAGATTTTGATATCAATACATTAGCATTTAATTGCATGGTTTTTATATGTGAAAGTCTCGTAATATTCAGAAGATTAATGAACCTTAAAGTTTCCGCTGGTTGTTTTGCATGCGCGGCAGCGTATTACGGCTTATTTTACTGTTTAGCGTGGCAGCGTATTACTGCTTATTTTACTGTTTATTACTATTAATTTTACGGTATAATATTGGCAGCTGGGATGCCAGTATTATACTGTAAAATCAACACTTTTTTGGGGGCAGTGTATATGTGTCCAGAAAGTGAAAACTGAATGTAACATCCTGAGTTCAAGATTTTATTTCTGCACAATTCCTAAACTTCTTCACGGAATGACTTCCCGTTTGGTAACTGAAGGTAAAATTGTCAAAACAGTCTAAACATGATGTGAAAATTGGGTGTTCGTATTGAAACTTTCAAAGCTTGATATAATATTCGTATAAAGACGACCTTTTAAACATTTTTTAAAACATACATGTAAAGACGACATAATTTCTAATCAAATGGCTGGCTATTTTTGTTTTTCTCTGCGTCTATTTGACTGTAAAATATTTAAAAGCGAGGACTTTTTTTTTTTTTTTTTTTTTTTTTTTTTTTTTTCTTTCTTGTGATCGACTATATATACACTGTCAAGTATATTCGAAGTTCTTTAACCTTCTCTTATATGAGACTCGAACTTAAGTTTAAAAAAAATAAGTGTTTTGTTCGACTAAACTTTATTTTGACAGACACCTATTAACCCTCTGACCGCTCAATTTTTTGATCAAAATCACGTCACAAAGTGTTTTTTTATTATTATTATTGCATATTTAAAATCTAAATATATTCGGGAATTAAAATATGCAATTCTTTTTTAGATATATATATATATATATATATATATATATATATTTCAGATTAGACTTATGAGAAAAGATATGCTCAGAAAAATCAATTTCAGGCACTATCACATAAAAACCAATTTTTGGAAATAATTCCCAATTAATTTATGGTTACATTCCTATTTATTATATAAAAAACAAAAGTAAAATTTATACAATTAAGAAAATGGGTATTGAGCATGGGTAATGAATCGTCTTCAGATCCATCGCTATCTCGAGAGCAATCTGATAAATTACTATCACTATTATCACTGCCTTTAAAACAACTAATATCACTTTCAGAATCCGATATATTCAGGACTATATGTTCTGTCGCTCTTTAAACGATTTCGTCCAGCCATTTCTGATTTGAAAAATAGTGAACAAAGATGAAATGGCTCAAACTCAAAATAATCAGTTGGCCATTACTGCCATATGTTGGCCAAGATCTAATTCAAAGCCTAAATGTTGTATTTTAAGTATTATTACTGGTTAAACGGGAAAAATACCGGATGCGCTATTAAATAAAGGAAAAAAGACCGCGGGATGAGTACACTTTGCTACACTTGCATTGCACGTGAAAATAGCGGGATAAGCAGTCAGAGGGTTAAACATCAAAGCTTCATATGTGGTATAAATTAAGTTTTTCTACATGATCTACAACAGCATTTTAACTAATACCATACTATGCATGAGTGTATATCGATTACCATATTAACATACATTTGCAGTCGTGTACAAAATACCCACTTAATGCATCTTAGAGTTAAAGAATGATTTTTTTTTTAAATGATTCGTGAGTGGGACAGTTAAAATTGACGCTATAGTTGTCTGAAGTGTTTAAAAGAGTCGAAAACTTTGTCTTTGGCAATCTTGAATTGAAAGTATATTTTGCACTCTTCATTTTGTATATATTGAACATATGAGCCGTTGATTTTAAAAGTAGGGCAAATCCATTTTGTAAAAAAAAAAAAAAAAAAAAAAAAAAAAAAAAAAAATAGCTAAAGCTAAATCGTATTACAAATTAACGTAAAATTTGAGTTTTTAATCAATTCACAATAAATATCAATTAATATCAGTATAAATTTGTTACTAGTAATTTATTTGGTCAATGATATTTCAAATCAGGGGCCGTCCATAAATGATGTCACGCTTGGAGGGGGGAGGGGAGTTCAGGAAATTGTGACAGTTTGTGACAAGGGGGTTAGAGGGGGTAAAAAGAAGTGTGACATCACACATTTTGGATAAAATAAAATAATTAAAATCAGCAGATTAAATTTTGAAGTTATTTTGAAATTACCAGAATGTGAGTGTATTTTTTAATCTGACTAAAACAACTTTCACATGATTTGTTTTCACTTATATTCCTTTCTTTAAAAAAAATAAATAAATAAATATTTTATTACTAATTGTATTACTTTATTGTATATTAATTATGTTTTTGTCGTAAACCTTAATCTTATTTTATACAAAATAAATACACGAATAATTTTTATTGTTATGCTCACAAATGTCATTAAAACTTATAGTTAAAGTTGAAACATAAAATTTGAAACATGATCTATAACGTAGTGCTTTGTTTCTGAACTCCAAGTATATGTCTATGTAATATAGCGTGACATGTGACAAGGGGGGGGGGGGTATGGTGAAGTGTGACACTTTGTGACTAAAGGGGGAAATATTGAAAAAAAGTGTGACATCATTTATGGACAGCCCCTTAGTTGATTTTGAAAGTGACTCAAGTCGGGGTGGGGCCTCCGAGAGGGCGCTGCTTGCACTTTTTCGTTTTAGGTAAAAAGAGAACCCAGCGCCATCTTGGAGGCCCCGCTCAAGTCCACTTTGAATAGAATTATTATTTTGTGCTGCATAATATATTTTTTTTTTATTATTATTATGAAGCACAATTAGAATTTTTCAGTTTTATTACAACTGTGGTGAATTGGCAACATTGGTAAAACACTGTTTTATCATGATTCGGGTGTATGACACAAGTTGGCACAAAACGTGACAACTCAAAAACACATCACTTATCATAATGTAATGGGCAAAATAGAAATATAAAGTTGGCCTTAATGGGGCTGAAAATTGTCCAATCTAGCGAAAATAATTTATATATTATTGACCATATTATATGTATTGTCAGAACATTGATTCTTGCCAAACGATCGTGATTTTGGCATTGTGGCATTAGCGATTCGAAAAACCAATTTGCTGTATATTCATTCCTCAGGATTATTACATATTAATACAAAAATGCCGCAAACATAATACATTTTTAGTACATGAAATAAAAAGTGAAGACTTCTATTCAACCAAACCTCCGGGGGAGGGAATTTTAAAAAGGACAGAAAATACCGATGGAGAAACTCGATTGATTTTTTTTTCTGAAAAAGATTAAGAAATGCGCCATATAAACTCTTTTATAAAACGTCGATGGAAAAAGATTCGCAACTTAAAACTTTTGATTTATCACCAAAACGGGGTAGGCCAAGTAATTTTGAAAAAAAAAAGAGCATAATCCTTATAGGAGAAGACTATATGCCTATTGCTAAAGAAAAAAAAAAATATGATGGATTTATTACCCTATGTACCACCCATTCGTCATGAATATTTAAAAAATATTCACTATAAATTAAGAAATATAATTATATGCATGCAAATTATTATATAACTTTAAAAAATAATTAAATGATCACGTGTTAAAAGCAGTAAATGTAGAAAATTACGTAATAAAAAATATCCTTGCGCGTGAATATTAAAAAGGTAAATAATTAAATTATTACGCGTTTTCAAAGCATTAAGTAGGGAAACTTACGTCATATTTCAAATGCTCAAATAACATTATTTCCAAGCAGTTTCAATGTAAAAATATATTTACACGAGAGATTAATTTATTTCGACAAAATATTTTACCTATTATTGCAAATTTTAAAACCGCGTAAATAATAATATTTCTCTTCGATTAAATATTTTTACGTTTAATAATAGGAAGAAAACTTTGAAAATTACGTCATATTGGAAACGATACATTTAAAACGTCTTACTGAAACAATTTCGGCACTTCTCCATTATACCGTTGACAACTTTCCAGTAAAAACTATCGCCAAATTATTCGCCAAACTCTAATGCCCAAAATATCAATGGAAGAATGTTGCCATTGGAATCTAAAGCCCAACTCACTAAAGTGTCAACTATTAGTAACTTTAAACAATACAATTTATAATACATTAATGAAACGAGAAAAAAAAGTAATCTTAAATATTTATTTATTTACAATATTTTTCTTAATATTTTCTCCACTTTTCCTATAAAATTAAGGATATATTTTGTTTTATTGTAACTTTTCTAAAGAATAATGAAAGATTGAAATAAAATCAAATATTCAATTTTTTTTATTATTATCATAATTATCATTCAAAGAAAATCAGCGTTTTCAATAAATCATCGACCTTGAAAGTGAGGCAGTCCATTGGCGTATACCAAAACCATGATTTTTTTTTTTTTTAGCTAACACGGATAACTATTATTGTGTATTAAATTTACATAAAATAAGACCACAAACAAAAAATAATAAAATAATTATTGCACACAATTTGTAAGAAACAATTGCTGCACACAGCAACTGTTTCTTGCGAATATTCTTAAACCCATTCAAACGCAAACCATTAAATATCTAGCTATAACATATAATGGACCTCCCCATTTTCAAAATCAACGGCTCATATAGTCATTATGAAATAGCAAATATGAAACAAAATAGAATATTACAAAGTACAGTGGTTTAAATACAGTAACTTTTCAAGAACTTTTTAAAGAACTTTGACAAAATAAATTACAAATAACATTTTTCAAAAACATAGAGATGTATTTTTCTTCTAACTTTTTTTTTTTTTTTTTACATTTGTTCTGTTAATAATATATAAACATGTACAACAAAAAAGAACTTATTGTTACAAAAACAAAAGGGAAGAAGTACAAAAAAGTGTAAAATGAAAATTAATTACATTTCGTCTCCTTTAACATAGACTAGTGGGAATACTTATAATTGTACTTAATCACCTGTTATGGGGATATGTTTTGTGTGACCAAAATGTTAAATAGAAATTCTTAATTGCTCCCTTTGAAGCTTCTGCTTAAATCTGATGGCATAGTAAAAGAAGGGGTAAGGATGACAATTCCTCACGAAAATATTTTTTTTATTTAGTAAAAACTATAATAGCAATCAAAAAAGTTTGACGCATAAATATTATATTTAAATAAAGGAACTCAGAATATTATTTCCTTTTGTATACAAACTCATTATAAAGACAAAATAAAAATGAATTTTTACAGATGATAAAATAAGAAAGAAAATTTTTAATGCTGATCTATTTTACTAAAACCAGCATGACGAAGAAAAAATTTCAACATGGAATGTTTCCATTTTCTTTCATATTACATCAATAAATTATGAAAAAAAGTAAATAATATGAGTGAAGCTCAGTTTTTATATTAATGCTTCACATCATAAGTGACTAAAAAAGAATTTTAAAGACAAATTTAGAAATTTTTACAAGAATTTCTCATTTGTACACAGGATTAAGCATCGTTAAAACATTCTGTTTAAAAAAATGGGCAAAAAACACGTTCCCGAAAACATAATATTCAGTCTTTGAATGCTAAATAAGGCTTTGGTGTACCTTTAAAAAGGACAAGTTGAAACTGTACATGCCCATAAAACACTGAATAAATCCCTGCTGTACAGTTAATAACTTACCCGTTGCTATACACATTAACAAAATACATCGGAATTGTGGCACTTACTCCTGCAATTGTCTTTGCTGATTTGCGGGATCATCGGACTATATTAAACATGGCTTATATTTTGCCACGTTTATTTTTTCCGCATTCAAACTAAACTTATTCCATTTAAAAAGTTTATTATGGGAGTCAATAAGAATGAAGGTTTTCGTTCGCAGACTATCAAAAGATACCGAAAATATGTAGCTTTTCACATTTTTCTTCACATTATTTTGCCATCTAACCACCATTGCTTTTTCTTAGAAACATTGGCGATCATTAATCTATTTCTTTGTCGACTTGAACACAACTCCCGCTATGCGTTCCTTGGCGTTATAGGCCGCGCATAATCAGATTCTTTTGAACTAAAAGTGTGCATGTTTCGTCATACATTTGCAAGATTATGGTATCGAGCCAGATATCGTTCATAATATTCTTTACTGTACAGGGCCTGTTTTACAGCCACTCGGAGGAGGAAATTGAAAAATTTGTGAAAAAATGTAAAACGTAACAACCATCCGAAAGTGAATTTCATCAAGTAATAACCGATACTTTCATAAGCTCCCATTTTGAAGTTGCAAGGCAAGCCCATTTCCTCATACCAGAATCTTGCCATTGCTTCCCAGCTTAGAAATATTATGAAGGAATTCATTGCTTTGATAATGCCACGACTCATGCTTGCCGATTCCTTAGAAGATTTTCGTACTGAAGGTTTTAATTCAGTTTCCATAATGTTCCTGCACACAGCAATCGTTTCTTCCAAGCCACCATTGCAAAGATTATAACGATCCTCAACACCAAGCATATATCCGATTCCTCTCCAAAAATGTGCTAAACACTCAAGATCATATTTGCTACAGTGTAGGCCGACATGTTTGGGGTACATTATGATGAGACCAACAAAAGCAAATTGCGTAAGGGCCATATCGTACTGGGATACTGCAGGACAGCCACCAGTTTGGCGGCAAGCTGTTGCTGGACCATTGAGCTTGTCTGCGACTCTTTTGTGCATTCCTCTCACCATAGTAATGCTCTGATGTGCGGGATCTTCTGGGTTCCATATGTCCCCCTCGTACCACCTTCGAATGTGCACTAACGTACTGAGGTAGCGGCGAAACAAACAGACTATATTTGACGAGTTGCCCGTAGACATCAATGGAGCTGTCATCGTTGGCATGTGAACTATCAGCATCAGTCCCGCCAAATGAGAAAAGAAGATGCTAGAAAAAAAAAAAAAAAAACAAATTTAAGAAAGTATCGGAATCAATACATTAACTAACATAATTTAAAAAATATGACTGTAATCTTTTGTAGTAAATTAAAAATTGATATTAAAAAAAATTCTTGATCCACTGAATTTTAGGCATTAAATAGATTTTGGCATTTTACAGATGTTGTTTATGATTATGTGTGGTGTTCAGAATTAAAGAGGATAAAAGTCCATAAAACATTATGCACAGATATTTGCAAATAAAAAAGTTGGTGAGCTTTCCTTCAGAATCATAGAAGAATCTGATATCTGTTGTCGCATTTTCAACCTACAAGTTGCTTTGTAACGGCACCGAGCAAATTATTGTCTATAAAGCAAGAGTTCTCATCTCAAACTCGGTTGAACGAAAAAATGTATTTGATCCATTTCGGTTCTGAATACTTCATATTGAAGTTTGTAAATAAACCAAAACATACTGTAAGAAAAACTAAAGACAGCATATTGCAATTCTGCAGGATAGAAAATGAGCATTGATGTAGTCAAATATCATGAAGTAGCAAATTTTATATTTTTAAACGAGTCTTCTAAATTGCTAGGAAAGTAAACAAAAAAAAGGGGGGCTTCAAATTCATACAGTTGCTACAAACTACAACAATAAGTTATAACCAACATAAACGTGTGAAATAAAATAATTTGTGAAAATGTATGCACATTAATAAAAACAAGCAACTCATATTTGGGGTGAAATTTGTATTGGGCAGTTTTGACCTTTTAGCTGTATTTCTTAAATAGAAATAATGTAAATTTCGGAGTTTTTTTGTTGTGTCGCTTGTGGAAGAAGTCATAAAAACATTTGATTGAATGTTTTTTGATGTAGTAGAATTATTGCCAATGGAAGAAAGGAAGTAACAAGAGAGGATTTGGAAGAATTCGCAATAAGTCAAAGTGTAATAGTAAAATTAAGGAAAACATCTTAAATGACTGAATCAACTACATGGAAGTAAGTAGTGTCCCACCAAGTGTAAAAATCCCAATAGAAAACAGCTCCTCGGAAGTAACAGCGAAAATAAATCTCCGTATAACTATAGTTCAGTTATCTATATTCCAGCAAATAATATCGCAGCAGATTGTTTCTTGACGATTAAATCAGGTAAGGTTATGTAACCAAAAACTTGTTACATACGTCCCGTTGACCTTGGTGTATAAAGCACGACTTTATCAATGTTGTTTTTATCATTCAATGTATGTAGAAAAGCAACTGAAAACTCTGAAACCAATTGATTGTATTGACTTGCAGTCTCACCGTATCTAAATTATAGTGAGCATGCTGGATATGCTCTGGGAATACCCATATTGCTGTGTATATTCCATTATCGACTCGCAAAAGAAAACCATCAAAACAAGAATGGTGGAACCTCCCACCAAAACTCTTAGGTATAATTTAGTTCGATTATTGCAAGGAAGTTAGAGATGGTCATGCATCATACGAGTACTAATAATTTTGCTTAGCTTCATTGTTTGACTTTTCAACATTTTCTGGATTGGTGTCAGATTTTCAAATTGAGAATATTTAACAGTTTCCTGCGATTATATATATTAATTATACTGTTAAATTTTCACCATTTTACACAAATTAACTTCTAGTTTTCAATTGTGTTATTTCTTCAAGTATTTTTAATGTCGATCTTAATACAGAAAATAATAACAATGTCTTCTAGGTTTAAAATCATTATTTTCAATGTTTTTACCCACTCAATGGAATCACTTTCGGTTTCTTTAAATGCACTTCAAATCATTCAGTCACGTATATAGATATTTTTTTTGCTACAGTTTTGACTAATAAATTTTGACTTCCAAACTAATGGCAAAAACAATTTTTTTCTACAATTTTTATTTGAGATTTAGATAGTTTTGGAAAGACAATTTAAGGTTTTTTAAGTAGGCAAGAAAATGCAAAATTTCTGTTGCAAATTATAGTTTAGTTAGAATTTCCGAGTTAATTTTGTCTTGCACAAATACGAAACGAATAATTTCATCTGGTAAAAAAAAATATTTGTTTTGTATAGAATAAATTTTTGAAAGATCTTGCAGATGATAAAAATCCGCTATCTCTTCAAAACCTCCTAGCTTTATCATATTTTTGTTTTAGGTTTGTTCAAAAGGTTTCAAATGTAATGAGATATATTTGTACAATTTGCAGTAAAGAATCCAACCACCCCTTCCTCTTCCGTGAATTACTGATAATCGAACATTAGCAAGAAATATCCTATTAGTTCCAGCATCCAATCATCAAGGTTAGACGGTGCTAAGGTTAGCGATAAGAGCACATCTTCAACGCCTTTAATTCGTTCGACCGTGATCATTGGTTTTATGCAGCAAGAAGTTTCAATCCGCGACCTCGTTAAAAGAGCACTGGCCAAATGAAGCGTTCAGTGAAAACTTCCTCAAAAATTCTACGCATTTTTACCTCTTAGGGGATTTTAGAGACTGCTTCTTCATTTTCCTGATTTCTCGCATACTCATCAAAATTTGATGTTAAATTGTCACTTAACGTTGTCTTAATAACCATTCAAAACTAGTAGATAATTGAATAATGATTTGATGTGTATTCTGAAAAATGTATGCAGATGTTCGTACATAATAAAAAAAGGTTTTCATTCGTCAGTTCACTAGTCTAACAAATTAATAAAATAATTTTCAGAACAGAAACCACAAGAATTGAATTTTATGCTTTTGTCGACACAAAATATGAAAACGAAGTCAGTTTATCACGCATCGCATTTTTGTTGCGTAACCGTCAAAAATTGTTGCAAAAGTATAAAATTTATAAAATGATTACGTTTATTGATAGATGAAATTATACAAAATGAAACTAACTACATTTGCGTAGCTAGAATAAGTAAGGGGCACTTACTGAACAAGCAGCACGGATTACACATACACCCTCCAATGGCTTTAGCTGCACTTACAGAGTGCCTGATTTTAATCAGGTTCCGAGGGATGACTTTTTGATTAAAGCGTTGTTCATTGGTTCCGAGTTGCTCTCAAAGCTGGTAGACGGGAGGTGCTGGGTTCATACCCCTGTCGCGCTCGTCGACCTAACCGTTCGGAGTTTTCCATGGTTTTCTTCTAATCTTGCCGTAAATACGGGTTAGGATCCCTTAGAAAGACCCCCACGTAGGGCACTTCCCCCCCTAGGGCCTATATCCCAAGAGTAGATAATTTGCCGTCATAAATCAACCAACCAACCATTGGTTCCGAGTGAATGACTCATTATTTATTGGTATCGGGTGGACAACTGTTTTTTATGATAGCAGATCGTTTCGATCAAGAGGCTACTTCATTCACGCGAAAACAGCCGCATGCTAATGTTAATCCTATGGTACAGGTCTTTTAAAATATCTCGTTTGCATTTCAATATTTTTAAACGATTTTTTTTTTTTTGCATTGTATAGCTGAGGCCGATCTCTACGATCGCCGCTTTTTACTTTTTCGATTTTGTTTGCTGTTTTTTTTATGAGGATACTTTCACTTTCGGAACGTTTCGAATAAGTATGCTGATTTACCAATGAGTATGCTACTAGGAGCCATGTTATGCAAAGTTATGAAAAATATTAAGCATAGATTCAGCATATATTATTATAGATTAGTCAGAAGATATTCCTTAACTTTAAGATTAAATAAAATTAAAATCGTACAGTAGGATAACATTAACATATTTTTTAGAAATTAAATCGTACAGCACAGGTAACGAAGATAATTTTAACTGAATTCGTGTAATAAAAAAATGTTACTTTTTTGACAAGCCTTTGCCGCACTCCGATATATCTTTTTTTTTTTTTAATGCGTCCTCATTTACGGGATTTCCAGTATATTTTGAAAGTTGAAGAAAAATGTTGTAACGACTATTAAAAGAGTAGCCATTATTATTATTTTTAAATCTATAGTAAAATTCTTTGCCTGGAAATTCCTAAATAATTAGTAATAAAATTTGCTGCGTAATATTTAGCATACGGATTGTTAGTAAGTGGATTTTTAATTTAAAACTAATATGCGAGCCCTTAATGTTGCCGTTTTGACCTATTTGTTCTAACAATTAATTGAAGGTAATTTTTTAAGGGGACGGGGAATTCAAAGCATGCTGATTCTAACAGAGACGCAAAAAGTATAGTTTTCTACCTTATGATATTTTAAAAATTAAAAAGAAAACTTACTCAAAATGTACGAGATTTATTTTTGTGTTTTTGGAAATTAATATATGAAACCGAAATTAATGAAATACATAAATTATTTTAGCGTCTATGCTTAAATAATCGACATTTCTGTTTAATATTAATTAATTCAGATTTATTTTCTTTTATATTTATTTCACTTAAAACTAATTCAAAGTTTAAAATATATATTTCTACGTTTTCTGACAGGCTGAAATTAAATCTATATTAATTAAAGAAAGATATGTGTATGTGCTTGTGTGTCTGTTAGTTTTTGGCGATGGCTGATGACTAGGAAAATCTATAGTGCGTAGAGGTCTGCAAATTCGGATAAGGGTAGACAAAGATAGGTGCGAATGCATCTGAGATTACGATCTTTCCATTTTTGGTAATTAGCCTATATATTAATTACAAACCCTCATCGAACACTAAAGAACGAGCTTCAATTTTCTGCAGTTCGCCAGCCTTATTATCACTTCCACACTTGTCTGGGGGAAAACAGTTTTTCAAGCGCAGATGTAGTACAGTCATGATTGATAAGTAAAAGCGTACTCAAGTTAAAAATAGGCAGGGTAGATTCACCACAACTTTGTGTTTATAGTGTTTCTACTAGAAAAGGAGGTAATTAAACGTATTAAATCAATTTGTTTTTGTATTTTCCATATGATGATTTGAATTCTAGTTGAAAATATTTCAACAGAACAGCAGTTTGCCCTGTCTTAATCACTATTCTATTGAAATACAAGTTAATTTTAGTAAATGAAGGTTTATTTATTTTTATGATGTTAACCAAGGAAATTCAATTTGCATCTAGCATACTTTTTATGGAGGTTTTATGACGTTGCAATAAGCATTAAAATAGGCTCCAGGATCTTTTTCTGTCTTTCATATATATATATTTTATAATAACAATTTTTTTTTTTTTTTTTTGTAAATTTAAACTTTTTTTTAAATGAGAAAAAGATATATATATAAAATAATTTGATCAAAAACTAGAATTTTTTTTACGCATTAGGTTCATACATAAGAGTTCAATTATTGTTCACATCATTCTCAAGCGCATACTTTGAATATCTACTACAAACTTTAAAAAAATTCAGATATAAAATATTTACGATATTTGGTTTAAATTCTCTTTCAAAACTAATAACTAGAAAATAACAAATATATTTTTTAAATCGACTTTTATTCAGCTAAAACACATTAAAATGTAGAATATATATTTTTTAATTACTGAGAAAAATGGAAAATTTTCTATATCATTAAGATTTTCCATTTTTTTATATTTATCATACTTACATAATAAGTAATAAAAGGCAGAGTAGCTAATTTTTACTATACACTTGTGACAAAACAAGTTCACAAAAGGGATAGTAAAAGAACATTTTATCAAAAAATAGCAACCGCATAACAAGTGTAATACAAATTTTCTGCTCTGCCTTTAATCCTTAATATGTAAGTATGATAAAGTATATTAAAGTAGAAAATCTTAATGATATAGAAAATTTTCCATTTTTCCCACAGTTAAAAGCAAAATATTTTTTCCACTTTTTAGTTCGTTTTTAATAAAAATAAAATTATAATTATATTTTAAATTTATGTTATTAGATATTGAATGCAATAAAATATATCGTCTGACCACTTTCTTTGGTTAAGTCTGTTGTTCCTTAAGTGCCATGCAGATCATACTGCCTGCGTTTACTTTTAATCGAGCCTAATACCCAGTTCAGATCGGATATTTAAGATACCTTAGACCGCCGAACTCACTGAGGGAGTTTCACAAACTCCCTCAGCGAGTTCGAACTTCTTATTGCTAGATACAGCTAGATACCACTCACTTTGATTGGTTCTGGAGGCTAGCTTTATCCGATTCGCTGTTGAAGCTGGCTTTACTTATGCGCATGCGCACATTCACACTGTGATTTTCAGTGAGTCAACTTAGATGAGTTTTGCGGTGTGAACAGGTATTCAATTCCGGGAGGGTACCACCTCAATAATGGCCGTCGAAGATATCTTAAACGTCCGGTGCGAACAGGGTATAAAAGATCTAAGCAGAGATTATCATACATTATCGTATTACTGGGCAACAAATGATCCTGCAAAGAAGTATGTTGCGTTTGGATTTCAAAAACATAAAACAAAAGTACGATTTTTACGTTATGCTTTGAGAATTTAATTTTAATTAAACTAATTAATTCCAAAGAGAGATTATTGCACAATTGTCTCTTAAACTGATTGTCTTAAAAACATATTTCCAATAACAAAATGTATCTAAATCACGTATAGCTTTTAAATATGGCATTTGTTTTACAAAGCGCTGCATATGTATTAAAGCACGGAATTTATTTTTTATATCGTCCCCTTTCCTATAACTCCCGTTTAGAAAAACATTTCTAAGAAGAACTTAAAAAAATATTCTGTTAGGATTAATTTACCAAGTTACGTTACTTTGAAATTTTACGAATTTTCAGTATTTCTGGCACTTCTGAGGGTTTTTTTTAATGTCCATCTTAAACACAGGACAACACTTTTTCAAGTATAAGTTAAAGAGCAAGAATGAAAAATCATGCATCAGACATAGATTATGAAACACTTTCCAACACTAACAGAATATTATTAAGAAATTCTATTTTTTTGTACTATGAAATAAGATATGAAAATCGGCAATTTAAAAACACAACTCAGTAAAAATCCATATTCAGCAATTGCTGTCCATATCTGGTAATGTGTGCGAATTCTTTCATGCGGCCCTGTATATGATCTTAAGAATTTACACACATCACGTAATACACAAAAATTGAAGTAAGTTTAAAAATGCATACCAAAAAGCATAATATACTTCCAGCAATTATTGATCACAGTTTTAATCCTGTAACCGAATGCTTTTGTATTTGTGTATGACAATCAATAATAAATGTTAAGCAAGCACTCCATAATCTATAGAAAATATGTTGCAGTGCACCTCTGTAATCCTTTAAAATTTCATTATGTTTGAAGTATCATTAGAAAGCAACGCAAAAGATTTCCCTCATTTATCATAAATGTAATGGAATTCTTTTCTGCGTTCTTGTAAACCAACTATAAATTTTCTATACTGCTGAGAAAGCATATTGTAGTCCACCTCAGTCTGGTATTATCAATCTCATTATACAGTATGTCCCAAAAATGATGGGTGCATTTGAAAAATGAAATAAAGAAAAACGGAAAGTGATAGAAATACACCGTTCGCTTCATTCTGCTTGGGAAACCAGTAAATTTTTTGTCATATAGAATTTGAAATTTAGTTACGAAAGTTTGAAATTTAGTTACAGATGGCGCTGCTAAGTGGGAAAATTAAAAAAACTGCATGAACATGTTGCGAAGATGCCTTCACAAATTAAATAAAAATATTTTCAATATATCCACTAATTGCAACAACAGCATCGCGCAGTCTGAGAACAAAATTCGCAGAAAACCATGCTAGCTTTTCGGCCGGGATGGTTTCACCTCCAGCAGAGATATACTATTTCAGTTCGACGGTTTGTTGATTTTGGCGGTAAACCTCATCTTTCAGCTACATCCAACATGAAAAGTCACAGGGAGTCCAATTTGGCGGACAGAGTGGCCAATCCATGCCGTTTACGGTATGCTTTCAAAAATTTAGGACAATGACAAGATCATCGAAATGTTCGTTGAGGAAATGAGAGACTTCAGTCGTGCAATGTGGACGGTCACGGTTGATCACGAGATTTTCCCGAGGTCCGTCAAGGCATTTTGTACCATCACAAATGTCCAGATAGACCACTTCAGTGATCATTTGTCGTAAAAATGGCCAAGTGAGGAGTCCTTTGGAAGAAATCGCGGCTCAAACCATAACTTTTAGGAGATACGGGGATGATGGTATGGCAACATGTGGATTTTCCGTTCCCCAAATGCATCAGATCTGCTTATTGGCGAAGCCGTCCAGGAAAAAATACACTATATCGGAGAACCAAATGTTTCCCCATGTCGATTGCGTCAGCATTCAGCTGCTGCAGTATATTGTTCGTGAACGTCTCGCGTGCATTAGTGACAGCAACACTCAGTGGTTGGCAAGACTGAATCTTGTATGGAAAATTTGGAGGACTTGGCGCATGATACGGTGCGTGGGCACGTGTTGTAATCCAATTTGAGCTGCAACACGGTGAATGGATCACTTTCTGAATGACTTCAACATTCGTTTCTGTAACTGCCACACGCGGGCGTACGGCGTTTCCAACATGATCTTTATTAACGTTCCTAGTCCGTTGACATTTTCGAAACATAGCCTTTATTGTATCCCATTTCGGTCGTTTAATGAAATTAAACTTCCTCTGAAAACTGTGCCTTGTTTTTTCAACAATACTGTGGTCTCGGCGGTGAAATTCCAAGACAAGAAATATTCTTGTTCTAACGAATAAAACATTTCTGCACAGCAACCTACAATCTCTGAGTAGCACACGTTAGCACGAGAACGGCGAAAATCAGAAATGAAATCTGATAGAGTGCGTTTCCCTACAGATTTCCAGTAGCGCCTTTTTTTGGCGAACTTCATAACTAATATGGAATTTTTATCCGAATGAAAATTTACTGGTTTTCTAAGTAGAATGCAGTAAACGGCGCATTTCTATCGCTTTCCGTTTTTCTTTATTTCAATTTTCAAATTCACTCGTCATTTTTGGGACATCCTGTATTTGAAATACCGTACCATCAATGAACAGCAAACGATTTTTTCCCCCATAGAGCATAAAGTAACGGAATAGATTTGTATGTCATTGTAAACGAACTATAAATACTACATACTTAATTTTCAACTTCGAACATTCTATAGTAAACCTCAATAATATATTAAAATTACATGGCAATCCGAGTATACTTAAGAGAGTTAGAGACAGGCAGATGGCTAGGCAGTCAAACCGAATTCATAAACATTTTTTAACTATGTAGAAAAGTGTTAAAAAAGAGACCGTATAAAAAAATTAAACTTCGTATTTTAATATGTATGCAGCCTCTTTTAAATAAAGACCTTATGTAAAAGCAATACTTGATTTGTATGCCATTTTATAATTGAGGGTATGTTTCCATCACACTTAAGAGGTAATCGCCATAAACTATTTTCAATCATACGGTATTGTTACGGTTAAATAAACAAACTTTGGTAAGTTTTTATACCAAATTGAACTAGCTTAATTGAAAGAGTTTCTCCGTACATTTAAAAATAAATTTTTATCTTTTAAATATTAATTGAAACGCCTTACCTAAAAAAGTGATTTTTGAATATTTCCCTTGCCCTATAAAACCTTTCTTTATCCAACCAAGATGGTGTCTGATCCGTAGGGTTTCCGCAATCTCCTTTAGCCTCGGCACCTTCACGGAGTTCATGGAGTCTGTCTGCGACCGCATCAGGTTCTTCAGGTTTTGCATTTGGTGACATGATGTGCAAATCGGGGCTATTATGGATAAGTCTGTCCGTTTCTCGGCTTCCTCTGATCAATCCGGCCAGTGTGGAAAGCAAACCGCTCCTTTAATGCTTTATACCTAAAAATAAGCAAATGGTTATCAAAGTTTCAAAACTTTTAAAAAACATTTCGAATTTTCTATTTACTTAATATTTTTTTCAATTCGTTCGAAAGTTTGATTCAATGTTGAAAAAGTTTTACAACTTTAAATCTGAAAGCCCTAGTGGAAGCGAAGGGCTTTAATATCTCAGTTGGATTGATTTCGACGACACAAGTTAAAAACTTTTTCTCATAAATTTAACACGTTGACGGACACTTGCGGCTATAGCCGTCAAAGCGAAGTTCACTATGTGGCATGACGGCAATAGCCGTGCAAAACGAAACGGTCGTTTTTAGACACTGCGGCTATAGCAGCACAAATGGGCATTTACCGGCGTACAAGTAGAAGCCCAGTGTCATGTTTTGGAAACAATTTTTTAGGTTGAAGTTCGTTTTCCACCTGTTATATGAGTTGCAGCTTCAGTATGCACGTACAGGGTGACTAGTGGTCAGGGAAAAATACAGTAAAAAAAAAATGATAATTACCAGTATATTCTTATAGAAAAATTCAAATTGATTATTTGATCGAATAATCAACATAAATTTTTCTATAAGAATATACTGGTGTTATCACTTTTTTTGACTGTATTTTTCCCTGACCACTAGCCACCCTGACGTAGTTGTGAAGGGAATAGTGCAACCTAATTAAAGGTGCTGAATTAATCAAAATTAAGTTTATTTAAGCAGAAAGAGTAAAACTATACTTCTAATATTCTAAAAATTACAAAAACATATAGTGTCAATTATCGAACTTCACTTGTTCCTACTGTCCGTCAATGTGTTAACATAAATACAAACACTATCAAAAGTTCACGTACTTACTCTCTTGGATGTACGAGATTTCAGTGTTAAACATGGAAAAATTAATCGTAATAACATATTAAGATGTGTCACCACGATCTTTATTTTTACGAAAATTCAATCAGGTCCGCGTATAAGCTTAATGATTAGGATCATGGACACATATAATACAGGTAAAATAGGATTTTTCAGAAACAACTGATATTCACCAAAATTTGGGAAAAACTTCGTTTTGGTCCTAGAAATGAAGATCCGATGAGTCCCCCCAAAAATAAAGTTGTTTTGCAATGTTTTTTTAAGGGGGACATTTTAACTCAGGGCAGGAGAGGAAACTCAACTTTTTTTCAAATCAGTCGGTCAAGTTGAGTACCTTTTGCTATGTAATTTTTAAATTCTGAATCGAATGACACCATCCGCAAGTCAATACGATCATTTGTTAGAAAATTAAGGCAGGTTTTATGAATAAAAAGTCGAAAATTATACTTTAAGTTCAGGTAAAATAGGTTTTAGGCAGGCTGCACACCGTGACGACACAAGTAACATGTCTCGCGTGTGAGGAGAAGAAACAGTTTTGAATCAGGTTTTTTCCTTGTTCCAACCCGTTTCTTTCCCTAAAACATGAGACATGTTGCTTGCATCGTCTCAGTGGCGGCCTTGCCTTACATAACAACTGGTGGCCATTCACTAAAATTTGGGAAGAACTTCGTTTTAGCACTAAAATTGAAGATACGATGAGTTCTCCAAAATAAAGTTGTTTTACAATATGGCTTGGAGAGCGAAAGGGGGCATTTTAAATCAGTGGGGAAGGGAGGAACTCAACTTTTTTTTTTTTAAATAGGTTGAGTGGGGTATTATTTAACATGTATTTTTTAATTCTGAATCGAATAACATCATTCGCAAGTCAATAAAATCACTTGTTACAAAGTTATGACAGGTTTTATGATTAAAAATTATACTTTATGAAGGAGTAAAACTTTATTACACTTATTTTACGTCCACAACTTCGATGATCTTGAAAAAGAAACTCAGATGACCCTGATTTTGATTATTGCTAGTTTGAGGACGTTTAATAAGTTTAAGATTATTCAATATGATATAAATAACATGTTTTGAACGTAAAATAAGTGTAACAAAGTTTTACTCTCTCATAAAGTATAATTTTGGACTTTTTATTAATGAAATCTGTCGTAACTTTGTAACAAGTGATTGTATTGACTTGAGAATGATGTCATTCGATTCAGAATTTAAAAATACATGGTAAACAATACCCCACTCGAACTATTTAAAAAAGTTGAGATCCTCCCCCCCCCCTCTTGACTTAAAATGCACACAAACCATAGTAAAACAACTTTATTTTGGGGGAGTCATCGGATCGCTATTTCTAATGCCAAAACAAAGTTCTTCCCAAATTTTCGTAAATGGCCACCAGTTGTTGCTGTAAAACCCTAATTTACCTGTAAAGTATAATTTTCGACTTTTTATTCACAAAACTTGCCGTAACTTTGTAACAAATGATCGTATCGACTTTCGAATGGTGTCATTCGATTCAGAATTAAAAATTACATAATAAACGATGCACTGCTTCATCTATCTAAAAAAGTTGAGCCCCCCCCCCTTCCCTAAGTTAAAATGTCTCTCCTTTGCCCCTCCCCCCAAACATGGTAAAACAACTTCTTTTTTTTTTTGGGGGGGGGGGGGACTCATCGGATCTCTATTTCGAGTGTCAAAACAAAGTTCTTCCCAAATTTTCGTGAATGGCTATCAGTTTGTCTACTACTCCATTTTTGGTCTATTTTACCTGTACTACAATAGCCAAAGAGCTCGCTTTGGCTTTTGGCTACTGAAACCGTACTTTCTGTAAGCCATGGATGTGTACGTTTAATTTGCTTTAAGAAATATATTTTCGTTAGAGATTTCTAGCTAAAACAAGTGGTATGGATAGCGGAAATTTCTCCCTTCTTATAAAAATGATCTTTTAAATGGATGATCAAAGTCAAGAAGCGCTACGTAAGAGTTTGCATATCGATGAACGTAATAAATAGACCCATATTCTGCTGACGCATGACCAAAATTTGGAATGGTCAATATCTCGAAGATGGCTATAATAAGACGGAAGTTTGAATGTACTCAATTAAAGAGAGACCATAATGTCGATGTCTCTTCAGCATTAAAATTTTTTAAGTAGCACTACAAAAGGATGTGAATTTCTTTTCACTTTGCTAAACAGCGTACAACCAACTGATTGAAAAATGTGTCCAGACCGGGGATCGAACCCATATACCTTGGTATAGCGCACCAAGTGCTTTGCCAATTAAGCCATCCGTACGACATCCAGTCTGGCATTTTTCACTAATATACGTGGCATTTATTCACTATTAGTGTGCTCACGTTGACATTCCATCTTGCGCTGCGAAGTTGCAGCCATGCCAACGTGTCCGGATGGCTTAATTGGTAAAGCACTTGGTGCGCTATACCAAGATATCTGGGTTCGATCCCCACCTCTGGAAACATTTTTCACTCGGTTGATTGTACGCTGTTTAGCAAAGTGAAAAGAAATTCACATCCTTTTGTAGTGCCAATTAAAGATTTAGAGCGTAGTTTCATTCCTGCTGAAAATTTAATTGGAAATTAAAAATTTTGTTTAAAACTCTTGAGAAGTATTTGCAATTATTAAATTCTTGTTGTTTATCGCGAGCATTCAAAATATACAGGTTGAAACAAATACTAGATGCAAAAGCATATGTTTTACAATTTTAAGAAGTCCAATATCTGATGGGCCATACCCGACAATTACCATACATGTTAACGTAATTTATTATACATTTAACAGGAAATATATTTTCGTCGTTACAGTTCGTTGACTTGAAACTAGTTCCAATTTCATTTCAAGTGTGTTAAGCCATTCTAGTTTAATTTTTTTTTCACCTTTCTGTAAAGCTACAGTGCGATAGTACTACATTCTAACGACGCATTTTACATCTGATAAAGGAACAGTGCGCATTTTCTATTCAATACATAGGCTATCATTTATTTAATTTTCATGACAGCATTACAAAATTTTTAAGTAGTCGGGAAGTAGTAAGTAGTTTTTGCCTGAGCTTTCTTGAGCAGTTTAAATAAGGCCTTTCGTGTCAAAGTGAAAGACGTGTAAAAAATTTGTCCTTATAACCAGTAAATTAATTTAAGAAAATTTACATAATTAAACTTCTTTCGACTATCCGGCATCACTTTATTCGCAATTGTATGCGTTATTTTTGTGACATAAATGTACTAATATCTTGTACACATAGATGTGTCGTGGATATGTATTTGATTTCATAACTTATCAAATTTAGTGAACGTTTGGAAATCGCTCATACAAATAAATCTGCACAGAATAATAATACATGAGAAATTAAAAAAAACCTTTAGATGCAAAAATTTCAAAATGTAATATAAGAATGAATCATGTACGATTTTAATTCCCAAGAGGAGATTTTAAATTTGTTTTTAGAAAGAAAATTTAAACTCTTTTGTTAATGAAAAAAATATGAGTCAGGCTATTTTTCGAAATCTGAAAACAAGTTTTAAAAAATACTACACCTTAAATCAGACTCAAATGTAATCCTTTGGTAATCATCTGGGGGGAAAAGGTGTTACCCAAAAAGTATAAAAGATGTTACCTAAAAAGTATAACATGTGTTATCCAAAAAGTATTTTATTCATCCTTCGAAATTCCTACCTATTATCACTAAAATACATATAAATACTATAAATTTTGATTGATATTTTATATATTTAGAAACTAACATGAAAATTAGATTTGAAATTTTTATACGTACCTGCACATTAGTCAGGAATTTCATTAAAAAAAGGGGTAACAAGCAGAGACGGATCTAGACTAAATTTTAGCCGGGGCAAGCTTGTAGATTTGCGCCCCCCCCCCTCTGCTCCCAAGAATATCAGAATAAAATTTGCGTAAACAATTGCTTAAGGAAGTAATATTAAAATATTAATACTCAGTGCTCAAAATCTGTATACTTTACAAAAATAAATTCAATATGCAAGTTAAATGGTTTTAAATAAAAATTCTGATACAAAATATTTTTATAAAACTTTAGTAAAATTTCTCGCGGTTCTAATAATAATCTTTAAATGCTAAAACGGATACTTTGGTCTATCTCATTTTTTACTGAATAAACAATTCTAAAATTTGACTAATACTTTAAAAGTTTAAAAACAAATATTTAATATACAAAAATTTGAAAACACGCACTAAATATTCTGTTACAACTTTCACGGTTATACAACGAATGAAAATTAGATTGATGACCATGAGTCTGACTGCCAGAAATTATCTCTTAAAAGGTTAATAATATTCAGTTTTTTCTCAGCTATACTTGGTTGCTGAGTAAATGCTCCATTAATAGCATTCAAAATATTTGTTATTGAACTACATTAGAAATAAGGAAGCAAGCATTTTTTTTTTAAGCAGGAAACATTTTTTCAAATAACTATAACTTTTTAAAAATTATAGTAGACCTGTTATAAACTTTATTCGTTATTGTATGTAAAAAGAAACAGGAGATTTGAAGCGAAAATATAAGCATGGCAAGAAATGTAAACAATCATGAAGATCTCGATTAAAAGTAACTTTTAAATTTATTGCTATGTTAACCTACGCCGTTTAAATTTAATTAATGTACTTTTTTGCTTCAAAATTAAAACAAGTGGCGTGACTGTGAAGCACAACTTAAGTTAACATATTTTATTAGATAAGTATTTCTAATGAAAGATTTAATTAATTTTTAAAAAGTATAGGTGCGATATTTTGAAATCAAAATTTAAAAGGCTTATTAACAACTGATATACCTAAATAAAAACATAAAACTGATTCCAATGGATCGAAAACCTTTTTAACTACATAAATAAAATGGCTTTAAAGGAACAGAACGTGTTGAATTCTCAACAGAGTTTCGTTTTCATTCTTTAAACAAAAATGTCTGTTAATTACAAGAATATCTAAATTTAGAAGAAATTGATAAAAAATCGTTTTATAATTCTTTCCTTACATAGCAACTCAGTTATTGCATATAAAAGGAGATTTTTAGAACAGAAATAATACATGTAAATTATTATATGGTGTACCACGTATATATATAAAAAAAAAGTAACTTGGTTGCTTATTTTCATGAATATCGCTTGGTTTAAGCCATAAGGACATGTGAAGCCTCCTCTTCTCTTTTTTTAACCTTCTTTCTGTAATAATCACCCGAATGTCTCTTAGACATAACCGAAATAAAATACTGCACACGCTGTAAAACAACATAAAACAATATCGGAAAAGAGATTACACAAAATCTTTGAATTTTAAATAAATAAAATTGCTTAAAAATACTGGTGGCAATGTGATATTTTATGTAACGTAATATAGATTAATTTATATTTTCTATTTCTGATCCTTATGCAACGAAAGTAAACCGCCGTTGAACAAAATAAAATTGAACATATTTTCATGTGAATTTTTAATTTTTCTTTATTATTAATCTTTTATGATTCCTCATTTTTGCGCCCTTCCAAGTCTTGCACCCGGGGCAGCTGCCCCGGCTAACCCCCCCTTAGATCCGTCACTGGTAACAAGAACATTGGTATACGAAGTAAAATTTTTTTAGTCACCGAACTTTTCCAGAATTGTACGAATCCAATATATTTTTCGTTAAATATTCTACATAAAAATGTACACTGAAATTCACTTTAAAATCAGAACATACCTTAAAACGAGTAGGAGATTTCACCAGAAACATGATTCGCGAAAATTTTTTTATTAGACAGTCTACTTCACACTTTTGCGAAAACATATTCTAACAGTTCTTTCCAAAAAATTCTTCGGCTACAGCTTTTCGCATGAAAAACACTTTCCAAGGACGAATATATTCTTGCTTTGATGCCGATTTTGTACAAGTATGAAATGAATCTCTAAAGAAGGTCGCTACAGATGATGTCGTCGTTACATGAAGGAAACATAAAACATGCCGTAATCCTTCCAGTCGTGACATAGATAGAATGGAGAAAGAGACAAGAGATTTTTTTCAATTTAGTGTTCATATGGTTTGTACTGTTTAACAATAGAATTTGATGGAAATTTGTTGAATTTTTTGTTGGATAACTGTGTCTGATAAAATATTTCGACAAACATGTATTTTCTCGTGCTGCTTATATCATATTTGTTTCACGAAATCATGACAATATCGGTAAAAGTAAATGCTGAATTTCTGTAAATCACAAGAAGGTAAAAACCAAATACAAAATTATAATACCATTATCTTTTAAGCAAGGTAGTGTTAGCGAAAAGAAGAATACCCTCCTTGATATATTTTGATCTAAAACAATATTTGCTTTAATATATATATATATATATATATATATATATATATATATATATATATATATATATATATATATATATATTTAGGGTGTCCCAAAAAAATAAAAGTCATTTTTTTCTATCGCATACCTTCTTATTTTTTTCCTTTTATGTCAAAACAATTGTAAATAAAGTTTCATGTAATTTAAACCACGGTAACCCGTGCCGACTTCCAGCTAAACATCGCAGCGAGTACTTGTGTACTTAAGCGAACGAACGGTTTCACGTGTCAGCTTGTCACGTGACCGTAGAGGAGCACCCACCACCTGCAATAGGAAAAGAAAAAAAAAAGAAAGGTTTTGGAATGCTTCGACAGCCATAACGCGCAGTTTACTCAGAACAGCGCACGTCTACGTGTCAATGTGCTTATAGTTCCAACTTGTTTTGTTAGCAAATGTTTGTACAGTTTTGAATCAGTGAACAGAACATGGCAGTAGAATTGCGTAGTTCTAAAAATGTTATATTTTTAGTAGGGAACGTAAAACATCAAATAACTGGCTCAAAACTTCCGTCTAATAGACAAGTTCTCGCTGCCTTGTTTTACAATATTCGGGAAGTGAATTTAACTGTTAATGAAAATGCAAATCTCGCTATTCGCGAATGCATTATCTTTTGGGAAAAGGCACGCATACCTACCAAATCGTTGCCAAATTGCGTGAGGAAGCTTGTTAATATGTATCAAGTTTGGAGAGATTTACAAAAAAATGCAAAGAAATTACAAGACGTACTTAAGAGGCGACAAGAGGATTTTGTAAGTAATTTAGAAAATTTGTTTGACATCGCACATGCTGATGCACTTCAAATAATGAAAATAGAGGAAGATAAGATGTTCTTGCAACTCTAAAAGAGAGCCTGGCCGACCCGGTCACTTAGGTGGAGTGGATACAAAACTGGCCAAAAAAGAAGAAAGGGCGCGACTTTGAGCTGTCCAAGAAGAAAATCGGCGAATCAAATATGGTTCCGCTTCAACTTCCTCGTCAACATACGAAACATTGCAAGAAGATTCCTCTTCAAATTCTACCGAAAATATGGATAAAGAAGATATCCCAACATTTATATCTATGAAAGTTCAGAACAGTCAGAAAGCTCCGAACAATGAAAGCTCAAAACCAGTAGTAAGGAGTAATTTTATTACTCCAAAGTTAGTTGCTGCGTTAGACAGGTGTCAGTTAAGTGTCCGAGATTCTGTGTTTATTCTTGAAGCTACTATTGATAAACTTGGATTTAACACCGACGAATTTCCAATAAGTAAATCTTCAATTCAAAGAATTCGAACAGAAAAACGGAAGGAACGCGCGGAAAACATAAAAATTGATTTCCAAAATGAGGTACCGGATGTAGTGACTTTACATTGGGATGGCAAACTGTTGCCTGCTTTGAGTGTTCGAAAATCGAAAGAAGAACGCTTGCCCATAGTTATTTCATATGGAGTTAAAGAACAACTCATTGCTGTGCCGAGACTGGATAATTCTACAGGCAAAGAACAAGTGCAGGTTATTTGGAAGGCGATCTTAGATTGGAATCTCGAAAACAAAGTCCAAATTCTCTGTTGTGATACTACGGCTTCGAATACAGGTCGTTTTATTGGTGCTTGTGCGCTCCTAGAGCACAAATTTGAAAGGGAAATGCTTTTTTTCGCTTGCCGCCATCATGTATACGAACTGGTATTAAAGGCCGTATTCGAAGCGAAAATTAAACAAGTGACAACAAGTCCCGATATTCCTCTTTTTAAAAAGCTTAAAGAGAACTGGAAAAACATCGATCCCACCAAAATACAGTGCTATAGAGAAGCAGTGGAATCGTTCCGAACCGTATCCGAAATTGAAAATTTGATTAACTTTTACCGCACTGAACTTAAAAATATTACGATCCGAGAGGACTATCGAGAATTGATCGAACCTTCTATCGTATTTTTAGGTGGAAATGCAGAAAAAAAATTAAAATCAGACCTCCAGGTGCCATGCACCAAGCTAGATGGATGGCCCGAGCGATTTACTCCTTAAAACTATCATTATTTAGTTCTCAACTGAAATTAAACATCAAGGATAAAAAGGCACTGTTAGATGTCTGCTTATTTATCGTGATTGTCTACGTTAAACCATGGATTCAATGCATTTTAGCAATTAAAGCGCCCTACAAAGATTTGTGCTTTTTGAAATCTTTGAAAGCTTACGAAAAAGTGAATGAAAGTATCTCGAAAGTTGCTTTACAGAAATTTCTCAAGCATTTATGGTATTTGACTGATGAAATGGAAATATTAGCACTTTTTGATGATGATGTTGACGAAGGAACAAAATTAAAAATGGTGGCAAATTTAAACAGAGAAGATATTTTGACCCATGAGAAAAGATACATTCCATCGAAGGAAGAACTTTGTGGTTCATTGTATGGTGAGTTTGATACATTTATTTTGTAGTTGTATATTTATTTATTCATTTATATCATGCAATTGTTATTTATTATTATATTCTTTTTTACAGAAAAAAAAATGGAGGATTTCATATCAGTCAAAAGCCTTTCTTTGTTTTCTAGACTCAAAATCGATGATAGTTTTCTCAAAAAGAGTCCATCTTCATGGGAGAATAATGATTCTTTTCTAGACGCGAAAAAGACTATATCAATGCTTAGAGCAGTGAATGATACAGCTGAAAGAGCGGTAAAATTGATGCAGGACTTTCATGGTTTAATAACGGTTGAGGAGGATCAAAAACAATTTTTGTTACGTTGCGTACAAGAACATACTAAGCTTTATCCTGACTGTAAAAAGCAAACATTGAAACGGAAATATGTTCATTAATGCTTCTTTTACTGTAATATGTTAATAAATATCTGATTTTAATAAAATGGTGTCTTAAGTACCAAGGAAAAGTACATTTTGAAATCTTTCCATAGTATTCCCCGTATAAGATTTCATGCTAAGTTTGACCTAAAGTCGGCACGGGTTACTATTATTTTATTGCAATAATACTTTTTATTTATGTTACTGAGGTCAAATAGAAAAAAAATAGAGGGTATGCGTATTCGATTTTGCAAAAAAAAATTTTGCCATTGTATCTTGGGACACCCTAATATATATATATATATATATATATATATATATATATATATATATATATATATAATAAGCAACGTTTGTTGGAACTTTGAAACAAATTTTCACTTTTTGGTTGACGATGAGGATTTTTTTAATTTTAAAATAATTAACAAAAACAGCCATAAGAAATATTTCAAAGATTAGCTTGTTTATTTGACTTTATTTGATTTTCCTTTTTATTTAAAATTTTGTTGGCGAAATAATTTCGTTTTGTATCGGGTTGTCAAATAGCTATTTATTAGCAATACATTTTTTCATGTTTGTGAAATCTATTATCATATTATGTTAAAATTCATTTTTCTGCGCACACACTTTGTTGCTGTAAAAGTTGTTTTATAGGCATCACTTTATTACTTTATTTATCAGTAAATAAAGTTACGTATGTTTACAGGCATATGTAGCAATGTATAATATGTAATTTCTCGCTAAACGTGGCCATTTTTTTTCGAAATTGGTAACTTTTCGGTTAAAATTTGATGCCAAACACATGATCCATAAAAGCTGAGCTGTCGAGAATGGCGAGATTATTTGTGACGAAGTCACAAAATTTTCTCGAGAAACAGGATTGATTCACATTAATGACTGATTAACCGTTGTCTGTAATATTACAGACATCAATGACTATTTGCAGTCTTTGTAGAGTTTGAGTTGCTAGCAAATTGAAAAAGATACAAAAGTGAATTTCGAAACAATTTCCTCGTAATGTATTTAAAAATCTATGCGTGATGCAGGAATTTTCTTTGTTGTTTTAAATATTACAAGAGATTTAGTAGATTTCTTAGATACAGTAAGTAATGAAAAATAATAGATATTAATTCTTATATCATTAAGTTTCTGGCTGTTTTCAATGTCCCAATACTTCGAGTAACTCCATATAATTTCCCTTTCTTTCACAAAACGTTGAGAATAGTTATTTCAGAAAGAGGACAAATGAATACAGGTAAGTAATTTAAAAAAAAAAAAAAAACATTTAAGCGGAAACAATTTAACCCAAAATTTAGATACACATAAAAACATTATTAGAAGTACTTCATAAACAATACAAACAAGTTTAATCATATTTAAATAAAATATTTCCAGTTAATAAGTATATAGATATAAAAAAAAATCTTTAATAGGGAAATTCGATAAATTATTTATGTCCTTATGTCCACAATATAATTCCTCAAATTAATACAAAATAAAACAAGAAACCAAATTATTAATTGATATACGTAACTGAACCTGAAAATCATATTTTCAAAATATTAAAATAAATTTTTCAGATAAGTAACTAAAAAAAGGCTATAGGAAAAAATAGCTACAAAAAAATAATAAAGTTTTAAAAGTTAAAAACAAGACACAGAAATATTTGATTAAAATGTTATTTATTTCCTAACACATATCTCCAAAATAATAATAATAAAAAAACCTATTAATTATAAATTTTGCACTTAAATAATTATCATATGATGTAACAGAAATAAATGCAACGAAAATCTTAAATGACCCGTGGACTTGACTATCATTTTTTTTTTTTTAAAGACAGAAAATTGTAATTAAAAAATAAATAAAAGAATTGCTGAAATGGGCTGAAGCAAATCAAACTTACAAAACAACAAGATGGCCCACTATTTTTTGTAGTGGATTTTTCTATAAAACACCACATACAATCAAATAACACTTTATAGAAAATATCTTATTTTTTATTCTATAAAAATATGTTCAAAAGTTCTAAATGTAAATTTTCCAATTTAGAACTTAATGTCTTTATGGACAGCTTAACCTATTAAGGAAAAAATAATAGAAAAGGGGAAATGAAAACCCTTCACATTAAAATGCACAGAAAACAGAAATTATTTAATCTAGGTTTCTCCCCAGTTATCATCGCAAATGATAGGGCAGATAAACACATCCACTGTAAAAATGGATTGCATAATTCAGTCACTCACACAAACTTCCAGAAATGAAAGGGTGCAAATGTAGGTTATGTAAAAGATCAAGCACACGCACAAGTTCAAGCGTCCTCAGTTTCTTGGCTAACAACTTTATTAACCTCACCAGAAAGCGAGTAGCCTAACTGTCATCGGCAAAAAAGACGTTAAGTAGATGCTTATTTCCTTTTTCACCATGAATCATAAATGCTAAGCTGATGCAATATGAAAGTGGAACACATGCATGATGAAAAAGAAATCTGATACACGTAAACAATTTACCGATCTCGTCTTTAAGGAAAGAAACTCTTTATTGAATTAATGTGAGAGAGTGTGATAATTTAGGCTTCACGACTAAAGCAGTTTTGAAATCAATCCGCATAGATAAGTAGCTTTGATATCTTTAACCCCTCTTTATAATAACTCACATGGGATCGTGAATGGAATTTTAAACGTTTCTCAATAACGTGTTTTATTTATTGTGAGAATCGGACATATTGATTCAGATTCATCATCATTAACATGGGCAGCAAGACCTTCACTCTCAGGACATATTTCAGTTTTGGAGACTAAAATTGGAACGAAAAGAAGTAGATATAAGGGGAGGTTCTACTTCCTTGTGTCAAAATTTTCGATTTTTTTAAAAAAACTTTTCCGCATCTTTGAAGTGTGTATATCGGTTGCTCTGAAAACGATTTCACGATATTCCAATTCCTTACAATCTTTTTTTGCTCGTTAACGTAACGTTGACTGTTGAATGTAACGGTATTGCAAAAACTTTAAACTTGATGTTCTCGAAACCATGTTTTTCAAACTAGGTTAATATTTTTCTCGAGAAATATTCGACCGATTTCTTTCTCTTTTTTTAGCAAAAGAGAAAGGTAATCGTTTTTTCTGGAGCTTATACTATCGAAAAGTATAATTTTTATTGGTTAATTATTTTTTCAAGCTCGTAAAAGGTAAAAAAAAAAGGGGGAGGGGAGGAAATGACCGCTTTTGTTCACTTGACCGCCATTTTGTCAAAAATCGACTTTTTAAACTAAGTGTTGGTATAAGCTCCAAAGAATTTAATGCCCTTTCATAATTTGGCCGACCAAATCTTTTCGGATGCGTGTGACAGGAGAAAAAAAGGTCGCCCGATTGGAAGTTCACGTCGCGCACCTGATGGTACTCCCCGTCGCACAAGACATAATATATATATATATATATTGCACACAAAAATTTAAATATATAAGTGAAATGTCGATACATATAATAGAAAAAGTTCGAAGATGATATTTCTTTTCTTTGTAAACGAAATAGATCATAAAAATCATGTGAATTTTAGGTATAGGTGCAGATTCACGGTCGCCACGTGGTGACTAAATTTTATGCTGTGGCCACTAACTTTCGGTGTTTAAGTCGCCATGTGATTTAAAAGTAATCAATTTCTTGTATTCCCAGTCCCCATCGTAAAATGTTGATATTTTCTTTAAAGATTAAGATCAAAACACATGACAAAAATTATTGTTATCTTTTAATAACATTTCAGAATGATCTGTTTAACACAGCAAACTATTAAATATATTCGAATAGCAATGTTATTCGTAACAGTTTGAATCTGATAATTTTACATAGACTGTGATTTAAATATATACATATAAACAAATGTTTAAAGTGTGTTTTGATTTTTATAGTGCAAAATAATCTCACAAATTCAGATTTTCTTTCATATATACTTTTGTCTGGCAAAATCAAAATAAGAAATATTGTTTTTATGATATTCCCCGCTATCATTATTGTTTAGCTTATACATATTTTTTTTAAACCGTATCTTGCCCAACTTTATCTTCTGACTGTACATGATTTAAGATTTAATTAATATTCAAATTTTGTTGTACACGTGTTTATATTAAATAAATTACTTCACACTTTGAATTCCTGAGTTTTTTTCTTTTTTTCGTTTTTTACCCCATATAAACACTATTGTTTTTATGCATTTGTTTTACAATTGTGGCCACTGGATTTTTTGGGCTTAGGAGCCAGTGACTCCTTCTAAATTTTGGGAATCTGCACCTATAATTTAGGCCAAAGAAATAGAACCTTTATTGGTTAGCTTCACATACTTTTGCTTCTCCCACGATCTATCCTTAATATTAAAAAATGACATTAAATTTCATTAAAAAATATTTTATTTCTTGCTTTCGATTTGTTAAACCATGTTTCGAAAAATAAACTTAATTTCGTTTTTATTAGTGTACTAAGAGAAGAATATTTTAAAGCCAAATCAGCGGAGATGGAGATGAACCACTGGCCGTCACACAGTGAGACGAATTCGCAAAAAGCACTTAAAATCAATAACTTTTGAATGGAGAGAGCTGAAGGCTTCAAATTTGGACCACAGCTACATCTAACCAAACAGTTGAATGGCTTTGTTTATCAGCTTGATCAGACATCGTTAAGGGGTTTAAAAAAAAAGCAGTCCAGAAAATTGAAAACTGAAAAAAGTCATCTGGGGTATCAAAATCAATTTTTGAACGCTGAATCGAATGAGACCAACTGCAGATCCGTATGACTAACTGTTCTTGAGATACGACTGTCGTTGGTTGTTAGAGATGAAAGGAGAAGGTTTTTGATTTCATTCGTAACACCATCAACTTCAACAATTTTAGTACCAGTTTCTTTGGCGAAGTCGAATTTAATAGGGCGACACATTATAGTCGAAGAAAGACGTACATTTACCCAGAAATTGTTATTTTAACTTGGTTATGTCTGAGCCATTTGCAGAGGTACTGCTGAAATCATTTCGATCTCTAGATCTTAGTTCCGCAAGTCTCTGCAGCTGTTTGTTGTATAGGCTTATTTTTCATACCCTTGGTAAACATATTGCGAAAATTCGGAAAAAACGCAAAATGGCGTAAAAACTGCACAGTGATTTGAAATCCCTTTACTAACAAAATCCGCGATTTTTCAGTATTCAGTATTCAACTTTGGTTCTAAATTTTTGAAAAAAGGTTTTACTTTCTTCTAATATTATTACTGGGAAAAAATAAAAAAAATACATACATAAATAAATAATTTGCCATAACAACATATATAAAAAATTAAAAGCTTTTTTAAAGTTTTTTTTTTTTTTTTTATAGTGCGATTGCTTCTGTCATACTTCTGGTGAACGCATCGCTCTGAAACTCGAGTTCTGATGGCCTGAGACTTTTTAAAAATACATATGTAATATTGATTACCATAAAAAAAAAGATTTTTAAGCGCTTTTTCGCGGTTTCTCCCTCGTTGCGCGTTGGTATTCTTGTTGCGCAGATCTCTATTTACGCTAAAACTTAGTAGTCAAAGTATTAAATAAAAAAGAAAACCTGACTGCAAAATTTAAAACCACTATCGATGAATATGGCATATGAGCTTCCATCATTTTCACATTAACATTAAAACATATAAAATCTTTATTTCACTATACAATTTGAATATCTTTCAAGTTTTTTTTTTTTTTAGACATTAAAAATAATTTGTAAAGTTTTAAAAACTTTTAATCATAAAAATTTATAACGTGATAATTTTTCCATTTATAATGAATACCATATAATTTCCCTACCAAATGTAATTAAATATCCAAAAATATTAACGAAAATCTTTTGGCTAAAGAGATATTTTTATTTAGAAAGGACGAAAAAATGCTACATGTAATTTCATAAAAACAATTTATTTCAAATGTGCCACTGAAAAAAGAGAGAATAGAAAAATATGAAAAAAAAAACGTAGATTAGAAAATCAAAATTGAATGAAATACACAAATACAAATTTTCACAAAACTTAAGTTGAAATGAAAAAAATTGTAATAAGTTTTTAAGACATTCAATATACTTTTTGTTTGAAAGAGAGAAGTTTTGTAGTTCACTGTTCTTGCTGTTTTGATATAAATTCAAAATTCCAGCATCAGATAAGGTTTTAAAAAGGAAATGTAAACGAACTCAGAGATCTTCTTCAAGGTTGTGAATTTTTTTACTGTATAAACTTTTTATCTTAATTTATTCGCCATCACATATGCAGTCAGTAGGACACATTTATATGTTCTGATAACATCTTCAGTTATAGTTATTCATAAACTTCTATGTCTTAGAAAAAGAATAATTGTATCAGATTTTGAAGTTTCGTGCTTCATATTTTATAAAACATAGTTTCAAGATAACAAAAATACGCACTTTGTATTTTAAATTAGTTTATTTGTCAATTAATGTAACCGACATTTTATACTCTTCTGATTACATATGGATATTCTGGAAAAGTTTAGCTTTACAGATCAGATAAGAACATTTTCACGCACTTTCCAAATTTCAGAAATATGGAAAGTGCTATAAGATAATATATATAAGATAAATACAAAAATTTTGTGTTACGATGACGTACATAAAGATATTAAACAAAAATTCAAATAACCAGAAAGATTGGACATGCAGCTGTTTCAAAGAGTCATAATCAGTTTATTCCATGCATAATAATAAATCGTGCGACACACTAAAGAATTATTTACGTTATCTCCGTAGCATTTTTGTGAATTTTAATGCGTGTGTAGAAAACAAGAATACACAAAACACCAAGTTCACCGTTTGCGCTAACACACAACACTGCGTATAAAGTTGCTATACAAAAATACGAAATGCGTCAACTTAATATTTTTCAACCATTCTGTTTTAAACGAGGAGAAATTTTCTGAAAAATTCAAAAGTAAAAACGATTTCAGAATATGATAATTTAAAAATTTAAATCCAAAGTCAGCACAAATATTGTAATTTTATCTTAAAAATTTAAAACTAATAGTAACATTGCAAATTTTCAAGTTCGCGTAAAATAAATAATTAAAACGCGTTACATATGATATAGTACTTTAATAGCTTAAATATCTTAAAATGTATTTGAATTATTTTGGGCCAAATTGCTTGTACATTCAAACAAATAATGGAGATCGCTGTTATTCTATTGCTTGACTCGATGTTATTGGTAAATGGCTTTTATGAAATTAGTTTTTTTTTTTTAAAGACGAAATGATACCTAAATCTGTTGTACTAATGATTTTTTAAGCATAACTCTAAAACAGCTTAGAGGAATGAGCTGAAACTTCGTATACGCACATTAGAAGCAAAAAATAATCCCCGATACATTAAATTATATATTAATTTTATGATAATTTCTGTTATGATTATCATAAGGTATTCATGCATTACATTCCTAGTAATGCAAGCCAGATTTGTGCCTGTACAATTTGTTGCCACTGGCAGCAGTGATGGTGTTCGCGGGTCGTAGTTTAAACATCTCTCTCTGCCCTTAGATTGATCATTCAAGAAGTTCATTTTTTACATATTAAATTTCATCTATTTATCTGTTTTTTGCTAAATTTCCATTCAGATAAATTTAAAAACAAAATAAATAGAGAAAAAAGTGGCTAAAATATTTCCAATGAAGTTTAAAACAACAACAACAACAAATAATAATAATAATAATAATATACCTCATATGCAATAGTCATTTTTGTTTTAGATTGTAAGTTACAAGAGCATATTTAAATTTTTAAAAAAGGTCGGCAAACTTGATAAGATACATACATGTAATTTACTGAAACCAGGTACTGTGTATTTTAGAAATATAGTGCCATAATGGTAATTTTCTGTTATAAGGACAGATTGGCGAAATGGAGAAAATCCTTGGCAACAAAAGGAAATTTTTCACACGTATGTTTTGGCAATCTAGTCACTATTTCATACATATAAGCAATTTTTTTTCAATATTTATATAATTTATTTAATGTAAAGAAGCCCTTTATCTGTTATTACATATAAACAGAAGTAATTTATCTAATGCATCTAGCCAGAAGCAATTTTTTTAAATACATACATAAACATAATAAATCTATATTTAATACTTGGAAATTTTTCCATAGAAAATTTCTCACTCCTTACATTCATAATATTTCAAATTTTAATTGTTTAAAAGGCGTATAGCCAACATAGTGAAAAAGTACCCAAGCCGGGACTCGAACCCAGGTCATCAGTATAGCGCACTGACGTTCTACCAACTGAACCAACTGGATTTTCTTTGGTTTCGTGTTTGCCCCAGTGTTGGTGGCTCACGGAAAATATTCCATCTTGTGCTGCGTTTGTAGCCTTGCCAACATGTTATGGTGAGAAAAGGCCAGGCTGAGTATCGTTCCCACGTGGTTCAGTTCGTAGAACGTCAGTGCGCTATACTGATGACCCGAGTTCGAGTCCCGGCTTGGGTACTTTTTCACTATGTTGGCTATACGCCTTTTAAGCAATTAAAATTGGAAATATTATAAACATAATAGTTCATCAATTTTGTTTTCTCTGTTCATATCATATAGTAACAAATTGCACTTTCTTTTTTCTTCTTTAAAGCGTCAAAGCCACTACAACAGACAAATATTCCCATAATATACTCTCATAATATGCAAAACGGCAAAACCATCATCAAAATAAAAGAATGGAAGCTATTTAAAAATATATTCATTTAAAATTGTAAATTATACTGTAACAATACTTATTATTACCACTTTTTGGTATAAAATGCTCTTCCACAAAATTTAGATAAAAGCAACAGTCATCATATTTGCAGATCATTTTATGGAATAAAGTACTTTCTCAAAGACTAGCGAGTCTTAACGATTAAAATAATGATTAAAAACATAAACGCCATCCAGTATAAATATGTGCAAATAACTTATATGATGACTCTTCACATGAAAATATAATATGCCAAATTTGAAGTGTATATTTACAAATACATAATGTTTTGAGTTGTGACGATCTTTAATGCATTTTATGAAAAACAGCAAGCTTGAGACTTCCAAACATGAAAGAGCTTAAATCCATTTATTAAAATGTTAAAATAACTATTAATTACGCTGTCAAAAGTTATTTATGAAAAACAGAGCTAATAGAAGTTTCTTTTTCAAATAAAGAAACTTAAGTAAAATTAAAAATAAAATAAAATAAAATTGTTATACAGCTTGTACTGCAAAGAATTTTTGAAAAACAGTTTTTATAACTCTGTTTTAATCATAATTTCTAAACGAAATGAGTATTTTTAAATAAATAGTAATAGTCTAAATGAAATTTAATTTTTAGCTATCACAAGTAGATTTCAAAACAGGGTGGCTGTTTTCTGATAGCAAAGGTCACATGTGTTCCAGAATCTCCACAACTTGCAGTGAACACAATTTAAAGATCTACTTTATACGGAGACAAAATTTAATTAATTTATTTTCATTCTTTATTATTTTGTTTCTTTCTTTTATCATTTTTTAGCTGAACATATAACTTGTGCTTGCCGAAAAATAAGTTATACTAATACATATACATGAAAAACAAAGACAAAAAAATAAACAAATACGGTGTCTAAAACATATTTAATCATGTCTGACACAGGAAAAGACTTACTATTTAATTTGGCTGCGCTATTTATAAAAGTGACTGTAGTAGGTCCACCTTCGGTTTATGTATTAGAACGCAAATTTTTCTCCATTCACTCTCTATTCCTCCGAATGATTCGAAAAGTCAATGCCGAAAACCGTATCTTAAGTATTTTTTCCCTATTTTCCCTATTTATATCTCCATCTTCGTTGCGTTTCCAAGATCTCACCCCACCTTCTGGTGCTATTTATTAAGAAGTGCAATAAAATTAAATATGTTTTATATATCCTGATACAATATAAAATTGCAATTAATTGTCAATATTAGTTTTATTGATCAATTAATAAATGTATAAAACTCAGTCACTCGTATCATTCATCTACAAATGAAACATGTATGACGCTGATTTTGTTTTGTGCAGTATGAAAAAAAAAAAAAAGAAAAAAAGAGAGAGATAGAAGTCATAATACAAATTATTTGCACCGAAATTTCTTCAAATCACTTCAAGAAAAGTGACAACTCCAAAAAATTCATTTTAGGTATTATTACACTAGGTTGACATAGATGTATTTTGCTACAGGAAAAGTGTCATAAGTGTAGTTATCCGGAAAAGTGTCATAAGTGTAGGTATCCGGAAAACCGCTAGATTACGTTATATGTCCATTTGCCGCCACAGAAGGGGGGGGGGAATTATGTGTGGGGATAAAATTACTGAATCATCTAAACTTCATGTGCGTCTTTATTCTACAGTTTTATGCTTTTACTCACTCTTTTACAGATGCAGGCAGAGCTAAGAGCTCCGATTTCATGTTACTGTAAAATATGCAAATCTTCTTTTGTCTTTCATTTTGTGAAATGTAGTATTTTTGAGTTGTATCACTATTCTTATGGATGAACAACATGTTTAGATTCATTTTCTCGAGAAACCGCATGCATTTGTGTTTTTAGAACATTAAAATTTTAACAGGAACTTCTAAAAAATTTTCTCTTTTATTTGATTTGTTACGAAGCATTTACTCGAAATATAAATTTTCATGGGTGTATCTTTAAAAGCATCACGTTGATTATGAGTTAAAATTGGTTACTGTTTCAATATTACAAAACGCTTTATTGAAAATTGAGTGACATTGAGGCTGTAACTATTAAATAATGATAGGGCAAATTGTTGGTGAATGAGAAGAGTGATGCTCATCTCGAAATCGATAAAATAACTCATTCACTTGCTCATATTATTTAGCATACACTGCAAAAAATAATTGTTGATTTTACAGTATAAAACTGGCATCCCAGCTGCCAGTATTATACCGTAAAATTAACAGTATTAAACAGTAAAATAAGCAGTAATACGCTGCCGCGCATTTATACTGTTATATGCGTATGTATCAGAGTGTTCTGTGCATAGCACTCAGTATTCAAATGAAATTTAGTTAGATTTGATTCAAACATAAGTTCATATATTTTAATGGTTTAAAAAAATTGACACATTAGACTTATTGAATCTACGCCTGTAAAACTTGTTTCTTAACCGGAACACTAAGAGGACAGTAAAACCAAAGATCGTCAGATATCATTTTTTGTATGTGCGAAATCCGTAATATACCGCTAATCTGTTATACCATGTAAAAAAAAAAAAAAAAAATAAAAATAAAACCGTGAAAATACAAGAGATTTTCCGTAAAATTTTACGGGGAAGTTTCATTTTCCCAAAAGTTTTCAGAACTTTGTTCAGACTAGGTAGTACCACTCAAAACTTAACGATAAAGAAGTTAATTAAAGGTTTCACAGAATAGAGAATACAGGCTCATAACATCATGAAAATGTCAGAAATTTTTACAGAATATTTTTCGGCAATTGTTAAAAGAAGTAAAAAATTCTCCTTTCATGACCAGGCTGGGGACCAGCTGCATATTAACTCTCTTTACACGGATAAAGACAACAGAACTTTTCCAGAAAATTCAATTTTCATATTTAGAAAAAAAAAAAAAAAGATAAACTAAGTTTTTTTTTCTTTAACAACTTTACAAACAAATATTTTTTTTAACTTGAAACTTTATTAATTTTCATAAATATAAACAATATTTAATTGCATTATAATTCCAATAGATGAAAGCACAGTTTTTATATAAATATTTTAATATTTGTCCTTTTTTTTTTTAAACGTAAAATATTTACCTACATTTCTTAGTATATTATATATGTCTTATCGATCGATTGTAATAAACAAATATACCAAGAATTGTAGTTCATTTCAATTTATTTAATCGATAATTACATGCCAAAGATTTTAATTTAAAATTTTAAATACAAAATCAATAATAGAAATATAGGGGATGGCGAATTTTACTTAATAATAATAATGAAGAAAAAACAAATTCTGTAACTTCCTGGAGTAAAATTTAATTTGCATTATTAAAATGAATTATCAGAACACTACCAATATGATAGAATCATCTTACGCCAGGAACGGGATTCGAACGCACCCTCCCTTTTGATAAACATAATTCCTTTTTCTGTCCCCCCCCCCCCCCCCCAAGATTCTCCTTTTTCAGAATTCATTAGACAGCTCGGCCATTTCGACTTCGTTTATCTTTTCTCTGAAAAGAAAGAACTTCAAAATTGGTTTTCCACTCGGGTTAGAGACAGAAAACCACCATAAAATAATCACTGCGCATGATCAGATCAGCCGAAATCAGTCTTAAAATTCTACTTGGCGTTTTAATATATAGCTGAAACAAAATAATATTCATTAGATGTTAATGAGGTAATTTTTCTTTCCATGTTAAAAATTTCTGCTTACTTTTTTTTTTTTTTTTTTTTGAGAGCTGACATAAGATTATGACATTTTCTTTTAAATTTCTACGACATTTTAATTCAAATAAAATCCTTACTTTGGAATTTTTAAAAGTAGTAAAATAGACTTTGTCCAAAACAACATTAACATTGTATCTAAAAAACCAAGAAAGAAAAAATCATCAAGTATAAGGTATGAAACACTTTCCAACACATTCAGAATACTGGAAACAAAACTTCACCCTTTAATAAGGTGAACAAGATGTCCAAGTAAGAAATCGGGGAAACGCATAAACACATTTGAAAACCCAATTTGAGCAATTGCCATTCTATAGTCGGTAAAATACCTGTTTTTCTTTGTGAAGCCCTGTGCATATATTATGATACGTATTTGTATATAGGCTACATAGTATGCAAAAATTTAGTTCAGTTAGGAGACTCATAACACAGTTGAAAATTCCCCTTGAACAATTTCCGCCGATAAGGGGAAATATACGCGAATTCTTTTCTGCAGCCTTGCATATGATGTATATAATTTATATACACCAAAGAATATACAAAAAAAAATTAGTTAAATTAAAAAAATGCATACCACAATTGAAAACGCACTTTCAACAAATATTGTTCATAGACAGCAATGTAACGAAATTATTTCGTGTGTGCTTGTAAATGAACGATCTTATTCTATAGTAAGCATCTTGTAGCGCATCTCAGTGACGTATATGAATTTCAAAATTCAATTTTCAAACGAAATCCTAAATGCTTTTCAATTGTATTGGAAAGTGTTAAAAAAGAAAGGAGTCTTTAAGTGAAAACGCAACTTACTCGCCATAGTGGAAGGGCGAGCCGCAGGAGGGCCAAAAATTTCGCCGAGCCTAAATTGTTGTAGCCTATGAGTTGAGTTTTGTAATTCCAAAATCACACAGCCTCTAGAGGGGGAGGGGACGGGCATTCTGTAAATATATTCCGATGCATCTCTTCGGCGTACAAAGCGATGTCTGAAAAACAAAATATATATACATATAAATAAATTGAAATATTAAAGCATTTTAATTTAAAAAATACAACAATCACAATAAAACAAAAATAGAAAATGTTTCTATTACTTTAAAAATATGAAACGAAAACTAACACAAGAAAAACAGGAATAACAAGAATAAAAGTACTACACAGCTAATTCAAAATTTCTTTAAAATCAAAAAACTAAACGAAGAAGTAGAACTTGTATATTACAGAAACCCATGTTGGTTTTTACTTCATTCGCTATCACCTTAAATTTACAAGGTCAATAAAATTGCAGTAAAAGTTTTCGACAATTTGAGTGATAAAAATACTTTATTTTTGAAACATTTTCACCAAAAATGTGTGTTTAATCTTTCAAAATTTTACTACAACAAATCACAGCAAAATTGTGGCTAGAAATATTTGCGTAATTTTCTTCATACATCTTCTATACAATGCATAGTAAAATAATGAAAGGTTTCTTTAATATCTAGGAAAATGTTTTACAAATTTTAATTTATTCCCAAAATAAGACATCAACTCTACACAAATTAAATCAGCTGTTTTTAATGCAGTCTAACTTCAAAATCGCGAATTGTTTTACCTTGAACCCATACGGTTTCTTAAGCAATGTATTCTGTATTTTTAAGATTTTCATCGAAATGAACACTTCTTGCAACATGTGGAAATTTAAAAGATATGAAATTTCCATCTAATAAACGATTAATCAGAATTACAGAAAGATGATATTTATATAAGACGACTCTGACAGAAGTAGTAAGAGCTGTTAGTATATTACAATTTTATTTTATTTTTAATCTCCTGTAAACATTCAATATTCGCATCACTTATTGTTAAGCAAAAATTTATTCATGGGAAAGGAAAAACCTTACAGAGGTCACTTTTTATTATGTTCTTTTGTCTAAGATTTTTGCTATAAATATATATATATATAATACCTTTCAAAAGACCTCAAAAAACAACAATCAAGTTCTTTTATTAAATCTGACCAAATCTTTAATTTAAAGATGGCATGTAATTAATTAATATATGGAATAACTAACTTGAAATCAAAATCAAAAGCTAATATATTTGAATAATAAATGATCTAAACTTCAATTTAGAGACGTCAGCTTCTATATATAATTTTAGCGCTTAATGTCACCACAACGTGGTATAGAAAGCGATGAGTATGTTTCATTTTGTGCTTCTGATAATCTGGCAGTACACAAAACGAACTGCGCAATATTAGGAATAATATGAAAAAAACTTGAAAAGAAACATTTCAATTGGGAATTGTGTCAACTCTCCGAATATTAATACAATTTTTGAAATAGGGATCGTCTACATATTAAATATTGTGCCAACTTTGAATTTTTAAGTGGCAACGCCCATTTTGACGCCCTATTCGAGAAGTTTGGGTGAAAGCAGCACGAAAAACATAGTTTCTATAGTTTTTCTTAAATCTTCAAAGATTTAAAAAAGAGGTCGAAATTTGAGGTTGCTAATGTTAAATGCACGTGATAAACTTAAATTTATATCTTGCCAAAAAAAAAAAAAAAAAGAAAAAAAAAGAAAAAAAAAAAAGAACCAATTGAAATGTTTCCTTTTTAGTGAGATGCAATGAAAATACACAAAACATTCCAGCCACTTTTTAAATTGAAAACATATTTTTGATTATGAAAATTATTAAAAAACTAATATTCAAAAATTTATGAATGACTTTTTTTTGGATACACTAATTAATTTTTCAGCAGAGCTGAAATGACTTTTTTTTTGGCATAATACGAACCACAATCGTTAAGAAACATGAATGTGTAAGTTTACAGCTCATTCTAATCATTAGTTTTCGGGATACAGATAAATTTTACTTTTCGACGGTCTAAGAGAACTGTCTCCGGTTATCATTCGCATCCACAGAAAATAAAAATCTTAGATAGTCTCCTTTCCGCCTTGAATTAGTCCTTGAATTCTCCTTTCTTACAAAGTGACTTTAATATATCTTCAGAATTTCTGTACAATTTTTCTGGTACTTTAATGAATGTTCCTGGTATTTTTCCTTGTAAGGTCTATAGTTAATTTTTCGAAATTTATAAATAACTAGTAACGCTTTCCTTTTAAACAGAATTATGCAGATTAAAAAAAAAAAAATGTAATATATATTTTTTTTTTTTTTTTAATTTTTTTTTTTTTTTTTGGCTGACTTAATTTAAGCAACTCAAATATGGTATCAAAAGGGGATGTTACCATTTGAAAAGTTGGTACAATTTATTCAAGTACAATTTAGCACGATTTTTACAAAGTTGGTACAGTTAATATGTGGGCGACTCCTAATTAAAAAAACGGTATATCGTATTGTAAATATTAAATTCATATTCGAAAAATATACTCATTTCCTAGTTGAATGACATTTCTCGCACCTATCTGCGACAATCTGGTAACAAAATAGCATGGGGGCGATTTTTTTCCCCCAGGGATATACTATACAGCTGATACAAGGCTTCCTAAATGAATATCTCCTCTTCCGCGTAAATTGCAAAGAAGATTAGGTAAAAAGCAGCAGCAGAAGGCATAATATATGCTTACTGAAAAAAAAAAAAAAAAAAAAAAAAAAAACTTTTTTAAAAAAAAATACGTAAATCTATTCAATACATTTTAATACGTTAAGTATAAACTAGCATGATTATCACTCGAGCATTTGAGTTAAAGGCGATGAAATATATGCACACAAATGCCAGAAGTAATCGAAGGAAATATAATAGTAAAAGTGGCAAAATTAATGGATAATTTCTACATTATTTTCCTTTTTAATTACTTATTATTTGGATAACTCCAATAATTTTACAGAAGGTAGTTATTTAAGCAAAAAAGAAATACTCACAAGCAAACTAGATGAGTTCCAATGTAATTCTATGCAAACAAATCTTGTAAAATTATTCAACAGTTCGCTTTGGAAACACCCTTGTTTTTGAAAAACATAATTGTATTTGGGTGTTCTCAGAAAAAGCGAGTTCAGGAGGTCATCAGTTAGAATTAAGGTGTTCTTTTTAACCAATATGAACTTCCGTATCAATGTCAGGATTTAAGAATACCATATAAACAGTTGTAAATAATTCAACAGAATAGTAGAACTTTTTGTTATTATTCATCTTATTTATGCCGTGTTACTTTAACAGTTAACAACATTTTTTCCCCCTTGAGTCATTACAAATCTCCGAATATAAGTATATAAACTATAACAGCTATTTACATATTTCAGGATTATAAATAAATATAGGTAGAAAGATAAAGGAAGAAATATTTACTTACTTTAATTCGAATATGAAAAATCTGAACGTTTAGACATTCGCGAAAAGTTTTATGCCTTTATTTGAGGACTTTCTGGGGTATCTACTTTGTACAATACCACTGTTGCGAAGCTGAATCTAATATTTCCAAGTTAAAATCTCTCAACAGGTGAAAATTTTGGTTATATGTATAAATTAATAAAACATTTGAATTGAATTACTAAAAAACAAAATTCGTATTGAAATTTTCATTTGTAAACCAAGAAAAATTATTTAATGACAAAACGATCTCTTATTATGTAAAAGAGAATTTATTGTATCGTCAGAAAAAAAAAAAAAAATCCTCTTCGCTTACAGAGAAGACATTTTCCTAAATGATATAAAAATATATTAAGATTATTTAGTCGTTAATTTTTTTATGTCAAAATTAAGGTGGAACGAATTTTTTTTTAACCTTCTTAGTATTAAACACGTTCTTACCACAAACATGCGCTCCATGAGACATTCAAGTAATGCAAGTATCGTGTGTGTATTACTTCTACATTTGCTTCTCTCAGTATATTTAGGTAGTTATTTATTCACCCATTCACTCACACATAAAAAAAAGAGAAATTATTTGTTTCCAAGTTGCAACAAGTTAAGCTTATAATTATATCATTACAGGCTTATTATTAGTTTGTTTCTCTGCGGGAGTACATTCACAGTGTTGAATTCAGCCTTTTTACATCCTCCGGGTTGGATTTCTGTGGTTCCAGGGGGGAAGTGTAGCATTTTTTGACAACCAAAAAGCATAAAATTATCAATCCTTCCAGGGGGGGGGATTGTCTTCCCCGGGTCATCTCCTGAATTCAACACTGTTCATGAAAGAGAAATTTCGTGTTAATTCATTCAGGCTATGTAACCTACCATCGCAACTTCCAAGGAAACTGGGTGTGTTTGCTCTTACTATTAAAATATAATCGCCATTATTATTATTTTTTTTTATATTTTGCTTCTAGGTGCAATTATTTTGAGGAGAAATTATCAACGTTTTAGAAACTTGCGCGGAGTTCATATTGACAGTCCTATTTTCAAAGAAAATGTGTCACGAATAAAGTGTCATATTTCAATAATCTAATCAACAAATCAATTTCAAATAATTTATATTCGACAGATCAATTTGAAAAAAATTATATTCGATAAATTAGGTATGTAGATTATAAAACATCAAGGGTTGTTTTATTTAGGTGTGTTTAAACATTTTTTTAATATTTCAAATAATAAAAAAAAATAGTAAAAACAATTACAAATTCATTTTTACCCAAAGGCGGAGATGCTGTGAAGTCTGATTTTGTTTTAAGTTCTACATAAAAATATCGTTTAACTGATTATGAAATACAAAAAGTGGTATTTCGGGTGTTTGTATCAGTAATTTAACAAAAATGAATTTCTTAAGCATAGATATTGGAACTTTTTCATGTTTAAAACATCTCAAATATGTAAAATCTTCCAGGAATTTTGTTTTTGTACATACTTATAACCATTTAGAATAATAAAACAAAATTAAAGATTATTTAAAAGGCTTACTCTTTGTTAAAGTAAAATTAAATTATCCCTTAACCGGAAGCGTAAAACATCATACACGAGCAGCCATTTTACAGCCTGCAAGAGTTATTTCTAGAAATGGCAAGAAAATAAACAAACTCCTATATCCTAATAACTCAACATAAACTGGAGGTAATTATTTATTCTTTATACTAATATGCATCATAATAGAACCAAATTTTTAATGTGCCAGTAGAAAAATAGGTTTTGAAAATAACAGTTACACATAACGCAACGGTCTCACATTACATTACCATTTAGTTTTGTAGTAAAGTTTAGCACTGGTGTTTCTGGTTAAGCCAAGGGTTAATGAAAATAAATATAATAATATATAAATAAATATATCAGCGCACCTTTTATTATAAAACATTGAATGTTTGATTTTAAGGTGGTTCCTAAATCTGTTGAACAACGCAAAACTTTGACACAATTTCTAACTCATTTTTTAAACGGAATGGTATAGAATTTTCAGACCTCACTATTGAAGCGATTTGAAATCGAAATGAGTTTTTCATTTTTTGATAAATAAATTACTTATCGAGTTATAAGCGATTCGTGTCACGTGACAACGCGTTTTTCTATTTTCTGACGCTGAAGTATTGAGAATTCAGTTCAAAACGTCGACTTTGACAGTGTTTTCTGAAAGATCTTCTGCCTTTACCAAGAAATGGAAAACGTGTTTTGATTACAAAGTTTCTGAATAATAACACCGGCTCACATTTCATGCGTTTCTGAACAAAAATGAATTTAAAAAAAAAAGCGTCTGAAAGTAGCCCTTTTATATTTGAGAACAGCCTTAATTGCAAATCAAATTTTTTATGGGCAAAAAACATAATTCTTTCTCTTTAAGGTAATACATTCTTCCAGTTGTTTTTGTTGTACGAGGGCTGACATGAGAAATCAAATGAGATAGAGGAACGTAATATATACATCATCTTTCATTTCTGAAGAGAAGGTGATGTTAAGGCAAAATTCATACATCGTAACCCGATCATTTTAATAGCCTCCAGAGGATTAAGAAAATGCATGTTATGATTTCCTCAATTTTATGTGATTTCTTGTGTCAACCCTCCTACAACAAAAGAAACTGGCACAATGTATTACTTTGAATAATAATAAAAAAAAAAAAAAATAGTCGGATGTGTCAATCCCAAAACTTTCTTCTATCTCACATAGGTTTCGCATACACTAAAAAGAATCAGCACCAATTTATATCAAGGTCTAACTGAAACTCAAGTTTTATTAAATTTCGTGCATTATTTCTTGAGATATGACTATCGCTAAAATCGTGTAAATCCTGCAAAATGCTGCATAGCAGCGCCACCTACTGGGCGATTTTTACCAAAAACTAATCAGCACCAATTTATATCAGGGACTAACTGAATCTAAAGTTTTATTAAATTCCGAGCATTAGTTCTTGAGCTAGAGCGCTCACAAAATTTTTGTCACATACAGACAGACAGACAGAGTCACAGACAGACATTTTCTAAAAATAGTCAAATCGTGTTCAGGACGTTCTAAAACGTATAAATCCGTCGAAAACCGGAAGTCGAAAATTTTCATGAATCCAATACTTTCTTCTTGTAAAGATAGAAGGAAATAAAAAACTTTCTGCACACAAACAATTTGATTTGCACTTAAAACACAAACATTCAATATCATAAAATAGAAAGTGACCTGACATATATTTATTTTTATTAACCCTTAACCGGAAATGGCAGTCTGTGAGACGGCTAAACCTTCACTGGTAACGTAATGTGAGACTGCTGCGTTGTTTTTTAAATTGATATTTTCAAAACCTATTTTTCTGCTGGCACCTTAAAAATTTGGTTCTATAATAATGCATCCGAGTTTAAGAATAAACAGCTATGGTAAGTTATTGGGACACATGAGTTTTATTTTCTCCTTTTTATAGCAATTTCTAGAAATAGAAGCTTTGCAGGTAGCCGTGTACAATTTTTCACGTTTTCGGTAAGAGGTTAATTTATTTTTACTGTAATAAAGACAAAGAGTAAACTTTTAGAATAAATTTTAATTTTGTTTTATTATTTATTATAAATGGTTATAAGAATGTAAAAAATACCGTGGGAGGTGGGGGGTTATATACAGGGTGATTATAAAAAAACTATTCCGATATATGAGCCCCTAACTGTCATATCGTTCACAGAAACTGAATGAAATTTTGGTTTAAAGTATTTTGAGGTATGCGCTCAAGAATCATGTGAAAAACAACAGTTAAATTCTAACAGTTACGGTTACAGTGACAAAATTTCGAAAATTTCAAATGGCAACACCTATTTTTTTTTTATTGGAATGTGATCTTCATAATGAGAAACCATCAAAAGCGTTGGAACGGCACCTGTAGCACGAAAATCGCCGGCGCTAGACAGACTAAGAAAAAAAGGGAAAACAACCAATAAAGGACAGAGAAGCAACAGAAAGTAAAACATTTTATTGTTCAGTGGTATCCACCATCTGCCTCATATAAAGTGTCGTCGTGTGTGACATGGAAAATGTATGAAACACAATAAAATGTTTTATTTTCTGTTGCTTCTCTGTCCTTATTGGTTGTTTTCACTATTCTTCTTCGTCTGTCTAGCGCCAGGCAATTTTCGTGCTACAGGTACCGTTTCAACACTTTTTATGGTTTTTCACTATGAAGATCACAGTCGAATAAAAAAAAAAAAATAGGTGTTGCCATTTGAAATTTTCGAAATTTTGTCACTGTAAGCGTAACTGTTAGAGTTTAACTGTTGTTTTTCACATGATTCTTGAGCGCATACCTCAAAATACTTTAAACCAAAATTCCATTCAGTTTCTGTGAATGATATGACAGTTAGGGGCTCATATATCCGGATAGTTTTTTTTTATAATCACCCTGTATCTGAACTAGTCTTATACATGAAAAAATTATAATAAATATGCTAAAAAAATAATTTTCGTCAAAATGCTGAAATCCCCCCAAAATATCACTATTTTCAATCAATTCGTGATTTGATGTGGATTGCCCCAGAAGAGAGTGCTACAAGAGAATAAAACCCCATCTAGAATTCAACATCGCGATCTGTCAAAACATTCGATCAATAAATGAAACAATGAATACTGATTGTGAAATTAAGTAACTTAGAATAGAACATCATTTTGATAAAAAAACATAAATTTGGTAATTTGCTAAGTAAATGTTTTCAATAATATCAATGAACGCCAGAAGTTTCTTTAAAAAATTGCTCATTAAAAATTTTCACGTGACAGAATTAAAATATAAACATTTAAAAAAGATAAACGGAAGATAAACATTTTAAAGAAAAAAAGTATTTTTACATTATATATTCAGTTTTCTACCTTGTTAATGGGAACAGATTTTGTAAAATTTGTTTTTGGAACCGTATAAAAATTAAATTGCATATTTTAATACACGCATACTGGCCTTTGTAAAATAAATAAATGAATAAAAATTATACATCTATTAGCTATACTTAATTAGAATGTATTATATAATTAGAAATGCGATCTATGGTTTAAGAAAGTAATTGCCATGAACTCTATTTTCAGTCAGCCGGTATATACAGGGTGCCTCATCTTATCGTTGTTCAGAAGTTAATTTCTATACTGTTAGATTTAGAGATATATTTGCAGCTGCAAAAATGCTTCAAATGTGTTTTCCTTTAGAAGCCATTTAAGGCAAAATAGCAATTTTTAAAAACGTTACGTAACATAAATTTTTACACGGTTCATAGATCCTATGAGTTATATTTAGAAAATACATTTTCCATGATCTAACCAAGTAAAATAAAACAAAAATATCAATATTTTACAACATGAACTTTCCGAGTTATGATATTTTGAATTTTATGAATTTTCACCGTTTTCAGTATCAAAAAAATGTTTTTTGACAAGGCTTTGAGGAACTCTATAAAAAATGTAGACAACGACCAATGTGTTTTTAAATTTCATTGAAAATTACATAATTTCACCGCATAAAATAACTCCAGGTAGAATTAAATATTAAGTTTAAATGAAGTTTTCAAACTGCATTCAAAAGTTTATGATGAAGAAATTTGATGCTCTAAAAGCAGGAACGATGTGAAAATTCAATATGCAAAATATTCTATGTAGAAAGATGTGGGCCATCTCATTGTCAGATATGCCTAGAATAAAGTGGGATTCTGCGCAAATATTTTTTTAGGTGCGTTCGTAATAATACGTAGCACCTATTGTCGTCGCTTGGTCCGTCCGTCTGTCTGTCCGTCCGTCCGCATATAACAACGCAGAAACTACCCAACCGAATGGTTTGAAATTTAAGATATATTATCTTTGCAGAATTTTGTCGAGACATTTCAAATTTTATAAAAATCGAATCAAACCTTTAGGAGATATTAATAAAAATATTTATTAAGAAATTTGAATTTTTTTTTTAAATCGGTGCTTTCTTGTTAGAGGAGCTTCCGAAGTTTAATCGTCAAGCGACCGAGATACTTATTTTATTACAGGAATTAATCTGCAGACGATATAATTCATTTCACAGAATTAAAAATCATCAAGATCTGAATATTTATATAACTAGCTATAGTACGAACGCACCTCGTTTGTCACGTTTGCCGTACAATTTCCAACTTGTTTTAATTTCATTCTTAAAATTCACTCACAAAAAACCTGGCTTCAGACAAAGCAAAGTTATAAGACAAATTTTATATTCAATATATTAAGAATTGTTGAATATTATTACGAATTATTAAAAGGTTACAAAAGGTATTTTATGAGCATATTATTTCAGGAATTATAAAATACTGACTTTCAATTTCACACTTTAAGTGGCAGTGAGTTAAATAAAATGTGAAAATTTCTCCATTTTTCCATTATGAAGAGAAACGTAAAATGTTTTGACCTTTGGGTGACACTGAAGACGCTATGTTTGGAACCGAATTTATTTGAATCGGGAGCGTTCTTAATGAGACTTTAAGTCAAGTATTTGTGTTAATGGTAGTGCAAACTCGGGATTCAAAGTCAAGAAAGTTATGCAAATTTTGTCACTGATGTAATATTATAGAATAAATTAAAAAATGCAAATTGAGAATTAAACTAATTAAAACGTTCAGAGAGATATGATTTATGATTTAGTTAACATTACTCATATCATTTATTTACCAATTAGAATAATTGTGTTTATTTAAATGACGTGTAATTACGTATGTAGCGTTTACTGGAGTTCCATTACCTGCAATTTATTCTGTTTAAAATATCTGTTTAAAATCTGTTTATATCTGTTTAAAATAGCAGTACTTCAACCAACTCTTCGTTTTGCAATTGTGAAGAAACAACCATTTCACAAGACCATAATCGTCCTCTGGACATCGTACAGTGACCTTAGATATTCTGTTGTTGCCATATCCTTTGAGAACTATTCGCTAGATATCCAGAAGATATGGCGGTCGAATTATTAATCATACAATGCATCAAGTAGCCAACTGGCAAGACTTTTTAATGCTTTACTATTGGCCCAATTTAAAGTCCCCAAAAGTCAACGGCAGTTGTTCTAGTTATAATTCTAGTCCGCTTTATTGAAATCGTTTACACAATGCCCAGTATATAGCAACATAAGCTCCACATTTTGCCTCCACTTGCGAAATTGAGGAAACGCTGCAAGACACATTTCTAGCACTTGAATAAAGATTGAACATTTTTATCAGACTTCCGCAAAAATTTTACAGGGCAAAATATAGTATATGATTTGCAATTTACCAACTGAATGAAAAAATGTCCAGGCCAGGATTCGAACCAGGGATCTTTTGGATTAAGCTGCCAATGCTCAAGCCTTTTAAGCCAAAAGATCCCTGGTTCGAATCCTGGCCTGGACACTTTTTCATTCAGTTGGCAAATTGCAACTCGTATGAATTATTTACCAATTAGAATAATTGTGTTAAATTAATGACGTGTAATTACGTATGGAGCATTTACTAGAGTTCCATTACTTGCGATTTATTCTGTTGAGCTGTTTAAAATAACAGAACAGATGCCATTATCAATAAGGTTAGCTGGGTGAATTGTTCCTATCAGATTCTTCCAGGATAGCTTAAGTCAAAAGATCCCTGGTTCGAATCCTGGCCTGGAAACATTTTCACTCAGTTGGAAAATTACAACTCATATGATTTATTTACCAATTAGAATAATAGTTAAAATTATTGACGTAAAATATAATATTTAAGTTAGCTACAGTATTAATATAGTATTTATTGTATTTAAACTGGTCCATTTCATAGTGTAGTCTTTTGGCACAATTTAGAATTTTCTTTAAAAAAAAAAAAAAAAAAAAAAAAAAAAAAAAAATTGAGTTATTTTTTTTAATGATTTTTCCTGTGTTATGTACATCTGTTAGAAATACATTTTTTTCCCCCAGAAAAATAAAAATCCATGCATTCTCGGGTTAAATTTCATTTTCGTTACGAAAGACTGTGGATTCCGTTGTCGGACGATCGCATTAGAGGGTTTCTTTAATTTTTTTTAGCCTTCCTTCGTCTTATAAATGTAAAAGAAAATGTCATTTTGACATACAGAAGATATCCTGCGATTATCTATAGGATAATTTCAACCAGCCAGGGTATTGGTTATCATAAATATGATATCGTCTGGATGTTTCTTACGCTGCCAGTGTGTTTGTCTGGGATAAAATGCTCACTAACAATCACCACTGTAAAAAGACATTATTTTACTCACAATACAGTCTGCATAAACGAGAGACTGCAAGGCAGTACGCTGTAAAATATCCTGATGATAAGCATCTTTCTGCTAGTACTATTTTCAATGCAGCAAAGGGTTTAATCCCTTCAAGATGAGCGTCAGGTATTAGGGTGCGTACATTCCTTAATTTTGACTTCCACTATTTCTGAACTGTAATTTTCGCTTTACACTGTAAAATAAAAAGGAGAAGAGTACAGCAAAATCTGATTTCAATTTGGGTGCTAGTGTTTTCTGCAGTAAAAAATTTCACAATTACAGCCAGTTTATCAAAAAAAAAACAAAAAAACAATTACAATACAACCTAAATGAATCCCTTACAAATATAAATTTAATTATAAATAGATATAATAATGAAGTAATATGTATTCGACTAGATACCTGTAAGTAATTACTGAGAAAAATGACATGGTGAGTTTCACTGACGCGGCACAAAGAGCAATGGTTTTTAGAACTAATGAATTTTAGAAAGCAATTGCAATAGGCATCACGTAATAATTAGCCTAGAGTTATCAAAATGAAGACTTTGATAGCGAGAACTCGATACCCTAGGCATTTCCGTTTTCGGTTATTCACTTACGGACGAAGGCTTCCCTAAAACCACATAAACTTACACATATTACAACACAAAGGAAAGTCTCTTTTAGCTCCAAGAAGAAAAAAATAAAAGTTCTGCTGTGGCGTGTTGTAAACTGACTTTTCTACCGGGCCAGCAAATAGGCCGCGCCCTCAGGCTAAACAAACGATTCGGCAATAATTCACAAAGAAATGCTCTAATTCTGTTACACGCTTGTCTTGTTCCAAGTGCACACTCTTTCGTTTTCGCCGGTCAAAGATTGCAACAGTTTTAAATGTTATTCCCTCTGTAGATTTTCCATTGTACGAATGCGACTTTAAAAGTCTTTTGCTAAATGGGAAACAAAAAACTCTCTCTCTCGTTCACTCTCCTTGCATAATGCAAGTTTAATCGAACACTCGTAAAAAGGATTTTAAACATACAATGAAACTTCAGTAAATACACTGATTTTTGACAGTTAAGCACGCGATCCTAAATTCAAGAAGACTGATAACCTGTTTTAATTAACTCAAAACATACGATGAAATTAGCCAATTTATTCAACTAGTCACGAAGAAAATTATATATAAGATGGCTGTAATTAAAATGTTCCATTTCAGAGAGAAAATAGCAGAAATAACAAAACTAAACTTATGAGGTATGCATTTTAGAGCACAGACAAACGGATAGCGAAAGCTATATTTTTCGATAGGCGATGATATGGTGTAATATATATAATGCGTAATATAAGCAAGGGTAAAAATGCTGACAATATGTAAACATTAATCGTATTAATTACTTTTAAAAATTCTACATAGGAAATAAATAAAGAAAGGTAGCTTTAGACACGCAAGAAGTCAACGACATCGTTCAGGGTGAAGATGTTTAAGAAATAGAAAGTGTTTCAATCAGGGTTCGTACGGATCAGGGAAATTTCCAGGAGTTTCACCAGTATTTTCTTTATGGAAGGAATATCTAGGTTAAACTCGCAAAACTCCGCCTTCTTTTAAGGAAAGATTTTCTGTAAGAAAATACTGGTACCGAAGAATTTTCTGGTCGTAAAATTCCAGGAGCCGTACGAACCCTGTTCAATAGTGTGTTCACAGCTTCAAGTCATAGCATATGATGTTGTGCCAGATGAGGCTGTTACATGCAGCGCCACATTAAAAAAAAAACGAAGTTTGAGTGAGATGTGATGGGGGTTAAAATTCCCAAATGATATTTTTTCTGTAGAAATCTGCCATAGTATTTATTGAATACAACTTAGTGCGAGAACTGGTTACCTTGTAGAATTATTGGATGCATTCGTAAAGTCGAAACTTGTTAAACTCGTGCAGTGAGTTTTCGCATTAATCGTTAACAAAGTCTCCTAGTGCACAGAGTGCGCTTCGAAACTTATTTGAAATAATAGGTTACCTGATTTATAAAAACGTATTTTTAATACTTGATTTTAAAATGATGTGCTTTTATTTATTGTAAAAGTAAGTTGAAATGAATCTATTATAAACGATATAGTATATTCATATTAGTTATACATTATAGTAAATCTCTAAAAGAAATTTTAAGCGAGTTTATCAATATTAAAACTTAATTTACTAATACTTTAACCAAATGAGAATTATAAAGTATTTAATTACTATAATATTAAACACATCTCATCGCTAATAACAGCAATTTAAATGAGAAATATAAAAAGAAAAAAATTATAATCCGCAAAACAGTCACAGAAACGCATAAACTGTTGTTTACAAACAAGGAGTTAGGATTTCAGTGCAACACAAAACAGACTTAGTAGTTTTGTAAACTCATAGAAAACTAGATACACTGAACCACAATTAACCGTATTAATTTCAGTTTTGTCACGGAAATAAATTTGTTTAGTGTAGAGTTTACGAATGCGTTCACTGTAAAGCAAAATTTTCCTTCCTTGATGTCGCAATCGCGAAATTATGGGATAATCCCAACACGTCTCTACAACACTTTGTAAAAATCGAACAGGACTTTGTCCTTTTGGATACAATTCTTTAAAATATCAGTAGAGAATAATCAAATTTTATTATAAGTTCCCTCCAAACTGTTATTTTTGGAGAATATACAGGAATCTACGAAAAATTGGTTATAATTTTTCCATTGTTCAAGATTAGATTTTGTAAGGTATTTAATGTTCCACGCAGAGAAAAATGCGTTTTATAATTCAAGAAGATGTTGAAATACTAATTTTTGTTTACCTGCATGTTTGAAAGCAATAAAACTTTACCGATATACTTATTCTTATGTTGTAACTCTTGGTGACGCTGTGTTTTATACAGCTAAATTTCGAAAGTTTTCAGTAGACATTTAAATCCTGCTGAGCATGGGTAAAACATACTTTCTAGTTGCATCTCGAGTACTATTCATTCCCTGCCTCATTCTGACTGCTTATCTCAAAAATAGCTGTTGCAATATCTTCATCCACTTACATTATTTATGTTTTCCGGGCACATCCTGATCGAATAGAAAAGCTTTCAGCATCCTCAAACCAATGAACCACTATTCACACTGCAATTCTGGTCATAGCACCGCTTTGAACTGGTTGCTTGGTGCAACCAGTTCAAAGCCGTAAAAATCCGCAACAGTATTTTCGTCTTTCTTGTAAAGCAATGATAATAACGCTCAGTCAGTCAAAGAGTAGTAGAATTATTTATTAATCTGCTATTAAGTTACTAATCATATCAATCGTTTAAAATTTCGCCGTTTTCAAATAGTTTTCAACCAGATTTTTATAACTTTATATGAGAACTTTTATGTGTTGTAATGCGAATTTTGTACGCAAAATGTACATCTACAGTCGGAAAGAGAGAGAGAGAGAGAGAGAACAATTAACACATTTAAATCTTAAAATTTTTGCAGAGAAAAATTAAAATAACCTTCGATTGGGCATCACATCTTCTTTTAATTTATATTAAAAATAAGATTAGTGCGGCATCTCCATTATAAAATAGTGACAAACTTTGAAATCTTTAATACGAACACCTAATTTTAACACCGAGAATACGCTTCCTGATCCTCAAACAATATATATGTCTATATAAAAGTTTGCATGAATTTTCTACAGAAAGCTCCATAGATATTCAGTATTAAAAATTGGTTAAATTTGGGGTGCGGCAGGATAGGGAGGAAGGACATTGCAGAAGTGAAATTCGTTTTTTTAAGGTTAAGATTTAATACCAATTTCATAAATAATTTTCAATGGTAAAGATTATGTGTCTTAGGACAACTAATTAAAGGGTTTAAATATTCTAACAAATAATTAAGACCGCTGTTACACTTATTAATAGTTTTTATGGAATTATTATTTTTTCAATGATTATACTGTCTCCAAATTGATGTGATTATGGATTTTTAAGCAGTACGTAAAAACTATTTATTCTGATCTAACTGCAATTTTATATACGCTTACACAAGGCTTAAAGAAATCAATTTCTGTAAAAAAAAAAATTAAGAGTTTAAAATTCGAAAATTTTTCTAACATTAATTTCATAATTCATATTTCGCATAAAAATTGTGCAGGGTGAATGGAATCTGAACTCATTGGCAAAATTTTAAAGAGAGATATAGAACACATCTAGACAAGTTCAAAACACCATAGAATTATAGGCGCAAATTCCCAAAATTTGCAAGGCTCCTAAACCCAAAAGATCCAGTGGCCACAAATGTGAAACAAACGCATAAAAACAATAGTGCTTATTTGGGATAAAAAGCTACCCCAAAAACTCAGGAATTCAAAGTGTAAAGTAATTCAAAATTTCAATACTAATTAAGTGTAGTATAAATCTTAAATCATGTACAGGCAGAAGATAAAGTTGGGCAAGATATGGTTTAAAAAAAAAAAAAATGTATAAGCTAAGCAATTATGATAACAGGGAAAATTAGAAAAACAATATTTCTTATTTTGATTTTTGCCATACAAAAGTACATATAAAAGAAAATCTGAATGTGTGAGGCTATTTTGCACTATAAAAATCAAAACACTTATAAGGAAAATGTGATTTTATTATTATTATCTAATAAGAATTTTTTTTTTAAATCGCAGACCATATAAAATTATAAGACTCAAACTGTTACGAATAACATTTGCTATTCGAATATATTTAATAGTTTGCTGTGTTAAACAGATCATTCTGAAATATTATCAAAAGATAGTGATAAAGTTTGTTATGCGTTTTGCTCTCAATCTTTAAAAATTAAAATTTCATGATGATGATTGGGAACACCAGAAATTGATCACTTTTAAATCACATGGCGATTAAAACACCGAAAGTTAGTGGCCACAGCAAAAAATTTAGTCGCCACGTGGCGATTGGCCACCGTGAATCTGCACCTATACATACAATGCATGATCATAAAACTCAAGTACTGGAGCACTACGGCCGCTTTTTGATTGCGACGAGAACCCTGTTTACTATCCACTATAGGCTTCCAGAGAATTCTTATCCGCACCAACATACATTAAATGCATGTCCGTCTTTTCCTGATTAGTAAAACCAGCCCTCCCTTGTGCAATCCACTCCACGGTAGAAATGACGATGCGTTTGAAAAAAAAAACATCACTTTATGTGTTTAACCCCTTCGCGACGAGCGTCCTTTACAGAATTTTTAATCTGTTACCACCGGCTTTTAAAAAAAGAAATTTTCACCTAATTGAATTGCAAAAATGCTAAGATTAGATAAGGAAAACTTTACAATAAAAATTAACTGGTGGGAATAATCGAGGATTCTGAACATCTTATGCGTCACGTATTCGTGTCGCTCGTCCCCAAGGGGTTAAAGACAGCACCGTCCAGAGGTTCAAAACTTGCGATACACTGATGATGAAAATTGTTTGCTTAGATGTGTTCTATCACCTATTAAAATTTTTCATAAGAGTTCTGATTCACCCTCAATTTATCTGAAGGAAATTGGTTTAATTTAACACTCCCCCCTTTCCCCCTCTCCAGCTCAGTTATTTGTCAAATAAAATTATTTAGTTTACAATTTCTTGATTTATCCTTCTATTTTTCATCCATATTAATATTCTAGTTATTAACAATATTACGCATAAATAAAATCAGAAATTATTTTCTAAATATTGTGTACCAAATAAGGTTCTTTCCTTTATCCGAAAGCGCCCTGTAACGCTTCACTGTTTGAGTTACACTGTTAAAAATAAAGTTCGACGTTTCACCAAAAAACTAGTGAAAAGTAGCTGAAATTTAGCTCCAACTAAGATATCGGTGATCATATACGACCATGCATTTCAGGGTGTTTTGAGTTAGTCTAGATGTGTTCTATCTCTTTGGTTATGTCCATGAGTTCAGATTCACCTTGTACATACAATAAATCGCAGAAAAAATTGTACAATAAAAAGTACTTTAAAAGTTTGAAAAACAAATAACAAGCTTTGTATGATTAATGCTAACACTATAGAAAAAGTTAGAGCGAAAAATATAATAATAATAGGAGATATGAATGATAAAAATTAATTAAACATTAGAAGGTTAAAACTTCACATTTTTAAAACTCCCAAACTCTTAACAGAATAGCTTCCTGTTTGGTATCCAAAGTTAAAATTTAGTCTAGAAATCGAAATAAAAAAGCTAATTCGGGTCTTAGCATAGAAAATTTTAAAGTTTATTATCGTTTCAGTATGGATCAACTTTATTTATTCGTAAACACTATAGAGGGGTTCAAATATATTGCGTCATCCACCAGTATGGATTTTTATTTGATCTGCGTCATTCACTAATGTGGATTTTTATTCGATCCCCCAATCTTTTCCTGTTTAAAAACTTCGGGATCGAAGGAACACACGTAGATTTTATACTTATGAAGCTTGCCAATAGCTTATTTGAACATTTTTAATATACTGCACACCATATGATAGGAAATTCTTCTGTCAAATAAATTTGGAAAACAGCGAATAATTCCTAGATTTATAAACTACCAAATGCAGTAGTATGCTTGAGCGGACCAACTGAATATATTCCGTCAGCGTGGCATCCAGTCCAGGCGCCCATAAACGCCCGTAAGTGTGACTTTGTTGCATCGCATTTTCTTAATTGGAGAGCCTACCCATTAAATAATGTAGTCTAAACGATATATATATATATATATATATACAGGGTGATTCATAAAAGATGGGCAGAACTTTAAGGGGTTATAGTACACTTAAAGACAAATAATATTAAATAGGAGACTAAGGGTCCCAGACGTATTCCCAAGGAGATAGGGGGCATTAAAGTTTAGGGTCCGAAATTTCAAATGATTATAAAACATGGAAAAATTGGTCGATTCGTTTGCGGTTTTTGCAAAAAATTTTCTTTATGCCAGTATTTTCTTGAAATAAAATTTTAAAGTTCAATTTCAAAAAATGTCGATAGGGGGCGCTTTAGACTTTGGAGTAACAAACAACTATTTTTTAACGTTATTTTTTGTATTTCTTTAAATGATTTCGAAAGCTTAGACTTAAACTTAAATTTTGATCTAAAAATCTGAGTCCTAACGAGTAGTTAAGTAGCGTAAACTGAAATTTGAAACCCTTCTCCCCCCAGAACAAAAATCAGTTATTCCCGATCTTTGTGTCGTAGATTAGGCTCTAACTACTGCCGCGTTTTGCTAAAATTATTCTTTATGTCAGTATTTTCTTGAAAATAAATTTTAAAGAAAATTTTCAAAAAATTCCGATAGAGGGCGCTTTAGACTTTGGAGTAACGAACAACTATTTTATACCGTTATTTTTTGTGTCTCATTAAATGCTTTCTAAAGCTTAGACTTAAACTTAAATTTTCAGCTCAAAATCTGAATCGCTGAGCGTGGTTCAGTAGCGAGGGGAGGGGGTTCAAATTTCAACTTCTGAACATAGTTCAGTTTGCACTACTTAACCATGCCCAACGATTCTGTGCTGTGATACGAGGCAAAAATACAACTTTCGTCAAGGACTGCATAGTCGGAATTCACTCATAAAGGCACTGGCACAGTTGGAAACGTCGCTCATGCAAACGTTAAAGCTCCATTCCTGACGCTAGTCACCGGGTGAAGAAGGAAACAGAAAGTATGCAAATGTCAAATGGGGAAGAAGAAGAACACGTATGCAAAATTTCGACACGATTCAGGCATAAAAACCACTGAACGGTGAGTCAAGTGTAAGTCGCTGTAGTAATGAATCGGAAGATGGTGCCCTTCACGAATAAGGAAAAGGCTGAGATGCATTTAATTTACGGAGCGGCAGATGGAAATGGTGCAGAGGCACAACGAATGTACGGAGAGCGATTTCCTAACAGGCGGTTGCCTAACCGCAAAACTTTCGAGCGCTTGCACAGACAGTTGTGTGAGACGGGATCATTTCTCGCTTCCCGGTCGAATGCAGGTCGTGCAAAAAAGGACGAATCAGTAGTTGTTGCAGAAGCCATTCTGGATGTAGTAGCGGCGCAGCCAAGTACAAGTACACGAACAGTGGCTAGCCAGGTGGATACCTCACAGTCCACGACTTGGAGGGTACTGAAGGATGAACATTTGCTCCCGTTTCATGTGCAACGAGTCCAGAAACTGTCTCCAGGGGATTATCCAAATCGTATTGAATTCGCCCGCTGGTTTCTGCAGCAGAACGCGCTAAATCCACATTTTGGACGAACTGTGCTTTTCACCGATGAATGTACCTTCACACGTGAAGGTACATTTAACACACACAATGCACATGTATGGGCGGATGTCAATCCACATGCTACGTATCCACATGCTCATCAGAGACGCTTTTCCATCAATGTTTGGGCAGGAATCCTCGGAGACCACCTAATCGGACCGTACCTTCTTCCTGAACGCCTCAACGGTAAAACATACCTCACATTTCTGCAACATGTGCTGCCAGACCTGTTAAACGTTGTTCCTCCACGCATCCGGCGGGTCATGTGGTTCCAGCACGATGGAGCGCCAGCCCATTACGTACGAGACGTCCGCAACTATCTGGACATCACATTTCCGAACAGATGGATTGGTCGAGGTGGTCCTGTTGCTTGGCCTGCTCGCTCGCCAGATCTTTCACCCCTCGATTTCTTTTTTTGGGGACGATTGAAGGTTCTTATGTATGAGACACCCATTGAATCCCCCGAGGAACTGGTCGCCAGACTTTCCGCCGCTGTAGGGGAAGTGCTCGAAAAGCCTGATGTTTTCGCGAATGTTCGCCGTTCCATTCGTCGCCGTTGTTCTGCGTGCATAACCACTGGTGGTCACAATTTTGAACATTTATTGTGATTACATGTTAATAAATATGCTTTGGTAACATAATCCTAATTTGTGTCTTTTTACCTCGTATCACAGCACACAATGTGTGGACATGGTAAACTGAACTGTGCTCAGGAGTAGAAATTTCAAACCCCTCTCCCCAGAAACTTAACCACGTCTAACGATTCAGATTTTGGGCTGAAAATTTAAGTCTAAGCTTTAGAAAGCATTTAATGAGACACAAAAAATAACGGTATAAAATAGTTGTTCGTTACTCCAAAGTCTAAAGCGCCCTCTATCGGAATTTTTTGAAAATTTTCTTTAAAATTTATTTTCAAGAAAATACTGACATAAAGAATAATTTTAGCAAAACGCGGCAGTAGTTAGAGCCTAATCTACGACACAAAGATCGGGAATAACTGATTTTTGTTCTGGGGGGAGAAGGGTTTCAAATTTCAGTTTACGCTACTTAACTACTCGTTAGGACTCAGATTTTTAGATCAAAATTTAAGTTTAAGTCTAAGCTTTCGAAATCATTTAAAGAAATACAAAAATAACGTTAAAAAATAGTTGTTTGTTACTCCAAAGTCTAAAGCGCCCCCTATCGGCATTTTTTGAAATTGAACTTTAAAATTTTATTTCAAGAAAATACTGGCATAAAGAAAATTTTTTGCAAAAACCGCAAACGAATCGACCAATTTTTCCATGTTTTATAATCATTTGAAATTTCGGACCCTAAACTTTAATGCCCCCTATCTCCTTGGGAATACGTCTGGGACCCTTAGTCTCCTATTTAATATTATTTGTCTTTAAGTGTACTATAACCCCTTAAAGTTCTGCCCATCTTTTATGAATCACCCTGTATATATATATAAGTTTGAAAAATTGTTATTTTATTAAAACATAACTTAAAATATTGCTGCTAGACAGTAGCATTTTCCACTTTCGTTAGATAGCCCCAAAAAAAACCCATTACAATTTAGTTGCTATTAATAACAACAGAAAATTTTATAACGTAATTTTTACAATGAAAGGAAAAATGAATAGAATATGAAACAGAAACCGGGGCCTCCGAGATGTCGCTGTGTGTCCTACACCGGGCCTGCTACAAGTATTAGTGACGTCACAGTAGTGATCCACTTTGGTCAAAGTATCGCAGCAGAAAGATGTAATAAAAAGAGCATTTTCGCTCTTATAATTTGTGATTACACAAATAATATTAAATTTCATAATCGTGAAATAAAAGGGAATTAATATACTTGTTTTATTAAAGGAAATCAAAAGTTTTAAATTAAAAAAATGCTAAGATTAATAAATCAGATTGAACCCATTGACTTACCTTTTCCTAAACACATTATTTTACAATAAATATACGTACAAAAAATATAATAAATCTACCAAAAACTTTACAAAATCAATCCCATTCCTCCCTTTTACAACTACATACCATAATTTAACCATCAAAACACAATAAATGTCAATTTAAATACAGAAATCGACATTTTTTAACTATAGAGACCTTGGCACTTTTTTTTAACGCTTTGGCGTAATCCGGGCTTCAGAAAGTTAGATATGTTTTAAAATTATATACACAATTATGAAAACAAACCTAATGTACTTTTATGTTTATTTATATATGTATAAAATTATTTATATATACAATTCTGTTCTACCTGCATATAAAAAGAGATAAATGGCTTCTTTATATTAAATAAATTATATAAATATTGAAAAAAAAATACTTATTTATATGAAACTACGAATAGGTTGCCAGAAAATATTTTGCAACTTTCCTTCTCTCGCCATAAGCCTTTTTCGGTACTTTTCGGTTAGCCGGGCGCCAGTGATACATGCACATATATAAATATATATATATTAATTCATACATATATGTGTGTGTAGATATGTGTATATATAAATATATATGTGTGTGTAGATATATGTGTATATATATGTGTGTGTATATATGTATATATATCACTGGCGCCCGGCTAACCGAAAAGTACCCAATTTTCTATCTTGACTTTGTAACTGATTTGTAATATTTAAAAAATTGTCTATTTATTGTACTTGGGTCTAGGACATAATAACCACTCAAAATAACTTATCAAAAGATTTATTTTCATATATTTGTACACTTAAGTTAGCTAAAATGTTAAATTGAACTACGTAGAATTACTAAGTTGTGTAAATCAGTTACTTTTAATTTTATAAACAAAGCACATCACTCACTTCTAACTAAATGTATCCAGATATTAGTCAATTTATTACAGTATTTCTTTCAAAATCATTTTTTAAACCGTTTATCGTCTGCTTCTTTTTTTTTTTTTTTTTTTTTTCTAAAGATCATTTGACTCTTTTCGATTTGGAAGTACAAATTCATTCAAATATGCCAGAATATTACCATTACAGTAGGTTAGACATTTGCTGTTACGTTTTTTTTTTCTCTGCACAAGTTCAATACCATCATATTAATTCTAGCTTCACGAATTATGAAAAGTATATCGAAACATTTAATGCAAACCACTTCTGTTGAATTGTAAAAATAATTATCACAAGGTAATTTTCGTAGCTAAAATTTCTTCTTTTCATTATCAGTAGCGAATTTGAAGACTTAGATTAGAAACTAGGAGCACAGCATTTTCTTCTCTTTATTTTATAGATATAATCTACACTTTCTTTAATAATTATAATCAATAATTATTGATAGCATTATAATCTAAATACACTGAAAAATATTATTAATTACTATATGAAACAATAAATAAAATCAAAATACTGTCGTAAACAATCCGTACAAACGAACAAAGTACATGAAAATTTTTAAGTTATTATGGATCACTGTTTTGACGTCAGCAGGTTGTGACGTCACCTGTAGCAGGCCCGGTGTAGGACACACAGCGACATCTCGGAGGCCCCGCAGAAACTCCGTTAATATTTGGTAAAGTCGTAAAACTTCTCGCATGAGTGTCAGCAGTTTTTTATGGCATCAACCGTAGTATATAATATATACAAAACTACGAAACAGAACGTTTAAGTACGGGAAAAAGTAAAGTTATATAGACGTATAAAAGTGAAGTTATAAAGTTATACATAGTTATATATAGGTGTCATATATATAGATATATAATTATAATACCTTTGAATACAAAATACATTAAACACGTTCTTGAAACAAATCCAACCAAATCTCCAATTCAAAGATTGGTGATTATAAAGTGTATACAGAATACAATTAAGTTAATATATAATTAACAAATTCAAACATCAAATTACCGAAGAGCCAATTCAGAGACGGCACGCAGAGTGACATAAAAGTTTTAAAGACAATTTAGAGGAAAAAGGGAAAAAAAGGATATAATGATATAAGATGCTATATAAATAGAACAGATGTAACCCAATAACATAAGAAAAAATAATGGAATTTGTATATCAAATTAAATTAAAAATGGAATTCGAAAAGAAGAAAGACATTTGCTGTGCATTGTTTAATATCTTCAGTCTGGTAGAACACTACACATGTCTAAAAATAATGCAATATTTCATAAAATATATTGGCAAATATGAAAAGATCAGTATATTTCTGCCAGAAGTATTGCATTAATTGCATATATATATATATATATATATATATATATATATAAGGCTTAAATCCTTTTTTGAACACATATATATGTGTTTACAGTTTGACATGGATGGCGATTTTTTCGTATCTATCTCGAGGGCCTCCCACCCAAAAACTATCCAAGGTTGAAAAAATAGCTGAGATTCAGGAAAAATAAAATGAAACGTAGCTATAAATAGGAACTATAAACAGGGAATACTAATCAATACAGTCAAATTTCAATGTAGGGTCACACTGATACTGCGTCACCTGTTTACAGAGCCGTCTTTGTATATATCAGCGTTATATATCATTTTCAAAATGTTTGAAATAGTGCAACATTATTAAAACACATTGAAAACGATTTTTTCCATAGACTAAAATATAATGGAATACTTTGTAATGTCCCTGTAAACGAACCATGAACGCTACATACTTCATTTTCAATACTGAACATGTCATAGTAAATCTCAATAACATATATCAATTACATAGCAATCAGACTACATTTACGAGAGTTTAGAGCTCGGACAGACAGACACACAAACTGAATTCATTAACACTTTTCAACTATGTTGGAAAGTGTTAAAAAGGGACACTTAACAAGTAGATATAGTATAGCAAGAAATAGTGAAGCAGAGGAAAAAAGAAAGTTAATTTAAAAATGAAAATGTATTGTAATAAAAAAAAATAAATAGGTAAGGAAAAGTTAAAACATAAATTAATAATTTTAGAAGAAAGAAGTATGAAAATGATTGAGAATTCCAATAAAAGGGTGAAAAACAAATTAAGCATAAATATAAAAATTAGAACACACAAATTAATATGATTAAATAAGATAAGTTATTTAGTTGCTTTTATAAACTGATGAGAAAAAAGTACCATTAAACTTTGCGTTAACGCTGTTGCACTACAATTGAGGGGCCCTTCTGCAATAGCAAGGCAGGTGAAATGGAGTTTTCAGCTACAAAAGCTCACTACAATTGAGCGGCCCTCTGCAATAACAAGGCAAGTGAAATGGAGTTTTCAGCTACATAGCCAATACAATTGAGGGACCCTCTGCAATAGCAAGGCAAGTAAAATGGAGTTTTCAGCTACAAAGCTCACTAGAATTGAGGGGCCCTCTGGAATAGCAAGGCAAGTGAAATGAAGTTTTCAGCTACAAAGCTTTTACATTTACTTTCAACATTTTAATTTAGAATTCAACTTTTTTTGCACGCATTCCTATTAAAAAGAGTTTTCTAGCATTTTTTCTTTGCTTATGATCATAAAATTTAAATTTCCTTATATGCTGAATAATGCATTACACAAATCTGAAAATTGAGAATCAAGGTAAATCCATCTACCTTGTTATTGCAGAGGGCCCCACAATTAATGCATTACATATTGTATGATTTCGAATTTTTAACGATATGTTCCAACGATAGGCACGTTGCATTACTGTAGAAAATATACAGGGCATTTCCTTGATTCGCCTCAAATAACTAGTGAATCAAGTTAGATAAAGCCATGTCCGCGTGTCTTGGTGTAATAAAACGGTTATGCGAGTCACAATGAGACATATTTCAGTGCCCCCTTAAGGCAAACTTCAGCTTTTATCTGAAAACGGTACGAGATACGGGGGGAAAAGTCCATTACAAAGTTATAGAGTGACCTCAATTTAATGTGAAATGGTATGTTACATGTAAAAACATTTTTATTATAATCCTTGATATATAATTTTATTATATCCAATAACTAGCTTGAATACGCCACTAATTGCATGCAGAAGTGTGGCATTATAAAGCAGATGTACATTTATTAATCAAACTAAGTCATGTAAGCAAGGTACAATTAAAAAAAAATCAATTTAAGCATGCTAAATCTGTCTATCATCGGGATTCATTGCTGCCGATTATGGACACATTCAGCATACTTAATTTAATTTTTTTATTAAAATAAAGTGTATTTTGCTTGCATGTGTTAGTTTTATTAGTAAATGTTTATCCGCCATATAATGCCCCACTTCTGCATGCAATCAATGACGTATTTAAGTTAGTGATTGGATATAAAAAGCACATTTCAAGCCTTCTAATATAAAGTTATTTTTACATGAAAGACATTACTTCATACTAAATCGTGAAAGCTCTACAACTTTCTAATTGATTTTTTCAGTATATCTCACCGTTTTTGAGATAGGAACGCTAACACCAAACTTTATCACTAATGGAGGCCGAAATTTGAAACATATACCCGTTTTACTATACCTAAACACCACCTTTATAACTGTAGCTAACTCGGTTCACCAGTTAATAAAAGAATGTTAAAAGAATGATAATATTTCTCATAAAGATAATTTATAGGCACAGCAATATTTCTAATAAAAGGAAGATTTTTAAAAAATAAAATAATGTTGCATCCTATTATGTGACACTAAAAACCATGGCTGGAGATATTATTAAAGAAAAACAGAAATATGTACACAGTGTAGGTATTAATACGTACAGCAAAATTTTAAAGAAAATTAAATTATTTTTTTAATTTAAAGCATGCTGCAAATTCAAATTATGACTATAAGAATATTTAACAAATGAAGATTTAATTTTTTTTTTATTATTGGAAATTACGTAGAACACACTTTTGATGCTTTTTTTCGAATATTAATTCCATAATACATAAATTATGATAATATTTGAACAAAATAGGTATTGTAAATAAATAATAATAATAATAAAGGAGCAGAAATCTATTACTAGAAGCTTCAATGCGTATCCAAAATTTCATTCTAGCAGTAGTGTTTTGAGTTAAGCTGAAAAAACTACCCGTATTATTAAACACGATGAGCACACAATACAGAATTTTTAGACTTTTATCACCAGTAATTCTAAAAAAGAAAAAAAAATGTCAAATTTATTCGCGGAAATTCTGTAAATAGATAAAATGAAAATTGTTGTGCGAAATTATTGGTAGGAAAAATCAAGGATTCTGAACTCTATACGCGACGCTCGTTTGCGAAAGGATTAAAATTCAAAACTGTACATCTTCATAGTTTTTTAAACTTATTCAGACTTCTCAGTTTGGCATTTGAAGGTAAAATTGACCAAAACAATGTTGTCAAAATTAGGTGTTCATATTGAAAAATTCAAAGTCTGTTACAATTTCAATACACAGACGGGCCCCTAAACTTATCTCTTAAACATAAACTAGATGACCCCCGCCCGGTGTAACCTGGGCTGGTGATAATAAATTGAAAAAAAAACCCCATCAAGTTTTTTATTATTTAATATCTTTAATCCGATTTTGTATGAAATTATATTTTAAAATGAAAAATTGGCGAAAAAATATTAATATTTAGTGATAAGGTGATAAATAAAACGGTTTTACAGTCCGTGTAAAAATTTCGAGAAAAAATGTTGTTATCTAGTTGTAAAAGAAATGTTTTCTCCTAGATTTTTTGTTTGTTTGTTTGTTTTCGCGTTGGCTTCTTTAACATAGCAATAAACAAATTGTTCTCATCTTTCGAACTCTGACATTTCAATGTTATAAATATAACTGCATCCAAACTCTCTTTAAAATTTTGCGAAAAAATATGCATATTTAGTAGTGAAAACATGAGTTCCTTGAAAAAAAGCTTTAGCTTTCAACCTCAGAGCAAAAATATATTAAAAGAACTATGCTTTCAATGCTTACGGCTTCATCCATTTTCAATCAACACTTTTCAATCCCCCTAGGCTAAACAAGTGAGGATTGGGTTAATCAATCAGGTTTCCTGATTCTGAGGAAGGAAGCTTTCAAAAAAACGTTGACGCATGCGCAAAGAGACGATTTTCATGTGGATTTGACAGAATGCGCTTTTCGTTTTAAATATATAGATTGAGAGAAGAAATAATTCCCAATTGAATGACTATTTTCGATTTTCTTGTTTGATTTTCGATTATATTAATTTGGAAATAATTTTCTTCTCTAGCTCATTCATATTTCTATTTTAAATAGCTTATTCAGTATAGTAAGTTTATTCACTACCGCAAACTGATTACGTCATTTTACAGCTTTAAAAAGGCGAAAAAATAGTCTTATTTCAGAGGGTGGCGAATGAAAGTTTCGAAATTCCATTTGAAATTAAATTAACAGGAAAAATTCGTTTTGAAATTTGAAGTCCTTGTTTCAACTTTTATAAATGAATACGTTTCATTCATCTTTAAATAGTAAATTTCATAATTTGTTTACTCCTTACATAGCAATACAATTTTATGACAGAAATTTCGATTATTTTCCATTGTAACAGAGTTTAATATAAAATTGCTGAAATTGCATACATTGCTACAAATTTTGAATAGAAGTTTCAAAATTTAAATTTTATTAATAACATAATTCAGAAAAACACTTTTTTTTTAAACACTTTCCAACATAGTTAAAAATGTTTATAAATTAGATTTGTCTGTCTGCCGTATGTCCGTTCTCTAACTCTCGTAAATATACCCGAATTGCCATGCAATTGATAGATGTTATTGATATTTACTATAGCTTGATGATTCCAAATGAAGTATGTAACATTTATACTTCGTTTTACAGAGGCACTTAAAAGAATGCCGTTATATTATATAGTCGATGGAGAAAATCATTTGCAATGAATTTTAAAATTCATTGCAAAATTCACTATTTCGAATATATTGAAATTTATATACATTGCTGAAGTGCACTACAAGATGCTTACTATCGAATATGGCACGTGTAGCAATTATAATTAGTTTACAGGGAATCTCAAAAGAATTCCGTTATATTATAGTTTATGACGAAAAATCGTTTGCGGTGCATTTTAATCATGTTGCACTGTTACAAACATAAATAAAATTGGCATCAATTTCTAAGACGCACTAAAACATGCTTTCTGTAGAATATGGAGTGGAAGGAATTTATCATTCATTTACAGGGCCACACAAAACTATCCAGTTACATAATGGTCTACGGCAGCGGTTCCCAACCTGGGGTACGTGAAAATCATATCGGTAATGGCGGAAATTACAAAATGATTTAACTGAAAACACATAAAGAAAGTTGATAGTTTGGGATTAAAAAGTTAGTCTCACGTGTAACTCCAAAATGTTACACTCAAAATGAGGGTAAAAGCACTCTAGACTTAATAATCCACTGATAATTCTATGTCACTAGCTCCGCCCACTGCTGATCATATTACATGAGTACTTATATTATTTCCCCAATCTTTGCTAAAACTATCATTGATCATTTTACAATGTTCTTTTCCCACGCCTTATTTATTCCCGTTTTTTATAATAATTACAAAACGCCTAAATTACGCCAGAGCTGCTGGTTTTTAATGTTTTATTTTAAAACGTGTTGAAAAGCAGGCCCTTATTTTCATTTTCGAATAGGCGGGGTTATATCACTAACGTATACTAATTGGAAAGTGTTTACTTATTATTTGAATGATTTGGTTTATATTTAAAATGGATAACTGGTTGAAATTTGGAACTCTTAAGAGTATTGCAACTGCGATTAACATTCAACCTGATGATTGCAAGAGAACATGAGTGCAGCTGTTAATAGGCATGTTCTCATAACTGATAAATACTGAATAATAATACTTTATAATACTTTAAATAATACGGAAAACATCAGTGCTCCCTTAATGAATAGAAAATATAATAATAAATAATTCTTGAAATATGAATTTCGCAATCACGGGAGATGAGATTTTAATAATATGTGGGGGAGGAGAGGAGTGGATGGGCGGTTATCATAAACGGGGGTACTCCGAAATGAAAAGCATAAGCAAGGGGTACGTGAAAGAAAAAAGGTTGGGAAGCGCTGTAATATAATTTCTTTGAAACCTCTTAATTTATTTTCCCCCATAGTTTAGGATAAAATAATTATACACATTAATATGCAAATGCATTTGTATATTTCTATATTTTATAGCTTTGAAATATTACAAGAAATATAACAGGAAAACGTAAAACGTAAAACAAAACTTTAGAAAAGTTAATGTACATGTACATGCATATAAAAATGAAATTCTATTGAATAACATTTAGACACTACTTTCGAACACTTAATATTCTAAATAAATAACAAAGTTTGAAGGAGTAGTTTAAAGTTTTCACCTTATTTGTTTCTACTTTATTAGATAATGTTAGAAAAATGAACAATAAATGTTTTTTATTTTATTACAAAAAAATGAACAGAGATCAAAACCAGGTCTTTAGGACTGTTTAGTATTTATATTGATATATTAAAATCTTTAATAGTAAATTCATTTTATTTTATTTTATTGTTAAAAAAATATATTTTGGGAGAAATTCAGTTAAATAGGCGTGAAAACATAACTTAAAAGCTTTTTGGAGCTAAATTTATGACATTTTCAAATGCAAGAATCAAGCATTTTGTATTACCTTGAACTAAAAATTAAATAAAACAAATATTCAGGTATGTAAAATAAAATTGTGTCTGTTTAAATATTTTTGTCAAAACAGTTTTTTTCTAGAATGGGGATGATGATTACATCTAGTTAAAAAAAGTGCATAAAATTGGAAAAAAAATTACTAGTTCTACATACTTGTGTTACAGAAAACATAAGTAAAATGAAATAGGACATATATATAACTGTGAAATTTTTATAAAATTCAACAAGGAACGTAGGTATTTTGTTGCATTACATTATTTTTATGTTGCTCCCCATTTCATTTAAAGTAATTTATATTATTTTTTTCTTCTTTAAAAACACATTCAGCATTTTTACGAACATTTATTTTCAAACCACGACGCATATAAATTAATGTGATAATCAGCCAGATAAAAACACATCAAGAGTCAGGGGTAAATATTTAAAAAGTAGATATTTTTATTTATTTATTATTTTCTTTGTGTGTAAAAAAAAAAAAAAAAAAAAAGCTATTGTAATCCCGTATAGTGGGTATGCGTATACATATATACTGTAGATATGGGAAAAGTACTTTTGTTAGTAGGTTCCATCGTTCCACCACCAACTAGGTAATGGATTACCAATAACCTAACAACTTTTTTCCTAAAACCAGCGTCTCGATAGTTGGTGAAATTCGCATTTTTTTTTCTTTTTTTTTCTTCTAATGTATTTCTGAAGATAGGGGGACATTTTTAATACGTTTTGGAATTTTTACAACACTTTAATTCCCCCCCCCCCCTATCTTTTTCGAAATATTAAAATAATAATAATAAAATTCTAGTCTTGAATTGCAAACGCAAAATTAAAATTTGCGGGAGATTAGAAAACAAATTTCCGATAATATAATTTTTGCCTTATTTATCGCTTCTTAAGTGTTTTAAATGGGCACTGGCAATAACGCAACATTGAACTGCCTCTTTACTGAAGCAGATGAAATTTTAATATTCCAGTTTAGACATTTCTTATTTTATATCCCTCACATCCCATCCCTTTGTTCTCACACCAACAAAATTAAGAAACAGGCCCACAACTAACATCTGAAAAAATATCTACAAGTGGTAAAATAATAAAAAAATTCCTCTCGTTTATCTCATTTGCAACTGTTTAGGATTCAAAATGTCACCAGTGCAAATTTTATAACGTCTGTAAAACTTTTTTGGTGTAAAAATTCATATAATTAAATTAACCTCTAATATAAATTCATATTCCAAATAATTTCACCGCTGGCTAAATATATGATTAACAGTAAATTTTAATCGAACAGCTCATTAACAGAATGCTTTCAGTAACATTATGGAGTATGCAAAAATATATTTAATTTATTTAAAATGGTTTAACATTCAATAACAAAATACTTTTTGCACTTTTAGTTTAAAGGCGATATTTTATTAAAATATTTTCTTTTAGGAATCAGATGAATGAACAGTTGAAAAAAAAATCTCCGTTATCATTTTTAATAATTGTATATACTGTAAAAATTAGCATTAGAGGATGACTTTCAATACGTTTTTCCAATTAATTACAATTTTAAAATACGTTTTCTAAATTAATTACAATTTTATTAAGATTAACACTTTGTTGACCTGTGATTTTGTGCGAAATCTTGATTTTAAAGCAGTAGAAGCTCTGCCCTCTTCTGGAAGTATTTCATTAAATTGTTTTCTTGATATGTTTTTCAAGTTTATGCATCAGTAAATATCATTCAATGTACAGATTCAATATAAAACGCCTTAAAAAGAAATATGGACAACATAATATAAATGCATTTTCTGTAAGATAATAGCCACGCACTTAGTCAATGATGCTTGGTGAAACAAACACGAGTTAACTTGTGACCAGTTAACAATGTGCTAATTATCCGCCCAAATAATGCTATGCTTTTTTCTTTCTTTCTTTCTTTTTTTTTTTTTTCTCAGTAAAACATAAATCACAGAAAAAAAAGTTGTTTCCAAAAAAATTCTGGTATCAGAATAAAAAGAAAAAAGAAACCCTCAAACTTCATGAGTTCATAGTAATATGCCTTTTAAATATTCAAAAAATGACTTCATTTTAACGAACATGCAAAAATGACATCATTTAGACTAGCTTATTCAAACATATTCCAAGTTTATGAATTGAAATAAATACTTTAAAAATGTCATTTTTCTCGCCAAACCATTACGCTTTCAATGCCTATAAGCTTTAACCGTCAATCTTTACAATCTATGTTTATTATTTAAATTCATTTTTGTAAATAGTGGGCAATAATTCTAATGGGATATTAAGTGGGCTATTTAAATGCAAGAAGTTATTTTCGTTTAACCTCCTTGGTTGAATGTAAAAGTCAAGTAAGCTATGATGGCATAATTTCTTGTTAATTTGTCGACAATTTTTTTTTAAACTGATTCACGAAGCTTGAATATGTAAAAATGTGATTTTACGTCTTTGAATTTTGTTGAAAAATGTAATTAAATCACGATATCGTTTTCACTATCTATTCAGATAAAATATTTTTTCTTTTTCATTTTAATGTAAAAATTACACCAATAAAAATATAATAATTCCCTCTTTCCCCTCTTTTATTCATAATGGAGTAATTCAGTTGCCACCATTACAAAAATGTTGTTAAAAATGCAAAAAATTTAACATCCCGTAAACTAATTTAAATTTCAAAATTCCGAGAGTTACATGAGAATAACTGGTGTCAGTGTCGTCGCACAACGTTCCACGTTCTAGGAGGAATAGTTTTGAGATATAAAAACAGTCAAATTTTATTATAATGTATAGGGAGCGAATCAAATGAAAGTATTCCTTTTTGCAATGCTCTGGAGAGACAGCCCATGGAAGTAATGCCTCCATATTTGGAGGATATATATTTCACACCATGGAGGATTAATTGATGCAATAAAAAATTATAGTTGCAAAAATGACCAATAGGTGAAAATGCGACGCTGTGAGCACTGTCATGTACCGATTATAAAATTAAACTATCAATAAAGACAATAATACGCAGTGTCATTATGTAAATTTAATTCATTCTATACACACATACGCAAACTCTCGATCACGCAAAGATACGGATAATACCATCAATAGAACACACATGACTAACATAAAAGCGAACAAAAGCTTCTAGAAGCTGCCTGAAAATGGTTTTACTATGTTTAATATGCTCGCCGTGCAGGAAGAACAATAATTGATACGGTGTTACAACATGATCCACAGTAGCATGTAAATGATTAGTAGAAATTTTGCAACTTGATATGGATCTTCCTTTTCCATAGCATTTTTATGCAAATCCTATTTCTTCGCGGGGGGGTGAGCATTACGCACCTCCGCTGTTTTCATTGGATTGTTGACTCAACAACAGTGCTTGCAACACTTTTAACCTCTTTCGGTATCCTTTGTTTTCGCCCTCATATATTTGAAGTGCAAATCTTAGACCAAAGAACCAAAAGTTAGACCAAAAGTCTTCCAGAACCAAAGAACCATTCACCACAAAAAAAGCTGTCAATATACCTGTAAGGTCTGTCTTCTATAATCGCAAAGAACTTTACAAGCATTTTCGGTGTTTTGGTAAAACAACTTTAAAAGAAATGCACGTTTCTTCAACGAATGAACCATCGTATTCGTCGAATAATGTTCCAAAAATATTTCTACGGCTTCCCATTTCTGATACAAGGGCCTTTGAAGTGCCTTTTATGCAAATGTTTTCCCGGTACAACTCGCAGAGCCCTTTACTGGCCATTTTTGAACTCAATTTTTTATTGAATTAATTATTTCCCCGCGGTTTAAAATGTATATCCTTTAAATATGGAGGCACCACGTCCATGGATTGGATCACCTCTTCAGAACGCTCCAAACAGGGATACTTTAGTTTGAACCACAATTGTATATACATTCGTATATGCAATTTTAAAGACGCCATAGCCATTTCAACTAGAGCTAGAAAATATAGAAAAACTATTTAGGCCCAGAAAATAACGAATATACTTCGAAGTTATCATCCACTGAGGCTTAGGCCGTGTTAATTTCAGCAGGTCTAGCAGTATAATACTGTACGAGCCGCTAATTAAAAGTGTATCCCTGTTATTCACATCTAAAGCCAGTTAATTGTGAATGTTGTCTAAGAGATATTAAAGTTACTGAAAACATGGCGGAGGTAAAACTCCAAAATCTTTAAGATCGCACAACACAAAGACCGTATAAATAAATAGGAGATGTTTTAACACAAACAAGTGGATCAGAAATGAATAAGTTAACTTCTCTGCAAATGGAATTGTAATAACTCTCCTTGCAGCAGCAAATGTTCAAACAAAAATGTGAAAACTCTTTTGACTGTGGCCAAACATTTTACAAAGTTTATTAGTGCCTTTGCGATTAATTAGCAACGTAGATGAACAGTAGAAAGTATGGTAGCAGAACCATGTACCCTTCACCTCAACTGTTTTGCCCTGAAGCCACCCAGTAACAAATATTCGCGTAAACCCTATTATTTTTAACATTTTCCAACATAGTTGAAAGTGTTTGACTACGGTTCGTCTGTTTGTTTGCGCTCTAACTTGGATTTGCACGATCTTTATACAATAAACTCTAAGGTGGGATCGATCGGGGCCGAGAAATTTTTCCATTATAGACTGTACTCCGCTTTCAGACATCATTGTAATGAAAATTGGGACATTGACATTAGTTGTTCGGCTTTGAGTCTCTTGCATCTGTCGGCTACAATACTAAATTTCTCTTGCCAGAGACCGAGCTTTTCTATTACCAAAGTAGGTAAATATATTTTTTTAACCATTCTTTTTTTTTTCAAGCAATAGTGTTCAATGGATTTAGAAGACGCCCATTTCTGCATTTCGTAATTTTGACATGTTTCTTCTCTAGAAACTCCAATTTCTAGTTTATTAATCTACTGGGACACTGCCTTATTACATCAAACATATATTCCCTATATATTTGCATATTATATGTAAACATAACAAAAAAATATCCATAAATTAAAAAAAAATTATATAAAAAAATACTTTGTAATCTTCTTTGGTTAAAAAAAGGAAAGTGAGAGTAAAGCAAGGATTATTTCATTTCAGATTTTTAAGAAACATGTGTATTCTTTATAAAAACACCAGAGTTCTTATCGAACTCAGTTTAATTCCTTATTATAATTGTCTTTTTATCTATTTTTTTTTTTTAAATCTATGTTTTCAAATATGCAAATCTTAATGAAAATGCATTATAGCTTCAAAAGTATTTATGTAAGAAGAAGCATATACTTTCTTCTTTTGAAACCGTAAAACGTTTCAGAAATTAGAGTGATAATTGTACTTTACACAACTTCAATAAAAAAAGATGCGTAAAACAAGAGCACAATGAGTTTCAAGCACAATACATGAATTCAGAGTGTGGTAGCAGATTTACAGAACCTATAGATCTCGATGAATTTGTTACGTGGATGGAACAGTGCACTTGTGTTAACGTAAAAATTAACAACTAAATATAAAGTTTGAAATTTTTACTTTTGGTCAGTTTTTTCCGACGCCACTCTGTGCGCTGTAACAATGATAAAACGATGTCAAGCGGAATAGAAAGTTTAGGCAAATATTTTGCAATTTGTTTGAAGCGTTAACTATTAGAAAGCACGAATGATGTCACGACGACACCAAATAAATATGTATAAATTGAATACTTTGTGCGAATTTTAATTCATACACCAAAACCAATTACAACGTTGTAACGCACAAATATAAAAATTGAGACAAAAAACCACATACGGCCGTTTGTGGTTTTATTATTTGTGTCATTTTTTGCTTCTTTGGTATATATAAACTCTTGCTTTAGAATTTTATTCAAGCCAGTACTCGGGGCTATAACCGAGGGGTTCTTTGAATCCATTTTTATCCTTTTTTTTTCGCACTGAGGAAGGGGATCGATGCATCCTTGAAACGGCCGTATGTGGTTTTTTGTCTCAATTTTTATATTTGTGCGTTACAACGTTGTAATTGGTTTTGGTGTATGAACCAAATAAATATGCTTGTGAAAGGAATTATTGGAATGCTGGAATCCGCACGATGGCAAACCGAACAATCTTGAATTATAAATGTGTTTCAGTTTGTGATATAACGACTGTAGCAAAGACCCCATGACCAGCGCCAGATCGGGAAAGAGTAACACCGCTGAGCAAGATCCATATTTGGCTATTACTGCACGAAGTCCGAGATACAGTTCTTTTGGACAACTGGTTTCAGTTTACTAAAAATCTTATCTCTGTCATCTTCGTATAATACAAGAGAATTTTTAAGGCATCTTTAAAAATATCTTTAAAGTAATTCATATTTAGTCTAAAAACTCGTCTTTAGATAAGAAAAAGAACGTCTATAGAGTGTCATTTTTTGCTTCATCCTGTTGTATATTCATAACGAAATGACTTCTAAGAGTTTCAGCTTTATCGGAATTAGAATAATCTTCAAATTCATCTTCATTTTCAGAATCAGATAATTGCCACAATTGGATTCGTATTAAAAATCAAGAAACTCATCAAAATATCATATTTGTGACAGTCTGTTTCATCTTCAGAATAACTCCCAAATGTATCTTCATTCTTTTTTCCTGAAAAATTTTCCTAATAGGAAGCTTTTTCACGAGCTTTCCCTCTTTTAAAATCTTTTTATAATCAACTTCTATAATCATTTCCGTATTCTTTGTCATATTCATTTACTGATTTTTGGACATCTTTCATTTTCTTATTATTACTCATCTGCTTCTTTCTTGACATTTTCTTTGAGATTGTTTTTAGAGACTTCTTTCTTTTTATCACTTCTAAATTATGTTTGTTTACTTTTTAAAGGGAATTCCCCTGTTGTGAAAAGCCATAGAAGCATATCATAAAATTTGATTCGTTCGGAATGTTTTGAGTACTATCATATCGTCTTATTTTGTTCACAGATATAGTCATTTCTAGCTGTAAGTCTTCGTATTCTTCCTGGTTTTCTAGTTTTCTTTGAAACTTTCGATTTGTAGCTTTCTCTTTAGGTAGAATATTCTTCCTCAGAGGCATCTATTTGTTTTTCTAGTTGTTTCGAAAACAACTCAAACAAGTTAGACAAACTAGGTATGATATTATTCAGTTGTTGCTTTACGTTACATTCAAGTGGCAGCATCTTTGGTAAACATCAGGTTTTTTTCCGTAAAAATAAAAACTCTAGTTGAAGATATAAAGTTTTAGTTTTTATCTAACGTTTATCATATTAAATTGGCCGTTATTGAGACAGAAGAGAGACACGCATATCAATATACCACCTTATGAAGTGTTATCGGTACAGGCGAAGTAGAGCGAAGTCAGATGTTTCACTTCCAGTGACACCAACTCGAATGAATTCGAATGTTGCCAAAGGATTTGCCGTATTGGGCATTTTCTTTGAAAAGAGCACAGAAATCATTGAACATTGTATAACCATTTTGGCACAAATCTTACTAATCATTTCAAAAGGCTTTCTCCAATATGGGTGCAAATACTTAACCACAAAATGAGGCTTATGAAGATTCTGGAATTTTAATTCAAGCGACACGCTGAACTATGCTGATACAGCTGTCAATGATTATTTTTAGAACAGAATGGGATTAGCAATATATTGGAGATTCTTTGTGTGCTACAGTATCTGACCAAATAAGGGAATGATAAATATATATTCGGCTGTGGTTTCATTTCTTTCGCAATACACAATGGAAAGATTTTAATGTAAATTATTGTAGGAAAAGTTAGCTGGATAAATACAATGAAATCCGTTATAACTGAAATTTGACAAAAGAGGGAGATAATATGAACAAATGTTTCAAAAAAGGGGGAAGATAATGAACAAGTGTTTTAACAGACGGGGGAAGGGGTTTAAGAATAAACATATTAAAAAGGAAAGCGAGAGGTTTTTTAACACAATTATATATATATATTGGAGAAAATTGGGCATTAAAATAACGAAAACAAGACATTTTTTGAAAATATGAATTAAATAAGAGGGAATTATTACCGAAATAATTAATATATGATAGTGACATCATATATTTTTTCCTATCGTGCACGCACTTCTCTAACTTTCTATTTTATTCTTCGATGTTCTGCTTTTCCATAATTTCTTCTTTTAACTTAATTTAAATTTAGATTTTAGAGATGTTATATCGCTTTTTGATTTCGTTTCTCTGACATGTCTTACTATTTTAAACGGACTAATTGAGCTTCGATTTCTTTCTCCGGCTTTTTTAACTTTAATTGTTAACATCTCATTTTCCATTTGCAATTTTTCTATTTCAGAGTTAAAATTTCAAACTTGTTAAAATGGTGCAAGTTTTATATTTTTTCGAAATGAAGAGAAATTAAAAAGATTAAACTTTACAATAAAAATTATTTCGTTTAATTTTATTACATAATTCGATGAGTTATCGGATTCATTTTTAATTTTGAATATTTTTACATCATTATAAAAAAAAGTACAGTAGGTCAAAAGAAAAATTTGAAATCCTTATACTATTTCATCACCAATTTATCTCAGGGAGCTGCAATGGGTACCATTAGACAGCGAATTGTGTCTACTTTCCGAATAGGAATGAAATGGGCGTCGTCTGCACATATAATTGTACTAACTTTGATTTTTCAAATATTAACAAGCACTTTTGAAACTTTTATTTCATTGGATCAAAGCAGCACGGAACACTGTTGTTTGAATCTTCTCCCGGGTGGCAAGATGTCAAAGTTTGAGGATTCTGATGTTAAATATACATGAAAAACTTTAACTTATATCTTCCTAAAAACTAATCCGGCTGAAATGTTTTTCCTTTTAATGCGTGAGATATATTGAATAAACTCACGTATTACAAACATTTTTTCGATTATTATTTTTTTTTTAATTCTGAGTATTATTAATAAATTCATATTAGAAAATATATTAATTATCGCGTAGATTAATTTTTACATAAAAAGAACGAGTTCCGTTCAAAACATGGTTGTGTACCTTTAGAACTCATTTCTATCATTAGTTTTCGAGATATAGAGAAATTTTACTTTTCGACTGTCTAAGGCAGCGACGGTGAACCTATGGCACGCACTAAAGGACAATTTTGGTACAACGTTAATCAAGGCTCTAAATAAAGATACAGTGAGATTACACAAAATATATGATGCTGATCTTATTAGCTGATCTTATCTAAATTAGACTTATTGGAAATTGCAGAATTTAAATTATTGGATTATTAAAATTCCAATCTGGTGAAATATGTTCTCAAAAATGTATCAAACAAGATTTGGAAACAATTGAAAAGGGAAGATTATTAGACATTATAAATAAAAATACTGATGATAAAATTATGGTAAATTGGAATTTAATTCAAGAGCAATTTAAAGAAATTTGACATTAAAAAAAGACGTTTATTTATGCCTGTGAGTCATTATTTTCGCAAATGCATAATATGAAAATCTCAAATAGAAAGGACTTTTTCTGATAACATCAGTTCAATTTGTTTTCTGTTAAAATTAACTAAATTTAATTAAGTTAAAATTAACCTGATATTAATTACGTACTATAGGTCTGCATTGAAAAACTTATTCGATAATTTCAGATATTCTTCTTGCAAATTTTCGTATAGAATTGAAAAATCACAATAAAAATCGTGTATCACGTACCATTATTCCACAAACTTGATTTCTGTGATACATAAGCGATGTTCCAATCTGTTTATTGCAAATTTAAAAGGCTAATTTAATATAAATAGAAACACATTTATTTTAATTAAAAAAAAAAAAAAAAACGTTTTTCCAAAAAAATAAATGTATGTAACGCATTCCATTAGAAAAGTTATTTTACATACGTTGGGGTAAAACTTGAATATCAGGATATATATCTGCTCCACGCAAAGTTTTCAATAACCGTGATTTAATAATGTTGTTCAAACGTTAAAATATGAACCCCGTTAGTTGGAGGAAACCTAATTATCATACTGTTGATTATCTTTTTTGCTCATGTGATGTTAGTGATTTATGAAGCATAAAATAAGTATTTATTAAGTATAAAAATAGAAAACTTTTATGTACTCAAATCTTTCACAGCTTTATTACTTGTTCCACACAGTGAATAAATTTCTGATTCTCTTTTACAAGACATATTTGAAGATTCGCCTAATTTTGATTCACATAATATTGCTGATGATGATTGTCAGTGTAATATAGACAATCATGTGCCTGAACTATTTAGTCAATCTGAACATGCCTATGAAATTTGACGAAATTTTAAGGTCATGACTTTAAAAAAACACTGAAAGAATATTAATAGATTGATGTGAAAGCTTTGGCATTAAATATAAAGCTTAGGAATGGGGATTTTTTTTATTGACTATACTAAAAGAAATCATAAAACTGCTCTAATGGGGACAAACACGTCTTTTGTTATTATATCGGGGTCAGAGGAATATATGATTGACGATTATTGCTGTATAGTTAGTTACTCGTGAAAATGCAGAACCACTACAAAAGAAAATTAAAAACAAGTTTTATTCGCAAAAGAAAAAGGCAGTATAAAATCTGTGACTATGAAAAATAAAATGAATTCTATGAATGTATAAAATAAATCTATTTTAATACATTCTATATGTCTAGTATGCATATACGTAGAATGTATATAGATATTTATGTATAAATTTTCAAATAAAAAAATGTTCTATTTTATTTATATGCCATCATTAGATTCAACAGGTTATACACTAGGGTGGGTCGAAAAAAACCGAAATTTATATAATCGAAACGTAATAGTGCGGGAAAGTTGCCATTGGTAATAAGGAATAAATTCGCAAAATATTACACCAAATGGTTAATATCTTTTACCGCCGCAAGGACGCCAAAGTTTCGAAAAATCGCAAAAAAATGATTTTTTCGAAAAAAAAATTTAAATTATCCAACCAAAACAATATAATTTCTAATAGATTGCAACAGTTACTTCAGGATGTTAGTAATATTCCAATAAAATTTTATTATGGTGAAATCATTTCTATTACCGCCACAGGGACGGTCAAAATTTTGATAAAACGACAAAAATTTCAATTTTCAGTTTTTTCCAATTTTCCTAATTTGTATTATATGTCTACAATTAAATAAATTTACATTATATCTAGTCATAACTTATAAATATCTAGTAATTTTGATCATGGTGTAAACCAAGGGCGAGAGGGGCCCGCGCCCCCTTCTAAAATTGATAGAAAGGGGCTTTTTGAAGGGATACTGGGGATTTTTCGGGAATTTTTAGGGATTTTTTGTAGGATGCGCCCAAAAGTGGAAAATGATGGGGAATTTATGTATATGGACCCCCTTACAAAAAAAATCACCAAAAAATTTCCCAGAAATTCCTTAAAATTCCTTCAAAAAGACTTTCTCTCAAATTTAGGGGGGGGGGGAGGGGCAGACCCTTCTCGCCCTTGGTGGACAATGCCCATCATAAAAAATACTAGACATAAGTGATTACTAGATATAATGTAAATTTATTTATTTGTAGACATATAATAAAAATTGGGAAAATTAAAAAATACTGAAAATTGAAATTTTTGCCGTTTTTTTCAAAATTTTGACCACCCTTGCGGCGGTAATAGAAATGATTTCACCATAATAAAATTGCATTGGAATATTACTAACATCTTGAAATAACTGTTGCATTCTATTAGAAATTGTATTGTTATGGTTGGATAATTTAATTTTTTTTTTCGAAAAAAATAATTTTTTTGCGATTTTTTGAAATTTTGGCCCCTTTGCGGCGGTAAAAGATATTAACCATTTGGTGCAATATTTTGCGAATTTATTCCTTATTACCAATGGCAACTTTCCCGCACTATTATGTTTGGATTATATAAATTTCGGTTTTTTCGACCCACCCATTATACACCTCAATATAACACATAATGACGCAGATTGTGAAAAAACTGTGCGTGATAGGAAAAAAAAAATTGGTCATTTTTGAAATAAACATCCCAATAATGTATAGAAATTGTATATATATATTTTTAAAGTTTTCACGAACGGAAATCTTGTAGACCTGAGAGTTCTTATCCAAGATGAAACAACATAAATTTCATTCAATCGCATTATTTTTTTTATTATTAATTTTTAAAATATATTTGTTTCTAGAATTACTACTGTGCAATACCTCGATATATGTCGCTCATATATTTTTAAACCCTAATACATAATTTTAAGTAATTTTGATTAATTATTTTTTATCCACTAAATTTAATGTTTAGTTGGCACATCAAGGGCATGCAAATAGTTTTTGAGAAAAAATTGGCACGCAGATATCAAAAGGTTCACCACCCTCACTGTTAAAAATTTGCTGCAAACTGTCCAGTCATTTGACCGTTTTTATAGAAAACGGTTACATAACCGTGATTTAACTCTATTCTGACCATAATATGAGCAATAATATGGTCAGAATAGAGTTAAATTACGGCTATGTAACCGTTTTCTATAAAAACGGTCAAATTACGGGACAGTTTGCTGCAAATTTTTAACGGTGCTGTTGTAAGGTGATTGTTTTCTGTTTTTAAAGGATCCACAGAAAAGAAAATTTTAGACCGGAAAAAGAAGTTTCTTTTAGATAAAGCGAGTTTATTTTACATTTAAAATATCTGTATAAAATTTTATGGATTGGGTATTCTCTGCACTTTTCCTTCTAAAATCTTGATATTTCCCGAAATTTATGGATAAACCCAAAACTTCTTTTTTTTTATAACTATGAAATATTTATAAAATAGTATATAAACTGAATCTTTTTCAGAGATTATTTGATCAGAGAAACTTAAATACTGTGAAAAAAATGGGTGTTACTATTTGAGAAAGTCCTCCCGACCTGTACCGGTAGGAAAAGGTATCTTCCATATCACTTGTTTTTAAAATTTCACTTCATTTTACTCAAACACACGAAGCTAAACTGCGTGGAAACCGATTATAGAAGATTCAATCCCAGTATTCGTTAATACTGAATTTGAGTGAGAATTTCAAGCTATATACAAGTTGACTTCATTTATGGCAAATTATTTTTTGTCGACAAACGTGGTAATATATCGTAAGGTATGGCCAAGCTTAGCGAGAATTTCACGCTGATGGATATGTAACTTTAAATGTATGAGAGCAACAACAATGGTTACAAATTGATAAATAAATAAGAGTGCAATCGCATGACAAAGATCAGATTGCTTCAAATGTCAGCTACGCTAGAATTTCAAACAGCAATATATCTGCTTAATTTTTAAGATAAAGGCGAAACAAAAAATGCCTTGGAATATTTGTATCAAAGTCAAACAAGTACCTAAAGGAAAATACTTTAATTTCTTAATTTGCTCATTTTTTTAAATTAAAAAATTTTTTAAGCGGCCGCCATTTTGAAACAAGATGGCGGATGGAGTTGGCTAAAAAACTAGGCTCTTGGTATGTCCTGTACACATGTTCAGTCACATTCAAATCGGCTCATAAATACGCGAGTTACAGCATAACAAAGAATCTGATTGTTTCAAAATGTCAGCCAACATAGAATTTCAATCTAATATATCTCAGCCATTTTTTAAGATAAGCCAAAACAAAAAATGCTCCGGAATCCTTTTATCACGATCTAAACTTAACGAAAATATTTTTTCTCATTTATAATTTTTTTTCCATCTTTTTATAAATTTAAATTTTTTTAATTCGCCACCATTTTGAAACAAGACGGCGGATGAAGCTGGCCAATGAACGCGGTCGAGACCTAGGCATGTCCTGTACACATACTTAGTTACATTCAAATCAGTTCATAAATAAGACAGTTACGGTGTGACAAATGTCAGATATATACTATAAAATAAAAGGTAATTTTACTTGATTGTCAAATATAGATTGGTTTTGGGTATTCGTTTTCTTTTAATTCTCTTAATACAGAACTTTATAGCTGCATTTTCTCATTTCTTCTGTATTATTATTCCATTAATGTTCAATTTGCTCACAAGTTGTAGATTTTGTACCATTAATGCTATCTTATTCACTTGAAATCTATATGTATTTTTACTCTCTAATTATAATGTAATCATGATTTTTTAATTTGGAATTTTGTAGTATCATTTCATTTTAATTTCACACTGTATCTTTCTTAGTTTTTCACACTTGGGATTTCATTTTAACTATATATATATGATTTGAACAGGTGATGGTTTTGAGGTCTAGAAGTCATGATCGGTGAAAATATACCAAAATTTTCCGGAATTGCTTTCATACAGACGGCTGCAATAGTTAGCATTTTACTTTTTGTATTAGAAACTACCTAAAAACAAAGTTGATTCAATTTTTAATACATAGGTGAATCCTCTTTCAAAAATCACATTCATATTCGGAAAGAAGGTAAAATTCACAATTGAATGGAACCTCTCGCATATCTCTGCAAATAGTATGGGCATCAATATCAATTTGTTTTCAAATAACTATTGGTCTGAAATATTTCTTCCTTCAGAGCTTACACTAGTCACGCGAAGACACTCTCAAGTTAAGTGGCTGTTAAATCAATGGCAGCGTTCTTTTCAAATTACTCGTTTGCATTACAATATTTTTAAATAATTTTTTTAAATCATAATTACATTCTTTCAAACCTTTCCCTTGACTTCTAGAGACAATTAATGTAGTTAAATTCAATGGACATGATTTAAAATATTTAGGAATCAAATTTATTTTGAAAAGAAGTAAATGACTGTGCATTACCAAATTTCATATCTTTTGCTTTATGTTACTCGAAAAAATTATGGTCATAAGAATAACAGGACAGAAAACGTAGACCTTTATCTCTATTACGATAATTAATACTTAATGGTTACTTTACTCACAATTAACATAATAACTATTAATTTTTACATGCTTACTTTTAGATTTAACTTCAACTTCTGGTTTATGATGATTGTTTTTTACATCTGCATAATAAAATCTCAATTTTTCATAAATTTTAAACTTTTATTTAAATTTATTAAAATTCTGACAGCCATAAAAAATTACATACTGAATCATCAATTTCATTGATTACATATTGATTTAAAACATAAAATTTAATATTACCGCGAGAACATCATGATTAAACAAATATTTATCAAGTGACTCATTTTCTATAATTAACTTTTTAGATAGCATCAGTCGCATTACAAGGTAATCCAAATTCAGAATTAAAAATATTTTTCAAAATTTTCAAATTTAAAGTTTTTTCAAAAAGTTTTTGAAATTTAATCTAGTTTTGTGACTGATTGTGCACTATATATTATTTTTAGGAAAATTTAGATTACACAAATGAGAAATAATTCTGGTAGCTGAATCATCGAAAAAGAAAACAGAGTTTAAATGTGTACATCTAGCTTTGAGTTCATTAACTGAAAAGTGATCTTTAATCTAGAGAATTTTATGTTCTTATTCATTGCTTTTTATTTCAAACGGAAAGCTAAAAAAAATAATGTATCATCTGCCTATGATAAAACAAATCTTTTCGTTCTGTATATAACGCTAACAAGACAAAATGAAGATTCATTTCATCATTTGTTTCATCTCCAATGAACTTATCCTTGCATACCCTTTGTCTGTTTTGCCTATTGCTAATATTATCAAAGATAAACTTTTAATCTTCGATTGTATTTAATTTTTCTACGCGACTTCCCAAAAATCTTCCAGATTAGACATCTTAAATAAAATTAAATAAAGACTCATCTCGGAAAAGTTTATCCATTTAGTATAAAACTTAAAGCATCCACCAAAATAAAAATTCTTCACACGTCGAAATAAATTATTTCTTGATTTCTTATTCATAAAAGAAATTTGACGCATTTGAAAGCGCTATAACTTGAATCAGAATTAAAGCACTATTGTAATTGTAATTGAACAACCCAAATAAAACTCGAGTTCTTATTCGTAACTAAATCTTCTTGAACGATAAATGAATTAAATCATCCAGTTCCATTAGAACTGCAGCTTTAAATCGGAACTTGTTCGCACTCAAAGAATAAACTTCTTGAATCACTAAAACTAATTAAGTTTCAGACGTCTGTCGGAAACAATTTTGACTGTGAAATGCCATTTGAGAACATGAATAAACGTTCGCACCCGGCTTCTGATCACTTTTTTGTAGTAGTTATAAATTATTAATATTAGAAAAGAATATGTAATGTAACTTAACAAAAAATTTAACAGGAATCAATTTCTAAAAGCTTCAAATATGAGAATTCAAAATTACAGCTCGTTCCGCCAAGTATTTTTGAGTAATGCTTAAAAATCTACCTGCATTTACAGTTTGTTTCGTAACTATTAAAAATGACTTTAATATTTGAGTTCAAAATTTACATCTGTATAATCTCAAAAACTTATTCACTGTATGACTTCCCATTTAGGATCCGAAGGTAAAATGTACCGAAGAAACCAAATATGATGTCAAAATTATTAGATGTTCGTATTGAAAATTTCAAAGCTTGTTACAATTTCAATATGGAGACCGTCCCCGCAAGCTTTTTTTAAACATAAATTATAAGAAGGCAATTTCCAATCGAATGGTTAGTTTCTTCTCTCTTTCTGCGGAAATTTGGCTATTAAAATGTATGGGGTGTTTTTTGAAGGGTAAGGGGGCTGTATAATCAAGGAGGAATGTCACGTGAAAAATAGGGAAATAGTTAGATCTAATAGAAATAATGCATGTCCGTGCTACGGCATTTTGAAAATAGCGAAAAATGAATGCTGGCTTTTCTGTACATTGTAAAAAAAAAAAAAAAATGAAACGTTTCATTTCATAGCAGAAAGGCTTCCGAAAATTTAGCGTAAACTATTGATACTCTTCAGTTAGTGGCTAGTTCAGAAACGCAACACGTATTTTCGTTAAACTATTGAAGGCCAGGAACATTGTCAAAAAATCTGAAACGTTTCATTCTAAAGCAGAAAGGTTTCCGAAACTATGGGTTCTCTTCAGTTAACTGGCTAGATCAGAAATGTAACACCAATTTTCGTGTAAAATATCCAAAAGAGGAGAATGGAATACAAAATGAAGTACGATTTGCGCATGTTCATCCTCTCTGGCACATTACGTTCTACAAACGTCATCATCATATGATTCGTATAGTTTTGGAGAGTTAAGTGAAGTCAACGCAGATGCTTAGAAGTAGTACAAATGCGGTCGTAAAAACCGCCACGCGAAACCTCCAACGAAAGATGAAAAGAAACATAGTAATAAAAATTAGAAGCAAATAAACTGTCCGAATCCGTAAATAAATTTTGAAACGCTGGTGGAGAACTGTGGAGCTATTCCAGAGTTTGAAAGCTCGCGAGCTCCAACGTGGTCTCCAAAAAAATGGTGCATAGAGCAACCAAAATTTTTAAAGCCTACACTTCGTTGATACACTAGTCTAAGCGTGCGATCAAAAACGGAGAAAAAGCTATAATAGACGTGCTAGTAGCGTATTTTGATAGCACTAAGTTTTCTCTTATATATATATATATATATATATATATATATATATATATATATATATATATATATATTTAAGGAAACGATATACTTTCTAAAAATAATTAATATTATCAATTCAATTTTATTGCATAATAATATTAAAGTTGTAGTTAATCTTTTGTTGCATCTAGAAAGCTAAACTACTTCTTCGATAGTTTCTTTATTACTCATGTTCCGTGAATCTATGGTAGATATTTGATTAATGTATAATAATGTTGTGCTAGTGTATTAGTGAAGTTCAGAGAGAATTGTTTATGCGTTTTTATTATCTTTTCGTTTTGAGCATAGGTTCTGATTCGCAGATTTTGTAATAAAATGTTTCCTTTATACAACAGAAGAATTTCATACTATGCATTTTTTCATCGTTGTTTATGAATCACACATTTTTAAATAGATATCATAGAAAAATTGTACATATCTATAAATAATTTTTTTTTTTTTTTTTTTTTTTTTTTTTTGTAAATGCGGCTTTGTGAGTTTCATCCTGTAAATAGATACATTATGAAAATGTTTAATTTCCCTTCTTGTTATAGATAAATGAATTTTTTTAATACCTTTAAATACTTTTTTTTAATCTTATAAGTAAGATATACTATTCCAAAATATTCCATATCTGTGATCATTATTTTATTTTCATGAATTGTATACTTACAAATAGATATATTTTTGAAAATGTTTTGTCGATTTGTAAATATTTTTTAATATAGTGTTTTAGAATTATCATGCTTCTAAATATATTCCTTCAAAGTATTTATTTTTTTTTTATATAACTTGAGAAGTGCTAAAATAACCTGAGAAAAAAAAATATTTTTATCAGTATACAATGCATGAAAATGAAATAATTATTCACAGGTATGAAGTATTTTGAAATAGTATATTTACTTATAAGATAAAAAAATATATATTTATTTTGGGAAATTAAACCTTTTTTTCATAATGTATATGTACCTATTTACAGGATGGAATTCACGAGACCACATTTAAAAAAAAGAATTATTTATAGATTTATAAATCAAATTTTCAATAATATTTATTTACAAATATATCAGTCATAAAAAACGAGGGAAAAACATATAGTATAGGTGAAATTATGAATTTCTTCTGTCATATAAACGATGCATTTCACCATTACAAAAGTTATGAATCGGAACCTAATCTCAAAACGAAAAGATGAGAAAAACGTATAAACGGTGCTCTCCGTCCTTCATTAATACTAGTACTGGATTATTATTCATCAATCCAATACAATCAAGTATCTAATATTTATTATAGGTTCATGGAACAAGAGTATAAAGAAACTATCGAACGAGTTATTTAAGTTTGTATGTGCAACAAAAGATTAACAGCAACTCGAATATTACTATACAGTAAAATTCAATCGGATAATATTAATTCTAATAAAAAAGTATCGTTTTCTTAAATAAAACAAATTATGATACAAAAAAACGCAGAAACATTTCCGAAGTACACAGAAAGGGTTGCGAGATACACAGAAAGGTTTGCGAGATACACAGAAAAGTTTGCGAGATACACAGAAAAGTTTGCGAGATACACAGAAAAGTTTCCAAATTATATGGAAACTTTACTCCATCTAATGAACCATATTGCTGCCCCATTAGATAGAGTAACCGTTCCCTTTTTTTTTTTTTTTTTTTTTACAATGTAGAAATTGTATAACAGGATTTGTTGGCACTCACACAACTAAAAGATTAATTCTATATCTCAAAGAAGATGTTCGCATATTAGTAAATATACATTATATCGGTATCACACCTGATAAAAAAGATCATTTAGAGATCATATACAAATGGGGGTTACAAAGGTTCACATCAGATGGAATGGAAACTATACTTGAAAACGAGAATGCGAGTGATAGTTCCATTTTTCACAGCAGCCTTGGGCATTTGCAAATAGTTTGTAATAAAGAAGAGAAAATAATATGGCAAAATCATACCACAGTATTGTCGACCAATTAGAATTAGGTGGATACACGAATCTGTTCAAGTTACCGTTGGGTTTAATATATGAAAAAAAAAAAAAAAAAAAGAAATCAGCTGAAATATATAGTGCTTTCTGAAGACACCATCATCATGAAACACAATCTGTTAGTTATTATGGTTGGCGGAAAAATATGTAACATTGTTACAAATATTGTATTACCATGGGATGCTATACTGGGTATCCCTTCTTATCGTTGACAAATAACTAATTTTTAAATCATTACTTTTAGAGCTGCCAATTGTAAAAATGTTTCCAATGTTCATTACAGAAAAATTCCTTTACGTCAAAATAGCTGTTTTTTTTTAAAGTTATGAAATTAAAATTTTTATACGGTTCTTGGGTCTTATAAGTTATGTTTGGAAAACAAAAAATTCCAAGCTGTAACACGTGAAATAGTAAAATATTTTATTTACTAGAACAAACTAGACATTTTAAGTGATAAGAATTTTCAGTGTTTTCTACGACTAAAGACGTGTTTTTCATTTTTAAGTGTCAGAGAACGCTGAGAATTCTTAAATTTCAAAGTATCATAAATCAGTAAGTTTTGGTCTTGGAAGAAAGAAATCTTTACTTTATTTGTTAGAGTGTGGAAAATGATAGTTTCTAAATATAACTTATACCCAGGAACCGCATAAAAAATTTTAAATAAATCTTTAAATGAAATAACTATTTCATATGATGAAGAACATTTGAAACATTTTTGCACTTGGAGCTATACTTCTAAATGTAACGTTTCGGAAATTAGCTATCGGTCAATGACAAGATGATACATTCTGTATAAAACTCTGCAACCTCAAAAGAGTTCAATGATTTATCAACAAAGAGGTATCTGTTAATAGAAAATAGATTCTGTTTAATAAATAGAATCTAATATTCTATTTATTTAGAATAATAAATTTATAATTCTAAATAAATAGTGCAATAAGTCTATTACAAAATAAATAGATAAATTTAAAGATGCAGTAAATTTAAATATAAAGTTTAACGAGTAAAAAGAACTCGGTAAAGACGGTTAAATTTTCTTCACGAATACGGGATGTTGTCCAAACGCAAATTTTCGCCACATTAAAAACATTAAATGATCATTTTCTTCGCCTGTAATGGGATGCTGATTCAGTGGAAAGCCTGGACTAAAGAAAAACGATTGTTAAACCACAGCCGTCTCAATACTAGGCCTGGGGACTGATTCAATTTGGCGTCTGCAGAAGGCGGACTTTTTACACAGTTAGCATTAGAAGTAAGCAGTTCAATGATTTAAATTTGAAATGATTCCAACTGTAAATGGGGTTTCGATAAAACCTTATTTTGGTAAACAAATATGCATAACTATTGTATCACTAAGATACATTAAATAAATTAACGAATAAAGCAAAAAATTATCCACATGAATATATTTACAATAAAAAAAATGCCAGCTATATTAAAGTATTAAAATATTTTTCACAGATATACATTTATTAGTGAATGACGTAATACAATTTATACCACAAAAAGTAATTATATAGGGGGAACTTAGGATACTTGATCCATAGGGATACTTGACCCAAGACCTTTTTCTCAGAATTGGGAAAGTTTTGTAAGTTGGAAATGGTATCACGTCTTTTCTTTCAGGTTGCTGACCATATGGTGAAAATAACAACTGAATCATTTCATAAGTTTTTAAACTATCAGACAAAATACATTTTCATGCTCCAAAAGTAATTTTTTTGTGCTGTAAACTCTGGTGTTATAATTTTTTTTGTTTAAAAGGTAAGACTTTTTTAATTGGTCATTTGTTTTGTACATGTTTTTAGCTACAATAACATATATAATAGTATTAATTTACTTATTAGCAAAATTGAATATTTTAGGGTTATGTAGTAAATATGCAACTGGGGACACTTGACCCAAGTCACCTAGGGATACTTGACCCAAGAGATTAGTACTATTCAAATGCATTTAGCATGTTTTATTTATTTTTTTTTCGTATAGATGCCCCAAAAATATAAAAGAAAAGAGGGGGGGGGGGTAAACCCAGAGAGGTTATTCATTCTGGTATTTTAGAAAAATCTGTGGAAGAGGCTCTGCATGGTGTCCTATATCATACAGTAGCCAAGGAATTTGGTCTCTATAGAAACACTTTAAGAAGGTATGTCAGAAAAATCCAGGGATAGCAAGCAACAAATTTTGTTCCATCATATAAAGCGAAGCAAGTTTTTAATGAAAAATAAGAAAAACTGTCCAACTATTTAGAAGTTATGGCTCGCATGAACCATGGTTAGTCCACCAAGTTAACTACCAAGATAGAATTACAAGTTCTGTGTTTAAATATGACTTTATATTTGGAGGTGATTAAATTGTTATTTTCTTGAATTTGTTTAGGCACAGGATGAACTTTCAGACTGCTAATATTTTGAACTTTCTACAATAAAAATTTAAATTGAGCATATTAATGCTAGGCCTATGTAACAAAAATTAAAAGTATTAATTTTGTTTGACAAAAATAAAAAAAGTATTAACCTTAATGTTAATTTTGTTCTATGTAAAAGTGTTTTGTTTATAATTTTAAATCATACCCCAAATCTATGACTTGGGTCAAGTATCCCCAATGGGTGGGTCAAGTATCCCTATACATTGGGATACTTGACCCAAGTTGAAAGTTTATGAATATTCATATTTTACTACCTTTACAATTAATACTTCGGAATAATAATAATAAATATTGTGCAATACTTCCTTAAGTTCATATAGACTGCATTTACACACCCATAAGGATTGTAAAAAAAAAATTTAAAAATACAATACTAACAACTGGATCAAGTATCTCTAGTTTCCCCTACATAAACTTGTAACAATAATCAAAGAACACGAATATTTTATTATGGCAATTCGCTACATTTTACAGTATACTTATGTTTATTCCTATCATGTATTAAAATTTTTTCTTTATTATGTATTACATTTATTCATATTTTAGGTAGTAAACTAAAATAAGCTAGAGTATGTATAACTTAAATATCCTATTAAAATTCATAAAAACATAAGTAATAAATATTCATATGAGATCAAACTAATCATTTAAAAAAATTTTAAAAATCACTTTAAGAGTAAATTATTTTTTTATCTCTTTTTGGTCCGGTTTTTCTTTGTTAAATTTGTTTTAGAATAATTGTTTAAAATAATTTTAAATATGATAATAATAAAAGTGAAAAAAAATTAAAAATATCATGGGAACAATCTTTATGATAGTCGTTATCTTTTCAATTCACCATATTTTTTATGATTCACTTATTGATATCAATAAACTTAGTTCATTTTCATTTGTTATGAATGTATTATAAAAAATCTGTATAAAAGTCGATGAAAATATCAATAGTACATAAATAGTAGTCTACATAAATAACAGTATATGTTAATATTTTTTCCTTTCATTCCAAATTTTAAACAAATAAAAATTGGGATTTTTTAAAAAATCAGTCATAGATACAGCCATTATTTCTATTATCATTATTGTTACCAAATTTCCGCAATCATCTCAAATTTGAAACCTTTAGAGCATGTTAAATCAAAATAAATCAACATTCAGAAAGCATATGTTTTTTAAATTCATGGTAGCAGAAATGGAAGCTGAATTTTGCGATGCTATGAATCAGAGGATAATTAACTGTATAAATTCATTAATGTATTAGCAGCAGGTGTCGCAAATTCCTTAAACTATTTATTTCAAATTTTAAACCTTTCCCATTACAATGTGTTCAACTGTAAGTTGCTTAGAGTATAGTATAATGTAAGAGATTTTCATTGAAATCGAAAATGTCCCACCCTCCTCGAAAAGAAATCCTGTCGATGTATGCTAGTTATTATTATAACAATATTGTTATTAACATATATTAATATATATTACTAGCAAATACACAAAATAATTATTAATTATTCAAAAAGCATAAATACTGAATAAAACTATACATTTATGTACAAAAATTTGTTTGCTTTCAAACTGAAGACAACATTAGTATTTACATATTATCAAATTACTTATCTTAAAGGACCAATTACAAAACCTCATATACCTACTGAAAGAAAAAAAAAGTCACTTTTAATATCAATTGAAAGGATACATTCTTAGGCCTTAATACCACTATAATTATTTATAATACATCCTTAAAAACTGTTCCAAATCAAATAATTTAAAAGATGTTAAACACGATAAAAACGAAACTAAACCTTCGAATTTCTACTAAAATGATATTATTTATACATATTTATAAATTTGATTTTTAAACTATCGAAAAAATTAGCCTAATAAATCGTTTTTTACAAGCATTGCTTATCAATTAAAAAAAGAATATATATATATATATATATATATATATATATATATATATATATATATATATCAGAAAAGGAAGAGTTCTAAACAATTTTAAGCAAATGTAAAATATATGTTTAAATAGATAGTCTGGTGTATTTAATCAAACAAGCAATAAGCATGAATTGAAAGAATAGATTGTTAAAAACTTGTATACTATATAACCACTTGTAATACATCTTTTAAAGCTGTTCTAGCTCATAGGACTTGGGCACGATAAAACTAAAAATAGATATTTTCAAATTCTTCGAAAATGATACTTATACGTATTTACCATACACATAATTTCGATTTTAAACAGATAGAACTAATTATCTTACGGAAGCATATTTTAAAAGCATTATTTTGTTTACTTTAAAAACTATAACAAAATAGTTCTAAAGAATTTAAAGCACCGTAAAATCATACACATTTAAAAGGTATTCTAAGGTATGTAAACAAATGAACAATAAGAATTAAATATCTACTTATTGTTTCGGGAATTTTCGTTATTCTTGCATGTTATAGATTAAAATGAAATGAAATTTAAAAATAACAAAATGTAACATTTATCTCTTTTAAGCTAAGTAAATTTATGCTAAGAAAACAGATAGGATTAGTTATTGCTATAAGGTACAGAGATCAGCCGGTTTTTGCATTTCGCCTACTGCAGGTCACGTGACTCTCTTCCTTGAAATCAGTGCGCCGGCCTGTTAGAGGTGGCTGTAGTTAAACACAGCGCTGGAGGACATACTAGCTGATTATTAACTTTTGTATGAAATAACATAATGACGGCGCAACTTTCTGTCAATTTGTTTTATAGAGTTTGACGCTACGTTACTTTGTTTCCAGTTCACAGAGATGTTGTTTTATTAGATATAAATTAACTGTAAATAAATTACATTGAAAATTACAGAAAACACCGATTTCGCAAGTAACTATAATATCCCTTTAAATTTTTTTATTTTATTTAAATTTTAAAAGAAACGAAAGTAGACTGATTTCAATTTATTTTTTATTTATTTAAGTCAAAGAAAGAGAAAAATAAAACAAATTAAATTGACAAGTGTTTAATTTAATGTTACTTAAAAAAATGTTATTGAGAATAATTGTAACCAAAATAGCTGCCGTTTCATAGCTGCCAAGCCAAACCTTCCAATGTTTTTCAAATCCAACAAACATGTTTTAAACCAGAAAATGTATATTTGATAAGATATGCATTGCTTCTATTTGGTATTTATTGGATTTTATTTCTTAAGTAAAACTTCCTATTTAAAATATGTCTATTTGACTAGGGTGGAAAAGAGTAGTTTTGGAGATATGTCGTTTAAAAATACTTTAAAAATTGCTCCTATCAAAATCTTTTATGGAATAATTTAAAAACAAGGCAAATAAAACTTTGATCTCCCTCTTTCACTGTATTAGAGTAAATATAACGCATGAAGACTTTTTTTCTGTGTATGTACTTAATTTCAAATGAAATATTGTTTGTCTCTCTTGAATCTAGAAATAATACAAACACGTTTATGATTATGTAACGGTTTCATCTTTATTTGATTTCTTTAAAAAATTTCCACATATTTACAATAAAATGCATTCCATAATATGTATACCTTTAAAAAATATGTTTCTATTTTTACGGCAAAGTTTTTACATAGCTTATTTCTTTTTCTTACGCAACTTTTATAATTCATAGCGCATTCAGTGAATCAATTTAAATACAATTTTGTGTAATTACTCTTTATTGGTGATAATAGATATTTTTTTAAATTATGTTTAGTAATAATGCTTTATGATTTTGGTTAACTTGGACATATTTAAATTATTTTGTTCTCTTGTTTTAACTTTCGCAAAAATTCTTAGAAATGATGAATTTTAGGGTATTATGAGATGCGGAGTAGGATATTTATTACAGAAAATGATTATTGTATCAAGAAATTCTATGCATTTTACATTCGTGCTTTCTTCTGTTATTTCACTTAAAGTGCGTCCCATCTAAATGTTTTCTTAACCCATCCGCTAAAATAGTGATATATGGTATGACTATAATATGTTTATGAATAAACAGATTATAGTTTAAAATACAAATTATTTTGTGTTAGGTATGTATTTTTGCCTTCTTTTTATTCTAGTTTTGTTGTAATTGATTTTAAGACTAGTAAAATAGTTTATCCATCAAGACTGTATTTCCCATCTATTATCCGTGAATCAATAGACCCGCAAATCTATATGCGTAGCGAGAACATATGCAATGAATCAGCCTCTTTTGAAATACCTAAAATTTGGCACGAGGTATTTTTCAATTTTAAAAAATCAATAAGGAAATATTAATTTTCAAGTTTACAGTTGAGTATTTTTAAGCACCTGCTTTTATTAGACTTATAATCTCGTGCTTTATGTTTTTCAAGTTTATTTTCAAATTTTTGCGAGAATAACTTGTTTATCGTGTGGATCTTGATAATCGCGCCGTTTGTGCGTTCTAAACATATCGATCATCCTATAAAAGGGTTTTTATAAGCCTTTTTTGTGTTCTGTTTTTTATCACTTTAAGTATTTACATCTGTATTTCACAGAAAATTAGTGATTTTATTATATTATAATGTAATTTTCATTAAAATATTATCAAAGATTGGTAAAAGAAATATGGATGTTCTTAATGGATTATTATTGACATCATCAGACTCAACCATCACAGTATGAGACCTCTACTTGGAGAAAAGAAACTGATACATTTTGTGAAGAAAGTTTAAATATGTTATTACCTTTTAAAACAAGTTTATCTCAAAGTTAGGAAACTGACAGTAGTAAAAGTGAAGAGGAAATTGCAGAATAAAATAAACTTTGAAGTGAATGCAGTATATAAGAAAATGCACTTGTTTTGTAGTTAATCAGTTATCTTTATTATAACTAATACGTAGTATAATTAGTAAATATACATTATTTTGTTGTATTTTATACATTAACAGCAAATTCTTATGAATAAATGTCCCTTTTTTACACTTACACATCGAATTTAAAACGTAGATTGTTGATTTGAATCATTGTTTTCAGTTTGAGTGCTCTTTGTCACACCATTGTGTGCAGTACGCTCAAATAATTTTTTTTTGTACCATTTTACAGTTTGTTGTAACTACAAGTAAGTTCAAATATTTAATTTATGAAGTCGTCTTTATATTAAGTTTAACTTTTTACTATTTTATTGCTAACAATAGTAACATTGAATGAATTTTGACGAATCCACGTTTTTACAAACATCATTACTTCCGCCTATCCTTTTTAGATATTAAACCATCATTTTTTGGGGGTTTTATTATTATTGTGTTTTTTGTAAATGGTGTGGGATTTCATAAACACCCGCGAATTGATATGAAATCACGTTCACCAGAGCAGATAGCCCATTGCAATAGTGTATAGGTATGACAATTAGAAAGCTTAAAACAAGATTAAAACAGCATATGGCAGATATCAAATATGACAGAAGAGATACAGCTCTGGCAAGATTACATAGGATCGAAATTTTAAAAATTGATTTTAAGAGTAGTAAAATAATTTATCCACCAAGACTGTATTTCCCATCTATTATCCCTGAATCAATAGAAATCTATATGCGTACTGAGAACATAAGCAATGAATTTCCTCTTTTGAATTACCTAAAATTTGGCACGAGGTGTTTTTCAATTTAAAAAAAACAATAAGGAAATATTAATTTTCACGTTTGCAGTTGGCTATTTTTAACTACCTGCTTTTATTACACATGTGATCTCGTGGTTTATGTTTTTCAAGTTTATTTTCAAATTTTTGCGAGAATAGTTTGTTTATCGTGTAGATCTTGATAATGGCGCTGTTTGTGCTTTCGAAACATGTCGATCATTATATAAAAATAAGCCTTTTTGTGTTCTGCTTTTTATCACTTTAAGCATTTACATCTGTATTTCACTGAAAATTAGTGATTTTATTACATGATAATGTAATTTTCATTAAAATATTATCAAAGATTGGTAAAAACAATTCAAGCATAAAAATTACCACTAAACGTGAATACTAAAATAAATAAATATATATATAAAATAAAACATTGCTTTGCTATTAAAAGCAAAATATTTAAAAAATTGTAAAACAAAATAATCAAGACCATGTTCTATCAAAGCAATCGGATTATTAAAAAGTATTCATATATTAAAATGCATCTTTTTAATAAGTTGTATGAAACTGGAAAATGACTGCAAATATGTAATTGGAGAAATGTTTTTAGATATCTGAAATTTAAATTATAGATTAGAAATCCGTTTTGTATTCTAATTTTGAATATGTGTTTGAAATATTTACGGACATTCAGGGGTTCTTTTTTTAACAGACTTCCACAACAAAGGAGGTTTTTCAATAAATTTATTTGTGTGAGTATATATATCAGGCGAAGAGGCGAAATGCATCATGTTCTTTTTTAAAATAGTAAAATGCTCTTTACGTTGTTCCCAGCGATTATTCATAAAAATCTTCGCGTTACGAAGTACTTCTAAATTTGAACATATGCCCAAGATCTTGCAAGAATCATTTCTGTAAAAAAACATAGTACATTATTAAATCATGCTGTACATTTTTATTTATAATTCCTTAAATCATTTAATTTAACTTTATCGTACCTAAACATTATACAATATTTTTCATTATTTCTAAACAAAATCACTTTTCTACTAAATAATGTAGTCTTTTTACTAAAAACAATGCTTAAATAATGCCGCGCTTTCAATGAATTATTTTATTGTTCATCCATGAATCTTTTTTTGTTTGCTGCCCGCTATATTAGAAGTTCTTTTCCCATTTTTAATAAGCGACCAGCTTCTTCATATAGAGCGCGTTCTAATACACCAGATTCAATCCTCACTACTTCAGCCTTACTTCAAACTAGCTTTCTTTTTTGCTCAGTATTTTTCAAATATTTTTTGTTCCTTCTGATATAGGTGTTAAGTGGAAATTAAGGATGCCACATTTCCTATCTTTATATGGAGAAATGACAGAAGTGGAAGAAAGCTTTGAAGTGGATGTCTGTTCAGGAATATTTTCTGCTATAGTAATTAAAATTGTGTTACATCACCTATGTCTTCTTCAGTTATCATATTTCTGTATTCAACAACACTTTTGTCAACATTGTAAACACCAGATCCTTTAAAACGTTTCTCGATACATTCACCCTTCCGAAGTTTTAAACCTTTGTTTCATCCTTCAAAGTCTAAATGGCTTTGGATAGTGTCTGAAGACGGGTATCTTTGTATCATGTCATCCGAATTTTTCTTCAGAAATGCTTCAGTGGGGCGAAAACCCCAACATCCAAAGGTTGTAGGGTGTGGCTTGTGTTTGTCTGAAGTAAAATAATGATTATTTCATTGTCTATGGCTTGCATTATCGGTTTGTACACCGGGGTATAAAATGATATAGGAACGATAATTTAATTGACTAAATAAATATGATTATATTAATCCACATATCAACCATATAGATTTGTTGTTGTTTTTTTCAAACTAAATAGACGATATAGACATAAAGAAAACATCTTGAAGCAATTATTATTACAATATAATAAATTGCATTTACATTGGATATGCAATAGGAACAAAATGCGGAACGGATTTTTGTAAATTATAGAAATATTACACGTCAATTGGGCTTCCTTTGGGTTTAATAATTTAAATACTTCGAACTTGTCGGAATGTTAAAACACGCCATGTCTCACAAATGGCAGATTTTAATTTTGATTTCGTGCTATACCATTTGACCATTTTTCGGTAGACATTTCACACTACAATAATCCAAACGTTTTCCATCGGATTTAGGTCCGAACTATTAGCCGGACAATCAAGTGTGGGAATCTTATTATCTTCAAACCACTTCTTTGTGTGTTTTGCTGAGTGAATTGAGGCATTGTCTTGATGAAAAATATAGTTAAAGCCAACAATTTTTTCATCCTGGTTTAACAAATAGCGTTCTATCATGTGAATATAGGTAGGGGAAAGTAGGGTAAAACCAGGTACCGGGGTTTTCCTTTGTTGAGAAAATTCTAAAAAGGGAGAAAAAATCGGAAACTTCACAAAAGTGTTTAGGAACATCTGGGCTATTGAAAAACAATACCTGTTGTCACAGGAAAAATTTTCCCTACTTGGGAAAAGGCGTTTTCTAGGACTACGTGAAACAGCTCCAAATTTTCGTGGTAGGATAAACCCGGGTACTAATCATAAATTGAGTTTTTACACTTCCAGTAGCAAAAAACTTTATTGAAATAAATTTTGAATCAAACTTTAAAACATATATATTTTTTCAAAGTCAGTACTTTAATTTTTCAAGTTTTCAAGCAAGTTTTAACGTTGTCGCGTAATGGCTTTCTCACCTTTTATTTCTTGTATCTGCTGCACTCCTTATGTACCCACTCCTTGCAGGATGAACATGATATCCATCCTTCACCACCTGTTGAGTGAAGAAATAATTCTTTGTAGAATTCAATGCAAAACCACGGATATCCCGTTTTTCCCCAACAGATGACAAAAAATCAACATAGTCGTTCTCTTGGATAGCTGGATGTAGTGTACACACTTCTACTTGGCATCAAAATATCGTGTGAAAGCTATAGAAAACAGATTTACTTACGTAAATCGATCCGTCAGTCTGGATGTATTTAAAAATCAGAAAAAACGGCGAAAATTTAAAACTTTTGACATAATTTTTTTTCCAATAGCACTGCAGGGTCACAGAGATTAACCCACTTCTAAAGACGATGGCAAACTGCTAGCGGTAAGTTACTGTAGTTAAGATGGGTGCTGTCCACAAGGCAGAACGCATCAACGAGAAAACAGGGTACCCAGTTTGACTCACTTACCCAGTTTTATCCAACTTTTTTCTATGTCTATTTTGTTGTCCTTCTAAAAAAAAATTCTAGGCTTATCTCCTGAGGAAAAAGCAGTCCAAACTATTAGGCCTTCCATCTAGTTGACGCTTGGAAAATACTTCCTTTTTCTTTCAAAGGTCAGGCCAATATGAATAAATACCACCCGGAGCATCGAAATTAAACTTTTTTTCGTCATGGAAAATACCTTTAGACCAAGTCTGCTTTTTCTTCAGATGTTTCTCTATAAACTGAATGTGGGCTTTTTTATGGACAGATGTTAAACGCGGACACCGACATGGTTTTACATCTTTAAGTATTCCCGACTTTTTTTTATTGCTCTTCTTATAGTTCATACTGATACTGGCATCTTTATCTGGCTTCCAATTTCCTTTGCTGTCACTCTTATGCTTGCGACCGTGCGATTGATTAAACTTTCGGATCGTTTCGAAAGAATTCTAGGCCTTCCTGTAGATTTTGCAGTTACTATAAGTAGTTGGATTCTGTAAGAAAGTAAAGAAATTCTTTGAACGTTTAATTTTATCTGCCATTTTTTGAAGTGACATTCCGGTGCTGTTATAAGCTAGAATTTGGCCTCTTTCGGCAGACAAGTCAGAAAACATTTTCCTCTCTCCATCATCAAAAAGCTTTGCTAACTAAATGAATGTGCTCTGAATCTCTTTTAAATGATTTGTATGCAAAAATATCAACCAATCACGAGCCGTGGTTTCGAAATATTTACGGCATTCTTATCATTTTTCTTCATCGTAAATATATATTAAATATATATTTTTCAAAACATTTAAAATATGTAGATGCAATTTTTGTAAACGATTGCTTTAATATTAATTTGAATATCATGTATTTAATTTTAACACAAAGATTGCGCATTAGCATAGCAAATGCAACATACTCGCATAGCAATGTACTGATTTTTTTTTGTTTTTGTGTCGTTCCTATCATTTTGCACCTCTCATGTATATCGGGTGGCTGCCACAAGCATTAAACATTAAAACAATCGGTTTTTAAAGTTGTTTTTACATGTTTGGCCTGAACGATTTAACTCAAATAACTTATGTATTCCAGAAGGAGTACTTATGAAATACAAACAAACACACTTTTAATATATAAGATTAAGATATTCACTATTTCAAGGATATTTTTTTGGAGGGTCTAAACAATTTTTTATCTTGTGCACAGCCAAGAAACAATTGATACAGTTTTATTCTCACACGTTTTTAAAATTAGCCAAAATAGTCATTAGTGTTGCAATTGTATATTTTTAGAAAATATTATTTATAATAATTAATTTATGTGCTTAAAGTGCTTATTTAATGTTAATGTTCCCATTTTAGTCAAATAGTCCAGGCATTAGGGGATAAAAAAGAGCATATAAAGGAAAGTTTTGGTGTAGTTTTTTTTTTTTTTTTTTTGGGGGGGGGGGGGTGTTTCTTTATGTTTTTTGGGTCGCTGAACACGAATCCGAGGTTTTCCAACAAAACTTTTTCCGGGAAATACGTTTTTTTTTTTTTTTACAAAAAACGTTTTTTTTTACATAAAACGTGTAAAAAAACGGACTTTTCTCCGTTTTTTCAAAGTAATTCCAAAATTGTGCATTTTACGTGAAACTCAGCAATATATGAATTAAAGAGAATAAAATTTTTTATATTTTATGTACTGAAAGTTTTTTTCCCTGATGAATGGTTTAGCCGTGAGAGTACCGCAAAAAAGGGTGTTAAAAACAAAAAACTGTAAAAAAACGGGAATTACGGTAATATATGTCGATGTAACATGGAAACTAACCATTTTACGCAAACGGTAACCATTAATGATACTAAAGATTATATGTTTGACTATATTTTATACATTTGAGGTAGAGGAAAAGTGCGGATCCTGCGCTAGGGGAAGGTGGGAGCAATGGAGCAGTTCCACCTTCTCTCATGAGTCGAAGGTGCTCCTCCGCCGGAGTGCTCATACTGTAAGAGGCGGTAAAATTGGGAGGTGTAAGAGACAAAAAACTGTAAAAAATGGGAATTACGACCCTGTACGTCGATGTAACATGTAAATTAACCATTTTAAACAAACGTTGACTGTTAATGATACTAAAAACTATATGATTGACTACATTTTACAATGAAGTTGCCTGATAATAAATACGGCGACTCATTATGAATCATTATTTAATTATAAATTATTATGTACATTAGTAACAAACATTAGTATATTTACATGAAGTCAAAAAGCAAAATTCTTATTTCCGCAATCTTTTATTTGAAAGTCCCTGCTGTTCATCGACATCTACAACATAGAAAATAGACGTATGGAATTAGTGGATTTTTTATTTACTACCAATATTATAGAATAAATGTTTTCTTAATGGTAAATATTTCATACCTTGTGGCATGGCTTGTTCTTCTTCCATTGGGTTCACGGATTAAATGGATGGGCAGTCCATCTCCAGCTCGGTTTCAGGGTATAACTCGTCTTTCTCATCTTGATTCACCACTGAGATGTTGTTGCAGTTCCCTTCGCAGTTGAGGCACATGTTGTAACAACAAAGACCTGCCTTCTTACACCCACAATTTGGTTGACAGTTCTTTTTGCACTTACATGATACAAGCTTCAACAACGCAGGAGAGCAGGGGATAGTAAAGTAAATACAGGCTCAAGACCAATATTTGTTTTTTTCCATCCCCACTCTTCAGCATTTTTTTCAACTCCTAGCCATTGCTGCACATGGTGATATACTCTTAAAGAGTGCTGTCGTGCTGCAGCTGCAGATGGTGGTAAAGCAGCAATATTTGAATTGTATTTAAATGCTGACTTCTTGTACGAAATATACCTTAGGTGGTTCAGCGAAGGCACATTCGTCCCACTATAACCGTACATCAAGACCAGGAAACGTTCCCCAGCAGCTGCAATCCTCTCTTGAGTAGCGTTGGAGTCTTTAAATACTTTAACAGCGTCAGCAACATCTGAATTCTTCACAAGAGTTTTGAGGAACTTCATTTTTCCTTGCATAAATGGTGCTGACGTTGTATCACACCAACTCATAGCATGTAGGAAGAGGATGTTTTCCGCAACCGTTGAACTCACAGCATTAATTGGAGAAAATATCACTGGAGAAACAGTGTCCTTTCCAGGTTTTAAAAAGAAAACGTTTTCAACCCTGCAGAGAGCTATCAAAATGACCAAGAGGTCTACATCCTCCCCAAGTATAATCACCGTCCCATTTGATGGAGCCAAGGACAAAGCAGTGTTTATAATCAAGGTGTCTGCGTTTTCTTTTGCTTGCTTGCATGTAATATCTGCTGATGAGAACTTATCACTCATCATAGATATTAACGGACACTTGTTTTTTGGGTTAGCAAAAACTTTTCTTTGCAAATGGTAGGTATCATTGTACCGTCAAACAATATATCAATTGAAGAATGTTTCCTTGCTCGTCTCATACGCTCAGCAGTTTTTGTACCACCTTGTAAGTCATCAGGGTAGCCATCAAAGACAACTACTGCCTGCGGTTGGTACCGTGACTGTACGTACTCAACATATTTATCGCAGATTGTTGAAAAAGGCTGATTCTTAGGCCAAACAACCCTATGCAATAAAAACTTTTAGGAACTGAAGTACGTGTCAGCTCTTCTAAGCGAAAGTGTGTTTTACTTATTTTATTTTTCTGTTATTAAAAAGGCAAATTAAAAAGTTTATTTTTTTATTATTATTTTATTTTTATGAGGAAATGGAGATTTTGGTCACAGACATACCATTTTTATTTTTTTTTTTAGTTATGAAGAAAACAATGAACCTCAGATGCATAAAATACAGTTAATCATATGACGTACGTACAGTGCCGTAATTCCCGCTTTTTGTTTTTAACACCTATCTTTGCGGCACTTACTAATATTTGTTGCTAATGTACATAATTATTTATAATTAAATAATGATTGATAATGAGTCGTCGTATTTATTATGAGGCAACTTCATTGTACAATTTAGTTAACCCTATTTATTTTAGTATCATTAATAGTCAACGTTTGCTTAAAATGGTTAATTTTCATATTACATCGATACAGAGCCATAATTCCCGTTTTTTATAGTTTTTTCTCTTTTATCCTCTCCCAATGTTACCGCCTCTTAGAATACGAGCTCTCCGGAGGAGTAGCACCCTCGACTCATGAGAGTAGCTGGATCTGTATCACTGCTCCCACCTTCCCCTGGTGTCGGATCCGCACTTTTCCTCTACCTCAAATGCATAAAATATAGTCAAACATATAATCTTTAGTAACGTTAATAGTTAACATTTGCGTAAAATGATTAGATTCTATGTTACATTGACATACAGTACCGTAATTCCCGTTTTTTTTTTTACAGTTTTTTGTTTTTAACACCTATTTTTGAGGCACTCTCACGGCTAAACTATTGATCAGAGAAAAAAACTTTCAATACATAAAATGTAGGAAATGTTATTCTCTTTAATTCATATACTGCCGACTTTCATGCAAAATGCATAATTTTGGAATTATTTTTAAAAAAACGGAGAAAAGTCCGTTTTTTTACACTTTTTTGTAAAAAAACGTATTTCTCGGAAAAATTTTTGTTGGAAAACCTCGGATTCGTATTCAGCGACCCAAAAAACATAAAGGGACCCAAAAAACAAAACTACACCAAAACTTTCCTTTATTTTCTACCAAATGACAGGACTAAAATATGACAAAATACTTTAGCTTTCGTGCAATTTCTATTTTTTTTTAACCTTTGATGAATGACTGATACATTCTAAAATATTAGATTCCTTAGAGGGAGGGGGGGGGGGGCAACTGCCCTCCTACCCTCAAATGGCGCCCCTGGATCGATAGCAACCAAATCATAAAAAATTTCGTTATTTTTAAAAATAAATTATATAAAATAAAGGAAAACCAAAAGACATTTCATTTTCCACAATATTAACGGTATCATAGTTTACATTGTCAATTTCAATGAAGATTAAATACTGTTCATTAAAGAGTAATATCAAAAAGACAGTTCACAATAAAAAAAAAAGGTCATAATTTCTCAGCATAAATAGTTTTATACTTATTTCTAAGTAATAATTAGTTATTCCAAAACATGGAATACCCTAACGTTTAGCATATTCTTATTCATCTACTGTTAGAGAAACCAGTTGCGAAGTATGTTTGAAACGATACTTGTTGCGTTTACTAGAAAGAAAAAAGAAATAATATTGTCCAATCGTTTTGTTTGTAAGAAATTATGTTTATCCCTCCCCGTGCAGGGGAGAAGAAGTGTAAGAAGACAATATTTCTGTTTAATGCGTTATGCAACAAAAAGCTATTATCAAATACTTTTAATAGTAACTATTTATTTTAAGAATTAGATTGTATAAAGTTATTTCATGATATATTTTATTTACTTCTCTTCATTTGAATCAGTAAACAAATGTAAAACCATATCACTGCAAATATATAAAAAGAAAAACAAAGAAAAAATTGTAAAAATAAAAAAAGTTTTTAGACATTGATAATAATATAATTGGGGGGGGGGGGGGTCGATAAATGATAACGTATGGTATCGTAAGGGGGGAAGGGGGTTAAATATAACCAAAGCATGGATATCGTTATATATGTTACAGCCCCTTACGGAATGGCCATAAAAATATCTTGGGAATTTGTTTGGTTTACATGATTTATTTCAAACTTTATGCATTTTTATTAAGCATAAATGTACAAATGTACAAATATGCAAATAACAAAAATATAATTTAATGGTGATATTGTGTTTTATCAGATTATCATTTCCTGTAATCATTTCATATAAACAGCGATTTATTTCTCGATATAACACTTGGGGTATTTTTATTGAAGCAAAATCAAATATTTAGGTAAACCAATTTACTAAATCAGTCCTCTTATCGTTTAATAGGTTCATTTTTTGGAATTATCTTTCATGTATTTTATAGTGAAGACTGCATACTTTTATTTACATAAAAGAACGAAAACCCATATTATTTCATACGTTAGAAAAACCTCCATTCACTTTCGACTGTATTTTAATCATTTTTACCCAAGATGCATATCGGTCTCCTGTAGAAAACGCTATACAGTTAGTTTTATTACATTACAATAAATTTAAATGATCTGAAAAATAAATTATTGTTATCTTGATCCGTTTGATTAATATCTTGTCGTGATACACTGTAGTTAATCCATATCTGCAATTCGAATTATTTATAGATATTCTATTTAAAAAAAAAAAAAAACTACACGGTCGTTTGGCAGTTTATCGTTATTTTTTGCCGTATTTTGTTCATTTTAGAGATAATTAATAGTTTTTTGCTAATTAAGAATAGAAATTTTTATTTTCTGAACTTTATAAAAGCTAATTTTAAACTAATTTAATATTTTAACTAATTATCTAAAAATTCAATCCTTACTTTTTCTGCCTATTATTTAAATATCTCTATGTTGTTTTAAAAACTAAAGTGACGAATAAAACGAAATAGCTGATTTTAAGTATCTTCACAGATTTTTTAAAATGAGGTATCATTGCTTATAATTCACGTGCAACGTTATTTTAGTCTCAAATTTAAAAAACTACTTCATTAGATTTTTCTACATTGTTTTATTTTTCTGAGATGCTTTTTGCCTTTGATATCAGAAACTTAACGCTACCATGTTTGGTCTAATTAGTATGGAGAAGTTGTCTCCTATAAGTAAGCAGTAAGCAACCTGATGTTTACTTCTTGGCGTTTGTTTGACGGACTTTTTTTTAAAATGGGCTTTGCATAACGACCGTCCTGCTTGATACCCTTTAATATGATGTTTTATAATTGAAGAAAACAATGTGAGGTTGTTTCACCAAAAGTTACACCGTGCAAAGAATCTTCAAATGGACTTATTTGTTACATTGTCAAACCATAAAAGCCGCAAAAAATGTATCTTCTTCTGCTATCTAGATTCGCAAATTACTTTTTCTATGTCACCTGGGGAATCAATTTCGTGAAGATGGAATCTTAAAATAATGTCCAAAATATTAGTGTTTAATTTGGGACTAGAAAATTAGCAAATATTTAAAGATTTCCCTACCTTAATCTTTAGAGGAAGCATCCAAAATGTAAATTTATCTTTCCTTATTACTGCTCTTCGAGGAATGTAATATGTATTTACCTCATTTTCATTAAACTTGCATTCTTCAATTATACCTAAACACAATCATAACCCATTTAATATTTTCTGATATTCATTAAATAACCATCCATTTTTGCACAAATTGCTTTTAATCCCATAAGTCTATGTTTTGCTACACTAAAATATGATTCTAATTCATTTTTATTTACTTTCCACAGAAGTTTTGTTTCATATATTCTATTAACAAAATGTAAATTACAATAAAGAAATCAGCAGCATGTAAATACTTTTGTAAAAATAGTTCATTTTTACTATCACAAATACCCAAAACGTTCTAAATTCCAAAATCACTGCAAATCAAAATTTTCTGATTCATTAACAGATACAAAATGAGAATTAATTGTTTCATTACTTTCATAATTTATTTTCCAATTTATCTTCTAACTAAACATTGTATTAGCTTCATATAAATGGTCGTTGATTTCTTGAACGACTCTCTGTACACTTCAAAAATAGTCATTACCAAGCAAAATTTGTATTTCGTTGGGGGATTCGTTGGGGGTTAGATGAAGCATCCAAAACATAAATTTATCTTTCCTTATTACTGTTATTTGCGGAATGTAATATTTATTTACCTCATTTTCATTAAACTAAAAATCTGCAATTATACCCAAACACAATTATACCCAAACTCCAATTATACCCATTTAATATTTTCTCATTCATTAAATAACCATTCATTTTTGCACAATTTGCTTTTAATCCCCAAAGTATGTTTTGCTACCCTAAAATTTGATTCTAATTAATTTTTATTTAATTCCACAAAAGTTTTGTTTCATATATCCTATTAACAAAATGTAAATTATAATAAAGAAATCAGGAGCATGTAAATACTTTTGTGAAAATACTTCATTTTTACTATCACAAATACCCAAAAGTTTTAAATTCCAAAATCACTGCAAATCAAAATTTTCTGTTTCATTAACAGATACAAAATGAGAATTAATTCTTTCATTACTTTCAGAATTTATTTTGCCATTTATCTTCTAACCAAAAATTGTATTAGCTATATATAAATGGTCATTGATTTCTTGAACGACTCTCTGTACACTCCAAAAATAGTCATTACCAAGCGAAATTTGTATTTCTGATTCGTTGGGGGAGGGGTCTGCTAACTTCCATTTCTTACTTGAGACATATTTTGTAATTTATGGATCAGAGATAGGAGCCGCCAGAGTTATTGCACTAATAAAATCAATAGCTAAAACCTCCCTATTTATTAAACGGCAATAATTAATTTTACTCCTTAATTAATTTTAAAAACATATTCATGTTCACAACCTTGATCAATACCAAAAGCAAAAACTGTAAATGTTCCACTCAACAGTCAGATTTAATTCAAGAGCTACTGTTTGTTAAAGCTTATTTTTGCTTCTAAAATCCATAAAAAACGGGACAAGTTTTGATTTTGAGTAATATTGTGCAGTTATGCAATACGTACGCAATAAAACAGTATGCTTGGCCTTTTTCAAATTATAGTAAAAAAGAAACAACGGTCTGATTTAAAGAAACTTCTGGTTACAAATGTTTCTTAAAACAAAATTATATTTTGTATTCAGTACTTTTACACTTCTCACACGGTTGTAATTTTATACGGCACTGCGATGATAAGTGCGACCTGGTAACACCTACTTCCTTTAACACTAATCTTTTATCATTAGCTCATGTTTTACATTCAGAAGATAAAAAGATCATTATTTTTATAAAATACACAAAAGACTAACATTAGTATTCAAAATATTAGCATAAAATTCACTTGAAAATTTTCTGGTTTTCTTTTATGCGTGAACGATGAGATTGCGTCATTTTTAGAGTTCGTCATAGACAAAACTTTTTTTCTGCATTCTATTTTACACTTAAGGCTATTCTCAAATCAAAGGGCCTACTTTCAGACACATTTTTTAATTCATTTTTGTTCAGAAACGTGTGAAAGGGACAGGTATTGTTATTCAGAAATTTTGTAATCGAAACACGTTTTCCATTTCTTGGTAAAGGCGGAAGATCTTTCAGAAAACACTATCAGAAAGGAGAAAAACGCGTTGTCACGTGACACAAATCGCTGAAAAAAACTCATTGAACACTTTACATGATGCTACTTATTAATAGTATTTCAATGGTTTCTGATAACTTCAAATAATCGTGATTTCTTTTAAGCAATTGTTTTTTGAAATATTATTAGTGGCAGAGAACACCATGCTTTTTCAATGGCTACTTTTACTTCTTTAGTAGAGTCATATTGCTTTCCATTTTTATATGCAATACTTGTCAATTAGTCTGAGCTTACTAGTGGCCAGGTGCTTGCAGAAATATGGCCTTAATGGCAGGGTTGCGGTACGAAAACCACTTCTACGTGCTACAAACGTAGAAAAGGGTACGCATTGGCTAAACAGCATAAAGATTGGACAGAGGAACTGGGAAAGACGCGCCTTTGGACCGACAACGAATCTAAATTTGAAATTTTTGGCTCGCATCGCAGGGCGTTAGAGTGTTTTCTCCCAAAGTGTTTAGAGACAACAGTTAAGCGTGGAGGAGACAATGTGATGGTGTGGGGATGTTTCGCGGGCAACCAAGTTAGTGGATTAGTCATAATCAATGCAACAGTGGATCAAAAACTTTACCACAACATATTAGTGCATCATGCGATTACCTCTCGAATACTGCTTGTAGGTCATAATTTCGTTTTCCAACAAGATAACGATCCAAAACATACGTCCAAGATGTGTACTAATTACCAACACTTAGGGTCTCCTGGAGTCTCTAAAGAAATGCTGGAGTCAAATTGATCACCAAAAGCTGTAAAAATTAGTATTGGGATGCCAAGGATATGCAAAGCACTTATCAAAGCTAAGGGTCTTTACTTCGATGAAAGCAGATTACCTAAAACTACTTGTCTAAAAGTCAAAAAAAGTTTTTTTTTATTTCTTTACTGTTCAAACAGTTGTTTATTTTATAAACAAAACCAATAAAACAGATTTCATTTCGTTATTGTGTAGTTCAATTGAAAATTTCTTAATCTGGAAATAGGAAGAGAGTTGCTGAAAAATCGTTCTCAGTTGCAGAAAAATCAGTCCTATCGGACACGTGTTGAGAACGATTTTTCAGCAACTCCCTTCCTATTTCCAGACTGGTCAAACTTCTGCTACGCTTGATAGTATAGTCACAATGAAGTTGTCCTCACAAACAGTTGTTCCTTTTGGAAGACCGGTTCGTTTCTTTTCTTTTCTTTTTTTTTTTTTTTTTTTGGTAACATTTTGGTCGGTGTTTGACTTTTGTTCTATAGCTTCGATGCACGGTTCCAACGGATACTTACAACTTTGTGGATTATTAAATAATAACAAACTTCTTTGATAGCAGTAATTTGGACACGTTTCGACGCTTAACTCAGTTTTTTTTAGGAATTTGACTAATTAGAGCTTTAAGGAAACTTGTTGACAATTTTGAACGTAAGAAAACAGCACAACCACACGTTGATATGTACGATTATTTAAGATCACTTCCCGCTCACACGACACGTTGTAGAAATGCAACTGAAGGCAAAGCGCGCAAAGTACAATGCTGAAGTTATGTCTTCAAGCATTAGATTAATTTTTTAACACATTTCTTTCGGATTTTTGAGGTGAATCGGTACGTAAGTAATATATTTTGTTATACTTCATACTCCATTCATACACAAGTAGCAGAATGTGCGATAAACAAGCGTTTTTTCAATTTCTGGGGTGGTGGGGGGGGGGGGGGGGTTGCTCAGACTTTTGACAGGTATTGTACTTCACGGGTTAATATACATAACACAAACGTTCTCAATTGGGTTTAAGTCTGGACTTACAGCTGGCTAATCTAAAACGTTAACATTTCGCGCTGAAAGTCTGTTTCGTACTATGCGAGTTGTGGATTGAAGCATTGTCGCGCTGAAATTTCAACTTAAGACCCCCTGAGATGTCACCAAATATTGCTCTAACGTCTTCTGAAACATTGTTGAATCTTGTTTTCCATGGAGAAATTCAAAGGAATTTTGGCCATGCCATTAATGTTAATCATCTCCTAAACAATCAGAGACTTACCGTCTTGTCTATCGAAGGAAGTACGCGGCTTTTCCCTGAGGTCATGCCAGTAACAATTCCAGCCATCCCCGACTATCCAGATTCCACATTTTTTCGTCGCTGAATAATAAGAGTTCAATCCATTCTGTCCTGTTTATGGTATAATTTTAGGCACGGTTTGCAAGATCTTTTTTTTTCCAATAATGTTTTTGCTGTCTCTTATGTTTCTATATATTGTGACACCTTTGAGACATTGACACGGAGATTATTTTTTATTTTCCTTATGGACATATTTTGTTTTGATACCAATATTCCAATTTCGATCAGTCTGAACACTTGTTATACGTGGTCACCTGCATTTTGGATTTCGGTCGAAATTGTTATTTCTAGCAAGTACTCGGTATATTCTTCGCTTTGAATGTTTTAAAAATCTAGGAATTTCCATAACGGGCTTATTTTTCTATTTCAGTTTAAAAATCTTTAAAATTTCCTCTTTTATTAATTCATAGCTTTCGGCATCTTAAATAACCAACGGAAATTGAATATTCGCTGTTACATTGTTTTAGTAAAACCGTTAATTGGTTGGTTGAAACACCAATCCAGCGTTTCTTAACATTTGCATAATGTGTTAAACTTTTGAGACACAGGTTTTTTAACAAAAAATTTAAAAAAAGCGTAGTTTTTTAAATAAATAGAGCTGATGTAATCATTCTAATAGTTCTATGCTCCATTTCAATTACATTTTTAGTATTATTATCATATTTTAATGTCTGCCTAGAATTTTGAAACAGTTGCATCATAGTTTTGTTCTGTCATTGGAAACACTTCTACCGCACTATAGCCCTGATGGAATAATAACGATTTCAAATAAGCAAATTTTTTAACTTTGTATAATGATTTGGTCTGGTATATAGACGTTTCAAAACAATTTTAAAAACTTTAAACAATTTTCTACATCATTAGAAAATTTCGGAATGTTTAGTTTAGGCAATTTCGTTGTCGAACAAGAATGAACTTCTGTTACACTGGCAGTATTTGAATCATTTACAGAATAAACTGTTGAAAATATGTTTATTATATTTATTTAACCTATTTTTTATCTAAAATTTAGCATTTATTAACTGATCATTGCATTTGAAAATAGATGCAGTATCCTTTTCATATTCTATAATTTCAGTTAAATTCCCATTTCATGATTCGAACTTTTAAAAGTAGGTTCTTTTAATAATAGCATTTCCTGTATGTCTAATAATTCCTCTACTTTTGTGTTATCAATATCGTCTATTAATAACGTATCTAATTCTGAAATTAATTTCCAGAAACTTGTTCATTCAATAGAACGTTGAGTTTTTAGTTTATCTTAATTTTCCATTTCAATCTCAATTTAAATTCAATTTTTTAAAATTTTGATCACTGTTTGAAATAATTTAAATACAGTATTTTTACCTGTTCGAATGCCCAGATTTGCAAATCCGAGAACAATAATAAAAGCGCTTTCTGGTTCATATGAACATTTTTAAAAACACAAGAATACATTACTTCTTTTTTTTCCTGTTCAAATAAATTCTAATCGCAGGTTGCTGGAACCATGAAGAAAAAGAATATTTAATTCAATAAGTCATAAATCAAGTTCAAGATAGGAGAACATTTGAAGATTGAATAATGTTTGTTAAAGAGTAATAAACAAAATTCACAATTTCTCAGCATAAACATTTTATGCTTCTTCGTAAGTAACATTTAGCAACCATAAACTATAACAAGTTAATAATTAAAGTATAAAATATTATACTATAATACGTTAATAATTAAAGTATCAAATATATCTCCATACGGAGCATGCTATTTTAACGAAAACAAAACTTCACGTTCATTTCCATGAGTCTTAAATCGACATTTTTCGAACTTAAAAAATATGAGGGTAGTTCGATAAGTTCTCGGCCTGACACAGAGATAGAACAATTATGACCAAATGACAATGATGTTTGTAAAGTATGATCCTTAAAGGATTCTCGTCCTTCATATTCGACGATGAAACAGTGGTCTGCTGAATTTAAACATGGTAAGATATCAATTCACGATGATGAACGCTCAGGACGCCCAAACACCGCTACGACCGACGAAATAGTCTCAAAAATTCACAATGCCGTATTGAATGGTCACCGATTGAAGATACTCAAACTTGCTGACATTGCAAACATCTCGATAGACCGTGTCCATTACATTTTACACGATGTTTTGCGTAGGAAAAAGCTTTCCGCTCGATGCGTGCCGCGTTAATTGAACGTCGGCCAAAAACGTCAAAGTATGAACATTTCTCAAGAGGCTTCTGAAATGTATTGTGTTGCAAGTTGAAAAATAAAATGAAATATTGTCAAAAATCTTTTATTTTCTTCCTCAGGCCGAGGACTTTTCGAACCACCGTCGTACAGGGCTGCACTAAAGAATTCGCAAACAAGAGTGTGTCTTAAATGTATTAAGTTGCAAGTGGACTACATTGAAAAATAATATGAAATTATGTCAAAAATCTTGTGCTTTCACTGTCAGGACGAGAACTTATCAAACCACCCTCGTAATATAGCGTATTACTTTAGATAAACATTGTTCAAATCATAGCACTATTAAGTTACGCAGGTTAAACTTCACCATTTAAAGCCACAAAAATAGCGAACAAAACATTTTTTTTTCTCAAATCCTGATTCGTTACGTCTTTTCAAGCGTCAGGAATCAAAATAAAGCAAAACAAAAAGTTCGCGGCTCCAAGAGTGGCAGACCACGCCAAGGCAATTGAACACATATACAGAGCATTAGTTGACATACTTCAATATTATTCAACGATATTAAATAAATGTAAACTTTGAATAGAACCTAGTTTTCTTCTTCCATGATGATTAATGTATGATAACCAAATTACATTGAGTACATTTGAGTACATTTGCGGAATACCAGCTTTTTTAAATTCTAGAATTAATACGTGTATTTAAAAATTAATCCTTTTAAAACCTCTGAAAAAGCTTAGCATTTAAGTTTTAACCATTTAAACGTACTTCTAATACTAGTTCAAAAAGATATATTTTTTACAACTTTTATACTATTATTTTTAAAAATATGTTTTCTTTTATCTATTGTGTTTTTTACTCTAACAACATAGTTTTAAATACTGATAATTTTAACTTAAGAGGATAACATATCATGAAACAGATTATATCTATTATTCTTAACAACCTCTCTCGCTTTTGGTATTGACTTATGTTATGACAAAGGCAAAAGAAGTTAGGTTAGAATGACGTGGAAAAGGGTTAGAATGACAGTGGAGTAAGTCAATATTTAGTAATTTGAGAAATGAAAGGTTTTCTGAAACTTATCATATTGCCGTTGCATTAAGTGGTCCAACTTGTTTTGCTCTCTAACGACTCCCTAAATCAACTATGACTTATTTGACTGTTGCACTGAAAAGAAAATATATATGTTCAGTGAAAATATGACTATCTAGAGTTTTCAAATTTTTGACTTACTCCACTGTCATTCTAACCCCCTCATATGTTACAAAGTTAAATTCAATAGCATGTTTCAACTGATATTTTTTAGACTATAATTTGGTACAAATAACTACAGCAAGTATTAACAACAACCATAAAGTACCCTTTTAATACATTTTACCATTTAATCCAGTCAGTTATTTTCAATTTAATATACAATTAGTATTTGAAATATATTTTTTTTAATATGCATTTTAAATAAGTAGGGAGAGAAGAACTGTCAATGATATTAGGAGTTGTAAACCAGTCTTTTATTTTGAAATTCACCTTCAACCTTGAATGAGACAAAACTGCAGTATTTATGGATATTTAAAATTTCATAAATTGTTTGTTTAATAAAAGATGAGATCAGTTACATTTCCCCTCCCTCCCTTCATGAAAACCATGTTGATTTTAATCAATATAGCTTATGATTTCCGAAAATATCATTATTTGTGTCTTTACAATGCGTTCTGACACTTTGTCAAACATTAACCGCAGTATTTGGTAAAAAACTAGGCAACACAAGATCCCTATTTTCCTTTTGAAAAATAATATAATACCCTGTTTTCACGAACGAGGAAAATGCCTGAGTTGAAGGCATTTGTTACATAGTGTAAGAGTTAGATTCCTGGAGTTTTAACGATATTTTTCACAACCCTCGCATCAATATGATCGTAACCATGAGCTTTGTTATTTGATTGTTTGCAGAATTTTGTTTAGTTCACTATAAATTAAAGCGAATAAATAACCATTAACAAAAGAACCGTGTTTCTGAATTCATATATGGCAACAATCCGAGAAAGAAAACAAAAAGGTTTTTCAATTAACCCCTTCGCGACGAGCGTCCTTTACATAATTTTTAATCTGTTACCATCGGCTTTTCAAAAGAGAAATTTTCACCTAATTGAATCGCAAAAATGCTATGATTAGATAAGGAAAACCTTATAATAAAAAATAACTGGTGGGAATAATCGAGGATTCTGAGCATCTTATGCGTCACATATTCGTGTCGCTCGTTACCAAGGGATTAAGCACTCATCATTATAAGTATCAAATACATGTGAAGATTCCAAAACAGTGTGTATCATATCCGTATTTTGTTGTTTTTCAATATCTCAAAGGCACAGTTTCATACGATATAGAGGTATTTTCACTGAATAATTTTCAAGAGTTTAATTTAGATTTTTTTTTCCCTTGCGATCTTATATACTGCTTTTAATCTTGTCATAATAGGTCCGATATTTTATATTGTTATAATTTCTTTTTAATCTCTTGTACGCATCATCCAGCTTATTTCTAAGTATTTTTAAATAAGTCATATGCCATCTGATCAATGTTTTTTTTTTCCTTCAAACACAAATTCATCATAAATGCTATAATTTCCTGAAAATCTTCTGTCCAAATAACCAATTGCTTTGTATTGTCAATAAAATTAAGATCCTTTATGGCGTTTTACAGCATATAGTTTAAGAAGATTACCAAACATATAAAAAAATTAAACGCAGATTGATATAATTTTTCCTACATACTGGAACTGCTCTAATATTAAATACAATATAGCCTTAGTCACTTAATGTGCGGTTTTGATAATCCATTTTATAAGAATGAAGTAAATTGTTTGCTTCCTGACTACATAAAGTCAAATCGGGAGATAACATATTTGTAACAGACATTGAAGGGATATGTTGCATGTTGCATCTAAATCATTACTATGTACAAATTATTTTGAGGAACGTAATCGTTAAGGTCATCACCACGCTCATCATCTTTCAGGTAACCCCAAAGTTGGAGATGAGCATTAGAATATCCTTCCAAGCTAAGTCTATCATAGTTGTAGTATACATCTTCGAGGTCCACACTGCAAAGTCAGCACCAATATTTCCGGATTGACACGGGTATTGAGAATCAATCATTAGACGTGAATCACTAGTACCGATATCAATAAAAACACTATTATTTGAGAACAACTTAAGATGTATGATACTGTTGCTGACCACGGTAATTTCAGGAAAAAAGTTACAGAAAAAAGGGGTCTAGTAACCAGTCTCTTGAACGCAAGGATCCTGAAAAAGAACTATGTCTATTGAATTATCTTATAGCGTAACCAATAAATGCCAAATTAGTTGCTCTACAGTTACTTAGGCTGATTTGTAGAAACTTGAAATAAAGAAACGAAAACACAGTAAAGCTGAAAATAACTACTGGCTAGTTGGCAATTAAATTTTGAAATACAGCGGTTAAAAAAATTTACTCAACTGGACAAATATTTTTTTTTCTCAATCGATTTCGTTTCAGTTAAGCATACTTACTTCCTAGTAAGGGTGAATGTTTACATTTTGAAATAATATAAAAAATCGTAACTACCTCTTATATCATTCTATAAATGTAATAAAGAGAAATCCTTTTAAATGTTTATTTATGTAAAGCTAATAAAAGAATAAAGAAACTGAATCCATCAAAATAAAATTAAAAGGTTTTCATAATTAAATCATTAACTGTTACAATATTTCTTTAGGGTCAAAGTTTATTTATAAAGATCAGTTTTAATGGTTATTTTGGAAATTAATTAATAATTTTCTTTTACTATTAGATTTAAATTTAAAAAATATATATAAGAAACTTCTATGCATCGCTTTTTCTGTTTTCAAATGCTACTTATGTGCATTTTACTATTAATAAATATATTCACAATAACCATTAGATGGCGACTTAGTAAAAGTAACTACCATCTAGAACTGACTACTACATAAATTCCATCTATTGGTCTGTGGCTGCTAACTAAATTTACTTATTTTCAGATTTCACCCATAACATCTGAAGTGATATTATAATCTCTTAGAAATCTGCACGTTTTACACAGTATACGGTCCCTGAGCATCTGTTGGCCGAATGTCCAAAGGCTTGGCATTTGACACATCTGATTGGAAGTATGTATTTGACTATTATATTAAAATTTATATCATAGTTGCAAGTCTCCCTATTTTTGACTGCACTAATTAATAATATCAGCTTCATTTAATCGCTGAAATTTGAGATTATGTAAAGCGAATATTTGTATACGGAAAAAGGGGTAGTCAAAAATCAAGAGACTTGGCAACTTTGCTATATACATCTTCTTTCAAGATTGATTACTTCTCTACTAAATTATCTGAAAGATTGTTTCCCTTTAAGGTTCAAAATAAAATTAATTTAACACTTTGCATGCAGGAAACGTAAAAATACGTTTTAAATAGATTGGTAGTAGAAATTAGTGCTCGTACCGAGATTTTTTTTTAAGATGAAAGCATCAGGTGTAATTCAAGCGGTGTACTTACAATTGGTTGTGAGCAGGTGTCAATTTGTAGTGATGTTTGTACAAATAAATTTAGTGTTCATGTTCGAAAAGTCGTCCAAATATGTTGTAAGTGCTCTTACTTATTCTAGAAATCAAACCATAATGGAGAAATGCAATCCAACGTGATTTGACAGAAAATCTTTTTGCGATTTGAATTTGGGCGAGAAAAAGGGAGAGAGTCTGCTTCTAAAATAATTGTTATTAGTAAGATTGCCAGTCTTTTCAAAATATTTATGTAATAACTTAAAAAAAAAAACTAGTTTTTTTTATTGATTAAATTTTGGAAGTTGGTTTTAAAAAGTGATCTACGTGCTGAAAAATATTAGTGTTTTTTTTTTTTCGTTTTTTTGTTTAGGAAAAAAATATTTCTTTATTATTCACGTGCAATGCTACATTGTTTGTATTAATAAATTTTGCCAGTTACCGACAAAGTTATAAGTTGTATCACTGAGTCCTTAAGACTCAGAATAAAACATTTTTTTAGCAATGAAGTATTTTAATGGGGACAATATGTAAACAATAATTGAGTTATAATGTTAATTTTATATTTTATACTAAAGGGCTCTGCCGCCTACGAGCTACGCTCGCCAACCCCCCCTCCAGACCCCGCAGGCTCTAATTTGCTCTGTTTTAAAAAAGATTATCCGATTACGGAAGATTAAAGTATATTATCACGACCAATGCCGATCTTCTGTAACCGATTCATTTCGATTTGATTGGGAGGATTTTTCGGTTTCCAATGCCTCATTCACTGCTGCCGCAACAGATGATTGGTTAAATAAAATCAATTACACGTTCGAAAATCAACTTGTATAAAATGGTTAAGTAAAAAATGTCGCTACTTCCCGGACTTTTATAATATCTAGAAGAAAGGTTTTCTTTTAGACACTATAAGAGAATGGTTTTAAATCTGACGTTTTAAATATAAAATTTTTAAAATGACGTAATTCTCACCTCTAAATGGTTTTTGCATGTAATAATTCAATTATTTAAAATTTTTCTTTCTTTTTAATATTCACGTGCAAATATATTTTTCAATTGAAGAGTGTTTGGAAATATTATTTGACCGTTTTAAACTCTGGAAACTGTAGATAAAAACGGCTTTTTCAAACTATGAATTAAATCTCTATTCATATAATGAAATTTTGAACAAAAATTGAAAAAGCTATAAAAATTAGACAAATAAAAAAAAATGACTCGACACTGCACACCGTAATTTACTCAAGTCTATGTCTGCTAAAGATAGTTAAATTGCTATGCATAATTTTTGATCCTGTAAAACTTATTTAACTGAACTATAATGCCCGATTTCAAGATTAAATAGCACTTAAAACAATTCTTCGATTTAAAAACTGTCTTTTTCAACATATTAATCATACATTTCTCTATAAAATCTACTAGTTTTTATGCTTTTATGTGCAATAGTTTTTGCAGGATATTTGAGAAACCGAAAATATCACAATAAGTTAATTACGGCAAGAGCAGCTGCATTAGTTACTGTTTTTTAGAAAAGAGAGATAATTAAATTTGTTACAGTTAAGTTGTATATCTCTTTTACCCCGCACTTTGTTAAAATTCTTTCTACGCACAGATTCATTCAGAGATTTTTCTTGAGATCCAATAAAGTGAAAGGTAAAATACGTTCATTTTTTTTTATTCTTTAAAGAACAGGATCTAAGGTGAAGCGGCATTGTTTACTAAGTAGAATTGAAAGAATCTTAGGCATGCGGTAGATGAGGCCATCGCTTGCACATCTTCGACTATAAACAGAGTAGAAATAAAAAAAACTAAAAAAATATATCTCTGAGATGCATGCGAACTTGCAACTTAATTGCGATCTCAGTCTGCAACACCACGTCGAGTATGACCTTGCCACATGCCGTTAAGTCACCCCCAACAGTCTCTCTGGAGACTTCCTTCTTAATTACAAAAGCATATGAAGAATTTTGCTTAAAGGTGAAAAATTTTTTGTGGAAAGGTAGATAGATATACGAGTATACGAGGGAAGAGTGAGGTACAGATTAGGGAGATTGATGAGCCTTCACAATAAATCAAAATATCATGCCAAACAGTAAACTGGTCGAACAGTTTAAACAGAGACGAAGTAGAGAACTTTTAATTTTGTGTGTGCATCTAATAAAGCTTAAAGATTAGCATTTAAAGATTGTTTTTTGTTATTGTTGTAAAATTAAACGAGAAAACAAAACAAATAAATCAAAATTAATGATTTTATGAAGATCCATATAAATAATAATCATACCAGAAAAAAAAAATACCGAAAGATTAATGGAAGAACAATTACTATTTGGTAAGTGAAATAGCTTTGAAACTGTAAAAATTAAAACCGTAGGAGGACGTAATAAATTAAATATTGTAATATTCTGTTATTAATGATGATTTTGTTTTTTAAATGTGTGATTTGATAAGCATGAACTATACACATGATAAAAAAATGAAAATAGTTTTTTAATATTAAAGGAATCTGAATAGTATAGAGGAAAAGGTGTAGATATGGGCACCCTCTTTTGTTTTTGACTTAAAGTGACTTTCCTTTTGAAAAATTCTAGATTTTTTACCTTTATTAACAACTATAACAAGTTTACTAAATGAGAGGAGGCAAAACAATGATTAATATCAATTATTTCAATTCGAAAACGAAGATTTACAAAAAGCTTTTAAAAAGGCACCAGAAAAAAAATGAAGTGCAAATATGGACCCTCTCCAAATAATTCACAAAAAATAGTTTAAAATGTTTTGAAACAGGATAAAACAATACAAAATGGCAGAGAATGTATTTATTACAGAAGAAAATCATTTACAGAAATCGCCAACAAAACTGGTCACAATCTTAAGTGTTCCCACATGAGGCATATAGCACATTTAACCAACACTTCTCCGTGAGTGTCTTCAGAGAACGTTCCATCACAAAAGATGCAAGTTGCATCGCTCGGGTCTGGTTTATCCCCATCGTTGATATCCAGGTTGATATCATCCACAAGGAGAGGGTCACAGTAATCTGACGAGTCCGATGACGAATACTATCGTTTCGCGTGTCGAATTTTCTTTCTTTTCTTGAAGTCCTTTGGTATTCCCGCCCCTGCCTCCTGACATTACGCCATTATGTTAGATTACGCACATTATCAGATATATTATAAAATAAAACTAACGAATGCTTTTAGGATTTATAGATAATAAAATGGCCTTATAATTATGTATAAAGTTTTTATTATCTACATCTAAGGTAATTTTACAGTTCTTTTACTTCAAAGCATTTGTTAGGTTTATTTTATAATACATTTGGTAATGTGTATAATGTATGTAATTGCTGTTTTCCCGTAAAAAAAATTATTGAAATAATTTATGTTGTTTAAGAGGAAAGGTGGTATAATTATGAGACCTTTTTAAATGGGGGCCCATATTTACACCAACTCCACCTAAGAAAGATGTCCACTTTCACATTAACTTAAAGACGTGCGTGAGTAAAGGCGTTCTTCTAAAAGTAACTTAGGATCTCCGCTTTTCGGATATGATTGTGAAATTATTTTAAACTAACCATGAGAACATGAAAAGAAAACGATTTCAGGTAGCTGTCAAAACTTTCCAGTCCAGAACAAACACCAATTCCCACAATAACTCACGCTGCATCCACACTACTTGAAAGAACGGGTCCAACTGCTCGCTGCTGTCTCCTATCAACAAATGGCATCATTTACAGTCCTGGCCTTCAGTCTTAAGCTCCTCCCATAGCCACTTTGAGAGGAGTTCCCCTATTTACACCTGTGCCCGTTTTTACACCATTTCCTCTAATAAAATACGCTAAAGAACCATTTCATACGCCTATATGAGTAATAAAACTGTAGACATTCTTTAGCATATAAAATAGTGATTATGTGACTGAAAATAAAGATGATGCGGCATGACACTAATTCTAAAAGTTTATGATCAATATTTGCGGATATCTAAAGGAGTAATGAAGCAGATATGCAACTACCAGCCAATTATCACCACTAAATTTAAATAGTATTCTTTGTCTTATTTAAATGACAGAATTTCTGACGTTCCGTAAGGCGAATAATACCATTAAAATTTAGTCGTGACAAAGTCGTGCGCAGCTATTCCATGATTGATAAAGTCATAAATTCAACAACAGGACCTTAAATGTGCTACTACACGAGGCATCAAAGTAGCCGATACCATCGGGCGACACCATGTTAAATGACAAGAAGTCCCGTGAAATTGCAAATAAGTAGAAATGCATGGATATTCAAAGACAAACTATTTTAAGGATTATGGGAAATTTTTAAAGCTCGGATGGTCAAATTCTATTTCAATACATTTCAGTGCCGTACTTTACGATATAGCCCAAGGGTGCTACGTGGTATACTGAATTTTTCAACAGCATATTTTCCCCATTTATGCGCATGCCATAAATGCATGCATATACTAATGGTAATGGCTCTAATTGACTCAAATTTATCCATATACTGTATAAACATGACTATTGCATGTATTTTTAGATACACAACATTACATATATTATGCAATACCAATGAGCAAAGAAATGGAAATCAATTTAAAGGAAACATCTTCATTTTGCCTATTGAAATGCGAAGTATCGTACAGCCTTTGCCCAAAAGTATTGAGCACGGCCATATTTTTAATATATCTTTAAAAGTAATAGTCGTATACAAAACTTGTATTGAAAACAATTATGAATTTACACTCATTACAGTTATTAACTTTATTACAGTTAATAAAAAAAGGCAGAATGAACAACTCAATTTTAACTAAGCTTAAAAAAAAGGCATAAAAAAGGGTTTAAAAAAATACTAAATTACTTTGTCTTATACTGTAAGTTTCGTTGTTGCGTTTTGCAAGTTACCAGACAACCACGAAGATTAGAATAATTTTTACAGAAAATGCCAAAATTTAAATAAACAGTGTCTTCAACAATGAAAATAAAGAAAAATTTTATGATTAAAGAAAGAATGTTTTTTTTTTTTTTATTTATACGTATTTCTTTATTACTTCTAATAAAAATTAACACGTTAAAAAAAAAAAATACATAAATTATTTAACTTTTTTTTTTTTTTTTTTTTGGTTGAAAATTACTTTTTTTTGTATTTCGGCACTTTTTTCAACAGTTATTGTAATTTTCATGATTATCTATTAATCTGCATAACACAACAACGAAAGTTCACAGAAAAAAGTAGTTTAGTATTTTTTTTTAAATCTCTTTTAAAGCAAATAGTTTAAAAATGGTTACTTGCAAGTTGAGTAGTTCATTTGTTGTCATTTTTTTACAAACTGTATTAATTTAAAAAAGAAATTCACAAGTTACGTAGCTAAATATTTAGATGAGACTTCCACTTTCAAAGATATATTTAACACATGAAGGAGCAAAACAAATTTGGGCCAAGGCAGTATATAAATTTAGCCTACATGTTTCGAAATTTCACAGCAATCCAAAAAATATTGAAATATATTTTCTAATAGTGAATTTGGGGAAGATTTAAGCTACACTATGCTGGTATCCATAATATCGAAACAGAAGAGACGTTTTAATTTGTACCATAACTGTTTATACCCATATATTTTGTATCCCATATAGTAGCCATATTTGTACAATATTGTTTAGATTTTGGCAATTACAGCTTTTTTCAAATATTTCAATAACATTCTAGAAATATTCCATTACGACTATGTTTATGGAAATCGTTTCTGTCTTAAAAAATGATATATATTTAAAGGATATGAATACTTTTTCATTCAGTAAATTTCTAGGTAAACTGAATATGGATAAAGCTGTACAAAAGGATTAAATTTGAAATGTAGTCAGCAATATAATAAATTATAACACCTTGTAATAATATATTTCTTTTAAATGCTAAAAGTGTAAATTAACAACATAATACAAATTAAAATAACTTTTATTAGGTTGTTTTACATGTTTCGACTCACTCCAAGTCATTTTCAAAAACAAATAAGAATATTCCATAATTGCACAGGCTTTGAAGTTATTATTTTCATGTACTTTTTTAAAAATTACGCACGTTATCTTTTATTTTTACTTGGTTGTTTATTTTCATATCTGTGACCATGGAGTCACTCGAGCCACAGTTTCGGTAAATTTAAAGATGCCGCATCGTTACATATTGTATTTTTGCGTGTTAGTATCTCTATGGTGTCTCTTATTATGGATGGATAGTATAGACTGGAGGGAAATATTATTTTACTTTCATTGAAATTTATTTGGATGGTTTCTTCTTGATATAATCTTGCCAAGGCTGTAATTTTTCTATTACACTTAATATCAGCTATATACTGTTTTTTTCTATAATTAAATTTCCTGCTGGTCATACCTATGTTGGCAAGATTATATCAAGAAGAAACCATCCAAATAAATTTCAATGAAAGTAAAATAATATTTCCTTCCAGTCTATACTATCCATCCATAATAAGAGAAACCATAGAGATACTAACACGCAAAAATACAATATGTAACGATGCGGCATCTTTAAATTTACCGAAACTGTGGCTCGAGTTACTCCATGGTCACAGATATGAAAATAAACAACCAAGTAAAAATAAAAGATAACGTGCGTAATTTTTAAAAAAGTACATGAAAATAATAACTTCAAAGCCCGTCAAGTAAAAATAAAAGATAACGTGCGTAATTTTTAAAAAAGTACATGAAAAGAATAACTTCAAAGCCCGTGCAATTATGGAATATTATCATTTGTTTTTGAAAATGACTCGGAGTGAGTGGAAACATGTCAAACAACCTAATAAAAGTTATTTTAATTTGTATTATGTTGTTAATATACACCTTTTAGCATTTAAAAGAAATATGTAGTTAGCTTCTGAATAAGAAATGTTTACGATACATTATTCAATATTATTCCACACATTCTCCGCATTTGAAGTTCTACGCAGAAATAACAAACAGCAGTACGAACAGTTTATTATAAATAATGGCAATGCAGCGGTGTTTTAAAAGATAAAAGGGATTTTGACATAAGAGTTCAGTTATTATGCAGCCAAATTGAAAATGAAAAAATATTTAAAAAAAATATTCGAATTAATAATAGAAACTGGCAATTCCATCGAATGTTTAAAATGGTATTTCAAACTTATTCGAAAATTTTCAAGTAGTTGTTACAATGTTATGTTCTTACGTGGATTTGTGCGATTTGGCACATAAGTCATTGTATTTATCATCTAATAAGAACACAATTACAGTCTGTTCAGAAATTATAAGACCACTAAGCTTTTGCAAATTATGAAAAAAATAAGGGTTCTGATTACAATTTAAACATAAAATATGATGTCACAACTTAATTATTACAATTAGGTTTCAATAAGTTTGAATAATGTGATAAATGATAAAATTAAAATATTAGAAATAAATGAAAACCACACTGTTAACAAATAAGACTACTTTTCCAAAAGCATTCCAAAAGTACTTTTCCAAAAGCATTTTTTGTTCGATTTTTTTTTAATAATCTCAGACACTCTCTTTTTGATTAAAGGTTTTTAAGTTTTGTTTCAGGAATGTTGTGCCATTCTCTTACAATGGCAACTTGTAGTTCATTCTCAGAAGGGAACTGTTTATTATTAGCACAAACTCTGCGACTTAAAGTACCACAATATTTTCCTATATAAGATTCAAATTTGAATTTGTATGAACCAAGGCAAAACATCAACTTTATTTTTTTTTAACCATCCCTGAGAAGATTTAAATGCATAGGAAGAAGCATTATCATGCTGAAACATCCACTCAGCACCACCTAATAAAGATTCAAATAGTATGAGATTATCATGTAGCATGGCTTGATATTTTTCACAGTTTATAGATACGTTTCAAAATTAGCTGTAAGTCACACGATCCATCAGGAGTAACCGCTTTCCAAACGATTATGAAGCCTCCGCTTATTTGTGAGCCGACTTGTGTTTTTTTCCTCACCAGTATTTTTAGTCAAATCTGGGCTCGTTAAGGTTACTTTTTTTTTTATCAGAAAATATAATTTGTTAATATAATTTACTCATCATCCCATTAAATTATTACGTTAAAGACAAATGAAGTTAAATAGCCCATAGTCTTAACTTGACTTTATCATTATCACCAGATAATCACTACAGATGTATTTTAAAGTAGTGTGCGTCCAGAACAGTTTTTTCAGGCCGAAAGTACTTCAAGTTTCGGTCTCTTCTAAGCTTCGGTACTTCTTAAGTTTCAGCTGAAAACAAAAACCTCACAGAATCAAATTTTAGGCCTGTTAAGGTATTAATTATAATACAACCTAATATTAATTATTTATACACATCCATGTCTACAAAGACATTTGTAACAATCATTAATTAGTATTTTAATATTAAGTTACGGTCAATGTGATTAATCCGGTCATTAATAATAATAACCGGTCTTAATGGCCAGTTATTAATAACGGCGATCATTATTAATAATAACCGGATTAATCGTATTGACCGTAACATTAATACTCTAAGAAGGTAGAAATGCAGCAATACAAGAACAAGAGATAATAAAAATCATGAATAACTCGTACATTATGAAACACTTTCCAACACTATAGGAATATTGATACGAAGATTGATTTTTTATATGAAAACACATGACACGGTTGACAAACTATTTTATCGCCCATAGGCATTAATGAATATGAATTTGTTGCTGCAGAATTCTATATGATTTATGGATTTTTAGATATACCACATACTATACTAATATTGAATTCATCTATAAATCGCAAAACACAACTTAAGACGTTATTCCGCCATTAACGATTCATAGAAGACAATATATCTATATCTTTTTGTGCAGCACTGTACATGAATTAATTTAAATTGTACTCAGATAATATATTAAAATACAAATCAGCTAAAAAAACTCTTAACACAGATGAAAATGCGAGCAATTTCTGTCAATAGAAGTTAATTCGAATTCTTTTGAGCAGCCCTGTTATCCATAGATAATGTATCTGAATCTCTTGTGTGATCCTGTAGTAGAATATTAAATGTTGCATGCAGTATTTTCTATTCGGAAGATGTCATCACATACCACAATGACGTGCATAATTTCATAAAACGAACTTCAAACAGCTGCTGCCTACAGACAGCAGTGTAATTGTATTATTTTGTGCGTCCCTGTAAATAAACAATAAATACTACGAATGTTACTTAATTTTCGACTGCGATGCAATTGATGTATGTTATTGAGGATGACTATGGCATGTTCAGTATAGAAAATGAAGTGTGTAGCGTTTATAGTTCGTTTACAGAGGCCTTCAAAAGAATTCAGTTACACTATGGTGGACGGAGAAAAATCGTTTACTGTCAATTTTAATGATTTTACGCTATTTCAAACATATTTAAATTTATATAATCACTGAGGTGAACTACAACATGCTTACTATAGAATAAGGTGTGTATAGGATTTGTAGTTCATTTACAGAGACACACAAAAGAATTCGGTTACAGTACTGTCTATGAACAATAATTTCGGGAAGAGCTTATTCAATTATGGTATGCGTTTTTAAGATAACAAAATTTTTGCATACTACAAGGTATACCAATATAATAAATTACAACACCTTGTAATAATATATATTTCTTTTAAATGCTAAAAGGTGTAAATTAACGACATAATACACAGTAAAATAACTTATTAGGTTGTTGACATGTTAAATATGTAGTATAGATATATTATAGTAGAGATCGTAACACGCAAAAATACAATATGTAACGATGCAGCATCTTTTAACTTACCGAAATCGTGGATCGAGTTACTCTATGGTTACAAATACAAAAATAAATAACTAAGTAAAAATAAAAGATAACGTGCGTAATTTTAAAAAAGTACATGAATATTAAATTGATAGCATTTCAGATAATAACTTCAAAGATCGTGCAATTATAGAATATTCTCATTTGTTTTTTAAATGGCTTGGAGTGAGCCGAAACATGTCAACAACCTAATAAAAGTTATTTTACTGTATATTATTTGTTAATTTACACCTTTTAATATTTTAAAAGAAATAAACTACAAGGTATATTTGATGTTTTTGTTCAAATGACCATACTATGTCAGTATGAAATAGAAACACCGATAGTCACTACATATTTGCAAAGGTACATTTCTACGAGACCCTGCTGCAGTTTCGGTATATAACAAATGTTCGGTTGTTTTCAACGAAAACTGAATCTTCCTTAAAAACCCACATTTTAAACCGAAATTCGACGAAAACGAACCTTTGGTCAGTCACTAATTTTAAGTAATAAAAATGTTGAACCTAATCTTATTCCATTATGATCTGTTAAGAGATCTAACAACATATCTAACATTCTAAATATTTGTAATGAAACAAATCAAATTAGTTTTTAAATTATCTATTAATTAAAAACAAATAAATGGTATTCATCATTTCATTTAACCGATATGTGGAAACAATTGAAGATCAGATTAATTCAAACAGATCTTTAAAGCTAAATAAAAGGAAAACAAAAAAGCTAAATAATTTTATGTATAATAAGCACAAAGTGAAAGAGAAAAATACAGTTCAGTTCTATGACATATTTTTAATTTAACATTTATTTTGTCATTAGTAGTTATTTGACAGGTATAAAAATGTGCTTATTTAAAAAAATCTATCCCTTGACTATCTTAAGTGAATCTTTAAAAGCCAAGGAAGTAACTGGATATTTGATAATTTATTTTCATATGCAATCAGAGGTTTAAAGTCCCCAGGTCACGGAAGAAGGAATTACATTGATTACAACGCACATAAATGTTACACCATACCATTTTTTCAAATTAATTTTAAATTTAGTTTAGAATTTTTGTACATTGTAAGTTTAATATTTAAGATATTACGTGATACAAATTATGTTATTTAAATTACAATTTACACACAGTGCAATTTCAGAATGAATTTATAGGTAACGAACTGCTTCATTTAAATCTCCTGAGGAGAAAAATCTCATCAATTTGTAAGAAGTACGTTTTACACAATGGTATTCGTAATTCAGCTTACTATTTTTAATATTCAAATTTCGGATTTTAAATGTATTAAGTTACCTTTTCAGAGATTCAAAACTATATTCGCTATTTAGCAATATCCTAATAATATACGTATCTGCCAATTAAATATTGGTGAAAATGAGAAGGTTTTGGACAAAAATCAGAAGAAATGAGAAGATTTTTGACAGAAAAAAATCAGATTTTGAGCAAAACAAAAAAAAAAAAAAAAAAAAAAAAAAAAAACAGAGGAAAGCAAAAATTTTAGACGAAAAAAATCGATTTTTTTTTTCAAAATTTTATAAAAACTTTCAAAATTAGCTGAAACATAATAAAATGGACAAATTAGAAAGGCAAGCTAGAAAAAAAAATGAAATATTTACTAATTTTCAATTAAACAATGTAACGATGAACAAACGAATTACTACAACATTAATTTCTTACATTTCATAAAAATAATTTGAAATTTCTGCTTTCCAAAATGTATTTTTGTTAAACAATTCAGCCAGTAAAATATTTTGTAGAAATTTTGTCATTATAGACAAAAAAACTGGGTAAGAATATTGAGACTTTTCAAAATAAAATATTTATAAGAAAACTTTTAAAAACATTCAGAAAAGTTAAATGAATAAAATAAAATGAAACATTTACAAATTTGCTATAAAACAATGTATATTTGATAGAAAATAATGACATATATACCATACATAAAAAGAAAAGAAAGAAAAAAAAAGAAAGATTTTACGAAACATTATTTTTGGAGTGAAATAAATAAATAAATAAAAGTAAATAAAAAGATTGAAAGAAGAAAGTGTTTTCTTTTTCAGATTCACTATTCCTATGTAAAATGAAAGCAAGGTAAACTCTATTTAAATCTGAAGAACGGGAATAAAATATTTTTCTTCTGTTTTCAGAAAACTAATGGAAGTTTCATTTTTTAAACAACTCATAAATTGCTTTATTTTAATATTACACTTTATTTTTCATTATTTTTATTATAGCTGGGATTGTTATCAAGCGGATTAATCAGCTAATTTAGAAAATTTAATCAATTCCAAGGTCAGCAACAAATATTTCGCCAAGAGCATTCATTTTATTTTATTTTTCTCGCCAACTCAGTTACTCCGTAAATTAAAAACAATGCTTTCTTGTTAAAATAAAATGTTTTGGTTCATGGAATTTCTTTTTTTTTTTCCTTTTTTGTACTTCAAATGAAAGAAGTGAAAGGTATTTTAAATGTAAATAATATGTGTATTTTAAATATAAATAATATGTGCGTATTAGATGCAAATTATGTATTTTAAATTAAATGAGCTAAAAGTTTATATTATAAATATAATAGGAATGATAAGAAAATATTTGACGATTTATGACCTGCGTTCGGCTGACATAAAAGTACCGAAAAAAGCTTACTAATTGTTACCAGATTCTCTGCGAGCATCATGCGACAGGCAGCTATCGAATTAAACTGATAAGGATACTTATGAATTTTCTTAACTTACACGCCATATAATTATTTTTCCCCTCTCCTGTTGGTACTAAATTCCAAACAATGTATGGCAGAAGTTTGCTGAGTGCTGCTAAATTTAACAGATAAGTATAACTAAAAAATTGTTTCTGTTGTTTCTTTTAATATTTCTGAACACCATTTGTTCGTTTAAAAAAAGAAGAAAGTCATCTTCTGAGCAGAAAAGCAGAATATATAGTTAAAATTTCGAATTATTCTGAAAACAAAATCAGAATAGTTGGCAAATACCAAACACAAATGTTATACTAAACACTGCAATAGTGAAAGTACAACTTTTGTAAAAAAGTAGCACTATTTCGCTTATTTTAAATTGAGTATTAAAAATTTCTTTCTTGAATTAACAAAAAAAAAAAAAAAAAAAAAATACTCTTTAAATTTTTTAATTTCAAGATCTTATACGTTTCTATTTTATCTGTTCTATTTATTTTATCTATCATAATAAAATTCTAAGTTTCACCGATCTCACCCAAATTAATACCCACAATAAAAGAAAATCCCGAAATTATTTTTTAGTGAAAACTGATCTTTTATTGCTTCAGCTTTCTTTAAATGGATGAAAAAAAAAGTAAAGTAAAAAAGTAAGGTAATAAATACACTTTTTTTCGCTAAAAAAGTATGGCAGCTTATGTATCTTCCTGGACGTGCTTGGTGGCTTAAAATTTGTCAATGAATCGGCTAGTGGTTTATGAGTCAAATAAAAAAGTTGATGTAAAATCAATGCGGGCGAAAGAAATATAATTCCTCTTTGAAAGCGCAATAAAATAAAAATAATAAGATATAAATTTGAAATGAAAATGTTTGAAGAAAGAAAATACATTAAACACATGAAAGCATCTGTATTATTACATAATTATAGATTTTTTTTTAATAAATTAAAAATAAATAAAAATAAATAAATAATTTAAATAAATTAAAATTATCAAAATCAACTATCTATTATACGATGCAAAAAAGGGTTTTGTTTCAATAATTAGCATGACTCAAAAAGTGTACATTGATGAGCAAGACTAAGATTTACTATAAATGATGCTAAATCATTTACAATAATAATGAAATATGCTAATTCCAAAACGAATTCATAAGCACGAAATGATGTTTAATGCGACTGAACTGTGCTTTTAATCACACAAATAAAAACGAAAATGAAAAAAAAAATGCATTTTCCAACTAACGCGACACGATTGGACACCATACGTAAATGATGACTCACAAAATATTATGGATAGAATATGCATTGCAGTTATTATAGTTTTTAAAGGAAACTTTTTTTAAAACAAATTACATACGATTCTAGTAAAATTACGATTTCTCTCCCATATTCTTATGTTTTTAATACTTTTGATCCCGTTTTCAGCAAATCTAACGAAGGAAATTTTTTTATTTAATTTAATTTTAAATACTTCTCCACCCATCATGTTTCTTGTAATGAAATTACTTGTGTATCTTTCTCTTTATCTAAAATATCGCATAATTGTTTACAATCATTCTAGAGAAGCTATAGGGGTGTAACGTCTTGAATTTGTGTTCCAAAATTTTTTCAATTGGGATCATATCAACTTATTTTTTTTTTTTTTATGTCTCTTATTTGCCTCATTATCCATTTAAGTGTAAATTTTAAGATTTGCGTAATTAATGCATATTTTAAGTGGATAATACTTTGCACTTTGATAATTTTTCAAAAGTAAATATACATGATCATCTGAGTAACGACGGACGATGAAAAGGCGTTTTAAAGAGGAACAATGATACAACCATTCATCTGCCAACCATCCCGTGACCTGACGCTCGAGAACCGGTATGAAAGTGAAAGAACACCATAGCAAAGACTTGCAAGGTAAAGTGCAAAGACTGAAACTAATATGGATAAAGTTGACTGCAAACAAGACGCAATCGGTCAATCACTACAAATAAAGTTGCTTACGATCTTGTAGCATCTGCAGTAAAAACGTTTATCTAGAAAAACGCTTTACATAATAGTAAGTACGTCTGCAAAACACATCGGGAATTTCAGTAGAACTTCATTTGGAACACAAACTAATATCTTATCAACATTTCTTTTTAACAAGTTGGCACTGGCAAAGTATTATCACTCTAATCATTTAACATATAAAGATAACCACTAAATGGCGAGGCCGTATGTTAGATATATACAGCAACTACAAATGCAAATGAAAGCAGCATCTCGATTAACCTAACTTGTCAAGATTTGTTGCAAATCTGATACCTTCAAAGAAATCCTCACGATTCACATCTATCAAATAACAACGTTAACTATCATAAATTCGCAAAGTACAAACTACACGTCAATTCCACCGACCCCTTTCAAACTTTAGAAACAAAAGCACGCACACGAGTAAGCACACAAAAACAACACGCCCGAATTCAAACGAGTCTCCCACAGTGTAGCTTAACGCATCACCAGGCCGTGGCCATCTCTACCCTCAGATGGTTATATTCAAATAAAGAGTCAGTAAAAAAAATTATTGTGTTTAAAAGGAAAGGAAAAAAGGTTAAAATATCATGCTTAAACTCTACATTGAAAAAAACAAGTTGGTTTTTTAACAATTTCTCTTTTATTTATTAAATTAGAATACATTTCTAAAGATTCCATTAACAAATGTACAATATCACTTTCATTTTACAAAAATAAAAGAAAAAAAAATCGACTTGATATGGCACTGAGAAGATGAAGTTCAGGCCGGCACGCCCGGTCCGGCCAGAGTCTACTGAAAAAACATTGGCGGCTTAATGCCATAGGCTTGTGCATAATTCTAATACACGCTACAAATTGTATATATTACTTTAAGGAGGCTCAGTACATAAAACATTTCGAAATTTGACGGAAAAATCAATTTTAATTTTTTTTTATATATTAAATATTCCATATGGTTCTTCAGAGTTCTGTAGACTTCAGAGTTACTAGAATACGAACTATAACTATTTTAACAAATATCTGTCAACTGTTTATAGTGATGAACGAAATATTTTAAAACTTTTTTTTCTATTCGAAAATAGTTAGATGTTGCGAAATACTTCCGAAATTGTTTGAAAATTTTCTAGTTTAACATTATATGGCATGCAAGAAATTTAAGTAGAGGATCTAAAATAGTTTGAAATTTTTGTCATTTAAAAATTTAATTCGTGATTTTTTTCTACTATTTCGCTGTTTAAATTTTTTCCCCCGGAAACTAATGCTAATCTGATACTTAGAACTATTAACTATATTGCTATAGAAAACATGTGAAAAATTTAATCAAAATTCAAAAAAGTAAATATGGAGCATTTAAAATTTATAACAAAAACTGACGTTTTCAAATTAAAAAGTACATTGTTTTTTTCCAATATTCATTTAATAATGAGGTACCGAATCTTCTTATATAAATTTTTGCATTGCTAGTTCTAATTAATAGTGATGAATTTTACATTAAACGTTTAATATAAAAATTCTCCAGTGTTGAAAAAGAAGTGTGTAGCATTTATGGATAGATTACAGGGGCGATCAAAAGTATTCCGATACATTACAAGTCAATGGGAAAATATCGTTTTCAGCGCATTTTAAGAATGTCGCACTATTTCAATCATAACAAAATTAGTATGCGTCACTGAGGTAGACAACAAGTTTTCTGTAGAGTAGAGAATAAGTAGTAATTATAATTTGTTTACAGGGATACTCAAAAGTATTCTGTTACATTATGTTCAATAGGTAAAAATCATTTGCAGTTCATTTTAATGATGTTACGCTGTTTAAAATATACGGAAATTTATACGCGTCACTGAGGTGGCTGGTAACATGATTTTTATAGAGTATAGAGTAAAGAGCATTTGTAGTTCGTTTACAAGAACGCACAAAAGTAAGATTGCATTAATATCTATGAAGAAAAATCATTTACAGTGCATTTTAATGAAATTGGTATACATTACTGAGGTTCACTAGAGCATGTTTTCTGTAGATTCATTGAGTGCGTAGAATATTTCGTTTATTCACAGAGACCCTCAAAAGATTTCGGTTACAGAACTGACTATGAGCCATAACTGCTGGATTTAAGTTTTAAGCTGTGATATACATTTAAAATGCTTATTTTTGGAGTATTATGAGATGTGTATTTCATATACACGGTTGCAAGATATAAAATTCGCACACATTACCGGCTATGGACAGCAATTCCCAAAAATGATTTTTTTCTGCGTTGTGGTTATTTTTTATTGTTTATTTAGATGTCTCATTTCATTGTATAGACAAAAATGACATTTCTTAACAATATTCCGATAGGGAAAGTGTTTCATAATCTATGCCGGGGTGCATGATTTTTCGTTCTTTTTATTTGTTGCTATACTTACGGAAGCAAGCTGGTTATACCTTGCGAAACCTGACAGACTACATAATTTTTTTTATGCATATGTTGCTCCTCCCACCTTCCGACGAGCTAGAAGCCATTTTTTGTGCTGTTTTTTATATTGTTTCTAGTTCGAAGTTACTGTGTTCATGGATTATTTTTTTTTTTCATCTAGCATTATTATACACTATTGTACGCACTATGTATTGTATGAATACTACTAGCATTATTACACCTGCTTTTCATAAAAATATTTCATAATTATCATATTTTGACTTTTTACATATATATATATATATATATATATATATATATATAGTTATATATATATATAGTTATATATAAAGTGTATTTGTATAACGATAAAATGTTTAAAATTATTATGATCGAAAATTGCCCCACATTGTTTTTACGATTCTAAAATGTACTATTTTATATTATATGTAAAAGGGAAGTAAAAATCAAAATATTAAACATTTATCATTTTTAAAATTCAATGTGGAAAAAAAATCTGTAAGAAATAGACCTTTGCCGTTTACCTCACACTATAATTTACAGTATATTTGAAGTAAAATTGTATTGTAATCATGTTAAATATATAAAACAGTAATCAATTCTGAGGTATATCCATAAAGATATATACTGAAACACTTACATTATATTTAATTCGTGGAGGATGTTTTTAAATAAATTAAATGCTTTCACATCCTGTGTAAATACAAACATAAACAGGTTGGCGATCGATCAGGGAATTTTTCAGAGAAAATCCCAGTATTTTCTTACCAAAACAAATCGCCTTATTTAATCGCGCAATTAATTAAAGCCAATTTTTCTATAAGAAAATACTGGTACACTTCTTTTAATTGCTGAAAGGTGTAAAATAAAAACTTTATAAATAGTAAAAAAGGTTTTATTAGACTGTTTATATTGTTTCGATTCCATCGAAGCCATAACAAATAAGAAGCCAAAACAAATAAGAATATTCTAAGAAAATACGGGTACTTTCTCTAAAAAAATTCCCGATTTGTCGCCTCCCTGATAAAAAGATAAAGTACCAGATAGTTAGTAAAACTACAAAGAAAGATTTAATTAATGGGTAAATCTTAATTTATCACCTTTCATGTGAAAATATCCCACCCTTTTCACTTCAAATTATAATCTACTTTATATTACGCGTTTTTATCCTTTTACAAAAATAAATAAATAAGAAAAAAGTAAAACTGCAGAAAAAAAATATATTGACACATGAATGTTTTTATGAATTTTGTAAAATTTAAATGTACGTATTTCCTCTTATTTATTAAAGGAAATGATTCAAAATGTTTGAAATTTTTTTATATCACGTTAAATGTTTATTGGTTTTTATAGTATTAAAATGTTTATATCACGTTCTATCACTGTCATTTTAAATTTCACTCGTAAGACTTTGAGAAAGAGAGAAAAGTTCATTAATAACATTTTTAAATTCATTTTTAAGATAAAGATAAATAAGATTTTAAATATAATGTTTTTTATATCATAATGATACGTTGTGTTATAAAAAACAAATTTTTAAGTAACATTTAAAATTCTACGAGAGTAAAACATTCGCTTGCTCATGCTTTTACCGTATTCAAGTATTTAAAGTAATTTACTTGTTTCTAATAATTATATTAAAATTTTGTATTACAAATATATATTTTTTAAATAAACAAAGATTGTTTTTCAGAAATTCCCGTTTCTGAATTAAGTTTTAATTTTTAATAAATAATGTAAAGAATACTGAACAACTCTAAAAACATCGTGAAAAATAAATTTTGCTTTGGTAAAGTTTTATTTAAAGACTAATAAACCTATTTGGTACAAACGTTCAGTTTGTTTATTATGTGTTAAATTGAGAAAAAAAATAGGCACTGTATTTATAAACACATTTCTGTGTCGTTACGTCTTTCGGATACCCAATAACTCCGGCTATGAGTATTACATATACATAATATTTATATTTGTACAATAGTTGTACAGAATAGAGAAACATATTGATAAATGATAAGAAACATTATATTAAAAATAAATGCATTTAAATGACAGAAAACAAGAATAAAGAAAGTCATCTTGTTGAATAATGCAGCATTCAAGAATAACAAACATGGGTGGGGATTACTGATAAAAGTTGAGAACAAAGGACACAAGTTTTCGTATTTTTAGCAGTATAATTGCCAACTTTATAGTTTTTAAAAATCAAATAAAAATACTCTGTACCAGAAATTTTGTTTAATAAATGAAATAAATGCCAGACAGAACATAAGACAAATTATTAAATAGCTATATTAAGTAGATTTTATGGTTCCATATATGATTTTACGCTTGAAAAAAAAAACCAGAAGGTTGGCAGCGACGGTATAAGTCCCGCTAATGGGCGTTAATCTTTTATGCTGCATAATTTTACAAGGTGATTTTCAGTATTCATGTTTATGTAACAAATTGATATATATAATAATGATACTGTTTCTAATCTATGTATTTATGTACATACATTGCTTGTTGTAATTACACAACAAATGTATAATACTGGCAGCACGGCAGCGTATCACTGCTTTTTTTACTGTTAATTTTACGGCGTAAAAGCCTTTTTTCGTTTTATGCAGTGTAGGCTAATGGCTGGAGTGAATTCCCGTCATTTGAATATATGACTCTTGTCTACTGTAGGCAGAGTCATATATTCAAATGACGGGAATTCACGCCAGCCATTGAATATGTTAATTACGATATTATCCATATATATAAATATATATATATATATATTAGATACAACAGATCACGTTCAAATTTCTCTTTCATCTGCTTTGATGTTCTTTTCAGTGCATGGTTATACACAAATAATAAACAGAAAATACCCTCATTAATATGTTTTTTCTTGTAACATAAATGGCCAATGTATTTATAATTTTTCTTTTTTTATGGTATTAAATTTTTTCTAAAATTAAAGACTAAAAAGATTCTGAAATGAAATAAATAACTAAATAGGCCTTTTTATAATGTCCTTTTCTACACAAAATTAATTATACAAGGAAATAATTTTCTCTAGATATTCATTTTCTGTCTTCTAATGTTGCACAGTTCATTAATTACATTGGCACCCCTTTCCAAAATTAAAGGTAAAAAATTTATGAACTCACCGAATACTTTTTTTTCCAAAATCCAAAGCAATTGATAAGGTAGATCTAATATCCTTAGGTTATTCTGTTGAAAGGGAAAAAAAAATATATTATTAAAATATAGAATTAGTTCAGCTATTTTTAATATACTTAAAAATACTTAATAAATACTCAACTTATTTTCATATTTAAAAAAAAAATTACCTTTACCACATTTACCGTTTTAAACATTTATCACATTGAAATGCACAATACAGAATAGTTTTAAACATAAAATAAAAATTTGAAATAAATAGAATAAAATTCTGGATTTTTAGCTGCGAATTTACATATTAAAAACTTGAGTTATGATGATAAAGCATACTCATTGAATCTATATTCACCTTGTACTATAAATACTAATTTAAAAAAAAACATAAATCTAAAAAAAAAAAAAAAAAAAAAAAAAAAAACTTTATACTTACCATTTCATAAAATATTTTACTGAAGGTATTTTGACTTCATATACAAAACTGTATTTTACATACACAACCGAGCGCTTTCGAGCAAACTTTTGTTCATCTTCAAGATGAGCAAAAGTTTGCTCGAAAGCGCTCGGTTGTCTATGTAAAATACAGTTTTGTATATATGAAGTCAAAACGCCTTCAGTAAAATATTTTATAAAAATGGAACGTATATGTTTTTTTTTTTTTGTTTTTTTTTTTTACCATTTATGTTGTTTTTAATTATTGTAAATTAACATTTCTAAATTTTCTCTTTCTACGTTTAACTGCACAGCATGAATTTATGCATTTTCCAAAGGGTGCTTGTAAACTGATCAAACCATTATTCGGTTCTTCAAGGTAAATGTTTGCAATACTAAGTTATTTTAATAAATTTAAGAGACTTTTTCGTGGCCCATCTTGTGAGGTCTGCGCATGCCTTTTCTTGCTCTAGTAGCGCCCCTTTTCTGGACAAACTAAAAAAAAAAAAAAAAAAAAACGCAGCAGATCATGGAATGGCGGCGACGAAGAATGTAGTTGTCATGAGAGCCCAGAATATGCCATGAGAATGACCGTGAATATTGCCGGTCATAATGATGAAAAATGAAATTAATTATTTATGTTATTTAGATTCGTGATGTGCCTGTCCTCGTTAAGTGTTGTAATTTTATGTGATATATTAAACTGTGTTTGTCATCAGAACGGCCTTTTATGAATAACAACAGTCCCACATGGATCGAAGTATCACACATCTATATTATAAAACAAAAACATGTGAGTGAAAAAACCTGGCGTCATATTGACGGTGGCAACACCTGACCGATTAATTTCGCTTTTACTTCAATTTTTTTAACTTCTAAACAACGCACAATTTCAATTTTTACACCGTCGAATAGGCAAAAAAGTGTTATTTTAAATGCAATTTGTTTGAAAACGGTATCTAATTGACTGATGTTTTATGGTTTTTAAAATAATTTTCAAGCACGATTTTAAAAAAAAATCTATCGCAGGCAGTCCGATTACGAAAGTTGAACCCGTTTGTACTTAAAACAATATAAATAGTTCAGCATTTGTTTCCGGCTAATATTCCACAACGAAATTAAAACTTCCATCAATAAATAAATGAAATAATATAACACAACTTTAACATACATGTAATCGAACTACGCGCTTAAATCACTGAAATAAACAGAATCAAAAAGGCTGCTGTAGCTAGCGATATTTGGTCGTTTCTTCGGCTATTAACATCCATGCATGCGGCTAATACGAAAATATCACTTTAATAAATTTCGGAACTCCATGTGAATGCGTTATTGATATTTTTCATATAAAAATGCTTTATGGTGTTCATAGCGAGCAATCTAAACAAATATATTAAATGTAAAAAAAATGTATTGGAATTTTCACAAGAAGAAAAGACGGAAAAACAATTACGTTCAGTCCTATATCAGTTTGTCGTTCATGAACAACGAACTAACGAGGTTATTACATTAAATATAACGATTAATTTGGTATGCTGGTATTAAAGGTAGAATAAAATCTTTAGATATTTCACTATTCTCTCTCTGTCTACGATGGAATAACTAAAATGTCATTATATTAAGGAAATTTTACAGAAACTGATAAAAAGTTCTCATGTAAATCTATTATAATAAAACATTTCTGTATTCAATTATACTACTTATATTATTTGTACACGAAATATATGATCGCCCGTATACATTTGTCGAAAACCGGAAGGCGAAAATTTTCCAGGAATTCAATACTTTACTCTTGTAAAGGATAGAAGAAAGTAGAGATACAATATATGTATGTAACATAACTATCTTCAGGCCTTTTACTTTCGGTCATTTTCAAGAATTTCTCGTATGATTTACACGAGCTATTATAATAAAACATTTCTGTATTCAATTATACTACTTGTATTTATTTCATAATCAAGCTATTAACTCTTATGTTTTGCGCACCCGACTTCGCATTCAAAGTTCAAATAACTGATCGCTTCGTTTGCATACAAATCGAATACATAGGCTGATCTTATGAGTAAACATATATTTTACAGTGAGCATAAGTAGAAATTAGAACTATGTTTTGCTCCCACCTTACTTTTTATATCTTATACTATCATATCGACACGAAATTTCTTTTGCAGTGTAATGGAGAACTAGTCGGATGTACCAATCTCAAAACTTTCTTCTATCTCATACATGTTAACATTTCACAAAGCGTAATATATTTAATTAGACATTTTAGAATCCAAAAATGCAGCATAGTAGCGCCACCTGTTATATGATTTACACGAAAACCTAATAATCAACAACTTATGTCAACGTCCAACTGAATCTGGAGTTTGATGAAAATCGATGTATTAGTTTCTGAGATAACAAATCAGCATTAATTTATATCAAGGTCTAACTGAATCTAAAGTTTTATTAAATTCCGTGCATTAGTTCTTGAGATACAGAAACCACAAAATTTTTGTCACATACCAATACACAGACACAGAGAGACAGACTCACAGACAGACATTTTCTAAAAACAGTCAAATGGTGTTCAGGACCTTCTAAAACGTATAAATTCGTCGAAAACCGGAAGACAAAAACTTTCATGAATCCAATACTTTATTCTTGTAAAGATAGCAGAAAGTAAAGATACAAAATATGTGTATAACATAACTATCTTCAGGCCTTTTACTTTCGGTCATTTTCAAGAATATTTTAGAAAGTAATTGTTACTAAAAAAAACAGTGAGAAGGGTTATGAATTATATAATACGTTTAGTATTTTTCTTATTAGCGGTCATTTAAAAAATATACTACCTAGATTTTCCTCTCTTTTCCTACTTTTTTAGTATATTTTTTTCATTCATGTTTGATAATGACAAATAAGAGACTATTTGGTAAAAACTGCGATATTTCTCAAACATATTTCCAATGCATTTTACATCGCATTCGCACGTTCTTTGAATAACAGTATTAAAAAGTTCACACCAGTTTAATGATCAATCTTATATATATATATATATATATATATATATATATATATATATATATATATATATATATATATATATATATATATATATATATATATATATATATGTCTTAAAAAACAAATACCAGACATTATTAGAAGTCACATAAAAATCTGTGTTACAAAGAAATATTATAAGCTTTAAAATGCATAATAAATACTTTGTTGATCTCGATACGGTCGTCATTGAGTAATTGAGAATTATCTATTCTCATAAAAGAATAATATAGTGATATTTTTCGAGAAATTAAAAAGAAGCATTATATATTTTTTAAAAATTTAATTAAAAATTTAAAAAATACTATTCTGTGTTTTCCTACAATAACGACACAAAAATTAAATTTTGAAAAATAGGGGATTAATTACAAAAAAGTTTCTAAAATACTTTCTAAAATATTTTTGAAAATGACCGAAAGTAAAAGGCTTGAAGATAGTTATGTTTGTTATACACATATTTTATATCTTTACGTTCTTCTATCTTTACAAGAATAAAGTATTGGATTCATGAAAATTTTCATATTCTGGTTTTCAATGGATTTATATGTTTTACATGATAATTATGAATCAGTGAACCAAATGTAAGATTGAATGATGTGCATACGAGAATCGCAATGCTCTCGTTTACCGTACTGCTATGTAGACAAATCTGTTTGAAGATGCATAGAAGAATTGAGCAATGATGGTTGTCGAATTTTACGAGACACATTCTGTACATTGGAATTGGTAAAAACAACAAGATTTGACAATAGGCAGCCAAGCGCTACGAAGGGTAGTGTGGGTCAAGACCTACACAGAGGCATATTTTCCCCTATATTAATTAGATGAAATAAGATACATAACTATTAAATACAAAAGGAAAAAGCAATATACCTTTTTTCTATATAAAAATTACACGTGTTTTACACGTGAGTATAACACGAAACATAATCAATCCAAACAAAACACAACTAAAACTTCAGATTATATACGGGAGAATAGGGTCAAACCGGGTATCCTGTTTTCTCGCTAATGAGTGCTGTCCTGTGGACAGCTCCCGTCTTAACATCATCCCTTAGCGTTCCCTAGCAATGTGCCATCGGTTTTTAAAGTGAGTTAATCTTTGTGTATGTGCTGTGGGATATAAATTCACATCAGAAGTTAATTTTTCGCGTTTTTTCTGCTCTTCAAATAAATCCAGCATGGCGGATCGATTTAGGCAAGTGAACCCCTGTTTTCTTTAGATTTCACACGATATTAGTAGAAGTGTGTACGTCTAGCTATCCAGGAGAACAACCATGATGATTTTTGGTCGTCTGTTGGGAGCAAAACTGGGCACCCGTGGTTCTACAACAGGTGGTGAAGGATGGATACAATATTCAATCCTCAAAGAGTGGGCACATGAGGTGTGCAGTAAATACGAGAAGTAAAAGCTGAGAAAGCCATTACATGACAACATTAAAAATTGTGCAAAAACCTGAAAAAAAGCATTTACTGACCTTAAAAAATGTATACATGTTTTAAAGTTCGATTCAAAATTTATTACAATAAAGTTCTTTGTTAAAAACTTAATTTCTCATTGGTACCCGGATTTACCCTACCATCAAAATTCGGATCTGTTTCAGATGATCCCAGAAAAAGAATTTTCTCTCAAGTAAAGAATTTTCCTGAGGCAACAGGTGTGGTTTTTCAATAGCCCAGATGTCCCCAAGCACTACTGTGTACGCACTTGACTTTTGCCATCAAAAAAAAAAAATTGTTAGGTACCCGGTTTTACCCTGCTTTCCCCTATGTGACATAAAAAACATCTAAAACCAGTCGTTGGGGGCCATCGTAATACTTACCCATCATGGATATGCATAATATAAAATATGAAAATAAAACATGTGCAAACTATTTATAAAATGCATTGCAATTCGAATGAAATCGTGGCTTGATGACGTCATAAACTTTAAATGCTCTATTACTGAATTGCGTAAAATAAACATCCTTATAACTCCAAAATTGATAATCCTATTAACTAACGGTTTACTGCGTCGGATTCAGCGTCTCATTTCCAATTAAAATACATCTTTGAATTGAAATTGGAATGAAATACAGGGTCATGAAAAATCGAAGAGGGTGGATAATAGAATTACAATTATCTCGGAAACTCATTATCCGACCGACTTCATTTTTTATGCCAAAATTTATGTTTTTTTTATTGTTTTTTATATTCATTTCTTAAAACAAACAATTTCAAAATTTTTTATATACCTTTTTACAGAGCGAATATTTCGAGAGTCCGAAAAAAAATAGTTCCGGATAATCGAAGTTACTGAAATTCAATAGACTTCTTCCCATTATTACATACTAAGTACATACGAAATTTCAAGTCTCTATCTCAATTTGTTCGTGGGGTAGAGCGTTTATAGACACACAGACAGACGGACGGCCATTTTTTTTTTCTAAAAATATATTTTTCGGAATCTCCCGTGTCTGAAACGTGTAAATCAGTCAAAAAAATTTTCAATTTTTAAAACGATTGCAAGATTGACCCCTATACTACGTATGATGGGTAAGTAAAAAGAGCTATAATGGGGTAAAGAAGCACCACTATATAAGTATTACTACGGAGAAATTAAAATGACGCACACTGTGGGGAATATGGCTTTTTTGCAGACATTGAGCGCGGTATTAGGGGCTTATCGAGTCTGTTCACAATTCCCAATCACGGCATTTTTTGTTAATTTTATACATTTTTAATTCAAAAATTGTAGTTATTTTTAAGCAAAAAAAATCTTTTATTCTTTTTAATGAGGTTGGTGCAGAAGCATGTTGTTTTACGTGGATTTTCATTAAATCAAACACCTCTAACTGCAAAAGTCGCACCTGGGTTCAGGTAATCCCAACCTCAAATGCCTACAGCAGAGAACGATTTTGCGGTATATAGCGAATAGGGACTTTGCAAAACGAAAATGTTGAAATTTATAAAAATATCAAAAAGCATACCCAGGAATCAAAACCCAATTTAAAAAAGCTCAGAAAATTGCGCCTAAACGGGGAAAAAAATCTTATAACAATATAAAGAAATTGGACTTTGATAATTTTTTTTTTCATCAATTTCTCATTTTTGGTTTTTACCTGTTTTTCATATACATTTCCTTTTAAAAATTGGGCTAGACGGTATGTAAGAAAAAAAAAAAAAAACATATGGTTTCTCAGGCTGTGTGACTTATAGACTAAATCTACAATCTAGTTAACAAAACCTTGGGAAAATATTAGGTTGTTCGGGGAAGTTCCTTCCATTTGGGAAAGCCAATTCGTACCGGAAAATTCTGCCCGTCAATCATTAGACATTAGATATCGGAATTAATGTCTAATAATTAAATGATAGAATTTTCTGGTACGAATCAATTTTCTGCCAAACGGAAAGAACTTTCCGAACAACCCAATGCAATTTTCACCCTTGTCGTAGAAATTCGACGCTACGGCACACTATGCGGCTCACAGCTGAAACAAAACAACTTTATTTTTATTTTCTCATTAATTTAATTTTAATTGTTATAGTTAGATATGTTAGAATATTTCAGGGGATTCAAACCCCTTCATTTTGCGAAAAATTACAAAAATAATCAATTTTCTTACTTTTTCGAGGAAGCTTAAAATTAATTTAGACATCCGTAGTACACCCTGATGAAATGTCGTAAAGATCAGATAATTAAAATTATGCTTTAAATGTTTTTTACTGCACCCATTTCCCTTTAAAGGATATACACAGTTGCAATGTTTAAATTAATTTTTCAAATTTTGTATTATTTTTTTTTTAAATAACTTTTGTCTTTGGACTTTGATGTATTGTTTTTGGACTTTTAGATGTATGATCGAAATGCTAAAATTTCAACATATACTTTTCAATTGAGTTGCTATTTTTTTTATGGACTACATTATGTGCATTTCATTGAATCAAGGATTGAATTTTCAGTAATATAAATAGTTTACTTTAAAAAAACAAAAATGTTAAGTAAATAGTCATTTTTAATGAATTTTTACGTTCGACAGTATCTTGTCCATCTGAGATTCACACCCCAATCTCAGTAACTTCAAAATATTAAATTATAGAAAATTGCGTTATTTTGATACAATCGCATTAAAATGTGATTGTTTAATGAATAAAATACGGAAATTAAAATTTCGGGCAGAAAAATGAGAGGAGGGAAGCTTTCAAACGCGTTTGAAGGACACGTATCTGTACATTTCCCCTTCATTTTCTCTATTTTGCAATCATGGGTTTCTAATTTCAGAATGGCGAAACACTGCTGTCGGTGAAAAATGTCATCTTTAAATGAAAATGCACATTTTCATTCAGTAAACATTCATATTTTAATACGATTGTATCAAAATAATGTAAAGATTCTGAGATTAGGGTGCTAATCTCAGAAAGATGTGATTCTGCCGCCCATGAAAATCATTAAGTTTAGAGAAAATGTATATTTTTTTACTTATAAAGCTGGACCAATTATAAAGGAAAAAAATAACCTTGAAAAAGTACAGGTACGAGTCTGTCAAACGCTTGAGAAATATCGTCATGAGACAGCAATCGCTTGTAATTCAAAATGTAAAACATTCCTCCATAAATGAGAAACTTGATTAAATTCCAAATCACTTAACCAAGTATTTCTGCAAATTGTATACTTTTACGTTTAAAATATGAGCTCGTGAATATCTCAGAAAGTTCCGCATTGTTAAGCGGGCAATTTTTATTTTTTTAATATCGCCTTAACTGATTTCGGGATGTTACTGAGACATACTTCTTAACTAGAACTACTAAAACCATTAATAATTTAAAATGTCTTATCATAATTAGTTAATTATATGATTTATTTTAATATTTTTATTTTAACATCTTAGCATCGTATAATTAAACTTATATTTATTTTATTATTTTAATTATATCTATATGATTAAGATGTTTAATAATACTATTCTTGTCTATAGTTAAATCTATTTATTACTAAATTGGGATTTGTTAAAACTACGTTTGACATAGCGACTCTGTTAAAACTAGTTTTAACTAATGGAAACGGTTTTTGACCTATTTAGGACTGCGTTCTGATCCAATAATTAAAAAGAGAGAGGAAACTTTTCAATAAATCGTTCTCAAATATATTAAAATCATATCGTACATGATTATATACATAATTCAAGTTCACCTACTCAGAGTTGTCTGTAGTCGAAACTATTCATCAGAAAAATATGAAATTTGGGATGAGTCTAAATGAAGGGATGCGAAAGAAATTTAGCAGTAAAAAAAGTAATTTCGAAAAACGCCACCAGATGGCGTTTTCTGATTAAATTTCGGATTATAAGCAAATTTTAGCAACCACGTGATGTAAAGAAGAAGGTACAAATGCCGGGCACCTCTCTTATTTTCAATCTACATCCTACAATTTTGAAAATTGGCGAAAGAAAAAGTCATGCAAGAGTACCTTGATATGTTATATCATATCCGTTTAGAAAAAAACAAATCAGTTTAAAAAGCGTTTTTTGTTTATAAAAAAAAATACTATTTCGAAAGTCTGTAAATTTTGAGTTTAAAAAATGGGGTCTAAATAACAGCTACCTCAGATTTTTCCAAATCACACAAATAGGGCTAATTTCGCTAAGTAAAAGAGACGAACATTGTTTTAATAATTTTTATTAATTAATAACTGTTAAGTACAGAAAGAACATGGAATTTTTAATAAACAAGCAATTTGGACAAATTTATAAAAATCTTAACAACTATCTTTCACAGTCTTCTTTTGTTGCTAGTTCTGTTTTTTAATGTCTTATACAAAAAAAAATACCTTGTTATTGGAAATGTAGATTACTTTATCTACAAACATAGTAATCTCTCTCTGTGTCGATGCAGTCGCTATGGGCACACATATTGCATTCTACACATCAAATTCAGAGTTCGGCCTTCTTTTCCGCAGAGAAAGAAACCCTCGCAGAAGCCAAAAATTGCATCATCTTCATCAATCGGATATCTTCCCTTTTACATTTTTTAAGTCCAGTTTCTGCCTCTTTCATCTGTATTTTCTTAGTTTTTCTCCTACATTTTTCTTTTTTCTCTTCCCATTTATTGCGAACGATTTTGGAGTGTCCAACAACGTCAAATGACGCAACAAAGCAGTCCCGTAATCCCATAATTTATTTTCCTCCCCTTCTAAACACCGGACCCCGGTATTTAGACCTCTCTGGATGGCCGGTATTTTGACCACTGCTATGTTTAAGTTAAAACCAGTACTCATTCATATAGAAAAAATACTAATAACGTTTGTGCAGCATTTGAGAGCTAAATATATCTAAAAAACAACTTAATCGTCAAATCAGACCAATATACGATCATATGAGTTGTAATTTCTCAACTGAACGAAAATGTCCGGGCCAGGATTCGAACCTGGGATCTCTTGGCTGAAGCTGCCATGCTCTAGCAACTGAGCTATCCCGGTCGAATCTGGAGGGCATAATTCATCCAGTTAATCTAGTGCAATATACGATCAATATATATATATATATATATTGTAAATGAGAAACACATACCTGAACAACTTTTGATATCCCAGATTTCGTCGTGTCGACACTTTTGCTCTTACTGTATGTAAATGAGACAGATTTCAACGACGCACTGCTCGTGCCTTTCTTCTGTCAATTAAAGGTATAAATTCTGCCTATCGTCGCTCGTCTGCGCTGCACTCAGTTCTCAGAACACCTGCTAACCAGTATTTGGACCTTCTCCCCTATCTCTTAGCCCACATTGAAAATGTTAAATAAAAAGACGCAATGAATCTCTTGAAAGTAATAGAATCGAATATATTATAGCATTGTTTTCTAATATTATGCATGAATTTGAGGATAAAAATAAAATAATTTCTTCTTATAACAACAAATAATAAAATTATCTATAAGAAGTAATGAAGTGCACATATAGAAAAAAATCCATTAATGTCATAAAGTGTTAGAATTTTATTTTAAAATAATTAAATTTCACTTATAAATAAAAGTTTCTTTTTTGATCACTTACTACTTTTACAAATCCTTAATGAAAATTTAGATAATCATCATACGCTTCTTAACAAAAGGATGTACAAATGTATTTAAATGATGTAATAGAGCATTTTAAAATCAACATTAAAATTCAACATCAGATATTTTTAAATCAATGACATTTCGACTGAATGCGATTTCTGAGAAAACTCATGATTGGTAAAGGATAAATTATTACAATTTGCAATTTTTATTGTTTACTAGAAAAAAAGAATAATTTAACTGTAGGAGGGTGATATGAGAAAAGTTAATTTATTGGTATATTTAAATAATTATAGAATGTTGAAATAATGCCAGCTTTAATTTAATCCCTTGCAGACACTTAATTTTATAATGCGCTATAATTATATTTTTAAATACACCAGGATTAAAACTTAAAAACAGTAGTTTATACAATATTTGTAAAACATTCCAATTAGGCCTATTATAACGAATATCTGTATTGATCGCTTCTCGGCCAATGCTTCATGAGAGATGAAAAAAAAAAAGGACTGAGCTTTTCTGATTTTCAAAGTCTAAAGTCATTGTGCATGTGATCCGTGATTTTTACTTTGATATCTCACGTGTTCAAATTAGGGAAAATAAATAAATACCACGGAGTTAGTTAATTTGCTGATCACGCACGTCATAAGTGAAATAAGTGATGCGATCTAAAATTGAAATCCTACACAAATATAAGAAAACTAGTGTAAATGGTCGTCCTAGGACGGTAGGTAGAAAACGTGGTTTTCACTTAAAATTTGAAATAATTGATAAAAATATTCCTATACTATTCATCGACAATAAGGAAAACTGACCTGAAACGGGGCATGACCTGCAGCTCAGGACCTGATTAATGCAAGGGCCTCTGGGGGTTTTAATAACACATTTGTAAATCATTTTTTATGTAAAAATGGGGAAATTATTTTACAATAATAATATACAATCTACAGATGAGACAGATTTTTAAAGTTTTGAGCTGATAATTTCTTTGTTTGGTTTCTTCGTTCCATTTCCATAATCGGGATGGCTGTTCCTTACCCACAATCGGGGATCCTGTCCCTGTTATAAAGTAGGGTACGCAATGGATCCTTTAAAAATAATAAAATACAACTCCAAAAACAATTTTTATTTCAAGTTTCTTTTTACCACAACACCACTTTCAATAATTTTAATTTTCCTAAAATCCTTTACTATTCTGAATTCTTTATTAAAAAATTAATTCATATAACCAATAATTAAATTTTTTAAAGCTATCGGTAACATGTAATCAACGTATACACTCAAGATGAATTAATCAATATATAAAGGCTCCCATTGAAATACATAATCTTTATAATGAAAAATTTTAAAATTACGTCATGTTTACGCAATCATATCAATTTCTCTCTTTACTTTTTTCAATATAAAAAAAAAAATTATAAAAATAAATTTCAAGTTAAGCGCAATGTCATTTTCACCGGCTGGCGTAAACTTTTCACTAATACTTTAAGTACCTACTTTTATAATTAACTAACATGTATTCAAATAAAAATGTATTTTCTATTTAATATTAATGAAAAAAAAATGGGATCAATAGACGTAAAGATAATATAAACCCAATGGATAATATTCTCGTAACATCACAATAAATATGAATTTTTATTAACTTATAAAAATGCACACGTGCATAAATTTATCTTGCAAATAAAATACATCCAAAAAGCCACGTGTCTAAATATGTTTAATTATTTCTCTTTTCTCTGCAACAATGGAAATTTTTATAAATTTTTATCAATGAATCTCAAAAATGAATGACTCTCTACACAGCCATCTAACCAACAACAGAATCGGTGCAATACTTGCGTATTATATAAATAGATAACAAAATTACTTATTACTTTAAAAATACATAAAGAAAAAAGTAATCCAAGTATTATGTTTGTGCTCATTGTGGTTTACATTATTTATTCTAAAGGCGAAACAGTAGACAAGAAATTTTGTTTTTTACAACACATAACCTTTTTAGCTCACAGGCTATCAAAGCCTGAGAGCTTATGTGCCCGCCGGTTCTGTATGTACGTACGTATGTATGTATGTACGTAACGCGATAACTCTTCATAGAAATATCCGTTTTCCTTCAAATTTTGTTTATAGGTTCACTGTGTTAAGGCGCTTCCCTGATTAGTTTTCGGGATTGATTGGTTGAGTATAAAGGGGGGGAACGGGGGGGGGGCTAATCCCCCTTAATTTATATAAATAGGTTTTTCATGCAGAACTATTCCGTTTTCCTTCAAATTTTGTTTATAGGTTCACTGTGTTAAGGCGCTTCCCAGATTATTTTAAAAATTTTGCTTTAAATTTTCTTTTTTGCTTAATACACTTCACATAAATATGAAGTAAAAACAGCAAAGTTTGTAGTACTCCTTACACTTGGAAATTCTTATAATATTTTTATTCAGCATGTTGGATAATAGTTTTATATTAATACTAATAATAAGAAAGTATTAATAGTAACAGTACAGTAGTGTTAATAATTGTGCAATTTAAAATGTACAGTCAGTTATTAAAAAAAAAAAGGATATACTTGCTTTTATTCGCAGACCGTTTACGATATAATCGCACCGAAGATGTTATTAGACTCCGAATACTGTCTTTCAAAATATAAATGAAATTTTTGAAATATGGGTCGTCTACATATTGAAAATTGCACCAGCTTCGATTTTTCACATAGTAACACCCACTTTTGATATTTTCTGTTCCTTGGATCAAATCAACCAGGAAAATTATCTACTTCATATTTGTTTGTTAATCATTTATGGAGTTACAAGAGGTCAAAGTTTGAGGTGGCTAATATTAAATTCACATGGGTCATTCCATGGTAACTTACGTTATATTTAGAATAATTGACTTCAGCAATTTCAGTAATATTACACTAAAAATATTCAAAATGTAATGTTTATATGATTTGGTAATTAAACTTATACAAAGCGAAATTCGAATAAAAATTACTTAAATTTAGTGCTATTTCTTGAACTCTGAAAATTATATTTACTATGGTAACTTACGTTTCTGAAAAAAAAGAACATCAGTTACTATATTAAATATAATGGCCAGTGTTCAAGAAATAGTACTAAAGGTAGGTAATTTTCATCCAAATTTAGCTTTGGATAAGTTTAATTAATAAATAATATCAACATTACATTTTCAATATTTTTTGGTGTTATATTAAGAAATTTACTAAAAAAAATTATTCTAAATGTAACGTAAGTTACCATGGAATGACCCACATGACAAACTTCAATTTATATCTTCCCTAAAATCAAATTTAAAATTTTTGCTTTCATTGAAATACACCGACTGGACCCAATCACATTCTAAACTTTTTTTTGTTACTCAAAAGCATAATTTTGATTTTGAAAAATATTAATAAATTCGTGTTAAGAAAATTATGAACTGCATAAATTTTTACACAAACAGAATGGGTATCGTCAATAACATGGGTGTGTAAGTTTATAGGTCATTCTAATAATTAATTTCGAGAAGTATTTTACTTTTCGAAAGTCTAAATTTGTGAATTTATCCTTAATAAATTATCTTTCATAACTTTATGAAGATTTAATAAAAAGTATATAAATTATACATTTTTCCTGGCTTCCTTCATCCCATGAATACAAATACGGTATTAAAAATGAGTGGATTGAAAAATCAGAATTTGTGTATACAACCCTTATTTCAAAAATTGTATTCATATTCTGAAATAAATTAATATTCAGAATCTAATGCCACCTTTGGTGTGATTTTATCGTAAAGGGTATCGTACTGTCTGTACCATTTTAAATTTATGCTTATTAAGGTTTACGCTTCTTCCTATTATTGCTTTATGTATAAAGAAATGAGAGAAAAATTATGTTGTAATAGCCTGTAAACACGGTGAAGCATCATTTTACATATCGTATTTATGTGACTTTCACATTTGTGAATCTTTTCATTGTGGCTCTTATTCATTCCTACTCATTTTAACGGGAAAATATTTCATTTTTCCTTCGCATAATTTCTATATAAGTCGTTTCTTTCAGACTTAGCTATGAGAACTAGATAAAATTTGCCTACTCATAATTTGTCTACTCATAATTTGTCTACTAGATAATTTGCCTACTCATTTTAACGGGAAATTATTTCATTTTTCATTCGCATAATTACAATATAAGTCCTTTCTCTCAGACTTAGCTATGAGAACTAGATAATTTGCCTACTAGATAGTTTGCCTACTCATTTTAAAGGGAAATTATTTAATTTTTCCTTCGCATAATTACTATATAAATCCTTTCTCTCAGACTTAGCTATGGGAACTAGATAATTTGCCTACTCCTAATTTGTCTACTAGATAATTTGCCTACTCATTTTAAAGGGAAATTATTTCATTTTTCCTTCGCATAATTTCTATATAAGTCCTTTCTTTCAGGCTTAGCTATGATAACTAGATAATTTGTCAACTCATAATTTGTCTGCTAGATAATTTGTCTACTAGATAATTTGCCTACTCGTTTCTTTCAGACTTAGCTATGAGAACTTGATAATTTGCCAGCTCATAATTTGTCTAGATAATTTGCCTACTAGATAATTTGCCTACTCATTTTAACGGGAAATTATTTCATTTTTCCTTCGCATAATTTCTATGTAAGTCGTTTCTTTCAGACTTAGCTACGAGAACTAGCTAATTTGCCAAATGTTTTTATATTACTTCAATTTTTGTCTGTCATTGAGTGACCACTTTGTTCTCTTTTAAAATTATCACACGTTCCCAAAATGTTCCGAAGACAAATTACAAATTTTAAAAGAAATGGATAAAATCAAAAATATGAGAAAAGGGTGGTTTTATCGTGTAGATATTGAAATAGTTTAAATACACAATCAGGATTCGGTGATATATATCAATGGATATATATTTTGATATATATTGTGATATATATCCGAAATTTATTTTCAAAATATTTTATATGATATGTTTTATATTTTCTGTCAAAACAAGCGTAAATGAATTTTTCAACCGATATTGACTGTGCTGTGCCGCAGATAAGGAACTTTTGCTCTGACGGTGACTTTTCAGTCCCCCCAAAAATATTTTCCTAGCTTTATGTTTGAATATGAATTTTTAAACGTATAACCGATAATTATGTGGAACAATATTTATATAGAATAGCGATTGAATGATAAACTGTCCAATTTAGATATGTTGTTATTTACATTTTCATTACAAATAATGTTTTCTGGTTTTGGTTTACTGCACAACAGGTTAGGGAATGAAAAAGGACACAAGCTTACATTTATGTTTGAAATTTTTAATAAAGACAAATTATTTTGTATTTAAGTGTTTTTTTGTATAAAACAAAATTTTCTTGATACTAAATTCTATAGTTTGTTTTTTGTGAGTGTAAAAAGCAAATGGCGTCTGTTTTCAATTAGCTGATCTTCAATTTTGTTACTTAAGGAAAAAAAGACATTTAGAATATTGTTTTACTAAGTTTTCGTTCTAAGTGCAATATGTTTTATTTTCCAATTTATATTGAGTCTGAAAATAATTATAATCAACCATAAGTTAATCGTTTTGAAAATATCGGATATATATAAAAATATCGGATGTTTTTGATATTTTCGAAAATATCACGATATTTACAAACCCTGTGTACAATAAAGTTAATACTTAAAAAAGTAGTATCTTAGAAAAAAAAAAAAATATATATATATATATTAACATTTTTTTAATTTGCGCAATATTGTGCTGTCCTCTAAAAAAGCCCACAGTGAAATATTTCCTAAAAAAAAAAAACCCACCCTAGTACTACATCAAATATATCACTAAAGTCAATTTTATTGTTTTGTTCTATTTTTATGCACCATATAGAATAATAAAAATATCTAAGGAGTGCTTATTTAGTTTAAAAATAACTTAGACTAACAATTGCAGAATCCTGGCAAAACATGAGCTTCATTTTTACAGATATTTTTGTTATAATTAAATTTTGGAATATATACATAAATTTTAAATTGTTTTTATGTTAAACTATTAATATGTAATAAAATGCATAATTTTCAGCTGATTACGTCAAGTGTGGGTTTTTTTTTTAGGTAACGCGGGTTATTTTTTAGAAAAGTGGGTTTCTTTTTTTAAATTCTCGCTTAATTGGCTGCCACTTTGTAATAAAGTGATAGAATGAAAAATGCTCAACATTAAAATCTTAGTCAGAACAAGTTGTAAAAATTTAGCTATGTTTATTTTTATTTTTTTAATTCATTATTAGAGACTTTATATAGAAAAAATTTCAAAAAATGGGTTTTTTTTTTTTTAGAGGACAGTACAATAAATGTTTTAAAATATAGAACGGAGCATGTATTACGCCTTAAAACTAAGATAACTGTTATGCGTGTTTCATTTGTATGTCATTTTTTAACAGTTTCTCGAAAATGGTCTTAGGGAATTGGCAAGTAGTAAACAGATGAAAAATGAAAATTTCAACACAGTTAAAAAATACAGAAAAAAGTTTGTATTTATGCGTCACATTCACATCTGGACACTCTGTGTTGTGTCATGGTGTTTTCATTCTTTGTGAGAAACATTGATTTGGTGTATTGCGTACATTATTTATTCCAAAAAAGGATGACGTATATTTCAAGTTAGAAAATAATTAAAACGGGCAAAAGAATATTTTAGTTTTCCAAACTATAATCTATTTAAAATATTTTTATTATTTCAAACTACAGTGAAACCTCTCCGTGCGATCACCTCTTTCAAACGACCACTTTTTCATGGAATGGAATTTGTTTCAACAGGCTCAATTCTAATTTTACCTCCATTGAGAGACCACTCTAAGTGGAAGTCCCTCTATGAGCGACCAATTTTTTGGAAGAAACGGGAAGAAATTCCGTTCTTTCCTGGACGTTTGAACTGTAGCTTTACCCGTGTACATATTCTCCCACCTGGAATGTAATGTGGATCCTCTCCCCACTTGCTAGAACAGCATGCTTGATGAACCCCAGAGAGATAAATCTTTCGTGGTCTTTTTGCTGTAAGGGAGTTCCTACCTCCTCATTTGTTATTGCGATCAAGGCGCCGTGTTAGAAAACATGTTTGAGAAAAAATCTTTTTTTTTTTTTCACGTCTTCAGCCTTTTTAATTTTACTAAATTTATGAAGTTAATTTAAGCAATAACGATGCAAAACTGTTACGTACACCGGGCATCTTTAACCGGGGTAGACCAGGATGGACCGCTTGATTTTTATAATAGTGGACAAAATGTTTCATACAAAAATAAAAAGTTTTAAATAAATATTAGAGCTAGCACTTATGTTTTAATATTAAAACATACTATATAAGCATAGTTAATATTAACATATAATAATTTTATTTTCGTAAAGATGGGTTTTTACTTATAAAGATCTAATCATATTCAAAATATGATGGAAATAGCAACCCGAAAGAAAATCCAATGTCTATACAAATTCGGCCGTAGGGGGAAAAAAGCTAGTACAAGAACAGGAATATCCCTTAAAACACTTAATCGAGTGATAAAAAAATTTGAATTGGAAGAAGGTTTTTATGTCAAAGGCTAGATTATGAAGAAATATCATTTGTACGCTAATGATTGCCGTCGTCTGGCGCAATTTGTAACTTTTCATTCAAAATACAGCCTAAAAGTCATTGCAAAGGTAATGCCTTTTGATGAAATTAGTAAAATTTTGAAAGATGCTGGTTATTTTAAATGGACTCTCCCCAAAATATACCAAACAGTAAAATTTATGGACAATCATAGAATTCAAGTCTGTTAATGCACATAAACTTCCCAGAATTTCCTTCTATTGAACATCAGTAAGTATTCTCAGTAAAAAAAAACTCTTTGTAAACAGGATTCAACCAAAATTCTGGAATGAACACTCATTGTTATGGATTTATGGGATAATCTGTCTCATGACCTTTTGAAGTCTTTTCCACTGATATGAAAAGACTTGTTTTTGATTCGTATCATTGATACAAAAAGATTACAAGGATGTATTTTCCGAAAGAGTGAAAATATTAAAAAATAAAACTTATTTTGTAAATTAAACTTGTAAACAAATTAATGTAAAATGTTTTACAATAAATGCTTTCCTAACCAAATTGTGTTTATTTATAAGTTTGTCTTTTTTTATTTCTTCCTACTATAAATATGACATCAGCAGCATTTTGCTTAATCAGCTAGCCATATTCAACCTGCGACGTTTTATGTGCAGCCCAAGACACACAGAATTTAATCTATATTTACAAAAAATTGAGATAAGGATTTTAATATATTTATAAGTATTTAAGCGCATAAAAGGCATCTAAGACGTATTTAAGGTATTTGTTGTTTTATATATTTTTAAGGGAATATAAAAATTGCCCTATTATTTATAATTAATGTAAAATTATATTAAAATAACCTAAATATTAGTTACTTAGTCAAAAGTCCTTTTTTACATGTAGTGACATTTGCATTAAAGTGCATATATATGTTTTAGTCTTCAACGCTAATCAAAGATTATTTATAATTAATTCAATTTGCACTATAACTTTTTACATCTTAAAAAGTTAAAAAGTTGTTCATTGAGAAAAAGTCTGATTTATTAATTAAAATCTTCTGATTTTTAATCTTTAGCACTTGGAAATTCGGAATTATTTTGTTATTACGATTTATTCTTATTATATAACTAATACTGATCACATTAATTTTATTACATTGTTTTGTTGTTATCGTACTATTTTAATTACCCTTTTTTATGTTATTATATAAATATAACATATTGCGGCCCTGTAACGTAACAAACATATGTTTTTACATATTTTATGAAAACATATTTTATGTTTTCAAAAAAGTGCACAGTTTTTTTACATAGAAAATAATATTCCTATTTAGACTTCAATCATTCGGATGCTCTCAATTTCATTACGTACTACTTTCTTTTGTTTAATGACAGTAAAATTTTACTATAGTTAGTTGAAGAGAAAACAAATGAAATAAATGTCAATTTCATGTGCTTGCTGTAATTAGAATGTATCGTTCTGGAAATTTAATATGATGCATACTTGTAAAGATATTAGAATATGTAAAAGACAGTGGTCTGAAAATTTAAGCTCATGAACTGGTCTTGCTAATCATGAAGTAAATAAAACATTCGATTGATAATGAAGGACATTTTTGTTTTATGCTCATGTTACATTAAATGACACAGAACATTTTTTTTTCACGAATATCTAAATATCATACTGAAAATCCATGCATTGAAACATATTTATCATACTGAAAAGGTATTCGAAAAGCTACAGATGATAAGCTATCCATTGCATTTAAGATTTTCAATTCAAACGCAGTCTAACTTACATACGTTTAAAAAGTTTAGCATATTCAACAAAATTCATTACATACATTATCAATATTTTTGCAAAACTTTTCTTTATTCTGTTCAACTGTAATTCTTCATAGATAAAATTATAACGCTATATCAGACAAACAAATATCAACTAATAGTTACGCATATATGTTTTAAGGAAAATTCTAAGCGACTACCAAATTAACATTTTAAATTTTCTTTTAATTAGAAAACATCAAACATTTAAAAAAAATAATTTCTTCAGTTGACCATAATAGGTATGCATTTCAGTTTACAATGTAATTGAAATTTCTGTTACAATAAACACCTACCTATTCACAATAATACTCTCCTGTACTTTAACTTATAAATCAGTCGCAAACAAAAACTATTTCAATCAATACCTGAGGGAGGCCATTCGGCTTCCCGAACCATGTCGTTGAGCGTTACATGTAATTATTTAAATCATGGTATTAGAATACCTATTCATATATTCTATATAGCTTCATGTTTTCAACTTAAAAATGACGAAATGCGCCTAACAGGCTAAAATTTTGTAATAATTTGAGCATTATTGCACTGCAAAAAAGTGTTGATTTTACAGTATGATACTGGCACCCCAGCTCCCAGTATTATACTGTAAAATCAACACTTTTGTTTTTTTTTGCGGTGACACGTACATACTTATAGATATGATCTTGCATATTGTTTTTATTATCTTTCAGCCATTATGCATCGTATTTTTTTTTTTAAGTTGGCATTTTGGAAAGTTGCATGATTGTTTTCCTTAAAAATAATATTGCTGCAAGATAAATTGTAAAAAAAGTCTTTTTAAGTTAACAATAAACAAGATAATACAAGATAATTAATAAACAAGAAAGAATAAATCGGCCAAGTACGAGTATAACTCGCGTTCAAAGGGTAGTTTACATTATTAATTAATAAATAGAAATTAATAAATGTAAAAAAAAAATAATTTTTTCATAATTTTTCGAAAATAGGAGGGGTGTGGGTGGGGGGACATATTTTTACAGCATACTTTCGACCCTATCTATTAAAATATAATACCTAAACTTAAAACAAATATATTTCTGAGTTCGATGTTACGAGATCTTTCACACGGTACCCCACATGATATACAAAAAGAAATTTTTTTTCAAGTAACTTATAATTAGCCCCCTAATTTTTTTCCTAAACATAATTGTGAATGACTAATAATCTGAAAATATGCGGGTAAATAGGCTTTCTAACTTTCTCAAGTTTGAATTTTCCACGTCCCATAGTTTATGAGAAAAGGGGCTGTGACAGACAGACGGACGGACAGACACAGGAGTGATCTTGTAATGGTCCCGTTTTTACTTTTTAAGTAAGGAACCCTAAAAATCATGCGTCACACATAATAGGGTAAAAGACATCATCGAAATAAATTATTTAGAAAACGTATAACACAGCTGAACACCCAATTATAGCAGTTAACGTCCATATTAGATAAGATGTTCGAATTATTTTGAGCAGTCCTGTATATGATCTATAGATCTGTATACATTGCTAAAATTCAGATTTGCTAAAATTTAATCCAGCTATAAAACGTTTAAAATATTTGAACATTTATTTTCAGGATTTACCGAACATAGAAGGTAACTTGAAATTTTTTGTGCAGCAGCTCTGTATATAATCTACAAATTTGTATGTACACCACATATTAAGTTTTAAAATTTAATTCTATTAGGAAACACATAACACAACTGAAATCACATTCCCAGAAACTCCCATCCACAGACAGCAATATATTCAGTTTTTTGTGTAGCCCTGTATATAAATTTAGTTAATTCTAAAAACTTATACTAGATTCATTTTAACACAATTAACCCTGTGTAAAGAAATTTAGGTAAAGAAATCAATTTGATTTCTTTACCAATTTGAGTAATTGTGTTAAAATGAATCTAGTGTAATCTTGTATCCAGCGTTTACTGGAGTTCCAAATTAACTGCGATTTATTCTGTTGAGCTGATTCAGATATCCGACCAGATGCTATGAACAAAAAGGTTAACTGAATGAATTAGGTCCTGCAGATTCGACCGAGATGGCTCAGTTGGCAGAGCATGGCAGCTTCAGCCAAGAGATCCTAGGTTCGAATCTTGGCCCCGGACATTTTTCGTCCAGTTGGAAAATTGCATCTCATATCTTATATTCTAAATATACTTAAGCTGGGAAATGTATAAGAAAATTCAAAAACACTTCTAAGCAATTCAGGCCCATAGACAGTAATTCTTACTAATGTTTTTGCACAGCCCTGTATATGAGTTATATAATTTATCCACATCATGTAATATACCAAAATATGTTTAAACTTAAAAAAAAACAATAAAAACGCATGTAAAAACGACTATCGCTTATAGAGTGTATCCAGCGGCAATCGCTTAAAGACAATACTATAACCGAATTATTTTTATCTACCTGTAAATGAACGAATGAATGTTATAGACTACATATTCTACAGTAAGTCGCTTATAGTTCACTTTAGAAATGCGCATCAGTTTCATTATGTTTTAAATAGGGAAACATCTTTCTTTATCTTCACGGGCCATAATGTAAAGGAATTCTTTTGTGTCCATGTAAATGAATTTTAAATATCTCCATATTCTACAGAAAGAATGTTGTATCGCAGCTCAATAATTTATATCAATATCATTTTGCTTGAAATAGCGTAACTATGTTCAAATACACTGCAGACGATTTTTCCCCATATAGACCATAATGTAACGGAATTCTTGTATGTCTCTATAAACGAATTATGAATATAACGTACTCCATTTTCAATAGGAAAGTCGTATATTAAACCCAAATAACATATACTAAGCTTATGGAAATCCAAGTACATTTACGCGTGTTAGAACACGGACAGAACAACACGTGACTTCTGTCCAGTCGGACAGATACTCAGTCATACACTTTTCAATTATGTCTGGAAGTGTTAAAATGTAAAAAAAGCTTATAATAATTGGACCATGTTGAAAGCACAGCAGCGATTTCATGATAGAAAAATAAAAACATCCTCTAGGCCCTTAAAAATTTTTATAAGAATTTATGAAACAGTAAAACTTCTTGAAAGAAAAACGAGCTGAAAACACAACTTAAAAGGAAAATTTTCAGTTCAGATTAGTTAGGAAAGAAATTATTAATTAGTTCTCTTCAACAATTCATGCACAATATATATCCAGTTTTAAAATGTAAACAATTCAGCGAATTCACTTTTAAAATAAAAGGTAAATATCACTGAAAAAAAATGTTGATTTTACAGTATACGCCGCAGCGTATTATTGCTTATTTTACTGTTTATTACTGTTAATTTTACGGTATAATACTAGCAGCTGGGATGCCAGTATTATACTGTAAAATAAACATTTTTTTTTTTTTTTTTGGCAGTGTAAATGTCTTATGGTCCACTTTCACCTCCACCTGCTTGAATCATAAAAACTACTCTTTAAATTGACTGTATTATGTACAATCGGCAAAATAAGAAAAAACACACTCACGGTTTTTTCGAAAAATAATTTCAAAATAATTTCAAAATTACTTTTGCAAAAAAAAAAAAAAAAAAAAAAAAAAAAAAATAGTAATTGTAACCTATGAGTTTTTCTAATAGAAATCGATTTCCAGAAATTTCAAATATGCTAATCTAAAATTATAGCTCTTTCACATCAAGGTAATTTTTGAGCTGTACTTTAAAAACAACCCGCATTGCAATTGGTTTTACAAAGGTTAAAAATGAATTGCCGTTTAGTATCCTAAGGTAAAATTTGAAGAAAAATTCAAAAATGATGCCAAAATTAGAAGTTGTTGAAAAGTTTCGAGTTTGGTACAATTTCTATATGTAGAAGATTTTATGTATATCAATAATTAGTAGACGTTATTACTAATGTATTGGTACCAGTCACTTTTTGAACGATGATTTGCTCTTGATGGTGTTATGAGTACTTCACGTAAAAAAAAATCGATACAATTGAAGTACATTAAAATTTTCGGTACTTTTATGTTAGCCGGGCGCAGATGATAAATCTCCAAATATTGTTCTAGTCTAAGTAAAAAAAAGCTTATAATGACCATGTTGAAAGCACAGTAGAGATTTCAGGATAGAAAACACAAACATCCTGAATACCCTTAAAAAAAAAAGGTATAAGAATTTTTTTATAAAGTAGTAAAACTTCTTGAAAGAAAAGAAAACTCCCGAAAACACAACTTAAAAGAGAAATTTTTAGTTTAGATTAGTGAGGAAAGAAATTAATTAGTTCTCTTCAACAATTCGCGTTTTTTTTTTTTTGCCGATTGTATAATCTTTAGCGGTTATAAGAAGATTACCTATATTCCCTATTATGATTCGCATGCACATTATCCACCTTTTTACCTTAAACAATTGTTTCCTGCAAACTTATCAAATACTTATTTTAATAAAAGAAATGATAGGTAATCATTGATTTTTAGAACCTGGATGGAGGTTTTTTTTTCCTAAGATGTTTCGATTGTTTCAATATAATTTAGGATCTATATATACTGTCTCTCTGATTGGTTTTTGATTGAATAGTGTTTAGATATTTCCTACAAGATAAGAAACATAGGTTTATTCAGTAAATTTGGTACTTTTATATTAGCCCGGTGCAAATCTCAATAATAGAATTTGTTTTCCCCTTCGCCAGTAGCAGCTTCTTTTTTTTGCGTGTGCAAATTAGAAACAATGCTTTGATATTAAAAATACTTTGGTTTATAGTAATTTTTTTTTATGAAATGAGCGAAAGCCATGTATTTTAAATGTAATGATTGAAAAGTTTTAAGGGAAATAAATGCAATATTGATTATCGCGATGATAATAAAATGTTTAAGTTTATGGTATTTCTTTTTATTATTATGAAATGGCGAAATCCATATATTTTAAATGTGTGTAATATGTATTTTTAATATATGTATTTTAAATGAAATGAGTGAAAGGTTTATATTTTAATTGAAATTAATGCAATACCAATGATCATGATGAGAACAATATTTGGAGATTTATCATGTACGCCCGGCTAACATAAAAGTACCGAAATTTTTAATGTATTTCAATTGTATCGATTTTTTTATGTGAAGTACTCATAACACCATCGTTTTTTTTTACGTATATTTTATTTTATTTTTTACATATTAGTATACATTAAAAGTACGATGATGTTATAAACGCTTCATATTTAAAAAAAAATCAGATTAATTAATTGAAATGCATTAAAGTTTGCTAGATAAATCCATTTACGAATCTCATATAACTCATTAAAACAAACTTCAAACAAACACCAGTCCCAAAGGCAGTAAGATCCAAAATTACATTAAAACAACAAAAACACCTTAGATATTTTTTTCCTACCCTATCGAGAGGGCCAAAAACCAAATCTATCCATTTTCTTTTACCAAGGTTTTACATAATATATCTTTTAAATATTTTAGATTTTCATAAATATTAAATTTTTGTATGAAAATAATGTAATAAGACAATTTATAGGTTTTACAGTTTACAACAAATTTTGAATTAATAATTAAGAGTAATTTTGATTTTATTACTCGTGTTTATCTTACATATCTTTTTCTCACTCTCTCTAGCTATTTATTTCATTATTTTAAGAATTTTTGGTATGTATTTAGTTTAAAATATTTTCATATACTTCAATAAAAGCTAGGTTTTTTTTCATTAATAATTCCCATTGCATTTTAAAAAATAAAAGATTCTAAAATATTAAATATTATGTAAAAAGTAGCCTTTTTTGAAAAAATACCTTTTCCATTGCTTACATAAAGGTTTATAAAAAATTAATGACCTAACTACAGCTTTGAAAATATCCTTACATTTTCAGATTTTTTTCTAAAAAAATTAAACAATTTACAAACACATTCGGTGAATAATTTTTAAACATCATCATCATCATTAATTTAACTGTCTTTTTTTTTGCTGTTATTATTAGTTGTGTTATTTGATATGATTTTTTTTTTGACTCGGCACAAAAACAATTGTACAGTAAAAATTAAACAGATACACTTATTTGGAAATAACGGTATATACTGGTATATACGGTATAATACTGGCACCTGGGGTGTCTGTATTATACCGTAAAATCAACTTCCCCTCCCCTTTTTTTTTGGCAGTGTATACGGGGAAAGTAGGGTAAAACCGCTTACCCTACCATTAGGTAGTTCTGAAGCCAGAATTTCCTAGAGAATTTAATGTAACTTTGATATTCTGCACATCGTTGTACAATGCTATTTTAGATATAGGATTAGTTCCCATTTTTATTAATAAATGATTATTTATGAAAAGTCAAATCATCCGGATCTTACCACACCAGTGGGGTGAAACCGCATTAAAATGTTAATTTTACAGAAAATGAAAAAGTCCTTCCGGCCTGTACCGGGAAGAAAAGGTAGCTTTCCTATATCTTCGTTTTAAAATTTTAGTTAATGATACTTGAAAACAGCAAGCTAAAATGCAAAGAAACCGTTTACAAAAGATTCGTTAATACTGAATTTGAATAAGAAATTCGCCAAATTATTGAGCTATAGCCAAGTTGGCTTCATTTATGAAGACTTATTTTGGTCGCCAAAATTGGCGATATTTCGCCAAATCTCGTCAAGTTTGGCGAGAATTTGGCGCTAACGGATATGAATATATAGTTTTATGCGTATGATTGGGAAAATGATTACAACAATGAAAGAAAATAATTTGCGAGAAATCGCGTTCACTAAAACTTATAATTTAATCGTTGTTTTTTTGCAATGTGCTGTCTTGTAATGTGTTCAAAATGTCAGCCACCCTAGAATTTCAAACTGCTCTATCTCAGCCATTTTTTAAGATAGAGGTAAAACAAACAATGCTCCGGAATCCTTGTACCAAGGCCTAACACATAAGCAAAAAATAAATTTGAATTTTTAACTTTTTTGTAAATTTATTTTAGTTTTAAATCTTTAAGTGGCCGCCATCTTGAAACAAGATGGCGGACCAAGCTGGCCAACGAACTCGGTCGAGACATTGGTGAGCTTAATACACACAATCAGTTTCCTCCAAATTGATTTATAAATACGAGCGTTATCGTATGACATAGGTCAGATATATATATATATATATATATATATATATATATATATATATATATATCAACATCTGAACGGAGGGTGGTTTTGGGGTCTGGGGGTCATGATCGGTGAAAATATACCAAAATTTTCCGGAATTGCTTTCCTCCGAACGGCTGCAATAGGTAGCTTTATACTTTTTTGTATTGAAAGCTACCTAAAACTTTAGACCTTCTTTTAAAAAGGAACAATATTTTATTTTACAACTTTGCCTAAAGAAATAAACTAATACTATTTCAATTATAAGTCTACCGATTTTATGTTTAAACACGAAAGCATAATTATCTTCATTTTAATTTGAAGAATTGCAAAAAAGAAGTTCACCTCTTTATCAGCTTTATAAAAATGATATTCACACTTGCCCAAGAATTCTTTACTGCCTTTTCTTTAAATATTGCTTACAATATCTTTAATTATTGTTTTTCAATATCATTTTTCATCCCACGTAGGATATCATATCCTGATTTGCTCTAAAAGAATGTATATCGAAAACCACGGCCTACAAATACCCTTTTAAAGGATAGAAACAATTTTATTGTAAGAAATAAATCCTTATTAAATATGTTATACATCATTTAAAAGTTTCAGTAACTTCAAATGTATTTCTATTTAAGAATTTTAAAACATAGAAAAATTTATAAAACAAAAGAATGATAAAATAAACTTTTAAACAAAGAAATTACATAAATGGCAATATGGAGATATCGCAATGGCCGTTTCACCTTCTGGCTTAAGCCAAGTATTTAAATCACCAAACCAGGGCTATTCAAATTGAAATATCCGGTTTTACCCGACTATACGGTTCTATTCTGCTTTCCAGTATGTTATATTTAGTTAAATCATAAATTACGGTACGTCTTTATACGCCCTTTGCAATACTACTCCATAAATAGATTCTGATAATATAAAACACTATCAAATAGTAATAATAGAAAAATTAAAGTTTTCCACATTACGGAAGTATGCACTTTGCGTAACAAATTCTTACACTTTAATAAATTTAAATGGTTGAAACAGAAACTAAAATACAGAAAAACACGCAAATTAAAAAGAAAAAAATGTTTCGAATTTATTTAGTATTCTAAATTATATATGTAAAAAATATAAAAATAACGCGGTGACCGAAATGTTACTATTGTGACTTTTTAAAGAGCAATGTACGAAAACAGTTTCTCTAGCAAAGCAGGTCAAGTATAACATGCGGAGCTTTAAAGAAAAAACCCAGAAATTTTAGAACTAACAACATAGAATTACTTTTCCATACCTATTTGATTTCTAATTCTTTCAAAGGGAAAAGAATGCTACAGAGTCAAACAAACAACACAGAATTACTTTTCCACAACAATGAGTTTTTTCCTTGCTTATCCACTGAAAAAGTATATAAAGAAAGAAAAGGGAAACGAGTTATTTTTAAGAAAAAAAACTGGTTTCAAAGTATTGTTTCTTACTTTATTGCGCTGATATTTAATTATTGCACTGGTATTTACTTAATGCACTGGTATTTATTTATTGTATGCTAGTTAACATTTTTCTGAGAGCGGTCTGGAACAACAGAGTTTTTATTACGATAACCATTAATTGTAACATTATTCACTCTTAAATCTCATTGATAGTACATGAACATATGAATTTTTTTACGTAAGAAAATATACAAAAAAGCATTTTGTAAAAAATTATATATGATGATGCAACGATTATTTAAAAAATAAAGTAGCACTGTAAACCTTAATGATGTATTGAAATTTCGAGGTGATTGCCCAATTTTTACGAATGTTAGAGCCAAGAAAGTTGAAAAAAGACAACAAACAGTCAGGCAGACAAACTTAACAGTTTTTGATGCTGGTAAAATCGATATATGAAACTACTACAGAAACGTTTCCTTTCCACCCCCCCCCCCCCAAATTAAAAAAAAACGAAAATTCATAAATTATGCGTAGATATACATTAAAAAACCATATAAACGAATTACACAACTTCCTTTGTTGGAAGCAAGAAATAAGTTAAGAAAAAAGTACCCAACTTGACATAAATTGGAATAATTCAATGACTGTAGTTCGTGTATAAAACAGTTAAACCTGCGTGCTATTATTGACCAGTTTAACTTCAGTTTAACAAAAAATAATTTTGTTTGACAGCAATGGTTACTTAATAACATTATATTTCATGTCGTATTTACTAATAATATCATAATTTTTTATTTACTTATAAGAAGTATAATATCGCAAGTCCAATTATTGTAATTTTCTTATTATGCGTTAACGTTATGTATTATTCATCATTCAGGAAAAAGTTCATTACAAAATATATTGATAATTGCAAAAATCTCACAGAGCCACAATACAGGTGTTGTGGGTCATACGCGTCCCACGGGTCGTTAATTTTGTATTGTATTATGCATTTAAACTTTCTTAAAATTGTTAAATTTTCTGCTTCCTTGATAAAGAAATGTGTGAAATTATGACATTTGCTAAAGAAAAAAGTTAACATAATTTATGATATTCACTACTTCCGCTATTGAATTTAAAATTTGGCAATACTAGTTTATTTTGTATGCTCAAATATTCTGCCATTTTTAAATGTTTTGAGTATTTGACACTTTTTTTGTTTTGTTGTTGTTTTCTTGGTAATGTTTACGCTGAGTAACACACTGTTGCTTTTTTTTTTTTTCAAAGCATTGTTACCTAAAAATTACAGGACATTCCTACTGCAGCAGATCCTCAATTTAAATATGTATATTTATTAAAATTTAGTTGGGTACTTTTCCGTTATACCAACACCATGCCAAAATGTATGCTAATGCGCCATTTAATTCAACCCTGACCGTGCAAACGATTTTTTTTTGCAAAAAGTGCCAAATATTGTGATTTGCTAGTTAATGAAAGTGAATCATATTATTTAATCGTAACCTCGCAAAACGTCTTAATTTGCTATTTTTCGAATCGAAAATGTTTATTATTAAGTTATAACTTACATTTATTACTGACACTGAGATGGATTTTACCATTTGGCAGTTACCTGATGATGAGGAAGCTGCCATAAAATTGTTTCGGAACTTTAGAATTATAGATTTTTTTTTTTTTAAATGTTCAAAAATGAAATATTATAGATATGTTCGTAGTTTTGTCTGCAATGGAGATTTAGTTTACGGTCATGCCGAGAAAGCAAACGAATACGAAAGAAAACATGGATTGAAACATCGCGGTTCTCTTTTCTTAATTCTTTGAGATTCGTATATTTGTGGTGTCAAGTTCTGACTTCGATTGAGTTTTGTGAGCTTCAACTTGAAATGAACCACGCACGACAATGGACTGGGATAACTATTTAAGAAAAGTTTGTGTCCATCCTTTGTGTTTACGACCAAATGGAAAAATCGATGGACATAATAAAATTGTAGAAGTAGATGAGTCTATTCACTAGAAGAAAAAGCAACGTAGGGCGTGTCTCCCCCCCACCCCCCTCAATGAGTATTAGGTAGTTTATGTAGTGACATACAAGGATTTTTTTTTTGCTATTCCCCATCGTACAGCCTCGACTGTATATGAAAAATCGCAGAGGACAAAAATTACTATATTGGGCTAAAAGATTAAAACAGGATTTCTTTCACGAATGTCGAAAATATATGAGAAACTAGAAAAAAACTCTTAAAATCGAATTGAAAAAAAAAAAATCACGAAAAATTGGAAAATTCATGTACGAAACCGGATTTCTTTACTACTCTGAAAAAATCGTCGTGAATTACACCCCCCCCCCCCGGAAAAAAATCGCATAATAATCGCTAAAAATTCAAAAATCGCAGAGGGCAGATTTGACTACAGTGGACTAAAGCATTGTAACCAGAATTCGTTCACTAATATCAAAATATCGGCGCAAACCTTTAAAAAAAAATGCTAAAAATCGCATTTAAAATCGTACATGACAAAATGAACTATATGAGGCTAAATATTAGAAACGTGAATTCTTTTTATGGATGTCATAAAATCTTCGCGAATCGCGAAGAAACGCTAAAAATTACAGAAACTTCAAAAATATACGAAGGGCAAAATTTACAATAGGATAAAAGTTTGAAACATAATTCATTTTACGAATGTCAAAAAATCGCCATGGAACACGAAAAAACTCAAAAAATCACGATAAAAATCAAAAATTGCACAGAAGAAAATTTACTATATCTAGGCTAAAAGTTTCAAACCTAATTTATTTTCCGAATGTCAAAAATTCACCGCGGAACTTGAAAAAAACGCTAAAAATTGCATTGAAAATCGCTAAAATTCAAAAATCGCGGAGGAGAAAATTGACTACATTAGGCTAAAAGTTTGAAACCAAATTCATATTAGATTAAAAGTTTAAAACCGAATTCCTTTTACAAATGCCAAACATAATCGCCGTTAAACCCGAAATATCGCATTAAAATTAAGGAAATTTTAAAAATCGAAGAGTAAAGAATAATACTATATTAGGCTAAACAGTTGAAACCAAATTCGATTTCCTAATGTAAAAAAATTGTCGCCGAACACGAAAAATTACCAAAAATCTCATTGAAAATTGTATTAAAATCGCTAAAATTAAAAAAATTACGGAGGTCAAAATTTACTATATTAGGATAAAAGTTTGAAATCAAATTCCTTCTCCAAATATCAAAAAATCGCCACGCGACCTGGAAAGAACGCTAAAAATCAAATTGAAAATCGCATTACAGATAGCTAAATATTTGAAAATCGTAGGGGACAAAATTTACTATAATGGGGTAAAACATTGTAATTGGAATTCTTTCATGAATGATAAAAAATCGATACAGAAAAAATATCTAAAAATCACATTGAAAATTGTTAAAATTCAAAAATCGTATGGGAGAAAATTTAATATATATTAGGCTAAAATTTTGAAACCAAATTCATTTTACCAATAAAAAAAAAATCGCGAAAAATTCAAAAAAGCTGTACGAATTCCAAATAAACTTTATTGAAAAGGAAAAAATTACAATACTAGGCTAAAAAATTGAAACCGGATTATTTTTTATTAATGTAGAAAAATCGCCTTAAAACGATAAAAAACGGAAAATTTCTAATAAAAATATGCAATATGGGGCTTCGAGGTGCATAACTACTTTTAAGACATATTACTTTTCGCATCATTAATTTCTTAATAATCCCTAGCGGGCGAAGCCCGTCGAAAAGTTTAATATATGATATTTATATATTTTACCTTTTGAATGGTCTAAATCGGTTAATTAATTAAATAATTATCATTAATTTAAGTTTTCTTTGTGATCCTTATTCATTCTCATTGCGCTTTTTTTAATTTTGTAAGTAAATATCTCTAGTGTTAGTTTTTTGCTAATAAGAAAAATTACAGTCCGATAAAAAATATATATATCGAAATAAATCTAGATTGTCAAGCGATATAACAATCTAAGTGGAAGTTGCTCTAAAATAGTAGAAAAATACATTTACAATCAAGCTATACCCTAAGATAAAATTCACCCTAAACGATTAATCTGCAAAGGCCATAATGTAGCGGAATTCTTTTGTATGTGTCCATGTAAGTGAATTATAAATGCTACATACTCCGTTTTCAATAGAAAATGGCTCATAGTTAACCTAAATAACATATACCAATCACTTAAAAACCAAATATATGTAGGAGAGTTCGAGTGTCGGCCAGATGGCTAGACCGACAAACCGAAGTCAAACATTCAATTATGTTAAAAAGTGTTAAAAACCGCGTTAATCTCTAAGCGAAACATTCACCGACCTTTCCGCTGGAACAAGAACGTGACAGAAACGTGCAAATGCATCTTCCAGACTTGTAGTCTGTATTCATTTGACTAAAGTCATAGATCTTTACGTCATGTGTCACTATTTTATTTTAAGAAAAGGATGATCTTCTAATATATTTTATACAAAATCAATTGCTTTTTTTCCATACTTACATATTATATAATAAGAGATATTTCGGTAAAGACATGGTACTTTTCTAGAAAATCAATTATTTTTTAGTAACGTTAATTTAAAGAACACACACACACACACACACACAGATGTTTACATCGCGTAACTATTGCATTTTTTATTTTTATTTCTTGCCAAGTGACCAATTTATAGTTTAGCTATACTGCAAAAACTATTTTAAAAATTAATGAAACTGCTTCAGCAGTTCCCCAGAAAAGAGTACTTCAATATTAGCTACTTTCCATAGGATTTCGCAAATGTTAAAGTTTGTTTAAAATTCTTCTACGGCAGAAATTCAGCAATAAGAAATTTATACATTAATACAACTAAAGAGTTAACGTGGTCCGGGACATACAAATTTCGAAAATATTATAATTTAACTTTTTGGCTGTTTAAGTTTCTACAATAAAAAGACACAAATCACATGTAAATACACTGATTAGATCAAAATATATAACCATTTTTATGTTGTACTGCCTGTGGTTGTGTAAGGAGAACTTTAAATATCAGAATGTATCTTTTCAAGATTAGTCATATTCAATTTGATATATCTAAATTTCTATACAAGATAAACTTATGAGATTTCGTCCAAATATTTTCTGTTACATATTCATTAAGTTGTCTTCAGAATATTTTGTCTTGAAGAAAAAATTTGAAAATATGATTATTTTAGTACAAATTACTCATAAACAATGAATTTTCTTAATAATAATAATTATTATTATTATTTTCTGTAATCTAAAATGTAAACAAGTGGGTAAGTGTGATCAAAGTTCGCACAAAGGGATTCGTTTAATATTCTTTTCCAAACATTTTATCCTTTAATTAATAAACCTAAATTATTAATTTATAATTATCCTTATCATTGATTGACACTTCATCAATAAGAACATAGATAGATGCACCATTAAATATAATAATAAAATGATAACAAAAGGAAACTATTTTTGAAATAAAATTAAAAATTTTTCAAGAACTGTTTTTCAGACAATTGTAACAGCATATATTTGTATATAAGAAAAACATATTTAATTAACTGATTTAATTTTAGCTAAAAAAAAAAAAGAAAAAAGAGAAAAACGCTTAAAATGACAGGAGAAAAAAATGAGAAATTTCTTTTAATTAATGTATATAATATTTTAATGAAATGTAAAAATCGAAAATTTGAACTCCCTTTGTCTAGAATAGAACCTGGAACCTTTGGGTTAGGAGGAAAACGCTCAGCCACTGAACCACCTAGCCTTCGCAAAAAAGACTGAAATTGATATTCTGTTTTAAAATATATGAAAATTGCAGAAATGATCGGAAAATGATCGGATGAAATTTCATCAATAAATTAATTCGTTTAATTAAAAAATAATATAAGATTTTTTCAAAGAATGTAAAATTTCAAATCTCTAACTTATGCAGTTTCCGAGTACATACTCTGTGACGGACAGACAGACAGACAGAAGAGTGAGACGAATAGGGTTTCATCAGATGAACGAAACCCTAAAAAAAGTATGCAAAAAGCGTTATTCTTCAGAATGTATTAATTTTTAAATAGGGCTAAATGCTCTTCTATTTTAAAAATTAAAAATTAAACTTTTTAAAAGATTTACATTGGAAAAGGATAAATGTACCATATACATATAGAATCATCATGTAATGATTTTATTAATCGAATTTATGAAGCATTTTTTAAACGCTTAAACGAGGGGTTTATAGAACTCCGACGGTAATATAATTTTAGTATGTTATTATAGTCCCCTACAACATGATTTGTCTTGAAGATGGTGTGTATTAGTATCGATAGTTATTTTGCAGGTCGCCCAAAAGAATTCAATTGCATTACCGTCTTTTGGGCAGTAAATACATAAAATGCTTTATGATGTTCCCCCATTATGTTGTTTGAATTCTATTAAATTTGTATATGTTACTGAGGATCATTACGGCATGTTCTCCGTTGAAAATATGGGGTGGAACATTTAAAGTTCTTTTAAAGGGGGTATGGGGGCACAAAAGTATTCAGGACGCATTACACATTTTCCATGACCTTTATTTAACTTATGACTCTTTATATATATCTATGTATAATTATATCGATGTATTTTCGAATGCAGTTTAAACTCACTTGCCACGAACGAATTTTGTTCAAATCATCAAAATAAGCTTCCGCCATGGTCAAACTTATGTTTTGATGATAAACATTTTCACATAATAGATTTTCTCTTAACACTGATAACGCTCCTGTTGGGAAATTGCCTAACTAAATTTTTAAAATGGATTTTTTTTTTCAATACGGCAAAGCATACACTTTAAAATAAAGTTAGATACGACAGTTTCAACTCAACTTTCTTTTACGCTGGTAATGCCTTCGGGCGAGAAATAGAGTAACCAAATTTAAATAAAAAAAGTTTTTTTTTTGTTTTACCGCAAGAAATTGTACTCAAATTAAAAATAGCTTGGACAGATCGAACATAAGTTTATGTTATAGCGCCCCCTGGTAGGAAAGGGGTTAACTAAATTCATAAAAAATTAATTAAAAATATAAATATTGAAAATAAGCTTCAGACCCTGTCAAATTTATATTTTAATAAACATTTTGCACATGATAGGCACTCCCTGACGAGAAAAAGTGTAACTAAATTGAAAAAAAAATTACTTTTTGTTTTTTATTTATTAAATCTTGAGAATAAGCTTTGGCCACAGTCAAAGTTAAAATTTCGCTACTTTTCTATTATCCCGTCGACCACTTTTAATAACAAAAAACTATCGCCAAACTGTAAGATTGAACTCCAAAACTGCAGCCCCATTTACTTGATGTCAGAAGCATTATACGTGTTTGTTATGTCATCAAGTGGTTTTTAATTAGAGATTTGCGTGTATTTTTCATTATGTTTTACTGATTTATTAGTTATTTCATTCATTAAAATAACAACTGTGTCCTTAAATTCTTATATTTTATTTATTTATTTATTTTGATATTCCAATGGCAACGTTCTCCCGTTTATTTGGCGTTACAGTTTGGCGATAGATTTTTGTTATGAAAAGTGGTCGACGGGATAATAGATAAGTACCAAAATTTCAAATGATAGGGGTTTTTCACTCTGGTAGTGTCCTTGGTGATAAATTGCAAAACTAAAATTTTAAATTTTATTTTATTTTCTCATATGTCAACGCATATACTCCAAGTTAAAATAAAATAAGACAGATTTTATACGAATTGAAATTTCCTCTACTTAGTAAAAAAGTGTCCAGGTCAGAAGTCGAACCCAAGACTTTTTGCTTAAATTGTTAATGTTCTACCTATTCATCTATCTGGATCGACAATCGGCCGACACACTTAGTTTAACCATATGCATATGGTCTACCATGTAGGCAGCTCAACAGAATATACCGCAGATAATGGAACTCCATTAAACGACAGTCCAGGTAGTTGCTATAGGCAGAGAGATTTAAGCCAAAAGTCTTGGATTTGATTCCTGGCTTGGACACCTTTTCACTCAGTCGGTAAAAGGTCAATTCGCATGATATATTTATCAATCAGTATGTTAGAGTTAAAATAAAGACCGATTTTACACAACCTTTACTAACGCCGATAATACCCCCTAGTGAAAAATAGTAACAAAATTTAAATAAAATTATATAAACCGAAGAGCCAGACCGTTATGACCTTCCCCACCTTTTACAATGAACTCATCATGATGATGATGTTAAGGGCACATGATCAGGTGAGATTGGTATTTAACTGCTGCTGGGGAGTATGAGGAATCCTTCTTGCACTTACTTCTGCGTGTGCTGTGAAAGGCTTCTGATCTAAGCAACTTTGATAGAGGGCAAATTGTAAGGACCCGACGGCTCGGAACGAGTACCTCTGAAACTGCACGACTCGTGGGTTGTTCACAACCTGCCGTTGTTTAGTACTTATTCAAAGTGGATGAATAACGGTGAAACCAGCAGTAGACGCCGTGGCGTTGTACGTCCACGCGTTATCAATGGAAAAGGACGTCGGAGACTGTCCCGCTCGGTGAAGTAAAATCGGGCGCCAGATAAGGCAGGCCAATGCAATACAGGTCCAAGTAGAATTGTTTCGGAGCACACACAGTTCAGCGGACACCGTTGGATATGGGACTACGCAGCAGATCTCGCGCCCATGTGCCTCTTTTGACCAAGCGTCATCATCAATTATACCTAAACTGAACCCGGGAACACCGTGACTGGACCATGTATCAGTTGGAAAGAGTTGCTTGGTCGGATGAAACACGATTCGTCATTCATCACGTCGATGGCCGTGTCAGAGTACGTCGTCTTCCAGGCGAATAGTTGCTCTCCCAATATACAGCAGGTCATACACATGCCGATGGTGGAGTTATTATGCTTTGGGAGACATTCTCACGGGCGTCACTGGGACAAGTGGTTTCGGTAGAACAGGCCTTGAAAGCTGATAAACGTCTGAACTATCTGTCAGTTGCACCCTTACATAGCGTCTGTCTTCCCAATTGGAAATGGAGTCACAAAGATCGAATTCTGCTGGAGTGGTTCCAAGAATATAATGCTGAATTCTAGTTAATGTCCTGTCCTGGTCGCCTAACTCACCGGATCTTAATTCAATAGAACACATTTGGGGTGTCATGTAACGGCAGCTTAGAGTTCAAAATCCACCATATCAGAATATCTCGGATCTACGTGACCGCTGCTTGAACATCTGACACAATCTGTCTTCGGTCATCTACCAAGGAGTTGTGGTATCCATGCCAAGGCGGGTTGCAGCTATTCTGCGGGCCAAAGGTGGATCACCGCGTTATTATTTAGGTGGTCATAATGTTTTGGCTCTTCAGTGTATTACATATATAGATACAATTAAAATTATTATATATTTAATAGTTTCTATTTTGTTTTTATTTATAAAAGCATTATGCATTAGTTACACTGTTTTAACATCTACAACCCTTGGCACAAAGTTTCCGATCATTACACCAACACTACCATTTTTTGTAAGAAAGGATTATTTATTCTCACTACATAAAAATTAAACGATTATTAGCGATAGTATATTTGTATTATATATAATGAAGAACAATATGCAATACAGAAAAATCATTATACATCAATTTATAAACAGAAAAATGGTGATTGAAATTTAAACACCAAAAAAATTACCCAATCACGCTTTGATTTGGAAAAAAATAACCGATCACTGTAATCAATATTTAGTAAATTCACCTTTAGCTCGGATGACAGCCGAAATTCTTCGTGGAATGGACTCAATAAGCTTTTTACACTCATTGGGAGCAATTTCACACCAGCATTCCCTTATAGCTTTACGTAGTTCTATGGCATTTGTGATCCTTCGAAAATCGATTTTTCTTTTTAATATATTCCACAGATTTTCAATGAGATTAAGATCCGGATTGTTGGGCGGCCAAATCATGGTTTTAATTGGATTATTACCTACATTTTGTAGAAATTTCTTCACTGATTTGGTGCGATGGGAAGCTGCGTTGTCATCTTGAAATAAGAAGGCATTTTGATCCCCGAACCATTGATCGATGCTGGGAATTTAAAAAATTCTCTAAAATGTCTATGTAAACTTCAGAGTTTACTGTACGTAACACAATACACAACTTGCCAACGCTTTGGAATGTCATACAACTCCAAACTGTAAATGCAGGTGAAAATTTAGTCCTCCTATTAACACACTTATCATTGAACTTTTCACCAATTCTCCTCGAAACAAATGTTCCACAGACATCACGTGTTCCAAAAGATATGCGAGATTCATCGCTAAAATAACTTTATTCCATTTATCAAGTGGCCAGTGTACATGTTTTTACACCATTGCAAGCGCTCTTTTCTATGCTTCTTTGTAGAGTAAGGTTTCGTTTTAGCTTTACAGAATTTAAATCCTGCTGTATTTAGACGATTACGTACAGTTCGGTCACATACCTTTACGTTATACTTAGACCATTCGGCAATGAGTTGTTTTGAGGTTGCTCGCCGCTTTCTTTTCGCTACTTCCACAAGTTTTCTGTTCTCCCTAGCCGTTGCCATTCGTGGACGTCCACTTTGAGGTAGATTTTCCACGCTGTTAGTCAACTGATATTTTTTCCAAATATCGCATACCGTATTTTGAGCACAATTTAATAAAGCAGCGACTTTCTTTTGTGAATTTCCCTCTTGAAACAATTTAATCATGCGAATGTTTAAATCGCGAGACAGGTTTTTCAGACGAGACATTGTGCAGCACTTCAGAGCTACTTTGATCACGCAGCTGGAAGATTTCTTCTTTTAAATAGGATTCAGATATTGTACGCATGCACAGGCACTCTTATCTGTCTTCAATATGCAAATTTCAAACTTGTTTCCTCAGTGATCGATTAGTATTTTCCAACTTCCGTCTTGATCGGATATTTTTTTTCTCACGAGGAAACTTTTTCGCCTGCAGTATAATTAGAAATTTTATGATTGTTATATTGAATTCACTTTTCATTTATATTTTAATGCATGTTCTTTTATTTGGCATATTGTAAAACGCCCCTATGCTCATGAATCGCGAAATATATGCTTCGAAATGCAAAAATCATAAACTTGATAACACTGATCGGAAACTTTTTGCCAAGGGTTGTACATCTTGCCCAGTTTTGGAAAATTAATACTATAAGTTAAGCAAATTTAAAATACATAATTTCATTGCGGCATTTGCGCGTTTAGTTGTGTATTTATATTTTTCAAATCTTTAATTTAAATACACTTTTAGTATACTATTGCTGCTTTTGTAATGCTTACTGTTAAATTCTACATCTATTATCGCAATTTTGGCCACTGCTTTACAACGTCATGTGTTTTTTTCTGCATAGTAGTTTCTCGTTATTCGGCTGTGTACTTTTGCTTGGGAAATTTCAATAAGGTTTACGAGTATTTCATTTTAAGAATCTCACATTTTTGGATATATTTCTTTGCATTTTATTATAATTATCGGTTCTTATATTGTCGATTATTTATGTGATTCGATGGTTATTATTCACAAAAGTTTTATTATATATATATATACATATATATATATATATATATATATATATATATATATATTAGATAACTGTGAACTATTTAAATCGAGAGTATCAGTAATGGAAAACAGAGTTAAGACATTATATAAAAAAATTATATATAAAAGTCGAAGCAGAATAATCAGGATTTTCCTTATCTAGTTCTTGTGCCAAAGTTTCATATAAAACCAGTGAAATTTAAAAATGTGACTTGTAGATATGGTTAATATCTAGAGTCCGCTAATATGAAATTGCTGGGGGTTTTGAATGGAATGTTTGACAGAGTGCTAAGTACGGAGTCTACGTTTATTATAAAAAACAGTTATGGGACAAATTGAAAAAACAAAAAAAACACTAAAAGTTTGTTTGCATATGATTTTGCAGACCTATATAGCACCATTGACTTACTGGATCTAAAGGACAAGGTCACAGAGTTTTACAACAAAAATAGCAATAAAGATAGCGATAAAGACTAGTTTTCTGAACTTGTTTCAATTGGTGGTGCAAGAGAATTATTTGTATGATGGGAGTAGTGTGTTTAAACAGATTCGTGGAATCCCAATGGGAGTGTGGAGGGGGGGGGGAGTTGTAGTTCAATTTTAGCTGATATCTACTTACATATATATGAGAAAAATAATAATTTAAATGGTGAAATATTGAATCACAAGTACATTGATGATGTTTTAATAGTTGAATTAAATAATGCAAATATAAATCTAGATTTTGCCTACTATCCTAAGACTTTAAAGCTAGAACTCTCTTCCTGGGATAATAAAAATGTAAATTATTTGGATGTTAACTTAAAATTGGAAAATGACAAGTTGATTACAATGCTTTATGACAAAAGAAACTATTTCGAATTTAAAACTGTAAAGGTGTTACATTTTGATTCAAATGTGCATATTTCAATTTTCAGAAATGTGTTTACGAATGGTTTAAATCGTATTGAGAAATTGAGTTCAAGATTTAGCGATGTAATTGGCGATTTTATAAAGTGGAATAACCAAGCTTTGATACTGAGTTACTCTGTGAATTTTGCAAGGAGAAATGTTTAATTTCATAAGAAGTAAATATCGAACTGAGATCAATTCATTTTGAAATGCTAAAGGTGGTTTGAATCAATTGTTAGATGAGATTAGCTAGGGATGGGTTCTGTGTGTTGTTCTGTGGTTCAGTCGTTTGTATAATTTGATTTTGGTCTCGGCAGGTGAAGGGGAACGTTGCATGCATAAAAACGAGTTTTAACCCTGCAGTGCATGTCGTTAACCCTCCTGCCTTTTGGTTTGTTTTTCTGTTAGTTATTTTGAGTTTGGTTGTATTGGCGTTATAGTTTAAGTTGGTTTTATTTTAAAGTTTAGTTGAATTATTGTTGTTTGTTTTTCGTCTAAGTTCTGTGGTTAGTATATATATTTGAAATTTAAATAAAGATAGATAGATAGATAGACAGATAGATTCCCAGTTTAAAACAAAGTAGAAAGTATTCACAAAAAGAAGAAAATTTGTGTCCCGGACCAATGCAATGCATATTTTTCGCATGCTAATAATTTGTTCTTCAACTTGGCACACAGTAACAGCGAACCAACAAGTTATCAGTATAACAACCAGAAAATACAGCCAGAAGTTCTTTGCTATAGCCTACGAGGGGAAATGATACAAAAATTTCCACTTTTTATGATAGATATTTGATAATTTAAAATGATTATACTCTTTGAAAGTATATTTCTTGGTAAGATAAAATGTGTAACGTTCCGATTTAGTCTATCCTTCAAAATGAATACATTGGTTTTAATTAATTATATATAACTTAATGTAAAATTAAACCATTGAAACATAAGAAATTGACCATACACAGTGAAATCACAATACCAGATAGCAGAGTCAAATTACAAATATATATATATATATATATATATATATATATATATATATTTGCAATGAAACGCCATAATTTTTGTAATAAGTTTTGGAACAAATTTAAAAGAATACATTTTACTTAAAATATATTTTTGAGTTCAAAAGAGAAAAAGGTGTCAAAACGGGAGAAACCTAACCACATTTTTAAACCTTTATGAAATTTAAATAGAAACTATTACTATGCAATACACAGAATAGAAAGGATCAAACATATGAATCATAGGACGTAAAAGGCATAAACAAATTAACGACATTTTGGTTTCTTCTTTGTGTGCAGACAATAAACAAAATCAAAACCTTTACAATGATACATGTTAATAGAAAACAATTATCTGAAAGAAATGTAGTATGGTGTTAACATTTTATGTTTTTAACTCCTTAAACCTTTTTTTTCCAATCACCTGCCATAATTTATCTTTATCTACAATAAGTTACACATTAGCTAGAGTTACTTTATTTTTGGCAGCAAAAGAATAATTCGATTTTTTGCGAAAGACATTTTTCTAAATAAAATTTTGATTATGTTTTTTTATTTTCTAATTTCATGATTTATAATAAATTATGCTTGCGGTTTCGCATTTTAGCGATCAGAATACAATATTTTTGCAAAATATAGTGCATTTTCTTATTTTTTTCAAAAAAATTATTTGGAAGAGGAGATTTAAAATTTAAATACTGAGCGCCATGTAATGAACCCCGTTATGGTTGCTACCAACAGTTTGTGGACGCGCGACGTACTGGGCCCTATTATTGTGATTGTCCTATTAACTGTTTAACAGCGTGAAGGACTCTAGGGGCAAGGGACATTATGAGGACTCTGAAACAGTAAAGGTTCTAGTTATAGTGATTGTCATTTTAAAGTTTTATGGACGAAGTTCACAGGGTCCGGTTATATTGATTGCCTTTTTTCTACAATTTGCGGTGTGGGAAGCACACACAATCCCGTTATAGTGGCCACCGTATTGGGGATTTGTGGGCGCGAAGTGCACAGGGCCGCTTTATTGGGATCGTCAAATTTTTCAGAATATTCATTTTTTGCTTATTTTATCCTAAAGCCTCCCAAGGTTACATCAGGCAGCACTGGGTGAATCTGCTAGTATCTAATAAACGTATGATTAATACCATTTTTGTGTTATTTATAGGGCACTAAATCTCATTTTCTAGTAAAACATAAGTCAAAATGTTTACGTGTTTTAAAAATTTAAATTACTATAAAATAAATAAATGATAGCCAGTTTACAAATGTAAATATCTAAGAAATATAACTAGTGCACATTACTTTTGAAAAAAGTTAGCATTTGCTACACGTACAGTTTTTATTAATTCGTGAAAAAAATTTAATCTGAGTTACGTGGTTTTTTAAATGATCTATTCAACTATTTTCTACCATTTTTTTAGTTAAACGTCTGTGTTCTCTATATTTATAATTTCTTACACACAATCTAGACCAGTGCTGGGGAATATGTGGATATGCTAAAAATTTCTAAATATTTTTCGCCCCTCCTCCTTTTGTGCGGGCGCGTGTGCAATTGAGCGTACGTGCCACATAATTGAAAATGAGAAGTCCACATGAGAAAAATAAAATATATTAATATATATATGAAACTGTAATAGCTTCATAAAACTTTTTTCGATGAAATTAAACATAGAAATTTGTGTTATTTTTTAGACTTCATTAGAAAGTCTCAAAAATATTACAGAATTCAACTTCTGACTTGTCACAAGCCTTGTTGGAAAATAATTATACTTATTTATTTATTAATAAGCTCTGAGATTCTACAATTAATACCAGATGCAAATTAATTTTCTATATTTCTAAAAAATCTAACATTAACATGTTAAAGTATCCACGCAACATATCCAAACACGTTTTACATTAGTATACTATGCTTAATTTTACTGAATACTAAGTTGGGTAACAAGAAATGCTACCAGTCTATGCTATCAAATTAAATTTCCATTCCTTTTAATTCTATTCAGTTATTATTTATAGTTATTAACATAGGCTTTTAATAGTTTTCTTTGGATATTAACTTTTTCCAAACTTAGTTCGAGATTTTCAGAAAAGTTTTAAACCAAAAGAGAATACTGTGACCCTGTTTACTTGCTTGCAAAAACTTATTTTAAACAAATAAAGCTTTTTTTTTTTATAATTCAGATTTATTCAGCAGAGACTCTTGGAATTTCAACACTAATTATGATAAGATGTAACGTAATTTAACGTGTAAAAAGTTTTCAGAAGTAGTCATCCATTAGTGGTCATCCGTCATATTTCAAGCACGAAGAGGGGGTTCCAAAAGTGTGACACAATGTGACAGCGGAAGTCAAGTGGGTTAACATGTAGCATCACATCTACAAAATGAAAACAATTAGGTAAACATTGTTTGCAAGCAGTGTAATAAAGTTCGTAAAAATATTATCTTTACTCCAATACTATTGGGTATACTTTACCTTTATCATGTTTTGATTACGGCCCCCAAAAAGATGGAATGTGTCGTATGCCACAAATAATTATTTTCAAAAACTAGTATGAAAGGATTAAATATGATTCATGTATTACAGCTGCTGAAAATGTGACATTTTTTAAGGTTGTTTAATTTGTTGCATATTCGTAAAATATGTAAAAATAAAATAATCTTATTGTTTTAATCAAAATTAACAGTTGCAAAAAATGTGGCACAAAACAGGAAAAGAGTGGTGGTAGGGGAGATATCATTCAAGTGTGGCAGTTTGTAACATAGAAAGAGGGGTAAAAAAACACGAAATTTGTGTGGCGTAATAAACGAATGACCAACTAAGGGGAAAAGAAAAGGTTTCGGTGAAAAAAAGAGAGAGATGAAGTAGGGATAAATTGCGGTCAATTACAATGTTTAAAATAAAGTTACATTTTTTTTAAAAAATATCAATTAGTCTGCCATAATGACACCAGATCAAATACACTATTATACACACATAAAGGCAGATACGATGAAACTGCAAGTACGTGTTTGCATACACGTGTGCGAAATACTGACCAGAACTAATAGGATATGACGCGTCTAAAGTTGTGCAACAACAACTTTAATTTCGCTTTCTATTTTCTGACAAATCCAAAATTAATCTTAAAGAGGTCAGTAAAAAGTAAAAAAGAAAAAGTAGAAAACTTTCTCTCCTGTCATCTACCATAGCGGCATTCCAGAAATAAATAAATCCTGTTTGGTAGTGGACGGAAACTTTCCACTCCTCCATCGCCTGGGTGTTCCCATTCACTCTTTTCCCACTTTCTATTTAGTTCTATAAAAAGACAGACAAACGCATGCACACACACACAGACATACACACCTGTTTTTAATCCCCTCTCATAGAAAGTGAGAATGCTGGGAGATAAGAAATAAATAAAAAAAGAAACAAATGAAAATTAGAACGCCTCTGTTGTATCAGAGAGAAGACGAGGAAAAAAGTGATCCCCTGGCTTTTCCTCTCCTATAAACAGCTCTCTTCCGACCTCGTTCGATAGACTTCCTGATGGCATCACAGTAATACGTGAGTGACCTTACGTTTCATGCTCGGCAGAAATAATACGGGTGTTGCTCAAGCATCTTCAATTTATTGCACGTTTTCGACCTACACGAGTGTACCCATTATCCCCCTTCAGGAGATTCAGCTGGTAACTTTATAGCAGGAAAATAAAAATTCAATGAGGAACAGATATCTATTGGTTCTGGACATTAAAAAAAAAGTTTTTTTTTTCCGATCAGAAGCTGGTTATTCTTAAGTTAGTCTAAATATGGAAAAATACATAAAAAGACATTACCGATCAAAAATGCAAATTTAATTTGTTTAAAGCATGACTTAATACATTGAATTTTTTTCATGGATAAAATGTGATATTTGCATTGCAGTACAGAGTCGTCTGAATTTGATTTCACTTTCACAGCAGTGTAGAGATCTTACCACTCGATAGGATTTATTCTTTCATCAATCATAACTGTAAAGATACATATTCAAAGCAAACCTTTAATAGACTACGTAAGTTCAGAATTTCGAAAGAAAACTTATAACTTTAAAATATTTTATCAATAAAAAATAATAACAATAATATAGCCAAAGTTTAATTCATTGTTCCTAGTCATCATTTTGGCTTAATGATTCTGTTGTAAATTTTATTCTAACAAACTATCACCTTTGCCTTCGAAATTTAAAGACTGGTGAAATAACTTTGAAAATGTACTTGCCACTTATTTTATGGGCAAAGTTGCTTACACAGGAAATAGTGTACATATATTAATGCGCCTGTAGGTTTTGGAAGAATATATAGAGTGTCTGTTGTGAGAGCATTTGTAGCCCCAACATAATTACAAGATCTCTATGTCATATCTCCTTCAGAATCAATTTTTCAGCCATGCAACTTGCGTCTGCAAATTTAAAAAAAATCGCTGAATGTAATGTGGTGTCTCCTAGGAGGATAGAACAGATTACACGGGTCAACATAAAATACTTTTTGTCAGCTAAGTTGACAAATACAGGTGTTGTAGATTAATTTGAGTGTGCTGATTCCAAATCTGAACTCCAAATTTCTCTATCACGTCAAAATGTAAAGTTATTGCCATCCTACTGTTTCAAGTGAAAACTGCTTCCCATCATTATTTTGGTGGGGAAGTTTGAGATCATGGCAAATGACGGGTACGACATATATGCTGCACTTTGTGTAATACAGGGCTAACACAATGGTTAAAAGGTAAAAAAAAAAAACAATGTCTTTTTCTGTGCCCATGATATGACATGAACCAGAAAATCACCTCTCAAACTGTTACTTTTGTATGACAAAGATATCCAGATTTTCACAGAAAAATAAATCTAAAATAACAAATTCAGATTGTGACTCTGCTCTGAAACAAATAATATTGCTGATGTTTCAGTTGAGTAAAACAGTCTCAAGACGTCAAATTTATACATTGGTAGTTCCTATAACTCGAGATCCTGACGTTATAGAGAAATATTGAGTTCAGATTTGGAATCAGCTCACTCAAATTAGTATAGAACACCTACTATATTTCCCCCAGTATCAAAAATGTTGTTGACCAGTGTTATAGTCTTTCTCTTAGGGTGTCTTTCTTTCGTATTTTCTATGCCCCGTACTTTCTCCAGATACTAAATGGCACAATGTTAAAAAAATTCTTGAACCAATTTTTGGTGCTGTTGTAGCTGCAACCATTAGATGGTGAAACCTCGTTCCAACATTTGGAGTTCCTGGAATAGAGACGTAATATCTTTTGAAGAGGCGACAGCTCTGTTAAGCAGCATGCAACAAGAGATTTCCTTTTCCGAAACCGGACCACGTAGAAATAGAGGTTCTTTCCAGATTTATTTCCAATAGACCGGGTTTATTCCCAGGTTTATTCCCAAAAAACCCGGTTTATTCCCAGGTTTAAACCAGGTTTATTCCAGTCTTTGCAACTCTATTTAGGAACGATGGCAAATACACGTCAATTTCAGAGAAGACTATACACACGAAGCAAATAACGCAAGAGGCAATATTTTTGTATATATTTTCATCACTCTGAAAACTTTCTAAGCATCAGAGTTATATTGATACAACCAGGAGTGGTTTTAACGATGGAAAAAACCGGTTTTAATCGTCCTGGTTAAAATATGTTTACCCCATCAGTGGTCAAAACTCCTTTTTAATGAGAAAAAAAAATTAACACTTATTTTGTTAAATGGTAAATTAAGAACAACATTTGGTCAGATTTGTCAAAATAACATTTAACATTATTTAATACAGCATTTAGAAGGTTTTGGAAATATTTCATTCAGAACTATACTTTTAATTTTCACAACTTTTTAGTGTAACAGCTCAAAAATTTCTAAAGTTAAGTAATTATCGTAAGCATTGAAATATTTGTAATAATTTGATTACATATCTAATTTTATATAAAAAGTGAAGAAAACTAAATCCCATTATCACATTAAATAAAAAAATTATTTAAAACTTAAAAAATGATTACAAATAACAAGTTTTGCTGTGTTACGCTATTTTAGATCAGCCCAAATTGGGGAAATAATCTTTTTACAAATGAAGAGTTTACACAACAATTCATCAGGTTTATTATAAAATCTACAAAATTCAAATCAATATTTTTAAATTTACGATTACCGTCCACCAAATACAAGGCATAATGTATTAGTTTCACTTTAACAAAAATAAGATTTAGGAACTATGTTTCTGTTTGAATTACCAAATACATAAGACAAAAGAGTTCCACCTAAATTCAAATATTATTATAATAGTAATATTAATAACATATAACATATGATATCAATATTTCCTTAATATACAGTTTGAGCAATTTATAGAAGATAAAATTATTTAATAGAGTTTTGACCACTTTTGAGTGGTTAAAATAGATTTTGATCAATTTTAGACGGTTAAAACCAGTTTTGACCACTGTCCTGATTAAAGTGAGTTTTGACCGGTCAAAATTACAACACTTCTAATTATAGATAGCAAAGCCCATTCACAGTCTCACGAAAGATCAAATAAATATTTGATAAAATTGCAGCTAAATCGTAAGAGCACTGCAAAAAAAGTGTTGATTTTACAGTATAATACTAGCTCCCCAGCTGCTAGTATTATACTGTAAAATTAACAGTAATAAACAGTAACATAAGCAGAGTAATACGCTACCGTACCTGCGCGGTAGCGTATTACTGCTTATTTTACTGTTTATTACTGTTAATTTTACGGTATAATACTGGCAGCTAGGGAGCCAGTATTATATACTGTAAAATCAACACCTTTTTTTTTTTTTTTTTTTTTTTGCAGTGAGGAAGGAGTGTTACTAAAAATATACAGTTTTTACGCGTAAGAAACCAAAGCGTTAGAAAGGTTTTACAAATGGGTTAGAATTTGCGCGTTAGAAACGAAATTTCGTACATTTCTTTACCAAGTTACTGTTTTTCATATTTAGTAGCAATACGTGAACTGCAATAATACAAAAGAAAATTGTAGAAAACAGTAATTGGACGACTAAATGTAGCGCGTTTGGTTTTGAATATGTATTTCTTTACATTATTTGTTTCCTTATTCCACACCTACATTTCTAGCTTACATTTATTACTATCAAAGTGCGTACGCTCCTCAGAATTTTCAAGGTGTATGATACCATTACTTCTGATTAAAAATATTTGCCTAATATTTTTTTTTACTTAGATTAGAAATCTTTCTGCGAGTAATTTCAGAATTTTCAATATTTTTCTGCGATTAAATAAGACGAAAAATTATATCGAAAATTGTGTTAGAACTGTCTCAACCCTGTACTAAGTAAAATATTTTTTTTCTTTTGTTTTTAGTTTTAAAGGCAAGGATAACAAAATTAAGGAGAAATACATTCATTTCATTTTAAAAGAGATGTGCAAGAATCATAATTTTAAAAGATGCCTAAATACATTTATAATATTCTAAATCAGGGTTTTCCTAACATGAAATGCGTACCAGTTCTGCGAGCCTTTTTACCCACTTTTTTCTAAGAAGTCCGGGACGCTGGAAGAAGATAGACAAAAAATGTGAAAAATGTAGAAAATTAGGTTCCATTTTATTTGCATGTGTCTAGCATAGAATAAATAGTATTGCTGTGATATAATTTGCTTATTACTCTTTTTTCTGGGAATTTCCCGTCAATTTTTTCTACCATGGAAAAAAACTGCACAACTCTGTCTGAGACGAACCTTTCGATACTGGTGCTCAAAAGAAATAACAAATGATTGTAAAATGCCAATGCTTTACACTTTTTTTACTAAAAATTTGTTTCCCTTATAGAAAAAAAATCAAGATATTTATTCATTGATTTTAAATTCTGTGTTTATAACTTGCAACTGACGAAAAGTGGATTAAATGGACAACAAAAATATTTTGTCCGGACGGTTTTTCTGATATTTTCCCGACAATTCTTTCCGCCATGGAAAAACCCGGACAGCCCTGTCTGAGATATGAACATTTTGACACTAATACTCAAAAGAAACTGCAAATAATTATTGTAAAATGCCAATGTTTTCTATTTTACTTATCCTAGACGAACTGCGGTTTTCCTGACCGTCATTTTGGCAGGTGTTTCATTTATTTATTTTTGTTGTTGTTCTAAATTATTTAATTAAGAGCTTTCAGGCATCCCATACACCTTTACATGGTAAAAATTATGCTTTCAGGGAAAAAAAAAAATCCTTCCTTCGCAAAGGACATAAAAAGCAAAGCAATGTCACAGTTTCCATTCTTATGCAGTTTTGAGCGACAATGAGTGACAACACGTTGCGAAAGCCTACTTACTATTAGACTTCAAAGAGTATTTTTCAGAATACCAAACATAAAACTTTTTTATCAGGAATTTTTTTTTTCACTAAAGATCCCTATCCTCTCACATTTTTTTTAAAGGTAATGTTCTGCTATCCCATGATGAAATCCTTGATAACATTACAAACAAACTGTACTCTGTCTTTTTATACTTTCTGTCTAGAAAACAACCGGAATGTGCAGACATCTTCCGCTCTTCAGCCTTGAAAATCAACCTTTTTAACTAAAAAATGAAAGGTTTATTTATTTATTTATTTATTTTAATACATGAATCTTATACTTTTTTAAAGAACGATCGAAAATATTAACATTGCCTTAGAAAACTACTTCGAAATATATATATATATGTATATATATTTGAAAAGCTATTATCAATGCGAACGATGTACGAAGATATTTTTTACATATAACCGGGGTAGTTTTTACACATAAACGTAGACACTTTTCACATATAAACGTTATGTACCTTTTACATAAAAACGTCGATACTTTTTTACACAAAAACATAAGTATTTTTTACATTAAACATAGGTACTTTTTATATATAAAGTAGGTACATTTTACATATAAAAATAGGTATTTTTAACGTATAATAGTAGGTTATTTTTTTACATGTAAATGTATGTATGCGTTCTGAGTATTTTCCATAAAAACAGAAGTTTGTTAAAATTTTAGTAAATTGGAATAATACAAATATATAATTGTCCATTATGCATATATCCATGTTATACGTGCATTCATATATAAATGAATATGTGTAAAGTAGTCAACTGGCATTGCTACAAGAGTGACATCTTTTAGTACACTACAAAAAATAATTGTTGATTTTACAGTATAATACTGGCACCCCAGCTGCTAGTATTATACTGTAAAATCAACAATTATTTTTTGCAGCGTACTAACTAGTTGAATAACAATCCGATATGTTGCACTTAAATTGCAGGAGATCTTTCGTATGTTTGTGGGATTGGAGAAGAAATCTAATTTTATTGTACAATTTTAAAAGGATTTACTATATTAACTTTGCTAAATATTAAATTTCAAGTAAAATATGACATTTACGCTGTAGATTAAAAGTCCTCAATGAAAATGCATGTTTTCAAAGGCATCGTTTGGCGTCAAGCGCATTTAGTTCTTTCAATATTTGGTTTCTAATTTCGCAACTGATAGAATGAAAAAGGCGTTATTTTCCTGAACTTGTATAAAATATTTCACTTTTATGAATTAAAATGACATAAGTATATTAAGTATATTAAATAAGACATTTTAAGTATTTGTTTTAACTCGTAAAATAACAGCTATCTTTCAGCAGTAATTAATCAAAACCCTCTGTTTTATCTTTAAATTCAATTCGTTTGAATAAGGGGCTGTAATTATACAGTTGAATGCAAGGACCTTAAACTTGTTTAACCTCTTTGGTTGAATGCAAAATTGAAAAAACTAATACGGTGAAATAATTTCTAGATGTTAGTATTCTGTTCTCTAGAATAAACTGATTCATGAAGATTCATTATATGATAATATGTTTAATGTCATAAGCAATATATTTTTTCACCATCTATCCAAATTGAAAATATTTTTATTTTTCAATTTAAAAAAGCAAACGGCGTTAATAAAAAAATATATAATCCCTGTCATTTTCCCTTTATCGACAATAATGGAATAGTGTATTAGCCATCATGATAGAGATTTCATTACAATTTACAAAGTAACAAAAATAATATTTCGGAAACAAAATGTCGAAATTTTGAGAATTATTATGACATTATTGGATTCTTACTGAATGATAGGTATTTATTTCAAAATCTATAGTTAATCGTATTTTCGGAGGTGTAAAACACAAACATACAGTCAGATTTTAATGCAATAGATGATGATTTATCTACACAGAAACAAACTTTAGAAAATCTGAAAAAGCAACTCAAGACTGTGCATAGACAAATTTGCAATTCTAGTGTGACCGTATCGTCAGTGTAAAGGAAATAAAGGAAAACTTGGAAAACATAAGAATTTTTGCAAGGAATTGAGGGTTAAAGTTGTTAACTTTAATTCACATCAGTAATTATTTTGTATAATTGGTTCCCTTTTAGTATGAAGTTATAAGTAAGTTTCATGTTCTTCATAACAAATGTATAAACGTTTGCAATTTTTTAATATATGCCGGTTAAACATAGAAGCTACAAATGTAAGCGTCATAGGTTTGCTACTCTACTCAGTCAGATTCTGTTCTTATGACTGTAGGGTATCACAATTTTTACTAATATTCACAAATCTAACAAGAAATTGGAAACGATAGAATTCTATAATAATTTAAAAATATTAGTAACAGGAATTTACACTGAATTGGAAAATTAATAAATACACATACAAGTAAGGAATCATTAATTAATTATGTCACGCAAATTTCGTAGATTTTTTTTTACCCCTCCCTCCCTGTATGTCACAGGTTGTCACACTCTAGTGATACTTTCTCCCCTGGAAACGAACGTAAAAGACAAGCTGTCGCAATGAGTTACACTTTCGTTTCTTTTCGGACCGCTTGAGTCGTGTGAGGCTCTTTTCGTGACGCAGGTGCAGGAAAACCTGAATGCAGGCTCACGAAAAAAAAAACATCACGTGACTCTAGCGGTCCGAAGGGAGACAAACGCGAAATGTAGTACGGCAGCCTGTCTTTTTCGTTAGCCTCGCCGCCCCCCCCCTTGTTGTGACGTCACATTTCATGCAACAATTAATTTAGAAGTCAGTTTCTGCCAGTTATATACGATATGTTACCTACCGATATAAGTAATATAAAACCGTCAAGATCTTGCGTGCTTTTACTTCAAGCTGTTGCAATTCAAAGAAAAAGAGAAAATATATTTAATACTATCTGAAAAAAAAACCCGCATATATTTTAATAAATTTTATTATGTTGCTTGCAAATAATGACTACCTAATTGCTTCCATGCCTTAGATGTGGGGTGGTCACAACGCGTTAACCCGCCCTTTTCCCACCCCTCTACTCTTGAAGTGTGACGTAATTATTGGATGACCCTTTAACGGGTATAACTTATACCAATTACATGAGTAATTATTTGATTAATTGCCCCTTGTACCGATTTGTTTTATTTCTATTAAAGTATAGAGGGTTTAATATAAAAAATTGGCCACGAAATCCATAAACATATGAATATAAAACTATTATTTCAAAATACAAGTCATTCGATAAGTTATTAATAATTAATTTAAAACTATATCACAACGCAAGCGTAAAATTATGAATTAACAACAAAGAATATAACTGAGTACGCATATAACACTTGCCTCACATCAAATTTTGCTTATATTTTATTTCATTTTAATTTTCCTTTTATAGCATGTTAAAATATTGATAGTCAAAATTCAACATAAAATTTAAAATTGTGTCGGTAAATACTTTATTCATTCTTACTTATTTGTTTTTTTTAATTATTATTCTGTCTCAAATATGCCCGATCCTTACAATACTAATGTACAAATTAAATAAGAAAATACACCACTGGTGTATAATGCATGATATTTCATACATTTTTTCTTCCTTTTAAGTGATGTTTATTCAAACAAACTACAATACATGTCGTATAATTGTAATATCTTAACATTCAATAATACTTCTTTAGAAAATTGTCAAGGAAACAATTAGAGGAATTGAATACTATCACGAAATCTAAAAGAAAAGTGCCCAGTTAAACTGATGGCATTGAGCTTCAAAGGCTATTCACACTAATTGTATGTTATACTCTTATTTCAAAGAATACTGCTCCTCGAAAAATAAAGAAATCAACAGTAAATTAAGGGTGGATTAGCACCCGGTCCCCATTATACTTAACCTAATAAACCCCCAAAACTAACCAGGGAAGTGCCTTATCACAATGAACCTATATACAAAATTTGAAGCAAATCGAATATTTCTATCGAGAGTTATCGCGTTACGCGCATACATACAGAATCTTCGGGCACATTAGCTCTCAGGCTTTGGTAGCCTGTGAGCTAAAAAGGGATTAACCACTTACCAGTCTCCGTCGTCAAGCATATGACCGATTTAATTTTTTTTTTCCAAAATTGGTTTTACATGTGCTGTTTTATGCATGCTCAAGTTTTTAATTAAAAAAAAATCATATTTTCTAAACTAAACAAAATATTGTTATACAAAGTACATTCCTAAAAGTTCAGAAAGAATCAAAATTTAAATTTCTAACTTTTAAAAAAATGACCATTTTAGTTACTAAAATAGCCCTAAAATAAGACTTAGGGCTTCTCATCAGTCAGGCTGCAAATTCAATCTAAAGTATTAAGCTTGGGCTTGGAATGCATCCGTGTTTATCAAATTTCTCCTCTGAAAATTAAAATGTTTACCTTCTTTTATCTGAATGCTCTTCGTGAAGGATGTTTTTATTTATTAATTGAAAAAATGTTTTTTAACCCCTTGAAGGGCTTTGTCCCATTTTTGGAACACTTAAGTTTAATCCCTAAATACCACACTGCCACAGGAAATTTGGAATGAAAATTTTCCTTTTATTAAGTTCGCGGGGAACAGCTCTTACTTATTTACAAATAAATTTCTTTATAAATTCTGGTGTGATTCAATCATTTCAGCATTTTATGAATAGAAGTACTTTGCCCATGAAAGGGTTCATTTTATACTTTAAGTGCTAAAATCTATGTGAAGCAGACGAGTTGTAAATTAGATTTTAACACTTGAAATAAAACTAAGTATTTTAGAAATATTTTGTCAAATAAAAAAATAAAATCCTTTACGAAAAACATACAGAAATAAGTATATACTTTTTTTGTCGGAGCAGAAATTAGAAAAATACGGTTGCATTCTAAGCCCGTAGGATTAACATTAGAGAAGGGTATTTGCGGTTGTTAAAAGCATAAATGCACCTTTTTAAGGATAAAAATACTAAGAAGAAATCAAAATACCTAAAAAGTGAATGCTTGCAGAAAAATTATCCATGCATTATAAATTTCACCCCCCCACCCCCTCAAAAAAGAGTTTGAAAGAATGTAGGATTTTCGGTCTTCTGAAACAAGACTATACGCATACCTTGCATGTAGCTTGCTTTTCACTACGCACTTTGCATTTCACTACACGACACATTAGAACACCCAAAGAGACATTATGTATGTGTGTGTGTGCGGGGGGGGGGGGGGAGAGAAACCTAATACTAATTCCACCCCAAATAGCTGGAAAAGTGAAACTTATACCAATTGCTCAGTCGGCATTTACTTTTATTAATGTCTCAAAATTTTTCTTCAGGAACTATCTCCCCATTAAACTGAACAGAAACTTGAAAATTTTTTGGTGTATCTACGAGTTATTACTTTTATTTTAAAAAGCCGATTTCAAAGATTCTCTACAAAATGAAATCCGTTACTTACATCGAGTATCATTTCCAATATTATAATAGGTACCTTTTATTGCAAGTGTTGAAGAATTTTGTACACGAGACAAAAGATAAATACTAGTTGTATTTAAAAATATAATTAAATTAAAATAGAATCCATAATTTTTTTCAATTCCTACATTTGTCCTTTCTTTTTTATTTACGAATAAATGAAAAAACTATTCGTGAGCAAAATTTTCAAATGTTCCGCGTAGTAGAAGAATTTATGAAACGAATACCATAAATAAATAAATAAATAAAATAAAATGGGTTATATAATTTTTTTTTTCCGAACATTAATTTTATAATTTATATTTCATATTATACTAGACTCAAAAAATTATCTTTCGGTTTTAAAATAGTATGACCAAACAAAAAAACACCAAAGTGTACTTATTTTAAGAAATATAAATTAAAATATGAAAAAAATAATTTAACATTGGAAGATCAAAATTGCAATACCAAAACTTTTGGTCAAAAAATGACTTGAATGTTGGTATTTGGACATAAATTTAAACGTATAATAGAAATATTTTCACAAAATAAGTCTGCTATTTATAAATTTTTATATTTAAAAGTTAGTTAAAATTTTAATAAGTAGACAGTCGTTCCAAAATATTAATTCGCGCGAACAATTTAACAGTAACCGTCAATTTCAACCAATTGGTGCCCGTTCTGTTTTCATGCGCTGATGTGCAGCAGAGTTAGTGAGTGGTGTTTATTTTATTTCTTCCCGTCAGTACATATGAAACCGGGGTTTGAAAGCGTAGGAGCCAAGGCGACGGGTTCAACTCCCGTCACTTCCATTGCACACTCATTGTGGAAGCCCGGGGTGTAATTCTTCAGTGCTGCCTACTTCCTTGTATCTATCCCGTCCTCATCAAGAAAATTTATGTAATTGTCGAAGTTATGTATGTGTTTCTGTGAAAAAAAAATACATGGATCATTCGAGACAACAGCCTCCGTAGCTATAGCCTCCGTAGTAACATTCTTCAAATGTCAAATGAAACCGAGTCATTTACTCAAAAGAACAAAAAACTGACAAAAATTTGCTGTGTATTAGTTAATGATCATAATATTACGTTATTGCTTATTAGCGAAATGAAAAATATTTATCGACGTTATGGTATATCTTTACTTTGAAAAATTATTTAGATCAGTTATAGGGAAATTTTCAAAGAAATGAAACAAGCAATGTTGAAAAGGAAATTTCATAAATTAAAGATATTTCCATTTCGTATGCATTTTCGTCTATAATTAATTCTATGTATAGTCTGTTGAAAGGATCCGCTTGTTAGAAGAAGAAAAGCATTATTGATCTGTATCATATTCCATAGATAATATTCAAGTGTAATTCGTAGAGATGAACTACTTTTCCTGTTGCATCAGAACGATGCTATCTAATATTATTCTTAGAGGCCATATTTTTATTTTTCACTAGAGTAATGATTTTATAATTTGTATTAACGAATGACAATCTTCTTAAATGGGTAGCAGTTTAGGGAATCTGAAATATTTGAGAGTGGAGATATTTGTTCCATAACACGCGATCTGGTTGTTCCCCAAGCTTCGACATCATTGATTATACATGGACCTTTTTGATTCACGGATAAACTGCTGCCTCTGATCATTTGAAAAATTTGACAGATGGCAGGGTGTTTTTTTTTTTTTTTTTTTGTAAAAGATTTTGCAGCAATCGTGAAAAAATGGGTATAACATTAATTAGATAAAAGCATATTTTTGGATAGATTGTATATATATTTTTTTCCCAGATTAGCTCATTTTTCTCCAACTGGGCACTGCGTGATGATTTTTTCAGTTTTCTTCAATCACCTTCTCCAAATAGTACGGCTGAATGCGACTGTTTTAAAGAATAGAAATGTATCCTTCAAGTTCAAAAGGTTAATAATTTTAGTAATAATCATTTCACAATGGCCAATTTAACGTTTGTTTCCAAATAAATCCTTTTTAACACTTTCCAACAGAGTTGAAAAGCTTTTATGAATTTGGTTTGTCTCGCTCTCTGACCGTACTCTAACTCTAATAAATGAAATCTGATTACCATATATTTTTTACTTTCTTCTATCTATATTGTTTTCTTTGAGTATCGGTTTATATTGAAAATTGTTATATCGATCTATTTTACTGATTGCATTTTTCTTTTTCCTTTGACTAAAAGGGAAAAGAATAGAAGAATTGTGTTACGTAATAATTTACACATAATCTGTTTACTTCCGTTTCAATTTCCTTGTTGTAACCAACGTTGTTCAATTTCATTGTTGGTCGGATTCGTAATTTTAACTATTGTTGCAACTCGCATATTATTAAAAATATAGTGTTGCATTTCAGTAAGCGTGGTTTACGCAAAATGAATCTAAAGAATGAAATATTTATTTTAAAGCAATTGTATACTACTTAATATACAACAAAAATTTCAACTTTCAGTTAAAACATTTTTTAACTTAAATTCACTGTTAGCGTGTTAGCTATCATTTCTGATATATATATATATATATACAGTAAAATAAGCAGTAATACACTGCCGCGCTGCGCGGCAGTGTATTACTGCTTATTTTACAGTTTATTACTGTTAATTTTACGGTATAATACTGGCAGCTGGGATGCCAGTATTACACTGTAAAATCAACAATTTTTTTGCAGTGAAGAGTTGATCTTACTTTTAATAGTTTTTTAAAAAAAATTAATATTATTACTAAAAATCACGTTTTAAAGGTGCACAGATATCTTAAGGCATGCAAACTCAAATTTGCTTACACAAATATTACAACATTCTAACAAAGTTATTAGGACCTTCTTTCAAGATTTATGTATAATTTTCAATATTATGTTCATAATATTGACGTTTTTTAATGAACGCGATAGACAGAAAAAACTTAAAAAATATTTTTATTGAAGAAAAATCAAGCAGCAAGAGACGAGGAGATGTTTTACTTGTGTAGTTCTTAATTTGATGAAGCCTTTTCGTAGCCAAGATGCGCTCCACTGAGGAGAGTGATAGCTATAAATGAGAATATCCGCTTTTTACACATCACACTGTAATACTCTAAATCAAGCAGACAGCGGAGCATTATTTTCTCAAATAGAAGCTTCTACTGCCCTCAATTCTTTGAAGGAACATACTTTGTTCTGTATTTCACATTATTTGCAAAACCATCGGGAAACCGGATACCGAAAGGGGAAAACAGTTCTCGATAATATAAAATCTATGCCGGAGGTTTTCACTGGTATGGATGGAGTGGAAGGTGATTCTTCGAGCAAATCTAATGCTTTCCAATTCCGTTAAATAACAGAATGGTATCGGGAAAAATAAATAATAATAAAATTGACTATTTACATATTATTGTTGCGCACAGCGTTTTATGTCAGAGATGAAACGATAAGGATTTTATTTTTATATGGTCGTTCGACGAAAGAAAGAAGAAAAAAAAATCATCTTCAGTCAAATAACAAAATCTAATAAATCGACCCCCTTTATTGGAATAACCAATTTGTTCCGATAAATTATTCTAAGGAACGAAATATTAAAGTATCCAAGATCACATAATTACCACTCTCTTTTACTAAGATTGGGGGGGGGGGGCTGTGCCCCCTACGAGCTACGCTCGCCAACCTCCGTTCTGACACCGGAAACTTTAAAAACACTTCGATTTGCTCAAATCTAAAATTCTCTAATCGATTACGGAATATTGAATTATGATTAAACGACCAGTAGCGATCTGCTGTAACGGGGTTTCCATTCATTTTCCTTTGACTGAGGGATTTTACGGCCGAATCAATTGCTGTCGAAACACTAACAAAAGTTTTCGTGATTGATTAAATAAGATACATTTGAAAATCAACTTGTGTAAGCGGTTAAGTAAACAATGTCGCTGCATCGGGGAATTTTATAATGATCGTATAGAAAATTGGGTACCTCTCCATTATCCCATTGACTACTTTCTATAAAAGAAACGAACTCTCACCAAAATATAGATTTTAACAAATTTTAACGCCAAAATGCATATCTGTGGCGTCGCATTCAGTTGACATCAGATGCGTTACACGTGTTAGTTATGTCATCGAGTGATTTTTAATTCAACGTTTATCAGTATTGTTAATGATATTTTAACAATTTATTAGTTATTTCGTTAATTTAAACGCAATTATTAAACGTATAAATATAGTTTTTAATTGAAGGGCAACATTATTATTTACGCTTTTTAAAATTTGCAATAACAGGTAAAAGATTTTGTCGAAATAAATTAATCTCTTGTGTAAATATATTTTTTAATTGAAACTGTTTGAAAATATTGTTGTTTGAGCATTTTAAATATGACGTAAGTTTCCCCATTCAATGCTTTGAACGCATAATAATTTAATTATTTCTCTTTTTAATATTCACACGCAAGTATATTTTTTATTGCACATTTACTACTTTTAACACGTGATCATTTAATTATTTTAAAGCTTTATTTCTGTTTTTAATAGTCCCTTGTAAATACATTTTTTTTAATTATTATTGAAAGGGAATATTATTATGTGCGCTATTTTACAAATTGGAAACAATTCAAACAATGGATTTTTTGAAATATGAAATAAATCGCCATCAAAATAATGAAAACTTTAATAAAAAAATGAAATAAAGCCTAAAAATATAAGTCAAATTAAAAAAATAATAATTGCACTCTACACACCGCAAGCTTGTCAACTATATCATTTTAAATTATGGGTAAATTCCTATGCATAGTTTTCGCTGCTATAAAACTTTAAGAAAACTATTTTGACCGAATTTAATATTAAATATATCTTAGATTTAAAAACTGTCTGCTTAGCGTGTTTATCGAACATTTCTCTATAAAACTACCAATTTTCATATATTTGTATGCAATAGTTTTCTGAATATTAGTTCAGAAAGACTTCAAGGCACCAAAAATGCATTGACTGCGACGGCTGCGGCGGATACTTTTTTAAATATAGAGAGATTATTAAACAAGTTAGTTTAAATTGTTCAAACATTATTTTCCAAACAATAAATTAGCGCATAAAAATATTAACAGTAGATTAAAGTCAAATTGTAATATTCTAAATTATTTAGATTTATAAATTACTGAACAGTAGAAAAACATTTCACTCCTTTAAATTACATCTCAGTAAGTTTTAAATGAAGAATCAATTTATTTAAAAAATATATCCGCTTTAATTTTCAGGAAAACAGCGTTAAGTATCTACATAAATTGCTGAAAATATAGATACTTTATACCGTTTAATCTCTATAAGCTTAAAAAAAATTAGACTTGTTTTTACAATATATATTGCGAATTAAAATTGACATCGGATTCTTTTTTTTCAACAACAACCTTATACTGTCACTGTTACAATACGACGACTAATGATTAAATAAATTTATTTGTTACTGGTTTAAAATATAACTGAGATAACTTAAAATATGTAGTTCATATTAACTGAATTATATTAGCATAGAATGGAATACAAGTTTGGTGTATTGAACATATATTTAGAAAAGCAAATTGTTATAAAGGAAAATCAAATTAATATCACTGAACATTTTAAACTAATTAAATAACAATATACAATGAAATTAGAAAGACGAATTGTATAAAAGGCTCCTTTTTAGATATTTGTAAGACAGGGTGATTTCACAGTGTGTTAAGAATTTATATGAAGGTCACTTTGATTATGTTATTTATTCAAGATGAAGAGAAATCAGATGTAAAGTTCATCACATAATATTTACAATTATAGGTAAAAATATTATGAAACAAATTTCAGCTTAACAGTTAAATGTAATTCATTATTATTATTTTGGAAAGCTATGTAAAAGACGCATTAAGCAATTATAAGAGTACAAAAGAAAAAAGAATGCTTACTTAGAGAAATGCAACTTGACTTCCAATGTAGTTCAATATCAGTTATATATATATATATATATATTAAAATTGTTATAGGATTTGGAAACTATCGAAAAAAAAAGATAACCAAGCATTATAAACAAAAATGCTGATGTTAACACTGACAAACTTTCAATTCAATTCCAAACGCTGTTTGAAGAATCTGGAACTTGTCCCCATTTTGACAATTTCTACTTCGAGTCATTATTTTCCGAAATGAATAACATGTAAAATTCGATTAGCAACCTTTCATCAAATGACTCCAGTTCAGCTTGCATTGGCTTAAAAATAATAAGCATGAACATGATATCAATAATTTGACATATAAAATCCAACGAAAGAAATCTCAATTTTCTTTTATTTACTTTCTAAAATATAACATCTCTTGTTACCCATACTTTCTTTAAATCCCAGAAACAAAATTTCAAGTAATTCGCATGCATGCATTATTAAATCTACTAAATGTTTTGGTTGGTGTCATGTCGTGGTTACGTAAAATATATATATATTTTTTTTAAATTGGCACGCGGATGTGAAAAGGTTTGCCATCCCTGCCCTATGTGAATAGTCACGTGTCAAGATTCGCATGCTAATGTTATATCAATGGGAGCGTTCTTTGAAAAATGTTCATTCTCATTACAATATTTTATAAAGGATTCTTTAGGATATTTGAAGTATGTATTTAGCGTTTGTATCTTTGTGCTTTTTCAATTTTAGTTGCAGATTCATTCTGAGGACACTTTCAATTTCTAAACTAAACATTTTTTATTCCGCAATCAAAAGGGTCCTCAGAAATAAATTGAAATCATAATCTAACAAGAACGAAAAATCATGCGTCGAGCATAGATTATGAAACAATTTCCAACACATCCAGAATACTTTAACAAAACTTCCCCGTTTAATAAGGTGAAAGATGATGCCAACTAAACAACTTGGAAAACGAATAACACATTTGTAAACTCAATTTGAGGAATTACCATCAACAGACGGAAAAATATCCGAATTATTTTGTGTTCCCCCTATATATGGTCTAAAGATTTATATATATAATACATAGTATCCTAAAATTTAGTTCATTTAGGAAGCGAATAGCACATAGTTGAAAATTCCTTTTCAGCAATCTCCGACAATAAACAGAATGTACTCGAGATCTTTTGAACTGCACTGTATATAATTTTTAGAATTTATACACACCAAGTAATTAGTTAAATTTTAAAGTGCACACCACAACTGAAAACGCACAATCAGCAGTTATTGTTAATAGACAGTACTGTAACTGAATTATTTTGTGTGTCCCTATAAATAAACGATGAATGCTATGTGCACCATAGTCTATCGTAAGCCCCTTGTAGTGAGTGCACCTCAGTGATATACACTATATTGCCAAAGGTGACCGGTCACTTGCAATTTTAGACGTTTTGTTAACTATCTAGAAAAATACATGAGGAATTAACCTGAAACTGCTGGTGTGTAAATAGTATAGTATAGGTTATGATTTTTTCCCGAAACCCCATAGGGGACTGTCAACAAATTGAAAAACAACGAATATATTTTGGATTACCCTGTAAAAACTAATGTAGCAAAGGCGTTCAAACTCGAGTTTATTAATAAGTGGCTTATTGTGATATACTGTGTTCATTTTTATGAGGATAGCATGTATACTCGAAGAGAAATTAAGGTTTTTATAAAAACAGTCCAAAATTTCGCCTAGTTTTTTGCTTATAATTTACAGAGTTCTTAATATAAAAAAAAGTTCTTTTCAGAAAATATGACAAACAACATTGTACATAATACTCTGCAATCAGAATTAAAAAATAATAAAAATTGGATGAAAAATGAGCAGGTTTACTAAAAAATGTTTCACTGCGCATGCGCGAATGCAATCAAAATATAATATACATAATGTATTAGCTAAGTATATAGAGCAACTTTTGTGCAAGTCTCAAAATCATAGCTTGAAAATTCGGAAAATTATCGTCGATAGAATAAGCTCGAAATCCGTTGTTCCCAAAAAGAAGCAAAAAGATGAGGGGTTGTATCAAATATCTGTTGATTAGTGCCAAGATAGCGTACACAATATTGCACGTACTACTATATTTGGATATTTTACACTACCCAGTGGTGTAATGTGATCACTCTACTGTGATTTTATTCGTCTCATAAATGAGACGAATAAATTCCCAGCATCGGATAATATCTAAATTACCAATTAAATTTTCAGCAGGACAAACTGGGCGTAAATTTAATAACACTGACTTTATTATAAATTAATTTTCACTTTGCTAAACAACGCATAACCAACAGAGTGAAAAATGAGCCCAGACCGGGGATCGAACACAGATACCCAGGTGTAGCGCACCAAGTGCTTTATCATTTAACCGTCGTCCAGGTGGCTTATTTTGTATATAACTGGAGTAATATATGGTGTAACAACAGGGGCAATATAGGGTGAACATAAAAGAATGTCTCAGTTTCAATGGTATATTATAACCCCTTAATTTAAACTATTTACAACAAATCATACATCAAATTGAAGGTAAACTAACCTAGTTTTTCTCACAAAGGTTCAATATGTGCACCTTTAGTTATACGGTAGAAATCCAACCTAAAGTCCAATTCTTCTCACACTTCGGTTAACAAGTCCACAGTAATGGAAGCAATAGTCTCTTCAATTCAACGTCTCAACTCTGGCAAATCATTAGGTAACGGCGGAACGTAGACACGATTAAAGCCCCAAATGAAAAATATCTCATGGCGTTATGTCCGGTGAATGTGAAGGGCAGCGAAAAAGAGCTCTGTCCTTTCAACCATTACGACCAATCCAACGGTCAGGGACTTCGACGTTCACTCTTAATTCACTTATACGGTAAAAGCGCAACCAACAGTCTACAACGCTTATACAGTTGATACTATTAAAATTTAAACCTGGAATATTCTATTATGGACACCCTGTATATCAGATACTGAACTTCAATGCTTAGTATTTGCAATTTAAAAACAGTGTTCGAGATTATTAGATTAAAAATGACAGATTGATTCCATGTAACTTTTGCATAAAATAATTATTAAAAGGAAAGTGGTGTTACAATTTATTAATAGTATTTTTGTAGAGATTATAACTACCTCTAGTTCTAATCTTCAATTGCATTATTTAAATATAACTACCGTTAATACTGCTTTTATGTTACAGAAAATATTAAACAATATACTTGAAATTAAATTAAATTCTGTTTAGATTAAAATTTTCAAAATTAAGGGAGTCTTATATTTTTTCAACACACTGTAATATCAACATATAATCTTTCATGATAGCTTATACAGTGCAATATCCTACAGCCTGTATAGTACAGCCCTGTATATGATCTATATAATATACATACATCACGTATTGCACTAAAAATTAGATAAGGTTAAAAAAACACACCACAGCAGAAAACGCACTTCCAGAAATTATCGTTCATAGTCAGTCCTGTAACCGATTTTTTTGTTTGTCTCTGTAATGAACGATAAATGATACGCACTCCATAATCAATAGAAAACAAGCTATAATGCACCTGAGTGATCTCTTAATTTTATTATGTTTCAAATGTAACATTTAAAAAAAGCACACACAAACGATTTTTCACCATAAGATCAAAATGTAATAAAATTATTTTGTGTGTCTCTGTAAACGAACTATAAATGTTACACGTTTCATTTTCAATATCGAACAATTCATAGTAATCCTCAATAACATAAAAAATTACATGACAGTCTGAGTTTATTAACAAGAGTTAGAGTACGGACAGACGGACAAAACGAAATTCATAAACACTTTTCAACTTTGTTGGAAAGTGTAAAAAATGATTGAACGAAAAAAGAAGTGTAAGATAGATATGTCATATTTTATGCCAAATTAAGAAAACAGGCTCAATCGAGAAAAAAAAAAAATATATAATAAATAAAAAAGAAAACTGCCCGGTTAAACTGAGGGCATTGAGCTCACAGGCTATTCACACTAATTGTATATTATACTCTGATTTCAAAGAATTTGAAATAAGCCCCTCGAAAAATAAAGAAATCGACAATACCCCCCGTTCCCCCCTTATAGTTAACCATTGAACACCCAAAACTAATCAGGGAAGCCCCTTATTACAACGAACATATATACAAAATTTGTAGCAAATCGGATAATTCTGCATGAAAAACCCATTTATCTAATTTAAGGGGGATTAGACCCTGTATCCCTGTTTATACTTAACCAATGAACCCCCAAAACTAACTAGGGAACCACTTAACTCAGGCTTTGATAGCCTGTGAGCTAAAAAGTGACCTGCTAAAATTATTTTTACAGAAAGGTACTTTATCTACCTCTTATCCTAAGAATTCCAAGTGAAATAAAAGTGAATGACAAAACATATTTGATGTATTCAAAATATCTATTTTCAGCCTTACAAAAGCTAAACATGTAGAGTGAACGACTTTTTAGGTAGATTTCGTAAGAAATACTACCTATTACATTCTCACCTAAGTTGGAAATTTTGAAAAATTTTTGCAGATCTACGCCGATCATGACTCTCAGAACCCAAAACCACCCCCAGTTCAAAACTTTATCTATCTATCTATCTATCTATCTATCTATCTATCTATCTATGTCACTTTTTTCTGACCACGATAACTGGAAAAATTCTGCATTAATCTTTTACAAACTCATACATAAAATCAAGGGGCATAAAATCTCGGTCAAGTTCGTTAATGGGCAAAATCGAACCAAGGGTGGGGGGAGGTGGGGGGGGGGGGCTTTTTGTGGAAACAGAAAAAACCCCATAATTTCTTAATTATGATACATATCGAATCCGTTTAAAGTTATTATTACTTCTAGGAGAAGGGCCGAAAATGTATGTATGACAGATTTTTGATATAATTAAAAATGGCCCCAAGGGGGGGGGGGGGGAAAGGGGGGGTTTAGAAGAAAAAAAATCATAGCTTCGTCAATTCACAAGATATCAAATTCGCGTAAATTTATTATTAATCCTCTTAATATTATCTAAAACTTTTATATTGACAAGTTTTTTATAGGACCAACCGTTATAGCAAAAAAAAATTAAAAACAAAAAAAAATCCCTGCCGGCTCCGCCTGCAAACAAGTTATTTTTCGAAGTAGGCGGTTCCAACTCCCGCATATTTTCGAAACTGATACATAAAATCAAGGGGCATACAGTCTCGGTCAAGTTCGTTAATGGACAAAATCGAACCAAGGGGGGGGGGGGCTTTTTGTGAAAACAGAAAAACTCATAATTTCTTACTTATGATAAGTATCGAATCCGTTTGAAGTTATTATTACTTCTAGGAAAAGGGCCAAAAATTTATGTATGACTGATTTTTGATATAATTAAAAATTGCCTTAAGGGGGGGGGAGGGGGGTTTAGAAGAAAAAAATTCATAACTTCGCCAATTCTCAAGATTTCAAATCCGCTTAAATTTATTATTAATCCTCTTAATATTATTTAAAACTTTTATATTGACAAGTTTTTTATAGGACCAACCGTTATAGCAAAAAAAAATTAAAAACAAAAAAATCCCTACCGATTCCGCCTGCAAACAAGTTAGGTTTCGAAGTAGGCGGTTCCAACTGCCGCATCATCGTAAAAAGGTCATTTCTTCCGCAATTCCCGACAAACAGGAGCCCCACGGTCTGCGTCTTCGAAATCTACCTGTGCCTGTAGGCCGAGCCGTCAGGGATTTTTTTTAGTTAGCGTTTTTATTTCTTAGCACTTTATTATTATTTTTTTAAACAGCATTAATTAATATCTCCCATTTATCGGATACGTAATCTACGTATTAATATTTCTACTATAAAACCAATAATAATAAACGCGTTAGAATTATTGAACTTGTTTTAAACCATATACCATAAAGCAAAAGTTTTTTTTTTAACTTTAATGCGTAAGTTTTTCTTTTACTTTATTAACCAAGCTTCAATACAAAAAACGACAATTTTTCGAGAGCCAATCAGCATACAAAAATATATCCATAATATCACATTCATATCGCCATCGCAACAAGTGTAGTTACGATAAAGCTAATTTACGATATTGCTGAATGTTTTTCGAAATTAATTCACTCATTAAAGCGGGTTTGATAGACAACTGTTGGTAAAAACAAGTTTCGACATATTTTCCTTGTGTTAAAAGAAGCCTGTCTGTACTGCTCAATAAAGAATCATTTAACCGTTTAACGGGCGACAAAAGTGATATTTCTCAAATACGGCACCGAAACTCTTTTCGGATTAAAACAGATTTCCGATGCGATATTGTGGGTCTTTGATAAAATGTGTCTTGCGCAGACTCTTAAACAAGTAGATGCATCAAGTATTTCACATTTAAAAATTTATTTCTGTAATTATGTAATTGACATGTGTTCCGCTGAGTTACTTTTTTTTTATATGTTCAAACGAATTCCTATTTGATGACTGAAAAGGGTCATTATTTGTGTAAAAAAATAAATATATATTTATTATTGGTAGATTAGGATTTACAGTGGATTAAAAAAATGTTTGGTAGAGCATCTGATTGTTGCAAGATTCCGCCTATTTTTTCACAGTTGTTTTATATTTTCTTCCGTTATAGTTTTGAGGATAAGGAATAAAATGAAATGAAACAGATTGATTTGAAAGTGCATATTTAGAAAAGGAATCCGCCAACTATCCACTGTTCCAACGTGGTCCTTAACTGAAATAAAAATGCTTTTGAGTATGAAGTTTTACTAAGTGAATAAATTCACAAAAAATATATATGCTGTTTGATATTTTCTATTTTTATTCTATTAGGATGAACTTGGAACGAGTTCATTAATCAGAATCTCTGGATCTATGGTCTCCGTATTTCTAGTAAGAGCAATGTGGATCCTAGATTTATGACCACAGCCGAAGTCCAGAACAGCAATTACACTGGATAAGAATTCTTTAAATTGGGGAATTCCAAATTTTTCTGGTTATTTGGGCTATTTCAAACGTTTTTATACATAAACATAGCGCATAATGCAACGCAACATGCAGCACAATAAACACACACACACACACATAATATATATACCTATCTTTAAATAGGAGATTAGGTTAGATTTGATGCAAGAACTTGTTTAATGTATTTTTAAATTTATAAAGGCATTACAATTATTTATATATAATATTAATATACCGGATGTCCGAAAAAGGTTGGACTGATTTGAAAGAATCATAACTCTAAAAATAATTGAGTAAATGCAATTATTTTCTTTTCAAAGTACTCGTCAAATATCCAAGATTTGTTAGATGTAGCTAACATTCAGACGGTGCGCAGAATCGATGATATGTAAATGCAAATCGCACCATACATTTGCAATTTCTTCGATGATTCCGGAGTGGAAAGCGTATAAGTCTAAAACTATTATTAACTGGAGTTATGGGGAAAATGTCAATTAGAAAGTTCTTCAGCATCTTCGATTTAGTAGGAAAGGATCCACTATGTACACAAATAACCTAAGCAAAAAGTTAAAATTGCGAATGTGTGGTGCGATTTGCATTTTTCGATCATCGATTCTGCGCATCTTTTGAATGTCACGATTTTAAAACAGCTACATCTAACAAATCTTGGATATTTGACGAGTACTTTGAAAAAAAAAATAATTGCATTTACTCAATTATTTTTAGAGTTATGGTTCTTTCAAATCAGTCCAACCTTTTTCGGACACCCGGTATATAATATTAATTATATATATATATATATATATATATATATATTACATATCTTATTTCCCATCTTCATGTATATAACAAGAAAAGTGAATACAGTGACTCTAAAGTTTAGTCACACACTAAAATATGATAATAAAATGGGAAGAAGAAATATGGAATAATTTCACAATAAATATTCTAATTGTAATTGAAATAGTAAAAATATTATAATGGTTTCATCAGCATTATTTATTTGAAAAATACGCCTTTTTATATGTTTGTTAAAAAATCACGGTCTTAAAAGTTTAGGCACGTTATTCAAAAGTTAAATGCTGGGATTGTTTCAACCAACCAACTGTTCGGACTAATTAACCGTTAAAAAAATTCAATTTCCGTTAGTTATTTAAGATTCCGACTGTTAGGGAAATTCACAAAACAGGAATTTTCAAAGATATCTAAGTTGAAGTTGAAAAATACGCCCATTATTGAAATTTCTAGAATATTAAATCGCTCAAAGGGTGGAATACAGAGTACTTGCTAGAAATAAAAATTTCGACCGTGAGCGGCCACATGTAACATGTGTTCATGGAAAATTGGTGTCAAAGCAAAATATGTCCATAAAGCAAATTAAAAATAATCTCGGTGCCAATATTTCTGAGGACACAATACATAGACTAGACACATAAGAGACTACAAGAACATTAAAGAAAATGTGATGCAGATTGCACCTAAAATCCCAGCATAAACAGGCCAGATTGGATTTAGCTCGAAAGTAAATGTCGTACAAATGGTGACAAGAAGAGCACCGCATTATTCAACGGCAAAACAAAAGGTGAAATCTGAATGATTTTGATGGCTGGAATTGTTACTTGCATGACCTCATGAAACAGACATGTATTGGGTTGTCCGGAAAGTTCGTGCCGGTTGAGAAAATCAATTCGTACTGGAAAATTCTACCCGTTAGTTATTAGACATTAGATATCAGAATCAATGTATAATAATTAAATGATAGAATTTTCCGGTACGAATCCATTTTCCCAAACGGAACGAACTTTCCGGACAATCCAATACTTTCTTCAGTAAGACGACAAAGCGGTAAGTCTCTAGCGGTTTGAGAATCGATTGGCTTTAATGGCCAAATCTGTCTGGCATTTCTCCATGCGAAATAGCATTCAAAAAAGTATCAAGAGATACTGCTAGAGCAACATATACTTCCATTTGGTGACATCTTAGGGGATCCTGAGTGGAGATTTCAGCACGCCAGTGCTTCAATCCACAGCTCGCTTAGTACGAAACAATGGCTTTCCCCACGAAATATTAAAGTTTTAGATTTGTACATTTTAAGCCTGCACTGAAACCCAATTGAGAACATTTGGAATATCTTAAACCGTGAAATATACAAGAATGGAAAGCAATATAACTCTAATAATGAACTAAGAGTGGCTCTTCAAACAGCATGACATTCTCTGTCACCAATAATATTTCAGAAATTTACTGATTCAATGGAAACACTATTAATAAACAGCATCATGTAAAAATGTTAAATGTATTTTTTCCCCCAATATGCCTAAATTTTTGAGACACTGTATAGTTAAACTTTTATGATTTTTTATCAAAGTTATGATAATATACTCATTTATTCATTTTAATATGATTTATTTGAATAACTTTATAGAATCTAATAAGTAAATAGTATGTTGTAGTTTAATTTTGTATTGTTATTTAATAAACACTTTTTCTTGTTGTGCCTAAACTTTTGAGACAGACTGTATGATTTTCGAAACCAAGATATCTACTAATTACTACATTTATTCTTGAAATTAAAAAAAGTTCCAGTTTTGCTTGTATTGCAGTTTTCAAGTAAATTACTCTGAAGCATTTCAAAATCAAATTAAACTGAATATCCTTATCTTAATATGGTATATTTCGATATGTAGTGCTTATATACCACATATCATTACGAAAAAATATTGAACATCATTAAGTTAAACATTTCTTAAAAATGATAAAATACACAGATATTCAAAAATTATGTCTGTGATATAAGTAAAAATTTAAATTCTGCATTAAATCCTAATTTAACTATAAAGTTAGCAACCGTTTTGTGTATATAGATAATTTTCGTGTATCAAGTAGAAAAGCTTCCTCGTCAGTATAGTCGAAGAATTTTCTTCAATACAAAAAAAAAAAAAAATTCCTCAAACATGTCGCACGACGATTTGAACTAGTCGAGTCGGATGTGCCAATCCCAAAACTTTCTTCTATCTCAGTCACGTTAATACTTCAAAATTCCCTATCACATCGCCAATAAAATCAATATTTTTCGTCATTCTGTTGTACGTCAGCTTCTTGCGAATCGCCGGGTTACCGGGATGCGATCAACTGATGTATACTAAACTACGAAAAGTCTTTCTGGACTGTACCGACAGGAACAGATAGCCTCCCTATTCCCTGGTTTTACGATTTTAGCTAATTTTACTGGAAAACACTAAACTAAAATGCGTGGAACCCAATTAAAGAAGATTCATTCCCAGTTCTCGTCAACATTGAATTTGAATAAGAATACCGCCAAATTAGTCCTCTACAGCCAAGTTGGCTTCATTTATGGCAGCCTATTTTTGTCGCCAAATTTGGCGATATTTCGCCAACTGTCGCCAAGCTTGGCGAGAATTTGACGTTGGCGAATATAAATATATAGTGTTAAGCATATAAGAATAGGAACAATGGTTACAACAATGAAAGAGAATTTGCCGAAACCATGTTAACTAAACTCATAAATGAAACCCGTTTATGGATGAATTCTGCTGTCTTGTTTGAAAATGTCAGCTACCCTAAAATTTCAAACTGCTATATCGCAGCTATTTTTTAAAATAGAGGCTAAACAAAAATTGCTCCGGATTCTCCGGATCAAGGCCGAACATTTAACGAAAAAAACTTTTAAGATTTCTGATTTTTTTTGTACATCTTTTTGAATTTGAAATCTTTAAATGGCTATCACAGCGCCCCCTTCCGGCGGAATATAACCAAATTCAAGTAGGACCTGCTGGCCATAGCCAAAAACATAGAATTTTTTTTTAAATTATCTGCATAACATCATACACTTTTTGATGATACAATAGTGAAAATCGAACAAAAATCGCGATCGCAGCGCGCCCTTTCGTTGAAATGTCCCCGAATTCAACTTGGATCTGCAGGCTATAGTCAAAAACATAGAAAAACTTTTTGTTCAATTATCTGCATAACTTCATACACTTTTCGATGATACAATAGTGAAAATCGAACAAAAATCACGATAGCAGCGCCCCTTTTCTTCGAAATATCCCCAAATTCAAGTAGGACCTGCTTGCCATAGCCAAAAACATAGAAAAAAAAATGTGGTTCAATTTGAAGCAGCATAACTTCATACACTTTTCGATGATACAATGAGGACGGACAGACGGACAGACAGACATTTTATGAAAACATGTTTTTCGGAATCTCTGATCACTAAAACGTGTAAATCCGTCGAAAACCGGAAGTCGAAAAAAATTTCGATTACAATACTTTCTTCTATTATAGATAGAAGAAAGTAAAAAGCGAGAAATTTTATTTAAAAAATATAATTAAACTAAATACGATATTTAATTTAATTACTGGTCTGATAGAAGTCCATGTGATGCTTTTCTGCAATCCGGTTACAGAATATGGATGAAAACAATTTTTTTTTTTTATTGAAAAGTAAGATTTTTTACATTTAATATATTTTTTAGATTGTTCTCTAACAACATCAAACAGCATTTTTATATGAAAAATGTCAAGGTATTCAAATAAACTTTTAAAATTTAATAAAAGCGATACTTTCATATTAACCGCATGCTAGAAGTTAATAGCAGAAGAATTCGCCAAAGACTTCACTACTTACAGCAAGCAGCCTTTCTGATTCTGATAATTTCAGTGGGTTTAAGAAACACGTAGTTCGATTACATGTCTGTTAAATTTGTGTTTTACTTGAATTGTTTTATTTCTATATTGATGAAGTGTTGATTTCCTTATGGAATATTTACCGGAAACCAACATTTATATTGTTTTGAGGGAAACGAGTTCATCTTTCGCAATCGGCCTGCACGCGACAGATATATATATTTTTAATCAGGCTTGAAAATTAACCAAAGCAAAGAAAGAAAATCATGCTTGAAAATTATTTTAAAATCGCTACAAACTCAGTAAATTAAGATACAGTTTTCAAACAAATTGCATTTAAAGTACATTTTCCCCCCTCTCCGACGGTGTAAAAATTGAAATTGTGTTAAGTCTAGAAGAAAAACAAAATAACAGTAAAGGCGAAATTTATTGATCGGGTGATCAATATGATCGTCAATATGACGTCAATACCACCGTCAATATGACGTCAGCGTTACTCACAGACACGTTTCTGCTATATAATATAGATTTCTAATGTATCTTGAAATAATAAGTGAAGTAATTTTTGAGATGGAATGTGTCTTAATTCATAATTCGGGACTTAAAAGGTCAAAGAAAATTTTTGAACATAAGTGTTACAAAATAACTTCATAATTGATATTATGAAATGCTATTTGGAGTAACCGCATAATAATTTAAGATATTCTTTTCCTATATTGTTAACATTTTGAAGACTATTTTCCTTTACAAAATAACGCTACTCGTAAAAGAGAACTCTTGTTTCAAATTGGGATTTTCCAAAAGCAGAAAGGAACAACAGATGGAAAAAGTGTTTTGACACACTTATCAGAAACGGACTCAAAGACAATTTCTTTTGAAGCAGATTCTCAGTGAAAGTAGATCGTAACTATAAATGCATAAACAAACGCCTTGAGATGAATTGATTATCTGGAAGAAGTGAAACTGAAAGCTAGAGCTAAAAAGGGGGGTGTTAGGGGCAAATGAGGAAATTCGTTGAACCCAAATCTGTCTCGCAATTTTGCCATTGTTGTTGTTGTTACATTTTTTTTTTCTTTTTATGAAGTAGCAGCGCGTGAGCAGACATACAAGGATGTGAGAAAGATGTGGCTACCTGAATAAGGGGCAGTTAACTCTGGAGAAAGTGAATTCTGACTGATTTGATTGCAGCATACGAAAGACTCGTGTCAGGGAAAGTTAATGTTTTCGGAACAGAATGCAATGAATGGAGATTCCGCATTTAAGTTAAACAATTATCTCAAAAAGTAGCAATAAACTAAAACATTAAAAGACATAATGAGCTACACGTAAAGCGAAACACATTAAAACTAGGAACAAACGTTTGGGAAAGTGTCAGGTGATCAGTGTTGCCAGATTGTACGTTTTGCAGGCTTGTTGTACGTTGTGTGTTTAAAACCTTTACCGTATTAGCTACTATTTCTTCCATATTTTTTAAAATAATATACCTGACTTTTAATAATTTCGAGAATTTTTCTTAGTTTATATTTTCAGTTTGCTTCAAATTTTCCCCCTTTTTGAGGCATTTTTGTGCCGCAATTGTATCACTACTTCACTCAGATGATGGCATGAACTAAGACTTTATTACTGATATTTTATTTTCTTGTTATTGATATATAATTGTAACACTTGCTACTTATGTAAACCAGGAACATTTTTTTACATAGTATATATATCTTAAGTTTTCATATTTTGTTTGTTTTGTTATCTTGTTTTGTTTCTAAATACAAATATTTCTTTTTGTAGAGTGTACATTACTAAAATTTTCATTGCAACATTTTTTGACTCATAATAGGAAATATGACTGCTAAATTAAACAGTGTTGATAGACTAATACTATATAAAGAGTTAAAATATGATAATGTAGCTATTTTAATGTACAATTTCTAAGGAAGATTACTTAAAGAAGGCATTAGTATTCGCACATTCAACATTGTTTGGTAAGGACGTGAAAAATGAACTGCGATAAAACCATAAAAAGCTAATGTCAGTAAATGCTCTTTTGTTGTTGTTTTGAGAGAGGGAAAGATAAATCTAGAAACTCAATGTGATCATGATGAGAATCTTGAAATTGATTCTCCAAAATAAAAGTATTACATGGATGATTAAATCAACAGTATTTTAAATTCTTTCGCCGCGCTTCCTAATTTTACTTTAATATACACTAATGTTTTTTATTTTAATATTGTAGTTAGAGTTTTCTTGTAATTAATCTCAGCGTTGTAACTCTAAATTTTCGAATTTGATCTCATGTGATTTTTGTGCTTATGATGAATTTTACTTCCATAAAAGTAAAAGCATATTACCTCGAACCTTCAAACTTAGTTTGGAATATAAGAAAGCTGGTACCGAACACTATTCCAGATACATACACGTTTCAACCAAACGTTCCCATTTTTTAAGGATACAGTTCACATTTAAAAAGTCAGCCTTAGCTTTTTGATTTAAAAAAAAAAAAAAAAACTTAAAGAGTTTTAAAGAGTTGATAAATTTATGAAGTTTAAAAATTATAACTTTTTAAGCTTAACCTTTTTTTTAAAGATTTGAAGTTGAAAACATTTTTGAAATTTGGTTACATTATCCGTGGTTCTTCCGTACACACATGTTAAGCACGATCGTTATGGCTAGAATTGTTCGTTGTCTCTTAAGGGGTTATAAAACCGGCATATTAAGATTTGCTTACACTGTTAGTGTAAAGTAATACATCAGTTTTTTTAGTTGATTATTCTATCCGTAAGGAAATGCTTTTTCCATATACAAGGTAGCGACAGATCAGGGAAAAACACAGTAAAAAAAAAAGAGGGAAACACCAGTATTTTCTTATGAAAATATTCATATTGTTTATTTGAACGATAAATAAGTCAAATTTTTCTATAAGAAAATACTGGTACATACCCTTTTTTTCCGACTGTCTTTTTCCTTGATCTGTAGCCACCCTGATATATTTTAGAAGTGGGGAAAAAAAACCCGATTTTGATGTTTAGAATCTTAACTACTTCAAATCTCCCTGTAAGGAGTAATCCATTAGTGAAGGTTAGGGATGTAACGAGTAGTAATTTAACCAAATAACCGAATAGGGAATATTCGACCTAATTTTTGGTCGAATACTAACTTTGCGTTATACTTTGTCCGTATAGCGTGCGGAATGTTACTGTGGTCGATAACTAACACAAGATTTTTATTGCGACTTTTTTAGCTCATTAATTGTCTAATATCTGTAGTTACACACGCATATTAGTATACTTTAATTAGATGGGAATGTAAAAATTATTAATATCGCAAGATCTTTGTTTTATAGACATCATTCTTTTCATTATTTTTTATTAATAACTTCGTTTCCATAAACGCATATCGAGATCTATAAGTAAAGAAGGAAAATGTCCTGCAGTTGATAAATTTTAACGCAAGGTAATAAGATTTTTCTTGAATAGTTGCATATTTTCATACATTTAAAAGATCTGCAACAATCTCTGTCGTTCTTTCGTTGAAATTGAAAGTTGGTAGAAAAAAGGTATCAAGCATAAATAATGAGGTACTTTCTAATAAATAATTAACATCCTCTATTAAAAATTATTCTCCGCAATATCATTATAATGGACGAAACAGTTTTGATGACAACATAATTGTATACCGATATATGAGTGATATGTTATTAAATGATAAAATTCTAATTCCTTTATTTTGACTCTAGCTTATATGTTTAAAGGAATCGAAATAATAAAGTAGTTAACTTTCTGGACCTTAATATTACAGTATATAATAATTCCTTGATATGAGGGAAAAAAATGGAAAGATTTTTCATTTAAAGTAACTTCACATCGATTTGTGTGTATTTCTAAATAAACAACAACTGAATTTAATACATATGTATTACATGTTTAAAGTACATAATTCATTGTGTTTGCATTTAAAAAAAATTCTAAATAATTAGCTCGCGAACATGCAGAAGTTTTAACTGCAAACCAAACCGTATTTATTAACTTTATCTCAGAGCGGAGAAAATGGGTAAAAAGTCCTATGCATTTCTACGGGAATAGGCTTAAGAAAATAGTCCCATTTTTAAACTGGATTATATAAAAAACTAGAGTTTTCCTATTTAAGCGGATCGGTGGATTCGCTTTAGCGACAACAGAATAATATCATATATTAATTTTTTTTTTTAAATCGTCGGAGCGGAATTCGAGAAAAGAATTTTACAACATGACACCAGTGTTCATTACACCATTACAACTTCCCATTTTACTTTAAAATGTGTTTCCAGATCTTAAAATCTACTGCATGTAGAAATGTATAAATTTTAGGATAGAGTTAGACCGGAGATATAAGACAGCTGTGAAAAAATGAGAACGATATGCCTCATATTTGCTGAAATATTAAATGTCGGCGTTTAGCTTTTTCTTTGATGTCCTTCTAGCTGTATATATAAGAGTGACGGAAATCTTCAGTCTTGGGCTTTCGGTTTTGCTGCGTCACTCGAGATACTACCGTCTCTCATGATATAAGATAATTTAAAATGCTAGCACTATATGAGAAATTACAATTTTTACTAGGAAAAAAAAAAATTCTGCATTGAAACAAATTCATTTATGTTTAGTGTTTTGCATAATGAGATTAATCTAGACATAATTAGCATAACGCAGCATACCGTACAATTTTCTGAATGCACTGTGCCAATTTGTTACTAAACAATTCTATCGACTAAACTCTTTTTCTTCATTTGTTTTTTCTTTTTTTGTCAAATGCATTGAAGTCTTGCATTGAAGAATGCATTGAAGCATTGATTAGAATTGAAGTCTATGCACTATTTCAACACTTAAAGTGGTTTAAAGAAAATGTTTTTCCCGCTCAGCAACACAAAACTTTGACATATTCACTGATTCATGTTTATGCATGAATGGATTAAATGTGAAGTCATGACTGATGAATTAATTGTAAATCGAATAGCGTTTGGCATATTTCGATAAATATATTGCACCATGAGTTACAATCGTTTGTTGTCTCAAGACGACATTTCTCTGGCTGTCGCGTCCCGAAACACGCCAGCTTTGATATATCTCTGATAATGCTTGGTCACTATCAAAAAAGGAAAAATACTGTTCCACCCTTTAGTTTTTGAATAAGAACACCGCAGATTTCGTACATTTAAGAATAAAAATAACTTTGTAAATATGTCAGGTAGGTTGGTTGGTTGGGTGGTTTATTACGAGCTCTATGGTCATCTTTTACACACGAGGGCTAAACGGACCGGGACCTCCGATTAAAGTGGAATCTGACCCACTTCAAACACCCTTGCTGAAGTTTGGATTCGAACCCAGCACCTCTAGCCCAGTAGCCAGCCGTAAATATATCAGAAATCAGCTACTTTGGAACTAAGTACACCCTAAGTGTTATTTTTAAAAATAAATATAAGAATAGTGTATATATATATATATATATATATATATGTGTGTATGTATGTATGTATTAGTATTATAAAAAAGAAATGGCTGTTTGTGTGTTTGTTTGTAGGGAGTAATTTCCGGAACTGCGAGCCAATTTAAAAAGTAAAAGTGGCAAAATAATTGAGGCCGACTCCATTTCTACATAAGGATATATTTTACGCCGCTACCACTATCCGCGGGAGAGTTCAGAAATAAAAAACGTCCTAAAATTTTGATTTCTGCTATACTATTGGAGCTAGAAAATTTATATTTGTCGTTGTGGTTACATTAAAGATGCAAATGCTCGCTAAGAACTGTTTCTAAAAAACTCGAAATTTAAAAGGGTGAAACAAACGGAAGATGTTCTAAAGACATTCTAAATTACGAATTATTTGGAATTTTTAAGGCTAGGAAGATGAAATTTGACATGTTTGTTATATTTAAGACGGAAATGCTCGCAGAGAACAGTTCCTAAAAAATTCGAAATTTAAAAGGGTGCAGAAGCAAAGTAGTTTTAACATTACGATTTCTGTGATATCGTTCGGAATAGACACCTAAAATTTGGCATGGTGATTGCTTTTAAGATGTACATGACCGATGAGAACTGTTAAAAAATTCGAAATTTAAAAGGGTGCAGAAGCAAAGTAGTTTTAACATTACGATTTCTGTGATATCGTTCGGAATAGACACCTAAAATTTGGCATGGTGATTGCTTTTAAGATGTACATGACCGATGAGAACTGTTAAAAAATTCGAAATTTAAAAGGGTGCAGAAGCAAAGTAGTTTTAACATTACGATTTCTGTGATATCGTTCGGAATAGACACCTAAAATTTGGCATGGTGATTGCTTTTAAGATGTACATGACCGATGAGAACTGTTAAAAAATTCGAAATTTAAAAGGGTGCAGAAGCAAAGTAGTTTTAACATTACGATTTCTGTGATATCGTTCGGAATAGACACCTAAAATTTGGCATGGTGATTGCTTTTAAGATGTACATGACCGATGAGAACTGTTAAAAAATTCGAAATTTAAAAGGGTGCAGAAGCAAAGTAGTTTTAACATTACGATTTCTGTGATATCGTTCGGAATAGACACCTAAAATTTGGCATGGTGATTGCTTTTAAGATGTACATGACCGATGAGAACTGTTAAAAAATTCGAAATTTAAAAGGGTGCAGAAGCAAAGTAGTTTTAACATTACGATTTCTGTGATATCGTTCGGAATAGACACCTAAAATTTGGCATGGTGATTGCTTTTAAGATGTACATGACCGATGAGAACTGTTAAAAAATTCGAAATTTAAAAGGGTGCAGAAGCAAAGTAGTTTTAACATTACGATTTCTGTGATATCGTTCGGAATAGACACCTAAAATTTGGCATGGTGATTGCTTTTAAGATGTACATGACCGATGAGAACTGTTAAAAAATTCGAAATTTAAAAGGGTGCAGAAGCAAAGTAGTTTTAACATTACGATTTCTGTGATATCGTTCGGAATAGACACCTAAAATTTGGCATGGTGATTGCTTTTAAGATGTACATGACCGATGAGAACTGTTAAAAAATTCGAAATTTAAAAGGGTGCAGAAGCAAAGTAGTTTTAACATTACGATTTCTGTGATATCGTTCGGAATAGACACCTAAAATTTGGCATGGTGATTGCTTTTAAGATGTACATGACCGATGAGAACTGTTAAAAAATTCGAAATTTAAAAGGGTGCAGAAGCAAAGTAGTTTTAACATTACGATTTCTGTGATATCGTTCGGAATAGACACCTAAAATTTGGCATGGTGATTGCTTTTAAGATGTACATGACCGATGAGAACTGTTAAAAAATTCGAAATTTGAAAGGGGGAAATATATATATGAGGACCCTAGAAACAAAGGGATACAAGTGATACAATTTTGATTTGGAGTAAATTGAGTTCAAAGTATTGAGTCAATAGTAATTGACTGAAATAAATATGAAACTGTTGCTTATTTCATAACGGTTTCTGAACTCTTATTTCAATAACTGTGTAAAGAAGGTGGAGTACAATTTTTTTTTAATTTATAATTAATCAATATTGCTAACAAGAGGTACAAGTTTCGAATGTTTAAGTAGTTAACCTCTAGAACGCAGCTCATAATTAAAAAATCACTCATATTTCTTTACGTACAAACAAATAGCCTTATTTCCAGATCGCCTGTGCACTTAGCTCAGTTTTTTTTTTCAACTTTGTCAAACTTATACCCCTTGGCTTCTGAGGTCCTCATATTATAATTAAGATATTACCGAGTTATGACCGATAAACTAGTTATGTTCGCATCTTATTATGGGCACACAGTTTTTATATTTTTAACTGCACGATTCATTTTTTTTTCGGGCGTGTAATGCAATCAGTTTTCAATGGTAGATTAACACTACATCGGTAGATCATATACTTTGATTAGCTTCACAAACCAAGATAGAAAAACGCTCAACTCTGAGATGCAAAGCGAAATTTTCATCCATAGTACAAAATTCTTTCACTTCGCATATATACTATTCAATAATAAATATTCTAAATTCTATTTACTTTTTCATTCTTTAGTATATACATTCTTTTAATATTTAAATTAATATATGAACTTTATAACCCCTTACCTGTGGATTCTATTTCAGAAAAATGTTGCAAAAATGAATTTTTTTCCATCTTTAATTCTGTGTATTATAACAATAAAAAGGTTAGAAATAGGTTATTTTGTTAAAAAACTAAGTTTTAAACGGAATAACTACTATGTTTAATGTTTTAACATTTATGAGAAAAATTAATGGATTATAGTAATATGTTACTAAAATATTTTCAATTATAACAAAAAAAATCAAATGACATTAATTTTGAAGCTAAATAAATTAAATTACAATACACATTTTCTAAAGAAAAAAACTCACCGAATAGAACCATTTATTTTTCTTCTGCCCGTAGTCAGTTCGGGCATTCCAAATATGGCACGTCTGAATTGCCCGAACTGGATTCTGGCGACAGTGGCAAAGTGTTAAAGATATTTTGAAAATACTTATGTGATTGAACAATTAAATTGGATGAACTTTTAGAAATACCGATTTGCATACAAAAAAAAAGTGTAATTAACATTACGGACAATAAAAATCTAATACCTAAGCTTGCCTATTGAGTCTTTACTATAATCGAGGCAATATGGAAAATGTGTGTTTTAGAAAAGTGTTAAACTTCCACAAAGTTTAACTAAAAATAAATCAATAGTTAGTTGGATTAGATTAATTCAGGGAAACTTCTATTTATCTGATGAATTTGTTTTCTATAAATAACTTTTATACTTCTAAATAATGATCATTATATATACGCGTTCTTCGTTAATGTAAAGAATTTAATATAAAGGAAAATAGCTACCGAAAATCTTTCGCTATCAACCATATCACTTATGTTTGATGCATATCATTTATATTTGATTTGTTTCACGTTCGTTTACCGTTAGATTTTATAGAGGTTTTACAGAAGCATGTAAATCACAAAAGTTAGCACGACAGTTTCCACAAAATTTAGATATAAGCTATAAAAACTCTCGAAAAGAAAAGAAAAAGACTTACTACAATTACTCAGTAAAAAAGGGGGGGGATACATAGAAACTCAGTAAATGATTAAAAAATAATTTATAATCATTAATACGTAGTTTCAAGGGTAAAACATTTATTAAAGAAAAAAAAAATTAAGTAATCACAACAATCACCAGAAATTAACATATATACTTTGATTTAGTGTTACAATTACTCATTTAATTAACTAAAAGTTTCTTGTGCAATTTTTTTTAGTTGTTTTATTTATTATTTGTATGAAATATATATTTTACTGTATTAATATTTAGATATAAACTTTTGAACTTTGCATTAGTGAATCATTGTAATGTATAATCAAATTATGAAATAGTCAACAAAAATTTAATATAAAACTTTAAATCACAAACAGCTAAGTTATATTTAAACTTTCATATGTTTTTATTTTTGTTTTATTAATTTATTCATTCATGTATCATTTCTTTCTAAACTATTTCAACCTTAAGAATAAAAATATCGTTATTAAATAAAAGATAATTTTTAATTTTTTGGTCCATTAATTAAAAATTTTGTCGCATCTTTTATTTTGTAGCGTAAAATATATTTCTTAACAATGTTAGCAATTATCAATCGTTAAAAACCAATCTTTTTCGATATAATTATTGTTTAATAATTATATCGGTCGTATATGACATATGAGCTTTACGCAATATATTTAATGAAAAATATACGCAATATATTTAACGAAATTACATGAAAATTACTAAGAGTAATACTAAAAATATTTTCATTATTAATACAGACAAAATGAATTATTGGGGGGGGGGGGGGTAAATGAACAAAGTTAAATGTTTCTAATAAGAATAATGAAATACAATTATTAAAAAGTAAGTCCCATATTTTTTGTAACTTTTCACCTAGAACACTTTTCGACATTTTACAAAATAAAGTAAAATTGAAATCTGAATAAAATATCTGTACTTAATCCAAACTAAATTTGTAAAAATAAAAAGTAATCAATTCTATGTTCAATATCGATATCTATTATTTTTCTTTAAACATTAATTAATTTTAATACGATATTTCATTATATATATATTCATTGCCAAGTTAATTTTGGATATCTAACTGTTTAATTTACTTTCAATAACATTTTAAATCTAAATTCAACATCTAACTTAAACAGTCGAATTGTAATACATATTACATATACAAAAATATACAAAGCGTCTGAACTTATTTCTCCCCTTTAGCTAAATCCTAAATTGCTAGTTTTATAGATACTGCTAGTTGCAAAATATTTTTTCCAATGTTTTCGGTAATATTAAACGTTATTTACCGACGGTGTTTTCACATTTTTTGAACGATTCCGGGGTCTTTTTTACGCTTAAAATGTAAAGACTAATTTTTAAAATGTTCGATCTGATAACCTTGTTTCTGGATTATAAGTCTGCATGTCTGCATCGGGATTTTCATGATAGAAGGGCTTTTCGTAAAATTTCCAGGGTATTGCTTGCATTCCTCTTTCACTACTTTCCAGAGTCCATTAATCGTGGTGGATTTGCGTTTTGAAAGAGCTCTTTTCAGCAGTCCAAAGGTACAAAAATCCATAGGTAATACCCGGTTCAGATCGAATATTTAAGATATCTTAGACCGCCGAACTCACTGAGGGAATTCCAGAAACTCACTCAATGGGTTCGAACTTTCTATTGCTAGATACAGCGATTGGCTCTGGAGGCTAGCTGTAACAGATTAGCTGTTGAGGCTGGCTTTAACTCATGCGCGTGCGCACATTCTATGTTTGTTCAGATCTCAGACACGGTGATGTTCAGTGAGTTATCTTAGATGAGTTTAACGATGTGAACAGGTATTCAATTCCGGGAGGGTACCACCTCAAAAATGGCGATCTAAGATATCTTAAATGCCCGGTGCAAACAGGGTATAAGTCTCTTACAATCCGGATTGACTCACGCCGCCATTTAATTGCCCGTCGAAGAAGAACGACCGTTGGTCACGCCGCGCCGCGTGGGCAACAATCGCTGATTGGTCTAAATGAGCAACAAAATGTTTGATGATTCAGCCTGTATTACAGTAGCCTTATTCATAGGTGAAACGTCAGGTGACTTCGTAGTAATATGTTGAAAAGGTATATATGCAATACCTGTGTGAGTTTTCATTTTCTCAAGGAATGCAGTGATCGTTTTTGAAGTATTACCGGTGGTTTTGTCTTGTTGCAGTTTCACTCTCTGAAAGTCGTTGGAATAAAGAATTGGAATTTCTTGAATAAATATCGGACATAACACATTCTCCTGATAGCATGATGAGTTAAGTTGATTTTAACATGTTTTCTACTATTCTTATTTTTAATTTTACATTGTAACAGTAACCTGCGACAATCAAAGCCTTTACTGAAACTTTCTTGGCATTCTCGGAACCAGGTTTGGACATCTTATTCTATACGTTTCGATAACAAATAGATCGTTTTGTTGTTGTTGTTGTTGTTGTTGTTGCAGTCATTTAGGTAAACCCATGCTTTATCAAGGGTAACAATGTATTTCCATTTATCTCCTGCTACATGATTTTCATACAAGGATCTACAAAATATCTTGCGTCAAGTCACATGCCTCGGCAAAAAACGATGACATTATTATTTTTTTTAAGATGTAAATCTTGGTTTATTATTTTGTTTATTGTTTCTACAGATGTATTTAAAGACTTTGCAATTAATTTCAGTGGCGGCGGATTTTCTATTGTTACCAGTGATTTCACTTTAGAAACATGAGAAACAGTACACACCTTTTTAGGGTATTCATTTAGATACTTTTTCCACGTAGAAGTACTGATTGACGAGATTTTACTTACCTATAAATAATGTTTAACCATGCGTTTCACTTTTTTTTAATTAGGGAATAAGAATATTTAGCCTTGGAAAACGGAAAAATGTATCCTCCGATCCGCAGCTAGCTTGTACACATGCGCCATTTTGGAAGAAAAATAAATTTGAAAGTATCAGACGATAATTTTAATTCAAATAAGCTGTTGCCAGAATTTTTTTTCCCAAACATTTTTTAAATCCGTTATCGAAATCCTTCTAAAAATGTGTAAACAGCCTCTCTATATCAGTAATAATATTAAATTTAAAATTTTATATGACGCTTGGCTCTTACACCGTTGTTATACTTAGAAAAACATTCTTTATCCTCTAATAATTAAAGCTAAAAAATTTTCATATTTTACACCCAAAATTTACCAAATTATGATACTTTGAATTTTATTAATTTTCACTCTTTTCTAGAATTAAAAACGGAAAGATGTATTTTCATTGAAAAAACAAGTTAATGTGTAATGAAAAGTTTAACTCTTGTACAAAATGTCACAGAATCTGTAGGCAGTTGCTTTTATAATATGCATGCATAATTTTTTTAATTATTCTAAAAACTCAATATTGCAGTAAAGTATATATAAGAATAAGTATAAAACGGAAAAATGTATCCTCCGATCCGCAGCTAGCTTGTTCACATGCGCCATTTTGGAAGAAGAATAAATTTGAAAGTATCAGACGATAATTTTTATTTCAAATAAGCTGTTACCAGAAATTTGTTCCCCAAAATATTTACATTTTTTAAATCCTTTATCGAAATCCTTCTAAAAATGTGTTAAAACCCTCTGTATATCAGTAAAAATATTAAATTTAAAATTTTATATGACGCCTGGGTACTATAAGTTATACTTAGAAAAACATGATTTATCCTCTGACAATTAAAACTAAAATGTTTTCATATTTTGCACCCAAAACTTTACCAAATTATGATACTTTGAATTTTATTAATTTTTACCCTTTTCTAGAACTAAAAGGTCTTTTCATTCAAAAAATGTGTATTTCAAAAAACAAGTTAATGTGTAATGAAAAGTTTAACTCTTGTACAAAATGTCACAGAATCTGTAGTAGTTGCTTTTATAATTTGTATGCATATTTTTTTTAATTATTCTAAAAACTCAATATTGCATTAAGTACGATTTAAAAATAGGTAAAACTAAAACTGTGCCATGTTATAGTTGACGATGGATCGTAGAATTTGAAGTAATATATATACATTCCAACATCAATTAAAAATCAAACATATAATTATGATTTATTCAGTTCTGGTTTTACTAAATAAAATATACTAAATAAAATATATCTCCAAAAGAAAAAAAAATACGGAATGCGTAGCTAATAAAACATTTAACAGAAAAGTAAGGCATACCATTTAAATATTTTTAGTGATATTATTTTATATCAGATCATTACATGTTATTTTTCTATTAAAGCCTTTATTATGCATTTTAAATAATATAAGTATTATTTCTGTGTAGATATTTACATATTTAACCTATTATTAGAGAAAAGGGTCAAATGTTAGAACTCACCATAAATGATTGCACCAAATGTTATATTTTCCCTTTTTTTTGTGGAACTTTTTCACTTTTACTTAGCATTTAGTTTTTAGGTTATTTTACTGTTGCGAATTATGTTTCATTTAGACTTACTGTAGCAATAAATAATTCTTCCTAAATGAAATTAAAAATGGGTTTAAATTACTGGTTAATTGCAAGGATTTAACCCTTTTTTAATAATTAGAATAAATATAATAAATTTTAAATGCAAATTGAACACTGTGTCCTTAGAATAACCATTGATTTGGAGTACTAATTCAACTTCATATCCCCGAACTGCTCGAAAGCTTTAATATCCCCTTCGGTGGTACTAAATTAAGGAATTTTTATTCTATTTATTTGAAAAAAAAAATTCCTTAAAGTTTCAAATTTCCTCAATTGAAACTAAAAATGTTTTATTAATTAACTTTAACCATCCGGTATAAAAACAGCCCTGTGTACAATATATACAGATTCGGGAAATGTAGATACTAAGACGTCTGAAAATTCGAAATAAATCAATTTATTATCCATATTCAAATCATATTACTATATTATCAAGTTTCAATCTTTTGGGGATATTCTGTATAATCATGTAAATTTAGATAAATATAAATTAAATTGTATAATGCTCTTAACACAGATTAGAACCCTATATTTAAATATTTTGAAGATAACCAAGGACTAATACGAAATAAAGTTTTAAAAAATTAAAAAATAAACTTTTTACGTAGAGATACACGATGAAACATTTCAAATACAAAAAAAAGAAAAAAAAACATAAAATAAATAATTTAAGATTTAATAGATATTAGTTTCACAAAAGGTAAATTTCAAATGATGTTTAAAGACAGACACAAGCATGTTATAAGAAAATACATTTTTATTTCGACTGTTATACGTAACTAGCAGGACTTCACTGGTTAGTTTTGAAGTATATTAATGATTTATAACACATTCGAAAATCTTAAGTGTATTGGTGTTACTAATCTTATTATGTAAACCTTTAAACTGTAACTTATGTTAATGACAACTAAAACAACATTAAAATTCATAGGGCAAAACCATGCATTTCTAAGAACTTCCAATAAATGGCATTGATAAAAACATTGCGACATTAGGTGTGATCAAACGGCAAGATGAAACCAGTTTACGAGACTGCCAAAAGCGTTATTAGAGATAACCTGGCATAATCACCCACCATAGAAGTTACCCTGCAGCTTGGTAATATCTAAAGTGACCCAGCGGTGACAGGGACGAGCAAACCAAAATAGAAGAACTGTCTAACACTTGCAATTGCATGATGTCATCCCCGGCAGAAAAAGATCAATAATCAGAGAGAATTTAAACGGAAGAGTTTAAAAATTAAAATCAAATAACTTCTATTGAGTTAGTTTTTAAATTATGTAATCACATTCGTAATCTTTAGTTGTTAAAAAGAGTAATCATGATGTATCAATGACAAAAAAGGTAGGTTGGTTGAATGGAGTTTTATGGCCCAAGTCCCTTTAGGGACATGCTGCGCTAAAAAAAAAAGATTAGAATAAGAACGTACAATTAAAATTTAAAATCACTGACAAAAAAGATCGACAATCGCAGAGATATTATGTATCGGAGGGAAGCATTTTAAATTAAAATTAAATAGCTTCTATCGAGTTAAATTTAAAATTATATACTCACATTTGAATCTCATAATCACATGCATAATCTTTAGTTCTCAAAAAGTGCAGTAATGTATGATGTCATCCGGGCAGAAGAAAAGAAAATCAGTATACATTATGCGTAGGGAAAAAGTTTTCAATATCATAAAGGTGTCCATATTAAACTTCTTCAAATAACAGAGTTTATGAGGGATGTTTGATCATAATAACGCGAAATTTGGAAAACAGACACTTCATATTATGCGCCGAATTTTTTATTTTATTTTATTTATTTATTTTTATTATTATTATTATTTTTATTTTTTTTTTGTAAAATTCTAGAAAATATTCACCGAAAGACAGCGTTGCATTGCATATATTGTGAAATGGGATTTTATGAACAGAACCTCTGTGGAATCTATGCAAATGACGAATGCGATGAAGAAGAAACACATGAACTTCAGAACATGAATTTGAAGTTCGCTGATGAATAATGTCAACCTTGAAAGACAAAATTCTTTAAGTACAGTTTTTTTTCCTGTAAAAAGAGAATGCTACTGATGCGATTAGTGCATAATGGCAGCAGAATAACTTACGCAAACCACTTCTCTCTTTTTTTAAATAAATTTAGACCATATGATCTGAAATGTCTGTTGTCTATTTTTTAAACCATTGTGACGTATATAGTGCTGACAAGAAAGGTCTTAAAGGGCTTTCTCAAAAAATTCTGAAAAACTTAAGAATCCGCATATATGTACAATATAAGATCAGTCAAATTTAGCGGCAGAAGATAATCCAGATAGATAATTCAGAGAAAAAAAAAATTAACTTTATCGCCAAAGTCAAGTAAACCGAGCGATTTGGGGAGTATCAAGTTGGTGAGATTTGCGAGCATCAGATGTTACCTAATTTTAAATTTATGAATAGGCATCTAATAAGCAATTGGCACATAATGTACCTTTAGAAAAATTTCCAAAGTACGATATTGATATAGAACGGCAAATAAAAAAATTACATAAAACGGTAAACAATAAGTCATAATGAAATAGAAGAAAATGAAAAAACAAAAAGTAGTCTTTTTTAACAGAACCTTCAGCGGTGTTTGATTATGGTCAGTATGCATTCCCTATTTCATATAGCAGGACACTTTTATTATACAGGGTGTTCCAAAATTTGACCGATAAATTAAGAGGGATGATAGAAGGCATCAAGAGGATGAAAACGTACTGTAGAACAAGAGGTCGCAAACCTCCTTTAGTGGGAGAAAATCGCAAAAATAGTTTTGAAGGGGGTGTCGACGAGTGGAACAAAAAAAGCCAATAATAAATAGAAAATCATTTTAAAAATATGATGTCAAGTATTATTTCAATGCATTGCAGTTCAACGTCAGAAAGGAGACAACGACACATTTTTATAGAAATTGTTCGAAGTTGCGGCCACGAAGGTCATTGCACAGACGGACGAAGGATTGCCGGATGCGTTAAAACATATTCCTATACAAATGCTTCGTCGACTGCTTGCTGACGTTGAACTGTAATTCATTATAATCATGCTTTACGTCAAATAAATGTTTTTTCTATTTATTATTGGCTCTTTTGTTCCACTCGACGTCACACCCTTCAAAAATATTTTTGCGATTTTCTCCCACTAAACGTGGCTAGCGACCCCATGTTCTATGGTAAGTTTTCATCCTCTTGATACCTTCTATCACCCCTATTAATTTGTTGGTCGAATTTTGGAACACCCTGTATATATAATTTTACTATTTGCTATGTTATTATATAAGAGGTTGGCTTCCAAGTTAAACTGACTTTTCAATGCCACGTTTTTAGTTTAATATAATTTAGAAATGGTTTTATGATCTTTTAACGTGTTGATATTTTGAGAACGGAAACTTGCGAGAGATCGCAATAGATGAGGTGAGCGAGTTCGATGAGAATTTAGAATTTGACTTACCATCGCTGTATTGGTGGCGAAGTATCACTGCATGAAATCGTTGGGCGTACATTTTGCATTTAATTTTAAGAAACCATAAAGCAATCAATACTTTGTGAAAACTGTCATTTAAAAAAATATCTTAAATTTTGAAGAGACTAAAATCAGTCCGATTTTTTTCTACCATGTTTTATAAGATATTAGCAGTAAACCCTTTCTTCACACGGAGAGAATGGAAAAAATTAAAAAGGGCTCATCAATCCTAAACATAGAAAGATGCAACGCTTCCATGGATGAATAGAACATGTGTATCAATTTATCGACAATTTCATTCATAAAAATGAAACATATTAATTACATCAATTGTTTAAGTGTGTCAAAATTTTATTTTCTTTATTTATAGGCATATTTTGAAGAATTTTTTTTCTTGCAATGTATATATCTGTAATAATTATTTTTCAGATAAAAAGTTTTTGAAATTTTGTTTATAAAAAAATTTAAATTTTTAATTTTTTACTTTTTGATATAACTTATTAACCACTTGCCCGATTTCATTACTTTTTTCGCTATTGTGTGCATAAAAGCTTTCTTGTTATTTTGTCTTCAAGATTTATACAAATTTCACTTACAAAGTTTATAATGAATTTAAAACTGACAAAAAAAAGTGGATTTTTGAAAATGATTTTTTTTTTCGAGAAATATATTTTCAAAAGTTTCACATAAATTAAAAATTATGAAGACATTTATTAAAAACATAACATAAAAACTCTGTACGAAATATCATACACACATCTTCCCAGAAAGTTTAGATAATCCTTGTAAACATAGAACATTATGACTGTGTTTATAAATAAGCATGCCTTTTCATTCTCTTATTACGGATGCCACGTTTACAAGATGCGATTTTTTTCGAATCCTTTCTGAGATAAATGGATTTAAAATTTCAGCTATGGGCAGAGAGCAGAATTGTTAGTACAACACAAACATTGTATTACCAGCTGATCTAATCATCGTAGAAATACGCGGTTTGCTTTATTTAATTTATTTAACTTTGTAGTATTTCATTAGCTGAATAATAAATCTTTTTTTTTTTTTTTGAGAATTTTGATCCCCGGACCTTCTTAAAGGAAGTGTACCTTTCATTTTTATTTTCTGCCTTGACAAAGATTAAAGTCCCACATCACACATGCAAATTGTTTTAAATTGTCACGGATAAACCAAGCAGTGAAACTATTTTAAGGGTTAAATGGCGAAAATCAGTCATTGAAATTGAGTCTTTTTTAAAAGAAAACGTGCATTTTCATACATGAATTTGAAGCATTTTACTTATGACTGTGCAAAAATGAAGCATTTTTCCTTAAGTCTCAGAATCCTTACTATAATAACAACAAGTTGGAAACTGTACGTTAAACGTGAAAAATGAGGTGCGTTCTTACTATAGAGCGATTCCACCGTTACGTGTGTGACTTTTAGAGAGTGTTTTTGTTTGCAAATTGAGACAAATTTGGAAGTGAAATTATTTAGATAACGTTTTACTTTTTTTATTGCTATTACAGGACACATACAGAATCATTTTTTATTGACACCTTTAGTCCTAAGTAATAACATTTTTTTTTAAAATAGTAAAGTCGTTGTTACGTGTGTGACTCAGAAAAATCACACGTAACAACGACTTTACTATTTTTTTTTAAATTGTTATTACTTTAGACTAAAGGTGGCACTGCAAAAATGATTCTGCATGTGCCCTGTAATAGCCATAAAAAAAAAAGTAAAACGTTATCTAAATAATTTCACTTCCAAATTTGTCTCAATTTGAAACAAAAACTCTCTCTAAAAGTCACATACGTAAAGGTGGAATTGCTCTATAACTAGTTTTACAATGTAAAAAAATTATCTTTATTATTTCAGCGAAATGAATTATATCGTCTGTTATGAGCGAAATGAGAATACCTCTCTTTTCTCTTATCACGTATGCTACGCTTACAGATGCGATTTTTTTTTTCTTTGAAACCACATAGCGCTGCAAAATTCACCATGGATATCTTGCTTTGCGAATGATTACCTCCATGGTTTAATATTTCTATGATTCACAATGAACGAATCTCTTGTGTTTATTTAATTTAATGGATATTGGGATAAATATTGGGCTGTTAACCTAATTTCAACTGAAGTTCTCAGAATCTATAAATTTTTTAATGTAACTTATCTCTCAAACAAACAATTTTTTTGAACGATCTTTCTAAAAATGTAACTTTTAGGCAATTTTATTCGAAAAAATAATTTTGAATAAAAATGGCCGCCTGGCATATGAAAAAAGAAGTGGTTAGCCTGTATTTGTTGTCCTCAGTCACATGATTTGCGCTTTTATTATGTAGATTTTGTACGATAGGATTTAATAGAATGAAGAAAACTGCTATTAATGTCTTTTTAAGTTTTGATTCGATTTTCATAAAATTTGAAATGACTCGACAAAGTTCTGCAACGATTACATACATTAAATTACCATTCGGTTGGGTACATTTTACATTGTTATATGCGGACGAACGAACAGACGGATGGACCAAACGACAACTATAGGTGTTACGTATTTATATAATTACGAACGCACCTAAAAATGGGGCATATATTTTTGTATTTTCCCAAAATTTAGAACAAAAAAGAAAAACAATGTATTATTTATTAGTGTATCAGTCTTGGTGCAAAGAAACAAAATAGCAGTTTGGCATTTATTGAAACTAAAAACAAAAAAACTACATGTTTAATTTTTTTAAAGTTTGTTTTTAATTGGTCATTAAAAGTTCGAAAATTATGTTTCCATTTTGAGATAAACTTTATTTGAAAGCGCATTTTTTTTTCTATTCTGTGGTGTAAAGAAGGGAAATATGTGATATTTAGAAACAAAAAGGCAATTAGTGAAAGAAAATACCTAGTGCAAAAACCTAGTAAAAAATTCTTTTAAAAGTTAATTTTAAAAATTCTAAGTCAAATTTTCAGAAAACCCTTCGAGGGTTTTTCGGGTACACCTTGGATTACCTCTGTGCCCCATGTCGTAGCCATATCCATGTGTGAAAGCGCGCACAGTCTTGCAAACTCCGTTTTATTAATAATATAGATTTATTTTCTCCAATATAGGATATGTGCCTTACACACGTGGACGCCGCGTGTAAAGCGGTATATATGGTGAACTAATATGTATAAATAAATTCACATATAATTATACATAATAAATAATAATAGTTACAAATAACAATTCAAAATTAACTAAAAGTGTTTTATTTCCATTTATCTAATCATAAATATGATTTTAATTAACTTTATTGTTATACTTTTCTGTTAGATATAAACTTATAACTTATAAAAAGAAAGTTATTTTAATGAATAAATACAATCAAATCCTGCTATAGCAAAACCTGGTTTATAATTAACCACTGGATGTAAAATACGAAATATTCAGCTTCCTATCGGATACATTGTATATAATAAGCCCCTGGATATAGCTAACGGAAAACTCAACCCATTGGAGTTTTCTTAAAGCGGGCCTCAGCTATATTAACAGTCCATTCACAATAAACAAGAACGAAAAATCATGCGTCAAACATAGATTATAAAACACTTTCCAACACATCTAGAAATACGTAACGAAAATTCATCGTTAAAAAAGGTAAAAGAAGATTATATAAGTAAACAGTTTAAAAAACATATACTACATTGAAAAATACAGTTTTCGAAATTATCTTCTATTGTAAAATAGTAGTCTAATTGTTTTGTGCAGCCCTGTATAAGATATGTAGATTTGGATATATAATACATAGCATGATAAAATTTAGTTCGGTTACAAAATTCACATTTAGCAATTTCCGCCAATCAATGGAAATGCACTCGAAATCTTTTGTACAGCCCTGTATATTATCTAAACACTTTTGTACACACCTCATATTAAACTAAAATTTAATTGAGGTAAAAAACACATAAGGCAACTTAAAACTCATTTCCATCAATTACCAACCATAAACGACAATGTATTTTGTTCTTTGCGTAGCCCTGTATATGAATTTATACTCCATAAACTTATATTAGTCCACTAAATATAGTTCAGCAAGAAAATGCGTAACACAATTAAAAACTGCCCTTAAGCAATTCATTCCCATAGTCTGTAATACTTACGAATTCCCTTGTGTAACCCTGTATAGGATCAACCGAATTTATACACACTACGTAATATGAAAAAAATTAGTTAACCTTAAAAACGGAAACCAAAATTAAAAACGCATTTATCACACATAGACTGTAATTATCGCACGTATATTTTAATCGATAACTTTTGAGTGCCGCTGTAAAGAAACGATAAATACAATGCACGCCATACTTTTAAGTGAGTAATTTATAGTAATGCATATAAATTCCATTATGTTTCAAATAGTGAAACATCATTGAATTACACTGCAAACAATTTCGCCCCATAGAACAATGTGCAACAGAATTCTTTTGTTTGACCCTGTAAATGAACGATAAACGCAATGCACACCATACTTTTAAGCGAGCAATTTATACTGCACCTGAGTAATGCATATAATTTTCAGTATGATTGAAATAGTGAAACATCATTAAATTACACTGCAAACGATTTTTCCCCGTAGAACAATGTGTTACAGAATTCTTTTGTTTGAACCTGTAAATGAATAAATGCTTTGCACCCCATATTCTACAAAAAGCATGTTTTAATGTGCTTCATAATTATATATCAATTGCACCATGTTTCTAATGGCAAAACATCATCAAAATGCACTTGAAACTATTATTTCCCATTGACTGTAATGCAACGGAATACTTTTGACTGTCCCTGTAAAAAAAACTATAAGTGCTACACACTTCAGTTGAAATAGGGAACATGCTATAGTAAACTATAATAACATACAAAAATTTAAGGGCAATCCGAATCTATTTACGCGAGTTAGAACACGGAAAGACGACAGACGGCCAGACAAACCGAAGTCAACACTTCTCAACTAGGTTGGTAAGTGTTAAAAATAAAACGCTTATGGCAAAACTTATAAATAAAATTAAAATCTTATAGTACTATAAAGATTAAGATAATGGAATTTCAAGTCCCTTCAATAATCAATGTACTGCCAAAAAAATTTTACGAAGCCTTTTGAAAAAACAGTATACATAGTAATTCAAGTAGAATGCACTCAAAAGAGAAAATTTATATTGTAATTTACATAGTCTAGTAAAGTACTTAGATAATTGTGGAGTTATAATAATTGATCGCGACAATTCCAATTGTAGTCTGACATTTATCTCGAATCTCATGGGAAGAAAAGAAAATGGAGATAAATTTCATCTCAAGATAAATATGTTCATCTAAAAAGGCTCGAAATCCATTTTACACAAGCTGTTAAATTCAGAACATGTTCTGCAGATGTTCTGAATTTAACAGCTTGTGTAAAATGGATTTCGAGCCTTTTTAGATGAACATATTTATCTTGAGATGAAATTTATCTCCATTTTCTTTTCTTCCCATGAGATTCGAGATAAATGTCAGACTACAATTGGAATTGTCGCGATCAATTATTATAACTCCACAATTATCTAAGTACTTTACTAGACTATGTAAATTACAATATAAATTTTCTCTTTTGAGTGCATTCTACTTGAATTACTATGTATACTGTTTTTTCAAAAGGCTTCGTAAAATTTTTTTGGCAGTACATTGATTATTGAAGGGACTTGAAATTCCATTATCTTAATCTTTATAGTACTATAAGATTTTAATTTTATTTATAAGTTTTGCCATAAGCGTTTTATTTTTAACACTTACCAACCTAGTTGAGAAGTGTTGACTTCGGTTTGTCTGGCCGTCTGTCGTCTTTCCGTGTTCTAACTCGCGTAAATAGATTCGGATTGCCCTTAAATTTTTGTATGTTATTATAGTTTACTATAGCATGTTCCCTATTTCAACTGAAGTGTGTAGCACTTATAGTTTTTTTTACAGGGACAGTCAAAAGTATTCCGTTGCATTACAGTCAATGGGAGTTCCAAATGTACGTTATGTATGTCTGCGTTATAATTGTCTGTTAATTTAAATTTATTGAATCAGATTTCAGGAAAAAATCGTGAGCTCTTTTACAAAATACCTTTTATCAAAATATTTATCTATTTATACGAGGGTAAGTCATTAAGTAAGTCACAAAAGATAATTAAATAATAACTTACAATGATATTCATTTCAAAACTATTTTTATTTCTCAACCTATTCTCCATCAATATTTATGCACTTATATCCCCGTTTTATCAGTGCCCCAGCACCAGCTGCATAACATTCTTTTGGTTGCTGTCTCAGTCACATTAAGACTTCAAGTTGAACCTTTTCATCATTTGTGAACATCATCTTGCTTCCAAGATGGGTTTTTAGTGGACTAAACAGATGAAAATCGCTTGGCGCTAAGTCGAAGCTGTATGGTGGATGTTGAAGTTGCCAACCAAAGTTTTGAATTGTCTCCTGTGTTCAACTTGAAGTCCTAATGTGGCTGAGACAGCAACCTAAAGAATGCTATGCAGCTGGTATTGGGGCACTGATAAAACGGTGATATAAGTGCATAAATATTGGTGGAGAATGTGTTGAGAAATAAAAATAGTTTTGAAGTGAATATCGTTGTAAGTTATTTAATTATCTTTTGTGACTTACTTAATGACTTTCCTCGTATTTTAATTATGTTACTGAAGAGCATCATATCTCCAAAATCAATTTCATTAGGTGTCCATTTACAATAAATAGCGATGAATCAATGATTTTTTCAAATTTTATTTAAAATGCAGGTTTTGGTCTTTAACTATAACTTTCTCGCTAAATTTCAGTATTTAGTTGATTCAAGTACTACATTCCAATTTCTTTTAACAGTATAATTATGTTTTATAAACTGACTGCGATCGATAACAAAATACAAGACCATAGTTAATTTTAACTTTCATTTTCTTATTGTTTTAAAATCTTTTATAAATGAAAATTTATTAAGTATAATGTTACATGTACCAGCGTATCTGAAAATCCTATTATGTAATCCATTTCCATCATTAGCGCATATATGCGCGAATTTTTCTGGTCTTAATTACCAAAAACGCATATATGCACACATTTTTTTTATATATAAGATTCGATACTTCTCTATTATCCCGTCGACCACTTTTCATAACAAAAAACTATCGCCAAACTGTAAGATTAAACGCCAAAAATTCAGTCTCATTTACTTGATGTCAGAAATATTATACGTGTTCGTTATGTCATCAAGTGGTTTTTAATTCGAAATTTGCGTGTATTTTTCATTATGTTTTACTGATTTATTAGTTATTTCATTAATTAAAATAACAATTGTGTCCTTAAATTCTTATATTTTATTTATTTATTTTGATATCCCAATGGCAACGTTCTCCCGTTTATTTGGCGTTACAGTTTGGCGATAGTTTTTTGTTATGAAAATGTGGTCAACGGGATAATAGAGAAGTATCTAAGATTCTAACCAGAAATAATGTGTAGGTAGTTACTAAATGCCAAATCCATGGAGGCGTGTCTGACACTTTTACATTTAGCTTTCTACTTAAATTTTTTGAACTTTTGAATTAAGTACTTTCATCTTTACTTAAGCGTTATCTATTGTAATATAGCAGCATCGATTTTCTGAAACATCAGCTTCATAAATAATCACTTCAAACCTTTTTTTTTTTCTTAAAAAAGAGAATTTTGGTAATTCGCAACAGAATAGTGATATTTTTTTTAAGTATGAAAACATGATGATTTAGGAAATCGATGCTGCTATATGTTGGGTAAACATAAAAATATTTGATCTAAAAGTTTGGACTTTAAACAATTTAAATACAGAGCTAATTTATGTGTAAAAGTATCACACACGCCCCTCATCGATTTGGAATGTATAAACGTTATTGAGTAAATAAAATCATAATTTTTTTTACGCCATGCATTTTGGTTTTTAGTTTATTACATGTTTTTAACTATTTTCATTTTGATATAATTAAAAACATTTTTGAGGATCAGGACCAATTTCCACTTTTCCAAATGATGTAAATAGGTTAACGCAAAAATTAGCAGGTATAAAAATATATTCAGGTAAATGCTAGAAAGATAAGTTAATTTGTGAAATACTCATCTTATAAGAATGAAGATTGATATTTACCCTGAGAATTGAACAACCTCCAGCCAGGCTTAGCGAAACTGAAAATATCATCCAATGTGGCTGGTAAATTTGATTTTCTACCAGCTTTTTTGAAAAACTTGCCAATCATAAGTCAAAGGGGTGAGGGGGAAAGGGAACACGTTTCATAAAATAAGTTTTAGACGTACATTTTTTAAGGAGAAAAATTTCTAGATCAAAGCATACTTATCACAAAATGCAACTTTTATTTCAATTATTTGAAATGAAATCATTTTTATATGTAGAGCGCCTGATTCGTAATTTTTCTTCACTTTTATTTCATTGTATTTCCTGGTTCAAACTGGTGAATGCCATTGCATCTGATTATCATAAGATCATCTAATACATATTCCGGGAGCTAAGTGTGAAATGCGCTTCGTATATGAAAATCCATTTTAACATAGAGCTACACTGATAAAGACTGCAAATATCAACTCCACCAGCTTTATACTATTCCAGAAAATTCTGAATGGCAGTTATTCTTGAAAATAATGATTAAAAAAATATTTTGCCTAAGCACACCACAAGGAAATTCAAGTATTTTTAATCTTAACTACCTCTTGTTCCCTAATTATTAAAATTTAGCTAACTTAATTTAATTAAAATTTAATTAACTTTGTAACTTTGTTTAATGAAAAATAAATCACTTTTAAATAACTTTGTTCAATTAAAATTTGCAATTAAAGACAGCAAATATCAACACCACCAGCTTTATAATATTCAAGAAAAATTCTGAATGGCACTTATTCTTGAAAATAATGATTTAAAAAAAAAAATTTGCCTAAGCACACCAAAAGAAAATTCAGGTATTTTTAATCTTAATTAACTTCTATCCCTAATTATTAAAATTTAACTAACTTAATTTTATTTTATTTTATTTAACTTAGTAACTTTGTTTAATGAAAAATAAATCACTTTTAAATAACTTTGTTCGATTAAAATTTAATTATGTCGAGGAAACGAGGAAGAGGATACGCGCCTTAAAGCATTTATTTAATGTAGGTAGAATGTAATGCTTATCCTTAGAAATGTCGTATATTCTATTTAATATGAGATTGAAATTTATTGCTTTAGCAAAAATGTTACTTCATAGAAATTAGAATTTAAAAAATCTTGCTTAGTGATAACGTAAGTAGATATTTTAATAAAATGTCAAATAAAAAGTATGATGTTAACGGGGGTTAGTATTAATAAGAAATTTATAGAATTACTCTAAGTAACGTACTAAAAGTTTCCTGTGTTTGGTAAAATGGAACTTTTTTGTAATGCAGTTCCAACAAAAACCCACTATAAAAGGCAATTCTACTTTATATGAAATACAAAATAATTATCTTGTAACAATGGCCTTTAATATAAAAGTAGCAGTATATTTAAATTTTATCAGCCTTTAGGTATTGTAACGGACATTAGAGTAGTGTTGGAGTGAATACTGACAGACAATCCAAAATCATCAACACTCTTTATTACACTTTTATAAATTCAAAATTAAATCTTATCTGTGCAGGTACAGTTTATTTTAATTTTCTAAATGATTGATTTAGAATGCAAAAGTTTCAGTAATAGCTAAGCAATAAACTTGAGGAACAGAAAAATAAATATCCACTAAAGTTTTATTCAAAACATTTTTAAAATTATGATTAAACCATCAAAGTAATTACTTTCCAAATAGTAAAAGACTCTTAAAAAATGATATCTAAACTTTTCCTTGATGACTTTTTATATTTACTGAACCGATTATTTGTTCTGAAAAGGAAAAGAATAGAAAAACTCGTTTACGGAAACCGTTAACCACTTTCCAACTGTTTACAAAAACAATGGATAAGAAATATAGTTATGAGGAAAATTTTTTGAATATTTCTTTGGTGAGTATTAAACTAAATCGGCCAAAAAAAAAAGAGAGAGTCTGGGGAAAGAAAAGAGAGAAAAGATGAAATAGAGAGACAGCGAAGATTGTTGAAGAAATACAAAAAGGTGGTTTCACATCTTTTCTAAATATATAATAAATAAATAAAAGGAGTAATCAGTTACGTTAGTAAATAATAACGTAGCTGCGAAATCTTCCGAATTCTGAGTACCACTACTTATCTTAATATTATTTAATAACAATTTCTCTAATTAAATAGATCGAATATTTCTATTCGGAAATGATGATACTCAAAAGTCGACGTGTTTGGCAGATATCTATTAAGCACATAAATACATAACTTAGTGATTATATTTTTAGAAGATCGGGATATAAATTAACAAAAGAAGGCTATGGAAAATATTATATAAAAATAATTCGCAATTTAGGCGCAGCAGGTAAAAAAGTTTTGTCTACGTAATTTGAAATATATATACATACATAAATAGAAAGCAAAAACAATTACTTCCCAAATTTTCACTGATTAGAAATAATTATTCGTAACAAAATTCATTGTTTATTGAGAAATCACTGACGAATTATAAAGTAGTTTGATATAATTGATGGTCTTCCGTGACGAATGTGATTCAGCAAAATAAGTATTATTATATTATTACCACAAAACAAGCGCTCAAGATTTCAGTGATGCAATCAAAATAATTTTCTAAATAACTGCAAACAAGATTCCAGTGTGTTTTTCTGCTAGTCTTTTCTAAATTCTGTGTGTGACTCGCGGCGATCAAATGATTCAAGGGGTGCGGGAGGCGCTCGGTCACTCGGGCAACAAGCCTTGGGTCGTCGCAACGGAAAGCAGCCAGTTTCTTCCGGATGGGCCGGCTCGACAGGTTCGCACGCGATGCGTTCAGGGGGGAAGCCAAACGAATAACTTGGATTAATTCAACAAACGGAGGAATGTTGTCTTGAAATGTCATGACGATGAGCTTGGAAGAGAACACTCGTTTAGAAGGCTATCAAATGCCAGTTTTGTCATTTCCATCACGAGTACACATGCACGCGTAAACTTTAAGCAGAAGTGTCAGTCTAAGATGCTAAACGTCTAAAGGAAATGTTAGTCTTTGTGTTTTAATAACAATCAGTTACAATGTTTACAGGTAACCATGTTACATGTGTGCTCTTGAGTGTTACTTACTCATTGCTTAAATTTTAGCGAAAACAATAACTTTTAATATTAATCTCAAGGGAATCGGGTTATTTCCTCTTATAGATCTCATAGAAAAGTAGATAATCCAGTGGAAACTATGGATAAACTTAAAAGCACAGATGACATAAAATACTTCCAATTTTCAATTTTGCGTTTAGACACACGGAAAATAACAAATCTATATAGTTTCACAATGAATCAACTCCTAAACAGATAATTAGTTAGCAAACAAATAATACTACACATATATGTGTAAATTTCTCCAGTTTTTCTCAGAATATAGTTTTGAAACTTTAGATACACTTTTTATAAAATGTAGAGTGGAAACATCCCTGCATGTATAAATTATACTGATAATTTTTTTATAATTTTAAAGAATCTATAATATTATAGGAAATATACTAGGAATATATTATTTTTCTCTGATTTCTTGAATGTTTCAGTAATGATTTTTTTATTATTATTTTTTTAATTAATTTATTTTTTTTTTTTTGAGAAAAATGAAAAGTGTTTCTTATTATTATATATATTTTTAACTTCATGCATAAATTAAAGAAATAACCTGCAATGTTTTTTTAGAAAAGTGTACCAAACTGACCTATAGTCATAGGCATTTAGATTAAAATAAGTAAAAATTAATAAAAATTTTGCGTATGGTAAGTGTTATATATAAATAAAAAAGAATCTATTTTAAGTGAGAACTTTTTATGTCTTTTTATAAATTATTTTCACGATTATAAACATTATGCTGTTTAATTAGAACTGTCGTGGTGTTATCTCTGCCCTTAAAAGCAGGATGACGGATTACCTAAAACAATCATCAAAATTTGGTATTCACAAAATGTGGACCGACATACTGTTTTCAAAAATTTATCTTCCTAAAATTTTAAGTACTTTGAAAAGGGTTTTAAACTTCAACATTTTTACTCGATCGAAATTTTAAAAATTAATAATACAAATACTTAAAATTAATGTTGGCATCCGAAGTTCTACCTTCTGATGGAAAAAATCTAGTTTTAAAACAGACAGTGTGAAGGAGAATTTTTTCTTCAATTTTGACACCCGTTAAAATCTTTGAAAAAAAAAAAAGCCACGTTATGTTGCTTGTACATACAACAGTAACACAAAATGCATAAGAAAACAAGAATTTGTTAATTTGTAAGCAAAAAAGGAATTCCCAAACCGATGGATGGTCGTATACCTTTGGTTACTTTGTACCTAATTTAATTCTTCAGACATAATGCTGTGCTATTGGGTTCTTATAACAATGTATTAATCTGTTCACTATCAGCGAAAATGAAGTGTTCCACTGTGTCCAGCGCTGCTGAATGCGGTGGGACATATACAATGCTCATGATTTTTTAAATATAAAGTCTACTTCTACAGTGTGATAAAAAAATATATATAAATGGGTTTTTCTAGAAATACTTTAATTTTGGTATATATTATATTTTTGTAAGAGCCAGAAAGCTAAATGAAAATCACATCACGACACTCTCGGCCCGTTGCAAAGAAGCATCGCTAGGCACAGGAGAGACATCACAAGTGTTGCGCATAGGAAACGCTGGAAGCGAAGGTGGATTTTAAAGGCCGCGAATATAGTGTCTTATACCAAATCTTTTGAAAGTAAGAATCGCAGTTCAGAATTGCAAACATTTACGTAGATATGTTGGAGAGTACTTGAAAGGAATTGAAACATTGTTTGGATATTTTAAGAAATACAAAAAAAAAAAAAAAGAAAAAAGAAAAAGAAAAAACGGAGAAAAAAAGAAAACCTTTTTTTTTTTTTTTTCAAATAAAACTGTTTATGTTGTTATTATTTGTATAAGCAATAAAGCATGCCAACTTATTTCTTTCAGACATTTTTGAGTATCAAAATTGTACAGATAAATCTCATTCCTCATGTAAATTAAATAAAAGGCATCCTGTGTTTCAATTTGCCGTGGGTTAATATAGGATTTTATAAAGGCAAGGATCAATGGGTTAAATAATCATCTAAATATTTTCGTAAATTAATGTTAGTCTGGAACAGAAATCGACACAGAACAAAAGTCTAAAAAATTATGGGTTTAATTAAGGATCATTCAATCATTTGTGTACATATTAAAATATGAGATTAACTTCCATTGCGAAACTAAAAGGTAATATTAAATACGTAATAGGTATGTATAAACTTTGGTTTGATTGAAATTAAAATCCCACCCAAATTAAAACTAGTCAATGATTTAAAATTGCAATTCTAACTCAGTTGAGCCTACAATCATGGTTAGTTTTTTAAAAATATAAAAACTGTTTAACTTGTCACTAGCAGATTTCACATGAGAAAAATTTTGCAAAATTAAATATATACATTTTTGTGTTTAATATTTTTTATCTTAAAAATTAATAAAGATTGTAAGGTAAAATAGTTTGTCTTTATGGTGTGTATTACTTTTTTCTCAATTTATTCATTTGAATCTATTGTTTAATTTACAAGCATACAATAATTTAAAATTTCTTATGGATTTTCAGGCTTCTTGGAAATTACGCTGGTACAATCATGGAAATGTTTTCTAGATAATTTCTATGCTAAATGGCAACAGAAGACATGAAAAAAACTACATTTGCTGAATGAAATTATTCACAGGGGAAAAAAGGGGGGGGGGCGATTACTTTTCAGGTATTATACGACATCCGCTATTCATTATAGCTGATAATTCAATTTTTGCGGGTGGGTGAGTAAATTTGTGTAAATTTTATTTGTATTAAACTTGTCAGAGAATTTCATTATTTTTAGTATATTCTATTTAAGGGTGTACTCAAATCTAAACTGCTTATTTTGAGACTTATTTTTAAATTCATTTTTGCGCTAAAATGCACCCAATTGGCAGGTTCTCTTATTCAGAAACTTTATAATGTTCGTATTGGTCGATTTTTTGATAAAGGCAGAATATATTTTAAACATTGCTGTCAAAGTGGACATTTTGAACCGAATTTCCCGAAGCGATAGCGCTAAGAAAATTATCGTATTGTGAAAATAATTGTTTGTAAATCAATTTCTAATTAATTGAATGAAAAATAAAAACACATGTCACTTATAAATCTCTTCATAAACCACGTTGCCAAGTTTCATGTTTTTACTTTTAAAAATGAGTCTGAAAATGTGTCAGAAAATTTTGAGTTGTTGAGCGTGGAAAAATAATATTTTTTTAATACCGCCTTAATAGAGCTTTATAGAACGTATTAATTTCTGTGAAGTAACAACAGGTGGGTCTGTCATTTATAACACATCAAAACCGGATAAAATTAACATTAATTTTCTCCTTTTTGTACTAGATATTTTATTCTGCATTATTTTGCATATTTTATTTTGCACATTTAACATTTGGAAAGTTAATAATCATTTTAACAATCAAATGTTACACTTACTCTTTGAGAGATTGAACATTAATAAATTTCTATGAAAACGAAATTATAAAACTAATCATCGCACAATGGTTATTTGTTATGGGGGAAATAGTGTTCTAGTATAAAATACTTAGACGGCAAGAAATAAAGCAATATTGATGTAGAAATGAAGCGAAAATTTCTAATACAGTTTTACACTATACTGTTTTCAAAATAATATTATCTCCAAAAATTATGATATGGAAGAAAATTATTTCGGTTTCAAAATGGATTTTTAATCGTATACATACTTAAAATAATATTATGCCGACATTCAAGAGTAATCAATATCGCAATTGTGATAACGTACTCAAACTATCCAGTGCAGACACAATGCTAAATTATCAGGTAAAGTAATTATACTAAAAATAAAAACTTTTTTTACATTGCAGCTCGAAATTTCCTCCTCTATTTAGGACACCGGTAAATCCATAGCAATTTTGTCTTCATTTTTTAAATTAAAGTGAATTAACATTTTTTAACTGAAATTCTTTTTTTTTTTTTTTTTTTTTTTTTAGCTTAAAAAATGCGATGGCATGAGACAGAAAACAGATTGTGCAAAAACGTCCATTTATTTTATGAATTTATTTATTTTATTCGATACCTACAAAAAGTCTCTTTTAAATTGCCATTCTTATTTAAGAAATCGTACTTCCATATCAACAACCTAATAAAATTAGTTTTCCACACAAATTTTTATATGAAAATATAAAAAGAAACCATGAACATACAAACTAACGGGATAATTCAACACTCAATTCAGTAATGTGGCAATATAACATCTAGATATTAGAACATTTAAACTGGAACTTAAGAAAAAAACATGCTTGAAAATGGGACTTGTTTCAAAGAAAATACAGTAGCCTCATATCGTGCATGCCTCAAGGAAAAAGCGCGATACGTCCGAGGTTATTAAAAATTTTAAAAGATAGTAATCTACAATTAAGTGTTTTGTATTTGACTCTGAACTGTTTCAGAGTCAATTTTTTTGTACTTTCCATGCATACTACAATTTTCTTCATAAAATTAACAATAGAAAATACCGTTTATTGTAATTGATATATACATACAATTACTTAAAAGATGAGGTTTAAGAGGAAAATACTGTTTTAAGCTGACAACTGAGAGATATATCCGAATTTAGCTATGTAACGAAGGATTACTGTTGGAGGGACTACAATTTTTATGCACCTGTCGAAACTAGAGGGAGCAAGTGGAGTATATGCCCCGGGTGTCAGAGTGGAAAGAGGCGCAAAGAGAAGATTTTGGTCGTCGTTCGATACTAAAAACAAATAACAAAAATTCGGCAAAAATATCATGGAATCGAACAACCCAAAGTAAAGATATATTCATTATTTTTAAGACTTTTTTCCCCCTATTAGGGGGTTGCCTAGGGGAGCCAGAACAAGATTAAAGATTTCATCCATGATACTTGCAAGATCTATACACTGTCCCAAATAGGTTTGAATTGGCTCAATATTTCGAGTATTATTGAGATGACAACTTTTGTATGTTTTGCTTATATTTGTCCCTGTAAACAAACTATAAGATGTACATACTTGATTAACGAACTCATTCAAGACACTCACAAGACCAATACACTGTCCCAGATAGGTTGAGTTCAACCAGATAGGTTCTGTATTTCGGACGTTATCAATATGTATATGTGTGTGTGTAAACAAAGTTTTGCAATAGGTCGATTTATAAAAAAAAAAAAAAAAAAAGAAAAAGAAAAACCCTTAAAAAACTTGATTAATATACTTTCTAACAATCATTTCATATTTAAAATAAAAATTAAGGGAATGGGTTGAAAACTATCTTTATAAATTTATTTTGGAAAGGAGGAGGGGGGGGGAGCATCAAAATACCCGGGTGAAAAAAATCAGTTTCGGCTCTGTTCTTATATTCCCTGCCTTATGCTTCGGTTAATGCAGAGGATTACGGTAATATTGCGGTTTTTTAAACTAGTTTTCACACACTTTGGGAATAAAAGAATTTACTGTTTTAATCTTAAGTTGTTGTTGTTTTTTAAAAATAAACCAATATATATTTTTTTATGAATTAATTCAAACAGGTAACAGAGGGGAAGAGATTACACACAGCTTTATAAGAAATATGTCATTGATAAATAACTAAAATATAAAAATGACAATGTCAAGCAAATCAAATTCTATAGCTTATACAGATGATAGATTGTACTTCCGTATGAAAAAGATATAACATTAAAAAATATATATTCATTTTGAACTATTTTAATTACTTGGGTTATAAAAACTTAAATTGAGAAAAGGTATTTTTGGATTAATTTAAGCATTTTATATATTATAATAAGACTATTTAAATGTCTTTTTGTGAATAATATAAAAAATGTTAACACGATAATTAAAAAATTAATAACGCATATAAAACGTAAATTGAAATGTCAAATTTGCTTATAAAAACCTTTTCATGTTGACAAATAAATTTAAGCTGTAGTACAAATCATTAAATTCAAAGCATGCTTTTTAGAAAATTAAATATAGTTTTATTGATTTCAACATTAATATGTGCTAAATAATATTAAGAAAATAAGGATCTTTTTTAAAAATTATCTTCAATATGGAAAGAGACTACGTCATCAATTGAGAAAAAAATTACACTATTTTTCGCTGCTATATAAATGTTTATAACTCTATATATTATTGTCATTTTGTATAAAAATTCTGATTTAAAAAAAAATTACTATATAAAATTTTACTTAAAAATTTGTTTAATATATATTTTTCTAGATATATACTTTTCACATATGTGCTCTTTATATATACATATACTTTTATTTGTGTAGAGCCCTCGTGAAAATTTTTATAATACAATATTTGTAGACATCCTTAATTTAACATTGCTTCATAAAGAGGGTTTTTTTTTTAAATTATTTATTTAATCTTCAAAATTTTCATAAATGCATTTAAATTTAATTGATCGACAACAATAAAATAAAGAAATAACAATAGCATACTAGCTTCTTAAGAGCATTGTAGATTCGTAAAATATTTATAATCTTTATTGACACATTAAAAAGGAGGAAGACAGGAGGAGGAGATTTACGATGAAAAGAGTTATAACAAATAATCTTGGAGGATCTATTTCAATGCAAAATTTATTACAAATTAGAAATGACTTTTAAGATAAAATTTTCTCCAATTCTGTCTACATTCAAATTCTAAATAATTTGACATTGTCTTTAGATGTCAACGATGTAAATATGTTGACAGGTGACACTAAAAGTGCGCCATATGTTCTTTATATTAGAAATGATAATAAAAATAATGAGAGTTGGTTTAAAAAAATTTTTAAGTACAATAAAAAGCAATGTTGTGGAAAGGGCTTAAATAATATGGTTACAAAAAACTTTTTGCAAGTAAAAATAATAATTTAAAAAATAATTAATTAATTAAAGAAAAAGAATTCATTATTAGGCACTACTGATGTTTTTCTGGCAAAAATAATCGATCTTAAATTTATTATTAATATTGTATATACATGTCAAATAAACTATATTTCAATAACTCACCTGTGGTTTTCTTCAACAATAAATATTATATCATATCCCACAAAAGAACAAAACAGCAATCCAACAGCACAACCTTTTAAAACGTCCGCATATCGTATCAACACACAAATTCACTGTATTTTGCAACAAATTAATTTTTGTGAGCACTTTGGTCCTAAGCAATGCCACACACCAGAATCAGTCTTTCCACAGAATACGTCGACTCTTTCATATCGAGTCGCGGCAATGACTAAAACACTCCGCTAGATGACGCTTCTGCGGCAATCAAAATATAGGTCAATTGCTTGTATTTCAAAATGGCTGATGATGTTACATCGTTTCAACCTATCGCTCGAGATTTCTTTCATAGGTATCTATCGGCTACGGTAACATTACAGTTTCGTTAACCGAATTTTTGAATAATTATAGACTTACGAAAGTTTTATAGAAATGGTTGATATCCGAGAGAGTTTTTTTTTTTTTTTTTTTTTTTTCCTTGCCATTTCCCTGAGTAATATATCATATTTCCGCTTTATAATTAAATACCACTTCCTTCTTATTCATTACTCTAAATTTAATTTTACATTGCATTTGAAAGTTTGAATGAGTAATTTTATTGAAGCAGCTTGATGATTCAAATAGCTGAATAATGCCTTTTTTTAATATTCTTTAAAATTAATTTTTAATCTAATCTTACAGTATGATCCAAATAAATTTTTCATTTATTTTCCAAGACAAAATATTGTTATATTTTACTGAACAGAGTGCGTGCAGAAAATGTCTTTATTAGTACTATATTCGAAGTTTACAAGTATATATAGTACTTCAAATTCATTTGCAAAGTATTTCATTTTAACTTTTATTGACAATTTTTTTTAATTACAAAAAATACATAAAAATAATATCAGCAAATATAGATTAATTTTTAAAATATACAAATGAGTAATATTTTATACAATTAAGTATAAATTGGATTTGAAAAAGTTTAATGTAAAAAATAAATTGCAACTAAACAATAATACACACACACACACACACACACACACACACATATATATATATATATATATATATATATATATGAATGATGTCTCAAAAAATGTTCAAACATGTATTTTTACCTGTTCAAACGTTTACTGTTTACCCGTTGCAGATAAGTAGTCAGTGCAAATTACAAAAGTATTTAAAATAAGGCAGGGAACAAGATTATGTTAATGAAACAATACGTTCATTAATTTTCCAAAAAGTTGCACATTTTAAAATTTTATACGATTTCCGTTACCAAAACTGGTCAATTAGAAAAATTTACATCTTGTTCCAACAAAATCATTACACAAAACTAACTACATGCCTGTATCTTTAAAATTAACTAAATTATAATGAAGGAGAAAAACGTGATTTACATCAATTTTCCGTACAACTTAAAAAGCTATTCAGTTAAAATATAAACCATTTACAAATTGACAATGGCGTTCTGTAGATCTAAAATATGTTAACAAGTGTGAAAAAATTTCCTCACAAATGCATCTATATAAAGTATTACACAAGTAGAGATCATCTGAAGAAATAAGTTTTAAATGCTACAGAAGAAAAAAAAATTCAAACTAAGCAATTCGCAAAGCATCTTCAAAGTGTTTTCTCTTAACTTCAATACATAACTGAGTTTCTTCTAATACTGCTTCTACAAATATTTTGCCACTATTATTGTTGCAAGCAAAATAATAGGTAAAAAATAGGTAAATCACGTAAAATTATTTAAATTAAGTAAAAAAACAATAGGTAAAAAATATAAGCGCGTTTCAATATTTTTGAGGACACACTATATATTCTCGATATTTTTTCTGATAGCAGAAGGGGATTCATATAAATAAAATACATAATTTAGATTTTATATGGCAATGAATTATAGCCATGCGGTATAAGGTTTACCGTTTTAATGTCTTATCTACGAAGTTGATTATTTTTGTTCGTTCAATAAATAATTTTTTACTCGGAAGTTTTTTTTTCTTTTCAAAAAATTTATTTTAGATTAACATTTTAAAAGCTATTTAAAACTCTATTTCGAAATTTTTTTGATAATCGATACAACCGGAATTTTAAAAAAATGCCTGGAAAACCCGAGCAATGAAAGTCGGATTTATATATAAGTTATAGCTTTGATCTCACAAGTTTCATTAATATTAATAATGTATTCAAATTTTCTTTTAAGAAACATTAAATATTATTTATATAACTTGTTAAAATATTAAATTATGATCCAAAAATAATGAAGTGTGGTTTATTTATCTTCACAGCAGTGATACATAGTTAGGAAAGTAGGCGAAATAGCTAGCAGAGTAAAATCCTAAATCTTCCGTGGGAGGGAGGATTCCAATGATACCGGGGGGAAATCCTCCAGACCATTCCCTGAATTCACTGAGAGTAAGAACAATAGTATAAAAAGGTTATATGAATTTTTCAATATAAGACAATCAAAAAGAAGAAAAAAGAAAAAAAAACTATTTAGCGAGAAGTAACGACTTATTAAATCATGCTTACACCTTTTCCAATAAAATAATGTACAACAATACAATTTCGACAAGGAAACATAATTTTTAAAACATTTAATTATGTAACAAAAAAAAATCTTCCAAAAATTCTTGATTCTACAGATTAAACTTATTTGAATACATGACATTAACGTAAAGGGAAAAAAACATCTTCTAGAAACACCTTTTACTTTAAGAAATATCGGTACGCTTACTATATATATTTTTTAGAACTTCAATTATCAAAATTTGGACACCAAATTTTGATGTTTTATATACATATTAAATTCTTCAAAAAGTTTCATTTTTTAAAGCGAAAACAATCATCAGTTTGCCAATTAATCATCTCTGTTGACTGGAAAAGCCCCTTTTCGGAAAATAGTAACAAGGGGAATTTTCGCGATGATAAATTACGACTTTAATAATAAAATTCATTAAAATAAATAAACAAATAAATAAATTACAATCTGCATCTCTTATTTTATAATGAGAAACACTTGTATCTGTGACAAGTGAAGGTGGACCGGAAATCCATATCAGCCTAGACTCACCACTCAAGCCTGTTCCCTTTCATCTTGACCGGAAGAGATGGACTGAGAAGATGGAGAGCGAGATTTGAAAAAAAAAGAGAGAACGATGCTACAGAAACCCCGCTCCGCAAAGTCTCGAAATAAGAATAACTTTTTCCTGTACACACATAAATAAAAAATCTTTGAATTTCGAAAATTAATTATATGCCTGTTCGTGCTCAAATGTTAGGAAAAATAATGATAAAGTCAGCAACAAATGTGAAAAGTGGCCATTTAACAAAATGTTTACGTTTATGAGGATGATTTATCAAATGTTAGTTGATATTATGTTTGCATTATGCCGAGAATTGACGGTAATTGATATCCGAGGTATGTGTAATTGTGTGCGAACACATCCGTGTTTAACGTGGAGCATTAAATACGGACAGTGTTTTTCATTAGTGTTATAGAAATAGACAAAACTGTTTAAAAAACATACACACAAAAAAAAATATTTACAAAATATTTACTGATCTGTAACTTGATGGAAAAGTAATATTCATTATTTAAAAATAAGTAATAGTAATAATACGTATCACAAATTACTTAACCATTTGTAGATTACTATTCCTGTGGGAAATCGAGTTGAAAAATCAATTAAAAATTAAATTTTATTCATATTGATTTAAAAATAACACTTATAAGAGAAAAATGACTTAGTTTTTTGAGATGGCAATTACATTTCAGTCACAATATTAGAAATACATAAAAAAATCATAAAAGTGCCTTTTTTTTAACATTTAGCACAGAGCACAACTTAAAAATTCATATAAAATAAAAAAAATGATCCGATTTTTCTAAAAATCGGTAGATGTTCTTAAAATGATTTTTTATTATTAAAAGAACATAAGATAATATAATGAAATTAATAAAAAAATAACTTTCCTTAATTTGATAAACTTTCATGTTCCTAGTTAGAGAAATAAATTATACAAATAAAGAAAAATCGCAAAAATACTACATTAAAATACGCAAAAATACTACATTAGTCAAAAATTTGAAAATTCTAGATAACCATATTTTCTGTAAACGTATATTAATTTCTATTCAGTGTGACAGTCAAATAAGTCATAGTTCACATAGGGAGTCGCTAGACAGAAAAATAAGTTTAACCACGTAATACAACGGCAATACGACTAGTTTCGCAAAACTCTTCATTTCTCAAATTACTAAATATTTACTTACTCCATTACTGTCATTCTAACCCCCTCAAATATCTTTTTTCACAATTTCCATGATTTATATCTTTAAATTAAAGTATTAGAATGTTATAAAAAATAACTGTAAACAGTTAAAAACACGTCGTATTTATGTAATTAAATGAATAAACTTAGATATTCTTCCCAAAGCATGACCAACATTGAAGACTTCTGTATCTTATTCTAATTAGTCTTCAATCTCCCCCCCTACTATTGGGAGGATCATCGAACAATCCGAACCTGACATCACGGTTAACATAGAAATCCCCCGTATAGCTAAAGACCTTCCTAAATTTTTCCTTCAGCTCTACAAGAGAGATAAACGCTCGAATGGAAAAAAATGGGAAGGTTTTACTATTACTCTTCGCGTTGTGGTTTGTCACTTTTTGAAAAATTCATGTAAATCCAAATTAAATTTCATAAAAAAAAAACAGAAGTGGAAAAGTAAATAAAACAGAACAAAATATATTTATGCAAAAGATTTTTAGTTACCTTTTAGGTGAAGAGTCTCTTCACCTACTTCACCTGCCACTGCTTTACAGCTATATCAGGGATGAAAGAACTGCGCATCAGCGGGCCAACTATCACTACAAGTAATTGGCCCTACCTAATAATAATAATCCTCTTATTTAATCGTAGAAATTATGTCAGTAAATAAAATGAAGAATACTGTTATAAATTAGCTGTGACAATTGACCCGCTGATAGGCAGCTGTTTTTTCTCTGCTGTAAATATATATATATATATATATATATATATATATATATATATATATATATATATATATATAAACCATATTTTATATTTACGATAACAATAGTTCAAAGTTTCTACAAAGTAGTTATGATTAATATTTATTAATTAAGTATTTATGTTAATATTTCTTCTTTCAGACCGTCTGGATCAATTATTGCATTAAGGCATTGTTTTCTAACACACATAAGAAAAAGTAATTTAAACAATTTCAAACCACATTCTGTTTCTGAAAAATTTAATATAAGATAGTACATTTCTCTTTCTCACATTTAAATCCATAGATTTTAAATATTAGAAAGACATATTTTAATATAAAAGTTTTGTCTTCCCACCCCTGCCCCTTCGCATATTTTAAGGTTTTATTTCTGGCAAAATTAAAGCGTTGGTGCTTTGAAACTTGAGGGTAGGGGGTAGAAAAAAATATCATGCAGTCCACAGTAATAAAAAACCGCAAAATTAAGGTTTAGGGAAGGTCCCCCCCCCCAAAAAAAAAGACCTGGTTATTTTTTTGTGTTGTTTGCTTGTTTTTAAAATTCCACCATAATTGAAAGTTTTATTAAATATTAGGCTGTATCAAAAAATTTTCGTTTTTTTAATGTTTTTATACCAAAGCCTGTCGTTTTCACTTTATCACCCCTATTGTTGAACTTAAAAATGTTATTTAAGAGAACACATGTCCCTCTATGTTCTATAATCACACAGGCTTCTTTCTTTCATTTTCAGGTTACGTAAATAGTGATACAAATGTTGAGATTTTATGCATCTTAAGGCATGATTTTAAACTAGGCGTTAAAACCAATGAGGCTGGCCTCAAAGCTCGTGCAGTTGGAGGCCAGGACAAGAGTAGTGTCCGGACAGTTTAAAACAAATCCAAACGTTTTAAGGAAAGGAATCTCAGCCTTGAAATGAAACCCAGAAGTGGCAGGTGAATTTTGACAAGTTTAAGAGAAAAAAAATAGGATAATCCATTCTTCGCAGTAAATTTTGATGCTCAAAAGTAACAAAACTACACATTTTACAATTATTAATGTTTAATATGTTTTTATGTTACTTCCTTAGAGGCCACCCGATAGGTTTGATATTTATCACTTTCCTACCAGTTTATAATTTCGTTTTTAAGTAGCATTTTATATGAAAAAAAGAAAAAAAATTGTGTTTTTAAAACAAATGGAATTCGTTGTAATATATGAACTTAATGCAAATAAGTTAAAAAACGGATAAGGTAATGGAATTTAAATAATCTTTCTATAAAGATTCACCCTTCGGTTGAAGTAATTCGAATAACATTTTTTTGCTTCCTTCCGGCTGTGTGTCGCGATCAAGACATGGATGAGTCGTTTGCTTACTGCCATACTTCTGAAGCAGTAAATCTCGTGTGCAATCGACCGTCTATAAAAAAGCGGAAAATGAGTCATATACAACAACTTTAAGATCAGGGTTTGGTTTTAAAATCATAGATAACCCTCAAATCATCTCAAGGAATTTCGCGGTTGGTAGGTCACTGGAATATATCGGTTTCTGAAGCTGAGAGAGAAAATGTCAAAAATTTCGTCTTACAGCCAGGGTCTGACTAATGCAGTGCAGTGCAGCTGCCCCCCCCCCTCCCTCCCTAAAGCTGTTCGCAAAATTTTCATTTAGGGGGTGCCAAATAATAAAAATTGGCAAAAGCGACCAAAAATCTTAATTCCCCCCCCCCCAAGATTTAAGGGAGGTGGTGATAAACATGGAATATTTATTATTTTTCACTACTTTTTATTACTCTCCCTTACCTCTTATTTCCTTTTTTATCTTATTATTTTTCCCATGTCTTTATTGTCTATTTTTCAATTTATATTTCTTATTGTAATATGGTCCTCTCCTCACCTTTGCTTCTGTGCTACATTACCCCCCCCCCTCCCCCCAAATGCACCAACTAAATTTTATTACTCTCCCTTACTTCTTGTTTCCTTTTTATCCTCTTATTTTCCCCCATGTCTTTATTGTCTATTTCTTTTCATTTATATTTCTTGTTGTAATATATTCTCTCCTCACATTTGCTTCTGTGCTACATTACCCCCCGCCCCCCAAATGCACCAACTACAGCATCATAAGTCAGTGTTTAAAATTTATGGAATCATTCAAATTTGTGTTGATGCAATACAAAGATTAAATTTTTCACTAAGGAAGAACATATTACAATTTTATGACAAATAGCCAAGAATGGATGAAAGACTGTATTTATACTTTAATGGCTCACATGAACCCTTATAGTCTTATAACAAAAAAATGATGTATTCTATCATCTCTTAAAGTTCTGACCATCGTTCATGTGATACTCTGTATACAGATACGAATAGTACCTGGTACGAAATTTATGTTTACATGCAATAGGTTTGAAGTTTAGTACTTTTCACTTCAGCATAATTCAAGTAAAATTTCTATGGATAGATAGAAGCCGCCCCCGCCCAGAATAATGCTTGTCTTGAAGCCCTAGATAGTCTAAGTTGGGACCTGCTTACAGTCATTTTTAAACATACCTTATTCTGGAGATTTTCCTTGTTATCTTATAAAAGTATTAAAAGTTGTAAACCTATCTGCCTATCTATCTTTGGTAGTATTTAGTCAAGATAATTTAAAATATATATCATATATGTTTCAATTTTTGAGAACACGTATCTCTATGCTTACCTGATAAGGTTGTTACCTGACAAACTTGAAATATTTATTCTTTTTCACCAAATTTTACTCCTCCCCCTTCCCTCTTATTTCCTTTTTATCCTATTATTTTTACCATGTCTTTATTGTCTAGTTTTTTAAATTTATATTTCTTATTGTAATATGGTTGTGTTTTCTACGGTGTTTCATTTTATATATAGATATACAATACTTATATATAACATACATAGGTTAAAACTTAAATGAAAAATGATATCAGGCGAGTTTAAAATGAAATTTAAGGGATGGTTACGGAATAAACATATCTCATCCAATCAACTCGTTGTAAATGGTCTCGCACAGCGATAAGCTTAAAACGTCAGACATAAAAAGGACGAGGCTAACGAAACAGAAAGGCTACCGCGGTGCTTTATGCGTATCTTTTTTTACAGACCGCGAGAGTCACGCGATGCTCGAATCCACCAATGCAGGTGTAAGGAAAGAGCAGCACGTCACTCTACCGGTCTGTAAAAAAAGATAGTGGAATGCACCGCGGTAGCCTGTCTTTTTCGTTAGCCTCGTAAAAAGGATGATATCGCATGTGAGTACCGTGTGAAAATTTGTCAGTATTCCTAATTGTTGCAGATGCCTCGGAGTGTGGTTACAGTACATAAAAACTGCTTGGCGACCTGCAAAAATGTGTAACGTATGTGGGTCCATGACTGCATGTTTAGTAGGTTATTCCTTTGTAATGCCTGGTTTAACTGAACTTTGAACTTCTACATGAATTTTTCTAAAGTTTAAGAATGACTATTCTTAATTATCTATTTTAACAATCGATTAGTTTATTTTATTAGTTTATTTTGTGGTTGTAAAAATGAAAAAAATAAATTAAAAGTAAGATGTAGATTAATGTCGATGCACCTCAACAGATAGGATGTGCATAAAATTGCGCATCATTCGCTAATGCGAATATCAAGGCAAAGTAATAAAAAAAATTATGAACAATATTCCCAAAAAATGAATAATATTTCATAACTTGCTTAATATTAATCGTATAGTGTCATACGACACACCAATGGATTAAAAAAATAATTTATAACATAATAACATTTAATAACATCAACTCATAAATCACACAATAGTCATCAACAAGATGATAGACATCTTACTATCACTAAATCTGAAGAGAAAATGACATTGAGAAAAATAAAAACACCTGTTTGTGTTATGACGTTTATACGTGGATCCTGAATGAAGATTGATTTATTATTAAGTAATTCTAATTTCACCTTATATCCATATATCACACGAAGAATATCAATATTTTAGTGATATATGTATATATATACAGGGTGTCTCAAAAGGTCGTTTACAAACTTAACATGCTGGTCTGTCATATCATGATAAACAAGATTTACATAGGAACATGTGTTCGAAAATGCAAACTGCGACCGCTAGAGGGCGATGAGCGCAGACTTACGGGAGAGTGGAAAGTGCAATCATTTCAGGCGAAGACGTTGCAGGAGAAGGATGAATCGGTTTAGTAACGCAGAATTGGCCGATATGCATTACGTATATGGCGCCGCGGCTGGAAATGCCCGAGCCGCGGTACGGATGCACTTTCAGCGCTTCCCAAGCAGACGTCAGCCAAGTCACGTTTTGTTTGGACAATTGCACCGCAGATTGCGTGAAGCAGGAGTTTTCCAAGTACATAGCCACATCGTTCAAGAACGCTCTACACGCACGTTTGTCGTAGAGGAAACCGTGCTACGGGAATTTCACAGGAACCCACAAACAAGTCTCCGAGCAAGCGAACGCGTCTTTGGTGTACGTCGTTCCAGCATTATGCGCATACTGCATGAGGACACGAACCACCCCTACCACTTACAAAGAGTACAGGCATTGTGCGTTGACGATTATCCCCAACGTGTTGCATTTGCAAGCTGGTATTTGCAACAACGGGGCGCACATCCGGATTTTCCCATTTTGAACGGGTCCGTGAATTCATGCGTCGACGTTGTGAAGCATGAATTGCGGCGGATGGAATGAATTTTGAACATCTTGTGTAAATTAAACCATGTTCTTTAATAAAAATCATATTAATACCTCTTTCGATATACTTTCTTTCTTCCCCTCCACACCTGCGATCATCGCCCTCTAGCGGTCGCAGTTTGCATTTTCGAACACAAGTTCCTATGTAAATCTTGTTCATCATGATATGACAGACCTGCATGTTAAGTTTGTAAACGACCTTTTGAGACACCCTGTATATATACAGGGTTGTTATAATTAAATTTCGCCTATTCAGAAGGCTCTAGAGCCGGTTCTATGGCTCTAAACGAAACAAAATTTCACTAGTACGTGGTTGAAGAGAAGCGCTCTGCGAAAATCGAAAAAAAATTAGTTACATTTTTCTTCAGTAGGTAGCGCTGCGCCAATATTTAAGGCGATGTTTGCAGATTCATTATATCAATTTCAGTCAATCCAGACGAAGCAGACAAATTTAAAAGTTTCAACAAACTTCGACGAACTGCGAATTGTTATAATTAAAGTTCACCTAATCAGACAGCTCTAGAGCCTGACCTATGACTCCAAACAATACAGAAAAATGAATATAATTTCATGTGATGTAATCTGCATCAACAAAAATAAAACATGTCGCTTGGCAGCGAGGAAATAACGAAGAATAACATTCCGCATGCTCAATGAATCCTCCACCATTTTCAATAACGCATTCCATTCTCAGAATTGTGCTTTCTACAGCATTGCGTAAACTGTCCTGGGAGATTGAGCGAATATGAAGTCTAATACTGTCTTTCAGATCAGAGATTGTCTGACATCTGTCTTTAGATATAGAATCTTTCAAAAATCCACACACCCAAAAATCGCATGGTGTTAGATCAGGCGATCGTGGTGGCCAGACTGTTTGAAAATAACGACTTATGATGCGGTTTTCTGTAAAATGGCTTGTTAAGAAAGTCCGAACTGCTCTAGTAATGTGCGGTGGTACACCGTCTTGCATAAACACGATATTTTGAAGGCAGCCTCGCTGTTGCAGCTCGGGAATCAGAAAATTTGACAACATATTGAGCTACCGTCTCCCATTTACGGAACATGTAATGGGTTCCTTTGGATGTTAGTTCCTCAAAAAAAAATATGGCCCTATCATAAACGTAGCTGTGAAACCGCACCACACCGTCACTTTAGCTGCATGCAATGGAACTTCTTGGACAACATTAGGATTCTCTTTCGCCCAAATTCGACAGTTGTGTGTGTTCACTTGTCCATTTAAATAAAAATGTGCTTCATCACTCCATAGAATATTCCAGGCCCAAGAATTGTCCACATTCATTCGTGCAAGAAACTGTAGTGAAAATGATAGCCGACTTTCGGTATCACCCTGTACCAGTTGTTGCACCCTCTGAATCTTGTATGGATAGTAGCGCAAAATTTGACGCATCACTTTTCTCACAGTGGAAATCGGTATATCGACTTCATTTGCAATAGCTGGCACACTTGCATTACCAAATGATGACTGGCTTGCTAAACCCACGGCAGCAGTGGCAATATCTTCAATGCTAGAAATGTCTACCTTTTTTCGTCCTCTGCCGGGAAGAATGTCGAGTTTTCCTGTTTCCTCGAACTTTTTAATCATTTTGTGAACTCCACGATCCGACATTGGTCCACGTCTAACATCTTTTAGTTTCCGGAATTCTCGGAGAGCTGCAGCTGCGTTGCTGTTTGATAACAAGAATTTTTTTTGTTCTTTCAAAGTTACCATTCTCCACAAAGCGTAGATTCAAATGCTTTTCAGAAGCAATCAACTGTTCCAGTGTCAAAGAAATCACAGACACACTTTATCAGCAAGTTTTAAATCGTCAGGTAGTTAGAAGGGTATTTCAAGTTTTCGAAGTAGCGACGTCACTTTGACGTCGTTCGTCGAAAATTTGAATAAAATGTGATCTTTTTCAAGCGTTGGGTGAAATTTTGTGATTTTGTGTGTTTCATCTGGATTGACCGAAATTGATATAACGAATCTGAAAAGTTTACTTTTACCAACTATGAAATAAAATTTCCTGTATTTTGTTTTTTACAAAATAAAGGAATCTGCAAATATCGGCTTAAATATTGGCGCAGCGCCACCTATTGACAAAAATTTTAACTATTTTTTTTTCGATTTTCGCAGAGCGCATCTCTTCAACTACGTACTAGTGAAAGTTTGTTTCGTTTGGAGCCATAGAACCGGCTCTAGAGCCTTCTGAATAGGCGAACTTTAATTATAACAACCCTGTATATATATATATATTATATATACATTAAATTTATAAAAATATGAACCCATCGCAGTCCTACTTTTAAATTTGGGGAATTAGTTAACAACATTGTAAAGTATCACATACATTTTTTGAAAATTTGTGACAATGCGCTTTTTAAGAAATTCAAAATCGAAATTTTTAATGTCAAACACGCTGAATCTTGTTGTGCTACATAGCATGGAAAAGCTCTAGAAAAACACTGCAAAATGATACTTTTTGCAGTGTTTTATTTAATCTTAATTAGCTTAATTAGGAGAATTGCTATAGAATTTTGAATATATAGCAGTTGGGCATTTTTAGACTATTTTGGACAAAGGTACACAACTGTTTTTTTTAATAGATAGGAATATTTAAAAACAATTAGTACTTTTTTAAATGCCCTACTATCCCGACATTTGGGCCCCTAACTATCATATCATTCACAGAAACTGAATGAAATTTTGGCAAAAGGTATTTTGAGGTATGCGCTCAAGAATGATGTGGAAAACAACAGTGTCACTCAAACAGTTACGGTTACAGTGAGAAAATTTCGAAAAAATCAAATGGCAACACCCAGTTTTTTGTATTGGAATGTGATCTCCATTGTGAAAAACCCTAAATAGCGTTGAAACGGCAACTGTAGCATTAAAATCCCCGGAACTAGGTAAGGGAAAAGTAAAAAGGACTTTGCCATGCACCAGAGCATTAATTTTCGTTTCATTTACGTCACACGTCACACCGTTTCTTTGGCTGATATTCCAGCCTGATTAGTTCTCCACAAAAGGAGAAGAAGAAACCAAGAAACGCAAATTTCAGGTTCTACGTAAGACACAGTCATGACTGACGTCGTCACGCTATGTGAAAGAAAAAGCACTGCGAAATGCGAGCCGCGTATGTTCCTTTCTGCCATTCCGAACAAGATGCCGCTTTCAGGGAAAGAACGTGAGGAAATCGTAAAGATTTATTACCTGAATGGACAAAATGCCGCAGAGACATTGCGTGTTTACCGCAGAAACCATGGATTACGGCGAGGCCCGTGCACTGTCAAAGCTGTACGGGACTTGATTCATAAATTTGAAGAAACTGGTTGCACATGCGATCGACCTCGGTCCTGACAACCTTCCGTTCCTGTGGAAGCTGTTGCAGAAGTCCATCAGACGATAAGCACAGTTCGTCCCGCAACTGCATGCGGTGTTTCACATGTTCTGGATCTGCCGAATTCAAGTGTACGCAAGATTCTGCGCTCTGTTCTAAACATGTTTCCGTATCGATTCCAGCGTGTCCAGATGTTGGAAGCGGGAGACTATCAATTACGGCTGGATTTTGCAAATCAATTCCTTATCCGGTACGATGAAGATAGCAGCTGGCCTTTACGCATTCTGTGGACAGATGAGGCGCATTTCTCGTTAACTGGTAACGTGAATTCGAAAAATTGTGTGCACTGGGCAGAGAATAATCCACATGATGTGCATGCACGTCCATTACACGAGGAAAAAGTGACTGTGTGGTGTGGTATAACGAGTACGTTCATTCTCGGCCCTTACTTTTTTGAAGAGGTTACTGCCGGTGATCTGCAAACGTGTTCAGTAACGAGTGCTCGCTATCTGGACATATTAACTCATTACGGATTCCCGCATTGCAACGGCAAAATGCTCTATCTGAAGTTGTGTGGATGCAAGATGGCGCTCCTCCACATGTCGGGTCTTCAGTCAAACGTGTCTTAACTCAACAGTTTGGTGACAGAGTTATCTCCCGTCATTTCCCGTTTCCGTGGCCACCAAGGTCTCATGATCTGACACCAATGTATTTCTGGCTGTGGGGATATCTAAAATCCAAAGTGTATCAGTTTCGTCCTCAAACTGCATCTGATTTGAAAGATGCCATCAGAACTGCGATTCAAGAGATTCCTATTGCCATGATACGTTCTGTAGTGCTATCCACCATCAGCCGCATGCAAAGTGTCATCGTGTGTGAAGGAGGTCATGTGGAAAATTTGTGAAACACAAAAAAATGCCTTATTTTATGCTGCTTCTCTGTCCTTATTGGTTGTCCTCACTTTTAGCCTATCTACCGCCGGTGATTTTCATGCTACAGTTGCCGTTCCAACGCTATTTAGGGTTTTTCACAATGGAGATCACATTCCAATACAAAAAACTGGGTCTTGCCATTTGATTTTTTCGAAATTTTCTCACTATAATCGTAACTGTTTGAGTGACACTGTTGTTTTCCACATCATTCTTGAGCGCATACCTCAAAATACCTTTTGCCAAAGTTTCATTCAGTTTCTGTGAATGGTATGATAGTTAGGGGCCCAAATGTCGGGATAGTTTTTTTATAATCACCCTGTATATATAAAGACTACTTCTGTAGTAAGTTTCATCAAAATCTGAGATGGTGGCTTAAACTCATTGCGTTGATTTGACTTGGATGAAATAAGTGTATCAAGTGTATCGTAGACTATTTATGACCCTTTTATAATAAAAAAAAACCTTATACAAAAACTTATGTGATGAAACAACATTTGTAAAGAAAAATTATTTTAAAATATAATATAAGAAAAAAAAATTTAAAAAGATACTGAAAATTATAAGAAAAAAATTACGTGAAAAAAGAAAAAATCTTACGCAAAAACGTATATAAAAAATGTATAAGAAAAAATCTTATGCAAATTGTTTTATGAAAAAAGTAGTATACAATTAATAAAAAATTTAAACATCGAACGAAATATCGAAGTTTTCTAAAAATATATTGAGAAGCTGCCAAAAGATCCCAACTATTACATAAAAATCCATAGCAATACATAATAATTTAACTATTTAAATGTAAACAAAAATACAAGGTTTAATTAAAAAAGATCATCAATTGAAAATTATCTTAAAAACATATATCTACTTCTTCAAGTTAGATGTTTCACCTTTAAACAACCAATGCAAAATAATAATAATAATAATAAAATAAATAAATAAAATAATAATCCATTAAACAGTTTAAAAATTCAGAAGTTAATAAAAAATTCCATTTATTGCTTAAAATTTTCAACTAAATAATTTTTAAATAAAAATATCAATTGAAAATTATCTTAAGAGCATAAATTGACTTCTTTAAAGTTAGATGATCTACCTTAAAATAATCAAGGCAAAGCAAAACTATTACATAATTACTTTAACGTTTAACTAGAAAACACTTTGAATTATACAAAATGTATGTTCTCTCATGAAATTAAATTTTAGTTTGAGAAATGATTATTTTCATTTTATATTAAGAAATTTTATTCGAACTATCATTACCAATGAAATAATATCTTAAAATATTAATGACATGTTTAACGAATTTTAAAATAACTCCACCTTTTAAACTAAGAAACTCATAAACCTTAAATTTAAGGAGTCAGCACTTCTTTAACGGAAAATTTTACACAAGTATCTATAATTTAAAATATACAGATTGTAACACCTTATCATCATATCAACACGCAAACAACGACTTAACATCTACAATAACTACGTGTAATTTACCCCCCAAAGACCTATATCTTGATAACCAAACATATACAGGGTGATTCATAAAAGATGGGCAGAACTTTAAGGGGTTATAGTACACTTAAAGACAAATAATATTAAATAGGAGACTAAGGGTCCCAGACGTATTCCCAAGGAGATAGGGGGCATTAAAGTTTAGGGTCCGAAATTTCAAATGATTATAAAACATGGAAAAATTGGTCGATTCGTTTGCGGTTTTTGCAAAAAATTTTCTTTATGCCAGTATTTTCTTGAAATAAAATTTTAAAGTTCAATTTCAAAAAATGCCGATAGGGGGCGCTTTAGACTTTGGAGTAACAAACAACTATTTTTTAACGTTATTTTTTGTATTTCTTTAAATGATTTCGAAAGCTTAGACTTAAACTTAAATTTTGATCTAAAAATCTGAGTCCTAACGAGTAGTTAAGTAGCGTAAACTGAAATTTGAAATTTGAAACCCTTCTCCCCCCAGAACAAAAATCAGTATCCCGATCTTTGTGTCGTAGATTAGGCTCTAACTACTGCCGCGTTTTGCTAAAATTATTCTTTATGTCAGTATTTTCTTGAAAATAAATTTTAAAGAAAATTTTCAAAAAATTCCGATAGAGGGCGCTTTAGACTTTGGAGTAACGAACAACTATTTTATACCGTTATTTTTTGTGTCTCATTAAATGCTTTCTAAAGCTTAGACTTAAATTTTCAGCCCAAAATCTGAATCGTTAGACGTGGTTAAGTTTCTGGGGAGAGGGGTTTGAAATTTCTACTCCTGAGCACAGTTCAGTTTACCATGTCCACACATTGTGTGCTGTGATACGAGGTAAAAAGACACAAATTAGGATTATGCTACCAAAGCATATTTATTAACATGTAATCACAATAAATGTTCAAAATTGTGACCACCAGAGGTTATGCACGCAGAACAACGGCGACGAATGGAACGGCGAACATTCGCGAAAACATCAGGCTTTTCGAGCACTTCCCCTACAGCGGCGGAAAGTCTGGTGACCAGTTCCTCGGGGGATTCAATGGGTGTCTCATACATAAGAGCCTTCAATCGTCCCCAAAAAAAGAAATCGAGGGGTGAAAGATCTGGCGAGCGAGCAGGCCAAGCAACAGGACCACCTCGACCAATCCATCTGTTCGGAAATGTGATGTCCAGATAGTTGCGGACGTCTCGTACGTAATGGGCTGGCGCTCCATCGTGCTGGAACCACATGACCCGCCGGATGCGTGGAGGAACAACGTTTAACAGGTCTGGCAGCACATGTTGCAGAAATGTGAGGTATGTTTTACCGTTGAGGCGTTCAGGAAGAAGGTACGGTCCGATTAGGTGGTCTCCGCGGATTCCTGCCCAAACATTGATGGAAAAGCGTCTCTGATGAGCATGTGGATACGTAGCATGTGGATTGACATCCGCCCATACATGTGCATTGTGTGTGTTAAATGTACCTTCACGTGTGAAGGTACATTCATCGGTGAAAAGCACAGTTCGTCCAAAATGTGGATTTAGCGCGTTCTGCTGCAGAAACCAGCGGGCGAATTCAATACGATTTGGATAATCCCCTGGAGACAGTTTCTGGACTCGTTGCACATGAAACGGGAGCAAATGTTCATCCTTCAGTACCCTCCAAGTCGTGGACTGTGAGGTATCCACCTGGCTAGCCACTGTTCGTGTACTTGTACTTGGCTGCGCCGCTACTACATCCAGAATGGCTTCTGCAACAACTACTGATTCGTCCTTTTTTGCACGACCTGCATTCGACCGGGAAGCGAGAAATGATCCCGTCTCACACAACTGTCTGTGCAAGCGCTCGAAAGTTTTGCGGTTAGGCAACCGCCTGTTAGGAAATCGCTCTCCGTACATTCGTTGTGCCTCTGCACCATTTCCATCTGCCGCTCCGTAAATTAAATGCATCTCAGCCTTTTCCTTATTCGTGAAGGGCACCATCTTCCGATTCATTACTACAGCGACTTACACTTGACTCACCGTTCAGTGGTTTTTATGCCTGAATCGTGTCGAAATTTTGCATACGTGTTCTTCTTCTTCCCCATTTGACATTTGCATACTTTCTGTTTCCTTCTTCACCCGGTGACTAGCGTCAGGAATGGAGCTTTAACGTTTGCATGAGCGACGTTTCCAACTGTGCCAGTGCCTTTATGAGTGAATTCCGACTATGCAGTCCTTGACGAAAGTTGTATTTTTGCCTCGTATCACAGCACAGAATCGTTGGGCATGGTTAAGTAGTGCAAACTGAACTATGTTCAGAAGTTGAAATTTGAACCCCCTCCCCTCGCTACTGAACCACGCTCAGCGATTCAGAGTTTGAGCTGAAAATTTAAGTTTAAGTCTAAGCTTTAGAAAGCATTTAATGAGACACAAAAAATAACGGTATAAAATAGTTGTTCGTTACTCCAAAGTCTAAAGCGCCCTCTATCGGAATTTTTTGAAAATTTTCTTTAAAATTTATTTTCAAGAAAATACTGACATAAAGAATAATTTTAGCAAAACGCGGCAGTAGTTAGAGCCTAATCTACGACACAAAGATCGGGAATAACTGATTTTTGTTCTGGGGGGAGAAGGGTTTCAAATTTCAAATTTCAGTTTACGCTACTTAACTACTCGTTAGGACTCAGATTTTTAGATCAAAATTTAAGTTTAAGTCTAAGCTTTCGAAATCATTTAAAGAAATACAAAAAATAACGTTAAAAAATAGTTGTTTGTTACTCCAAAGTCTAAAGCGCCCCCTATCGGCATTTTTTGAAATTGAACTTTAAAATTTTATTTCAAGAAAATACTGGCATAAAGAAAATTTTTTGCAAAAACCGCAAACGAATCGACCAATTTTTCCATGTTTTATAATCATTTGAAATTTCGGACCCTAAACTTTAATGCCCCCTATCTCCTTGGGAATACGTCTGGGACCCTTAGTCTCCTATTTAATATTATTTGTCTTTAAGTGTACTATAACCCCTTAAAGTTCTGCCCATCTTTTATGAATCACCCTGTATACACAGTCATTTGAAGGGATTAGGATGACAGGGGAGTAAATTAAAATTTAGTTATTTGAGAAATGAAGGGTTTTCTGAATATTGTTGTATTGGCGTTGCATTGAGTGGTACAACTTGTTTTGCCCTCTAGCGAATCCCTAAGTGAACTATGACTTATTTGACTGTCGCATTGAACAGAAATTAATATACGCTCAGAGAAAAAGCAGAAATTAATATACATTCAGAAATTTTTTTTTTACTTACTCCACTGTCATTCTAATCCCCTCGTTTAATTTAACTATGGTTAGACGAGAATCAGTGTACTTCATGGTTTTATCCGTTAATCTCTATGATAGATGATTTGTAATTCTAGGTACATATATGTATTTTTTAAATTGTCTTACTCATTTTTAAATATTAATAAACTATAAACTTAGTTTTCAACCTTTTTTTTTTCATTAACGATTACTAGTATTGTTTTCAAGCTTTCGGTTATGAGCGATATCCAACGTTCAAATACGAATATTTAAAGATATTTAGTTTTAATGCTATCGAAATTGTTATAGTATTGTAGAAGGTATCCAGTGACAAAAAGCGAAACCAAGCATGCAAAAGAGTCGCAAGGAATTAAGATGAAATATTCTGTTTTAAATAAATTCAGTTTATTTTTTAGAAGAAAAGTGTTTAAAAGTAATATGTATAAATCTGCAGAAAATATTTCCATACCTGTTGTCATTTGATTTGTAGACGCAAATAAAACATTTATTAAAAGGAAATATATTCAAATTTCGGATTTTTTTAAAAATATGTTTTAGTTATGCAATTTTTCACCAAGACAGCTACCAGCGCAAAAAATATGTGAAAAATTTTATCAGAACATAAATTTGACCGTAACAGACTCTTATTCTGAAAATTAATATTATAAAAATATACAAAATCAAATTTAGTTAAATTATTTCTCGCAAGGAGGCAATATAAACAAAAACAAATTGTGATAGATCTGTCCAACTTTTTCTTTAACTTAAGTATGACTTCTTACCGTAAAATATAAAAAAATCATTCTATTAACATTTGGTTATTCTATTTCTCGCTAAGGGGCGTTATTGGTGTAAAAGCAGAACATTGGGTTGAAACTGTCTTATCTAATTTTAACTGGGAGAATTATTTCCATATCAGAAAACATAAATATCAAATTTCAAATTTTAGTTATCAAATTTCCCACTAAGTGGCGTAAAAAACCTGCCATATGAAATTTTTTATCAAAACATAAATTTTACCGTGGAAGAAGCTTATTCAAGAGATTCATTTTAAAAAAAAATCATATAAAATGGATTTTATTTAAATTCAATAACGTTATTCTCCCCCAGGGGACGCTATGAAGAAAAATAAATTTTTGTTCAATCTATCCAATTTATTTTTAACTTGATCATGGCTTCATACAATGAAACATAAAAAAACAATTTTATTTAAATTTAGTAACCCTATTTCCCGCCAGTGTTCGTCATAAACGCGGAAAAAATTGTGTTGTATCTATTCTACCTATTTTTAACTTCAGTTCAGCTACCATGCAGTAAAACAAAAAAATAGATTTTATTTATACTTATTGGTTACTGTATTTCTCGCTAGGGGGCGTTACAGAATAGAATATTGATATGAATCAATCTTTTCTAATTTTAACTTGGAGTATGTGAGAAAATATAAACAAAAAAAATAATTTTGAAATTTTAATTATACAATTTCCCACTTGGGGCGCCACTAGCGTAAAAAAGCTGTAATATGAAAATTTTTATCAATACACAAATTTGACAGTGGCGGAAGCTGATTCTGACTATCTGAGAGAAATTCGTTCGTGAAATGTAAGTTTAAAATGCCTTCGAAAATTTAGTCGAAGACATAGTTGTACAGTCAGTATTAAAAAAATCGTTGCAACTCATAAAATTTAATCATCAGATTGTCACAAAGAAAAATGAAAATAGTCATTCAATTAGAAATTATGTCTTTTTTCAAGTTATGCTGTAAAAGTACATTCATGAATTGAATTTGTCCGTACCTGCATAAATTTTCCCGAAAGAAACAAAAATATTTTTTGTCTTTATTTTAAACTAAATACTGCTGAAAAAATTAGGGCATCCAACCCGGGCTTCCCGGGATAGAGAATATAGGTGAAAACAGTTTTTTTTTTTTATTGAAAACTTAATAGGTATTTTATATTTAATATATTTTTTATAGATTGCCTCCTAACAACATCGAAGGGCATTTTTATATAAAATATCTCAATTATATATTCAAATAAAATTTTGAAATTTATTAAAAGCGGTAATTTTGTATTGGCCTCGTGCCAGCAATTAATAGCCGAATAAATCGTTAAAAATTTCGTTATATACAGCAGTTATTCTTATTTTGATAATTTCAGCGGTTTTAAGCGCTTATTTCGATTACATGTCTATAAAATTTGTGTTTTATTTATACTATTTTGTTTATTTCTCAATGAAGTTTTAATTTCGTTATAGAATATTAGCTGGAAACAAATGATGAACTTTTTATATTGTTTAAAGTGCAAACGGATTAATATTTTGTAATCGTTTGCAAGTGATATAGATTTTTTTTTTTAATCATGTTTGAAAATTATTTTAAAAGCCACAATAAATCAGTCAATTAAGATACATTTATCAAACAAATTGCATTTGAAAGAACATTTTTTCCCCTACACAATGGTGTAAAAATTGAAAATGTGCGATGTTTAGAAATTTAAAAAATAGCTTTAGCAAAAATCTTAAAATCAAAATTTCATCGTGAAGTGTTGCCATTCGTAAAATGACGTCAGCGTTACGCACGGACAAGTTTGTCCTTTATTATATGGATAGACTAGATGTACCAATCCCAAAACTTTCTTCTACCTCTTACATGTTAATATTTCAAAAAGCGTAATTTTTTTAACTACGGATTTTAGAATCCGAAAATGCAGCATAGCAGCGCCACCTGTTATATGATTTATATGAAAGCCTAATCTGCACAAGCTTATGTCAACGGTTGATGAAAATTCATGCATTAGTTCTTGAGATAGAGCTATTGCGGAAATCATGAAAATTTTCAGCATAGCAGCGCTACTTGTTGGGCGATTCACACCAAAAACGAATCAGCACCAATTTATATCAAGGTTTAACTAAAGCTAAAGTTTGATTAAAATATGTGCATTAGTTTTTGATATATGACTATCTCTAAAATCATGTAAAAATTGAAAAATCCAGCATAGCAATACCACCTGTTGGAAGATTTACAGCAAAACCTAATAAGTAACAACTTATGTCAACGTCTAACTGAATCTGAAGTTTGATAAAAATCCGTGCTTTAGTTCGTGAGATATAGCTCTTGAAAATCGTGAAAAACGCATCATAGCAGCGCCACCTGTTGGGTGGTATACACTAAAACCTAATCAGAATTAACTTAAGTCACCGCCTAACTGAATCGACAGTTTGATGAAAATTTGTGCATTAATTCTTGAGATAGAGCTATTATGGAAATCGTGAAAAATGCAACATAGTAGTGCCAACTGTTGGGCGATTTACACCAAAACCTAATCAGCACTAATTTATATTTAGGTCTAACTGAATCTAAAGTTTTATTAAATTTCGTGCATTAGCTCTTGAGGTAGAGCGCCCGCAAACTTTTTGTCACATACAGACACACAGACAGACATACAGAAAGACATTTTCTAAAAATAGTCAAATCGTGTTCAAGGATTTCTAAAACGTATAAATCCGTCGAAAACCGTAAGTAACACATGGGCTGATAAGTTCCCGGTCTGGCACACAGATGGCGTTGCAATCGCCGAACCGATGTTTTTTTTAGTAAATACTAACTTTTAAAAGGTAGTAGAAAAAATGCCATGACGATTCGCCGTGTGGATAAAACGTTAGAGTGGTTTTAGTTAAACGACTTTGTTGATAAACAAAAAAATGGATAACAAGAATTTCAAGAATTGCTATTTGATGGAGAAAAAATACCGTTCAAACAAAAGCTTGGCTAGATAAGCGTTATCCGGACACTGCACCAGGTAAATCAACCATTATGGACTGGTTTGCTGAATTTAAACGTGGTCGTACGGACACCAGTGATGCCCCACGCAAAAGAGGTGGTTACTCCGGAAAACATAAAAAAAGTCCACAAAATCGTTTTGGGGAACCGTAAAGTGAAGTTGCAGGAGATAGCTCAGGCTCTGAAGATATCCAAGGAACGTGTAGGTTTTATTTTGAAGGAACATTTGTCTATGAAAAAGCTGTTGTCAAAGTGGCTGCCGCGCGTGTTGACTTTTGACCAAAAACAACAACGAGTTCTGAGCACTGTTTGGAGCTTTTTCGTTATAAAATTATGTTATTTATTATAAAATTATTATTATTAAATTATTTTTAAAATTATTATTATTAAATTATTATTATAAAATTATTATTTTTAAATTATTATTATTAAATTATTATTATTTATTATTAAAGTTATGTTATTTATTAAAGTTATAAAGTTATAAAGTCATAAAGTTATAAAGCTTTGTTAAAAAGTTGTGTTTTCTTTATTAGACCGGGAACTTATCAGCCCATGTGTTAGAAATTTTTCATGAAACCAATGTTTTCTTCTTGTAAAGATAGTAACAAGAGAGAGAGAGAGTGAGAGAGAGAGTGAGACACCTCATATACATTTAAATTTCTAAATTGACACAGAAAAGAAAAAAAACGGAAATAGCCATTACATAGGAAATTATGTCTTTTTAACGCTTTCCAACCTAGTTGAAAAGTTTTTATGACTTCGGTTTGTCTGCCGTCTGCTGTCTCCTGTCTGCTGTCTGTCCGTGCTCTAACTCGCGTAAATATACTCGGATTGCCCTGAAATTTTTGTATGTTATTGTCATTTACTGTAGCATGTTCCCTATTTCAACTGAAGTGTGTAGCACTGATAGTTTTTTTTTTTTTTTTTTTTTTTTTTTTACAGGGAGAGTCAAAAGTATTCCGTTGCATTACAGTCAAGTGTGTGTTTATAAACTCAGTTGTTCATATACAGGGATACAAAAGGAAATCCGTAAGTATTACAGACTATGGGAGTGAATTTCTTAAGGGTAGTTTATAATTGTGTTACGCATTTTCCTGCTGAACTATATTTTGTAGACTAATAGAAGTTTGTGAAATATAAATAAATTCATATACAGAGCTACACAAAGAAAAAGATACATTGTCGTTTACGGTTAGTAATTGCTGTAAGTGAGTTTTAAGTTGCCTTTTAGCTAAATATGTGGTGCGTACAAACGTCTTCAGATAATATACAGGGTTGTACAAAAGATTTCAAGTACATTTCCATCATTGATTGGAGAAAATTGCTAAATGCGAATATTCTAGCTGAAAGCAATTTTATCATGTTATATATCCACATCTATTGATCATATACAGGGCTCCACAAAATAATTCGACTACATTTTTGACACTGGAAGGTAATTTCGAAAACTGTATTTTTCAATGTGTTATATGTTTTCTAAACTGTTTACTTACATATTTTTTTCCCCTTATTTAACGGTGAAATTTCGTTACAGTTTTCTGGCTGTGTTGGAAAGCGTTTCATAATCTACGCTTGACGCACGATTTTTCGTTCTTGTTTTAGTTTATGTTTAAAAAATACGCTTAGGAAGTCGTCTTCATACTGAAATTGTACCAAACTCTGAAATTTTCAATACAAACACCAAATGGATTTTTCGGTAAATGTTACCGCGGGATACAAAACAAGAAGTTTAGGAGTTATGAAGGTTTAAAGTTTGGAACTCGTAATGTTAAATTTCTTTTTTATTCCTTGCAAAAATATTGCAATGCATGTAGTGTTTAAAGCATAACTCAAAAACTACAGGACGCAATGAGTTGCAATTTTATATTCGCATAGATGAAGCTACTAGAAATTTAATCCTGTTAAGAAATTTGTAGGTTTAATTTTTCGAAACTATACATATATTTAAAGTAATCTTTGAAAAAAATATTAATCGTAACATACAATTTTTTAAACAGAGGTCGATTTCTGGAAGCTTCAGATATGCGAATCCAAAATTATAGCTCATTTCGACGACAAGTAGTTTTTGAGTAGTTTTTTTCTAGCATTGCGATATGTTTTGCAACAATTAAAAAGAATTTTAACATTATAAGTTCCAATTTTTAAACCTTCATAATTCCTAAATTTTTTGGCCGAATGATTTCCCGTTCGGTATCCACTGATAAAATGTTCCGAAAAACCTAAATATGCTGCCAAAATTGGATGTTCGTATCGAAAATTTCAGAGTTTTGTAAAATACCAGTACTAAGACAGTCCCGTCGGTTTAATTTTAGGTAGATTTCTTAAGAAACACTACCTATTATATTTCCCCCTATGTTGGAATTTCTGGAAAACTTTTAGAGATCTACACCGATCATGACTCCCAGAACCTAAAAACACACCAGTTCAAAACTTTATCTATCTATCTATGTCACTTTTTTATGGACACGATAACTTGAAAAATTCTGCATAAATCTCTTCCAAACTGTTACATAAAATCAAGGGGCATAAAATCTCGGTCAAGTTCGTTAATGGGCAAAATCGAACCGGGGGGAGGTAAGTGGGGGGTGGACTTTTTGTGAAAACAGAAAAATCCTCATAACTACTTAATTATGATACGTATCGAAACCGTTTAAAGTTATTATTACTTCTCTGGGAAAAGGGCCGAAAATGACAGATTTTTGGTATGACAGATTTTTGATATCATTAAAAATGGCCTCAAGAAGGGGGGGGGGGGGGGATAGGGGTTTCAGAAGAAAAAAATTCATAACTTTGTCAATTCACAAGATATCAAATCCGCTTAAATTTATTATAAATCTTCGTAATATTATCTACATCTACAACTTTTATATTGAAAAGTTTTTTTATAGGACCAACCCTTACAGCAAAAAAAAAAAAAAAATTCTGCCAACTCCGCCTACTTGACACAGGTAGATTTCGAAGTAGGCGGTTCTAACTGCCGTATCATGGTAAAAAAGTAATGTCTTCTGCAATTCCCAATAAACAGGCGCCTCACGGTCTGCGTCTTCGAAATCTACCTGCGCCTGTAGGCCGAGCCGTCAGGGATTTGTTTAAACATAAATTGTAAGAAGACATAATTCCTATTCGAATAGTTATTTTCGTTTTCCTCTGTGACAATCTGGCAAATAAATTTAGTCTGATGTATCTATTTTTTTTATACTGACTGTACAGATAGAGATACATGAAGCATGATAAATTAAATAAAGGTCATAGGAAATAGCTCTTCCATCAATATTTAATAAAGTGTAATGCATCTTAATTCTTTTGAGTTGTCTTAAAAGAACTATAAATGTTACACCCCATATTTTCAGTGGATTTGCAATAAGGGAAATTTCGTAGCGTTTTAAATAAAATGATGGCACTCAAATGCATTTTAAGTAATTGCCATCCATAGAGGTAGTGTAATCGAATGTTTTTGCGCAGCCCTGTAAAATAACTATAAGTGCTATATACACCCTCATCAAGAAACAAACATGATGTCGTTGACTATAGCAACATACTAAAATTACACTATCATCAGTGTTCTGTAAGGAATAAATTATTTTTCCCAATATGTTTTTTCAACATTTTCAATAACGAGTTGCGTATTATTATCATCATAATGATGATAATTGTTATAATCATTATTTATGAATGCCTATTATTTTAAATCAATATGGTTCTTCTTTTTTTTTTTTTTTTTCAAAAGTTAAACATTTATATAAGTAGAGAATATAGTTTGAAAATTTTAAATAATATTTTATTAATTATGTAATGAATAAATTACTTCTCGCAACTTTTTTTTAAAAATTTGTTCTTAAACAGCACATTCAATGGTGAATTTTGAATAGTTATTATAAATTATTTAATTATAATAATAATAATTAGTAGTAGTAGTAGTATCATCATTTATTAATTATTATTAGTAGTAGTATTATTCAAAAGTTATACATTTACATAAAGGCGAAAACTCTTAACTAATATTTTATTAATTATGAAATGAATAAATTACTTCTCGCAACTTTTTTTTAAATTTGTTTTTATACAGCACTTTTAATAGCGAATTTTGAATAGATGTTATAAATTATTTAATTATAATAATAATAATTAGTAGTAGTAGTATCATCCTTTATTAATTATTATTATTATTATTATTATTCAAAAGTTATACATTTACATAAAGGCGAAAAGTCTCAAATAATATTTTATTAATTATGTAATGAATAAATTACTTCTCACAACTTTTTTTTTATTTGTTATTAAACAGCACTTTCAATAGTAAATTTTGAACAGTTATTATAAATTATTTAGTATAATAATAATAATTAGTAGTACTGGTATCATCATTTATTAATTATTATTATTATTATTATTATTATTCAAAAGTTATACATTTACATAAAGGCGAAAAGGTCTTAAATAATATTTTATTAATTATGTAATGAATAAATTACTTCTCGCAACTTTTTTTAAAATTTGTTCTTAAACAGCACTTTCAATAGTGAATTTTGAATAGTTATTATAAATTATTTAATTATAATAATAATTAGTAGTAGTAGTAGTATCATAATTTATTAATTATTATTATTATTATTATTATTATTCAACAGTTATACATTTACATAAAGGCGAAAAGTCTTAAATAATGTTTTGTATTGTATGTAATGGATAAATTACTTCTCGCAACTTCTTTTAAATTTCTTATTAAACAGCACTTTTAATAGTGAATTTTAAATAGTTATTATAAATTATTTAATTATAATAATAATTAGTAGTAGCATCATCATTAATTAATTATTATTATTATTATAATTCAAAAGTTATACATTTACATAAAGGCGAAAAGTCTTAAATAATGTTTTGTCTTGTAAGTAATGAATAAAATATTTTTTGAAACATTAAAATACATATATATAATCTCTTTAAACAGCACTTTCAATGATGATTTATGAATGAATCTGATTTTTTTTTAAAGAAAAAAATTATAGTAACTCTACTAAATGAATGACAAGAAGAATCATGTTATTAAGTAAAAGATGGTTCCGCCCTTTTAAAAGAATACCAAAGAGAAGTGGTGACCTGCTTTTTTCTACGTCTGTGAATTCTTATTGAACCACCCGGATGCCCACATTCACTTTGGCTGTCTTTGACATTCTAGGTCATAGGGAAATCACAAGTATTTCCATGGTTTTTCCGAGATGCTTACTCACAACACAAATCTCGGCAGAATCGGATGAAAAAAAACCCATCGGAAACACCTGTTTGTTTTAACAAGAACAGATTGTCTAAGTATTGATCTCTGGATATAAGCTCCGGCAAGGAGGAAAAGAGGGATAGGGAAGGACCCATCCCTGAACTTTGAAATTTTAATGAATTAAGGGTGTACTCAAATCCAAACTGTTTATTTTTAAATTCATTTGTGCTTTAAAATGCATCCAGTTGGCAGGTTCTCTTATTCATAAACTTTATAATGTCCGTATTGGTCGATTTTTTGATAAAGGCAGAATATATTTCAAAAAATGCTGTCAAAGTGGACATTTTGAACCGAATTTCCCGAAGCGATAGCGCTGGAAACAAAAGAAAATTATTGTATTGTGAAAATAATTGCTTGTAAATCAATTTCTAATTAATTGAACGAAAAATAAAAACACAAGTCACTTATAAATCTCTTCATAAATCACGCCACCAAGTTTCATGTTTTTACTTTTAAAAATGAGTCTAAAAATGTATCAGAAAATTTTGAGTTGTTGAGCGTGGAAAAATATTTTTTTTAATACTTCCTTAAATTAACTTACTTTAATTAACATATATAACATATTTTAATTAACTAAATTTTACTTTTCTCTCATGATTTCGAAACAAGAAAGAAAAATCATGCATCAAGCATAGATTATGAAACACATTCCAATACTTCCAGAATACTTTAACGAAACTTCTCTAACCTAAGTAAACATGAAATGAAATGAAATCACTCTCTCATGGAGATCCAGCCGATAAGCATAGGAACTTTTCTCCTCGAGGGGAAATGTTTATTGAAAATTCATATTTTAGAATACAGATGTTGAATATTACATTGGAGATTAAAATAAAATTAGTACAATGTTAGCTTTTACAATACTAGTTCAGATCACAACATTTCTTAATATTAAAAAAAATGAAAGAAAAAAAAAGTTAAGAAAACGTATAATAAAAAGTAATTAGAACATTTATGAAAAGAATACTTATTCATAACACAACTAGTAATTTTTCATGACTCAAACTGTAATCTGCAATAGGAACAGTATGAGTACAAAAATGTGATTAGTATGCGAACTATAATACGCAAATTTCAAAAACAAAATATATTCTATTAAAAAGAATTTAGAAATGTAGGAAAAAAAGTATCATAGATCCTTTTTAATAAAGGAGAAATGTTTATTCAGAATGTTGTAATTTTCTTTTAGTTTATCATAGTTTAAAGGATCAAACAGAGTTATATCCAGATTTTGTCTCACACCTAAGTAAACATTTTACAAAATGTATAACACATTTGAAAACCAGATTTCAGCAATTACCGTCCATAGCCGGAAAAACACTCCAATTCTTTTGTGCAGCCCTATATTTGATCTATAGATTTATATATATTCTACATAGTATGCTAAAATTTGGTTTAGTACGAAAACACAAAATAGGTTCAAAATTCACCTTCAGCAATTTCTACTAAATGACGGAAACATACTTGAATAATTTTGTCCAGCCCTGTATATTACTTATAGATTTTTATAGTGTATGTATATATATGTATATGTATGTATGTATATGTGTGTATGTATATATATACTAAAAGCACAATGTGCACAAAAAAAAAAAAAAAAAAAAATCAACGAAGCCATGTACGCTAATGGCGCCTGGTGCATGTAAAATCCGTCGTGGGCGCAAAGTCCTCCAAGTTCCCTTTGAATTATACCTCTGGAGGTGCCTAGTCAGGTGAAGGTCTCGTCACCTGATCAAGGTTCTAAATTACGAGACCAATTCCTTTCTCTCTTCTTTTTTTTTAAATTTAATTTTTTATTTTAAGTCTGCCATTTCAGCGAGGTTGGCTGGATGCCATGAGCTGTCAAGCAGAGAAACTGTAGCAAACCACTATAGAACATTACAGACAAGCTGTAATACATAGCGGAAACACAAATATTTAAACTGAATTATACAAACCTGTCTATATTAGCAACCATAGTCAGTGTGAATATGGCCCGAAAGCAAGCCCCTTTCCTACCCAGAAACCCATAATTAATAACAAACTAGAACCGGCCAACACAGTAACCAAGTAACTCTCACGAAATAGCGTTGCAGCCAAGGACACCCAAGAAGCTAATCAGGTGGATCTCCGCTATGAGGAGATTAGGCGAATTTCGCCCCGCGGCCAGGTATACAAACTCGTTAAGCTGGGCATAATGCCCGGCAGGTAGGGGCCTGGTCTGCGGATAAATAATAATAATAATAATAGATTTTTATAAACGTCACATATTAATCTAAAAATTTATTCCGGCTAAAACATGCTTAAAACTACTGAAATCGCATGTCTAGAAATTATCATTCATAGGTAGGTATGAATAGCAATTCATAGACGGCTAATGTTTCCAGTTCTTTGCGTGTCACTGTATATGATTTTATTTATTACAAACAGCTCTTAGTATACTAAATATAGTTAAGCTTGAAGCTGCATAGCTCAATTAAAAACCGCCTTTAGTTATTCATGCTCATACTCAGTAATGCTTACGAATTCTTTAGTGTAGCCGTATAAGGTAAAACTAGGAGAGTCTGCGCACAATTCAAAATAATAACAATAAAAAATCTAAATATTAATTTTTTGCTAAACTATCCATGAATAATTTTTACTTCATTTGTTTTTTATGAATTTCCATTGCTATTTTGTTGTTATGTTGTAATTTAATAGAACTGTTGTAATAAAACCAAGAAAGTTATTTTGCGCAATCTGTCCTTACAGGGTTGGTGTGATTGCGCACATGGGTAGGAGAGATTGTTACTAATAATAACTACAATTAAATTGTTAACAATAATAATTACACTTAAATGACATTGTTGTAAGGTTTTTGTGAACAAATATTATTGTATTAGGAGTGAATATTTCAACCTAATGATTAAAGAATCAGAAAAAGGGAATAATTTTAAAAACGATTAATACATTTTAATTAAAGGAAAAAAAATTAAAGAATCAGAAAAAGCAAGTCCATATAAGATTACAAAATAACATTAAGTTATTCATAAACTTAAAATTAGTCCATTTTCAATTTTACTTTCTTTTTCTGCAATTTTACCAATAAGCTGCGTCATCTCTCCTAGCATGGAAACTAATGGGAACAATACGCCATCTCTCCTAAGTAGCAGATGCGCAAACCCTCCAATTTCGGTAGGAGAGATTGCGCGGCCTTTTATTTAAACATGGCCGCTACTAAAACGAACCGTTGATGTTCACATTGTAAGTCTACATTAGTAGCTTATGAGAAATTGTTTAATATTAAAATATTTTGTACTACTGACATTGTATGGAAATTCTGAAGAATAGCTATGAAAATTCAAGCATTTACTTTGGGAAAACATAACAAAATAGCAATGCTTTATCTTAGAAGCTCAAAACAATCAATGTGCACTTTCATGTAGACACTCCACTACTGCTGTTGTACAACTACCTGGAATTGTTGCAAGCTCACTCTATTCCTTCCCCCCGAAACTCTAAGTGCGCAATCTCTCCGACCGCGCCATCTCTCCTGGCTTTACCTTATGATCAACATTATACACATGTAGTATGCAAAAATTAGTTTAACTTAAAAACGCTTACCATGACTGAAAACGCAATTCCAGCAATTATCGCTTCTAGGACATCCAACCCAGGCATCCCGGGACAAAGAATATAGGTAAAACCATTTTTTTTTTAAATAATAGATTTTTTACAATTAATAATTTTTTTAGATTCCCCCTATCAACGCCAAAGAGCATTCTTATATTAAATATGTCAATTATATATTCAAATAAAATTTTGAAATTTATTAAAAGCGGCTATTTTGTATTGGCTTCGTGCCAGAAGTTATTAGCCGAAGAAATCGCTAAAAATTTCGTTATGTATAGAATTTTTTATTTTTTAACTCTGATAATTTCAGCGATTTTAAGAGCTGATTTCCATTACATGTCTGTTAAATATGTGTTTTATTTATGTTATTTTATTTATTGCTTAATGAAATTTTAATTTCGTTTTGGAATATTAGCTGGGAACAAATGCTGAACTTTTTATATTGTTTAAAGTGCAAACGGATTAATATTTTGCAATCGTCTGCAAGCGATAGACAAATATATATATTTTTTTTAATCATGCCTGAAGTTTAATTTAAATGCTATAAATCAATAAATATATAAAAATAATATAATATAATAAATCAATAAATTGCGATACAGTTTTCAAACAAATTGTGTTTGAAAGTAGATTTTTTCCTCTAGTTAACGGTGTAAAAATTAAAAATGTGTGATGTTTAGAAATTTAAAAATTTGCAGTAGCAAAAAACACAGAACCGAAATTTCATCGTCAAGTGTTGCCATTCGCAAAGTGATGTCAGCGTTACGCACGGACACCTTTGTCCTTTATAATATAGATACTTCGGATACAGCACTGTATCGGAAATCTTTTGTGTGTCCCTGTAAATCAGGCATGTCAAACACGTGGCCTGCGGGCCACAACTGGCCCGCCGACACCTTATCTGTGGCCCGCGAAGCCTTTGGCATTTTACCTGAGTTTAATTTAATTTTCAGAACACGCATTCTGAAAATACACTTTGCACGAACTCAATTGCACCAACCGTTATCTTACAGATGGCAAACATCAGAAAAACATGTATATATCAGTGTTACCAGTTTGGCGGGCTTTTTGTAGTTCAATGCTACTACTATTTTTGAATAGTAATATTTGTTTTATTTATTCTATCATTAAATAAGAAAATATTTCTCTTCAGAATGTGGTAGTATTCGGAATTGTAAAAGACCTGCTCATCTGCCAACAGTGATGTATAGAGTAGTGATGTATAACTCACTTTTACATGTTAGCATAAAAATAAAAACATGCGGAAGAAAGATAACCAATCGTAACGTAGTAAAATGCGGGATATTGAGTTTGAAAATTTAAAGATTCGTAAATTTTTTCAAGTATTTTAGATTTTTTTTTTTTTTCTGTCGAAAGTAATATTTTATTTTACTACTCTCCTCGATTTTACACTACTTTAGAAAATATTATGCTGTATTTATTAAATACTAAGAATTCTATTGTAAAATAATAAAATTCGGCACTAATTATGAAGAGTTGAAATATTTAAAAAATCAAAATATAAAACTAAATAGTTTTAAAAGAGTCGCTTTGAAAGTGACACAAATCATCACCTTTGTGCTTGACACAAAAACGCCGAATATGTTATCCAGGTTCTTCAGTTGGGCTTTAGCCGAACACAAGGATTTTGGATTTAAGTACTTTAATTATTTTCATTACTTAGCTTAATAATTGTGTGTGATCTTTCTTTCCTTTCTTTCATTTTTTATTGATATGTACACACATTTTATTGACATACTCTCATACATCCCAGGATTTAAAATATATATATATATGTGAAAGCTTTTTACTACCTATGAATAAGTATGATAAACTGAAAATGAACATCGCAGCTTTTTTTAATAGGTGATTTACATTACAATTATATTCAAAGAGAAACTGGAATTCGATGTTTGATATACAGACACGTTTGGAGATTGGAAATAATATAAAATTAAGAGGTGCTACAGCACAAAGTATAAAGAAAACTCACAAAAATCTGCCTGACACCGGAAAGATACACTGTCAGAATTGAAACTGGTACTTCTTAAAAGAGAATAAAAGTAGAGAAATGCATTGAAGAAAATGTATTTGCTTTATAAAACTGATTATTGTCTTTATTACATTAAAATATCCCGCGAGTCGAAATCATTCACTACGAAATTGAAGAAATTATGTCTAGAACAGTTAAAGAAATTTGAAAATACAGTAAGCATAAGTACCATTGCTAGAAAGATTTTTTTTTTTTTAATGACGGATAGATTTACAAAAGCTGGGTATATGCTTGGAAATATGGGTAGTGGATATAAACAGATCTACCTTCTTATACAGATATTTGACGGTTTCTCATCATAAAGTTTCAACTGTTAATTTCGAACTGTTAAGCAAGGTTTGGAGTTTCATTTGAAATTACAAAGCACTTCAGTAAGTTTCAACTTCAAGGGAAATTTCATTTTTTGTTATTTGAGAGTATTAGCGTTTTCAAATAGAATTTATTACTTTGATAACATTTAGGATACAACTTTTTAAAAAAATTCATTTTAAATGCTAGGTTTTATTACAACAGTCATCGGAGTAAAAATTTTTAGAATATACTAAAAATATATTAAAAATGAATTCAAAAGAAGATTTTTGAGTTTTAAAAATATAAAAATCTATTTCATCTATTTATACTTTACTTCTAATGATTGATGTTGAAATTATTCTTCAGAATTTATTACTGAAATTAACCAAAATACAGTGCGATTCCATATTAGAGCGAAAATATATGGATATGGGGTTTCCAAATTTATGTAATTATTAATCAATAGACGATTTTTTAAACTATAGTGTGCAATTAGGTATATTTTAGCTATGTTAGGTAACGCACTTTTATACCACATTTTTGCGTGGCTGCCAACCTTTTGTTATTTTTCAAGTCAAGTAAGCATAATTTGTACCAAAAAATGTAGTTAATAACTTAAATCAAACAAGTAGCGCATACGTACAAGACATACTTTATTAAATTAAATCAAACACGTAGCGCATAGGTACAAGACATACTTTATTAAATTCACTTTCCAATTCAAAATATGTTTATTTTTATTTTTTACTTGAAGAAAACACGGAAGACAATCAAGATGCCTTTGCTAAATCTTAGATTAAAAGACCAGCGTGTACAATCAATGTTTAAACTAGATACAATTTAGAAAATTAAATTAAATTTTATAGATTTGGTTGGTGAAAAATAACTTTGAGTATCTTTTCGAAAAACTAGATAAATTAAACTATGTATACTAATAACTTTGGAACTTTACGTGAATATTTCATTAACATGGCTGTGTTTTGTACGTACAAATTTTATTCTGTGCAATGGAAATAATATTATCTACTTTTTCTAATTGGCCCGCGGCTTTGTATATAATACTTAATTTGGCCCGCGGCGATAAACAAGTTTGACATGCCTGCTTTAAATGAACGTTAAATACTATGCACATCACATTCTACAGCAAGTATCTTTTAGTAAAAAAAAATTCAGTAATGTATATCAATTTCATTATATTTGAAATAGTGTCTCCTAATTAAAATACGTTGCAAACAGTTTTTCCCCGTAGTCTGTTATGTAACGGAATTTTTTTGTGTGGCCCTGTAAATGAATAATAAATGTTTTGCATTCAAATGAATAATAAATGTTTTTGTATTCTACAGAGTGCACGTTTTACGGCGCCTCAAAAATGCATATCAATTTCATTATGTTTGAAATAATGTAACATCGGTAAAATTCACTATAAACGGTTTTTACCCGATGACCATAATGTAACGGATTAATTTAGACTGTTTCTGTAACCGAACTATAAATGCTAAGCGCTTCATTTTCAATACCGATCATGCTATAGTAAACATCAATGTAATGTTATAGTAAACATCAATAACATATAAAAATTACAAGGCAATCTGGTTATATTTAAGAGAGTTAGACTACGGACAGGCGGGCAGACAAACCAAAGCCATAAACATTTTTCAACTATGTTGGAAAGCGTTAAAAAATAGCCAAATTTATAACTTAAAATAATTAAACATTTAGAGCAACGCTAAGAATTTTTCGTCAGGAAAGTGGGGGGGGGGGGTGCTCTGCTTCCCTAAGATCACCTTCCTAGTCAATTTTTGTTTTTGTTTGTGTTTTTCTTTTTATGTACATGTGTTTAAAATTTACTTTAAGTGGAGGTTTAGAGGGGAACAGAGACCCTCTGACTTAAAAAAAAAGTTCTGTTTCATTTCTCCGTGTTGAAAAATTCTGGCAAAAACTTGTTTTTAAATATTTAATTTTTGGAACTGTTCTGGTATATCTAAATTTCTAATTAAATTTTTAGCAGGACTGAAACTAAGCTGCAAATCTTTAAATGGCACTACAAAGGATGTGAATTTCTTTTTATTTTGCTAAAACAGTGTACAACCATCAGAGTGGGAAAAAAAGTGTCCTGGCCGGAGTTCGTGTATAGCTTTACATGTTGATATATTTAAAAAATATACTTCTATGCGGTGATCTAACGAAAGCATTTTAGTATACAGTGGGTGATCGGTTAACGAACTTAATTCGTTTCAAAACAATGTTCGCTAACCGAATTGTTCGTTAACCGATCACAGATTTAGTATTGTTTTGTATGGGAATTCAATTAATTCGTTTTTAAAAGCTAAACAATGTATAAAAATTTATAAAAGTTCTCCCTAAATTTATTTAAATTTAATAATAATAAAACGTACATTACTTACATACAGTCTTGTCCTTTCTTCAGTTATGCTTTTTTAGAGTTTGTGGGGCATTAAATATTTGACAAAAGTTTATTTTTTTCTTGCTGGAGTTTTAAATCTTCCCATTTTATTAGGATTAATATACGTCCGTATTTAACATGGACAGATCGTATTTTCACAGCTTTGTCCGTGTCGTGCCGTAATTAAAAAAAAATAAATGACATGCCCTTTGTAAAAACTTTTTGGATCACATATTCATAGACTACATAATTGAAGCATATCAGTTTATCACTTTGGCCTATCAAAAACTCCATTAGTTCTCTAAAAGATCGTGTTTACTCCAGAGCCCGATAAAGCTCAAGTGAAGCCTAGAGCCTGTTAATAAATTAGGAACTAAATTTCAGTTAAAATAATTAACTTCCAATTAAAAATATTTCTTTAGAAAGAGGTACAAAATATAAAAATTAATGTTTTTGTACTATTCATTCTAATTTGAGGGCCCTAAAATCTAAGACCCCGAACCCCAGGAAGCCCCTGAATTAATTAGGCCATAAATATACAACTCTTAAAATAGACCGGGAGGCGACAGCACAGACAATCACCTCATCGAATTCACGGCTGAAATTCCAGAATTAGTTAAAACTCGATTTGCATATTAAAACTCAATCGGTCTGCCAAGTCATATCTTGGTGGAAAATACGTGAAAATCCGATTTTAGCGGTTGACTCGTAGGTTTACCATTGTGTTTTCCTGCACCCAGTTCTCCATGTTTTCATACTTTTGGGTGCAGGAAAACACAATGGTAAACCTACGAGTCAACCGCTAAAATCTGGTTTTGACGTGTTTTCCACCAAGATATCACTTGGCAGACCGATTGCGTTTTAATATACGAATCGAGTTTTAACTAATTTTGGAATTTCAGCCGTGAACTCGATGAGGTGATTGTCTGTGCTGCCGTCTCCCGGTCTAAAACGTTCTCTATGTCGATAATAGATGGAATTAAATACAGCTCTGCAAAACTGAAACACATCATTGCTTCTTCTTGGCTTTGTTTTATGAGGTGTTCGTTATCCGACATAAAAGTCTCTCGCGAAAGTGTTCGTTAACTGATCTGTTCGTAAATCGAACAATTCGTTAACCTATCATCCACTGTACCTTATTTCATGATCATATTCTCCATTAAAAAAATACCAAAAAAACGCGGCTTAGGCTGTGAACCATAGACACATCTATTCCAAAATCTTTAGGCTTTCATTCTGCCGGCAACGTCCATCTATATTGGCATTTCCATCTTTAAAAAAATATATATCTAGTCCAAATTTTATACAAGATTATTTATATATATATTTTTTTACCCTTTTTGTGAATAATTTCATAATATTTTATTAAAACTTTTCTTTATAATTAAAAAAATTTCATGCCTTTGGTTCATCTGTTTGTCTGTACATGCTCTAACTTTCGTAAATATACTTGGATTGCCACGAAAATTTATATATATTAGTGAAGTTTCTGTTCCCTACCAAAATTGTTTTTTTGCAGCATTTATGGTCCGTTTATAGGAACGAGAGGAATTCAGGATCTACGGACGATGATGTCTTGTAGTACAGTCGGCCAAAAACAAAAGAGAACAGCCCATACCTTTTAATCACCAAATTGTGCCAGATAGCCATTCGATTATGTCATCTTTAAATGTATGTTACAAAAAAATAAAAGCTTACGTGGTCGTCTTCATAGTGAAACTGTACCAAACTCTGACATTTTTAATGCGAACACCTAATTTTAACAACATAATCACACATCTACAACATCTATCTATCTATATTATAAAGGACAAACGTGTCCGTGCGTAACGCTGACGTCATTTTGCGAATGGCAACACTTCATGGTGAAATTTCGGTTTTGCGATTTTTCCTACAGAATTTTTTTAAATTTCTAACAAACGCATATTTTCAATTTTTCCACCGTTATATAGGAAAAGAAAATCTACTTTCAAATGCAATTTGTTTGAAAACTATATCGCAATTTACTCATTTATTACAGCATTTAAATTAAATTTCAAGCATTATTCTATAAAAAATCTATCTGTTTCGCTTGCAGACGATTACATAATATTAATCCGTTTGCACGTTAAACAATATAAAAAGTTCAGCATTTGTTTCCAGCTAATATTCCAAAACGAAATTAAAACTTAATTAAGCAAAAAATAAAATAGTTTAAATAAAACACGAATTTAACAGACAACATATAATCGAAATAAGCGCTTAAAATCGCTAAAATTATTAGAATAATATTTTTTTTTTTTAAACTGCTGTAGATAACGAAATTTTTAGCGATTTCTTCGGCTATTAACTTTTGGCACGGACAATACGAAATTACCATTTTTAATAAATTTCAAAATTTTATTTGAATATTATAATTGACATATTTCATATAAAAATGCCCTATTATACTGTTAAAGGGCAATCTAATAAAAATTATTAAATGTAAAAAAAATCTATAAGAGTTTTCAATAAAAAAGTAAATGTTTTTTTTGTATATTCTCTATCCCGGGAAGCCCCGGTTGGATGCCCTAGTATATATAAAATCTTAATGTAACGATTTTATGAAACAATTTTATAAAACGTATTTATGAAACGTTTTTTGAATCTCTTAAATACGAGATTTGTAGAATTCTGATAGAAATATAATTTTAATATGTTATTTTAGTCACCTACAATATGATTTTTCTTGTAGATAGTGTGTATTGCACTAAGAATTATTTTATAGGGCCGCACAAAAGAATTCGATTACACTACCATCTAATGCAAAGTAATTACTTAAAATATTTTCTGTTATTATGTCATTATGTTGTTTGAAACGCCACGAAATTTGGACATGTTACTAATAACGGCATTTTCTCCATTGAAAATATGAGGTGTAACATTTATTATTTATTATTTATTTGATGCTTTCACGGGGCCATATAAAAGAGTTCAGATGCATGATTCTTTATTCTTTGACTTTCACTTAACTTATGATGTTTCGTGTATCTCTATATACAACTGTCTTCCTCTAACTTTTCGATAGCAATTTAAACTAATTTCTTACGAACGAATTTCGCTCAAATTTTCAGAATCTTCCGTCATGGTAAAATTTATGTTTAGATTAAAATTTTCTCATGATTGGTTCGTTTTATCTTGGTTGCGTCCCTGATGGTGAATTGCATAACTAAAATTTTAAAATGGATTTTTTTATGTATGTTTTTTTATATGGAAACGTCATACTGCAAATTAAAATTATGTAAGATCAACTCGGCTCAACTCTCTTTTTCACCGACAACGCCCCTTAACATGAAATAGATGGTCAAAATTTAAATAAAGTTTATTTATTTATGTTTCACTGTATGACAGCTGTGCTCAAGATGGAAATAGGTTGAACAGATTCGAGACAATATTATTTTTCTTTGTAGCACCCTTTGGAGGGAAATAGAATAAACTAAATTTAAATAAAATAGCTTTTTTATGTTTTATTTTAACCGTCTGACCCACGTTTTCCGTTCCCAGAAATCACATTAAAATGGTGTAGACAAAAATACTTTTAACAGAATTATGTTTTCAAAAGTATATTGAATGAAGGGATATGAAAGATATTATAGCACCAAACCGCAATTAAATATATATATGTGTGTGTGTGTGTGTATGTATGTATATCCTGAGATTTACACGCATTTTTATGAAAATACAGAAGAAAACTCAGACGGCCATATATCTTCAGAATAAACTTCTGCTACAGCCAAATTTAGGTTTTGATTAAAAAAAAAATTCTCGTGATTGATTCTATTTTTTTACGCTGATTAGGTAAAAAAAAATAGATATGGACTCCTAGTGGAAAATTTCATAACTGAAAGTTTAAAATCGATTTTTTATGTTTTCTCATATGACAACGTATGTACTCAAAGTTAAAATTAGACAGGTCAGATTCAACTGAATTTTCTTTTACTCTGATAACACCCCCTAGAGAAAAATAGAGTAACCAAATGTGGATGAAATTGATTTTTTATGTTTTACTGCATGAATCATACTCAAGTTAAAAATAGGTTGCACAGGTTAAACACAATCACATTTTATACCACCCCTGGTGGGAAATATGTAACTAAATTGAAATAAAATAGAGTTTAAACAAAATAAATCTTCAAAATTAAGGCTGCTGTATATATTTAGTCACTCTATTCAAAATAAACTTTAGCCACGTTAGAATTTGTGTTTCGATAGAAACTTTCAGTTGATTGGGGGTTTTTTTACACTGGTAGTGCACTTGGTGGTAAATTGCATAACTAAACTTTTAAAATGAGATCTTTTTTACTGTTTTCTCATATGACATCCATATTCCAAATTTAAATTAGCTTGGACAGATGCAAGAGTGTCTAATTTTTCTAAAGTGATTTAAAGTATAAAAAATTAGACATTTTTTATGCGTTAAACTCATACACACAAACATAATCTAAAGTTTTCCTTTTAACAAAAATTGATTAAAAATTTTTTCAGATAGTTAATATCCACGATATCTTGATGAAATTCTCTTTCATAACTGAAAAATAAAAAAAATAATATAATTTAAAAAAATTAAACTTTCTGACTTTATCAATTAAAATGCACTAAAATTTAGAAAACATATTTTATTTTTCAAACAGAAAGTAAACTGAGAATTTTTCTTTATCATTAATAACTTCCATTTACTAAAATTTTATCAGATATACACATTAATCTAGATTAATTTTAACACAATTATTCAAATTGGTAAAGAAATCATACGAGTTGTAATTTTCCAACTGGACGAAAAATGTCCGGGCCAGGATTCGAACCTGGGATCTCTTGGCTGAAGCCGCAGAATATTGACCAGATGCTATGATCAATAAGGTTAACTGGATGAATTATGCCCTCCAGATTCGACTGGGATAGCTCAGTTGGTAGAGCGTGGCGGCTTCAGCCAAGAGATCCCAGGTTCGAATCCTGGCCCGGACATTTTTCGTCCAGTTGGAAAATTACAACTCGTATACACATTAATGCCTAATGAAGCAGGACAACAAATTTTATTAATTATTTGTTATAAGGTCTTTTTCTTGTTAAAACGTCTTCATTATCTTTTTGTGAAAAGATAAATTCTCATATTTGTTTTCTCGCAACCATACCAGGGATCTGTTTAGGAAAAAATTGGGTCCTTTAAAGGACCCTTCACAATTTTTTTCATTTCAAAACAGGACCCTTCACAAAATTGTTCACCTTGAAACAGGACTCTTCACAAAACTATTCACATTGAAACAGGACCCTTCACAAAATTCTTTATCTTAAATATAGACCTTTCACAAAACTTTTTCCTCTCCAAACTGAATCTTTCACAAATTCAATCATTTAAAAGTAAAATCTGAACTGTCATTTTTGCATACATAAAGAAAATATGTGTATTTTACAAACATATATCTTCTTTAAAATGTATTAAACAAGAACTGGAATATAAAGATCATTTCCAATTCACAAAATTAGGACTAGATTTTTCACAAATTTAAAAAGCTGTTTCACAATTTCACAAAAACAGGACCCTGGGAGAAATGTCTGGACAGACCCCAGCATACACAAGAGGTTGATGCTATTGCCTGTTGTTGATGTGTACGTCTGAAAAAAGGTAAATATATGTAAGTTATTTGTAATATAGAAAACTTTTCATTTACACACTGATTGAAAAAATATATTTGTTCAACTTTTTAGTGAAATTTAATTGAATAAAACTCAAAGTTTTTAAAATTTGTATTTTATATTAATTATGATATTGTACGCTATTAAACCCAGGGAGATTTTAGTTCCCTATATGAAAGATATATCTGACTTCAGCTTGTCTACTTGTATGTAATTGTCGTACGACTATATATTTCAGAAAAAAAAATCAGTTCAAAATCAGCAAATCACTAAGCGATCGCCAAATTTGGCGAAAATATTGCGAAATATTGCGAAAATATTGCGAAATGTTACACAACAACTATGTCAACTTGGAGATAACATGCCAGATTGGCGAAAATCTTGTTTAAAACTCGTATTACAGTTAACTCTTTTATCCAATCTTAAAAAAAACACTTTAAATCTAAATTAATATAAGTTCCTTTCCTTTTTTGAACTCTGAATCCATTTCTTATTAAGAGCCTACATCAGTCACGCGAAAAAACGCTCCAGCTAATGTTAAGTGTATGGGAAGGTTACCGCGCGATTTCTCGCTCGCATTTTAATATTTTTAAATGATTTTTTTTGCATAGGATAGCTGAGGTCGATCTCTAACGTTGTTAGTTTTTACTTTTTCGATTTTAGTTCCAGTTTTTTTATATAAGGGTAATTTCACTTTCAGAACCGGTTCCAACCGGTTTCAAAATTGAAAATGTCCGCTTATAAAAAAACCGTAACCAATATCGAAAAAGTAAAAACTAACAACGTTAGAGATCGACCTCAGCTATCCTATGCAAAAAAAATCGTTTAAAAATATTAAAATGCGTGCGAGAAATCGCGCGATAACCTTCCCATAGACTTAACATTAGCTGGAGCGTTTCTTCGCGTGACTAGCGTAGGCTCTTAAGCAACGGAAAATTCTGTTGAAAGTAACTATGTACTCAGTTTTGAACTTGGCAAGATATATATATATTTTATAAAATATGATCGATTTATCTAACGTAATCGGATCTACTGCCAATGAATGACAAATTCAAACCTACGTATTTGAATTCGGCACACACTACTGCTTATCAAGCAATTGATTTTGAGTTTAATAAAAAACTCACCATTCTTTTAAATTCCAATTTTTTTTTAAGTCAAAGAAACATTCCAATGAGAACTTGACACCATTTTTCACGCTAATGTTTTTGATTTGACATTTGCTTTACAGGATTGTACAATAGAATATGTACACGATAGCATTTGCAATTGCTTCAAATGCATTTTAATGACATTATATTATTTCAAAATGAACGAAGTTCATAGGGGCTGAACATATATTACGATATCAACTTTTTCATAATTTTGTAAACCCTCACCCCCTTACGATATCATACGTTATCATTCATCACCCCCCCCCCCCCCACGCCCAATGATATTGTTGTAAATGTCTAAAAACTCTTCTTATTTTTACAATTTTTTCTTTTTATATATTTGCAGCAATATACAGATATGGCTTTTTCATTTATTATTCGCATATACTTTACTGATTCAAATGAAGAGAAGAAGTTAATAAAATCTCTATTATATATGAAATAACTTTAAATCATCTAATACTTAAAAGAAATAGTTACTATTTAAAAGTATTTGATAATAGCTTTTGTTGCATAATACATTCAACAGTAATATTTTTTCTTGCATTTGACCCCTGCACGGGCAAGTAGAATTTCTTATAAACAAAACAAGTTTGACAACATTCTTTCTGTTTTCTTTCTAGTATAAACACAAGTATCATTTCAAACATACTTCACACCTAGTTTCTCAAACAGCAGATTATAGCGCGCATATAGCAAATGAATAGGAATGTCATGTCAAATGTTAGAGTATTCCATATTTTGGACTGAAGTAATTTTATAATCATTTAACGGGTTTTAATAATAACTTAGTATTTAAAAAAAAAACTAGTCGTTGGGGGCCACCGTAATACTTACCCATCATGGATATGCATAATGTAAAATATTAAAATAAAAATGTGTAAACTACTTATAAAATGCATTGCAATTCAAATAAAATCGTGGCTTGATGACGTCACAAACTTTAAAGGCTCGATTACTGAATTGCTTGAAAGAGGTTTTTCCTTATAACTCCACAAATAATAATCCTATTAATTAGCGGTTTATTGCATCTGATTAAGCGTCAAATTTCCAATTAAAATATATCTTTGAAGTGAAATTTGGATGAAATACAGGGTCATGAAAAATCGAAGAGTGTGGCAAATAGGATTCCAAATATCTCGGCAACTAATTATCCGATCGACTTCATGCTTTATGTAAAATTTATGTTTTTTTATTTTCTTTTAAATTCATTTCTTAAAATAAACAATTTCGAAAATTTTTATATACCTTTTATCAGAACGAATATTTCGAGGGTCCGAATAAAATAGTTCCGGTTAATCGAGGTTAATGAAATGAAATAGGCTTCTTCCCATTATTACATACTAAGTACATACCAAATTGCAAGTCTCTATCTCAATTTTTTCGGGAGATAGAGCGTTTACAGACACACACACACACAGACACACAGACACACAGACGGACGGCAAAATTTTTTTTCTAAAAATATGTTTTTCGGAATCTCCAGTGTCTGAAACGTGTAAATCCGTCAAAAAAAAATTTTCGATTTTCAAAACGATTACAAGACTTACCCTATACTACGTATGATGGGTAAGTAAAAACGACAATTTTTATGTAAAAACATTTCAAAAAAATTAAAATTTTGTTTGGATTAATAATGATAACTATATGAAACGACAATAACCTCTCCCCCTAAATATATCATACGATATCAAGTGCCCCCCTCCCCCCTAAAGTGATAACGTTATGTATGCACAGCCCCAATATATTATGAAGCTACACCACAATATGTTCATTATACATGGCATTTGCAATTCATTTACAGTACCATTAAAATCATATTATCCTTTATGAACAGTTATTCTTAGAAGTGCGTTTGAATGCTGTTTGAACAGTTTATAAATACATTGAAATTTTAGCTATAGTCTTTAAAAAATACAAAGAACTTCAATTTAACTGAAAGTGTGTCTAACATCCGAGACTGTGCCTGTGAAAAATCTGAACTAATGCCAAAAGTCACCAAATGATTGCCTATATTGGTAACATTTGGTAAAATGCTGCCGCATTTGGCGTTAAAAATATACCATTAAATAGGGTAAATGTACCAATAGTCCGCCACTTAACTGCTTTTATATATAAATCTTAATGTAGAATTTTTAAAAAACGACATAACATTCTTAACAGTTATATATGTTAAAACATACGTTTCTTATTATGTTTCAGCAATTATTTTTAAAAAACACGGTAATAGTTTTTTTTAGACAAAGTTAAGTTTAAAAAGGGCAAGTTCTCCAATAGTCGGCTACCTTAAATCTAATGTTCGGCCATCACTGAACCAATAGTCGGCCACTTCAGGATTTTGTTTTACCTGAAAAACGACTCTAACAAATTTGACTAAATTTTGCATTCTACCATTTTCGGTTTTGAGAAGATGATTGATCTATCTCACATGTTCGAGAAAATTCAATTACTGGGTCATTTAGGATCAATGGGGGTAAAGCTAACTTTATTTTATTTAATAAATGGTTTGAACGATTTTGACTAAGTTTTATATCCTACAATTTTGGAATACAAGAAGACCATTGAACTGGGTCGCATGTTCGAGAAAATTTCATTAGTGGGTCATTTGGGAGTCACTATGGGTCAAATAAATTTTATCTAGGAAACGGATCTAACTATTTTGACTAAATTTTATATCTTACCATTTTGGTGTACTAAAAGACCATTGGGCTGGGTCACATATTTGAGAAAATTCAATTAGTGGGTCATTTTAGGGTCACTACGGGTCAAGCTAATTTTATCTAAAAACGGCTAAAACGATTTTGACTACATTTTGTATCCTACCGATTTGGTGTACGAAAATACTATTGGGCTGGGTCACAAGTTCGAGAAAATTCAATTAGTGGGTTATTTTGGGGGTCACTGCTGGTCAAGGTAATTTTATCTTATCTAATAAATGGTTTTAACGATTTTGACTAAGTTTTGAGTCCTACCTTTTTGGGATACAAGAAAACCATTTGGCTGGATCACAAGTTCGAGAAAATTCGATTAGTGGGTCATTTGGGAGTCACTATGGGTCAAGCTAATTTTATCTAAAAATGGTTCTAACGATTTTGACTAAATTTTGTATCCCTCCTATTTTTGGTACAAGAAGACCATTTGGCTGGTCACATGTTTGAGAAAATTCGATTAGTGGGTCATTTGGGGGTCACTATAGGTCAAGTTAATTTTATCTAAAAAACGGCTGTAACGGTTTTGACTATATTTTGTACCTTACCGTTTTGGGGTACGAAAATACAGTTGGGCTGGGTCACAGGTTTGAGAAAATTCGATTGGTGGGTCATTTTGGGTTCACTACGGGTCAAGATAATTTTATCAAAGAGACGGCTCTAACGATTTTGACTAAATTTTGTATCTTATCGTTTTAGGGGGTACGAAAATACCATTGGGCTTGGTCACAGATTTGAGAAAATTCGATTAGTTGCTCGTTTTGAGGTCACTACTGGTGAATGCATTTCATTGTGAATGAAGGTTGAGACAGTTGTTGAACAGTTGACAGTTAACGAAGTTGCAATGTTGACAATATTTCGCCAACTTCGCTAAGTTTGGTGAAAGTTTTGCGACATTGGCGAGTTTTAGCATGAAAGTCGACTTTCAAGATTACTAATGCCAAAGCACATGCTTACCGTCAAATGAAAGACTATGTCAAGTTTCCGAATTTTCGCAAAATTATGGCGACATTTGGCGAACAGATTGGTTTTCAGAATCTGAAGGAATTTTCTAGAAATTCCCACTAACAGCGAGGATAAATGATTCAACCAATCAGAGCCCATAGAACGTTCTCAAAAACAGAATTTAACCAATCAGGGTACATAGAACTGATTGTTATATGTTGTACAGAGAATTTATTGTTATATCGTGTTGAACACAAAGATAATTTTAGCGAGCAGAGCTCGGTCTTCCCAGATGGTAGCAAATAACTTAAAGTAGAACTTTTTAAAAACAGCAAAACATTTTTAACAATGTCATGTATAAATTCATACTTTTGGGAATTCTTCTGGGAATCTCAAGTTATATCTCATATGTGTTACTTTTTAAAAGTAACGTCAATCAAAAACATCAGTCATAAACATTTTTTTTAAAGTTTTGATATTATCTCGTAAATGATTACTTTATGAGTGTTAAACTACTAGAAATTAATAACACAATACCTCTTTACATTTCAACCAAATTGATTTTCTGTGTAATGTAAATCTTAACCCTTTCAGGGGCAAGCACTTGTGCTCCTGTAACGTTGAATTCCCACCGGAATTTAGGAAAGAATTTAGTTCAAAATAAGAATAAGCAATTTTTCAACTTTTTCTCGTCAAAGATAAAAAAGTCCTTCCGGCCTGTACCGGGAGGAAAAGGTAGCTTTCCTATATCTTCGTTTTAAAATTTTAGCTACTGTTACACGAAAACAGCAAGTTAAAATGCAAAGAAAACGTTTACAAAAGATTCGTTACTACTGAATTTGAATAAGAAATTCGCCAAATTATTGAGCAACAGCCAAATTGGCTTCATTTATGAAGACTTATTTTGGTCGCCAAATTTGGCGATATTTCGCCAAATGTCGCCATGTTTGGCGAGAAATTGGCGCTAACGGATATGAATATATAGTTTTATACGTATGATTGGAAAAATTATTTCAACAATGAAAATTTTTGTAATGTGCTGTCTTGTTTCAAAATGTCAGCCACCCTAGAATTTCAAACTGCTCTATCTCAGCCATTTTTTAAGATAGAGGTAAACCAAAAAATGCTCTGGAATCCTCGTATCAAGGCCTAACATGTAATTAAAAAATAAATTTGAATTTCTAACTTTTTTGTATATTTATTTTAGATTTTAAGTTAATTTAAATCTTTAAGTGGCCGCCATCTTGAAACAAAATGGCGGACCAAGCTGGCCAACGAACTCGGTCGAGACATTGGTGAGCTTAATACACACAATTAGTTTCATCAAAATTGATTTATAAATACGAGCGTTATCGTATGACATAGGTCAGATATATATATATATATATATGGAGATATATATATATATATAAATCAACATTTGAACGGAGGGTGGTTTTGGGGTCTGGGGGTCATGATCGGTGAAAATATATCGAAATTTTCCGGAACTGCTTTCCTCCGAACGGCTGCAATAGGTAGCTTTATACTTTTTTGTATTGAAAGCTACCTAAAAGTAAAATTTAATTAATTTAATTAATTAATGTACCTTTATACACCATAAAAATCAAAACACCGAGAAAAAATAAGTGGGAAAACATTAGTTTACTATATTTAATGGTCATTTGTGTACGGATAAAGGCTGAATATGAAATACTTCCATTTCTTATTGGAAATCCTGTTTCTGTATTACTATCATTTGAATTAAATATAATGTTTGCTCGTATCTATGTTTATACCTTTGCTCAAAAAAGTTGTTCCTAACATGGTATGAAAAACTATTTAATTTTACTTTTCTTTTAAATTAAAAAAAATTAATTAAAAAGACAAATATTGTTCTTCTACATCTATGTCTTAGTTAGTTCTATGCCAAATTTAAAGATTCTAGGCTGACATTTTTTGAGAAATCATAGTAAAAATATAACTGTAGAACGTTTTCTTCCGATTTCACCTATTTGAAAATCTTTAAAATAGAGGCATCTTTAGGAGCATCACGTCCCATAGAAATTTGCATGTCGAATTTAAAATTTCTAGCATCGACAGTTTGGGAGTAAAATCATAATTAGAGAGCGCTTTCCAATAGTTTCTTTCTTTTAAATATCAAATACTTTGATGAACGTTCGTAATGAGCATTCATGTCTTAAAATCTATCACCATAAGGAGTTTTTTTGCTCTTAGTCTTAACAGATTCAAAGTAAACGGGATTTTAGAACATTTTTCATTCTATCGGGTCGTCTGTACAGAGATAAAATATAGCCTATTTTTAAGTGGGGAACGGCATAATTTTTATCACAGGACAAGAGTTGAGATCGTTTCTGTAGTACAAAAGAAATCGAGATTTTAAACCCTATTCTATTCATTTCACTCTTTTAAATTTCGAATATGTTAGAATATGATCTGCCAGCGTTTACATCTTAATCTAATTTACATCTTAAAAGTAAAAGCCATGTAAAATTTCATGTATCTAGCAGTCAACCTATCAACTCCAAATAAATCATAATCACAAATCATCATGTGTTTTACGTTCTTGAGTGACAGTGTTATTTTGTAAAAAATTTTGAATTCGGTTTTGTGGATCAAAAATTTGGATTTTAGAACTTTTCTATTCATTTCCCCATTTTAAATTTAGATTTTTGTTTAAAAAAAAGCTACTGTGTGCAAGCATTTGCGACTTAAAAGTAACCCCGGTGTCGAATATCAATTTTCTATCCCTATTAATTCTAAGTAAATCATAATTTAGAATCATAAACAACAATTACTGGTAATTTCAATTTTTAAAATTTCGAATTTTATAGAAACCATTCTTTGCGAGAGTTTACATCTTAAAAGAAACCACCATGCAAAATTTGAAGTTTCAAACTCAACAGTATTACAGAAATTGCAATTTTAGAAAATTTTTAGTTCCTTTTAATTTTCGAATTTTTTAGAAACTGTTCGGGTACGATCATACCACTTACTTTTTCCATGTCTAATTTCAAGTTTCTATTCCAAAATTTATAAAAAAACACCATAATTCAGAGCATTTGCCTCTCATTTCAGCATTCTAAATTTCCAATTTTTTAGAAACATTTCTTAGCGGGTCATTCATGTCTTAAAATTAACCACCATGCCAAATTTTAAGTTTCCAGCACAAAAACTATCACAGATTTCGAAACTTTACAACGTTTATTTGTTCCCGTACCCTTTGAAATTTCGTATTTTTTAAGAAACTATTTTGTACCAGTGTTTACATATTAAAAATGACAGAATTGGCAAATTTTAAATTTCTATCCCTAGTAATTCCATATAAATCGTAATTTAGTATGTTTTTAGAATGTTCACAGTTTTTTCATTTTCTAAAATTCCCCCTTTTTTTAATTGTCCTGATCCAGAATTTACGTCTTAAAAGTAACAGACATGTTAAATTTCAAGTTTATATTCCTAACAATTCTACACAAATTGTAATTTAGAACTTTTTCCACTCATTTCACACTTTTAAATTTCGTATTTTTTAGAAAACAACAACTATGCCAAATTTCAAGTTACTAGTTCCTTCAATATCACAAAAAGGGCAAGTTTATAATGTTTTTAGCTCATCCATCTACTTGGGAAAAGTGGCTCTGACGTAAAATATAGTCTCTGTCGGAGCAGAGACTGCCACCTTTACTTTTGAAATTCATTCAGTAGTTCTAGTAGTTTCCCTTACAAACAAACAAGCACGTAAAAAAAACGTTTCTTTTTTATAATATTAGTATAGATGTAGAGATACAGTTATATCTACCAAACAATGAAAAATAAACTCAAAAAAGTACAATAAGTTATGTATTCAGTATTCAGCTCCTGGTGGTTTACTATTGATAGAAGCAAAATGTAATACCCAATGGTCGGCCCCTGGTGGCCGACTATTGGACATGTAAGCAAAATTAATACCCAATGGTTGGCCACATTAAAATTAAATAAAACCAACAAATTTATTTACTTTTTATACTCAAAAACATTAGTTTATTTACCCTGCTACTATTCGAGGCTTATAATTTTAGAAAAAAATAAATAATTAATTAATACTTGCCTTTTAAAAAAATTGCCATCAGTTAACAAAAAAATAAGAAAAATAGCGATTTGACCTCTACCTTGAAAAAAATGGCTGATTACTAATTCAATAAAAATACCCACAATTCTTTGGTGATGGTTTATGACTTATGAAAGATGGCTACATATAACCAAATTGTAATATTTCATTTAGAACCAAAAATAAGCTGTTCGTAAGGCATTTTATCTCAATGTGGCCGACTATTGGGGGGGTGGCCGATTATTGGTACATTTACCCTATACCGCCAAATTCGCGATAACACGTTTATTTGGCGAAATTCCTATTCAAACATCAACAACATATTAACAATTACCTCTTTTCTGCGCCTATTACAGTATTCTGTAATCGAGACATTTTGATCGGAAAAATTTCAACTTCTGATTAGTAAACATATAGGACAATATCTCAAGTATATTCTAAAAAGTACATTATTTTTTCAAAATTCGTAAAATTTCCTCACTTTTAAAGACTGTATGCACCAGAACTATTTTTTCCAGACAAGAGGCAGTGTTGCTTTGAATTTAAACTCATTTCTAATCCAAAGAAAATTTTAAATTGTGAATATGGAAATAACTACAAATAAGCAATTTATTTCTTATAAGGTCATTGTGCCTGAATGTGACGACCCATTAATGCAACAATTATTTTTTACTTAAAATATTAATGCAAGAATCGAATATAAATGCTATGTAATGAAACATCCAAACTTCAGAAACATTTCACTGAATTAAAAACGTTTTATTTTAAATGTACTCCCATTTCAATACATAATCGTTCAATATTCATCGCCCCTATTACTTCCTATATGCGACGAATAATCCCAAAAAATTATCAAAATTTCGTTTTTTACTTTCTTCTATCTTTACAAGAAGAAAGTATTGAATTCATGAAAATTTTCAACTTCCAGTTTTCGACGGATTTATACGATTTAGAAGATCCTGAACACGATTTGACTGTTTTTAGAAAATGTCTGTCTGTGAGTCTGTGACTCTGTCTGTCTGTCTGTATGTATGTATGTGACAAAAACATTGTGGGCGCTCTATCTCAATAACTAATGATCGTAATTTAATAAAACTTTATATTCAGTTAGTTCCTGATATAAATTGGTGCTGATTAGTTTTTGGCGAAAATCACCCAGTAGGTGGCGCTACTATGCTGCATTTTTCGCGATTTCCGCAATCGGTCTATTTCAAGAACTAATGCACTTATTTTCATCAAACTTCAGATTCAGTTAGACCTTGACATAAATAGACGCTTATTACGTTTTAGTGTAGATATCCCAACAGGTGGCGCTGCTATGCTACTTTTTGCATGATTTTCACTATAGCTGTATCTCAAGAACTAATGCACGGAATTTCATCAAACTTCAGATTCTGTTAGACCTTGACATAAATAAATGTTGATTATGTTTTGGTGTAAATAGCCCAACAGATGGCGCTGCTATGCTACATTTTTCATGAACTTTACGATAGCTGTATCTCAAAAACTAATCCACGGAATTTCATCAAACTTCAGATTGACTTAGACGTTGACATAAGTTGTTGTTGATTAGATTTTGGTCTAAATCTCCCAAAAGGTGGCGCTGCTATGCTGCACTTTTCAGGATTTCACGATTTAGCGATAGTCATATATCAAGAACTAATACACGGAATTTAATAAAACTTTAGATTCAGTTAGAACTTGATATAAATTGGTGCTAATTCGTTTTTAGTGTATGCGAAACCTGTGTAAGATAGAAGAAAGTTTTGGGATTGGCACATCCGACTAGTTTAACTTGGAATATCAAATAACTGTATCAAAGTCAAGGCTTTGAACGTCTGTTTCATTTACCTGAAGTGGAAGCTCGTTAAAAGGCGACAAGTTTTCAAATTAGAGTTCAAAAATATTCTGCGCATTTTGATGATTGATTTTTTTTCAGAGATCTATTAGCGACAAACTGAATCCTTCAAATGCGTAGTGACTTTTACAAGATTTACTGAGATATTGTATGTGTTATGTGTTATTTTCTTATATTGTATTAAAATTATGTTTAAAACAGAAATTGTGTTTAATTAAGCTTTGTTGAGTTAATGAATTAAGAATTTCCACATGACCATGCAATAGTGTTTTTCTTTGACCGGGTACTTAAATATGTGTTTTAAAGAGGCTGTATCTAAAACTGACTGTATTGAATGCCTTTAATCTGAAAATACTCGAAATATCTTAACGAGGTAATACCAAACTTATGAAATTAATAATATCACAAATGGACGTTATAGAAGGCAGTGGATTAAGTGCTTATGGCTCTGGTGCAGGTGTCATACGCAGTAGATAAGTATACATTATGACATAAGTTTAAGATTTTAAAAAAAAGTTTATACTAGAAATAATAGAGAAGGGAAAGCCCGCTAACAGAGAAGTGTATTATGGTGGGAAAGAAAATTGGCTAATTAAAATGGATAAAGATGGTAATGCAAAAATGCTTCTTATACTGGGTTTCCGTGGATTATTGGGACAAACTTTAAGGGGAGGTAGGGGACATCACAAGGATGCAGATATGCGTAGCAACCCATGGTCGGAAACGGCTTCGTTTGCCGTTAGGTGGTGTTGTTCACAAGAGCATTGGAGGAAACCAGCGTTCTCAGATTTGGGAATCTTTTAACTCAGAATTCGTACCAGAAACTGTACATAGCATGCTTGATTGATCAAATTAAAGATATTTACAGATTTTAACTCGAAACGCTGGAGGAAACAGGCCTGTATTGCCGTAATCATTTGAGCTGTCATCGCCCGCAGAGGAGTCTGCAACGTTTTACGAACACCGACCTGGCAGATATGCACCTGATTTACGAATTGGCACACGGAAATGCACGAGCATCAGAAAGATTGTATGGCGAAAGGTACAGACAGAGAAATGCACCGGAACGCCGGATGTTTATGAATTTGGATCACAATTTGTGTGAATACAGATCATTACTAGGTAAAAGGCATAGTGAGGGCGGGCCACGAGTGACTCGAACTCCCAGCATGGAGTAAAATGTGTTGGATACTGTTCGAAGGAATCAGAGTACCAGCGTACGAGGATCTCTGAGTAGTGTTCATCGTGTTTTGAAACGTGAAGGCTTACACCCATACCATCTGCAAAGAGTACAGTCACTGTTCCCCACAAATCATCCTGCGCGTGTGCTTTTTGCACGGTGGTATCTCGACCAATGTCGCCAAGACGCACATTTCCCATCCTACGTTTTATTTACGGATAAGACGTACTTCACGCGAGATGGTGTGTTCAACCACCACAATGCGCATTTATAGGCTAGTGAGAATCCCCATGGCGTGAGACCACTTGCTGCCCAACATCGCTTTTCAGTGAATGTTTGGGCTGGTGTGGTCGGCGACCTCTTAATTGGGCTTTACTTGTTGCCAGCATCTCTAACATCTGCAGATTATCGTATCTTTTTGCAAGAGGTGCTACCAAGCTTACTTGACACTATACCGTAACATGTCAGATGCCATATGTGGTTTCAATATGACGGGGCACCTCCCCATTATGGCAGATGTGTTCGTGAACATTTGAATCAGGTGTTTGGTCACCGAGGGATTGACCGTGGTGGACTGGTTCCCTAGCCACCACGCTCTCCTGATTTAAGCAGCATAGATTTCTTTCTTTGGGATGCACTGAAAAGTGTTGTGTACGCAAAGCCTGTGGATTCCGATATGGATCTAGTTGCAAGACTCTTCTGTGCTGCTGCGGATATCCAACAAAATCCAAGTGTATTTGAGCGAGTCCGCAAGTCCATGGTACGACAGTGTAATCTATGCATCGTTAGCAATGGTGGAAACTTTGAACATCTTTTGTGACATTTTCACATATCATCTACCATAGCACATCTAATATCTTTGACCAATAAATTATTTCAGATAATCTGTCTTGTGTCTCTTCATTTCTTGTACCTGTCATACTGCTTTCCCATGACGTTTCCGACCACGGGTTTCTATGCAAATCTGAATCCGTGTGATGTCCCCTACCTCCCTTTAAAGTTTGTCCCAATAATCCTGGGACACCCTGTATATTGTGGTATTCACAGAGAGTTCTTACTATACAGAAAAATTTCACTTGTTATTAACGAAGAACTGTAATCTCTCGTAAAATGTATTCAATGCGAGTCTCTTTTTAAATAATAAGGATTATATATCATATAGAGAGAGGGGGTGGGGTATCATGATGCTTAGGTGGGGCATGGTTAAAAAAAGTTTGGGAACGACTGGTGTAGGTTCATACCTTCCAGAAACCAAAAATAAAATACTAAAGGCTTACATGAAAGACAAAAAGCAAAAATGAGTGGAAAGAAAGCTGAAAATCAAAATAGTTTCTTAAAATATACAGTAATAAACGTTGATTTGGTAAAATTTATGTTGCATTGATCAATCATTAGTTACTTCTTGTTTTATACATGGTCACATTTAAAAGTGTTCGAAATATGAATGTTGAAACCTTCATTATTTAATTATAATATATTCAATATTCTGTATCTCAAAATTATTTTTTATAATTTAAGTTGTTATTAAATTAAATTAATATATTAAGTAGTTCAGTATTGTGTTTCAACTTTCAGTTTTATCTACTTCAATTATTTATTACACTTTTCAAAAATTTATAGCAGTTAAATAAATATTTTAAGATGAATTGACATGCATAAAATGCATTGTCACATTTTGATATACTTTGGACTCCTCATTTAGGTTTTAACCACTATAAATATGACAATCGTATATTGATTGCTTATATTACAGATAATGATTCAATTTCTACAAAACGAATTAGTTTTGAGTTAATGGTACCGTATTCATTTTCTGCTTAATAAAATATATATTTATTTAATAAATATTGATAAAATGCCGAATTTATCCTAAATGCGACAAAACTATGGTAAATCGCGTCTCATTTAGGCACAATGACCTTACTTAAAAATCAGCCAAGTTGTGACATAAACCAGCCAAACGCAAAATATATGCAATTAATCAGACTGCCAGCGTGTCCGTTCATACGCATTTTTTTAAATATCCCCTTTTTAAAATTTGTTATTAAGGTAGATTAAAGTATGTTTCCACCGAAATCACCCTCTCGTGGAGATCCAGCCGTTAAGCATAGGAACTTTTCTCCACGAGGGGAAATGTTTATTGAAAATTTCTATTTTAGAGTACAGATGTTGAATATTACATTAGAGATTAAAATAAAATTAGTACAAAGTTACTTTTTACAATACTGGTTGAGATCACAACATTCTTAATACTAAAAAATATATATATAAGAAAAAGTATAAAAGAAAGTAAATAATACTGTGTGATACAGCAATAATACTACCATAATACTGAATAATACTGAAGTAGATAATAATATTGGATAGAAGTAAGTACTAAATGAACAATAATGAATGAATAATAAAACTAGAGTAAACAAGCATAAAATATTAGCAAATTAAAATGTACAAGAAATTTCAATTCAGCTGGGACTAGCCTTAATACTTAAAAGACATTCAATATTAATACGTGAACAGAATTAAAACAAATTGGAGAATATGCTAACTTAATATAAGAATTAACGAAAATTACCTATGCTGTTGAAGGGCCCAGCTGGAAAGGTATATAATTACAGAATAACAAAAGGAAATATTTAAATTTAAACAAAATAGTTTCAATACAAAAAAAAATTACAGAAGATTAAACTTATATAATAAAAAATAAAAATATATATCAAATTGTATAAGAACTTTTACACCTGTTACTGATTTTAAATTTCAATTTAGTCCTACTAAATCTTTCTGAATTCCTTATTCTTACAAATTTTATAGTCGGTTTAAGTTACAACCGACTTTAGTAAATTTTAGTAACTTATTTTTGAAGAATTACTCCTCACTTTGAAGATTTCATATTGAAATATTTCACAATTATTGCTGGATGCTGCATGAAAAGTTTAAATTGGTGTAAAGTCTTTATCATGTGAATGGGAACTGTTGTATCTTACACAATTTATAAATTTATGGCAATCAGAATCGTGTTGAAGTTGACATTGTCTGAAGTAATGGGAAGACATGACATCTGGAGTCATGGGAAGATATCACATCTTATAGGATTACTTTCAGAGCATTTATTTGCTACATGACCGTAGAGCTGGCATCGGAAGCACCTTTGTAAGCTAATATATTTCTTTACAATGCTAAATTTTAAATCATAATTAATTCTGCCGAATTTAAGTAAAATATTTGCTGAAGAAATGTCTGTTTCAGTTATCTGGTTGTAATATTCGCCCTTGTTGATTCTCTTAGCTAAATTAAGTTCCATATTATCTTTTAAGTGCTTTTTAAGGATGGATTTAAGAACTTCTTCTGTTATCGAATGTGGAATTTTAGAGATTATTAATTTCCTTTGTTGAATTTTTAGTACGAATTTTCTATTTATCTCTGAGTTAAGTAATTTTGTTCTAAGGTTATTAAAATCTTCAATGGTGTTTAATTGAAGTTGTAGTTTTCCATTCGTCAGTTTCCTGCCAGTGCAATACTTTAGTTCTTCCAATTCCAGTGATTTCAATTTATTTATTGCTTCTTCTATTGGGAAAATTGTTTCTTTTTCTTTTAGAAAGAAATTACATAACCTTTTTGGGGGATTTTTATTATCATTTTGTCTTTGATCCTTTATTTCTTGCTTCAAGTTATCTAATTTTTCACTCATTTTGTCAAATTTATTCCAGATTCCATCTTCTGCTGACTATTGTGTTAACAAAGTATTAATAACTATTTGTTTTGATGAATTTTCCTCTTCCAATTTCCTTGATTTCTATTCTATAAATTCAATCATTTTTTTTTCTCTTTCTTTCAGTGATTCAGTCAGTTCCATTACTGCTATTATTTTTTTCATCTCTTAAGTCAGCCAATTCTTCATACTTTTCGTCCAGTGCACTTTGTGTACAACGCAACTCAAACTCAAAATTTTGTATACAGTCCGCTTATCTAAGAACAAGTTTGCAACGCGTAAGTCGATTGAAATTCTGGGGATTGACGCAAGAAAGACGCAGAAGTCACAGCCCCCTCGTATAAATATAAAATAGTTAATGTAATTGGCGAATGTTATGATTTTTTTAATTAAAGAAATGAGCTATTTTACGCTTACTTACATTTGATCTAAAACCAAAAAAACATAATCGTCCTTAAAAAACAAAAGACAGCGCAAACTCTTATATATATATATATATATATATATTTTACACATGTCATTTTCCTCATTCTTTTATTATCTGCGCAATATGAAACATAATCTATGCATAATGTATCAATGCATTCCTATAATATCTTCTAATATTCAAAATTAAAACAACCACACAATTAAATTCCTTAAATCAGCTCCAACTAAAAAAATTCCAAAGTGGAATCTACATTTTATAGCTTTTTATTTGGTACCTTGGAATCATTATTAATATATGCTAGACAACATTGTAATTTCTTAGACCTAGTCAACTGTTTAAAACAGTAAGTATTTACTCTTCAGCGAAACACATTTCTTAAATAATACTAGCTACATAGTCATCCTATGTGTTGCGATTGCATTGTATTACATTTTTCGAATTTTTGGGGAAAAATAAATCTAATTTTCTTCTACATTAAAAAATATATATATATTTATATATACGTAGTATTAGTTTTATTAAATTTCTTATAATAAATGTAAGAAATCATACTTTAAAATGTAGTTTTCACTGCATATTACGAAAATTATATTTTGCAATTATAGTACAGTGCCTTTATAAAAGAATGGCAACATACAGGTAAACAAAAATCAGAAATTTGATTTGTCGAGAGGATTTCGGATAAAAAGTTGGGGAGCTTGCCATTATACCTACCAATCTGAGTGTACACCATGTACGTCTGTCATGTCGCTCTTAAAATGAGACTCTAAATTATAGTAAAACGTTGCACAATGTGCGATTTAAATGACGTTATTTTCAAGCTAAATTTGCCAAAACATTTTGTTCTAAAAATTTATGTAAACTAGTGGTATGAAAATGACAGCAGCGTTGGATTTGCTGCACTTATTCCGCTGTCAGATGCTATTTCATACTACCTATAGATGCTTTTTAATATTGTTCTCCAGAATCCTGAAAACAGAATGCTTTATTGGGTGAAAAATGATATCATATTTAATATGAATCATGTACTATTTTAATTCTTAAATCTGAAATATGTTTGTATGCATAAAAGCATACAAAAATATCAATTAATTTTTGAAATATTACTGGTGGCAGAGAATATCATGCTTTTTCATTGATCACTTTTTAATTCTTTAGTAGAGTCATATTGCTTTTCATTCTTGTATACTTCGCGGATTAAGATACCTAAAATGTTCTCAATTGAATTTATATATGTCCGGGCTTAAACCTGGACAATCTAAAACGTTAACATTTTGCGCGGTAAGCCACTGTTTTGTACTTTGTAGAGCTATGGATTATGGGCATAATGGACCCCTAAGACTTCACCAAATGGGAGCAGATGTTGTTCTAGTGTCTCTTGATACTTTGTTGGATTTTGTTTCTAAAGAGAAAAGCCAGAGAGATATGGCGATTAATTTTCTTTCTAATCTCTAATCTTTCTATCTCTAATTTTTAAAGTCAATTGCTCTCTAAACCACTAGAGACTTACCGCTTTCTCTCCTCATGTCAATAGCAATTCTAGCCGTTAAGGCCATCCAAACTCCATTTTTTTTCGTCGCTGAATAATACGTTGAACCATTTGTCCCCGCACGACTTGTACTTTCGAGCACAATCCATTCTGCCCTGATTATGGTGCGATTTTAGGCGCGGTTGCAAGACATTTTACTTTAGGCATCATTGTTCTTGCATTCTCTTATGCGTCGGTGTATTATTCCTTTAAGACATTGACACTGACATTTTTAATTTGTTTTAAGGGCATATTTTGTTTTGACATCAACATTTCAATTTCTCGATCGGTCTGATTACTTGTTACACGTAGACGTTCGCATTATGGTTTTCGATCGAAATTGTTATTTCTAGCACGTAATTTGTATATCCCAGGCTTTGGACATTTTAAAATTCTAGAAATTTCAGTAAAGGACTTACATTTCGATTTCAAATGAAAAATAAAATCCTTCTTTGTAAATTCCATAGCCTTCGGCAGCTTAAATAACCAATGGAAACTGAACATTCGCTGTTATGCCCCTCAGGGAAAACAGTTGGTTTATTGGAACGATTAATTGGATGAAACCAATCAGCATTTGTTAACATTTTCATAATGTACCTAAACTTTTGAGACTTTAGTTTTGTAACAGAAACGGGAAAAAAATGCGTCATTTTTAAATAAACAGTTGTGGTGTAACTATTGTAATATCTCTAAATGTGTTTCATTTCAATTACATTTTGAGTACTTTTCGTGAAATTATTTCATAAATTTCTCCTTCCAATTTTATTATCATATTTTAATGTGTGTCTAAACTTTTGGTAGTATATGTGACGTTGTAGTATATATGTAGTACAGTGATAACCTTTATGTGAGATTTTTTATGAGCTATAATAATTAATCAATTTCAGCTTTTATTCTACTCATTACATGATCATATGAGTAATTCTCAGAGCGCATTTTTTATAATTTTAGGTACGCTTTTTATAAAATGTATTAAAGATAGAGGTGAAACTTGACATGCTTGTATGAGTAATTTGTTTCTTTAAAACTATAAAATATTATGAATATAACTGTAATATTACAGAAAATATACTAAAATAGGAACAGATGCTTTACACTCACGCAAACAAATAAACATAAGTTTGGCGACTTTTTGGTTGGTGCGATTTTTAAGACCACACCAAACGAATAACTTAATACAATAGCTAAGTTGCCATTAAAGGAAAAAATCCCCTAAATTTGGCGACTTTTTTCCTTTTTATAACCGATTAAAAAAAAAAATCTGTGCGTGAGTGTATGACATCATAGCCCTAATATATATATATATATATATATATATATATTTAGATTTTCTGAATTCTTTAGCAATTATTTTTTAATTCATTTATTTTTCTGAATATCAAAAAATACATTTTCTAACTATTAAATGATATATTTTTTAAATTCATGTTTATAGAAATAATTCATGTAGTTAACTACAATTCATGTAGTAATCTAATTTTAATACTTGCTTTTTTTTTTTAATATGTTGGACTACCGTTTTATGTGGTACTACTATCTAAAGACTACTCCTTTTAAACAATTAAAATTTGAATATTATGAATGCGTGGGAAATTTTCTATGGAAAAATTTCAAAGTATTAAAATTAGATTTATTCAATTATCGATACTGGATTATCTTTGGTTTCATGTTTGCCCCAGGGTTGGTGGCTCACAGAAATATATTCCATCTTGTGCTGCGTTTGTAGCCTTTCCAACATGTTATAGTGAGAAGCGCCGAGCTGTGTGTCGATCCAAGTGGTTCAGTTGGTAGAACATCAGTGCGCTATACAGATAACCCGGGTTTGAGTCCCGGCTTGGATACTTTTTCACTATGTTGGCTATACGCCTTTTAAGCAATTAAAATTTTAATATTATGAATGCAAAGTGTGAGAAATTTTCTATGGAAAAATTTCCAAGTATTAAAATTAGATTTATTCAATTATCGATGCTGGATTCTCTTTTGTTTCGTGTTTGACCCAGGGTTGGTGGCTCACAGAAATATATTCCATCTTGTGCTGCGTCTGTAGCCTTTGTTGGCTATACGCCTTTTAAGCAATTAAAATTTGAATATTATTAATTTTTTAATTTGCTAATAGTATTTCTAGTAATTTTTTTACATTTTTGTATGATTTCTAAGGTATGTATAATTTTTGCATTCATTAATGTACTTCAAAAAAAATTGTTGATTTTATGGTATAATACTGGCAGATGGAGTGCCAGTATTATATCGTAAAATCAACATTTTATTTTATTTTATTTTTTTTGCAGTGGGCAGGAGAAAAAAATCAAAGTCTAATTATTTGATGGAATTCCTATTATGTCACTTTGTTCACTTTCTGTTTAGTCTCTACTTGGATAAGAATCGGATCAAGAACAAGCCAACTCGAAAATCCCCATTTCCTCATTCGATTGTCTATATTCGCAGATCTATACATGATTTTATCTTTGCCTACCAACATCCCAATTAAAAGCAATATACTTAAACACGCTGGTGATTATTACCTAAGTGTTATTCGACAGTAGTAAGTCTGCTATAATCGCAAGTGCTGGTAAGTTCAATGGCATCACCAGCGTTATGCATTATGAATATCATATGCTTCGGCTCATATTTTTATTATTTTTTGTTAATTTATCACCATTATTTTCATTCAGCTCCTTGAGGGCACATCTTGATCTCTCTCTCTCTCTCTCTCTCGTGCATCATATTAGATTATGCAGGGCGACGTTCTTTTTAAAAGTTGATTCGTTCTCTCTGTTGTGTATATAAGGTGGAACTAACAGTTCATAATGCGGATGACTCAATGGCAGGAGAAATCGACGAGTCATCTATGAGTTGTTATGCAATGGACATAAATTGAAAAAAAATTACATTTACTTCGTAAATATTCCAATATTTCATTTTATTAATTTACTTGTAAATGTGTACGACACGATGTGTGTTCGAACGCGATTATAAAATGCATAACTTAAAGAATTTCACTTTATGATTGAGATAACTTTGTTTACAAAACCAAGAAAAACGTGTTTGCACATATACAAAAAAAGCGCCTTTATTACTGTGAATGACCGCGGCATGAGCGCCGATAAGGTTAGAAGGTGGTAAGACTTCTCATCTCTCCCAGATTTTGTATTTAAATTAAATATTTATTTTTTTTAAAATCTCTGATGATTTTGGAAAAATGTGGTACAATTTATTCTTTCCAATTAAGTTAAAATAATTAAACACTGAGAGAAAAAAAACCAAAGAAATTGTCATAATGGGAGGAAGGGGTGGCGCCTCTCTGTATACCCCCGTGTAAGAAAATTTTGGTATTTTTCGGTTAACCGAGCGCCAGTGATATAGGTACATATATAATTATATATATTCATACATATATATGTATGTATATATATGTATGTAATATGTATGTATATATATGTATATGTGTAGATTTATGTGTATGTATATATGTGTGTATATATATCACTGGCGCCCAGCTAACGAAAAAGTACCAACATTTTTATTTTTATTTTTATGTTTATGTGTTTAAAAAATATCTTAAATGTGGAGTTCAGGAGGCGGGGCTCCCTTCTTGAAGGAGAAAAGATAAAACTATTCCAATTCTTCATTTTGAAAAAACCGATAGAAGATAATCTTTGTATTTTTAATAGTTCTTATTTCTTACATTTCTACATTTCTGTATCTTTTTTTTTCTATGTTTAAAAATTGTATTAAATTCGAAGGGAAGAGGAAAAGTTCTTTCTGATTTTTTTTTTTTTTTTTTTTTTTTTTTTAAGAAAAAGAAAAGTAAAGAAAAGAAAAAAAAAAGAAATTTTTCATCTATTTCCTGTTTATATTATTAATTTTGAAACTTATTTTTTAATATTTCAACCTTCTTAAATGTTAAATTTATGTATTGATTTTTATCTTAATATGTTTAAAAATCGCATTTTACCGAAAAAAAAATCTTGGTTCTTTAGCTTCTTTTATTTTTATATTCTCCATTTATAAAAACACGATCTGGGCTTTGGATCATTTCAAAAATTTTCCCTTTCCTGGATTTCGTTCTGCCCTTGCCCATTGCTCAGATTACTTAAAAACTTACCGCCTTTATTCGCCGCGATATCCTTTTTCACTCCTTCTATTGAAAGATATTTTGTAGCATAACCCATCCCGAAACAAATCGAAAGGTATTAACATGAAGATTCCAAGATATTTGAAATGGTGAAGTGGAATTTCAGATTAATCTTAATAGATTGTTCCTTCATCCAATAAATTATATATGGCTGGGTAAATTTCATTTCACAATCAAATTTAAATTTGAGTTTGGTTCTGTGGAAAGAAAGAAAAGATCTTTGAATCTTCATTTCTTGCATTTTTAATCCCTGTGTTTACATAATGATCGAGATACTTTTTTACAAAATTGGTATAGACTTTACTAAAAAACAAAAGGTACTATAGGGTGAAACCCCCAGTAACTGACTCTTTAAGGATTCTTTCTTGTTCAAATCACTATAACAAAAATTTAAATCTAATTTATACTTGCATTTGCTTTTGAGAGGATAGTAGAAATATATTAAAAAATTACTGTTGGTAAAATTTTGAAAAAAAAATACATTTTGTTATTAAAAATTAATTTTATTCATAAATATGGTCAAAAACTCCAGTAACTGGCACCATTCTTATTTTGGAACACCACTAACTGACACAAAGTGAGCCAGTGACTGGCACTTTATTTAAAAAGTTTAAAATGCTTTTTAAAAAAACTTTATTCTTTATTATAAAAACAAAATACATTAATATTTATTATGAAAAATGGGAATTAGTAAGCTGTACTGCATTATTAGTAATATTTAGTACTGCATTATTAGTAATACAGATTATCCAATAATTGACATTTATGAACCAGTAACTGACATCTGGTGTCAGATACCAGTAAAACAACTTAAATTTTAATGGCGTTTACTAGAAGATACATTTATTTTATTGCTATGCATTTTTAAACAGTTCAAATAATAGATTTCAACTTTCTTTAATATTGCCATAATTAACACAACACATCTGTCAGAGACTGGTGAAATGAAATTCTAGGAACCAATAACTGGCACCCCCCCCTTTTAATCTAAATTAAGTAACTATAAACCCTAAATCATGGCCCTGATACATCATATGCATCTTTAAACTAATTTCTACAAGTATAACTTTAAGAAAAAAGTTTAATATGGTTGCATTACAAATAAATTAGAAAAATGCTTCCTTAATTTTAGAAATAAGATGGTTGCTTCAAAATGGTACTTTTTGTATTCTCAAAAGTTTCTTCCTCATTAAATATGTTCATGACCCTCCAGGGGTGAATAAATGGACTCCACAATAAAAATAAGTGCTCATTCACCACTGATGACATTACTTTTCAGAATTTCAAACAAACTGCTTATTTTAGTTAGACTTTTGCTCAAGTGTCAGTTACTGGTTAGGTGTCAATAACTGGTGGTTTCACCCTACCTCATTTTTAAACAAGAACGAAAAATTATGCGTCAAGCATAGATTATGTAACACTTTCCAACACTTCCAAAATAATTTTACAAATCTTTACCCTTTAATAAGGTGAAAGAAGATATCTAACTAAGCCATTTGGAAAACGCATAACATATTTAACCCTTTCAGGGTCAAGCAATTGTGTTCTTGTAACGTTGAATTCCCATTGGAATTTACAAAAGAATTTAGTTCAAAATAAGGAAAAGAAATTTTTCAACTTTTTCAATTCAAAGTTAAAAAAGTAAAATTTAATTAAAAGTTTCTGGCACGAATCGGATTAAAATTAGGTGGTATATAATATATACCACTGCCCCTCAAGGGGTTAAAAGCCCAATTTCAGGAATTACCAAAACTCTATTCGGAAAAATAGCCGAATTCTTTTGTGCAGCCCTGTATATGATGTATAGATTTGTATATATACTACATAGAATGCAAAATTTTAGCTCAGTTAGGAAACACTCAGCACAGAGTTTAAAATTCCCCTTCTGGAATATCCGTCAGTAAACGGAAATGTACTAGAGAACTTTTGTGCTGCCCTGTATAGGATCTATAGAATTTATACACACCAAGTAACAGACAAAAAATGAGTTAAATTTAAAAACGCGTTCAGCAACTGAAAAAGCATTCCAGCAATTATTATTAATAAGCTAGTACTTTAACCGAATTCTTTTGTGTGTCCCTGTAAATGAACGATGAAAGCTATACACTCAATATTCTATAGTAAACCTCTTGTAATCCACGTTAGTGATATATATCAATTTCAACATATTTGAAATAGTGAAACATTCTTCAAATAAACTGCAAACGATTTTTCTTCATTGACCGTAATGTAACGGCATTCTTTTGAGTTTCCCTGTAAAGGAACTATAAGTGCTATGCACACCACATTCTATAATTAGTCTCTTGTAGTGCACCTCAGTGATATATATCAATTTCAATATGTTTGAAATTGTGTAACATCATTAAAATAAACCTCAAATGATTTTTCCCCATAGACCGCAATGTAACGGAATTCTTTTGAGTGCCCCTGCAGCACAGCACACTTCATTTTCAATACCGAACATGCCACAGTAAGCCTCAATAAGCCTCAATAACGTATATCAATTGCATGACAATCCGAGTATATTTACGCGAGTTAGAGCGCGGACAGACAGACAGACAGACAACCAAATTCATAAACATTTTTCAACTATGTTGGAAAGTGTTAAAAAGTAAATTTTGTCCTTAAAATATAGTTTTAGCTAAGAATAATTTTATCGGCACAATTTTGATGAAGAATATAACAAAACTTTCCCGCAAATTTAAAGAAAGTGACCATTGATAAACATTTTTAATTTGTATATATATGTAGAAAAATATATAGATGGCGCACTTGAAATGTTGAATACGGGGCTGTGGCCGACGAAGACTTTTTAACACTTTCCAACAAAGTTGAAAAGTGTTTATGAATTCGGTTTGTCTGTCTGTCTGTCCGTGTTCTAATTCTCGTAAATATATTTGGATTGACATGCAATTGATATATGTTACTTAGGTTTACTATGGCATGTTCGGTATTGAAAATGAAGTGTATAGCACTTATAGTTTTTTTACAGGGACACTCATAAGAATTCCGTTACATTACGGTCAATGGGGTGATATTATTTGCGGTTTATTTTAATGATGTTGCACAAATATAAACACATTGAAATTGATATATATCACTGAAGTGCGCTACAAAAGGCTTACTATGGAATAGGGTGTGCATAGCACTTATAGTTTCTTTACAGGGACACTCAAAAGAATTCGCTTACATTACGGTCTGTGGAGAAAAATCGTTTGCGGTTAATTTTAATAATGCTTCACTATTTCAAACATATTGAAATTGATATATGGTGCAATACAAGAGGTTTATTATGGAATATTGTGTAAATAGCACACACAAAAGAATTCGCTACTGTCTATTAACAATAATTGCTGGAAGTGCGTTTTTAGTTAATGAACGCGTTTTTAAATTTAACTCAGTTTGCATATTACTTGGTATGCATAATATCTATAGATCACATACAGGGCAGCACAAAAGTTCTGTTGATAAAATTAATTAAACTTTCGATATTTCAGTTAATATTCATAAAATATTTTTGCTTTTGTTTTTAAAAAGTTGTAAAGTTATGAAATATTTGTTTTTTACAATGGAAAGAATACAAGTTTTGTTTGGATAAAAGGTCATTTTAATTAAAATTCATTTATTTAAGCATTCTGAATAATCAGCTCATTCGGTTGAGATATGCTAAGATTATACCATGCGAAGTGCATCCATTCTTGGAAAATATGCATTCATTTATGGCTTGAAATTAATAAAAATTAAACATATTTATTCTTTTAACCCTTTGCACCACCTCATTGCATATCTGCAACATACCCAAAAGTCAATGTCACTTACACAGTGAGCTTTAAAAGACGATTTTATTTATTGGCTGCTATCTTCCAACACAGCAGTTAATAGAAATTATTTCTAAAATTGTCAACAGACGACGATACTGAATTTAATTTTTTATGCCAAAGTTTTATTTATCATTTGAACAGTTTTACATCGTTATTGCTAAAATGAACTTCGTAAATTTTATCAAATTAAACAGGCTGGAGACGTCCAAACATAGATTTTTTACAAAGGTAATTTCGTATCCTTTACAATTTTGTATTAGAAAATTGACAATATTTATGAGAAGTATGTCATTTTCTGCAGGGCTTGAATTTCAGGGCGGGATTGCGGGATTCGCGCCGAAAATTTTGAAATCCCGCCCAAAAAAAGATCGTGGGCGGGAGCCTCCCGCCCAAAAAATTTCACCATTTTCGGAGAAATTAGCGTTATTTAATTTACCTGCAACTGTTGGGGATTTATTTTAGTTTTATTTTTAAAAAAACTATTACCTTTTACCTACATGAATGTATGCAAATTACCTAAGTTTGAAATTAAAATGAATCCTGTCAATATATACATTTACAAATTTATGCCAAAACTTAAATGAATTTAGAGGAAAGCAAATGAAATGAATTTAAACAGAAACATTTAAAATTTAAAAAATTTAGAGTTACCTGAATTCTAAATTTTGAATTCATAACAATACTAGAATTAATCATTTAAAAAACACTGACAAGATTCTCAATTTGCATTACATCCAATTCCCCAACAATCAGCACTGTGAATTCGAGGATTTATATGGTATATGATTACTGAAAATTTTCATAAACACAATATCTTGGACTAGATGAAAATTTTGAAATAAAGGGACCAAAACCTTTCTTTTAAAGAAAGTATAAAAAAGAAGGAGGGTAAAATTAATGATATATTTTACATCGTTATTGCTAAAATGACCTTCGTAAATTTTATCAAATTAAACAGGCTGGAGACGTCCAAACATAGATTTTTTACAAAGGTAATTTCGTAACAAAATAAAACAAAATTAAACAAAATTAAACAAAAATAACATTTAACAAATATTAGAAATACCATATAATTTTTACTAATTCACAATGCTGAGACTGTGATCGTATAATGTTTATTAAAGTTTAAGAGACCATAAGTAAATAGTTAAAATTTTGAATAAGGTAATTCATCATAACATAAATACTTCTCATAAGATTTTAAATTAAAATATTAAAGTTACTTTCTGCAACAATATATATATACATGTATGATCATGTATTTCATTTAAAGAAAAAGAAAAAGTTCTCATTTAAATAAAAAGGAATTTGAATTTATTAACCTTAATACTCAGTAAAACACAAGTTCATTTTTATCCAGTTTAGTGCTAAAAATATTGTTGAAACTCTCAAAATTTAAGAATCAAAGTTTATGGGAACAAAAACCAAATTAGATTTTAAAATTAAGAAAAGAGTTAAATAATTTGTTTCCCATATTACAAAAGAACTAATAAATTTTGATTTCAATTCTTAGATATTAATCTCATGATTAGGGAATACTATCTCTTACTTTAATTAAATTTAATCTTTCATCAGCATTAATATTTATATCAATTAAAAGAAATTAAGAAAAAGATTAATATAAATCTTTAGATTGATAAAACAATCTATAAATAGTATTCCAGATTGATTCTAAAAGATGAATAAAAAAAAATGCTGAAAAGAAAACTCTTTGAAATAATTAAGAAAATAATAATAAAAAGAAAACAGAGAAAGAATTTACTTAGATATTTTGTTTATTTACAGAAACATACTATTCATAATCCTCATTGATAAAAGTAACAAATTTAATATATTTGACGATTCGTTATTATTCTCTTAGATAACAGAGATCATGAACATAGACAAACTGACTAATTTGAAATTCATTAAACATAATATAAATAGTCAAATAAACTTAAGTAAAATATACAAAAATATTTACCAAGAGCACTACTTAAGAATGAAGGAGATTATGAGTTGGATTGAATGGATTTGGCCATTCTGATCTTATTTATTTCTGTTGCACTATCGATTTTAATGGGAATTCAAAAATTGGGATTCACAAACTTATATCCATGACTACTGGTTCATCAACAGTTAATTATATGTCTTTACATATTTCAACTCCATAGCTGAGTTAATAAAAACCGCATTTGTCTTTAGAAATCACAATAAATAACAGAGGTTCACTTCATGCACATCATATTTAATAAATGCTTGGTTGATAATCATATTGATCGTAATTGTTTTAAAACAATTTGAGACGAAAGAGAAAGGTGTGTTCTCATTAATTGGAATCTAGCAACTTGTTATGAGCTAAAAAGCTGCGTAGGTAAATATATTTATGGATGAACACTGCTAGATTGATAACGTGCTTCCGTAAAGTAGCTGCAACTCGAGAATGCTGTTTAGATGCGTAATTTTAATTAAGTGTATAATATTAGATATGTAACACTATGCTGCGCCTCTATATTCGTTTGAGATATCAAATCATTATGTTTAGTTGAACAGTCGTTCGCCGTATGAAAGCAACGCTAATCCAAACACAAATACTCGCATGAAGCCACACACTGACGCTTGAGTTGAGTCATGGGTGATGCTCAATGCAAACAAGTGCAGAGGCACCAAATCTCTCAGCGTTGGTACACTTCACGCTCCCAATTTTCCACCACGGCAAAACTTTTTCACCAACAAAAATTCATCACCTCTTCGGTCATTGCAAGCTATTTAACGAAAAATCTATTCCTCTCTGGGTGCATATTTTTCCAAAACGTCACCTTGCTACTTCTACTGCTGGACTATCGTACTTCACACTCTAGAAAAAATTCCGTACTGCCTAAGTAGGCGGTGTGGGGGCAAAAAGATCCCCTCCACTCGTCCACAACCTTCTCCTTTACGTTTCAAAACATCACTCCTCTACTGGCTATCGTCGTAACCCATGGCAACGCGTAACAATGGGGAGAGAGAGTACGCTCATTGTACAAGATTGCACGATGGGGAAAAATCACCCTACAGATTCTTCGAATTATCAGCTGTACTTCTATCATGCAGCTGTCAAAAGTCATAAAACTAGGGGTGTAGCATCTTGTTTTTATTTTCGTAAACATGCATACTAGCACTATTTTATGCTTACTTTCTCGGTCATAAAATTGCATTCTAAAGTAGTTTTATGGCTCTATTCTCAGGGTAATAAAAACTGTAGTACAATACAAGCGAAATGAGGCTTCAGCTATTCCCATCAATTTCAAACGTGGGAATTTACCTCTCATCTTCTTGTGGGGTCTTAAAAGTGCAAAACAAAATCCTGGGTGTTCTCTTTACTTACAGAAAAACAAAGATATTTAAATTTTGGAAATAAGAATTTTAATTAATAATGTTTAAGAAATATAAGAAAAAAGGGGAGGGGGGGTAATTAAATACTAAAAAAGAATGAGTTTATAAAAAGGAAATGTTTTAAAATATTAAAGAAAATTTAAATTAAAAAAACCTCTAACACAACCGAACGATAAATTTTGTGATTTTTTTTTCCCGCAACCGAACGATTCGACAAACTTTGCGTTTCTTCCGTGACTGATCGACGAACTTTGCATTTTTAAGCGACTGATCGACGAACTTTTCGTTTTTAACGCGACTGATCGACGAACTTTTCGTTTTTTCCGCGACAGATCGACGAACTTTGCGTTTTTTTTCCGCGACAGATCCACGAACTTTTCTTTTTTTCGCGACTGATCGACGAACTTTGCTGTTTTTTCCGCGACTGATCGACGAACTTTGCTGTTTTTTCCGCGACAGATCGACGAACTTTTCATTTTTTCCGCGACTTATCGACGAACTTTGCGTTTTTTCCGCGACAGATCCACGAACTTTACGTTTTTTCCGCGACAGATCGACGAACTTTGCGTTTTCTTTCACGACTGATCGTCGAACTTAAAGTTTTTTAAGCGACTGATCGACGAACTTTTCGTTTTTTAAGCGACTGGTCGACGAACTTTGCGTTTTTTAAACGACTGATCGACGAACATTGCGTTTTTTAAGCAACTGATCGACGAACTTTGCGTTTTTGGGGGACAGATCAACGAACTTTGCGTTTTTTCCGCGATCGATTGACGAAATTTGCTTTTTTTCCGCGGCAGATCGACGAACTTCGCGTTTTTTCCGCAGCAGATCGACGAACTTTGCGTTTTTTCCGCGACTGATTGACGAACTTTGCGTATTTTTGGCGAGAGATCGACGAACTTTGCGTTTTTTCCGCGATTGACCGACGAACTTTGCGTTTTTCCACGATCAATCGACGAACTTTGCGATTTTCCGCGATCGATCGGCGAAATTTGCGTTTTTTCCGCGATCGATCGACGAACTTTGCGTTTTTTCCGCGATCGATCGGCGAAATATGCGTTTTTTCCGCGGTCTATCGACAAAATTCGTGTTTTTCCCGCGATCGATCGACGAAATTCGCGTAATTTCTCCTTTTTTTTTTCTTTCGACAGATTGACAAAGTTCGTAATTTTTTTTTACTTGTGTCTGACTGACAAATTTAGATTTTCTTCTCTGCGTTCGACTGATGAATTTCACGATTTATCCCTACGACCGACTGATGAATTTCACAATATTTTCTCGCGACTGATTGACGAATTTTGCAATATTTTCCGATGAGCAATCAACGAACTTCATGTTTTTTTCCTTGACTGAATGACGAACTTTGCGAATTTTTCTGTAACCGATTGGTGAATTATTCGGTTTCTTCTGGTGACAGATTGATGAAATTCCCTATTTTTTTTCTCGCGCCTCACTGAAAAATTTCAAGTTTTTTTCCGCAAATGACTGACGAATTTCGTGTTATTTTCTTGCGACCGATTAACAAACTTCGCCATTTTTTCCCGCGACTGATCGACGAATTTAGCGATTTTTTTTCTATGAACATACACATAGATAAGGACTTCCGATAAAATAACCTTTTGAATAAGAAAATCGTTTCTCGAAAAATGTTTCAAATACAATGTCTGTGTAGAACAGTTGTTCATCTACCTCTTCAAATCGTCTGCTTGACAGCCATCGTCTAGTACAGCGGTTCCCAACCTTTTTCCTCTCACGTACCCCTTGCTTAGACTTTACATTTATGCGTACCCCTTCTCGCATAAACCCCTTCCAAATATTTTGTTTTTGTTCATTAGTAATTTCTTATGTTAGTTACCAATGTTAGATACATTCGGAATCCAATTTTCAACAATTTATCCATTTTGAACTGCAAAACAATATCCATAAAAAGTCACTCAAAACATGAAATATTAGCTAAATATTTCCAATTAAGCATTCACAAAGTAGGGATGAAGCTACACCTATTATACGTTAAAGAGTTTATGCTACTGCTTATCAGTCGAATACTAAAATGACTTGTTTTAAATGAAATTGTCGAAACCAGAACACCCGATACGATTCATGTGTTTTCTAAATATTTGAAAAATTACTAGAAGGAAAAGAACAGTAAATGAAAAGGGGGAACATATGCGAAATCGCAAGATATTATTTGGAATGGGCGGAGGTAATGGCAACAAATGATTAATCAATTACTAAGTTTAGGCATTTTCTTTCATTTTATCCGAATAGCCTATTTTACCTTTAAAAATCTCTCTTTGTAAACGAAAAGTTTCCAGTTTTCTTTTTCTGTTTTCATTTTTATTTTTGTATTAGCCGTCATTACCTATGTAATTTTCAAGTACCGCCAAATATTCCACCACGTACCTCTAGGGGTACGCGTACCCCAGGTTGGGAACCGCTGGTCTAGTACAACCATACTCAACCTGCAGCCCGGCGACCTTTTATGTGATACCCGAGACACATAATCATTAATCCCTAATTATAAAATTAAGATGTTCTTTAAAAGTTTAACACCTTCGCTGTTCGTTTATATATTTTCATGGGAAGACAAAACCCGCCATTTATTTGTAATTACTAATTTAAAATTATGTTAAAACATCTTAAATGTCATTTCCTTAGTTAAAAATTCTTTTTTTCAAGTAGTTCAATTCGTTAAAATTCATAAAGATACAACTAAATGTAAATATATTGCTTGAAAGTGCGTCGGTCATCATCAGTGAAAAACATTTTTTCACTGGTTTATGACCGAGTAGTTCGGTTGAAAACGTTTTGAATTTTTAAAAGGCCTTCAATGTGCTTTTAAATGTTTTATGTATGTTTTTACGCACATTCAAGCAATATATTTACATTTAGTTGTATCTTTATGAATTTTAATTATTAAACAAGGTGAATTTGCACTGAAATTTTAACTTTTTATTGAGTTCTATTTGTGCTATAGTGATGTACACTAATGAAACATTATTCCAAATTAATTAAATTTGCACTATATATTTCTACATTACAAAATAAATAAAAAGTTTTTGTATTGAAAAATGAATGATTTATTAAAAAAAATCTTTTTTTTTTCCTTTAGAATTCGGTGACGCTGCATTGTTGTATTATTGTGTTGTATATCGCTAATAATGCTTATTCGGGTTGTCGTGGAAAAAAATGGCTGAAAAAAAAGTTTTATACATTGCTATTTCTAAACAACAATCTTCCCGACATATTTCTACATCATTTTCTATAGAAATATACCCCGAATAATACCCCGAAGTAAATTTTTTTGGAATAGTAGTGTTAAAATTCTTTGGGAAACATTCCTTCCACGACAAACGTTCAATACTACTGTTATTAAGTTTTTATTTTGCTTTGTTATACTGCTTTTATTATCTTATTTTAAGAAACCCTTTTTTTTTATATTATTATACAAAGTGTGTTGCGGCCCGTGTAACATTGCAAACATATGTTTGCGGCCCGCGAGAAAAAAAGGTTGAGTATGGCTGGTCTGGTAGGTATAATAGATTTATTCTATGGTATTTATCCGCATTGTTGTTTGTAGGTGGCGTTACCTTAGCACAGTTGTACACTGGCTGCCATGAAGTCCCAAAGTCGCAAATCGATATTAACACTATTTCGTTCGAAATCCTTCTCTATTTCTGTTCATGAGTAAGACGAATTTCATTATCTTATTCCCTCAACCAATTGACTAAATTCACAATTTTTTCGAACGACAAATAGACGTATTTAAAGATTTTTTTTCCTGCGACCGAAAAGAGGGAAAAGAACAAAAAAGGGCATTAAGAGCCACCTGTCACTGCACCCTGTTAAATTGGCCTACAGTCATCACTAAACAAAAATGAGATTAGAAGAGCTGCAAAGATCTTATTACTTTTACTCCTTGAGGTAAAAGAGTAAACCTTTTTAACCCTTGTGAAAGAGTAAAAGTGTACCTTGTGAAAGAGGATTCAGCACCCCTCAATCAAATAAAATCTAAATTCAGAAATTTATTTAACAACCTAATTGTTAAGGGTCCCTAACACATTTAATGGAACTTGAAAAACACACTGCATATATAAAACTTAACTTTCTTCCGTTTTTTATAATAAAAATAAACATTTTACATAATCATTCTCAGATGACTTAATTTTTTCAATGGTATTTTGTCATGTCTGCATTAATGTAATTCTTTAAATAGCACGTAAAATAATAGTGGGGTTTAAAGATTTTTTTTTCTCCCTCCCAAACATTACAACTCCTCTCCATTTAAAAATGTTGGTAGAGAGGCTGTCCTCCTTGGAAAAATTGAATTTAAAGCCCTGTTCTGTTTATTGCAGATGTGAAAAAAGAACATTTTAGTCAATAATATATATACATATAACGCTAAGGTACGTAGCGGCGAAAATGCGATTATTTCTCTTTTGCCAATGGCAACAAGTGGTTTGTTTTCACTAATTTGCGAATATTAAGAAAACTATTTGAGATAGCCATTTAAAACTCCCCACACATATGAGGGGGTTAGAATGATAGTAAATCAAAATGTATATTTTGTAAATCAAAATGACAGTGAATGCAAGTCAAAAATTTGAAAAATCTAGATAACCATATTTTTATTGAATGTATAGTAGCTTCCAAAAGTGTTCGTATACTTACGAATTTCAATGAATCTAGTCGTTGGGGGCCACCGTAATACTTACCCATCATGGATATGCATAATATAAAATATGAAAATAAAACGTGTTAATCTATTTATAAAATGCATTGCAATTCGAATAAAATCCCAGCTTGATGACGTCATAAACTTTAAATCGAGGCTAACGAAAAAGACAGGCTACCGCGGTGCATTCCACTTATCTTTTTTTTACAGACCGCTAGAGTGACGTGATACTCTTTTCGTACAACTGCATTGGTGCATTTGAGCATCACGTGACTCCGGCGGTCTGTAAAAAAAGAAAGGCTACCGCGGTGCTTTATGCTTATCTTTTTTTACAGACCGCGGGAGTCACGTGATGCTCGAATCCACCAATGCAGGTGTACGAAAAGAGCACCACGTCAGTCTAGCGGTCTGTAAAAAAAGATAAGTGGAATGCACCGCGGTAGCCTGTCTTTTTCGTTAGCCTCGCTTTAAATGCTCTATTACTGAATTGCGTAAAAGAAACATCCTTATAACTCTAAAATTTGATAATCATATTAACTAATGGTATACTGCGTCGGATTAAGCGTCTCATTTCCAATTAAAATATATATTTCAATCGAAATTTGAATGAAATACAGGGTCATGAAAAATCGAAGAGTGTGGGAAATAGGATTACAAATATCTCGGCAACTCATTATCCAATCGACTTCATTCTTTAAGCAAAATTTATGTTTTTTCATTAACTTTTATATTCACTCCTTAAAATAAACAATTTCGAAAATGTTTATAGGGTAGATGTGCCAGTAATGGACCGCCTTCCAATTATGGGCCACCTTCAAAGTTTTTGGCTTATAAAAAAATAACCAATAAAAATTTAGCTTTTTATATATTTTTTCATTATTCCCCCTTCCATGTTTTATAATCTGGGTTATTGTTGACACTCTTAATTAAACCAATCAGGAAGCAGAAAATAATGTTTCACAGTTCCACTGTTTTTCTGTGAAAATCTTAATGAACATGCTAAGAGCTGGCTTCACTTAATTAATTTATATCTTTTTTATTTTCTTGAAAAAATTGCATGTTTTTGTTTTAATAGTAATAGAAAACTTTGAATTTTATATACTAATGGCTATTTACAAAATTTCATTTATTTTTCAGATTTTAGGACCATGGTCCATTACTGGAATGCTTAATTAGTCAGTTTCCAGTAATGGACACCCCATGCGGACGTTACTAAAAAAGCAATTTCAGTAATGTTCATAGTGCATAAAATTTTTATTTAACTGAAAAGCTAAGCAATCAAATTTAATTTTTTAAATTGCACTTACCAGAATGTAATAACAATATATTTTTTTATAAATAGCTGTTTTTATTAATTTCACATAATTAATATTTTTTTAATTGCAATCAAATTATTTTTTGTAACCGTGCCTTGCATACCTTATAATATGGCAATCAACATTCAATTAGGAAGCAGAGAATAATGTTTAAGGGCACAGGAAAATGAGGAGCTCATGGGGCTCAAGCTCTCTCCATTTAAATAAAGACAATTTTTAAAGTCACATAAGTTATTAAAAATCTATTTTTCTATCTTAAATGTTTGATTTTTCATCTCTGACAAAATAACTAGTGCATAAATTAAAAATAAAATAAAATTATAGTAGCAATGAAACTAGTAAATCTGCAGATCAGGGGGCTCAAATCTCAATTTTATTTTGAAATAATTTTATTTAGTATTTAAAAAACATTCAACCCATACTTTCATTTATTTTATATTTTTTATATAAATTACTAAAAGTAATATATCAAGCAGTTTTAAGAGGTTTAAACTATTAAAAATAATAGGAAATAAGATTCCATGCAGTAGTACTCAGACTTTTTTTTTTTTAGATTTTTTTAACTAACCCTTCTAACTCTCCCCCCCCCCCTCCCCCCAATGTCTCAATTATTTGATAAATGTAATTCTTAGAAATTATCTGAAATAATTAAAATATTGATCTTGTGATAGTGACAATTACTATAAACAGTGACTTATTCTCATAAATATTTGATTAAATATTGATATCCTAATTGTTAAATTTATTTGAAAATTACTATTTTATTTCATTAATATGCTTTCTTTAAATTCTAGTTTTAAATACAATCATAATACCAATTATCTATTACTTTTTGTGGGGTGTCCATTACTGGATCAGAGAGTGTCCCATTACTGGAACAGAGGGTGTCCATTACTGGAATTTAGGGTATTTTGATATATCTCTGTTATTTACAATTAAATTTTGATTCACTTTGGGAAATGTGACTATGAGCATGATTAAATATTGTTGGTAGATTAATATAATATTTAAAAAAGTGGAATATAATAATTATAACTATTAATTAAAAAATACTTTTTAAAGAAATTCCTTAAGGGTGTCCATTACTGTCACATCTACCCAATACCTTTCATCAGAACGACTATTTCGAGAGTCCGAAAAAAAAATAGTTCCGGATAATCGAGGTTACTGAAATTCAATAAGCTTCTTCCCCATTATTACATACTAAGTACTTACCAAATTTCAAGTCTTTATCTCAATTTGTTCGGGAAATAGAGCGTTTACACACAGACACACATACACAGACAGACGGACGGCAATTTTTTTTTTAATAATATGTTTTTCGGAATCTCTAGTGTCTGAAACGTGTAAATCCGTCGAAAATTTTTTTTCGATTTTCAAAACGATTACAAGATTTACCCTATACTACGTATGATGTGTAAGTAATAGTGCTCTATCCATTAATTAAAATTAATATTTCAGAATGAGTATTTAATAATAAGATCTATAACTTATTCTTAACAAAACTACATAAAATATTTTAAAAACATAGTAAAACGTTATTTTGAAGAAATCAATAATAAAAAAAAATAACAAAAAAGTTACCTAACAAAAGTCTTCGTACACTTAAAAAAACATCTACATATTAGTAAATATTGTAATATTTGATTAAATTAGTACTTAGCAGGATATCCTTTAGCATCCAAAACAGCTTTTAAGCGTCTGCGAATAGATTTCACTAGTTTTTTTTTTTTTTTGCAATTTCTGCATCAGTGTTCATCTATATTCGTCGATCATTACTGTTTTTAGTTCGCTTTTCATTTTAATGTCGTCACTTCGTACACTGACCTCCAGTTCTCCCCAATTATGTTCTATTGGGTTTAAATCCGGCGATTGAGGTGATGTTTTCAGAACTTGTGGACAATTATAGAGATACCAGAGGCGAATGTTGAGAGCCATGTGCTTAAGATTGTTATCTTCATAAAAAAACAAAGTTGTTTCTAATACCCAAATATTTGTCTGATAATTTAAAATTGTCTTTTAAAATATTTAAATAAAGAACATGATTCATTATGCAATCAATAAATACCAAATTACCTAGTCCTGATGCTGCAATGGCATATTGCTACACAAGGACACTTCCATCGCCATTCTTAACTATTCCAACTAAGTTCTTGCGATTAAGTTCTTCCTTCTTTTTTTTTCTACAATCTTCTTACAAGTATACGCTCATCAGAACCAAAAATGTTAAATTTGCTTTCATCTGCAAATAAGACATTATTCCAACACGATTCGGGTTTATTTATCATTGATTTTGCGAAGGATAGCCTAAGCTTTCTGTTTTTCGTTTTTTGCACTAACAAAAAAATTTCTACGGGCAGAGCGCCCATTTAATCCAGCTGATGTCAGCATTCGTCGAACAGTTTTAGGTGAAATTGAAGCAGAAAATTTTTCATTAAATTATGTAGCAACTTTTACAGCACTTAAATGTGTTTTTTTAATTATAAGTCTCTGATCATGTCGTATTAACTATGATGGACGAATTTTTTACCTTGTTTTCGATCCGATTTTCTTCTTTAAAGAGTTGTATCATATACTGCACCGTAGAATGGGATAAATTGATTAATTTAGCAATATTCCGAACTGATTTACCACTACTATGATGAAAGATAATCAATTTTCGAACGCTGTTAGCTGTTTCTTTACGACTACGAGACATTTTAAAATAATAAATAGAATATTACGGAGAAAGCAAGCAAAAATTAAAGCCAAACGATTTTTTAAATGTCACCACAATGCAAAAATAAAAATGAAGCGACAGACGATAATTTTAATTATGAATTTATCAGAAAATGTTTCAGTGTACGAATACTTTTGTGACGTGTTCTTTCTCTGCCTCCTTCCTTTTTCATCTATCTACCTACTATCTACTATATATATATAAAACACAAACGGAAATTTCGTTCCGTTTCTATATAACTCGAGTCCGCTGAATGGATTTTGATGGAACTTACACTGTTCGATAGATAATTTTTCAGGGAACGTTTTAGTATACAACAGAACGTTCTACGTAGATTACTTGTAGAATTATGATGGAAAGTACTGTTATTTTGGACGAAAAGGTTACCATTGGTCGTTTTTTGGCGACCATTATCGTTGGTGAAAGAATTGGACCTGCTACATAATTTAGAAAATAATACAAACACATCGAAAAATAAAAGAAAAAAGCTACTAATTTTATTTAAAATAAAAATGGGGGGAAACGAAAAACAGTTATGATGATAAATAATGTTGTAAAACGAAAATATTTAATTTATACATGAAAAAAATGTTCGTAATGCTTACAAAATTATTCAATGAGAAATATTGCAATTCAAACCATATTTGGCGATTTATAGTTACGTCAGGTTACGAAAAATACTTCTAAGAATTTTATTTGATAAAATCTGAGTAACAATTTTGTTTCTGATTTGTTATTCTTTTTAAAATTTTATTTTTAATAAATCTAACTACTTCATCATGTGACTTACAGAAGAAACTTGCAGCTGCAATTATAAAAATGACTGTATTTGTGAGTTGCATTTTATTTGTTTATTTGCGATTTTGATTTTACTTTTGTCGCCAAACAATTTGATTTTAAGACAAAAAGGCATAAGCGTGGCATCGGTCCGAGCGATGTTAAAACAAAAAATTGTGTTTTTTCAAGTATACGACAGCATTTTTAGTGTAATGTTTTATATTCGAATGTATATTATATAAATACCAGTTAATATTATAAAAATTAAGTCAAATATTTAAATTTTAGTGTAAATTATAACACATATTTAAAGTTTTTCACCATGCATTTATTTTTAGTTTTCTTTGCATACCTTTTTATTTCTTTTTGAAGGTTTTGAAAGGATATTGGAATAATCTTCTGTAATCGGGTCACCCGCCAATTAGCGTATATATTATATTGTTGGAAATTTCGGAACAACTGTCGCAGACGCACCGGGGTTGGCGCCATATTTGTTTTCGCCATTTTGGCTTAGAAAAACCAAGACCAAAAACACAAAAATCCCCAAATCCCGGTTTTTAAACACGTTAGACCTAAAGCAGCATGTTAGTTTGATTTTATTATGAAACACACACAAATTTTATTATAAACACACATAAATTATTTTATTTTAAAACACATACAATGATTAATTTATTATAAAACTCACATTATTTAATTTAATATAAAACCAATAGAATCTGATCTACCGGATTGCCATACGAATCAAAATCTTGCAAAAATCGCCGGATTGCCCAGGCATAAAATCACCATTTTGGCGCTAAACGAATACCCCGGTGCGTCTGCGACATCTGTACCGAAATTTATTTTATATTTGAAGGGGTCTTTGGACGGCAAATCCGATTGGAGAAGATTACACGCAATTTGTACTCAGCAATTAGTATTTTTTTTTATATTTTCATTATGAAGCAAACGGAGAAAAGATGATTTACTATTATATATTTTTTCACTGTCAGTTTTACTATCACTAAACAAGCAATGCTTGCAATGTACCATAAAATCTTGGCATTCCAATGGTGGACAAGTAACAATATTTGCTGATTTATCCTTTTAGCCTAGATAAGGAAAAAACACCTGGAATTCAGATTAGATACAATTACAATGCAATCGCGAATGTTAGTTCTTGAACTCCGGTCCTCTCAGCTTGGTGCTATGGATGGTTCTGGTAGTTAAACTAAAATCTCACTCTACGTTACATTATATTTCGTAATATTCTGGCAGATCTACTGCAGTTGTCTATCTTTGAATTTCAGCAGAGTAAAATAGTGAAAAAAGCAATACTTGCACATAAATAAAAGTGTTTAACTTTCATATTTAAAAGAAATGTGAATCTTAAAAAAGTGGGTTTTTAAAGACGAATTGTTTGAATAAAATTAAAATTACGTTATTTTTACTGCGTTTTCATTTTATATACCAGTTGCAATCATGTAACGATTAACCGGATAAAAACCTCGAAATCTGATTCTGATAAAAAAAAAATAATCCTCTAGTTTGCATCCAATAAAATCTTCCTAGTCTTCCGTAGTCGGGTCCACAGCCAAGTTGGAAGTCAAAACTTAGAAGTTTTTGCAGCGATATGGTTACAAATGTACCAGAATTAGCTACAAAACGAAGTTAATTACGCGCCAAACTACGTTCCATTAAATAATGTCAAATTGCTGTTGACTGAATTATAGATCTTTCACCAATAAAACTACTTGAGAATGATAAATAAAGTTAGTTATGCAAAATTTTTAGTAATAACTATATTGGTAAATATAGTTAAAGTATTATAGTTATATGTTAAATATATAAAGCCGAAGCTTTTTTTTCTGCATTTCTCCAATGAGCATAATAACACGGAGAAATAATAAATAGTCTTGCAATTTTCTTTTATTTTGAAGATTAGATTATTCTTCAGTCTGTTGTCTAAATAAACCCTATAATTAACATAATTGATAATTTGTCACTAAATTTAGCGGCTAGAGCTGTGCGTTATCAGAAATTGCATTGTAATGATGCTCATTCGCAACCTCTAGAATTTCATTCAAATCCAGGTTGCGAATTCTATTTGTCCAGCGATCCAATTTACTATCGAGATGGAGAATGACCGCAGATTGCCTTTTCTATATGTTATGGTTGAAAGAATGGAAAATGTTGAGTTTCAAGAAGTGTTAACATCTGTGTATCGTAAGGCTACGAATTCTGGACAGTATTTAAATTTTGAATCCATAAATCTATTTTCCCATCGAATCGCAGTTGTAAGAACGTTGGCCCATCGTGCTAATCGTTATTGTTCTACTGATGCAACCCTCTTATTGGAGAAAAAGAAAATAATTTCTGACTTAAGAAAAAATGGTTATCCTTTGCGGTGGCTGAAAAGGTTACTTTCTGAGCATCGCTTGTCAACCTCTTTAGTTCGTAGAAGCCCCACTGGATATGTATCTATTCCTTATTACAAAGATCTTTCTGAAAAAATTTCTACTCTACTCAAGTCTAATAATATCAGTACAGCCTTCAGGCCACAGAATGGTTTAAAAGAATTGCTTTGTAAGTTTAAACCTAGAATCCCTCCCCTACTTAAAACCGGCGCGGTCTACAGTATCCCTTGTGGGGTCTGTGACTCTGTCTATATTGGTGAAACGGGTCGTACTTGCACCATTCGTCTTGCCGAACATAAACGTGCCTATAAATCTGGTAGCCTTTAATCAAAACTAGTACAGCATTCTTTGAATACTGACCATAATCCGGATTTCGCAAGTGTCGCAGTAATCAGATCCAGCTGCAATAACGTTAAGAGTAGAGTATTTCTTGAGGGTTGATTCACTCGTAATTCGTAAACAGACTTCGCCAATTAATGAATCTTGTGCTGTTCCACCTGAATACACGATCTAGCTCTAATGGAAGTTCGTCAAAATTTTTCAAGTTTTAACTGGTTAACTTTATTAACTGTAAACATGGTCGAAAATTCTCCGGTCAACGTACGTAGTTGCACTGATGAGGGGCTAAATTATAGCCTGAAACGTTTGCAGTATTTTTTAATGTTTTTAGTGTATTTTATGTAACTTTTATGTCTGATTAAATGTGATATTTTATTTAAAAACTTGAAAGATGATGTCTAAAAAAACAATATCATGGTCAAACCGGTCGTGGATGCCTACCTTTCGGCTTAAGCTCAACTATTCCCGCCCAGCAGGTTTGTTTACCTAATTATACTAAGCATTACTAAATTATACTTTGTTATATTGAGCAATAATTATACTATGTAATGCTGAAATACAAATTGTGAAAATACAAAATTCCAAAAATACAACTTCTGAAAATACAAAATTCTAAAAATAAAAATTCTGAAAATACAATTTACCAATCCTATTGAGCAGTACTAAATACTACTATGTGATACTCAGCAATAATACTATCACGTAATAATACTGTAAGATGCTGAAGTAAAAAATAATAATGGATAGAAGTAAGTACTAAATGGACAATAATGAAAGAATAATAATACTAGAGTAAACAATGATAAATTAGGCTAAAAATACTAAATAACACTGTATGATGCCATTAAGAATAACTAAATTGTTAAGGTTAGAGTTTATGTAGTGTGTAAAGGTCCTTATGCATATTACAAGTTGTTCATCCTCAACCTCCACTAAGTCCAATGGAGGCAGCATGAATAAGTATTGATTGCGTTCTAGCAGAAACATACAATCTGTTATTTTTTGAAGCAGTTTCGGCTGTTTCAGCACATAGACAAACCAGGCCGACAGATTCATTTGTGATGGCTTTCTAATGTGATGGTGGGCAGTTAGGGTACAATCTAAGATATAATGTAAGGAGGTACCTCTTTTCCTACAATTTGAGAAACGCATAACATATTTGAAAACCCAATTTCAGCAATAACCATCTATACTCGAAAATATATCCTATTTTTTATGTGCAGCCGTGTATATGATCTACAGATATGTTTATATATAGCATTACATAGTATAGCAAAATTTAGGAAACGCATAAAATTCTGGTTTAGGAAAATTTAGGAAGGGGAAACAGAAAATTCCCCTTCAGCAATTTCCGCCAATAAGCGGGAATCTACTCGAATTCTTTTGGTCAACCCTGTATAGAATCTATAGAATTTATACACACCAAGTAATATGTAAAATATTAGTTAACCTAAAAAAAACGAATGCCACAATTGAATAGGTAGTTCCAAAAATTATCGCTCATATACAGTACTGTAACCGAAACCTTGGCGTGCCCCTGTATGTATGTGAATGATAACTGCTATGCAGGCCATATTCAACAGTAAGCATATTGTTGGGCGCCTCAGTGATATATATGAATTTCAATATGTTTGAAATAGTATTGTACATTTTAAAAATACATTGCAAACGATTTTTTTCCATAGACCATAATCTAACGAAATACTTTTGAGTGTCCTTGTAAAGGAACTATGAATGCTACACACTTCATTTTTAATACAAACATGTCATGGTAAATCTTAATAACATGTATAAATTACATAGCAATCCGACTATATTTGCCCGAGTTAGAGCTCGGACAGACAGACAAACCGAATTCATAAACGCTTTACAACTATGTTCGAAAATGTTACAAAGGTAAGGAAAGAAGCAAGTAATAAGAGTTTCGAGGAAAACGGTCAAATCTGTCTTTCTTTGGTTACATATATATATGTATATATTGAAACTGAAAATTTTACGATATTATTCTTAGTCAAGACAATTAAGCATGTGTTCCCAAATAGAATTCAAGAATAACTTTAAATTTCCAGACAGTGTTTCAGGAAGAAACAAGTTATTATGTTTCGAAGACTTTGATTGACACGTCGAAAACATTTCAGGAAAAAACAAATCAATATGTCTGAAAGTCTGAAAACATTTTGATACAAACTTACATGATTTATTTTTGTTATTTTGCAAAACAAATTATATTTTATTTTACACACATTTTATTCTGCATGTGCAATGAAGCGGTTCTGTAACAATCTTTACTGTTTATAGAAAGAATGTGATTGCAAATTTTCAATAAATTTAGTAAAAATAGTAATATAAATAGATTGAAAATTTTCCCTTGAAGTGAAGGCATTTGAAATTGAATCAACCTTGGAATGAATGTATAATACACAAAGGTATATGAGAAAATCTGGGAATATTATTTCCGGGTGAATTGCAATAAATGCCCAATTAGGTCTCCCAGTATATTTAAACAGCAAAATTTCGGCAAACATCACAGAATTTGTGTATGTTCTTGTTTGAAAGACAATACAATTAGCTATCCGAAACTGTTTGTTTTGTTTTGCTTTTCCATGGGATCGTTAGAAGTGTAGTTATGACTGTTTTTGTTTCAGCCTTTAAACCGGAAGTTTGTATTTAAGTAACCAGAAGTGTGTATTTAAGTAACCAGAAGTGTGTATTTAAGTAACCGGAAATCTGTATTTAAGTAACCTTAAAAAAAAACTAACCTCTGAAATAGAGATTCAGGAACATACAGCATGTACATCTTAAGAACTTATGGATATTTCTAATAGATTTTCAGAAATAAAAAACTTTAAAAGTGTTTTTTCTGAACATTCAGTTATCAAACACGTTCTACTTCCAAAAATTATGGTTATATTGTTATATTTATGTAAGACTGATGGTTTACAATTTATGTGACTTTGTGAGTGTAATGAACTAAATATATGAGAATTTCCTAAAATTTTATAGCTATTCTTATATATTAACAAAAAGAAAATATATGGAAAATCACCCAAATGATAAGTTGGACGGGTATATCTCTAGAAGTTTTCCTTTTTTAGGCTTAGACTAAGGACGAAAAACCTATGGCACGCGTACCATAGATGGCACACTGCAGAATATTTTCGGCACGGTATTGAATAAGGTTCTAAACCAAATTTGCACAAAACACACGAATTTAGACTGACTGAGTTTGACAAGATTTGATTGGTTGGAAATTGAAGAAACTGAAATGCAACTTAATGACTTTCAATGTAGTTCAATATCAGCTCAATAATTTATTTTTTCCTTTTTCAAATTATTAGAGGATTCGGAAACTATCGAAAAAGAAAGATAACCAAGCATTATAAGCAAAAATGCGGATAATAAAATTATGACAACTCAAATGAATTCAAAACGCTAAAAGGAAGGGTTGTTTCTACAGGGATTCCTCAAATATTTTAATGTCTACTGTGTTTCAAAACTGAGCGATGAGCAATAGATTGCCTTTATAAATGATAGGAAGGTTGTATACGAGAAATAAAATGAGATTGTTTGAAAAGGATTTTGGACAAACGCCTTGAGCGATGAGCAACTAGAATACCTTTATAAATGAAAGAGAGGTGGTATACGAGAAATAAAATTGGATAGTTTGAAAGGATTTTGGACAAACTCTTGAGCGATGAGCAACTAGAGTGCCTTTATAAATAACAAAGTGGTGACATTCGAGCAATAAAATTTAATTGGTCGAGATAATTTTTTACAAAACATGGGAAACCTGCCATTATCGCCAAGCTAACGTTTGTTGACTTGTCTCACGAGTTTAATAGAACTTGTCCAGGCGAGTACAATCAAGTTCTGGAATGTAGTTTTCAAAAATTTGGGCAACAACTTCTAATCTAAGCATGCGCCATGTGTATATGACTCAACGCTTTTATTTATAAATGCATTCGAATGACAGCAACATAGATTAAATTGGATATAATTGTCACAAAAAATACTCTCTTGAGCTAAACCACTCTCGCTAAAATATACCAGCTGATGTTCAATCTATACTAATAAAATAAAGTTTCGCTCTGTGTGTGTGTGTGTGTCTGTTGGCGAGGGCTAGCAAAATCTAGCCCACCTAGAAGTCTGAAAATTTAGGTGTGGATAGTCCGAGGTCTGGCCATGTGCACCTGAGTCTCAGAATTTTAATATTTTGATAATTACCCAACATATTAATTATAATCTCATTAAACATCGTATAGAAAATGCCATCTTTTAAATCAAAATGGCTAAAGAAAAGAACTGCTGTTCTGAATTTGCAAGCAGAAATGAACGAATTCGAAACTATTTTACTAATTAGCGAATTTTAAGAAAACTAATTAAGATATCTATTTGAAAATTTCAGAGCATATGTACAAAATAAAATCTGCATCCGACTATGCGATTTTTGAAAAATTCGGCCGGTAATTTTTCTTAATTTATACAAAAAACTGCCAAAAATCTACCGGCGCCAGTGAAAAAAAATCCGAGAAAGTTTCAGACAGGGATCTGCTTTCATTAAAAACTGAACTACAAAGAGATCTATTTCTCTGGCCGATCCCTCCATTTAGTTTGCGAAAATGAAAGGAAATAATTGCCAATTTTTACTAATGAACAAAAATTTAGATAACTAATTAAGATATAGATTTGAAATTGAGGATGAGTGCTATTTTAGTGTATCGTCTTCGTTATGTTCTAATTATCAGAACAATTTAATTCTTTTTTTACTGATCGCGTTAATGTAGGTGAAGGTGGTTTTCTTGAACAAATTATTTGTTATATTTCCGGGTATGGGGAGGGAGGGGGGGGAGGGGGGGGTTAACACCTTGCTCTGATTTGCACAAAACAAATTCTATTTAAGAAATTTAACATTTTTAGTTTCTAACGTAACGTTTTATAAATGTTATCTATAGAGAATACAGGAAATTTCAAATAACGATTTTCGTAAAAATTAAATTCATGTTCCTAATAAAAGTACACAACCCGTATATACCTGATGGATACCAACAATCAAAGTAAATGAATTGTTGTTGAGCACTTGACCAAGTGCCCCCTGGCGGTCAATCCTACAACTTTCTTTATCTAACTGTGCATTCTTATCTCGGGTTCTATGGACCCGATCACAAGGCCTTTGGATGATTCGACTTTGTTTTCGTTCGTGTTACAGATTTTACTTCCACCTTCCACCGCCAGGGGAGCATTATTTTCTAGAGTTCTATGGGCTTGATTTCGACAGGAATTGGTTCATTCAACTGCTTTTATACAACGGGTACCCGTGTTGGATGTTAGTATGGAACACATTGCGCCCCCTAGTGGTGGAAAGCGGAACTAAAGAATTTTGAGCGCGTGCGCAGCACACTTGCTATACGGTGCCGGAGGCAGCGGGGACACGATTCGGAGTTTCGTTCGGAAGGTGGTTTCTTTGGAACAGGGTGCACCTCCTGGCGGCGGAAGATAGAACTAAAAGAGTTTGAAGCACGTGCGTTTCATGCCTACTATACGGTGCTGTAGGCAGCGGGGACACGTGTCAGAGGTTCGTTATTATCAGAATGCGTCCGTATCGGCGGAAAGTGGAAATAAAGGATTTTCAGTCACCGTGCAAAGCACTTTTATATAAATAATTTTATACAAAATCGGGTTAAAGATATAAAATCATACAAACTTTAGGTTTGTTTAATTTTATTATCACGGGCCCGAGCAACGCCGGGCGGGTCAGCTAGTAAGTAAATAAAAAATAGGCAATGTTAATGAGTTTTTTGCACAATTGCAAACAAGTCGTTTTTAAGAGTCACTTGAGCGTTAATTTTTTTGTTTCAAAATTACTTCTATAATGTATTTTTGACATATTATTAATAGGCCAGTAAAAATAGGATTTTACTAACCAAAAATTCGCGGAAAGCTGGAAATTGTTTTAATCACTTTGTTTTACATCCAAATGAAGGGATTTGAAGTTTGTCCCATTTTTCCTGGTGAGCTTTAGATGTAACACCACAAAAACCTCGAAATTTTCGGACTTTTTTTCAGTATTTCACAAATAACTCAAAAACCGTTCACTCTACAAAAACACCCTTGTTCACAAATTGTAGAGCATAAAATTCTGCGTCGATTTAGTACTACAGACTAAAATATTCCACCAATAATAAGTGAGATATCATAAATCAAAAAAGTACATTTTTCCAAATTTTTCTGAAAAACTCATAAAATTGGTGTTTTGAGTACCAATTGTCGGTTAAATGAATCATTTCGCTTACAAAACAGTATAACTGCATAAATCGCCGAATGGTATTGTTTAATAATAACTTCAAAATTTAATTACATCAATATGGGATTTTCACCAACCTTTTCAACAGATGATTACACTTGAAATGCAACCGATTTCCCCAAATTAATTTTAATTCTGTCGTTTGTAAGCAAATTATTTTTTGAGGTGCATAAATGATTATAGTTTGAAAATCCGATGAAATGATGAATATAACGCATAGGTAATTGAAAAATGAAAGAATTGTATGTGTACTTAAAATTATATATTTTATGAAATGTTGGAGAAAAATAAAATAATAGAAAATCAAGAAAAATAATTTATTTAAAAAAATTAGTATAAAAGCAACGGTAATAAAATCAACTCAAGTTACTTGAGGAAAATACAGGAAAATCGAGCTTAGAGCGTTTTTTTGCTGGACCTTGAGTTGCCCATTCTTCTTCCTCTTCCTCTAGATCAGCGGTTCCCAACCTGGGGTACGCGTACCCCTGCGTGTACGTGGCGGGGCTGCTGGGGGTACGTGAAAATAATATCGGTAATGGCGGAATGCCCAAAAATGGTTTAACTGAAAACACATAAAGAAAATTGATAGTTTTGGATTACAAAGTTAGTCTCATGTGTAAATCCAATATGTTACATTCAAAAAGAAAGAAAAAGCCCACTAGACCTAATAATTCATTGATAATGCAATGTCACTAGCTCCGCCCACTGTTAAGCATATTGCATGTGTTCTTATATATTTCCCCCATCCTCCCGAAAACTTCAATTAATAATTATGCAATATTCTTTTTGTCACCACTTTTTTTTCACTGTTTCGTTTTTAATAATAATTACAGAACGCTTAAATTACGTCAGAGCTTCTGGTTTTAACGTCTTTTGTTAAAATGTGTTGAAAAATTGGTCGTTATTTTCGTTTTTGAATAGGCGGAGTTATATCAATAACGTATTTTAATAAAAAAGCTTCCCTCATTTTAATGAGCATTTAATTTGAAGTGTTTATTTATTTTATGAGTGATTTTGGGTGGTGTTTAACATGGATAAATGGTTTAAAACCGGAACTCTTAAGAGAACTGAAACTGCGATTGAAATTGTACCTGGTGAGTCCGGAATTGCAAGTACTTCGAAACAATCTGATCAGTGCAAGACAACCTGAGTGCAGCTGTTAATAGGCCTGTTCTGGTAAGTAATACTTTAAATAAAACTGAATGTGTGAACAGTGTCCCATTAAAGAAACGGAAATATAATAATGAGTACATAAAATATGTATTTTAATTCACGGGAGGGGAATATTTACCAAAACCCCTATGCGTTGTATGTGGAGAGATATTGTCGAACGGCAGCATGAAACCCTCCTTATTAATGCTCCATTTAGAGACAAAACATCCAATGTACAAACAGAAGGATGTTAGTTTCCTTCAGCGACTATCAAGCGGTCCTAATGTAGCATCTTACGTGTTGTCTACAAATAAAGACAATCAGAATGCTGTTGAAGCATCGTACAGAATATGCTATCATATTGCTAAAAGTGGTAAAAATCATACAATCGCTGAAAATTTGATATATCCTTGTATCAAAGATGCTGTCGAATGTATGTTTGGTGAGGAACATATGAAAAAAATTAAAAATATTCCTTTCTCAAACAATACAGTTGCTCGAAGGATAAGTGACATGTCTGCCGATATTGAATATACTGTAATTCAAAGAATAAAAAAGAGTCCCTACTTTTCAATTCAGATGGATGAGAGTACGGATATCTCCAATCTGTCAATTTTACTTGTTATTGCAAGATATTTGAATAATGATGAACTTGAAGAAAATTTGCTACTCTGCTATCCTCTGACAGAAAGATGTACAGGAAAAAATATATTTAATGTCATTCACAGTTATTTCTGTGAAAAAGAAATTCATTGGGCCAATTGCTGTGGAGTTTGCACTGATGGTGGTAAATCTATGTCTGGGTGTTATATATTCTTACGCGGTCTAATCAAAGAAATTGCACCGCATGTAGCGTGGAACCTTTGCTGTATACACAGATACAGTCTAGCGACCAAACATCTGCCAGACTCATTGAAGGAAGTACTCCACCAAGTTGTCAAAGTTATTAATTTTATTAAGGCCAATTCAACAAACTCCAGACTATTTAAATCTTTGTGTGAAAAGATGAACAGCCTGAATACTACATTGCTTTTGCACACAGAGGTGAGGTGGCTTTCACGAGGAAAAGTACTTGAAAGATTATTTGAATTGAGGCATGAAATTCAAGTTTTTTTGTTTTTTTTAAGATCATCCGATTTAAGAGCTGAGCACTAAATTTCATGAAAAAGAATGGCTTAAAATGCGTGCATACTTATCTGACATTTTTTCACAAATAAATAAACTTAATTTAGGATTACAGGACAGTTCCATAACCATTTTTAAGGTATCTGACAAGATCGAGTCTATGATTAAAAAATTAGATTTTTGGGGACCAGGCATCAGAAAACACCAGCCTGAAGTTTTTCAAACACTTTACAATTTTTTATCTGACAACGAGCTAAAATTATCAGAAGTAAAATCTTGTGAAATGGCTCATTTAACAGGACTTAAAACGTCCTTCAGACAATATTTTCCGAAGCAAACTTGTGAAAATAACTGGATTTCAAACCCATTTAACGATTTGTTCCTCCAACAAGCCGAAAATTTATCACTTTCTGAAAAAGAAAAATTATTCGAACTTTCGACTGATTCTTCTTTGCAATCTGATTTCAACCAAAGAAATATTATTGCTGTTTGGATAGCAGTAAAAGAAGAATACCAAGAACTCAGTGATAAGGCTATAACACACTTACTGCCTTTCACAAATACCGAGCTTGTCGAAAGAGCATTTTCGTCTTATGCATTTATTAAAAACAAATATCGCAATAAGCTTGACGCAGCTCCTGACTTGAGACTATAATCTGTCTTCGTTTGAACCCCATTTTAAGAAACTCAGTTCCACGAAACAAGCTCAAGGATCCCATTGAGAGTAAGAAAAGTCATTTTGATTTTTTGTATATAATGAGAAAAAGTTGATATTAATAATCATCGTAAGATAGCTAAATTTTCTTTTAATGCTAAAAAAATTTTTTAATGTTTAGCTAATATTATAAAAAGCAATATTAATTTTCAAATGCAAGTTAAAAAATAAAAGGTTTGTGCCAATGTAATTTGTGTCAATTTATTATTTGGTTGTGATAAGAAGATTACTAATTTTAAAAAAAAGCATGTTTGCGTTATATAGTTCAGTGGAGGGGGAGGGAAGTGTTTATGAGAAATGGGAGTACGCCGAAATAAAAAGCCTGAGAAAGGGGTACGTGAAAGAAAAAAGGTTGGGAAGCGCTGCTCTAGAGGGAAGGCCTCCTTGTCCATATCTACTTTTTCGTCGTATCCGGTTTGTGGATCTTCTTCCTCCGCGGTATTAGGGCACGACACACCTTTACAGTGGTAATATATAGTTGAGCATTTAACCCCGTTCTTTCTACAAAAACATAAACCACCTTTGCAACCCCTTTGCACATTTTCATGACAGAGTGTTTAGGAGCTCTGGTGGGACAGCTACAACGTTCGTGGTGACTGGAAGTATACAATGCCTGAATGACTTCCAACCCCAATCAGTGGGATTCATCAGCCTTCCATTCCAAATATTGATCTGTAGAAAAGCTCTGAATGAATGTTGTTTGGCTGCATCTTCAGTTGGCGGCAGAGAAGCGAGGTTAAATTGGGTCTTCATAAGGTATTTTGAAAATATGTTGTAACGCAATTTGTGCAGTGTTGTGGCTTCGTCGTACTGAGGATTGTATAAGGTGGCAATAAATTTCTGCCCCACAGCACTTACTTCCTGAGGCGTAGCATATTGGTTATTAAAGACTGGTGGAACATTCTGTAAGTGAGTATTTTTTCCAAAAGCTTAACAAATTTCAGTTTATCCTGCTTGAAGAAGGTCGATGTAGAATCACAGCCACTAAAAGCATGCAGGAATATGATGTTATTCTTCACAATCGGCGAGTACTTGAAAATTAATGGTGAATACAAAACATTGCCTGACTGTCCTTTCCCAGGTTTCAAGAAGTATATCGTGGATGAGTTTGGAGCAAATGCAGTCAAAAGAACAAACAGATTAATATCTTCCCCAACTATGATGACACGTTCTGACTGCTGATCAAGTTGGATGGCTTCCATCACGATGGTAGTATCTGCATCCTCGGCAGCTTGCTCCGCAGTAAAATTGTTTTGCTCCAGTTTTTCAATGAGCATTTTTATTAAACGGAGTTTATTGCCTTCATTTGCAAAGAAGTGCTCTTTTTGAAATTCTTTCCAAAAACTAATAATTTTTTTTATCATTGACTATCAGCTAGATTCAGATATTCGCTCTAGGATCTTAAAGTAAAGATCTCTAAAAAGATGCGTTTTAATTGGTTGATCCAATTTCTGGGCATGTGTCTGGCGGTAGCGCTTTGACTTTTGTGTTTTTCCAAGTGTCAATTTAAAACAATTCAAACAAAAAATGTTTTAAACCAGAAAATTTATTTTGCAAATTATTTCTTAAATTTGTGTTTTATATTTGTTTACTTTTAAAAAGAGTTTTTCAAATTGTTTTAGAATTCAGAGGACGGACAACTGAATTTCGCTGAATTCTCAAATTGCCCCCTAAAAAGTTAAATTGTCCCCTGTGGGGCATGCGCCCCCCCCCCCCCCCCCCATCGAGTCCCGCTGCTCTATGTGCTTGCTAACATACATGCTCCAAAACATTCATAGCTCAAAATGAATATAGTGTACATTTAAATATTTATAATAATAATAGTTCTACTCTTTTATACTTGGTCTCTAAGGTTTCAAAATTGTAAATATATGTGTGAATACTTTTGGTTTGGTTATAAGAGCACTTTTTGTGTTTTCAGAGTAAAAAAATCGATTTTATGAGTTTTTTTTAGAAAATTTTGGAAAAATGTACCCTTTTTGTTTTATTATATCTCGCTTATTATTGGTGGAATATTTAGTCTGTAGTACTAAATCGACGCAGAATTTTATGCTCTACACTTTGTGAACTAGGATGTTTTCTGCAGAGTGCACGGTGTTTGAGTTATTTGCGAAATACTAAAAAAAGACCGAAAATTTTGAGGTTTTTGTGGTGCTACGTCTAAAGTTCACCAGGAAGAATGGGACAAACTTCAAATTTCTTCATAATAAAATTTTCAAAAATATATTTAAAAAAAATTTAAGAAACATTTTTATAATCATAATTTTGAACTTTTGCAATATTTTTTTAATTTTTCACTTACAAGTGTGTTCTGTAACTGTAAAGGGCTAGATTTGTAGAAAGTTATTTAAATGATGAAACTCGACATCAGTTTGATCATAGATTAGAAAGCCTGTAATTAATTTAGGCTATTACATCTTGTTGCACTTATTTATTTATGTTTTATAGGGGAAAAATATATTTCAACTGTAAAACAAGAAAATTAAAATCATGCATCAAGCATAGATTATGAAACACTTTCCAACACTTCCAGAATACTTTAACAAACCTTAGCTGTTTAATAAGGTAAATAAGATACCTAAGTAAACATTTTAGAAAACGCAAAACACATTTGAAAACCAGATTTCAGCAATTACAGGCCATAGCGAGAAAAGTACTCCAATTATTATTTTTTTTTGTAGTCGTGTATACAATCTGTAGATTTATATATACTGTATATAGTATGCAACAATTTAGTTTAGTGAGAAAACACATAACACTGTTGAAAATTCACCTTTAGCAACTTCTACCAGTAGACGTAAACATATTTAGATTATTTTGTAAAGCCCTGTATATTACTTTAATATATTTATAAACGCCACATATTAAGCTAAATTTCAATTAAGGCAAAAACATGCTGTAAACTACCGCAATCACGCTTCCGAAAATTATCACACATAAGCAACCATGTGTCCAGTTTTTTGCGTGACCTTGTATGTGATTCTATATTACATTCAACAAACATCTGTAAATATAATAAATATATTTCACATTCAAAATGCATAACCCGATTAAAAAACACATTTAAGCAATTTACACTGATACATAGTAATGCTTACGAATCCTTCTGTGTAGCTCTATATATGATCTATAGCACTTATACACCGTGTCCCAAAAGTTTAGACAATCAATAAAATTTGCATTAACATAAAAAGTAATAAAGTACAGTTAAAATTCGTGAGATAGGTAATAAATAAAAGCAGTTTTGCTGATATACACATATAAATTATGATCAAAGGTTTGAAATTATAAAATATACATTAAATTATACAGGGTGATTCATAAAAGATGGGCAGAACTTTAAGGGGTTATAGTACACTTAAAGACAAATAATATTAAATAGGAGACTAAGGGTCCCAGACGTATTCCCAAGGAGATAGGGGGCATTAAAGTTTAGGGTCCGAAATTTCAAATGATTATAAAACATGGAAAAATTGGTCGATTCGTTTGCGGTTTTTGCAAAAAATTTTCTTTATGCCAGTATTTTCTTGAAATAAAATTTTAAAGTTCAATTTCAAAAAATGCCGATAGGGGGCGCTTTAGACTTTGGAGTAACAAACAACTATTTTTTAACGTTATTTTTTGTATTTCTTTAAATGATTTCGAAAGCTTAGACTTAAACTTAAATTTTGATCTAAAAATCTGAGTCCTAACGAGTAGTTAAGTAGCGTAAACTGAAATTTGAAATTTGAAACCCTTCTCCCCCCAGAACAAAAATCAGTTATTCCCGATCTTTGTGTCGTAGATTAGGCTCTAACTACTGCCGCGTTTTGCTAAAATTATTCTTTATGTCAGTATTTTCTTGAAAATAAATTTTAAAGAAAATTTTCAAAAAATTCCGATAGAGGGCGCTTTAGACTTTGGAGTAACGAACAACTATTTTATACCGTTATTTTTTGTGTCTCATTAAATGCTTTCTAAAGCTTAGACTTAAACTTAAATTTTCAGCTCAAAATCTGAATCGCTGAGCGTGGTTCAGTAGCGAGGGGAGGGGGTTCAAATTTCAACTTCTGAACATAGTTCAGTTTGCACTACTTAACCATGCCCAACGATTCTGTGCTGTGATACGAGGCAAAAATACAACTTTCGTCAAGGACTGCATAGTCGGAATTCACTCATAAAGGCACTGGCACAGTTGGAAACGTCGCTCATGCAAACGTTAAAGCTCCATTCCTGACGCTAGTCACCGGGTGAAGAAGGAAACAGAAAGTATGCAAATGTCAAATGGGGAAGAAGAAGAACACGTATGCAAAATTTCGACACGATTCAGGCATAAAAACCACTGAACGGTGAGTCAAGTGTAAGTCGCTGTAGTAATGAATCGGAAGATGGGGCCCTTCACGAATAAGGAAAAGGCTGAGATGCATTTAATTTACGGAGCGGCAGATGGAAATGGTGCAGAGGCACAACGAATGTACGGAGAGCGATTTCCTAACAGGCGGTTGCCTAACCGCAAAACTTTCGAGCGCTTGCACAGACAGTTGTGTGAGACGGGATCATTTCTCGCTTCCCGGTCGAATGCAGGTCGTGCAAAAAAGGACGAATCAGTAGTTGTTGCAGAAGCCATTCTGGATGTAGTAGCGGCGCAGCCAAGTACAAGTACACGAACAGTGGCTAGCCAGGTGGATACCTCACAGTCCACGACTTGGAGGGTACTGAAGGATGAACATTTGCTCCCGTTTCATGTGCAACGAGTCCAGAAACTGTCTCCAGGGGATTATCCAAATCGTATTGAATTCGCCCGCTGGTTTCTGCAGCAGAACGCGCTAAATCCACATTTTGGACGAACTGTGCTTTTCACCGATGAATGTACCTTCACACGTGAAGGTACATTTAACACACACAATGCACATGTATGGGCGGATGTCAATCCACATGCTACGTATCCACATGCTCATCAGAGACGCTTTTCCATCAATGTTTGGGCAGGAATCCTCGGAGACCACCTAATCGGACCGTACCTTCTTCCTGAACGCCTCAACGGTAAAACATACCTCACATTTCTGCAACATGTGCTGCCAGACCTGTTAAACGTTGTTCCTCCACGCATCCGGCGGGTCATGTGGTTCCAGCACGATGGAGCGCCAGCCCATTACGTACGAGACGTCCGCAACTATCTGGACATCACATTTCCGAACAGATGGATTGGTCGAGGTGGTCCTGTTGCTTGGCCTGCTCGCTCGCCAGATCTTTCACCCCTCGATTTCTTTTTTTGGGGACGATTGAAGGCTCTTATGTATGAGACACCCATTGAATCCCCCGAGGAACTGGTCGCCAGACTTTCCGCCGCTGTAGGGGAAGTGCTCGAAAAGCCTGATGTTTTCGCGAATGTTCGCCGTTCCATTCGTCGCCGTTGTTCTGCGTGCATAACCTCTGGTGGTCACAATTTTGAACATTTATTGTGATTACATGTTAATAAATATGCTTTGGTAACATAATCCTAATTTGTGTCTTTTTACCTCGTATCACAGCACACAATGTGTGGACATGGTAAACTGAACTGTGCTCAGGAGTAGAAATTTCAAACCCCTCTCCCCAGAAACTTAACCACGTCTAACGATTCAGATTTTGGGCTGAAAATTTAAGTCTAAGCTTTAGAAAGCATTTAATGAGACACAAAAAATAACGGTATAAAATAGTTGTTCGTTACTCCAAAGTCTAAAGCGCCCTCTATCGGAATTTTTTGAAAATTTTCTTTAAAATTTATTTTCAAGAAAATACTGACATAAAGAATAATTTTAGCAAAACGCGGCAGTAGTTAGAGCCTAATCTACGACACAAAGATCGGGAATAACTGATTTTTGTTCTGGGGGGAGAAGGGTTTCAAATTTCAAATTTCAGTTTACGCTACTTAACTACTCGTTAGGACTCAGATTTTTAGATCAAAATTTAAGTTTAAGTCTAAGCTTTCGAAATCATTTAAAGAAATACAAAAAATAACGTTAAAAAATAGTTGTTTGTTACTCCAAAGTCTAAAGCGCCCCCTATCGGCATTTTTTGAAATTGAACTTTAAAATTTTATTTCAAGAAAATACTGGCATAAAGAAAATTTTTTGCAAAAACCGCAAACGAATCGACCAATTTTTCCATGTTTTATAATCATTTGAAATTTCGGACCCTAAACTTTAATGCCCCCTATCTCCTTGGGAATACGTCTGGGACCCTTAGTCTCCTATTTAATATTATTTGTCTTTAAGTGTACTATAACCCCTTAAAGTTCTGCCCATCTTTTATGAATCACCCTGTATAACAATGTGCTGTCCCAAAAGTATAGACACCTGTAATTTTTTTGGTTTTACATTTATAAAAGTAACTAAAAACTTACTTTTAATATTTAATTGTATTGCCACGACACTTTATAACATCAAATACCCGTTGTTCCATAGAATTAACTAAGCATTGCATTACAGAAGCAGGTATTTCATACCACGCTTTGTCAATTGCAATTTTTAAGTCATTTACACGTGTATATTGCTTTCCATTTTCATATATTTTACGAGATAATATCCTTCATATGTTCTCCATGGGATTCAAATCTGTACTAAGTGCTGGCCAGTCTAATAGTGCGATATTGTTTTTTCTGAACCATGTTTTCGATGATGTGGAGGTATGGATGGATACCCCATGTTGTTGGAAAACACAGTCCGGTCCTGCTAGCAAATCCATAATTGGCAGTAAATTGGTACGTAAAATATCCTGATAATCCTCTGATTTCATTTTTCTATCCATAAGTCCTAGAAATGTTTGGGCCGTTGAAAGAAAACCCTCTCCAGGTCATTACGGATTCCTCAGCCTTGTTGCCTGCTGAAACATTTCTTGGGTTCTTTTCTTAGGTCAGGCCAGTAAAATTTATGACCATCAGGGCCGTCTAAATTCCATTTCTTTTCATCACTGAAGAAGACAGAAATCCATTTTTCACCGTATGACATATGCTTTTAGCCCACTTTAGGCGTGCAACTTTGTCTCTGCTTTAACCAAGGTTTTGCTTTCATTCTCCTGTAAACAGTATTTGTTGCAGCTGTAATTCTTCTGTGTAGAGTACGTTTTGAAAGTCTGGAAATTGACGCAATTTTAAGCAGAGATAAATTATCAACAGAAGGCATTTTTAATAACATACTACCGTCACATAACATTGTTTTCTTTGGTCTTCAACTCGCTTTCTAGTATTCCATCTTTCACCTGATCTCAAAACTCTATAAATACTGCTCAAGGATCTATTTATTCTTCTCGATATTTGTACAGGATTTTGTCCTTGCACTTTTAAATGTAAAGTCTTAATAATTTCATCTTTAGAATTTTTTTTAGAACGTGGCATTTTTATCAGAATACGCAGTAAATGTCTTTCTCGAATCGCAAACAAAACAATACATTGAACTCATTTGATTCCACAAATTTCAATAAATTATTATACTAAAAATACAGCAGACGATATTTCAATTAAAGGGAGAAATTATTCTGCATTTTTAGAAGCCGACGAAAATAAAAAAAAATTATTTTGTGAACAAAAATGTAAAAGAAAACATGTAATGCTGTATTGTGTCTATACTTTTGGGACAGCACATTCTTATATAATTTAATGTATATTTTATAATTTCAAACCTTTGATCATAATTTATATGTGTATATCAGCACAACTGCTTTTATTTATTACCTATCTCATGAATTTTAATTGTACCTTATTACTTTTTATGTTAATGCAAATTTTATTGATTGTCTAAACTTTTGGGACACGGTGTACATACCACATAGTATACAATAATTTAGCTACATGCATACCTAACAGAAAGTGCACTTCCAGCAATTATCCCTTACAGACATTACTTTGAATACAGTACTGTATCCGAAATATTTTGTGTGTCCTTGTAAATGAAGGATAAATGCTATGCATCACGGAGGAAAATAGATGGAGGGGAAAGTAACGTTGAAATTTTACAATACAGTTTTTCTCCTCATAGATCGCGCTACGGTAAACTGACGGCGATCCTAACCTGCTTCTGCAATGCTTTTCAATGCGCAAAGCATTCACTTTTTTAAATGTTTTTGATTGAAAATTTGAACTTTAAAAAAGTCAAACAAGTAGAAGTTTCATTAAATAAAGTTTTCTTCACACCATGCATATATTTTAATAGATATTTGGCGTTTCGATTGCTTTGTATAACTCTTTAAATAAGAGTTCATCCTGACAACAACATCTGAATAGTCATTTAAAAATAAATATCACGGATATTGTACTGCGAAGAAATACGGAATGGACGTATAATTTTTACAGATTAAAAGTATTATTCAAATTTTCTGGAATAAGTTTTAATCTTGCGTATACATCGATAACCTTTGAATAATTTAATAACTCATAACTTTTTATATCTATGCAATTAATATTATGCACATTTAAAAACAAATTTTTATCTTAATTATTCGGGAAATAAAACTTGAATAAATAATAGGGTTTATTAACTAATTTTTGCAAGAATCGTGAATTCTGATTTTAATATAATGTTAGTTATGAATGGTCCAAAAACTCTCATTTTTTTATCATACATAAATGCTTCCTCTTTCATACACACTGCTGCAGATAGAAAATGTAACATGCTTACCTTACAATTTGAAAATTATACAGTTATTAAAAACCATATATACTTAAATCTAATTACAGTAAGATACATATAGAGACAATTCTCTTAATTTAAAAGTAATTTGGAAAAAACAGCTACAGATTACAGCCAAACAAATAGCACTCTATAAGACAATTTAAATGGCCATGTCAATTAGCCACAGACATTAGCATTCATTAAGTATAACGTTTTAAAAACATATACACTAAGATCGATATACTAGAATAAAAATTTCTTAGTTTAAAAATGATTACATGCATGTAACTTTAAATTAAAGTGTAATAAAAAGCACTCACCTTTGGAGCTTTAAACATACTTAATTTTTTTTTCCTTCGATTTTTCTTTTGTTTATCTCATTATCATAGCCCGATCTACATCCCGGAATAAAACATTTATACCCCATCTTAAATTTATGACATATAATTGCTATAATTAAAAATAATCGAGTAAAATACTTTCGGAATTTAACATGTAATCTAATGACATTCTGGTTAAAGGCCGCCGCCAAATTTTACAGCGCCCTCTTTTAAAAAAAAATATGACTTGCATTTTTGATATCTTCGCCTATTCTAGTTTCCCCTCCAGGTTCTTTCTCCGTGCTATGCATAACATATTATACAACAAGTATCTTGTAGTAAACCTCCGTAATGTATATGAATTTCATTATATTGAAAATAGTCTAACATTATCCAAATACGTTGCAAAAAGTTTTTCCCGATAGACCATTATGTAACCGAATACTTTTGTGTGGCTCTGTATATGAATGATAAATGCTTTACACTCCATATTCTACAGAAAGCATATTTCAGTGCACCTCACAAATTGATATCAATGTCATTATGTTTGTAAAAGTGTAAAATGATTAAAATGCAGCACAAACTATTTTTCCCCATAGACAATAATATAAGGGAATTCTTTTGAATTCCCCTCTAAAGTAATTATAAGTGCTACACGTACCATATTCGACAGTAAGCATCTTGTAGGGCAGTTCCGTGATGTATATCAATTTCAATATATTTGAAATACTGTAACATCATTAAAATACACTGCAAAATATTTTTACCCGTAGACCGTAACGTAACGGCATTCTTTTGAAATGTCCCTGTAAACGAAGTATAGGTACTACGTACATCATTTTCAATAACGGACATTGCATATATCAATAAATGGGCAGCAAAATATCACGCAATTTCGTTGTAACTCTTTAATACCACAAGATAATTAATTTATTTGTTTACACGCAGCGTCCTCTCCTCAACCAAACAAATCTCGTCATGTCAAATTCAAAACAAAAGTGATGCTAATTGCGTTTTTCGACAACGATAGTGTGGTGCACCATGAATTTGTACCAGATGGACAAACTGTACATGCAAGTGTTGAAAAGACTGAGGAAGGCAATCCGAAGAAAACGTCCTGCCAAATGCAAGGAGGATGGCCACTGAATCACGACAATGCTCCCTCCCACACATAGATTGTTGTGCAGACATTGCTCGCAGAAAACAACATTCCACTATTCCCCCAGTCTCCCTACTCACAGAATTTAGCGCCATCGGATTTCTGGCTGGGCGTCAAAGGTAACTGTTTTGACACCGTAGAAGACATCAAAGCCAACGCGACGGCTGAACTTAGGAAGAAACCAAAACAGGACTTTCATCGTTGTTTTCAGCAATGTCAGGAGCGGTGAAGCAAGTGTGTGTGTTCTGACGGAGCCTACTTTGAAGGCGATTAAATAAATGTGTACCTATACTGTGGTAATAAAGAGTTACAACGAAATTCCGGGAACTTTTTGACTGCCCCTCGTATATCAATTGCGTGGCAATCCGAGTATATTTACGTGAGTTAGAGCACAGACAGACAGACGGACAGACAAACCGAATTCATAAACACTTTTCAACTATGTTGGAAAGTGTTAAAAAACAATAAGAAAAGTTTTATTATTGTACGACGGAATTAATCTTGCAAAACGAGTTTTGCCACAAAAATTTTAGAACAAGTTAACGGATTTAAATGTTTTGTTTTGTTTTTTTTTATAAAGGAAATTAATTTTATAACAAAATATATAAACAAAAAAATTCAAGTTAAAACAAAAAAAATAGAATTTTGGAATTTTATATTTGTTTATTTATTTTGACATTTGTTTGTTTGTCTGTTTGAGGTACAATCGAGAGACAACGTAAAAGTAGAAAAAAGAAAAAAAACCTAAAAAATATGGAACCTGGTCTTCAAATTCATAGCAAAACTAGTTTTGTAAGATTAACTATGTCGTATTGTTTATTTCTATAAAATATCTATTTATATAATACGCAAGTGAGGTGACGATTCCGAAAAAAAATGAATATGACGTCATATTGAAAGTATCGAGGCTAACGAAAAAGAAAGACTACCGCGGTACTTTACGCATATCTTTTATTACAGACCGCGGGAGTCACGTGATGCTCGAATGCACCAATGCAGGTGTACGAAAAGAGCATCACGTCACTCTAGCGGTCTGTAAAAAAGATAAGTAGAATGCACCGCGGTAGTCTGTCTTTTTCGTTAGCCTCGGAAAGTATAACAGATTTGCAAAGAGTTCTCAATAATACAAAGAGCATAAATATGAGTAAGTACAGATAGAAGATAAATATGAAGGGTTAGCAGGTGAATATATAACGTCATATGAGTTTGAAGAACGTATTGAATCGTGATAAAAAAAATTCGATTATGGAAATATTGGCATATTTTAACATTTTGAGGTTCTCTGAATTCGTTTTCGCTATTTTTAAATATATTCCACATACGTATATACGTATGTGTATGCATGTATATTAGAATTTCCACAAATGTTCAGGTCCCCAGAGCTCATTGTTAGTGAAGATCTGAAATAAAGATTTCAGATTTTTTTTTAAATAAAATTTACATGTTTATATTTCTTGCAATACAAGTCAGTAAAAGCTATTTGTATTGATATTGCATTCAAACTATATCGGTTTTCCTTTAAGACATATTTGTAATTTATCCTCTGTTTTGTCTTCTTATTTACATCAGATAGCAAATTTGTTGTTAAAACCCCAGAGGCGCATGCATCAATCAGGCCCTGAACTTCAGGAAAAGTGACATGAAACGTTATTGTTGATGAATAGTATATGAATATTTTTATCAATTATTTCAAATTTTAAGTGAAAAAACATGATTTTTACCCACCGTCGTAGGACGGGCATTTACACTAGTAAATAAATAAATGCAAAAAAGAGTTATGGTTTAAATTAAGTAGACTTCCTAATTCAAGATAAAACAATTTTCGTCATTTCAATAAATCTTTTTGATCCGTTTAAGACAGAATAACTAAATGTCATTGCATATGTAAAACTACAGTAAAAAAAACTATATTGGCAACATTTTTATTTTTATTAAACTGAAATAATATTATTATAAATCCGATCCTTAATTTTATTAAATACATCAAACGGATCGTCCATAAAAAATAGTCAGTTCAAAAAGTTTTAGCATTTTGATTATAGTAATACTATATCTATACACAAACTAAGGAAAATGAATTTAAAGCCTTTTCAATTATTTAAAAAGAAATGGATGCAGTAACAAACTTTTTTCACATATTTTTACTTATCGGATCTTTACGATACTTCGTCATGATATACTACGAATGTCTAAAAATTCAACATGCATCATGCTTCATGTCACATTTTATTTTATTTCTGATTTCATATAACACACAATAAAATGACATTTTTACCACTAATAGGTCAATATCTGCTTGATTTAGCATAATTATTTCCATGTTGTACAATTCATATTTAATTATTTAAAAAAAGTTTAACCAACGCCCCCTAGATAAGAAAGCCTTGACACTCGTCACGAAAACGTCATACCAAGCAGGCAAAACAAAGAAAAAAATTCGAACAACTCGAATGTTTCGATTTCGATGGCTCGTGGAATTATTAACTATTAGTCGTAAACTATAATTATTAATTGTATGAGCCAATGAAATCGAAACATGCAAGTTGTTCGAATTTTTTTATTTGTTTTGCCTGCTTGGTATGACGTTTTCGTGACGCGTGTCACGGCTTTCTTATCTAGGGGGAGTTGGCTTAACCCCTTAGGGACGAGCGACACGTATACGTGACGCATAAGATGTTCGGAATCCTCGATTATTCCCACCAGTTATTTTTTATTGCAAGCTTTGCCTTATTAAATCTTAGCATTTCTGCGATTCAATTAGGCGAAAATTTCTGTTTTGTAAAACCGGTGGTAAAAGATTAAAAATTCTGTAAAAGACGCTCGTCACAAAGGGGTTAAATTTAAAAAAAAACTTTTTTGCTTGGTATCCACTGCACGCAAGGTGGTAGAAGAAATATTGCTTCAAAAATAACAAACAAAACTGATAATGATGTAAAATGGATGTACCTTGAACTTATACTTGAATTTCAAGCAATTAAAAATTTAATTTTTTTTAATTGGCATTTTTTTCAACAAAAACAACGAATTATTTTTTAAATATTTTACAATTTAAATTTAAATTTAAAAAAATAATTTTTTAATTGCTTGAAATTGAAGTATAAGTGCAAACGTGCATAAAGTAAGACTCCTGAGACCCCTTCAGAAAAAAAGAATTAGAAAATCAATATTTTTTTTTTTTTTTTTTTTTTTTTTTTGCAAAAGGAAGAGTACCAAGTTCTCATAAACTAAAAAATATCGAAATCTTTGAACTGTATATCAAAGTTATAAGCGAACATGCTTTAAAAAATACATAATGTATATCAGTCTAACTGAGATAAAAAAAAAAAAAACATTAAAACTAATAGTTTCATTGTTTGTCACATCCCCTTTTTTCACTGTCAAATTTCATTAAAGAAAAAAGGAATCCCCTCTCCAAACTGTGTTATTATTAATATTAATCTAAAAGTTAGGCTATCAGCAGCATACAATAATTTCTCTATTTCGTAAAATAATATACATTTTATGCAAATTCAAAACAAGCGTTATTTATTTATTTTATTTTTATATTTGCATGCTTACAAAACATCAGTTTATAAATATATATTACATATATATATATATAAGGATTTTATTAAGCGATATCCTCACCTATGCTTAAAGGCACAGATAATATCTCGACATTGTGAACGAAGCAGATTTAGCATGGCGCTTCCCTGATTAGTTTTGGGGGTTCATTGTTTAAGTATAAAGGGGAGGAACGGGGGCTAATCGTCCTCTTTAATTGTTGTCGATTTCTTTATTTTTCGAGGGGCATTATTCTTCGAAATAAGAGTATAATATAAAATTAGTGTGAAAAGCCTGTGAACTCAATGCCATCAGTTTAACTGTGCACTTTTTAACACTTTTCAACCTAGTTAAAAAGTGTTTATGACTTCGGTTTTCCTGGCCGTCTGGTCGTCTGCCGTCTGTCCGACTCGCGAAAATATACTCGAATCGCCCTGAAATTTTTGTATCTTATTGTCGTTTACTAATAAGAGTATAATATAAAATTAGTGTGGAAAGCCTGTGAACTCAATGCCATCAGTTTAACTGTGCACTTTTTAACACTTTCCAACCTAGTTAAACAGTGTTTATGACTTCGGTTTTTCTGGCCGTCTGGCATGTTCAACTATTTCTGGCTGGCATGTTCCCTATTTCAACTGAAGTATGTAGCACTTATAGTTTTTTCACAATCAAAAGTATTCCGTATATATATAAGGACAATCAAAAGTATTCCGTTACATTACAGTCAATGGCAAATAATCGTTTCAAGTGCATTTGGATGATGCTACTTCATTTAAAACATGATGAAATTGATATATAAATATAAAACGCATTAAAACATGCTTTTTGTAGAATATGGTATGCAAAGCATTAATTATTCATTTACAGAGTCAAACAAAAGAATTCTGTTACACGTTGTTCTATGGGGAAAAAATCGTTTGCAGTGTAGTTTAGTGATATTTCACTACAGTAGAGTCTCGATAATTCGAGTCTCGATTGTTCGAGTTTCCCGTAAATCCGATTTAGTGAAAAAATCAGTTTAGCTTCCAAATAATGACCAACATATATGCAACAGGTGAAAGAATTATTTCGCACCATAAAATTCAAGTATCTGATTTTTATTGTTGTTCGACGTGTCATATGTGAACTGCGCACCCGGAAGCCACCTACAGAAATCCACCCTCTTAAAGAAAACTGGCGTATTCTTCCTATACGTGCCGGGGATCACGCCGGGTGAAATTGGAGAAAATCAGGGAATAGTTTTTCAACGAGCTCCCGCCCCACTCACTCCTTTTGTCGACTACGAACATATCGGAACAGAAGTAAACTAGAAGCGTCTTCTACTAACAACTGCTTTGATTTATCCTTGGACAGAAAATCCTTAAAAAAGCCTGGGTATGAAAATACCGGTGAGCCATTTTATATGTGGTTTACACAGCAAAGTAAAAAATGATGCCCTCTTTCAGGTCCCATTCTTCAAGAAAAAGCTTTGCTGTTTCGAAAGGAATTTGAAGAAAGTGATGAAAACGTCACTGCTAGTGTAGCTAGGCTGGTTTGACAAGTTGTAAAAAACATATATCGTATCCGGCAACCAAGAGATCTGTCGAGAGAAGCTATCTGAAGATTCTGAGGCTGTTGCCGTGCAATTTTGCAAGAAATTGCAGGAAGTTATAATTGAAATGAATCTGGACTTAATTTCAAAATGCTACCATTTAAAACTATCGCGTCAAGCTAAGAGAAAAGTAGTCCAGGTTACATAAAAGCAAAGAGAGGTTAACACTTCTTGCTGCATCAAATGCTTCAGGAAATCACAAGATTAAACTTGTTGTTATCAGAAAAGCTGCAAAGCCAAGAGCATTTAAGCATGTCTCGATATTTTCACTGCCGGTTACGTATAGGAGAAAAAAGTGCTTGGATGACTCAAGAAATATTTAAAAACTGTCTTTTTTTACGATTTTGTGCCAGAAGTTATCGAGGAATTGATAAATAGTCACGAACAACTAGAATTTACGATTCTGCCAGAATCCGACAGATTCCACACTGCTAATGAGTCACAGCGAGGGGCTGCTTGATGCACTAGAGTCCACCATGCGATACGTGGAGCAATAGCCTGAGTCGACTCCAGCCGACAATATACTGCTTCGACGATGGCGTGATATTGCTGATCGGAAACGGGGTAATGTGTCAAAATAAAAAAGAATTGACAATTATTTTAAGATTAATTAACATGTTGCTATCAACAGTAATGTAATAATTTGTATGTACAATTTTCATTCAAATATACACTGAAATTTAAAATTTGCTTTATCTTCATGTATTTATTAATTAAATTTTATGATTTCGATCATTCGAGTTTTCGATAGTTCGAGGTAAGCCCGGTCCCGTCCACCTCGAATTATCGAGACTCTACTGTATTTCAAACATAATGAAAATTATACGCATTACTGAGGTGCACTATAAATTGCTCTCTTGAAAGTGTGGTGAGCATTGCATTTATTTACAGGGACACACAAAAGATATCGGCTACAGTACAGGTGCGATATTTAGAGTCTATGTGTGATAAGCGCGGTTTCAACTTTGGTTTGCGTTTTAAGTTGTTCCTTTGCAAGTCTTTTATTAGCAGCCACTATTTTAAAATCCCTGATCATAAACTGTTTACCACAAGTTAAATCAGGTTCAGATGCCAAAATTTAATACGTTAACGTTTTGAATATTCGAATTCTGAAATATTAAAATTATTTTACTTTGTAGTGTGCTTTATGTGCTTAAAAAATAAATGTCTGAAGCAAGTATATAATTGATGTTGGCTGGAAGATAGTGCTAGTTAAATTGAAAGTGAGTAAGAGGGGCCCCAAAATAAGATTTTGCCCTTCTGAAAGTATTCTTTTTATGCATTATAAACTAATAAAAATTTTACTTTTTGTTTGTAAAGTTATGTATTGTATGTTTCTGAAATTACACTCTAAAAACGACATTTTCAAAACTGAGCAAAAAAATACTCAAATCTGAGTATGTCGCATAGCCAAAATGGCTCCGAATCAAAATGACTCAAGTTTGAAACATGTATATACTCATTTCTGAAAACATGCAGATACTCAAGAATAAAACATTATGTGCTCATATTTGAGTATGTCCATGTTTCAAAAATGAGTATGAACTGATTCTAATCATTTTTGAGTATGTCCATCTTTCAAAAATGAGTATGAACTTACCTCTATATGCTCAGTTTTGAGTATGTCCATGTTTCAATATTCTGAGTATTTCTGGTATTTCAGAACTGAAAGCATTGATTGGGTGGTCCTGTTTGAAACAAAAAATTTCATAACAAAATGAAAACATTGATTTACTCAGATTTGAAAGCGTCATTTTTCTCAGTGTATAATACAAAAATTAGAACTATTACAATTTATCTTTTGTAATTTATCGTTATATCTCTTTTTCCGTCTATTGCTGCAGCAGATATCAATGGTAAATTTCAAAATTTCAATTTTTTTTATCAAAAATTTAAATATAAATTCTCTTATAATTGTAAGTTTCGGCTTTTTGTTTAAAAACTCAATTTATTGCTTTAATTCCCGATTTTATCTCAATTACTCCATATATATATTTTTTTAAATAGCAATTTTTATAAAGTGTCTAAAATTGTGAAAGATAAATTATTAAATAATGTATTTCAACAATGATAAACCTAGTAATGACACATAATAAATACACTGATTAATTTTTTTTTTAAAGGGGGTACAAAATTAAATAGTATATATATATATATATATATATAGAGTTAAACAAAAAAGACATCGCTGCTTCTAAGAAGATGTGGCACTGTACATAATCTAAGAAAGTTATCAATATGAAAACAACATCTGATGGAGCATTGAATAAAAAATTACTGTGTACCTTGGTAATGACAATTATATCTAGTCACAAAATTTAAATAAAAAAAAAAATTAATAGAAATGTTTTTTGTTAGGTCTAAAGTTCCAAATGAATAAAAAATAGAGAATTTAAATGTATCCGGATAATTGCTGTCTTTGTTCTAAAGCTTTTCCGTTCTTAAAATTAAAGGTTTTAATTAATACATTTGAAGTTTGGGATAAACCGTGCCTTTAAAACTTTACAATTTTTATTAATACTGACTTTTTTTTTCATATCTACGCTAGTGCACAATGTAGTGCTTGAGAAATAAATGTTAAGAATTTTACACATGCATAATTGATTTCAATTCCTTTTTTTTTTTCCAACGATATAAAATTTGCCATTATCTGAGAATGGCCTATCATTATAAACTTTTATCCTATGAAAAAAAAATGATAAGATTTGTCCTTAACAATTTTTGCCTCAGTTAGTTTTATCTTGCTCATGTGAAAATATTCACATTTTTAGCACTTTCCAACCTAGTTGAAAAGTGCTTATGACTTCGGTTTGTCTGGCCGGATGGCCGTATGGCCGTCTGGCCGTCTGTCCGTGCTCTAACTCCCGTAAATATGCTCGGATTGCTCTGCAATTTTCATATGTTATTGTCGTTATCTATGGCACGTTCCCTATTTCAACTGAAGTGTGTAGTACTTATAGTTTTCTTACAGGGACACTCAAAAGAATTCCGTTACATTGCGGTCTATGGGGAAAAATCATTTGCGGTTTATTTTAAAAATGTTTCACTATCGTAAACGCATTGAAATTTATATAGATCACTAAGATGCATTAGAAGAAGCTTAATATGGAATAGTAGGTGTATAGCACTTAGAGTTACTTTACAGGGACAGTCAAAATAATTCCGTTACATTACGTCTATGGAGAAAAATCGTCTGCGGCTTATTTAAATAATGTTCCACTATTTTAAACGCATTGAAGTTTATATATATTACTAAGGTGCATTACAAGAGGCTTACTACAGAATAGTGTGTGTATAGCAGTCATCGTTCATTTACAGGGACACACAAAAGAATTCTCTACTGTCTGTTAACAATAATTCCTGGAAGTGCGTTTTAAGTTACTGAACGCGATTTTAATCTTAACTAGCTTTTTGTCTATTACGTGGTGTGTATAAATTCTGTAGATCCTATACAGGGCAGCACAAAAGTTCGCGAACACATTTCCGTTTATTGACAGAAACTCCAGAAGGAGAATTTAAACTGTGCTACGCGTTTCCTAACTAAACTAAAATTTAGCATCCTATGTATATATACAAATCTATAGATCATATACAGGGCTACATAAAAGTATTCTGATATTTTTCCGAATATTGTATATATTGAAAATTCCTGAAATTACGTTTTTAAATATGTTATGCGTTTTCCAAATTGTTTACTTAGATGTCATCTTTCAGCTTATTAAACGGTAATGATTTGTAAAATTATTTTAGAAGCGTTGGAAAGTGCTACATAATCTATGCTTGACGCATGATTTTTCGTTCTTGTTATTATTTATTTTTGTACATAAATGATCGACATCTGTGAAGTTGTTTGTAAAACTTAATGTCTAGAATGAATACGTAAGGTATCATGTATTTATGTATTTTAAATTATGACATTATTAATGCTTAAATTTGAAGATTATTATTATTGTTGTTGTTATTATTATCATCATACTTATTATTTTAACTAGAAATTAAACAGCATGCATATCTTCCTCTGTTTACTAAAAAAGACCTAACTCAAATAATACTGTTTGATAATTTGAGAATCTGGGCAGGATTTTATTACTAAAACCACACTTTCTTTCAGGAAATTCGCATTCTATGATGTGTGTGTTTTACAGTATATTTCATATTTCACTTCCTTTTGAAAAGGTCCTTTCTGCGTAACATACTTAATAAATTGAGTAAAAATTCTGCTTCAGCATCGGCGAATAAGGTCAAAAGTTGTTGTTTTTTTTTCCCTTGCTTTTACTTTTAATTTTCTCTCTTGCAAGGGAAAGTGTGTCATCATTGATCAGGAACACGCAGACAAATATAGAAGGACCTCCCCTTAAGGGTCAGGCTATCCTCACGGCAATTTCCCTTCTAATTCTTCAGTATTGGAGAAAGTGTGCTATGTCTCTCGCTGGGAATATTCTACATTTTTAACATTTGCAGACAGAAATGATGGTATGTATTCAATTAAAAAAAACTGCCCTGTTGGTAGATTTCATTTAGGCCCCAAAATGGCATAAGATGAATAAATAGGGGTTTTTTAAATTAATTTTAAAAGATATATTTTCCTTGCTGGTGGGTAAACAAACTCTGCAAGTGATGTAAATTTTTAATGTTTTTAACTGATAATCTCTTTGTACTGTTTCTTCATCTGCTTTCCATATTCGGGATGCCTGACGCTTTTTACACGATCGCGTTCTTTTCCATTATATGGAGTTAAATGGAAAATGTATCGTTTAACATTTTGTTGATTGGTTAAAATAAAGAACTTTATGATGTAATTGCAAGAAAAATGACATATCTCAAACGAAATCACATATTTTATTTAAATTTTTGATTTGTTGTTTATGTATTAGTACTGGTGTGTATTTTTAAAAATGCACAATAAAACTTTAACTAAAACTTAATAAATATACATTTAAATTTGGAAATTCCATCATCGGAATATCATACAATTTTTAATAACAATGCTTAATAATAAAATAATACTTTCTCAGTCACTTTCCGGTTCTCAAGTCAACAAAACACAACAAAATCAGGAAGTTCTACCAATATCAGACATTTACAAGACAAACGGCACCTTCATAGCCATATATTTTAAACAAAATTTGATTCTATACTGTGGCAAGTTACTCTTCAAATGTGGGAAGTTACTCAGACAGATAATGGACTATGCAGAGGTAGGGGATGTTATAAATACTTTTTACTCTTTTCTGTCAGAACGTGGAACCCAGGTTGACTCTTTTAATTCACAATTTCAACATTGGTTTCCCCGCGACTGCACACAGGTCTCCTGCTTTGGCCCTCTTCGGTGGAATTTTTTTATGAATAAATTGCTAAATAATCTCTCAAAACTAGGTATTTTAATGAAGACCTGGTTTTGCCACTGCCTATGCTGATGGTTTGGATTTCATAATAAAAGGCGCTACAAGAAGGCAGTTGGAAAATGAAGGCCACGGAGCATTGCAGATAGTCCAATCCTGGGCAAATGAATTCAAGATACGGATTTCGGAGAAAACACAAAAGCATTCACTTTTGCAAAACCTAAAGTACAAAAAAGATCTCCAATCTATAAATTAAAAAACGCAACAATCAAAACAGTCTATCATTTCAGCTACTTTGATGTGGTTCTTGATAGAACTTTAAACTTCGTACAACATCTAAAACAAAAGCGTTCAAAAACGGAGACAGTAACTTAACATTTCTTAAAATTTTCCTCTTTCGAGGGTCACTTTTCTTGCTTTATCATGAAGATCTGGTATAAAACCATTATCGAAAGAAAGCTCACATACGCAAAACCAATCTGACTTCCAAAACTACAATCATCATATGGACTACGTCTACTCAATTCCATACAAAGAAGTAGTTATTTATTGATCCCAAAAGCAGACAAAAAAGACATCTATGTAGGCACGTTATGTTTTTTTGTGTGTTCAAAGATTCTTAATTGTTATACAGAAAACAAAAATAGAAATTGAGAATTCAGTTTACCAGGTAGAACTCCTAGAAATTCATCTCCTGGACACAATCTTTCCCGTTTGAAACGTTTCTTTTATACCGAGACAGCCTGTCAAGTATACAAGCATTGAAAACATAGATTCCACACGTATATTGGTCCAATGCTAGGGTGCAGTTTCACCCTTATGGAAATTTCTTTTATATTCAGACAGCCTTTCAGGTTTACCAGCATTAGAAAACATACATTCCATATGTATATTGGTCCACTCCATCAATGAGTTTCTCCAAGTAAGCTGGAAGATTTAAAAAAAAAAAATAAGTAAAAGATATACTGATGTCCGAGAGGATAAGCTAGGGAATATGAGTATTTGTATGAAATATTTTTTAACTGCGCATGCGCGAAAGATATTACTATTATTTATTTATTTTTCATATTAGGCCACTCAAATAAAAAGGCCAGTCGAATAGCGTGAAAATTCAGAAAGATAGCAGCAATATATAGTGAGCTGAATTTGTGTTAATTTCTAAAAGTAGCTGGGTCATAAGGAATTTTTCACAAATTGTCTTTTTTTATTAACTGACTTCCAACAAAGGATTTCCATATTTAGCAGTTAACGTAAATCCATGCTTAGTTTTGGAATGGATGCTTCAATTTTGATTATTCTTTGTTGTTGTTGTTGTTGGTATGAGCTTGTTCTGATTATTCTTCCAAGGAGAACTAAAGCATAAAAAAAATGAAAAAAAAATTAAAAATGAAAAATGAGAATTTGTAGGAAATCTCTTATCATTCAGCTACTTTTAGAAAGCAACTAAAATTTAACTCAGAGTATCGCCGATATATTTCTGAATTCCCATGGTATTTTACTGGCCATGTTATATAAGTTGCCCTATATAGCTGAGTACTAAATTAGGCAAAAATAAAAAAATGTTTTTGGTGCATGCACAGTTAAAAATTATTTAATACAAATACTTATATTTCATCAAATATTTAATATATTTATATTTTAATTGTAGTATATTATTTCTACTGTACTTTGTCAAGTTTTCTGAAATTGGCATGTAATTTGATTGAAAAACTTTGCTTGCTGTAAACAAAAAACATGCAGAAATTTCTTTTATTTTTTTAAAGAAACTTTTATATCTTCCATGCATATACATTCTCTTCTTATATAAATGTTGTACAAGATCCACATAGTCCTGTGCTAGAGCTACAGATCATTTCGAGCATTTTATTTTACAAGGTAATCGCAAATATTATTCTTTTTATTCAATTTGTTGTTCACCTTCTAATTGCTCTCGTGATCACACCTTTTCTGAAAAATATGAATATATTCTTTATATTCCCGAAGTTCCCAGAGAAATCGTCAAGTAATTCTCTATCTGTGCGACTAAATATCTAAAATTGAAAGTGCCCGGTGACTTTTGGCGATATAGTGTAGTTACAAGTTAGCTGTGATAAAATAGTCCCAGATGCATCATTCGCGACCAACATCAATTTCACTTATCAAATTCTTCAAATGAAATTAATGAAATTTAACTGAACAAACTGACGATAAATATATGCAAGTCAGGCCAAGACCTTACTACTGATGAACAGCCTCCACGCTTTGTTCTCCCTTCGAAGCGGTCTTACACACATCTTCTGCATGCTAAAGAGAAATGCATTTTACATCTATGCCTTTCATTAAAGATAAAATAATTCTAGATGCATCATTCGCGGCCAACATCAATTTCACTTATCAAATTCTTCAAATGAAATTAATGAAATTTAACTGAACAAACTGACGATAAATATATGCAAGTCGGGCCAAGACCTTACTACTTGATGAACAGCCTCCACACTTTGTTCTCTCTTCGAAGCGGTCTTACACACATCTTCTGCGTGCTAAAGACAAGTGCATTTTACATCTAAGCCTTTCATTAAAGACGTAAAAGAAATAAGAAAAAAAGAAAGAAAAAGGAAAAATACTTCCTCTAATATCGGAAACTGTTAATACAATCGTTTAAATAAAATTTCTTATTTTCCTAGTTTCCAAGTCTTGACTATTGTATTTTTCTCACTACCTCTCATGACAATACTTTACAAACAATGGATGATTGAGAGAATTACGGGAATAAATGAAACCAAACCATAGTAAATAACATCACGTCACGCTATTATTACGCAAACTTCTAAATAACAGGTAAGGGGGATGCGAAAAAAAATGCCTATTTACACTCACACTCCCATTAAAAATAAAACTCTCTTTCACTCTCTGTATGACGTAAAAAAGTAGGCCTGCGTTGCTATTTTCACTGCTCATTTCTCAACATATGTTCCTTAGAAGCAGGTGTCAAATGGTGTAATCAAAGGAAAGCCGCCAAGTCGAGTAGGGAGGGGGATTCCGGAGCCAGAGAAAACGCAAAAGAGTTCATTGACGACTCTGGCCGGGTCGTTTACCTGGAAGATTTGGTGGCCACCTTTCCCGGCCAATCTAGGTCAATGGGCGAAAGCAGATCTACCTCGGCGAGCGGTGACCTGACCTCTTTTTCACTCTTACCTTGCCTGCTGTGTGCTAGGGGATTTTATTTGTTTGTTTTGTTCCCCGGGTATGTCATACGGGTATGTGAGTGCGAATATACCGGCGAAAGTCGGACAGTGTCCGCAGTTTAACTTTTTTCCGATATTTTTTTATTTCCATCTTCCGCGGGAAAGACAGGATGTGCCTGCTTCTCACTGCTATTCGGTCACGCCGATAAAAGAATGAAATTTATAACGAGCTTTTACTTTCGTTTGCACCACTTTCCCCATTTCAAGATGCCTTTCACTTTCACAGAATTAATTGTCATTCCATATTATTTTCTGCATCGCTTACTGAAGACATTCTATTTTTTAAACTTGTTTATCATTCACAAGATAAATACGTATATATTGATATATATATATACACACTCACACACAGGATGTATGTGAGTGAGTGTGTTTTTAAAAAACTACAAGTTTATCCGCCTCTTTTTTTTTTCCTCTTATATAAAAATTTTAAGGAAAGTGAAGAAATAAAATTTGAATGGCAAGTTATCAATAAAGTCTAAAGTACAGATTGAGTACGAAATTGTAAAAAATCAAAAGAAATTCAATAATTTCGCTTTTATTGTTAAATTAAATGGTATTAACAAATAGCATATTGCATGAAAACAAATATAGACATCATTCCCAACACATGTGCCCTTGGACGTCAAATGAGGCAAAGATAAACAGAACACTTATCAAGTGAAAATTATGAGAAAGAATATTTGTAATTTGTTACTCAAATGTTTTCAACACTTTTCAATTGTATATGCAAAGTGTTTATGTCTTCGTTTTACCTGTCTATCTAGCAGTCTGTACGTCTGTGTGGCTATCTGACCACGTTCTAATTTTCGTAAATATACTTAAATTGCCACGATATCGGTATATGTTATTGAAGTTTATATAGGATGTTCCCTATTGAAAATGAAGTGTGTAGCATTTATAGTTCATTTATAGGAACTTTCAAAAGAATTCAGATATATTATTGTCTATGGGCAATAATTGGTTTAAATAATGATGTACTACATCATTGGTTGAAGTAATGATGTACTACATAAATGGTTGAAGTAATGATGTACACTACATCAAATATTATGAAATTTATATGCATTGTTGATTTGCACTACAAGATGTTTCCTGTAGAAAAATGGTGAGCGTAGCATTAGCACGCAAAAGAAACAAATTTGGTAGCATTGCTATCTGTAATCAGTAATTGTTTGAAGTGCAGTTTATGTACACACGATACCACCTTTGGTGCTCGACAACATCTCCCGTATAGAAAATAGGACATATAACATTTAATGTTCATTTACAGGATAGCACAAAATAATTGCATTACATTAACGTCAGTGAGCGATAAATTCAGAAAATGTGATATCAGACTAAATTTTAGTATATTATGTAATGAGTATACATTCTATTGATCAGATACAGTGCTGTCCAAAATATTCAGAGTAAATTCATTTCTGTCAACGTGAATTATCGAAGGTGCGTTTTGAACCGTTTTACGCGTTTTAGTGTTCGTCTAAATTTTACTATACAATGTGGCGTGAGTACACTGAAAATAAATTCATATACATATAGATATGAAATGTTCGTAAGAACTCACTCAGTAACTGAAACCTTTAAATCTGGTGTTTTTTTATTTTTATTTTTTTTTTTTTATTCTGAAATTTTTTTTATATTGTGATGATTTCTTCATTTAGCCACTAATTGGAGAACGATTTTATATCGAAGTGGAGAGCCGCGCCGTATGGTTTTCATAAAACCTACTGGCGTGGTCATATAGTCCAGTCAAGAACCCTCATGTGACATTATAGGGGCAATCCTCATAAAAATCTTAAGTATGACACTATACAGACAGTCATTAAGCTATAATTTTCATTCTTGAAGCATCTTGGTCGAGCTGATTTTCCAATCACTTGAAGTTTTCTGTTTTCCTTGCCCTTCATATTCGCACTTACAAGAACGGTAATGTGATCTTTGGCCTGCTTTCTTCAAAACATTTCTCCTGTTTGAACTATGGATGATTTTGTTGGAAAAACGTTATCATTTGTCTTATGTGTTTCCCAGCTGAATTAAATCATCAGTTAAAATATAGTTTTCTATATGAGACATATAAAAATCTATATATCATATACAGGGCTGCACAAAAGAATTCCAATACATTACCAACTATGGTTGATGCCACAGAATTTGAAATTCATCGTCTTAAAATCTATAGGTATTTTCCGCTGATGTCTTAATATTATTGGGACCAATTGCATCAAGAACTCCAAAGAGGATCGACTTCTGTAATAGTATAGATTTGGTGGTAAAGGCGAGAGCCTTTTTGAGAATTTGATGACGTTGTAATTCAGCCTCATCAATAGATCTTCATAAGATTTTCACACTAGAGCGTCGCTGGGATGCACCACAGATGTGGCGGTGTTTTGTGAAGCGATCAACCGGTATATGGCCTTTCTTAACATTCTGTGATTTCCAGTTGTTTTTTCTACTATAGTTCTTTTACTAATATCGGTATTGCTATTTCTTGTTTGATGTAGTTGTTCTGATATACAAAGCAATAAATTGTCCTGCATACTTTGCCTCGCGGAATCTTTAATGGGACTTTTCTTGTGTGTTCAGTTTTCTTGTGTTTCTGTTCAATTTTTTTATGCTGCACATGCACCTATGCATGTGACATCACTAGACGGCATTGCAATAGCTGGCATGGTTGTGACTAACCACATTAAATCATGAGAGTTCAGTGTAAAATTCTATAGAGTCTTTTCCATTTCCGGTAGTTGAAATGTATTGGTGTCTAGAGCAACTTCGACCGTAGTCTGCACGTCTTGAGCCGTGGGAACATGAATAATTAGGGCAGTAATAATTTGTCTGTGTTTCGCGATTCTGATTCAATCAATCTGAGGGAGCTTATAAGTTGTATTCTGTTTGTGTTAGCTGAGTCTTCTTATTGAATCTGATCAAGCAATCTCCTTATTTTTGTTATCTTATTTGTAGCTGGTGAACTAAATCTTGATGTTATATATTTCTCAAAAGTTGTAAGTCTTCTTGGCCTTATCTATGATGCCAGGGATGGTGGCCGGTTCTTCTGCCAATTCTAATAGATGGGAGCTAGGCATGGTGTGTCGTACCTTTTGAGCTCTAGAACTGAATTTAATTCTTTTTGATTTGCAAGTTTTTGTTGATAAAGCGATCGATAAGAACGCGACATCATATTTGGATCCCAAATTTAGATCAGTGTCATCCGCAATATATTACAATTACTATCACTAATAAAGCAGAAAAATTTACAGTTATCTAGCTAACTAGGCTGTGAGAAACCAATTGCCCTAGCTCAATGGAGGAAAAGGTGATTAGATAATCAAAAGACAGAAAAAAGAAAAAACCACAAGACTAGGCTTCCAAAAATGACTAAGAAAAAAATAAAACTTTTAAAACCAAAATTGGGTTGAGAAAAAAAAAAGAGATTTATTAAATTAATTTAACAAGGAGATAAGATCGGGGGAAATGGTGCAAAAATAAGCAAATAGATCGACACGGACAACTTGATAAAGTACTACAGAGAGTTTAACTTATTTACTTATGCATCTTTGGTGAAACAGTTAATTGCAATAAAATACAAGGATCAAATTAAATAATTTACCTGTGAAGCAATAAAATTCAATTAACTATGTGTTTTGCCAGGCATAAAATATACAAGAAATCATCTTGTAGCATTTAATTATTTAAGGTCGTTAGATACAGGTGAAAACAATAGTCCATAAAAAATGTCTGTTGTAGGAATTACAAAAAACAAATTATGAGCAAGAAAACAATAAGCAATAATACCTTAAGAAAATTAATGGAGAACATGAGCTTGAGTGATTAGGAAAGCAGCCATAGTTCCGTCAAAGTTAAAGAGAACAAGTAAGAAAGTGAATGACATTAACTAAGTTAACCAAAAATAACTAAAGCTGAACAAAGGCATCTGTGTGAAAAAAAGATCACACAAATCCAAAATACAAAAGCACAAAGTCCAAATGCGTAGAAAGGCATCTTCGCCTTCAAAGAAAAATATCGAAGTAAAATATTCAAAATGGCATCTTTGCCTTCATAGAAAAACATCGGGGAAAACATATTTTAAATGGTATCTGCTTCTTTAAAGAAAAGTATCTAGGTAAAACATACTTAAAAGGGCATTTCCGTATTTAAAGTTGTCGTTGGTAGAACCGAAACATACTCACATACACATTCACAAACACTCATCTTCACATTCATAAATATACTCACCTTCACGATCATGAACTTACTCACCTTCACGATCATGAACTTACTCACCTTAACATTCATGAACATACTCACCTTAACATTCATGAAGATACACACCTACATAACCATAAACATAGCCACGTACTCAATCATAAGCAAAATCAAACAAGTAGTAAGACACCTTCATATTCATGGTTAATAGCAAAAAGTAATATGCCAAATGACATCTTTATAATAAAAGTGGCATTTTCGTACTCATAATTGACATAAAGTGAAGCATTAGAAGAGAATAACATCAGCACAGCCATTCGTTATTGAAAACATACATACCAACACATCCAAAGACGAAAACGAAATTAGCACATAAGTGAGCATTTTCAAGTTCACAGATGCAAATTTAAAAAAAAATCTAACTTAACAAATTACAACGACCATTGGGAAAACGCAGTGGGATAGCGGGGCAGTGTTCGGATTCTACCATAACCGTTACCTCGTACTATAAGACATTTAAAAAAATTATTAATTTAGCCCCCCCTAAAATACCCCCCTCTTATAGCAGACCTATTCCCCCCCTCCCTACTATAACGTGGACGCTCACGCTAGCTATTCCACCCACCTACTATAGTATGGTCTCGGCATCAGGCGGTGTTGCCACCGCACCGCCGCCACCGCCTATTGCTGACGCAGAAGTCCCATTCCCTATCTACTGACTTGCCGTTTGGTATCCGAAGATAGAATAAACCGAAATATCGAAATATGATGCCAACTTTAGGTGTTAGCATTGAAATTTTTTAAGTTTGGTACAATTTCTATTTGTAGACCATCTCCTAACCAAAATTTAAGTATTTCTTTAACTCTTGTTTAGATTGATGTCTGAGCTAAAGGTATTTTGAGGGAATTAAAGTTGAAGAACACGTTTTTTGCTTTATAAGACGATTTCTCATCCGACATCAATTTTTGAATTCGGCTTTTTTTTTAATATCTAATAATTTGCATCTATCCTTTTTGTAACTTTAACATTTTTGCAATGATTTCATGAATTTCTATTGCCATATTAAAAGAAAAATTCTTCTAAATTTACAGAATTTCGTTAAAAACACTTAAAAAATTCTTCTAAAGTTACAGAATTTCGTTAAAAATAGTTAAAATAATAAATTGCGTACATCAAGAGGTCCATTCTCGACCGAAAACAACAATCTTTTTCCCAATGGTTAAAAAAGTGAACTATTGATTAAATCAATAAACTTTTGATTACAAAGATGGAACACGACTAGTAAATAACATAATAATTATTATGACACCCTAAATTAAAAAGTACTTTCGATTAAATAATAAGTTAATATTTAAAAATTTTAAAAATACAGCATAATCAAGCTAATTACACATTCTTAAAAGAGCATATGCTTATTCATGTAACTGTAAAAATTATTCACAAGTTTTCACGTTCAGGCACTAAATCGCACAAAATACAACCCAGGAACTGATCAAGTTATTGTAAACCGAAAGTACAGTACTAACACTTTTAAGAGTAACAATTTTTTTTTTAAACTATTAAATTAATAAAGCAAAACAATTTGAGAACGAATCGATGACTGTCTTGATTTTTTTTTCATAATTGGCGATTGTTCTTGATTGTAGAATTATCGGCAATCGCTCATCACTAACCTGGAGTTTACCTTACATGCTTACGATAATGTTTTTAATAAGATTTCTCAAATAAGTGGATTTCAAATTTTAATTATTCAGGGAAAAAATCCGGTTACACAGTTATTAAAATAATGAATAATAATATAAAATGTATAGAATTTTTTAAGATCATTTAAAATTTTTGCATTATCGAAAAGCCACTTGGTTTATAATAAATTGAATAATAATAAATTGTAAGACATTAATTGGTCTCCTCATAAGAACCTCATAACAACAATTGTTATTTCAGGCCTATCATAGTAGTCAGACTCTGATCAATATAAAGCCTCCAGTTTCACTTAATTGTGTTACAAACACTCTAAAACAAGTGCACTCAAAAATAGAGAACAACGATCTTATCATATTATTATTTAATCCTTGAGCCATCGTCTATTGTCTTAGTTAAGTAGAAAGACGATTTTGAGATATTTTCATTGCGGTGATAAATAGTTGATTGACTAGTTGAAAAGTAAGCCAAATGCTGATAAAGAACACAATAATACTGGGAAATTATTACTATATGAATTATTTATACACTGTTTAACAATGTACAGTACTTAAAAAAATATCCGAACTATGGCTGTAAACGTGAGTTCTAATAATGCTAAAATAAAATAAAAGTAAATTCGTATAACATTCTTTGTGATTATATGTGATTTATTTTGTTAGAAGGAGGTCTACATATTAAAAATTGCACCGAATTTCATTTTTCAGAAGGTAACACCCAGTTTTGATATGAGTTCATTGGATCAAAGCAATGCAATAAAACATATATAATATAAGCACATTTTCTTAAATCTTCATAGAGTTAGAAGGGTTCAAAGTTTGAAGATTCTAATGTTATATCCACCTGACAAACTTTAATTTATCCCCAAACTTAATCAAACTTATCATACGATAAGAAACATCCAATTCCTTTCCAAAAGATCACAGGCTTACACTTTTAATATTTCACCATTTTCACTTAAAAAATTGCATGTTGGTGCTGAAACATTACTTTATTTTGTGAGACAAGAATTCTGGTCTTTAAATGGCAGAAACATAGCCAGAAAAACAGTGCATAACTGTATTGTTTGTTTTAAAAATAAACATGAAATTGCAGTACAAATTATGGCTTCGTTACCCAAAGAAAGAGTAAATATCAATCCCCTCTTCACAAATTCAGGGATTGGTTTATGTAGTCCATTTTATATCAAGTATAAACACCAACGTAAAGAAGTTCTTAGCAAAATTTATGTCGCAATTTTTGTCTGTTTTGCTACTCGTGCAATTCATTTAGAAGTAATAACAGATTTAACTTCTGAAGCCTTAATAGCTACCTTAAAAAATTTGTAGCTAGGAGCGGAATTCGTACCACCATCTTTTCTGGCAATGCCTCTAATTTTGTTGGTGCGAATTCGGAATTGAAAAAATTACATAAAATTGTAAAAACTCAATCCGATGAATTGACTACTTACTTATTGGCTAATTCAATTTCTTGGAAATTACTTCCTTTCAGATCCCCTAATTTTGGTGGCTTGTGGGAGGCAGAAGTAAAATTCCTTTAAACACCATTTAAAAAGAACAATTAGAGATTTAAAACTAACTTTTGAGGATTTTTTAGTTGTTGTTAATCAAATCGAAGGTGTTTTAAACAGTAGGCCTCTAATACCTTTATCTTCGAATCCTAGTGATTATGAAACTTTAACCCCAGGACATTTTTTAATTGGCCGCCCTATAAATAGCATTTGTGAACCAAATCTATCTGACTTTGCCAATAGCAAATTTAGTCATTGGCAGTGAATTACAAAAATTAATCAATTAATTTGGAAAAAATGGAGTAGAGTTTACTTAAATAATCTATATTAAAGAACCAAATGGTTAATTGAAGAAGAAAATGTTAAAATTGTAACAATGGTTTTGTTGAAGGATAGTAATTTACCAATGTGTACATGGTCTGTAATTCGCATTCAAGACGTAATTTATGGTAATGATAGTAAAATTAGGATCGTGCTTGTCAAGACTCCAAGTGGTGTATTCAAACGGAGTATATCCAACATCTGTATTTTGCACATAAATAATCCTTTATTATAATGTAATATTATTTTTCTTGTATTTTCTTGTGCATTTATATTTGTAAATTTTGTAGTAACTTTGCATCTTAATATTATAATTGAATTGAATTGAATTTTATATTTATATTATTGATTTGAATTGAAACTTATATTTAGAATTGAAGATTTATTGTTAAAACTAGGGGGCCTACCCACTGCGAGCTACGCTCGCCAACCCCCGCTCAGACTTCGAGGCCTCTAAAAACATGACAGCGTGCTTTATTTAAAAAATATTGGTAAATCTGTAATTGGGTTGCCATGCTTTTATCGTTTTAAACGGGCATTTTTTGATTACCATGGCCTCATACACAGCTGTTGCGACAACTGACGACTGTTTTCGGGATTGATAAGTAAAATCAATTACAACTTGAAAACCATCTTGTATAAAATGGTTAGGTTTAAATTGTGGCTACCTCTCGGACTTTTATAACAACGATCTGTATTCTATTCTTCCGTTGCATTTAAGGATGAGAAAAATCCATCTGCTTGTGAATAACATTAAGAACCACGGTATTGAAATGTACTATGTTATAGACATTTTCAGTAACAGGTTTTAATTTTCTCTCTATTTTAGTGCACCATCATGCACATTTTCATGTTATTTTAAATATGTAAATTATTTATTTTAATTAATATGCATATACGAATTTTCTAATAATTATTTATCATACAAAATTAATTAAATATTTTGTGCATGCATGCCTGCATTTATTCGGCATCAATTGATGAGATATTTAAACAAATTTGCTATCCGCGATAATTTTACACCATGTTATGTCACTTGAATATTGTCCATAAGAAAATCGGGTACTTTTCCAGTATAGGATCCTTTGCTTTTAGGTTTGGCGTAATTCGAGCTTCAAAAAGGGATAGATTCGTTAAAATACATAGATTTGTTGCCAAAAGTTAGGAAAACAAATCCAATGAACTATTGGTGCTTTTCTATTATAGGGGTCTTGACGCTTTTTTAAAAAGCTTGGCGGAACAAACCAAGCAGGATATTTTATTCTTCTTCCGTTCAGTTGGGCAATTATTATTTTATATATTCTTTTCAAATATCCGAATTAGCGATTTTATAAATTCGTTTAATTAAATTTTACAAAAAAATAACAAAATGATATCAATAAATAATAATTACTATTAATTCCTTTATTATTATTAATTCTTTTGCGTTTACATAAATGACGTCATTTGGACGAATTTATTCAAAATATTTTCAGTTTATAAATTAAATTAAATGCTGACAGACGATTGAATCCTGACGATAGAAATGTGATTTTTTTTTTCAAATTTTCCTGAAAAACATAATTTAATCAGAATCTTGTCTTCATTATCGATTGAAATAAAAGATTAATTCAATTTCAATTTGAAAATTACGAATATAAAGAAATCAATAATCCCTATCGGGATCCTTTTCAATTTTTTTCCCTTTTTTGTCACAAAAAACTGAGTAATTAGTTGCCATCACTACAGAAATGTCATTAAAATTAGAAAAAAATGAATATCTCGAAAACTAATTCCAATTTCAAAATTCTATTACCAGTTTTGACATCCGCGGATTTTTATGGACAATTGGTATTAATTTCACCATCAAGCGTTTAATATTTTATTAAAAATAGCCCTGAAACATAATCAGTCGTTTAATCAGTCGTTTCATAAAATCGTTTCATAAATTCGTTTCATAAAATCGTTTCACAAATTCGTTTCATTAGGATTTTATATATATAGGGTAGATTTAATTGTTGATAACAAAGAATAGTTTGATTTTGATTTGATTTGAAGGAGATTTGAGACCTATAAGATATAAGGCTGTTGTCTCGAATTATCCACATATTTTTATTTCCAAAAATACACATATAGGACTTCGACAAATTACATAAATCTTCTTCTTGAAGAGGACAGAATAGATACAAGGAAGTAAAACACCGAAGAATTACAACCCAGAACTCCACAAAGAGTGTGCAACGGAGTTGACGGGAGTGGAACCCATCGCCTCTCCTACGCTCTACAGCGATTATCATAATGGTGTCCTAACCACTCGGCCACAGCGGGCGCCGAAGTACACTTGTCCAAGATATGTTGCTGAACTAAATATTTCAGTGGTGGCCGGTATGTTGGCGCTACTCTTGGCGTCTAATATCGCTTGGCGATAAATGTGAAATAATAAGTTGTTTGTCGTTCGCATCTTGCGGCAGTCTCTATGAGGAGCTCTGTAAAAAATCGTTTGTTAATAAAAAAGGTTTAGTTACATTTAATTCGTCGAAATTTTTATAAGTAGTTATTTTCTTACAGTCCACATACTTTAATACCTAACAGTATACAATCGAAGTAGGAAATAAAACATAACTACCGTTTATTTAGAGTCAGTTTGACGTAAAATTGAAAACCTTTAACGAATCCATATTTAGCAATCTTTTTTTCTTCCACTAGGGGGCTCTGCCCCCTGCTCGCTATGCTCACCAACCCCCGTTCTGATTTCACAGCCTTTAAAACCTGGTAATGTATCCTTTTTTAAAAAGATTATGATGATGATATCACGAACAGCGACTTTCTTCTGTAATCAGGTTATAATGCTTTTTCATTTAACTGGTTATAATGCTTTCTCATTTAATTCATCTTTTTTATTTTTAATATTCATGTGTAAACACAATTTTTATGACGTAATTTTCCTTATTTCCTGCTTTCAACACGTGATCATTTAATTATTATTTTAAACTTTCATTATTGTTTTTAATAGTCTCGCGCAAATACATTTTTTATTTGAGATAAAACATAATCCTTTGCACTTATTTAGAAATTGGCAACAATATAAAAAAATTGACTTTTTCAATAAAACATTTTTTACTCGATTTTTAACGAGTTTTTGAATTTTTATTGTCCGACCGTGATAATTTTTTTAATTTCTGAAAGCTTGTTATATTTCGCGTCTGGTGGTATGATTTTCGAATCCGTAAGATGGCTAGAAAAAAAGTAATAGCTCCTCAAAAAAGCCCCTAGTAAAAAAGCGATGAAAATAACTCGGAATATCTACGCAGAATTTGATTGGTCCATTTCGTTTTTGGCTCAGTTCCAGATTACTTTTTTTTAATATAGAAGGCAAATTGCTAACATGAAATTGAAACATCTGTGTTAAAGTAGATGTTTCTAACTAGTAATTATATGAAAAATGCGCGTTTTCTCCTTGTAAGGACGTCAATTTCAAAAGAGCAAAAATATAGCGATTGAGTCTGAATTTTAATTGGCTTATAAAAACAGAGTATACGTGTTATCATTTTTTTTAATTATTTTGCCGTTTTTTAGGGTGTGGCAACAGGAAAGAATAATTGCATTAGAAATTGGAAAAAAAAATATATTAAAAATTCATGCTTGAAAATTATTTTAAAAGCCATAATATATCAGTCAATTAAGATACAGTTTTCAAACAAATTGCATTTAAAAGTAGATTTTTTCCTCTATATAACTGTGTAAAAATTGAAAATGTGCAATGTTTAGAAACTTGAAAAATTGCAGTAGCAAAAATCGCAAAACCGGAATTTCATCATCAAGTGTTGTTATTCACAAAATGACATCAACGTTACGCACCAAAGCCATTAAATAATAAGCCCAGTCAGATAGTGTTAAATTTGTTCGCGGCACACCAGCGCCAAACCTCTGCTGCGGAAGGAGGACAAAACAGAAGTGCGTCGCAGAGAAACGATACGATTTATTTATATCGATATTTTATACGATTTTTATCGTTTGTATCGATTTTTTGTTTTTGCACTTCCTTTAAAAGCTTGCTAATTATTGGGATCTTTTACATTAAAGCTAAAACTATAATGAAAATAAAAAGAAAATTGGAATTTTAAATATTTTTTGTACACATTTTAACAAAAAACTGATAAGTTTAACAAGAACATTTTATAACAATATTTCATGATGTTAAATGTTTTTGAGATTTTTTAGCAATTTAATAATAATTTAAAATCTAGTAATTGAAATATTTACTCAATAAGAATGAAGATTATTTAAAGATTTTATGCATACAGGATAACTAGAATAGAAAAAAAACTGCACATTTTTATATTTTATTGGATTTTTAAGAACTATGCAATTAAAAATTTTACAATTTATCAGATACTTTTTCATAAAATAAATAAAATATAAAACGAAAAGAATAAATAAAATTTAACATCATGAAATATTTTTGTTAAATTATTAGTTTTTTATTAAAAATATATACAAACAAATATTTAAAATTCCAATTTTATTTTTATTTTCATAATAGTTTTAGCTTTAATGTAAAAGGCCCCAGTAATTAGCAAGCATTTAAAGGAAGTGCAGGTTAAATTGCCCATAACATCTCACAATTTTGTATTCAGCATATCATTTTTTAACACTTTCCAACCTAGTTGAAAAGGGTTTATCACTTCGGTTTGTCTGTCCATGCTCTAACTCTCAAAAATATACTCGAATTGCCCTGAAATTTTTGTCGTTAGCATGTTCCCTATTTCAACTTATAGTTTTTTTTTACAGGGACAGTCAAAAATATTCTGTTACATTACAGTCAATGGGAAATAATCATTTCAAGTACATTTTGATGATGCTACATCATTTAAAACATGATTAAATTCATATATAATTATGAAGCACATCAAAACCTGCTTTTTGTAGAATATGGTATGCAAAACATTAATTATTCATTTACAGGGTCAAACAAAAGAATTCTGTTACACATTGGTCTATGGGGGAAAATGTAGTGTAATATAGAGATATTTCACTTTCAAACATAATGAAAATTATATGCATTACTGTGGTGCACTATAAATTTCTCTCGTCAAAGTGATGTGAATTGCGTTTATTTACAGGGAGACACAAAGATATCAGTTACAGTACAGGTGCGTTATTTAGAGTCAATGTGCGATATGTGGGTTTCAACTTTTAAGAACTAGAGGCAATGATTCGATTAAATTTAACATATGCCACAGAGAAATCTATACAAATGTTGATAGTTAACTATCTGCTAATTAGTCATTAAATACATATATGATTTATTATTAATAATTAATTATTATGTAAAATAGAAACTTTCTTTTCTTTATGGAAATATTTTTTTTTAATCAGAAAAAAATCCCGTATCATAAAGACTCTTTCCTTATAAGGAGTAAGAACAATGACAGATTAAAATACTCACCTCTTGGACACTATTTTTGTTTCCTTTTATCTAACTTAAATATTATTAAGAATCTTTTTTGCATGCCTATTCACACAATCAGAATTACAGATAAATGGGTAAAAAGAATATTTCAAGTATGTTAAGATCATAAAATAGATTACTTTGGTATGTTTTGTATTACAATGGTCCAATTTAACGTATTGTCACCTTTAAATTTTATTTATTTGTTACAAGTACACTTTTTTATGTTCATAATATACATAGCATACTTCTTGTTTATTTGTAATCTGCGTGTATACGTATCCTTAATATATTCAGTCAAGATAAAAACAAAAGCAAAATTGTCCAAAACAAACCATTTCGCCTGCTAAAATGTTCCCGCACTCTTAAAAACACATTTTTTTTTTTTTTTTTTTTTTTTTTTTTTTTGTGAAAAATGTAAATTGTCATATAAATGTAAAACAAATCTGGTGAAAACAAATTAGCTTTATCTTTAAATGGTTTTCTTAATTGAAATGAATTGGAAAAATTATCAACATGAAACTGAATAGACATAATTCAAAAACATTGTTTAATACCAACTATTCTCTCGTTTTAGCAGTGATGAATTCAGCAGAACGCTTGGGATACACACAGTGGAGGATTTGTGGTTTTATGCTTATAAATATAATTTTTTATGTTTAAAGTTATATCATAAGTAAGTTGTCTCTAAAAACACAGATAAAATGACAAAGTTCATAGTTCATACACTTGAGAACGATTTTATGTTTATATTTGTTGTAGAAGTGCAATGTTCCCCCCCCCCCCCCACCTCCCCTTTTGGAGGAGAATTTTTGTTTTAACACTGACCTTCACAGTACCCATAACCAAAATAATAATAATATTAAATTTAATGCATTTCATTTTGTATGGAGTGTTTTTAAAAAGGTAAAATTCTACATATTTTTTATGTTATATAAGTTAGTTGTTTCTCAAAATACAAATATAATGACTGAGTTCATGTTCTTATACTTGAGATCAAATAAAATTCAAGCACTTTTCAAGGATATTCAAGGGTTGTTACAGATCAAAGTGTGAAAAAAAGGGAGAAAAAAAAAACACTTTTCAAAAATTAAAATCAGATTTCTTAATTAAGGATATTTTTTTCTTCCTAAGTTAAGATATTGATAGGCAACTTAAATTTGTAGGAGGTTTTAAAAATAATCTGTCTTCATACTTCAGGTATTCTTGTAAAAATCTTGCTAAAATAATGTGTACTAATATATATATATAAATATATTATTATAATAAATCAAGCTGTCTTAATGAAGACAAATTCTGGAACAATGTTATTTTTTGAGCTGGCAGAAGTAATTTAGTAACATACAGATCATTTAAAAGTAAACTAAGACAATATTTAGAAAAAAAATATACTGTATACAATTGTTTAGAAATCAGATAATCTTTAACTTCAAAAACAATTTCCCCAATTTTACTTTACAAACATACATTAAAAAGTACTTTTTATTTCAGATTGTTTTGTATCTTTTCTAGTGTTATAACTCAAATAATACAAATAATTTTTTTTTTTTTTTTGTCAGCTCATATCTAGATGTAAAGTATTTTGTACACCTGAAAAAATTTTCAATCATTTTGTACTTTTTAGTATTATTATTCATTTGAAGGAAAGAATCTTTCTAAATATATTTGGTATTTTTTATGTTAGCCGGATGTCAATTATATAGAGATGTAATCATTGGCACCCAGCTAACATAAAAATAGCAGTTATTTGTATTCTTTAATTTTTATTTAGTACTTTACTTAATTATTACTATTATGTAGAAGCATTAATATGTGTCTTTGTGTAAAATATTATAGTGAACATGGTATTTTCAGGTACTTTAATAAGATGTTTTAATAAATTTACAATCAGCAAAAAAAGAAAAAAAAATCTTATCTATTTATATTATTAAAAGAATTTTCAAGTTTCTGTTCAAGAGAAAACATATATATATATTTTTTTGAATGATCATTTATAAACATATGTAGACTTCCAGCCTTTATTATCTGTATTTTGTGCTTTCAAACGCTGTGAAACAAACATAGATAAAAGTTGAAAGATATTATAGAATAAACAAAAGTAGTATTAATTTATCAAGCATAGTAGAGCAAAAATTTTGGCTTATTTAATCTAAATAACGTGAAGGTCGTTTAAATTTTTCGAGAATAAAATTTCAACATTGATTTACATCAATGATAGATAAATCTTATTTTTAATCAGCTTACCATAGTTTAGGTATACACAACATTACATAAATTAAAATGGTTCTAGAATAAATATAATACATAAGAAAAAAATCACCACATTGCTTGACTATTTCAAAGAATTCTTATCAGATCTTTAGATATTACGATATATATTTTTTTCAAGACAATATATTAAAAAAAACTTTTAAATAATAAAGTATAGTTATTTAGTAAGGTACATTTATACCATAGGTAAAAATATCATACATTAAAAAGTAAAGTAATATCACTACAAGAGCAGAAGTGAATTCTCAAATGATGTTGCTTTTCATGATATTGAATTTTTTACTTAAAGATTTGCGATTAAAGAACATTACTTCTAAATTAGAAGTAAGCTAGGGATTTCCCCATATTTCTTATTACTGACTTCTCCTATTACTTAACATTTAATCAAAGTAATTAACTTAACTGCAAAAGGATAACAATGTTATGTGGTGGATAGACAATAAAGATGATCATTTAAAAGAACAAACACATTTATTAAACATTTAAAAACAAACAATAAATAAAAATGAATGTTTCAAAATTATATTATTTTGTGATACTTTATATTTAATTGAAATAATAAAATACAGCTCACAGATGCAAAATATTTACATCTTGAGATATTAGATTAAGATAGCTGTTTGCAGAGTGTGCGCTTCTGGTGTCAGTAAAGTTCATTACCATGATGATATAGAACGATCACCACAAAGTCTGTAATTATTATACAAACCGATTTCCGACTTACTCTTTTCCTGAATTCCAATAAGCTTTTTCCATCGCTGACATCTAAGGGAGACATAAGAATTCAAATTTGAATTAATATAAATTATGAGCATACAATTTGTGGATATTTACAGGTTGAATAGGGGAGATTTACTTGATGAAATTTTATCATCTTCTTAGGAATACTAACGATTTAAAAGAGAGAATTTTTAAAACGTAAACTGTTGGCATCTGACGCCTACTTTCTGATGGTGAAAATCCTGTTTTAATAATTATATTAGGTAATGAGTAATCATGCTTCTAAATTTCCCCCGTAGACTAACATTAGATTTCATGATCGGGAGTTTTAGTGAAGCAGCCCCTTAATAATGCATGTGTTGTTACTTATACATGCCATATGTACATCGTATACACATGTCATATACGACCTGTACTTAACAAATTTAATAAAATCTAGTAACGAAGAAAACATTTCGCAGGTAAAAAAAAAAAAAAATATGTAATTTGACAAAACACAAATTTTTATTTTATGAATTGAGAAAAATTTAGAATAACATATAATTAAATTCAGAAAGATAACATAAACTTCCTTTTGTAATATAATCTCTGAAAAAAAAATAACGCTGTAAAGGCCGAATTAACTGGCATGTCCGAGAAATGCTGACGCCTCAGCAGTTGAGTGCTATAAAATGGTTATCTGATGATTGGGGGGGGGGGGAATTCAACATTGACACCATGTCAAAAAAAAAATTATAGTTTAACAAATTACAATAACCATTAGGAAAATGTTCGGAAAGCTTAAAAAAAAATGCCTGCCAAGGTTGTAGTTATGATTTCGCCAACATCATCGCAAAGCTTATATATTCATCCTAGATTCGCATATATATATTCCAAACACTCCTATATGTGCCATATACGTCATTACACACATATTATTAACGTCTTATGTGTCATATATACATCATATACACATGTCATATATATACATCATATATGCATTATATATGACTATAACTTGGCCATATACGTCAAGAAATGTTATATATATATCATATATTATTATAATGCCATACATGCTTTATAATTTGGCGATAAATCTTGGTCGCTTGGCGAATCATCTTTGGAACCCGTGATAACATGAAAGTACCCAAATTTTAATCATATCAGCATAAAAATAATACAGAAATAGGGATCTGTTTCATACTTTAATGTTTAAAAAACGAGAGAAAAGTATGAGCATGTCAGGAATTGGCATAGACGCACCATGTTGAATTTTTTTTCTCTTGCCAATTTGGCGAAAACTTTGTTTTGGAATATTAGTTACAAATAGTATGCAATAATAGCACGTGATTTTTTATTTCAATGTAAAAATAAAATAATATAATAAAAATAGATAAATGGTAGTTTGATGTAAATAAATATGTTACTTTGATACTTATCTATTGATAAACATAGTAAAAATAATTTATAGAATTAAAATAAAAATAAATAAACAAAAATAAACAAAATAATCGGTTTACCATGTGAGGCATAAAATTGCCATTTTGTTGCAATTGCGCAAACATGTGTGTATAACATCTGTGCCCAGGAATTTTAACATAGTTGAGCAGAGAAAAGTCTTTTTTTATGTAAATCGCATTAATGATAAACTTTTAATATTGATAAAATAAATATTTGCATATTAATAATTAGTATATAATAGCTGTTCACAATATACAGACACAGAACTTCAAAAACAAATTGATTTACATAATATGGGTTATTTAACCAATGTGGAACAGATGCTTTACACTCACGCAAACATATAAACATAAGTTTGGCGACTTTTTGGTTGGCGCGATTTTCAAGACCGCGCCAAACGAATAACTTAATACAATGGCTAGGTTGCCATTAAAGGAAAAAATCCCCTAAATTTGGCGACTTTTTTCTTTTTTTTAACAGATTATTTTTTTTTCTGCGTGAGTGTAAAGCATCTTAGCCACCAAGGTTAAATAAATAAACAGTAAAATAAAAAAATTGAATATACAAAATCGTATCTTAATCTCACTTCTCTAGGACCAGATTTTGGATCTTAGCGAGTATCGCCAAAGTTGGAAAGATTTTTTCGCGCATATATTTTGCAGACCACTGCAGCATCTATACCAAATATATATATATATATATAGGGTAGATGTGCCAATAATGGACACCCTTAAGGAATTTCTTTAAAAATTATTTTTTAATTAATAGTTATAGTTGTTATATTCCACATTTTTTAATATTATATTAATCTACCAACAATATTTAACCATGCTCATAGTCACATTTCCCAATGTGAATCGAAATTTAATTGTAAATAACAGAAATAAATCAAAACACCCTAAATTCCAGTAATGGACACCCCACAAAAAGTAATAGATAATTGATATTATGATTGTATTTAAAAGTTGAATTTAAAGAAAGCATATTAATGAAATAAAAAAGGCTGAATTTTTATTGGTTATTTTTTTACAAACCAAAAATGTTGAAGGTGGCCCATTACTGAAAGGCGGTCCATTACTGGTACATCTACCATACATACATATATATATATATATATATATATAAACACAAAAATATCCGATATTTTCAAAATAAACAATGTATTGACGATTATAAATATTTTCAGATATTGCAATTTAAACTAAAATAAATCAAACCAGAAAAGATTATTTCAAATGAAAATTTAAATAATGTATATCTGAATTAAACAGTTTATCTTTCAGTGGCTATTTCATGTAAATAATATCTCGCATAATTATTGGTTTTACATTTAAATTATCAACTTCAAACTAGGAAAATATATTTCTAGCTATAAAAAAGGGCACAATTAATAACAGTTGAAAAATTCATTTACACTTATTTGACTGAAAATATCATACACAGTCTAAAATAAATATCAAATATATGAAAATAGCGAACATCATGATATTTTACACATAAATATTGGCTATACCTTATATATCACCGAACTCTGTTGGTTTAAACTATTTATTGGAAACAGGGTAATTTTTAAGTACCGAATCGTTAGAAAACTATTACTTTATTTTCAGCCTTCAATGGTCGAGCTCTGATATAACAACTGTGTGAATAATATATTTATAAATATTAATTACATTTATAAATCTGCATATCAGAGACAGATTACATCAGCTCCGCAGTTTTATTTTGAAATCATTTTATGAAATATTTATAACATTTAACCAGTTTAATTTATTTCATATTTGTTTTATTAATTAGTAATTATAAAAGTTGTTTAAAGAAGTTTTGAATTCTAAGGGAAAAACCAATTCCATATCGCCATTTTTTCCGTATACAAACTATTTACAAACCGAAAATAAAAACATTTAATTAATTTAAATTAATCTTACTTGAGAAAAAATTGATTTATATATGATTTATTTAACCAATGTTAAATAAAGAAACAGTAAAATAAAAATAAAAAATTTTAATATGCAAAATCGAAAATCAAAACATATTACTTAACTTACCCTGTCATTGTGTTGCCATTCCTTCACGACAAATCCACCATCCGCGAATCGTTGCAGCACTCCCAACCGCTAGATGGCGCTATTTTCAACTTGCGAAAAGTTTCCCATTTATCTGACTGGGCTTATTATTTAATGGCTTTGCCAACCGGTGATAAATCGCCAAATAAACGAAATTTTCCTCATTTTTTACGGACGTTATATCGAGGTTCCGCAGAATTTTTTTATAGACGTATATATCTTTATGAGAAGAACATTCTGTAATTTTTTCAAAATTTTCTGAGTGTACGCTTAACGCTTACCTTTCTTGTCAGTCCATGATAAAAGGAAAGCATATTTGGTACTAGATATAAGTTTCAGCACAAAATCTAACTATAGGTAAGAGTTCTACAAGTTTGCGATTAACTTGTTTTCTTCACAGTGAAGAGTTTTTTAATTTGCAGCCGATCTAAGAAAAAAAAAGGAATCCCTATATTATTTTATCACCAAATTATCGAAGAGATATGAGATAAGTACCATTCGATAGAGAATTGTATCTTCCTTCCGAATATGAATACAGTTTTTGAAATAGGGGTCGTCTACATAGTAAATTTTATTTTTTAAATGTTAGCACCCAATTTTGACATGATATTTGAGTTCCTCGGATCAAATCAGCCCTTAAAAAAGCATCTCATCAAAAAACAACTCGTTGAAAATGGTCTTGCCAAGCCATATACTTATAACGTCAAACGAAGTGTGGTTATAATTGTTGTAGTTTGTTACAGAAAAAACCAAGTAATGTAGTTTTACTTTTATATTTTATATCTGACAACATCTTTCTCTCGCTGTTATATTGTTGTCTTCAGTTTTTCAAGTAGCTTATATTGAACGGTTGTTTATGCCTCGTCAAAATTATAAACTATTATAAAACGATTATTCTTTGTACTATTTAGCTTGATTCTGTAGTAATATTGATATAAAAATACTTTAATAATGTGTTAGATCTTTATCCATAAATTTCGAAAAATAAAATTAAGATCTTACTAGGAAAAATACGGAAAACACTCATATAGGTACCAAAGAAGAAATTTATATTAATAAAAGAAAGTTTCTCTCTGTGTGTCTGTGTGGGTGTCTGTCTGTCTGTCCGCGATGGCTAGCAAAATATAGCGTACCTAGAAGCCTGAAAATTTAGAGTTAGGTAGTCCAAGGCCTTATTTGATGCACCTGGGACTTAGAATATTCAATATTTTGATAATTACCCAATATATTAATTAGAATCTCATTAAACATCGCATCGAAAATGCCATCTTCTTTATCAAAATGGCTAAAGAAAGAACTCCTATTCTCGATTTGCAAGCGGAAATTAACGAATTGAAATTTATTTACTAATTAGCTAATTTTAAGAAAACTAATTAAGATATCGATTTGAAAATTTCTGAGCATACGTAGAAAAATTTTCTGCATTCAACAATGCAATTTTTGAAAAATTCGACCGGTATTTTTTTTCTTAATTTTTTCAAAAAACTGCCAAAAATCTGACGGCACCAGTCAAAAAAAAACCCGAGAAAGCTTCAGCCAGGGATCAGCTTTCATTAAAAACTGAACTACAAAGATATCTGTTTCTCTGTCCAATCCTTCCATTTAGTTTGCGAAAATGAAGGAAATAATTGCCAATTTTTTCTAACGAACAAAAATTTAAATAACTAATTAAGGCATAGATTTAAATTTGAGGATGGGAAGAGGTGCCATCTGGTGGCTATTTTAGCGTAGTACCTTCGTTATGTTCTAATTACCAGAAAAATTTAATTCTTTTTTAGGGTTTCGTTCATCACACTATACCCAATTCGTCCCACTTCTCTGTCTGTATGTCACAAAGCCGGTTCTCAGAAACTGTATAAGTTACAGACTTAAAATTTTGTGTACTTACAGCTGAATACCTACTATCATGCTGAAAATCATAAAATTTTGAAAAAGTCGTATTATTTTAATATAGAGAGATAAAAAACAAAACAAAAATCTAACAGCCTTTTCCTAATAAATTTAAACATTTTTCGTTATAGCAGTTGACAACAATTAAAAATCCACAATAAAATTCTTTCTACAAAAATTACTTTTCTATTGAAAGATTTCGACGTGAAAAATGAAAATGAAATAAAAAGTTTCACCAATTGAAAAAAAGATTAATATGACGTCATATTGGTAATAAAACGGAAATTTTCAAACATTTCTCAATAATACAAGGAGTATGAGTATGTGTAAGTGCAGAAAGCAGATTAATAGGACGTCATTAGAGAATTAAAAAGAAAATTAATCTGACGTCATATTAGAAGTTAAACGGACTTTTTCAAATGTTTGAGAATAATACAAAGAGAGTATCAATATGAGTAATAGAGAGAGCAAGTAGATATGACGTCAGCAAGTGATTATAACGTCATATGAGTTAGAGGAACATATTGAATCATGATAAAAACCCGATTATGTAAATATTGGCATAGTTTAACATTTTGAAGTTCTTTATACAACATGTTTAATTTTGAAATTGATTTTTTTTTAATATCGCATATAGTTCATATGACAAATATTATTATGACAGAGTATAATAGCGGGCTAATTCAGATATTCGAAAAAACGAAAAAAACAGACCGGTAAATTTTTACTTTATAAAAAAATGACTTTTTTTTTTAAATGAAATTTATTTGGATTTATTAAAGAAAGAATAAAGTGTTTTGAAAGGAACATTAAACGCAACCCTTTGTGCGATCTTCGATCACACTTACCCACTTGTTTAATGATCGCGTTAATGTAGGGGAAGATGGTTTTCTTGAGCAAATTATTCGTTATATTTCCGGGTATGGAGAGGGACGGGGTTAACACCTTGCTCCGATTTACACAAAACCAATTCCATTAAAGAAATTTAACATTTTTAGCTTCTCCCGTAGCTTTTTATAAATGTTATATATAGATAATAACGGAAATTTCAAATGAAGATTTTCGTAAAATTTAAATTTATGTTCCTAATATAAGTACACAACTAGTATTTACTTGATGCATACCAACAATCAAAGTTGTTGTTGAGCACTTGACCAAGCGCCCCCTGGCTGGCAATCCTACAAGTTTTTTTTCTCTAACAGTGCATTCTTATCTTGTATTCTATGGGCTTGATCACGACGGGGTTTGAATGATTCGATTTAGTTTTCGTTCGCGTTGCAGACTTTAGTTCCTCCTTCCACCGCCAGGAGGCGCATTATTTTCTGGAGTTCTATGGGTCCTATTTCGACAGGAATTGGGTCATTCAACTCCCTTGATACAACGAGTACCCGTATTGGATGTTCGTATAGAACAAATTGCGCCCCATGGCGGTAGAAATTGGAACTAAAGGATATTCCAGCGCGTGCGCTGTACGCCTACTATACGGTGCCGCAGGCAACGGGAACAAGTGTCGGAGGTTCGTTTAGATCAGAATTCGCCCCCTATCGGCGGAAAGTGTAAATAAAGGATTTTCAGTCGCGTGCACAGCAGTTTTAAATAAATAATTTCATACAAAATCGGGTTAAAGATATAAAATCGTACAAACTGTAGGTTTTTTTAATTTTATTATCACAACCCCAGGCAACACCGGGCGGGTCAACTAGTATTCAAATAAAATAAATTCATTTTATATAAAAAAAAATTTCGCAATTTTTTCCGGTAGCTGTTTAAGATTTTATTTTTGTGTATCGCTTTGATAACAGAAGAAAGCAAAGTTTCCAAAAAGTAAATTTCTTCTCTAGCACATAGTCAAGCCATTTTTGGGGCAATACTCATTTTTTTGTGTAGAATATGATGTAGGTCATAATTCGTAATTTTTTAATAAAAATTTATTAATAATTAAAAATATGTTTTCGATTTGAAAAAATGCCTATAACATGTTTGGGTCTATTCATTGTATCTTATTAAAAATGAAGCATTTCAATTGGCCTTAACTAAAAAACATAAGCAATCAATTTTATTTAAATTTAGTTACCCTATTTCCCGCCAAGGGACTCTATAAACACAAAAGAAACTTGTGTTGAATCCGTACCACCACTTTTTACTTCAGTATAGCTATCATACAGTAAAACATAAAAAAAAATCAATTTTACTTAATTTTTTCTATCTTATTTCCTTCAAGGGGGCACTATAGATGCAAGTGAAAATTGTGTTGAATCAGTACTACCTATTTTTATCTTAAATACGCCATCATACAGTGAAACAAAAAAAAAGGCAATTTTATTTAAATTTGGTTAATATATTCCTCTTTAGGGGGGGGGGGGCGTTATTGGCGTAAAAGAAAGTTGAATTTAAATTATCCTATTTAATTTTTACTTGGAGTAAAGTTGCTATATGCTAAAACATAGAAACGTAGAAAGTTTTTATTATTATTGTTATTATTATTATTATAGCAAGCAGATGAAATACATAAAACTAGTCGAGACTGATTCCGAAGTAAATCTATTTATAAAGTCAAGTTAGCCATTCTATGTTAGCAATAATATGCTTACATTGTAGATTCGCGGTACTTCGTACAATGAGTTTTCATCATAATAGCAAGTATAATAATCAATGATAATTGAAGTTAAAAATTTTTTGAAAAGCATGCATTTCCACTAAAATTAGTTTTTACTTACGGAGATAATCTAATTATCAGTTGCTCTTTCTGATTAGTTTAATCTAACTCCTTTCTTCAGCGTTTACATACACAAAGTTTTTCTTCCATCAATTCAGTTGCTATACAGAAAACAGTAATTAAAATGATTTACTTATTACTGTAGAACATTCCAAAATATTTGTATTTAAAGAAGACAACGATGCAGTTATCGATACACAGAACATAGTTTAAGCGAAAAAGCTGTGGTGGAATATTTTAAAAAGTTAACATCTTTTCTCTAATAACATCTTGTAGGGGGAAAAATCGTCTGCTCACATGACATGGAATAATTTTTCATTAGTAAGAAATTATGACTTTCTACTTTAATCACGTGCTCTCTCCACTTTTGAAAAGGAAGAAAGGGAGAAACTTACAGACAGCACACCCATAAGCATTTCTTGTTCCATTCAATTTCTTATTTTGAAACTTCGATTGCGTCCTAGTTTGACACCTGGAGGACAAGGAATTTCACTGTTTAGTTCCGTGTATAGCCCAAAGTTTCTCACAGCACCATACACCATACCTGTTATGATGCAAGGATGTGCTTGAGGCAAATGGCTATTAATAGAAGATTTAGCAAGGAAAAAATCGAGCAAATTGCTTTTATTATTTTTTCAATTTTTTTTTTCAGAAATACTGATAATTTTTCATTTAAGATGCATGAAACGAATGCTTGGAATGCTGATTTCATTCTGTTACTTTGTTTTCCTTTCTATGGCATTCGTGTGTATGTAAAACTATATTTACAAAAGAGAGGAATATGTCGCTTGAAGCTAGATAGCGAATTCGACTCTCGCAAGGGCAAACAAAGATTTTGCTCCAAGCCTAGATGATGATATCCAATATGCATCCAGATTATAATGCATTTTCTAAAAATGTAACAAATAACAGTGATTTAAAGAATTCCTAACTGAAGGTTTAGCTAAAGGTTAAAACTAGTTGCTACCAATATCATATGTAGTATGTACCAACATTTTATGCAGCACTAATGTAAATATTTTATACAAATTGTGCATATGTATGAATACATGTGCGAAAGTGAAAGAGAACATCAATTCTTATTAGACCAGACTTAATATATTTTATATTGAAAGGAGGAATTTGTCTGACAATGTGCTGGAAGACTCACAGCTACAAAATTACGTACAAAGATACTCAAAAGGGGGACAAACAAAACAATACATCAAAGAGATTTTTTTTCAACAATCGATTTAGATTTTTTTTTCGCAATTCAAATTTGGATTATTAAATTTTTGTTCTCACCATCGTCTTTCATCGCATCTATCTTTGCTTCTAAACATAACAGAATAACTATTGTTACTCTATTGGAAAAAAAAAAACACATTCACTTAAATAAAGTAAACAATAAACTTTAATATAATTTACCGATTTCTGGTATTTTTTTAAATAATATATTAATATAATTTATTTTTCTTCATTATGCATATTACTTCATTATTCATAAATGAAAGATGTTTCATAAATTTATAAAAAAATAAAAAATAAATAAATAAATAAATACATGGCTATTTAATTAGTTTCGCTACAGGAAGTTTTATAAACATGTGAAAATGCTGTAAAAGATATTTAATAAAACTGAAGCCATTAACACCTTCAGGATAAACATCCTTCACAAAAAATTTAATATTTTACCACCGGTAATTCAGAAAAGAAATTTTTGTCTAATTTATTTGCAGAAATTCTGTGATTGAATACGTCCAGATTTTATATTCAAAATTACCAGTGGGAATAAAGATTTTGAGCACCTTATACGTCACGTATACGCGACGCTCATCGCAAGCGGGTTAATTAATGTGGATTTATTAAAAATTCAAAAGTTATTCAAAATATGTGTTATGGCGATTATCTCTTCTTACACTATGGATTACAGAAGCATATTTCCAAATACAAAATGTATGCAAATCATGTATAGCTCTTAGAGGTAGCATTTGTTTTATAAAATATGTATAAGTAAAAAATTACGACATTTATTTTTTATACGACCCCTTCCTATAACTTACATGTAGAAAAATATTGTCCTGCATTTCACTAAAGAAAAAATGTAAAACATCATACCTCTGAGAGAAATATTCACTGAAATGCGAGACATTAAAAATTTTAGCATTTGCTGCCAAGTTTTCAGCGGATGTCTCTAAACTGTAATCACAAGTGGCCGGATTTTAAATACACCTTTCCTTGTAGAGTTTTATCCCCCTTATTTAATCGCAGTATTCCGCAATTTCAGCACAGTTTCAGCAAATACATTACAGAAATGTACAATAATGTAACAAAATTCTAACGCAGAAAGAATTGCACTCATACATGTTGGCATTTTTTGCCATTGCATGCTGCTACTATCTATTATCAGTGGTTTCCAACTTTTTTTGAGCGTCCCTAAGCATCTCTAAAATCCAATCCACCTAAGCATCTCTAAAATGATGATGCTCTGTAATATATCTTTTATTATTATTATTATTATTGAATTCTTACTTACATGGCGGAAGAGGAAAATAGAATGAACAATTACAAGTCATTTCACCATTTGTTAGCTTGCCAAACAGATATTATTTTGTCACAAATATTTTTTTTAACTCCATAAATGTTGCGAAGTCATACACCTTCACCTTTTATATCTAGAACAGTTTTGATGTTCTTTGACAACTTATCTCATGTGAAACGAAACTTCCTTTTCATCTTCAAAAAATATCTTGAAGTGATTCTCACATTTGACATTAAATTTTAGCACTTCATTAAATATACAAAAATATACAAATCAATAGATTTATTATAGTTTAAAAAAATTGTGCTTAAGAACATTTTTTTATTCGTTAGATGGCGCTAAAAGATGTCCGAACTGATAAATCCAAAAAAGGCCTTAAAAATTTTTAAAGTAACACATTTTTTCATATTAACTTGTTTCACAATTAACATTTCATTTAGTTTACTGCATCACACACAACGCTAGCTACCAGAAATGCGTCAAAATACATAAATCTTTTCCATCATTTGGACATACGCCACCGCCCCCTGAATACTAGGCCTGAACGCTGACACAAAATGGCGGCGCTCGTGGGCCGATTTAAATAACTTTTGTACGGTTCCCTAATTTTACACCCCAGTATTTTCTAAAAGTTTTTCTTTGATTTATTGAATCTCAGACAAATAAGGCGAATAAAACTTTTAGAAATTATTGGTATTGAATTTCAAGGGACCGTACACACGCTGAAAAATTTTCCTCCTCCGACTGCATCAACTTTTGTGTCAGCTCTCAGGCCTAATATTCAGTGGACGGAGTCATACAGTCATACGCAGTTATCTAACGTTCTGTTTATAGGAAGGTTGTGTAACTCGGCTGTAGTTTCGATTTTTACTCCCTGTTCCGCAGGATTGAGTTAATGATGAATTGGATTTCAGGTTTAACCCAGAATTAAGCCCTAAACCTGCAATTGAGTTTGACAGAGAATTGACCGTTTAATAAAAAGGACATTTTGTAGTCCGATTTTGAAATTCGATCCTGAGTAATTAAAGGTCAAAAGTAAAGCCTCGCATTCGATTTTTTTCCCCTGGAACGTAACTTATTGATATTGCTACAATTTGGGAAATCTGTCTTCAGGAAAAGACTGAAAAATCCAAGAAATATTTTTGTTTTAAATACATTAGCTGCGGGTTCTGATTTCCCACACTCTAAACGGGGAAAGTGCCCGGTTCCTCAGTTAAAGGGGGTGCCCTAAATTAACTGAACTAACTAAGAAAGATTAAAATTATAATGTATATGTTTAAAATTCAATTTACAATATCAACAATTTCTTTGCGACAAATTACTGGTGCTATACGGTTGGTTATCTATCGCGAATCTTATCGAATCTCATCAAATATTTAAAAATACAAGAGTAAAAGAAAAGAACAATATTTGTCATAATCTTCACTAATATAGATTCTACTAACTGCAATTAACATTAATATTAAATGATAATAAAAGGTTATTATAATTATTAAATAACATCCAATAATAATAATTTTTAATAAAGTACATTAAAATTATTTTAGAGATGCAAAAATGCTGTTACATTGTATGGCAATAGATGTTAAGCATAGACTGGCAGTGAATAAATTTAAATATTCTTAGATATAATATTTTAAAATGCATATCTTATGTATTTCATAAATGCAATTATGATGATTTTCATTTGCACTTCAATAAGTAGAATCTTAAAGTTTTGTTTTCAACAATGTAATAAATTGTACCGAAATTATATACATTGTTTAATCTAATACTTATAGGTTACAGGATTTTTTTTTAAAATCTAATTTTTTTTTAGACTATGCCAAATAGCTTAAGATTATTGTAGAGATCTTCTAACAGAGATGCACACGTATTATTCTAATGCAATTCTTTTTTGTTTTTCTTGGATGGATAAATATACTTTAGAGTCTTTTTGATACTGAATATTTCATGTAAAACAACTTAATATTAAAGACAGAATGAAAAAAAAATGTAAAAACAAACTACTAAAAATTGGTTTTTGACGTTTTTGACAAGGTGGTTTTTGACATGACGGTAAAAACCATGGTTAAAACCGGTAAAAACCGTCATGCGTCAAAAACTTGCAAACCCTGATTAAAGTTTTAAAAAATAACTAGTTTGATGCAAATGGATTTCCCTATGAGGCATTTGAAACATTTTTGCAAATGAAACTATACTTCTAAAACTAACGCTTTAGGAATTAGATATTGTTCAACAATAAGAAAGGACATAGAGGCATAGCCAGGGTGGGGTCCAGATGCTCTGGATACCACTAATATTGTAAAGTTTTCTTCCTTATCTAATCGGAGAACTTTCTGCGAAAATCAAGGAGAAGAAAACTTTACAATATTACTGGTATCCATAGCATTTGAACACCCTCCCTGGCAATGCCACTGAAAGGACATCTTGTACAGTTTATGGCACATCCAATATTTATGTATTGCCTGTCTAATGGTTAAAAATTCCGAACGTTTTCTCTGTATATGAATATAATTACAAGCTGAAACTCGTTTAGAATCATCTTAACGCATACCTCTATTGAAATCTAGCTCACGTTTAACTTTACCATCATCAAAATCTTCAATTCTATTTTTTCGCTTTCAGGAGCAAAGTACTTCTGTTGCTTAAATGTTGAAATAATTGAATGACACCAGGATTTAAGAACGAATTTATTGGAAAAGACAACTTAAAGTTTTTCTTCATCTATACTAATATTATAAAGGAGTAAAGATTGTTTGTTTGTTTGTAGGGGGTAATCTCTGGAACTATACTGAAGTGAGGGTGACAAATTGATGGTGACAATCCCTGCTCCAACAAAGGCTATATTTTATGTCGGTGCCACCAACCCTAGGGGGTTGCAGGAGCGAAAAACGTTCTAAAATTTCGATTTCTTTTATACTGAAGGAGCTAGAAACATCAAATTTGGCATCGTAGTTACTTATAAGATGTAAATGCTCTCTAAGAACAAGTTCTAAAATAATTCGAAATTTAAAAGGTTGAGATGACCGAAAAGCATTCTAAAAACATTCCAAATTACAATTTCTATGGAATCTCTGGAACTACAGAACCGTTTTCAAAAGTGATGGTGGCAAATTGATGGTGACAGTCCCTGCTCCATCATAGGCTATATATTATGTCGGCGCCACTACCTCCCGGGGGTGCAAGAGCAAAAAACGTTCTAAAATTTCGATTTTTTTTATACTGAAGGTGTTAGAAACATGAAATTTGGCATGGTAGTTACTTATAAGATGTAAATGCTCTCTAACAACAAATTCTAAAAACATTCGAAATTTAAAAGGGTGAGATGAGCGAAAAGCGTTCTAAAAACATTCTAAATTACAATTCCTATGGAATCTCTGAAACTACAGAACCATTTTCAAAAGTGATGGTGGCAAATTGATGGTACCAGTCCCTGCTGTAACATAGGCTTTGTTTTATATCGGTGCCACTACCACATGCAAGAGCGAAAAACTTCTAAAATTTTGATTTTTTTTATACTGGAGGAGCTAGAAACATGAAATTTGGCATGGTAGTTACTTATAAAATGTAAATGCGCTCTAAGAACAAATTCTAAGAAAATTCGAAATTTAAAAGGGTGAGATGACCGAAAAGCGTTCTAAAAACATTCTAAATTACAATTTCTATGGAATCTCTGGAACTACAGAACTGTTTTCAAAAGTGATGGAAAATTGATGGTGACAGTCCCTGCTCCAACATAGGCTACATTTTATGTCGGTGTCACTACCCCCAGGAGAGTGCAGAAGCGAAAAACGTTCTAAAATTTCGATTTCTTTTATACTGAAGGAGCTAGAAATACGAAATTTGGCATGGTAGTTATTTTTAAAATGTAAATGCTCTCTAAGAACAAATTCTAAAAAAAATCGATATTGAAAACTGTGAGGTGAGCGAAAAACGTTCTAAAAACATTCTAAATTACAATTTCTATGGAATCTCTGGAACTACAGAACCATTTTCAAAAGTGATGGCGACAGTCCCTGCTGTAACAGCTATGTTTTATATCGGTGACATTACCACAAAGGGGGGGGGGGGGGAGAGGAAAAAAAGCGAAAAACGTTCTTCTAAAATTTTGATTTTTTTTTCGACATTAGTGTGGTTTAATTAGTAATTTCTGAATTATTTGTGGCAGTAAAATTTCCTGTAATGAAAATAGGCCAACGAATACCACTTGGAATTTTTCAAGAATTACGCGAGCAAAGCCACGGGTTTTGCTAGTGTACATTATAAAAGCAAATTTTTTTTCAAAAATGTTGGTGCCATTCTGGTATTTGGTGATTAAAATTAAGTGGGATATATAGGGTGAACTAAAAGTCTTGCCCTGATTATAAATATTTATTGTGCTCAAACTATTATAGTTAGACATATGTTTGTTTCGATACATTGTAAGTACTGTTATAATTTTTTTTATAACACCACGTACCTCAGTAAATTTCAACCTGTGTCCCCTTGGTAAACTCGGAAAATGTCTAAGCGGTATTCTAATTTCCGCCAAGTGTAAATGTTTTTTAACATGTTTTCAGTTACAGTACACACAGCAGCTTGTATCCTAGTATTCAGTTTTTCGACGTCAGCAATTGGTGCACTCAGACTAGGCCTACCACTTCTGGGCAGATCAGTAACGGCTGCCTGTTTCTTTAAACCTGTCATACCATCTCTTTATTGATTTTGCACCAGTAGGGTTGCGTCCATAACAACGTCGAAATGTTCGCTGAACATTAATGGACGATTTCGTTTCGTGAAACCAAAGCACACATTGAGCTTTCTCTTGAATCGACGCCATTACAGCCTAAAATTATATCTGCCTTACAAATGTTAACCTGGGTCACTCTAGAAGGAGCAATTGCGCCATCTATTGCATAACATAACTACAAAAACTGACCTATCCAATGATACAAGTTACATTATTATTCAAACGGTTATTTTGTAATGAATTATTATAATCAGGGCACGATTTTTGGTTCACCCTGTATAATATCTCACCGTTCTTGAAGGGGTTAAGTCTCGATAGATTAAACTTTTTCAAAATGTATATCGCATTTAGTGATCTGCGAAGAGAAGCTGCACTTTTTGTAATGTGCGAGGGGTGGGGGCAGTGGCATAAAATGCACATAATGCACACCCAACACAGATTTTTTTAAACCCCTTCCGTGCCGAACAAGATTTACAAAATACTTGAATTTCAATGCTAGCAATTTAGGAGAGAAATTTTTGCCTTATTTAATCACAACAATTAAAGTAAAGTAAAAATTACGAAATGAAAATAGTGGTGGCCAAATGTTAAAAGAAGTGTGCTTGACGCTCATGGCGCAGGAATTAATACCTCTCCACACATTTTTATCTGAGAAAATTATTTTTAGAAAACAACGTGAAACGATACAAATATATTAATAACACTGGTTTACAAATTTAAACTTTTTTTATATACTTTTGATGAAACACCTATTTTCTTATTATACTACCTCTTACTAATGAAAGGCGGTATTTGAAAAAAATCTATCACGTCACATTTTTTAAATTTTTACATTTTTCAATATTTACATTTTTAATTCGATAATATACCTATCACGTCACATTCAACCTACCCGCATTGTCAACTTGGATTCTATATTCTGTTTTCTCGTGTTTTTGTGAACTAAAGTGGTTTTGTTTTTAATAAAATGCCTAATAGACAGGGCTGTAGCTAGAAGTAAACGATAGGGGGTGCTCAAGAAAATGTAGGAGGTGCTCATACTATTTCTCTCTGTCTGATATATGCACACACAAACACAGATATATATGTTCAAAGTATTATATAGAAAGGTAAATTAGCGCATATTCATATTATAGGCAATATATTTCTCAATAAACTGTTTATAATAACATTATTCGCTGCTAAGAAAAGTAAATGCTGCAGACAGGGATGTAATGGAGGATATACGGTGGATATGCCAAACACCTTCTGGATTATTTGAAGGAATACTGTATATCCTCTTCTAAAAAACACTATAGCATATACTCTTTAGGGTACACCGTCTGCCTACAGCGTATGCCCTCTGGTTTTTTTATGACTACATCACTGGCTGCAGAGTGAAAATTTTCAGTGTATAATTATACTAGTGAAATAATAAGTGATGATGTCAATAAGGAAATAAAAAGCTGACATTTCACCTGTTTCAAAAGAGTTGATACCTTTAATTTTTTTCTGAATATTCCCTGCCCTTAAGGATTCTAAAGTTATGTTTTTATATGATAAAAAACATTAGAAAAATCAAGGATGTATTTTGCATTTTAAAAATATTTTTGTGTCTAGTCAAATGCTAAAAACACTTGTATTTATATATATATTAAACTAGGATGACTCAAATACGAAACATAATGTTTATCATAAGCATCATATTTACTATCAAACTCATTAGAATAACTTTCTTTTATGTTAATAATGGAAAACGCTGCAAAATGAAAAATTTCAGTATATAACTAATGCAAAAGTGAATGTTTGCATCAGAAAAAGTTTGCTAATTCTGAATATGTGCAAGTTGCGTGCATATTAAAGCACTTATTTTCAGTTTTTAAACAAATACTACAATTTAGTATTTATGTAAAACTGTAAAAAGCCCCCAAAACTAAGTTCAATTTTTGAACAGAATTTCATTTGGTGGCCTTGGCAACTTTCCCAGGGGGGCTCAAAATTTTTCAGGGGGTGCTGAGCCCCCCCCCCCCCTCTGGCACCCCTCTAGCTACGGCCCTGCTAATAGAGTGTGTAAAATAAATTCTGGTCGTTTTTGTTAGGTTTGTGGACAATTCATATTCGCAAAAAAAAGGAAGAAAGACATCGGAATGGCTTAAAACAGCATATTTGCATTATTTTGGATACTCAGTGAGTAATCAAGATAAAAAGTGTGTTCCGCATGTTCTTTGTGAAAGCCGTAGGCCCGCTCTTATTTGCTGGGCATCGGGAGAAAAAAGGTATCTTCAATTTGGATCACCAACGCTGTGGAGAGAACCTTCAAATCACGAAAATTACTGTTATTTTTGTTTGACAAAAACTGCAGGCTTTAATTCAAAAAATAAACATAAAATTCAATATCCTGACATTCCATCAGTCTCAAAACAGATATCACATTCGGAAACTCTGCTACATCCCGTATGTCCAGGTATGTCAAGTGCGAGTTGCCAAGATAGTGACGATCTGTTTATGGAGGATGAAAATGATGACGAGTTCGTAATCGAAGATGATAAAGCGCCACATTTAATAAACCAAATTGTGTTGAACGACCTTGTATGAGACTTGCAACTATCTAGATCTATGACAGAAATTCTTGCCTCTCGTCTACAACAGTGGAATTTATTGACACCAAATACCATAGTAACTAATTACCGAAATCGAAATCAAAATTTCAGCAGTTATTTCACCAAAAAGGATTTTTTTCATGATATTCCTGGACACTTTAATGCGATTAATCAAAATTATGATCCAAATGAATGGCGTTTATTTATCAATTCGTCTAAATATAGCTTGAAAGCTGCATTACTTCATAACAGCAATATAAAACCATCTTTACCAATTGGCCATGCCGTAAACAGTAAAGAGAACCTATCAAACAATTTACTCTTTTAATGAAAATGATACAATATGAACAGCACAACTGGAAAATATGTGGCGATTTAAAAGTAGTTATTATGTTACTGGGCTTACAAGGCGGGTATACCAAATATTCATGTTTTTTGTGCCTGTGGGATAGTCGAGCTAAGGAACACCATTACATAAAAAAAAATATTGGCCTGTCCAAAATGAATTTACTTCAGGAAAAATTAATGTGAAATATACATCTTTAGTGGATCCGCAAAATATAATTTTGCCACCGTTATACATTAAATTGGGCCTAATAAAAAATTTCGTCAAAGCCGTGTTTCATCAGTACAAACAGTGCTGCTTTTAAATATTTACATAAAATTTTTCCAAGTATTTCAGACGCAAAATTAAAAGATTGAATTTTTATCGGTTCACAGATACGTAAACTGATGCAAGATAAGGACTTTGAAAAACTTTTATCTACTAATAAAAAAAATGCTTGGGATTCCTTTAAAACGGTCGTCCATGGATTCTTATGAAATCATAAAGATGAAAATTAGGAAAAAATATTGCTGTTTTATTAAAAAACTATCATGCAATAGGTGTGAACATGTATCTGAAGATACATTTTCTTCATTCACACCTGGATTTTTTACCTGAAAATTTGGATGCCGTGAGTGACGAGCAGGGCGAGCGTTTCCACCGAGACCTTATACTTTTTGAAGACAGACACAAAGGTTTTTGAGACGAAAGTATGTTAGGGGACTACTGCTGGTCTATTTTAAGAGAAACGGATCAAGAAAATTATAAAAATAAGAGTAAAATCAATCATTTCTAATTTTTCTTTTTATATTTCATGTTATTATTATTTTTCAGTATTTAATAAATATTTTTTAAACTAGACGTGACAGATTTTTTACAATAATTTTCCCGTACTCAGTGCACTAGAGTCTATGAAAAAATACACATTTTGGCGAAAGTATATAAAACGTGTACACCAGTGTAATACTCAAAATATTTATTTTTTTTTTCTGAATTTTAATTTTAATTTTTGACTGAAATGTATCTTTATTCCCAAAATTTATTTATCTGGGTATTAGACTAGCTTATTATTTGATTCAAGTCTTCCTGTATTGCTAGGTAAGGTCCCCGATGAATGCTTTTGCTCTGGACCCCTATTTTTGTAAGTCGATCCTTGATTGGCTGAAACACATTCAAGAAAATAATCCATGAATAAACAAATGCGAAATAAGTGCAAAGAGATGGGGGGGGGTCTCAAAATAAAACCAAAGACGTTAAAATATTTTCCTCAAATGTTAGTTAATTCTCCCTTAGACAAATATCTCGTGGTAGAAAAATTATTTTTTCCCCCTCACAATCGACAGCAAATATTGCTTTGTATAGTTTTCAAGAGACTATCTATTGTGAAGACTGATTGATTCTCTTTAACTCCTAAATGTTAGCAACAATAGTATTTTTTTTCTCCTGACTGTCATTTTTTTTTCATTGCATGCATTGTTACTCAACGTATATGGTGGCAGGAACCTAGTACAGCTAGGTGTTCCAAATAAATATAAGATCGTAATTCCTTTTTCACATATTTTTTTCCTCCTAAGCCACCTGAAAAGCTTGGGGAAAGTTTTGCGGTCAGTAATAAATAAATAAGTTTTCTTTTAAAAGATATTTTTATTAACGCCAGAAGGATAACGGCAAATATCTAGTCATAAAAAACTTCCAATGCGTTTCTGAAACTTAATTATATTTTGTGATCGATAATTTAACACAACACACCCCCTTCCCCCCTCTACTTTATAAATAGATTTCTATTCAGATGGATAGAAAGGAATGGGAATTGTGGTTCTTATCAACACCACAAAAAGAAAATCTAATATAATTTTGACTTGAAGAAAAGAAACATGAGAAAATGATTTACGACCTGCCATATACACTGGGTGTCCAATAAGTCCGTTCTAGGGCCCTGCATCAGCTCGGGAAACTCAATTTTACCCGAAAGCAACGTGACCCGCGGTTCGGGTCGGGTGGACGATCTTTTTTTTTTTTCGTTTCGTGTCGGTATCGGGTAGGGTTGACTTTAATTTTTAGGGTTACGGGTTGGAATTTAAGTCTTGCAGATCAGGTCGAGGTGACCCGATTTTTCAAAAGAAAGCCTAGACTATTTTTTTAAGATGAAGAAAAACTATATAGTTTAACATTAATGAGAACTAGACATTCCATTAAAGAAGAATATCACCAGAAATTTATATTTAGGCCTTGAAAAGCGTTGGCGTATGGAATACGCCGCCCATTGTTTTTATGTTACTACAAACCGCCCGTGTTATATTAATAGTAATTATATTACGCTACTTGTATTAATTGGATATTTATTACATTTATACCACTACTGGATATTGCATTACAGCAGGGGATCCAACCCAGGATTCCGGGGTTACAGAACATACTGCCTGGTATACAGAACATAGGTAAAAACCATTTTTAATTGAAAACAAGATTTTTTACTTTTAATATATTTTTTTGGATTGCCCACTAACAACATTAACAAGAACGAAAAATCATGCGTCAAGCATAGATTATGTAACACTTTCCAACGCTTCCAAAATTATTTTACAAATCATTACCGTTTAATAAGCTGAAAGATAACATCTAAGTAAACAATTTGGAAAACGCATAACATATTTAGAAACGTAATTTCAGGAATTTCCAACATATACAATATTCGGAAAAATATCCGAATACTTTTATTCAGCTCTGTATAGGATCTATAGATTTGTATATATACTACATAGAATGCTAAATTTTAGTTTATTTAGGAAACGCGTAGCACAGTTTAAAATTCTCCTTCTGGAGTTTCTGTCAATAAACGGAAATGTGTTCGCGAACTTTTGTGCTGCCCTGTATAGGATCTACAGAATTTATACACACCAAGTAATAGACAAAAAGTGAGTTAAATTTAAAATCGCGTTCAGCAACTTAAAACGCACTTCCAGGAATTATTGTTAACAGACAGTAGAATTTCTTTTGTGTGTCCCTGTAAATGAACGATGACTGCTATACACACAATATTCTGTAGTAAGCCTCTTGTCATGTACCATAGTGATATATATAAATTTCAATGCGTTTAAAATAGTGAAACATTATTTAAATAAACCGCAGACGATTTTTCTCCATAGACGTAATGTAACGGAATTCTTTTGACTGTCCCTGTAAAGTAACTATAAGTGCTATGCACACCCTATTCCTTATTAAGCTTCTTGTAATGCACCTTATTGATATATATCAGTTACAATGTGTTTGAAATTGTGTAACATCATTAAAATAAACCGCAAATGATTTTTCCCCATAGACCGTAATGTAACGGAATTCTTTTGAGTGTCCCTGTAAAAAAACTATAAGTGCTACACACTTCAGTTGAAATAGGGAACATGCTATAGATGACGACAATAACATATAAAAATTGCAGGGCAATCCGAGCATATTTACGGGAGTTAGAGCACGGACAAACGGCAGACACCCGACGGCCATACGGTAGACAAACCGAAGTCATAAACACTTTTCAACTAGGTTGGAAAGTGTTAAAAAGCATTTTTATATAACAAATATCAATTGTGTAAATGCATCAATTATATATGAAAAAAAAATAGCTTTTAAATTTACTAAAAACAGTATTAACCGCATGCTTGGGATTTACAGCTGGAGAATTCGCTACTAAAAATAACAAGTTGGAAATTGTACGTTAAACGTGACAAATAGGTGCGTTCGTTTTATAACTAGTTTCACAATTGTAAAAAAATCATCCTTATTATTTCAGCGAAATGAATTATATCGTCTGCTATGAGCGAAATGAGCATGACTTTCTTTTCTTATTACGTATGCAATGTTTACAAATGCGATTCTTTTTTCTACACCAGAAAGCGCTGCAAAATTCACCCTAGAGATCTTGCTTTGCGAATGATTACCTGCATGGTTTAATATTTTTATGACTCATAATGAACGAATCTCTTGCGTTTATTTACTTTAATGGCTGTTAACCTAATTTCCACTGAAGTTATCTCAGAATCTATACATTTTTTAATGTAACTCATCTCTCAAGCAAACAATTTTTTTGAACGATCTTTCTAAAAATGTAACTTTTATGCAATTTTATTCAAAAAAATTATTTTGAATAAAAATGGCCACCTAGCACATGAAAAAAGAAGTGGTTTGTCCGTATTTGTTGTCCTCAGTCACATGACTTGCGCTTTTATTTTATAGATTACGTACGATAGGATTTAATAGAATAAAGAAAACTTTTATTAATATATTTTTAAGTTTTGATTCGATTTTCATAAAATTTTAAATAACTTTTATTTTTACAATATTTTCTGGGATTCTTTGAAAGATTAAAATATAAACTTAAAATATAAAATAGATTAAAATATAAAATTTAATATCTGCCTTATCGCAAAACCTTCCATAATGTTTTTTAACTTAGTATGTAGAAAAATAGATCCAATATTAGAACATGATCAACTTTCCGGTGTTTATAAATTCCCATTCACCAAGGCAGATGGAACAGTACAATGACAAACAGAAAATTTAAAACGAGAATAAAAAAACATATGGCCGATATCAAATATGACAGAAGAACTACTGCCTTAGCTAGACTACATAGAATAGAGCCGTAGCCGCGAGCCGTTGCAGACTGATTTCAAGAATAGTAAAATAATTTTTCCATCAAGAGTTTATTTCCCATCCATTATCCGTGAATCAATAGAAATATATTTTCGAAACGATAACATTTGCAACGAATCCGCTTCTTTTGAATTACATAAAATTTGGCACGCGATGCTTTACAGATTAAAAAGCAATAAAATAAAAATAAATAATAATTTTCACGTTTTCCAGTTTGACCAATTGAAGCACCTGCTTGCATGGGATCTCGTGGTTTATGTTTACCATTTTCAAAAACTTTGCGAGAATATTTTATTTATCATTTTGATTTGAAGATGTCGCCGCTAGAGCGAAGGAAACATATGTAATCCATATTAAAAGGTATTTTTAAACCTTTTGCGTTATTTTTTATCACTTTAAGCAATAATTACACTTTAATTTAAAGTTAAAAAATGATTTTATTATATTTATTGATAATAAATTATTATTAAAAAACTTTGCCAATAGACGCAAAGTCGTGACGTTAGTCATGACGTTTTGGTTGAAAACTGGCTCCAAACAAATGGTTGCTACTTTGTATTTTTTTATTTTGTTTGCATATTATAGCTTTACCTTAAAGCTATATCTCACAGCTAAATGTTTTAATACTTTATATGGAGGGGTAACATTTTCTACGGTTTATCTATATAAATAAAAATGTAAATGTTCGTTTGTTCAAAATCGTAAATCTTGGAAAATTCTTCACCGTTTGCTTTGAAATTTTGACACAACGTTGCATTCGAGTGCTCGCGTGTTTTTATATACCTACTATTCTCCCTCCCCTTCTTAATTTGGCCCCCCGGGGGCCACTTTTTTAGCCTTTTTTCGACACTCATCGTGTGATATATCATTAGAAAGCCCTTGGATCACTCTTTCATATTATGAACCTCGCTTCCCCTCCCCCCAATTTACCTCCCCTGGGGGCCACTTTTTAAATTTTTTCCGACACCCATCATGTAATATATTATTAATAAGCCCTTTGACCACTCTTTCATATTTTGTACCAGAAATAGATTTCACTTCATAGATTTTAATACTGAAACTGGCGCTATGAAAAATAAATGAAAATTACGTCATTTTGACCCAATTGTAATGAAATGTTCCAATCTATATAAATAAAAAAGTAAATGTTCGCTTGTTCTAAATCTTAAATCTCCGAAAGTTCTTCACCGATTGCTTGGAAATTTTGACACAACGTTACATTAAAATACGTGCGTGTTTTTATGTACCTACTATTCCCCACTTTTAAACTTTTTCCGACACCCATCATGTGATATATCATTAGAAAGCCTTTGGACCACTCTTTCATATTATGAACCTCATTTGCCCCTCCGGGGGGTAATTTTTAAATTTTTTTCGACAACCATCATGTCATATAACATTAGAAAAACGTCCCCCCACTTCCTCCCTGGTCAGCAGATCAGCGTCAAACACGACTCTGTGCTCAGCAATCACGCGCATGTGCCTTGCATTCCGGTACAACCCAGCTGATGATTATAGTTTGAGCCGGCATGTTCTCATCGACACTATAACTCAAGTGTGTCTGTATTGCTAGACTCTAAAATTTAATGGAGAAACAAAAGGAATCTGCTGCGTTGACGGAAAAATTAAACTGCCTGAACTTGGAGAACCGCCAGAGCCATTAAAAACTTTGCTTGCCAGATATACCGCTGAATCAAAACATTTCCTATCTAACATAAGGAAATACAAGCAGAAATCGCAACAGCTTAATTAATGCCAACTTTCAAAGTGAAAGGACAAATTTATCATAAAGCCGGTTCCCTGCTTCCGTTCCCAGATGGTCAACATAAATTCGCACAAATGTATTTCATCGGTGATGGCAATGATGAATTAAATGCACCCTATTTCTACTGGCATAAAAAGGTTCATCGTACCCCAACTGCAAGAACTTCTTCAAAAAAAAAAAAACAATTTAGTGTGTTTGTTCAAAACAGCAATTAACATGATGCCATCTCATACACACAAGATTGTTATCCATGCTGACTAAACGCCTGCTGGTGAACATGTGCGAAGATTCAATGTTCCAACTATAGACGAAGTGGCAGTTGTTATAGTCGGAGATCAATTCGAACCAAGACATATTGTTCTTCATCGTGGAAACAATCAATTGACAAAAGTTGCAGAAACTCATCGATGTTACGACGCCCTGCAATATCAATCATTTTTGGGATGGTGCCAACGTTAAGATGAGAAATCCAGTCAGTGGTGAAGAAACAAATATGAAATGCAGCACAATGAACTATTATTCATACCGATTAATGATTCGAGATAATGAAGACAATCGCATTTTGGAATGCCGTCATTTGTTTCACCAATACATCGAAGATATGTATGAAAAAATCAAAACAGAACGTTTGATATTCATCTGCTTGAATCAGACCAACCTTCGCTCTGAAGAACATGTTCATTTGCGATATACAGTTGTAAATGACGGTAATACAACTAACGCTGGAAGACTACCGATATTGCAATCAAATATACCCGTTATATGCATGAGTACGCTCAAGATGCAATTGCGTGTGTTCGTCACATTTACATGCAATCCAGTTTGGGACGATATACAACAGCTCTTACTTCCTGGTCAATCGCAGGTGGATAGTCATAGCATCACAGCACGTGTTTTCAGACATAAGCTGAAATCGCTGATGGATTTCATGATAAGACATGAAGTATTTGGGTCTATGCGTTGCTGGATGTACTCAGTGGAATGGCAAAAGAGAGGATTGCCACACGCACAAATACTAATCTGGCCCTATAACAAAATCCCTTCAAACGAAATCTATGATGTAATATGCGCTGAAATACCCGATGCCGACGTCGACAATTATTTGCATGAAGTTGTGACGAAATATATGATACATGGACCTTGCGGTACACTGAACCAAAATTCACCATGCATGATAGACGGCAACACAATTACAGGAAACGATGTATAGCCTTTATACAGAAGATCAGCAGAAAATGGCGGTAAATTAGCAACCATACAAATGCAAAATGGTGACATCGAAGTAGATAACCGGTGAGTTATTCCATATTCACCTTTGCTATCAAAAACATACAAAGCGCACATAAACGTGGAATACTGTAACTCCGTATAATTGATGAAGTACATTTGTAAGTACGTGAATGAAGGCAGCAACATGACAGTTTTTGGCGTGCAACCAGAAAGAAATGATAGGAATGTCGTCATACGTGAAATAGCATATAATCAGTACAAAAGCAACAATGAAGCTGTGTGACGAATTCTTTCATTTCCTATACATGAACGAAGCCCAGCTGTTGTTCACTTAGCAGTGCATCTAGAAAATGGACAACATGTGTATTTCACAGCTGCAAATGTTCAATAATTAGCCCTGAATACAACGGATACAACGTTAACTACTTTCTTCACATTATGTCAGAATGACGCGTTTGCGAAAATACTGCTGTGTTCGAAATTGCCTACGTATTACACATGGAATTAGAGTAGAAAATCTTTTGAACGACGCAAACGAGGAGAGCGAGTCGACGGACAACCTGACTTATTCTAAGAAACGACGATAAGCAGACTGTACATTGAGCATCGCAATCAAGATGATTGCTTCTTTCTTCGCATGCTGTTGGTAAATGTTCCAGGTCCAACGTCTTTCAAATAATTGAGAATTGTCAACGGCGTTACACATGCCACTTTCGGCAGTGCATGTCAAGCATTTATTGGAAAACGACCGACACGGGATGTATGCATTAACAACGCGTGCAACATGTAACATCCAAATCAAATTCGTTCATTGTTTTAAATCAAATTGACCGCCTGCTGTCCATCTCCAACATAGTTATGGGAGAAGATAAATCGCACATATTAGCTGAAGATATTTTCCGTCGAAATTCAAATACGGACATGTATTTCACAGCAAAAATCTACAAAAAGCGTTAATAATGATTGAATATTTGTGCTTAGAAATCACGAACAAAGTTCTCAATGAATTGGGAATGTCATTAAAGAATCGATCTACTGCTGTTTTGTTTAATATATAATTGCGTCGTGAACAAAATTGCAACACGGGTGATCTTTTGTTGTATGTGCAATCAAATATTCCTAAGCTAAGGCTTGAGCAAAAAGGCATTTACGATTGAATAATGCAAACCGTCAATAACGAGGTTGGATAAATCTTTTTCTTAGATGCGCCAGGAAGAACTGGTAAAACGTTCCTAATTAGATTGATTCTGGCAGCAATTCTATCCCAAAATGATATAGCCTTAGCTCTTGCGTCATTCGGAATTGCTGTGACATTGCTACCAGGTGGAATAACTCTTCATTCCGCTTTGAAATTGCCATTGAACATACAATTCATTGAAACTCCCATGAGCAACATTTCCAGAGCATCTGGCATGGAAAAAGTATTGCACAAATGCAAATTTATTGTTTAGGATGAATGCACAATGATGCTCACAAAAAATCGCTCCAGGCTCTTGATCGATCATTGCAAGATTTGCGTGGAAACATCAGACCATTTTGGAATGCATTAATATTGCTTGCAGGAGATTTCAGAGAAACATTACCTGCAATTCCTCGATCGACACCAGCGGACGAAATAAATGCTTGACTGAAATACTCTACTTTGTGGCGACACGTAAAAGCGATACAATTAACTACAAATATGCGTCTTCAGCTGCAAAACGATCGATCAGCTGAGATATTCTCACATCAAGTGCTGGTAATTGGGAGCGGAAAGGTGCTTGTTAATCTGACCTCAGGACTAATTCCATTGCCTCATAACTTCTGTAATTTAGTGACGTCAAAAGAAGAATTGGTTGAAAAAGTAATTCCAAATATTCAAACGAATTATAAGAATCACGATTGGCTGAGTGAACAAGCAATTCTTGCAGCCAAGAACCATGGGCGTACCCAAGGGGGGGCTGATGGGGCTACAGCCCCCCCCCCCCTCCCCCCGAAATGTTCGAAAGTGATATGAAAAAAGTGTTGATGGTTTTATTTTTTTGGAATTTTTTTTATTTTTTTCTATCATACAGCGGACTAGCTATTCTTATTAGTCCCACATTAGTCCGCATTGACACAAAAGAAGAGAAAGGGGGCTGATGGGGTTATAGTCCCCTCCTTCCGAAATAGTCGGAAATTAAATGAAAAAAGAGTTTTTTCCTTGTTTTTTAAGACAAATCTGGAATTTTTTCTTCAGTCATACAGCGAAATAGCCATTCTCGTTAACACCATATTAATCCACATTAACATCACAGTATACCCAAAGATGGGGAGGGGGCTGATGGAATTACAGCCCTCTCCTCTCAAATAGTCGAAAATGAAATGAAAAAATAGTGCTGATAGTTTTTCTTTGCTTGTTAAACATTTGCATTTCCCCCTATCATTTAACAGACTAGCCGCTCACTTCGCTATAGTTACATTTTCATATTAGCGCACAGTGACACCAGATTATATCCAAAGAGGTGAAAGGGGCTAATGGGGTTACAGCCCCCTCCCAAAATAGTCGAAAATGAAATGAAAAAGATGCTGATTTTTTTCTTTTTGTTTGTTTGAGATAAATTTGTAATTTTGTTTTCTGCAATTGTTACTTTTTTAGATAAATCTGTATTTTTTCCCTTCTGTCATACAGCGAAATAGCCATTCTCGTTAGCCCCATGTTAGTCCACATTGACATCACAGCATATCGAAAGAAGGGGGATGGGGCTGATGGGATTACAGCCCCCTCCTCCCTAAATAATCGAAAATGAAATGAAAAAATTGTTTTTTTCTTTCTGTTTGAGATAAATTTGCAATTTTTCCCGAATCATTCAACAGACTAGCCGCTCCCTTCTCTTTAATTCCATGTTAGTGCACATTGATACCACATTATACACAAAGAAGTGGAAGGGGTGTTTTGGGATTACAACCCCCTCCCAAAATAGTCGAAAATTAAATGAAAAAAAATGCTGATTTTTTTCTTTTTGTTTGAGATAAATTTGTAACTTTGTTTTCTGCAATACGACGAACTACCCATGCTGTTTAGTCTCATATCAGCGCACAGTTACACCACAGTATACCCAACGAGGGGAAGGGGGCTGATGGTGTTACAGGCCCCCTTGCGAAATAGTCGAAAAAGAAATGAAAATGGTGCTGATTTTTTTTTTTCTTTCTGTTTGAGATAAATTTGTTATTTAGTTTTCTATTTTACTGCGGATTAGCCATTCTCGTTAGTCCCATATTAGTCCACATAGACACTACAGCAACCCCCCAAAAAGGGAAGGAGATTGATGGGGTTACAGTCTGCCACTCCTTTCTGAAATAGTCGAAAATGACATGAAAATAAAGCACCGATATTTTTTTCCTTTCTGTCTGTGAGAAATTTGTAGTTTTTTTTTGTCCTCCTATCATCCAATGGACTAGCCCCGCTCTTCTCGTTAGTCCTACACCAGTGCACAGTTGCCGAAAGAGGTTGAAGGGGACAATGGGGTTAGAGCTCTCCTCCCGAAATAGTCGAATATGAAATGAGAAAGTGCTGATTTTTAACACTTTCCAAACTAGTTGTAAAGTGTTTGTGACTTCGGTTTGTCTGGCCGTATGGCCGTCTGCCGTCTGTCCGTACTCTAACTCCCGTAAATATGCTCGGATTTCCCTGCAATTTTTATATGTTATTGTCGTTATCTATAGCATGTTCCCTATTTCAACTGAAGTGTGTAGCACTTATAGTTTTTTTACAGGGACAGTCAAAAGAAATCCGTTACATAACGTCTATGAAGAAAAATCGCTTGCGGTTTATTTAAATAATGTTTCACTATTTTAAACGCATTAAAATTTATATATATCACTAAGGTGCATTACAAGAGGCTTATTACAGAATATTATATGCATAGCAGTCATCGTTCATTTACAGGGACACACAAAAGAATTCTCTACTGTCTGTTAACAATAATTCCTGGAAGTGCGTTTTAAGTTGCTGAACGCGATTTTAAATTTAACTCACTTTTTGTCTATTACTTAGTGTGTATAAATTCTGTAGATCATATGCAGGGCAGCATAAAAGTTCGCGAACACAGTTCCGTTTATTGACAGAAACTCCAGAAGGAGAATTTTAAACTGTGCTACGCGTTTCCTAACTAAACTAAAATTTAGCATCCTATGTAGTATATATACAAATCTATAGATCATATACAGGGATGAATAAAAGTATTCGGATATTTTTCCAAATATTGTATATGTTGGAAATTCCTGAAAATACGTTTTTAAATATGTTATGCGTTTTCCAAATTGTTTACTTAGATGTTATCTTTCAGCTTATTAAACGGTAATGATTTGTAAAATTATTTTGGAAACTTTGGAAAGTGTTACATAATCTATGCTTGACGCATGATTTTTCGTTCTTGTTTTTTATTAGATAAATTTGTACTTTAGTTTTCTGTTATACAGAGGATTAGCCATTCTCGTTAGTCCCATCATATTAGTCCATATTGACACTACAGTATACTTAAAGAAGGGGAAGGAGACTGATGGGGTTACAGCCCCCTCCCTTCCAAAATTGTCGAAAATGACATGAACAAAAGTGCTGATTTGTTAACCTTTCTATTTGGGAGAAATTTGTAATCCCCCCCCCCCCCATATCATTCAACGGTCTAGCCACACTCTTCTCTTTAGTCCCATATTACTGCACAGTGTTACCACAGTTATAACCAAATAGCTGGAATGGGTCTAAAGGGATTACAGCTCTCTCCCGAAATAGTCGAAAATGAAATGAAAAAGTGCTTTTTTTCTGTTTGAGATAAATTTGTAATTTAGTTTTCTGTCATACAGCGGATTAGCCATTCTCGTTAGTCCAAATAATCCATATTAGTCCAAATTGATTCCAAAGAGGGGAAGAGGCTGATTGGGTTACAGCTCCCCCTCCCGAAATAATCAAAAATAAAATGAAAAAACTCCTGATTTTTTTCTTTTTTTTAGATAAATTTGTAATTTTTTTTCTATTATACAGCCATTTTAGTTAGTTCCATATATTAGTGCACAGTGATGCCCCAGCGTATAATAATCAAAGAAGGCGATGGGGACGGGAGTTATGAGGTCACAGCTCCATTCCCTCTCCGAAGAGATCGCAGTGAAATGAAACAAGGGCTGATATTGTTTCTTTCTTTTTAAGATAAATTTGTTTTATTTTCTGGCATTCAATGAATTTGTCTTTCTCGTTAATCCAATATCCTCCTCAGTCCTGGGGCCTAATTTACTTGAGACCACAAAATCTATTTGAAATGACTGAAAAATAGCTCCATCCCTGTTTTACTGGATAAGCGAATACATATACATACGCTCAATTCAAGAGACCTACAAGTTTTTAATCTCTCCCACAGGCAGAGCTGTAGCTAGAAGTAAACAATAGGGAGTGCTCAAGAAAATGTAGGGGGGGTTCATATATTATTTCTCTCTATGTGACTCAGAGAAACGCACAAACACAGATATATATGATCAAAGTATATACATAAAAGTATGTTAGTGCATATTAGGTATATTTTGTAAGAAATACTACCTATTACATTCTCCCCTATGTTGGAATTTCTGGAAAATATTTGCAGATCCATGCCGATCATGACTCCCAGAACCGAAAACCACCCCCAGTTCAAAACTTTTATCTATCTATCTATCTATATCACTTTTTTATGGAACCGATAACTTCAATAATTCTGCACAAATCTCTTCCAAACTAATACATAAAATCAAGGGCATAAAATTTCGCTCAAGTTCGTTAATGGGCAAAATCGAACCAGGGGGGGGGGAGGGTCGAGAATGGGGCTTTTTGTGAAAACATAAAAACCCAATACTTCTTAATTATGATACGTATCGAATCAGTTTACAGTTATTATTACTTCTAGGAAAAGGGCCAAAAATTTATGTATGACAGATTTTGATATCATTGAAAATGGCTTCGAAGGGGGGGGGGAATAGGGGTTTAAGAAGAAAAAAATTCATAACTTAGACAATTCACAAGATATTAAATCAGCTTAAATTTATTATAAATCCTCTTAATATTATCTACGTTTTTTATATGACCAATCCTTACAGCAAAAAAAAATTTTAAAACAAAGAAATCCCTGCCGGCTCTGCCTACAGACACAGGTAGTTTTTGAAGTGGGTGGTCCCAACTGCCGAATCATGACAAAAAGGTCATTTCTTCTGCAATTCGCAATAAACAGGCGCCCCACGGTCTGCGTCTTCAAAATCTACCTGCACCTGTAGGCCGAGCTGTCTGGGATTTTTTCATATTGTAGGCACTGTGTTTCTTATTTAACTGTTTATAATAACTTTATTTCATTCTAAGAAAAGTAAAAGCTGCAAACAGGGATGTAATGGAGGATATACGGTGGATACGCCGTATATTTTCTGGATTATTTTAAGGAATACCGTATACCCACTTCTCAAAAACACTATAGCATATACTCTTTAGGGCATAAGCTCTTTAGCATATACTCCCTCTGCCTACAGCGTATGCCATCTGTTTTTTTACAACCACATCACTGGCTGCAGAATGAAAATTTTCAGTGTAAAATTATACTAGTGGAATAATAAGTGATGATGTCAGTAAGTAAATAAAAAGCTCACAGTTCAAAAGAGTTGCAACCTTTAATTTTTTTTCTGATTATTCCCTGCCCTTAAAGATTCTAAAGTTATGTTTTTATATGATAAAAAACATTAGAAAAATCAAGGATGTATTTTGCATTTTAAAATTATCCAAATGCTAAAACCACTTGTATTTAAATTGGCTATTAGCTTTTTTCATTAGTATCATTTATAAATTAAGGATCTTATATATATTTAACCTAGGAGGACTCAAATAGAAAACATAATGTTTATCATAAGCATCATTTTTACTATCAAACTCATTAGAATAACTTTGTTTTATGCTAATAATGGAAAACGCTGCAAAATAAAAAAATTCAGTACATAACTAACGCAAAAGTCAATTTTTCCATCAGCAAAAAGTTGCTAATTCTGAGTATGTGCAGATAGGATGCGCGCATATTGAAGCACTTATTTGCAGTTTTTAAACAAATGTACTACAATTTAATTTATGCAAAACTGTAAAAAAAACTCTAAAACTAAGTTCAATTTTTGAACAGAGTTTCATTTGGATTTTCAAAACAGAATTTCATTTGGTGACCTTGGTAACTTTCCCAGGGGGGGCTCAAAATTTTTCAGGGGGTGCTGAGCCGCCCCTGGCACCCCTCTAGCTACGGCCCTGCCCACAGGCGGCGCAAAGATTGTCAATGCGGAAGTATGTTAATGCACAGTAACACCACAGCTAATCTCAAGTCGATTTCGTCTAAATCGGAAATCAGGTGCGGAAGAGTCGACTGTAAAAGTAGCTTATTAACTTTCATTTTTCTGACACATCTCCGTGCCATACCGAAATGTGTGGGAGGTTTAAGGGACTAAGCTTCTTTCCCCTGCCGAAATGGTCGAAGTAAAAAGGTAAAAAGAAGACATATATATAATATATAATATATGTATATATGTCATGTATAGCATTTGTCTTTCTTGTTAGTCCCATATTAGTGCACATTGACACCTTAGCTAATCTCTTCAGAATATTGGCTAAGTCGGAAATCAGGCACTATATATGCATGAACTAACTGTGAATGATAATCATTAACTTTCGTTTTTAGCACTTGATTACTTCCTCATATTTGTAAGATACACACAGTGACTTTTTGTCGAACTACTAAGACATCTTTGGAGTTTGGTAACGCTCCCCCCATTTATCTTCCTATTCCGTCCTAACTTTGCAGCCAGTATGTTTCATTTGGAATGGTTTAAAGTCATTATTATTACTTGTGCAATGCACAAATAATAAGCAAAGTCGTTATTTTATATATGTGTATAAAAATATTCTGTGTGTATATGTTTATAAAAAGAGCTTCTTGCTGTCTATCTCTTTTCGTTTTACACTGAAAAATCGGGACTCCTGTTATGATGTTAGACATATCTTTTATCCTTATTATTTGTGCTTTTCTTTATGCTGCTGTTTACACATCACATATTCTTATTAGCAAAAAAAAAAAAAAAAAAAAATTGTATTTATTTTATTAAATTTTATTTTTAGTGTTCTAGCAAGAAACTTTAACATTCAATTACTCCCCTCAAATCTTCCCTAATCCACTGAGTATCTGATATGTTTTGGTTCAAATTCATTTAATAATAATTTTTGGATTTTAAGGAAACAAAAGAAGAGATACACAGCTCATAAACAGTTGTATGAATTCTACTAAAATATATTGTATGGATGTTTTTGTTGAAAGGAAATTGAGAAAAAAAAAATTGGGGAACTTAAAAGTGAGATCTAAGATCAGGAAATCTTCAAAAGCACCAACATGTCATATGTTTGGAGTGAATGTTTTTTTAGCGTTCTAAGAAAATTTTATATATAGCGTAATGCAGGACGTATAATACTGATAATAGTAATACATATAATAATGGGTGTGATGTATCCATATATATGTCCACTTTACATGCAGGATAGGCCAACATTTTGTAGATAATGGCTAAATAATAGTTTCCTTGCACTTTAAAAAAAGATATTCTCTTTTTCAAACGGGGTGTAGTTTAAGAATCTACAACACATTCTTTAAAATTTTAGCTCTATGTATATTGCTCTCTGTGTTCAACACTTACGGTTAAATTAATCATTTTAAAACAATTTCACCAAATCAGCAAATGCACGCACTGAAATTTTTTTGTGAATGGCAATGTCAGGTAAGATTTGCCATCCATTATTGATTTTCGGTTTTGGAAGGGTCTTAACCAGATTTTTGAAAAGTTAGTTCAGTATATTATTTCTGTTTAAAAACTATACCTATAAACATAGATGTTCGTATGTGTGCTGTTTATTAAAGAGATCGCTGTGTTTTTTTTTCCACGATACTTTAATGAAGTTCGCATTTTCCTGCGATCCTTTGACAAAATTCGCTTTTTTACCGTTGCCCTTTAATAAAATTGCCGTTTTTTCGGTGGCCCTTTGAAAAAATTCGCGTTTTCCCGCCCGCTTTGACGAAATTCACGTTTTCTTGCGATGCTTTGACAAAATTCGTTTTTTTTTTTTCTCGGACCTTTGACGGAATATATATATATATTTTTTTTTTGCAATCTTTTGTCAAAATTTGCGTTTTATCCACGGTCTTTTGACGAAATTCGCGTTCTTCTGCGGCCCTTTGACGAAATTCACGTTTTTTACTATCCTTTGACGAAATTAACTTTTTTCCGCGACCGTTTTGACGGATAACTTTTTTTTTTCGCGACCCTTTGTCGAAATTTGCGTGTTTTCCGCCGCTTTTTGACAAAATTCGCGTTTTTTCCACAATCCTTTGTTGAAATTTGCAGGGTTTTTTCGCGAAATTCGCGTTTATTCACTCTTTTGTCGAAATTTGCGTTTTTCCGAGTCTTTTTGACGAAATTCGCATTTTTATCATGGTCCTTTGACGAAATTCGTAGTTATTCTGCAGCTCTTTGACGAAATTTGCGTTTTTTTGCGATCCTTTGACGAAAGTCGCGTTTTTCTGCGGCCTTTTGACGGAATTCGCGTTTTTTCTGCAGCCCTTTGACGAAATTAGAGTTTCCTCTGCGATCATTTGACGAAATCAGGTTTTCTCCTCGATTATTTGACGAAATTTGAGTTTTCTCCGCGATCATTTGACGAAATGAGACTTTTTTTACCGCGATCCTTTGCAAACTTTGCGTTTTTTCATGGCCCTTTGACATAATTCGAGTTTTATCCACAGCTCTTTCACGAAATTCGCATTTTATCCGCAGCCCTTTGACAAAATTCAGATTTTTTCACGATCCTTTCCTGCATGATTTTTTCCTGCAAATGATTGACGAAAATATTTTTTTTGGCGGCCGTTTGTCAAAAATAGCGATATATTTTTAAGTTCAATTTTCGGACTGATGACCTTTTTTTTTTTAATTTTCGGAAATTTTGGAACAGAATCGCCCCCTCAGGCTATGTCCTTATTGTCAAAAATTATTGTTGTTTACAACACAATTCAACGTGTTTTGTAATATTCAGAACATTATGGAAATTTAAGTCAACCCCCCCATCTCCCCCGAAATAAAATCCTGGGTACGCCACTGCCAAGAGCATAGACGTCTATGGCTTAACAATATTATTCAGTCTAACATTCAAATTGAGGCAGTCGCATACAAGTCCGTTGATACTGTTGTGGAAGCAGATGAAGCTGTTAATTATCCAACAGAATTTTTTATTTCACTCGATCTGTCAGGGATACCACCGCACCTGCTGCAATTGAAAATCGACATGCCAATTATCATGTTGCGAAATATCAACCAGCCAAAGCTTTGCAACGACACACGGCTTGAAGTAAAAAAATTAATGAGAACGTTGTAGAAGCAAAAATCTTGACAGTACCTTTCAAAGGTAAAGATGTCCTCATTCCTCGCATTCCTATGATTCCAAGGGATACGCCATTTTAATTTAAGAGATTGCACTACCCAGTTCGATTAGTGTTTGCAATCACCATCAACAAAGCTCAGGGCCAATCTTTAGAACTGTGCGGTTTAGATCTAGACACAGATTGCTTATAACATGGACAATTATATGTTGCGTGTTCTAGAGTCGGCAAACCAGGCAATCTCTATATCTGCACAGGCAATGAAATAACAAAAAATAATGTATACCCACAAACTTCGTGAAATTAAACATATTAGAAACATGTGCTTTCTCTTTTCTTTCTTTTCCATTTAACCAGACAGACCAAAGCAACGCATGGCCGGGTACAGCTAATAAGCAAATAAATGAATTCATCCATTGCAGAGACACTTAAAGAATAATTTTTGAATGTTTTGGGACAAGAATTGCTATAACTTTCAGAATGCTGTTCTGAATGTTATTCCCAAGCAGATGAATTTTTGTAGCCTCAAACCCAAAACGGGAATATTGTGCATGGCATTGTTATAAAAATGAGAGGCAGCAACATTTTTTACTTAACCATTTTATAAAAGCTTATTTTCAAATGTGTAATTGTTCTTAATCAATCAAGAAAACATCCATCAGCTGTCGCATCAAAGGTGGATGCGACCTTGCAGTAGCGCAGCTAAGGCGGGGGGGGGGGAAGGCAGCCGCCACAGGCGCTGCTGCCAAGGGGTGCCAAATTGAGAAAGGTTTTTAATCACATATTTTGATAAATAAAAAATTTTGATTTTTTATGTGTGTAATGTGTGTGTGAATGTTTTATTAAGTAAAATATTTTATTATATCTAAATAATGAAAGAAAAAGCTTCTGTAAATGTTTCTAGGGATGGTTCAAGTTCAACACACTTTGTATCTTACATAAATAACATACCTGAAAGGAAACACAAAATGATAAAATGGGGGGAGAGGGGGGACGCCCAATGAAAGACTCTTTAAACTAAAATTCTCTCACATAAATTATCGCACTATAACTGTAAGGACTACATTTTCAATTAGTTAAAATGTCATGACAAATGTTAAAACACAATAAAAATGCCTTTAATTAACTTTTTTGTTTTTTAGAAGATAAACTATTTATTTATTCATAAATTTTACCTAGACTGTTTTTAATTTTTTAAATGAAGGACATTTTTAATGAAAATTTTTGACCATGCTTTTTTATAAGTAATGTCTGAGAGAAATTGGTAAAATTTATGAATAAATATATGTACAGACATTAACGGGTGAACACCTATTTTTAATAAACTATTTATATTGCTAAAAATCACATTTTTAATTTTATGAAATGCACCTGAATTATTTCCAAAAAACAGCGATTCAATTGAAAAATATTTGTTACAGTTTTGTCACTTAAGACCAAACTGCCAAACTGTTCCAAAAGGAACTCCTTGGAAATTCCAAAGAGTGTACGCACCTTGTAAATGAAAAAAAAGCAGCAGATTTTCTCTCCCCTAATCAGGTTTAATTTATTAGTTTTGGAAAACATCATTTCTAGCAAATTTACTTTCACTACTGTCGCTACACTCATATGCTTAAAACTACATAGTCATATCCACTACCATCAAATTTTCACCAAGCTTGGTGATATTTGGCTAAATATTTTGCCGATAAAAGTAGATCGCCATAAATGAAGCCAGCTTAGCGATAGCTGACCAATTTTTCAAAATTCCCATTCAAATTCAATACTGACGAAAACTGGGAAACTTCTGCAATGGGGTTCCACACATTTTAGCTTCACGTGTTTGAGTAAAATTAATTTAATTCTTAAAAACAAGAAAGAGGGAAGCTAACTTTTCCTCCCAATACAAGCTGGAAGGACTTTTTTCATCTTAAGGAAAAATAATATGATTATTATTTATTTTATTTTATTTTATTTTTTTTGGGGAGGGGGGGGTGCCCAGAAAGTTTTCCTGCCCCAGGTGCCAGAAAAAGTAGCTACGTCACTGCGGCTTTGGGCACCAACAAATCTCATAGTCAAAGAGAAGTGAATAGCAACCAGATTACAGAAGTTCGTGATAATCTAATCCAATCTTTCATAATCATTGTAAACATTTTAAAACAGAGCAAACAGTGTTTTTAAAGCCTGCTGTGTCTAGACAGGGGTGGGTGAGTATAGCTCATAGGAGGCAGAGCCACCGAGTGTGAAAAAAAAAAAAAAAGATTCAACCAATGCATACTGAAGACATATAAAAAAATTTATTAAATTCAAAATTATATTTACAAAAATTGTCATGCATAAATGTCCCAAAAATTGTTAAATGCATTTATTGTTATGTTACATAAAACAAAATGCTTGAGAAATGACAGCATTTTTTTTCTTCTGACTAGAATAAAATAATAGAATACATATGCAAGCAAGGATTCTAGTGTAAAATAAATGCAAAAAGGTCAATACATGCTTTCATAATTTTTATACTAAATATAAAACAAACTATTTTCTTTTTATCTATCAGTAGATCATTTTATGTATGCAAAGTAAGATGTTTAAATAATGCTAATCTATAGAATATTTTAACAATGCTTACATGAATTAAAGAAGAAAAACTGATATACCTTTTGCAGCATTATTTTATTTTTTAATAATTTGAAATTGAAATAACTTTAATAATGAATTGGTTTACAAATTTATCGAACAATTATTGTAATACTTCTACCTTTATTTTACAAATGTTTTACAACCAAAAAAATCCATATGCCTTAAAATTGTAGATAAAGTTAACAAAATAAAATACATTTGTCAGTATTTTAAATTACTGCACAGATTTGCTCATAGCAATTTTTTAATAATAGAATTAAAATCTTCATAATTTTTTTTTTGTATAAAGTTGTGGCTATTATATGATTAATTTACATTATTTACAAGGTAACCACTTTTGGTGCAGCTCGCACCTGTCTGGTCTGTGAGACCTGGTGCATTTTAGAGCCCTATATTACGAAGTTTAAGGATCAATGAAATTGTTCTGTTAAAATCCTATTTTTTGAATATACAGCAACATAACTTTCTGAAAATACAATTTTCGAGACTACTTATCTGACTATGAACATAGAAGTTTTTTGAAAAAATACTTTAAAATACAAATTAGTTAATAATAAGAATAAAATATTGAAAAAAGTTTTAAAATTCCTTTAAAAACATACGAATTTCATTTTGAAAAAATACAACATTATTATTGCATTTTTGGCACGTGACATTGACTGTAGAATTTTTCCCGGCAACCCTGGCCGAATGTCATAATCTTCTGCTGTGAGTGAGAAGTGGTTTGGATTCGTAGCACCCTATTCGGTGACTTAACTCGCTTTTGGCATGAAAATAACAATTATAAACATAATAATAAAAACGTAACAGTATAAAAAATTATTTTAACAGAGAAATTTTATTGGTTCTCTAACTTTAATGTATAGGGCTACAAAATGCACCAGCTCTAGATGCAAGTGGTTCCCTCATTAGTTACTAGGACATAAATCTTCTGAACCATTACCAACATCATAAAAACACATCAATTGAGATGCTAATAAAATTGATTACAATATAAATTATAGTATTTTTTCCAAACTTTTGAATCTGAATAGAAATTAAAACTTCCATCATATGTTTATCAAATAACAAAAATATATGCAGATAAAGCCCAAATCTGCACACTCCTGTTTGACTCTCATTATGCTACACCACTGCATGAAAGTAAGTGTTTTATAACTCAATTCAATAATTCTCATTATTTCTCAGTATGTATTTAATTATGATCACAATTTCACATACATGATTTTAATATTTTTAAATCAGTTTTTTTTTTTCAATGAACTAGTGACAAATTCTTTAACTATGACAAAATAAATCTTGATAACTACAGTAAAAGTGGTTTTAATATTTTTTGTACAATTAAATATTAAACATGATCAGAAACTATCTATAAACTTCCATAGTTCATAGAAAAGGGATATGAATAACAAGATGTGAAACGCAACTTACTTTACGATTGTTTTTATGACACTACATGAAGATATCAGAATGCAAGAAGTCAGAAATAGAAATGTTTTAGATTTAATTATATCAATTTGTGACACTAATGACTTTTCAACATTTGGTGAAATTTTATTACTGCATGTCCTCAATATATTTTTTAATATTGCACCATATGAGTACATGCAGAAATAAATAAAAAAATTAGTGTCAAAGCACAGAAAAAAAGAAACAAAAAATAAGACTCACCTACATTGTAAATGTATGTGCACATGTAATCAATTGTATCACGTTTAAGAATTTGTACCAACTTGTATAATTTTTTTTTCTCCTATGAATTCCTTCAACTTAAGAAAATCATACAAGAAAGAAAAATGCACACATATATTTTATATATCATAAAAAATTAGATATTTTTTTCAATGAAAAATAATTGATATTATCAAATGATATAACAATAAGATAAAATGTAATAAAATTGTACTACACATTATACATAAAATAAACAACCAACTATATTTTCATTCTCAAACATAAATTTCAAAAACACATATAGCATTTTTCCCTCCCTCAAACATGCACATTAAGAAAACAGATGACTTCCTCTATAAAACATGTTTTGTCTTCGACTATTCTAATTCTGAAAATATAGAGTTTTACCAGTTATCAAGGAAATCAAATCCAGTTTTAGGTATGTCCTGAAATTAAACATAATAAAATGATTTAATGGAAGGAGAAAATACACAAAATATTCATTTGATTATAAATTTTACTTTAAAATAATAAAAACTTACAAATTATTTCAAACTTAATTATTTTTGTAGATTTATTGTAAGTTCATGTAACAGTTCCTTTTTTTTTTTTTTTTTCCTGTCAAATTTCAACGTGTTCGGTCTCATCTCTATCTCTATAAAAGAGTAAGTGTCTGTCTGCCTGCCTGCCCGCGGATTTCTCTGTAATTATAACACCTAGGACTCAGAAATTTTTGTCATGTGTAGACGTTGTCACCGGACAGTATACCTCGTGGCCGGATTTTTAAATTTTAATTTAGATTTTTTTTTTTAAATTAAAACGTGTATATGGAATTTTGGGTTGGCTATTTCAAGCTCCTCCCATGAAATAGCCTCGGCAACGCCATCCGTGGCAACGAAGCAGCCAGCCAATGAGAGCAGTGTAACGACCGAAGAAATCTATGGCCTAGCCTGACTCGTGAGTTGCTGGCCTAGAGTTGTCCAGTTTTTGTCCATGGTTTTGTCGCCTAGCTTCGGAGGTTGACTGCCGTGTAAGCCGTGTAATCGAATCGAAAGGACAGTTTTCGATATGCAAAGAGACTGCAAGAGATGTTAGTTGGCAGGTCAAAAAGAAGTGAATCAAGCTACGCTAAGAGAGATGCAGAGAGAGTTGAACAGACGATGGTGAGCGGAAAATGATGTGTGCGTGTGAACAGTATATGATGGTTGTGTACGCTGGGGTTTTGATGGCAGAGTGTAATGTTTTTTAGCACTTTCCAACCTAGTTGAAAAGTGCTTATGACTTCGGTTTGTCTGGCCGTATGGCCGTCTGGCCGTCTGCCGTCTGGCCGTGCTCTAACTCCCGTAAATATGCTCGGATTGCTCTGCAATTTTTATATGTTATTGTCGCCATCTATAGCATGTTCCCTATTTCAACGGAAGTGTGTAGCACTTATAGTTATTTTACAGGGACACTCAAAAGAATTCCGTTATATTGCGTTCTATGGGGAAAAATCATTTGCGGTTTATTTAAATAATTTTTCACTAATTTAAACGCATTGAAATTTATATATATCACTAAGGTGCATTAGAAGAAGCTTAATATGGAATAGGGTGTGCATAGCACTTATAGTTACTTTACAGGGACAGTCAAAAGAATTCCGTTACATTACGTCTATGGAGAAAAATCGTCTGCGGTTTATTTAAGTAATGTTTCACTATTTTAAACGCACTGAAATTTATATATATCACTAATGTGCATTACAAGAGGCTTACTACAGAATATTGTGTACATAGCAGTCATCGTTCATTTACAGGGACACACAAAAGAATTCTCTACTGCCTGTTAACAATAATTCCTGGAAGTGCATTTTAAGTTACTGAACGCGATTTTAAATTTAACTCACTTTTTGTTTATTACGTGGCGTGTATAAATTCTGTAGATCATATACAGGGAAGCACAAAAGTTCGCGAACACATTTCCGTTTATTGACAAACTCCAGATGGAGAATTTTAAACTGTGCTACGCGTTTCCTAACTGAACTAAAATTTAGCATTCTATGTAGTATATATACAAATCTATAGATCCTATACAGGGCTGAATAAAAGTATTCGGATATTTTTCCAAATATTGTATATGTTGGAAATTCCTGAAATTATAATTTTAAATATGTTATGCGTTTTCCAAATTGTTTACTTAGATGTTATATTTTAGCTTATTAAACGGTATGAATTGTAAAATTATTTTGGAAGCGTTGGAAAGTGCTACATAATCTATGCTTGACGCATGATTTTTCGTTCTTGTTAATTGTTTTTAATCTTATTTTAACTTGTGTATCAACGATGCCTAATAAAAAGTGCTGGATGTTAATCATCACCTTGGATCACTGGAGTTCGTTAAGTCATTACAGTATGGCTCTTTCGATCCGACATCAACAGAGCTTACTGATTTTAGTTCGGATTTTCACCACAGGGGGCGCTTTCGTATCTTTGGTTCTATGGGCTGGATCATGACGGGGTATGCCTCATTCGACTCGACATCGATAACCTTAATGAATTCAGTTTTGTTTGTATAGAACATATTGTGCCTCGTGGCGGTGGAAGGTGTAACTAAAGGATTTTGCAGCTAACTCGGGTTCTATGGGTCACATCACGACACGGTTTGGCTCATTCGACACAACATCAATAGAGCTTACCTATTTTAGTTCTGAATTTCACCACCAAGGGGTGCTTTCCTACCTCTGTTTCTATGGGCTGGATCACAATGGGGTATGGCTCTTTCCAGTTGACATCGATAGAGCTGACTGATTTTAGTTCGGATTTTCACCACAAGGGTGCTTTCCTATATCTGGTTCTATAGGCTGGATCACGACGGGGTATGGCTCATTCGACTCTACATAGATAGAGCTTTTCGATTTTCACCACCAGGGGGTGCTTTTCTGTCTCTGGTTCTATGGGCTGGATCATGAAGGGGTATGGCTATTTTGACTCAACTTACGGTAATATATGGGAGTGTGTATGGCATGCCCAGTGTTTGCTGTCTAAGGTAGTGGGGCCCCCAACATTAGATTTGTTTAAAAATAAAAAAATGTTCAACACTGATTTCAGGTACATTTAAGGTTGTTGGCACGGGCAACGCCGGGCAGGTAAGCTAGTAGATTAAATAAAATTGCTATTGTATGAATATATGAGTTAAATTGCTTTTATGTCAGATGTTACAAGAACTTGATATGTTTTTTGAAATTCAAAGATATAATATATATATATATATATGGAGGCATATGTAGCAGTGTAAATATTGAACATATTATTTGTGTGGTGTGAAACAGTCTAGAAAATGTATTAAATTTTTTCTTTTCCTCACAAAGATCATTTCCTTTATCTTGCCTATGTCACTATAAAAATGAAGTACTCAGATGTTTTCCCCTTCATTTTAGAAACAATGAACCATGCAATCCTTGGTTAAACAGTTTAAATTCCTACACCAGTAAAGAAAATATAAACATTTTCACAAAAAATAACAAAAACAACTTTCACTTATTTTACTTATACTGCAAAATAAGACAACTGAACTAATGAGAAATAATACCATAAACTAGTATTTCCCAAACTATAGATCATAGAGCAATCTGTCATGTCTTCAAAAATATACAATTAATTAAAAATATCTTACAACTTTTAAGTAACATATTGTGAAAATATATGGATAATTAACTGTGTGAATAGACAGTGTTTTAGCTGTATGTGAAAAGCAGCTTGAGGTGAAAAATAGAAAAAGGTTTAGTCCCGACACAGACTCTGTTGTTGGTGCAAAATACTGTCATAAATTGCATTGACTTTTAAACTGTATTTTTTCTAATACATTCATTAATATACATTCTTTTTTACATGGTAACAGGTTTTGATAACTCCACTTTCAGATTAGTATAAGCCTATTACTGTGTACTACTTTGGCACAAATCATACATTAATGATTTGTGCCAAGGTTCATACTTTCTTTGGGATAGATTATACAAAAGACCCTACATAGTACTTACATATTAGGTGGATCATATAGCAATAAAGTTTGGGAACAGCTGTCGAAATGATAACTACCGTTAAGTTGAGTTACTGGTTGATGTCTTAAACTTATTGAATTTAGCTTTTGAAATTTTCCGGTGAGATCTTCCATGATTGTTCTACTCGAGACTGTTCTGGTCAATGTTAAGGGAAGGGGAACAAGGACATGCTGCCTGTTCTGCAAGGTCTGCTGCTACTCACAGAACAGGCACCGTATGTTTGTTCCCCTTCCCCCCAACACCAACAGGAACAGTAGTACAGGGTTCATACCCTTTTAAACAAAGTTAATTCCAGGAGTTTTCAAGGAGTCTCAAAAAAAATTTCCAGGAGTTTTTTTTGCTTTGAGTTTTTAATACAACCTGGTTATCTTTTTATCAAGATGGTATATACAGAGATGGGGTTGCTTCTCCTGAAATGTGAATTTTCAAAAATCTTAACTAATTTAAAAATTTTAAAATAGAAAAAACCCTTGTAAGTATGACACTTAAAAGAATGTTGATTTCTCACTATGGATTTATAATGTTTTCTCCACATGTGAATCTTCTGGCAATTTCACTTATCGGGAAACATGCTTTGAAATGTTACATCGATATTTTCCCATGATTTGTAAGAATAATTGCCACTTAAAACTTTCAATGGCCAAATTATTTCTGCTTTTAAATGTTCATTTCTAATTACAGTGAAATCAAGAGTTTCTGGTTGTTTATTGATTGCTGCAGGGAGCACGGAAGCATTATCGGACGTTTGCATTTCATCGCAGAAACACCAGGCTTAGTTGCATTTAGGAAGTCTTATCAACGTCTTATCTTTTTCAGCTTTAAGCTTTTTTTATTTTAAATATGATGTTAGAGCGGACTCTCCCATATTTAAAATGTCTATAGACGTTTACATATTAAACATTCTGCTTTAAAATGAGAAGCATCCGGTAGTAACCAGTCCTTACATTTTTCATTTCAAATCCAAATTTCATTAAATATGCACTTTCCTCTGGGCATTTTTCAACGCTGAATAAAATTATAAACAAAAACTACACTAAAAGTGAACTTATCAAATATGACGACGTATGTAAACTAGTCGTTGGGGCCACCATAATACTTACCCATCATGGATATGCATAATGTAAAATATCAAAATAAAAATGTGTAAACTACTTATAAAATGCATTGCAATTCAAATAAAATCGTGGCTTGATGACGTCATAAACTTTAAAGGCTCGATTACTGAATTGCTTGAAAGAGGTTTTTCCTTATAACTCCAAAAATAATAATCCTATTAACTAGCGGTTTATTGCATCTGATTAAGCGTCAAATTTCCAATTAAAATATATCTTTAAAGTGAAATTTGGATGAAATACAGCGTCATGAAAAATCGAAGAGTGTGGAAAATAGGATTCCAAATATCTCGGCAACTAATTATTCAATCGACTTCATGCTTTATGTAAAAGTTATGTTTTTTTATTGTCTTTTATATTATTTTCTTAAAATAAACAATTTCGAAAATTTTTATATACCTTTTATCAGAACGAATATTTCGAGAGTCCGAAAAAAATTGTTCCGGTTAATCGAGGTTATTGAAATGAAATATGCTTCTTCCCATTATTACATACTAAGTACATACCAAATTGCAAGTCTCTATCTCAATTTTTTCGGGAGATAGAGCGTTTACAGACACACACACAGACAGACGGCAAAATTTTTTTTCTAAAAATATGTTTTTCGGAATCTCCAGTGTCTGAAACGTGTAAATCCGTCAAAATTTTTTTTTCGATTTTCAAAACGATTACAAGACTTACCCTACGTATGATGGGTAAGTAATAAATGAAATTTTAATGTAAACAAAAAGTAAATACTCAACGACCGCCGTCTGTGGCAATTTCTCCATGAGCTCAATCATTCTTCTTAGCTGCCAGTTGTGCATGTTTACTGCGCAACCGGCACAATACACTTTTCATTCCAGTTGTGCGAACCATGCCAGTTGCAGTTAACACTGCTCCGTGATGAAATAATTAGATTTTCTGAGATTTTCCTTCAAAATTAATAAATTTTTAATGTTTAGTAGTCTCAAAGTTGTAGAGTAAAAAATAAATAAAATATAGTAGTTTTAATATTTTCCAGGATTTTTTTTTATTATTTCCAGGAGTCAGAGGTAAATTCCAGGAGTTTTAAGGGCCCTTGAAAAAAAATGGAATTCCAGGATGCGTACGAACCCGGGTAGTAGACCCGATTATGGAAGATGCAACCATAAAAATTTAAAACCTGAATTCAATAAGTTTAAGACATCGACCAGCAGGTTTGTAGACTCCGTAAAGGAAAAAGGAAAGTAGATATTTGAAATATCTCTCTGTGATTGAATAATCTAAAATAAATTTATAACGATTTCATTAAATAAATGTACTTATTTTTGTTCATAGTAGTTCATTATTTTAGTTATAGTAGTAATGTATCACTTATTTTTACCAAAAAAAAAAAAACAGTCCAATACAACTCAGAAAGAATATACCAGGCCCAGACTGACCTAAGCCAAATTTGCAGAAAAAATTTAAATCTGTATGTGTAGATCCCTATTTCTTTCATCAAAAGAATAAATATTGCCAATTTCTTTCCCTTGCCTAAAAAACTCAAAACAAAAATAATAAAACTTTTTACATGATTCATTAGTGCAAGCTCTAACCTAAGTGGTATTTGATAAAAAAAAAAGCTCCAGTTCCTTCTGATAAGAAGCAGTAGACTTTGTGGCTGCCCCCTTTCTTAAACCTTATTTTCCCTCAAACTTCAATCAGCAGCAAACTGTTCCATTTACAAAATAATCCAGCAATTGCTCGTCACTACAATCACATTCTCTGTCAGTTAGTTTTTCAATTGTGGTTTTTAATTTCTTAGTGAAACAATCGAATCTAGAACATCTCGACTGTAGAATTTGGGAATGCATCAACAACTTTCTTAATTGTTACTTTTACGATGGTAATAGTTCTCGATTCTAGAATTATCGACCAATCGTCCATAATTACTTGTATTGGAACACTTGATTTTCAGGCAAATAGAAGGGGAGAAAAATCAGTGAATGTGTCAAAAAATTCTTGTTGTTGAGCGGGAAAAAATATTTTCAATACACCCTTAGGTAGCAAATGGGTAATTCCACCGTTACATGTGTGACTTTTAGAGAGTTTTTTTTTTGCTAATTGAGACAAATTTGGAAGTGAAATTATTTAGATAATGTTTTACTTTTTTTATTGCTATTACAGGACACGTACAGAATCATTTTTGCAGTGACACCTTTAGTCTAAAATAATAACATTTTTTTTTTTTTAAATAGTAAAGTAGTTGTTACGTGTGAGACTCAGAAAAATCACACACATAACGACGACTTTACTATTTAAAAAAAAAAAAAAAGTTATTACTTTAGACCAAAGGTGTCAGTACAAAAATGGTTCTGTATGTGTCTTGTAGTAATAGCAATAAAAAAAAGTAAAACATTATCTAATTAATTTCACTTCCAACTTTGTCTCAATTTGCAAAAAAACACTCTCTAAAAGTCACACACATAACGGTGGAATCTCCCAAATATGAAATAGGATGTACGGGCAATATTATCAACAACACACAGTAAACAGCAATTTAATTAGCTACAATGCATTTTGAATATTAAGTCAAAGAGGACTACTGAATATCAATTTTAATAATAATAATACAATACTTACATCAATATCAATATCTTGTACTTTATATTTTGATAAGTCCATGTCTTTTTTTAACTCTAGAGACATCCTAGGTGGTACAGCAGGTTTCATTTCTTCCATCGCCCGACGATGTGCTTTCATCTCACTGATAACTAAAGTCTTTGGTGAAGACTTTCGTTTCACAACTTTAGCATAAATTGGAATTTCACTCTTCTCAGTTTTTTCAGTATGCACAGGTACTGGTGGGCTTTCAGAATGAGTAGGGAGAGGAGGTGTTGGTGCATGAGGAGGCACAGGAGGAGGTGGAACATCAGGTCTTTTAACATTAGGTCTCTTTAATTCTTCTTCCTTTTTAACATCTTGTTTATCAGATTCAGAAGCATTCCTTAACTTAGGAGAATCCCTCAACTTAGGAGAATTCTTCAACATAGGTGAATCTCTCTGAAGTGTTTTGGTCTTTTCTTTGTCCGTATCATTGTCATCATCTATCCTCAACTCTATTTGACTCTAAATATAATAAGAACTGTTTCAACACTTTTATTAAAACATTATGAATAATATATGATCTACTTTTAATATGAAATTTATTTATCAAATCTATAACACAAATTTAGTAAAAAAAAAAAAAAAAAAAAACTTGCTTGTTTGCAAATGTAACATTGTGGTGACAAAATTCCTATAGCTAGAAAATTTATAAAGATACCCCAAGGAAGGCAATGCATTATTATTTTCAAAAATTAATTTCAATTTGTCTTATTGCAAAACCCTCCTAAAATGAAAAAAAGAAAACATAGTCTCAAGGAAGATAGATCGTATAGTCAGCCTCTTTTGAGTTACCTAGAATTTGGTGTGAGATGCTGCATAAGTTTAAATATAAGATAGTATATAAAATAGATCACATTTCTAGATGAACATTTTTGTTAAAGCATCTGCTTTCATAATATCCGATATTTGTTTATCAAGTACATATTTCAAATTTTATGCGAAAATAGTTTGTTTATCATCAGGGTTCATATTCTATTTGAGTAACAAAATTCCCTGACTTTTCCAGACCATATATTTTACAATTCCCTAACCATAATTCACAACATTTTTACAAATACGAATTACAATTCTAGTTCATCTCTGATATTGAAAATAACCTATAAAATTGAAACTAAAAATCTAATTCATTTGATATTTAAAATATAAAAAAAAAAAAAGATTTTAAAAATATATAACTCAAATGGGTTCAAAGTAACTTTTTTATATAACTGAATTTACATTTATTAAACATCCCTTTAGGAAATTCTGCTATTATATCATTTATTTGTGTGTTTCAGAAGAGGTTTTTGTGTAAGCTTCAATTTTTTTGTCTTTTAATATTTTAATTTCAAATACAGATTTTCTTTTTTCTATTTTTTCTTTTTCTTGCTTCATAATCTTCTTTCTTTTATTTAAATATGTATTCATGATATCTCATCCTAGTCCCCTTCACATTGCTCAACATTTCTTTCGCAGAAATATTGCCTATTTGGTGACAAATTTATAAGAATAAAACATTTTTATGTTGAAAATGTGAATTTATAGAAAATGTTAATTGCATGTGAAAAATCAGAATTTTTTGAAGATGCACATGAGAACTCGGGAAAATCTTGACACATAAGAGCGCATAAAAAATCCCTGACTTTTCCAGGTTTTAGAATAGAAAGGATTTTTCCCTGACTTTTTGAGCATTTGTCATTTTCCCTGACAATTCCCTGTTTTCCAGTCGCGTAGGGACCCTGATCATTGCAAACATTCAGAATATCACCTTAATTTTCATGTGTACGGAACTAGTCAGTTTGTTTATTAAAAGAGCTTTAAGTCTTTATGTTTACTGTAATCACTTTCAGCATATGTATTTTATTTTAACCCATTAGGCGCCATTGCTCCCATTTTGGGAGCATTGCTTTAGGATTTTTTTCTAAAGTGAGTATTTTATATATTGTCAAAAAGTTCAATTTATTTGCATTTTCAATAGATGAGATGATTTCTGTAATTTTTTTTTAAAGTTTCATTTGAATTTTCGAAATTTTAAAACATGTTAAAAAAAAAAAGCGAATAATAGCTTTTTGGCTGTATTCAAAAGAAATATTTTTTTTAAAAAACTTTATAATAAAAATTACATTTTTTAGTTAAAATATGTTTGTAACTGTGTATTAAATAAAACAACATCAATCTGGAATTAATATGTATAATGGATCAATCACAATTACCAAAAGCATAAGTTGTTCCCAAAATGGCACCTAACGGGGGCAATTGTTTTGAAAACTTTTACATTTGCTCCCGCGCATTTACGTTTTACGGTAGTTATTTTTCAGTTTGTTAGCTATAAAAGGGATAATATCATTCTGAAACTGATATTTTAAAGAGAATTCATATAAATTAGTCGTACTTCTACATTTATAATAAAAAAACAAAAGGAAATTACCAGTTCCATAAGCATTTTCATTATCCATCTCTTTATTTTTCATAATTATGTAATTTTTTTTCTGACTATTATTTTACATAGAAGATGATTGAACAATTTTTATTCTAGGTTTGGATGTTTTTTCAGATATTCTGAAAATTGCTTGTTTACCGTCTGATCGAGGATGAGGAAGATGTAATAGAAAATAATTTATGCGATGATTTATCCCATGATATATCTGGGGTGGAGTAGAACTTTCCATAAATTTTAAATCAACAGACAATCAAGAAATATCTGATTTAGTGTTTAAAAAAAGACAAAGTATTAAACGCAGACTTGATATTTTAGATGAAAGTTCTGAGGAATCTTCAAATCGCAATAAATATAGAAAACACAAAACATAGTGCATAAAGAAAAAAAAAAAAGCTAAAAAAACAGTTTCAGAAAATGAAAAAAAATGCAATATAATGCTGTATAAAAATTATTCAATCATTAAAATAGTCAGAAAAAAATTATGTTATTATGAAAAATAAAGAGGCTGATAATGAAAATACTTATGGAATTGGTAATTATATATATAAATGTAGATGTTGCACTCATTTATATGAATTCTTCATAAAACATCAGTTTCAGAATGATATTATTCCTTTTATAGATAAAGAAGTGAGAAATAACTATCATAAATGCATGCAGGCATGAGTAAAAGTTTTGAAAAAATTTACCCTCACGAGGCGACATTGCTCCCATTTTGGAAACATGCTGTTTCTCCTAAATATTTGAATTTTTTTCTTTTTCTTTCAGAAGTACTTTAAAAACTTCCTATTTATAAAGAAAAAACAACTGCTCCATAAAAAAAAAAATTGGTTAATATATATAGCATCACCTAATGGTTTAATGACAAATTATTTTTTTCTTATACAATTCTATTACTTTATTTATATACTAAACACATTAAATATGCATTCCTTTCCTCTAAAATCTAAAATACACATTTTGAAATTAAAATCGTGTTTTTTCATGCCCAAAAAGTTTACTTTTTTAAATCGTTAAATGTAACATTATGCAAATAATATGTTCTGCATTTTCTAAAAAATTGAAGTGGTAATTCTGACAATTTTAGGTAGCTTGGCTCAAAAAAAAAAAAAAAGTGAGTTTCCTATGGGTGTGTGCGAGAAGATTATAATTGAATTATATTGGATTAATTGCATTTTAATGTATATTGCAAACACTGAACAAACTGCTTGTGTGTATGAAATAATGAATAGAGTTTGTGAACATTTTCTTTCTCTTTTCAAGGTTCTGCTACCTTCAAGATCTTTATAAAAAAAAAAAGTAGCACTAAAAAATGTTTGATTAGAATGTAAGAAAGTCTCTTTATTCAATACTAGCGGCCTGTCCCAGCTTCATGCAGGTGAACAATGTGTCGACTACAATGTAGGGTAGAGATGGGTAGGTACTTTTAAAAAATTGTTCTAAATCGGATAAAAGCAGGAGTGAGACAAAATTGCAGTACTTACAAATTTTGAAATTGAAATAAAAGCTTGTAAAAATGTGATAAATATTTTTAAGCTAATAAATTTATTTTAATATAGCAGAACAACCTGACTTCGCCCAAGTTAACCTTGGCCTTCCGGATAACATAAGTGAAAATGTAATATCCTAAAATTACGCCGATCACAATAATGCATTTCCATCCGAAAGCCGGCAAAATGACAATGAGAAAAAACTTATTATGTTATTTTGACAAAATCATACTAAATCCCTCAGCTTTATAAATGATTTTTAAAAAAATTTTTGGTTAAATCCTAGAACAAGCGAGAACTTGGTGTCGTCGAGTTTGGCGAAGCGATAAATGAGTTTTTCTTGCTACCAGTTTGTTTCTTGCATTTCTTCCATGCCTACTGTGGTTAATTGGTTGGTTTATTGTTGATTGTTCTGGAAATTTGATTGGATTTTGAGCTCAGAGCAAAGATAAAAGAAAGTCTTGATTCGTTTATTGGGTGTTGGATTTGTTGAATTACATTTGTGGAATGTGTTCTGTGAAGTTTAATGGTTTGACGTTTTGTCGTATGTCATAGAAGGATAATTCCGGTGAATTAAAAAAAAAAAAAAGTGAGAAATAAAGATGTTATATATATATTATTACAGTGGCAACACTATTTTTCTATAAACGTTTTGGCAACAAGACTGTTTATTTCAATATTCAATGGCACTATGTTTGCTTGTATATGTTTATTAATGCTGATTAAATTGTATTAAGATTAAAAGATGAATACAAACAATAATAACAAAGGGTAAGTGAATTTTTGTTGATTTTATTTGATAAGATGTATTTCTTGCATTCTAGAGATTGCTGTACCATGAATTTCATGGATCCAGGGTTTTTTTTTGTTTTGTTGTTGTTAATGTATGTGAAGGGTACATACATGCAAGTTACTAACCACTGCTTATGAGTTTCTTGATTTCTAGAGATTGCTACACTGTGAGTTTCATAGATACAGGATGGTTTTTTTTCGGTTAAGAGCCTACATCAGTCACGCGAAAAAACGCTCCAGCTAATGTTAAGTGTATGAGAAGGTTATCGCACGATTTCTCGCTCGCATTTTAATATTTTTAAATGATTTTTTTTGCATAGGATAGCTGAGGTCCATCTCTAACGTTGATAGTTTTTACTTTTTTGATTTTAGTTCCAGTTTTTTTATATAAGGGTAATTTCACTTTCAGAACCGGTTCCAACCGGTTTCAAAATTGAAAATGTCCGCTTTTAAAAAAACCGTAACCAAAATCGAAAAAGTAAAAGCTAACAACGTTAGAGATCGACCTCAGCTATCCTATACAAAAAAAAATCATTTAAAAATATTAAAATGCGAGCGAGAAATCGAGCGATAACCTTCCCATAGACTTAACATTAACTGGAGCGTTTCTTCGTGTGACTAGCGTAGGCTCTTAATGTACGCGAAGTATACATACATGTAAGCTTCTAACTGCAGTTTGTATGAGTTTCATGCATTCTAGAGATTGCTACACTGTGAGTTTCATGCATCCAGGGTTTTTTTTTTTTTTTTTTTCAGTTAATGTGCGCAAAGCTTACATACATGTAAGTTACTAACCACTGCTTGTCTGAGTTTTGTGCATTCAAAAAATAAGGAATCTCGAGATGCTCCCCAATCATAAACTGTGTACTTTGTGGCAGGGAACTTACTAAATACACAGTTCATGAGAATTTCTTTCACGAAGTAAACATTGATTTTATTCAGTTTTGTGACAATTTACAAAGTTTAAGCAAAGAGAAAATAGTTAAAAATTTGGAGGAAAAAAATTGCTAAATGTTTGTAAAAATCAAAATATTTGGAGGAAATATTGCTAAAAGCTTGTAAAAATACAAAAATACAGAGGAAAATATTGCTAAAAGTTTGTAAAAATTGAAAAATCCTGAAGAAAAATTTGCTAAAACTTTGTAAATAGTCCCAAAACAGAATAAAATCGATGTTTACTTTGTGAAAAAGCTTGCCGTAGGAAGCCCACCTTCTGACTGGGTAGAATTTGGAGGTTGCCGATTTTTCAGTTGGCACGCATAAAAAAAAATCACCAAATCGGGAGTCTTGCTTGTTCTAGGATTTTGCCAAAACTTCCTTTTAAAAATGTCTTGCGCAAAATAACTAATGAAAAAACCGCAACAGTTGTCTTATTCGTCTAATCTTCCATAATTGGGCTTGTATCCAATGTTCAACCCGATTGGTGATTTTCTAAAATCGCTGAAATACATGTAAATAATCATTTAAAGCTTCTTTAATTTATTTAATAGACAAAATATCTTTAAAAACATTGCCGACTATGTTAATTTTAGAATTTAATATTTTGTCACATTTTAAAATTTAAGATAATTTGATTTTAATCAATGATTTTTTAAAAATAATCTGGTTAAAATATGATTTAATTGTTGATTTTAATCACCTTCATTATCTCATTAAAATCATTGACACCCTATAAGAAAGTATCAAAAAATGGAGATGTTGTAAATTATTTCTCAGTAAGTATAACAGATACAAAATTAAAATTATTATTTTTTTAAATAACTATAAAAATGTAGCATGCTTATTTAAACAACAAACTTTTTATGACGGCATAAGGTTGGCAATAGTTATTTGTTTTATTTGTTTGCCAATAAGGAACAGCTTAGCTTTCATTTAATTTAAGCTTAATTTTATACTTATATATAAATTCATTTCAGATACACAAATCGTAAGGAAAACTATATTTTGTAATATAAGAATTTATGTGAAGATTTGTGAAAAATCACAAGTTAAGCATATAATAATATGAAACACACAAGGAAATCAAATACCTGAGTCTCCCAGCGAAAAGGCGCAGAATGCTCATCATGCCATGTAGATCCCTAGAAAATAACAGATTTTTTTTAAGGAATAATATTTTTTTTTTTCATTGAAACTTGTTGGACAAACTAAGCTACGATCATATAAAATGTTTATAGCGATGAATAAAATTAATTAAAATTTTTTGAAGAGGCATGAATTAAAAAACTTACGCTAACAAATGATTTGGCAGATGCTGAATCTTCTTCGACAATGATTTTCGCTCCAGGCTTCGTACGCAACACAGGGAAATATTCTACGTCTATACACTTAGCAGGAATATCTTTATATTTATTCACTGCATCGGATTTAACAATAGATCGCCAAAGTATTTCAGACTGTTCCTCTGGAGGCATGTTTTCCCATCGATCACTGTATTCTTCTCGAGAACTGACGATATCAGCCATCATTCGACTAGATGTCGAATTCAAAGAAGCAAAATATGCTTCTAATTTGTCTCTAACAGAATTTGACATTTTTTCAAAATAAAATATTCACCTTCGTATAATGAGAGTTCAAAACCCTACTTTCACAAACAGGAAAAAATTAAAGGGACCATAGAGTTCAAAAACATTTTACTCAACTTTGAACAGACGAAATGGAGTTTATATACTGCTGCCACTACACTATAATTACCATGGAAGTAATTATATAATTATTAATCAGAGAAAAAAAAACTAAACCTGTAAACTGGTTCTTTTAGAGTGCATTGTGCCTTTTAAAAAAATAATGGTTTTTTTTTTTATTTGTATAATTTATTGATGTGGCTGACGTAGAGAGCCTTTATACATAAGGGAGTGGATAAAACCACGGAGGAAGATAGATGGAGGGGAAAGTAACGTTGAAATTTTACAATACAGCTTTTCTCTTCATAGATGGCGCTACGGTAAACTGACGGCTGTCTTAGCCTGCTTCTGCAATGCTTTTCAATGCGAAAAGCATTCATTTTTTAAATGTTTTTGATTGAAAATTTGAACTTTAAAAAAGTCAAACAAGTAGAAATTTCATTAAATAAAGTTTTCTTCTCAACATGCATATATTTTAATAGATATTTGGCGTTTCGATTGCTTTTTATAACTCTTTAAATAAGAGTTCATTCTGACAAAAACATCTGAATAGTCATTTAAAAATAAATATCACGGATATTGTACTGCGAAGAAACACGGAATGGACGTATAATTTTTACAGATTAAAAGTATTATTCAAATTTTCTGAAATAAGTTTTAATCTTGCTTATATATCGATAACCTTTGAATAATTTAATAACTCATAACTTTTTATATCTATGCAATTAATATTATGTACAGTCGTGGAAAAAAAAAACGGAACACCCCCCACTAACTCTGCAACAATTTATAGTAGAAGGAAGTGACTGGTACCAAACGATTGGAAATAAAGTCTACTTTTAAGTGATGTATATAAAATTTGCTTAGGGGGCCATATACATATAAAAACACACCCAAACTTTGTTTTTTTTTCAATAGCAAGACCCAAATTTGACAACATATTTGAAATCTGCAGTTCAAACTATGCCTAGATACCAAATTTCATTAAATTCCTACGATTAGTTTCTGAGAAATTAATTACTTTATAATGAGCATATTTAAGGGGCTGTATCCAAATTGAAGTTCGGTACTCGATTGTTGAAATGCTGCAGAATGTCACCTTTTAATGTATTATGTTTTACCGATATGACCATTTTACTCACTTAATAAGTTTCGGTTATTGTTATATGCTGTAAGATAATGTTTACAAGTGTTGAATTATCCGATTTTAACCCCTTGGGGACGAGCGACACGTATGCGTGACGCATAAGATGCTCAGAATCCTCGATTTTTCACACCAGTTATTTTTTATTGCAAGCTTTGCCTTATTATATCTTAGCATTTCCACAATTCAATTAGACGAAAATTTCTGTTTTGAAAAACCGGTGGTAAATTATTAAAAATTCTGTAATAGACTCTCGTCACGAAGGGATTAAAAAACCATAAGATTATTTGTAATTAAAATAGTCTTAGAATATGTAAATGTTATTGGAATTTTACAGGTGCTTTTATAATACTTTTTCTCTGATTTTGAATCTATTTAACTCACCTTTTCTTTAGTTTATTGGCAGAAACGTGAATAATATTGACAGATACAAAATTTAGAATAAAAAAAAAATAGTATAAAGCAGCGTAATGAAACAAAGTAAAAATAACAAAAAAAAAACGCAGATAAATTGTTTTTTAGTCTGAAAATAAATCCAGACATTGCTTTTTTTAGTAGCGAGAGGGGGGGGGGTGTCTTGTTTTGAGATATGTTCGCAGAATTTACATTCCGATTTATTTGAAGACCTAAAACTAAATATATGTTATAAAGACATCTGAATAACTTTACATCCGTTATTCTCCTTCGGAATAGGGGATATAATTCTATGATTAAACCTATTCTGGTAGTTCATTTGAAATTTTACAATTAACTCATTAATGCCTCCTGGCAAGAAAACTTGCCATATGACATTTATTATTTATTATTATTATTATTATTATTAGATTTTTTTGCACACTGCTAGCGATTGGGAAATAATCTTGCCTATCAGAAAACCATAAAAATAACTTGTAATTTTTTTTCAATTAGCCTGTTTAATCGAATAGATTTAAATACGAAAGTTATAGAAGAAATATTGTAATTTTTTCTTCGCAATAAACTACCAATATAAACCTTACCTATTAATCCATGTTGAAACAGTTTGAAGAGACACTTGAAAATGCCCAGCTATATAACGAAAACTTCTTCCAGCTTTCCACATGTCAATCATTTGGCCTTTCGTTGCTTCAGTTAATTGTGGGGCCATTTTGTTTCAGCAAATACTCTACACATATGCATTTATAATAAACTTCACTTCAAACATATATACTGCAGAAAAAACAATATAGCTTTATTAGACTGGAAAAGAAGCTATAAATCCATTTAAAGGTAACAAAAATGATTAAGTTTTTTCTAAGGTAGAACTGATCATATTTTTCAAAAATGAGCTTTATTAATCTATATATATAAAAGAAAGTCCTTTCTGGCTAGATGATCAACGCACAGCCAAAACTACTGAACCTACAAAGACGAAACTTGCAGGAAAAATACTTCTTAGTATGTAGAGGCGCACTAAGACGGGATTTTAAAAAACTCCACCCCTAAGGGGGGTAAAAAGGGGAACAAACTTTTAAAAAATTCCTTAAAAATCGGGTATTATAGTTACGTGACAAATGATAGCATATTTTAATGTATTTTTGTAAGCTGAATCGAATGGTACCAATTAAATACTCCTAAGTCACATATTTCGTGAGATATTGCACATTTTCCTAATTTGACGAAGTTTTTGACGTCAAAATGTAACAATTCTAACAATACAAGTGAGAATTTCTAAAAATACATCCGTTACTATAGCAATGGAAGAAATTCAAATTAAATGTTTTTGTTATTTAATTTTTTTTGTTTATTTTTACAGATAGAAACATTAACTGTTCAATTGGGAATTGAATATTATTCTTACGGATATTTATGTAATTGTGTATTATTATTATTTCTATAAATTCTACGATTTAAAATAAAACGTGCTTGCTAAAATAAAATTTCGCAGGTCTATTTAGTATTATATATCACTTCGTTATTTGTTTTCAGTCTTCAACCATGTTTCCCCTTTTCTTTGAGTAGTTATTCGTACGATTTCGGGTTAATTTTCCGCAATCGGATACCTCGCCAATTGGCGTATTAGCTACAATGTTGAAAGCATCGTTTATGTTTGAAGCGAAACCTTCATGATGAACCCTATTACAGAAAATCATATCATAATCTACTATGAGTATAAACCGCATATTCACATTTTAATCCGATTATTCATGATATTTTGGTAGGTTTTACACTGTTAGGTAGGTAATGTTTTTTGAAAGGTTTTATCGTATAGCGTTTATTCTACGTTACTCTGTTATAGAGCTACAGCGGAAAGCTCTAAAATTAAGTGAACCCGATTATTAAAGATTACCTTTTTAAAAGAAATTCTACTGAACAAATTTTGATGGAAGTGATTTTTCAGGCATGGTTAATGACCCTATAACATATCATTCTAAGTTGCTTAGTGACAGAGCTAATGGGAAAGTGATTGAGAAAGGTGAATGTAATTCTGAAAGATATATCTACTATATTATAAAAGAATAAGTCCGAGACTGTCCCATAACCGAGCCTAAACCGGTGGTCCTAGAGCAATGAAATTTGGAAGACATATTTCTTACATAATGTAGGCATCCACTAAGAAAGGATTTTCAAAAATTCACATCCTTAGGGGTTAAATGGGGGTTGAAAATTTTAAATCCTTTCGTCTTTTCGCCATATCTCAGCAGTAGTTTTAGGTAGGAGCGTGAAATTCGGGATAACAAATCTACTAAAGAATAGTTAAACATGTATTTCAGGCGATTTTAGAAATTCAACCTCTAAAGGGGTTAAATGGGAGGGTCTAAAGTTTTATGTCATTTCAGCTTTTCGTTATATCTCACCAGCAGTTGTATGTAGGAGCTTGAAATGCAGAATAACAAAACTATTTAGTTAAACAGTTAAACACATATTTCAGTGATTTTAGCGATTTTGTAGCCGCAATCGGCTATGAACTTGATTATGGAAGATTAGACGAATGAGACAACTATTGCTGATTTGTGATTAAATCGTTTGCGCAAGACATTTTTCCAGGGATTTTTGTTTCATCTATACTTATAAAAGCGTATGTCTTGACTGACTCATAATCAACGCACAGCCAAAACTACTGAACCTAGAAACATGAAAATTGGTGACAAAATACTTCTTGGTATGTAGAGGCGCACTAAGAAAGGATTTTCAAAAACTTCACCCCAAATGGGAGTAAAAAGGGGCACAAACTTTTTAAAAATTCCTTAAAAATCGGGTATTACAGTTATGTGAATCGAATGGTGCCAATTAAATACTCCTAAGTGAAATAGTTCGTGAGATATTTTCACATTTTTCTAATTTGGTGCCAAAATGTCTAACAATGCGAGTAATAATTTCTAAAATTATAGCGTGTCCGAGAAAGGTCTTTATCATTCTAAACATTAATAACAAAAATACTAACAGGGGAAATGAAATGCAGTTTGCTGCAAAAGAATGCAGGAATATGAGAGTTTTTTTGCAGTACCTTCAATGTAGCTGTACGTAGATGTCCGTTAGTAGCACGAAGAATGTCGAGCCTGTGCTCGATTTTCCTCCAAGTGTTTTTTAACATTAGCGGTGTAACAGTGAGAATTGATGAATGATGATTTCATGATTTGTCATTTCGTACCTCTGGCAATTAATACCAGAAAAATCTCTTAGATTTCTGCATTCTGTTCCAGAAAACTGCATTCCATTTCGCCAGTTGGTATTTTGGTTATTAATGTTTAGAATGATAAAGACCTTTCTCTGACACGCTGTACATCCGTTACTATAGCAATGGAAGAAATTCAAATTAACTACATTCTTCGAAGTTCTATAATTTGTGAGATATTGCATATATTTTTTAATTTGACGCCAAAACCTAAAAAATTATAACTTTACCAATGATAATTTCTAAACATACACGTTTTTTTTTATAGCAACGGAAGAAATTCAAATTGTCGATAAAACGTGTGGGACTTCTTTCCATCGTTATCCTCTTTAATAAAAAGCTACGCGTTGCCACAGAGTTAAGAGAAAGAATACAGAGTAAGTAGACCGTAAAAACGGCTTGCGGCACTTCTCCATTATCCAGTCGACCACTTTTCATAACAAAAAAAATATCGCCAAACTACAGCGCCTAGAATACATAGTGTGGAAACCGGCAAATGGTGTAATGCTTTAAAAAGTGCTAAAAATTTGTAGCCTATAAATGTGCAACGGTGCTCCTACGAAGCCTACGATAATGTTGCAACCAGAGACAAAAAAAATGCGTATCACGTTTTTTAACCATGCTTTCATAATTAAAAAAAAAAACTTATAAAAATCACTAAGTCAGAGGAGAAAATGATATAATTTAAGTATTTAAAATACTTACCACCAGCCCAAACATTCTAATACAATGTCAAGAGCTAGCAGATGGCGCTGCGAACCCATCCTAATATTTTCAGCAACGTTGTACATTTATTGGATACAATTTTTTAGTACTATTTTGTAGCCGGTTTCCACACTATGTATTCTAGGCGCTGTAGCCAAACTGTAAGATTAAATGCCAAAAATGCAGTCCCATTTACTTGATGTCAAAAGTATTATACGTGTTTGTTATGTCATCAAGTGGTTTTTAATTCGACATTTGCGTGTATTTTTCATTATGTTTTACTGATTTATTAGTTAGTTTATTAATTAAAATAACAATTGTGTCATTAAATTCTTATATTTTATTTATTTATTTATTTTGATATTTCAGTGGCAACGTTCTCCCGTTTATTTAGTGTTACAGTTTGGCGATAGTTTTTTGTTATGAAAAGTGGTCGACGGGATAATAGAGAAGTACCCGGCTTGCAATATGAAGCCGGTTATCGCTCAAATCATTCGGCCCAAACAAGATATTTCATTGGACGAAGAGAGGCTGCTCATGGAACAACGACTGAATTCATTGGACGGGGAGAGGTTTTCAAAGCAAGCCTCCAGTTATTTAGGCCGAATGTAGGGTTGCATTTTTGGCATCACGCAAAACGTAAATATTTCATCTCCAGTTCCTCTTTACTCCATGACGCGTTACTGACGACTGGCTTTTTTGCTGTTGCCACAGATTAATCCCGGAAAATGAAACATTTGAAGTTACTGAAGAAATTAATGGCTCGAAAAGTTTTTGTCAGAAAATTATTAGACAAACTGCGTTTGACAGGTAAAAAATTGTATTTTTCTTGATATAAATTTCAAATTTAATTATTATGCCGTTCTTCAAATATTGAATTTCAAAAATTACCAAATTTCACAATGGAGTACTATAGCAAAACCTTCAAGCGTGTAAAGATAATGATAACGACAATGTGTCCTGACGTGAATACTGGCTATAGCACGAGTCACAAATTATAGTAGCCTTATTAATTATTCTGATAAAATATAAAAGTGAATTATGATGTTACGAGTTCATGATTTTTATTTAATTCTCGACAAATAGCATATTTTAGTCCACCTCAGTGAGGCATATCAATTTCATTATATTTGAAGTATTGTAAGTTCATTAAAATCCAACGGAAATGATTTTCCCCCATACACACCATAATTAAACACAATTATTCTTTTTTTTTAAGCTGACCTATTCCATAATAGAGTTTACAGAGAATTGGCCTAATTTGGAACGAAATTATTTGGACACCTTTTGGTACTTTTCCATTATACCAACATCAAGCCAAAATGTATGCTAATACGCCATTTATTTCAATCCTGAATGTGCAAATAATTTTTATTTCAAACTATGCCAAGCACTGTGACTCGCTATTTATTCAACCCAAATCTGTGTTTTTTAAAAAAATTATTATTTAATTGTAAGCATGCAAAATATCTTAATTTACTTTTTTTTTGAATCGTAAATACTTTTTATTAAGTTATAACTTACATTTTTCGCTGATTCAAAAAGAAAATGTTTATTAACTTTGCGGAATGGAGTTTGGCGGGACTTGCGCTGTTAGTTACATAATTTATCAGAGATGGTTTTAGTATCTCGCATATTGTTCTATTTTGCTTAGTTATAGAACAATTGGGGGAAAATTGGCACAGATGTCATATACGCACCACGTTGGCGCAATTTTTCCTCCGCCAATTTGGCGAAAACTTTGTTTTTGTATATTAACGTTATAATTTAACTTAACGTTATAATATTAACGTATAAAGTTTTGAATAAAAAGTTATTTTATTTTTATATTGAAATAAAAAATCAGGTGTTGTTATTGCATGCAATAGCATAACTAATATTCAAAAACAAAGTTTACGCCAAATTGGCGGGGTTCAAAATCGCGCCAACGTGGTGCGTATATGACATCTGTGCCGAAAGTTTTATAATCAGATGAACCGGATTATGAAAACTTAGTCTTTTAAAAAGATTCTGCCGAATTGGATTTTGACGGAACCTTCACTGTTAGTTAGATGCGTTTTCAAGGATGTTTATAGTATATAGCATATCGTGTTATCGCTCTTTACCAAATTCTACAGTAAATGATCAACGAAAAGAGTTTGTCGTTAACAGTCCAAATTTTGACTGACACATTAAAAATGTAATAACGCAATGGCGTTCGTATTTTTTTCAGAAATGCAGGAGGGCATTCCAAATAAAGGTTCATATGGTTTTAAAACACAAGATCAATATTTCGTTTGATTAAAGTTTGGTTAAGAGGAATTGACCAGCGTAGCGGGCGTAGCTTGCTAGTTTAAAAATAAAAGCGAAACTATTTTCCATAAATGAAAACATATATCTCATGCAAATACGTTTTACGTAATTTTAATGAAAATTTTTAAAGCAGACATTGAAAAAGTAAAAGAAATATATATATATATATATATATATTTATATATATATATATTATATATATATATATATATATATAATATATATATATATATATTTTATATATATATATATATATAGCATTTTGACGAGGTTGAGATATTAAGATGAATAATATTCGATGAAAAAATGGCAGTCCTTCAACGATATAGCAAGTTGCAGTCGATATTAGCGAGTATGGCGAAGTAGAAGGCAATGAAATGATTCCACCAAAGTTTTCCAATAAATCCAGCCAATTTCCAGACAAATAATTTTATTAGAAGACGAACAACACAGAAACAATTCCAAAAGGTCTAAAACTTATAGCCCTCGGGCTAACGTTGCTTCACTTCATTGAATTAAGATGTTACTGGGCCAGATGAATATTCTACGGACATAAAAATACCAGACACATATTTGTTTAGCTTCCGAAAACGTAAAAAAAAATCTACTGCTCCGACCGGTGCGGGCGAGTTTTGTTCTCTCCGCGGAAACATACAGTAATTTACGTCACGAGCGTACAAACCAATGAGTGAGAGGCTAGCTCCAGCCCAGCAAATGAGGTGCGAAGGAGGAGCTAAGACGATAAAGAATCCCGTACTTGGGTGCGGATAAATTTTGAAGTTAAAATCCCAAGCGCGCGAAAAAATCAGAGCAATAATAATAATAATAATAAAAAGAAAATGGCTTTTAAAAAACATTCGAAATGAGAACGCGTCTCGGAATTTTATAGATTGGGGAACTGATAAAAGTTACGAATGATCTTAAATTTTAGATTAAGATTTGGAATAAAATAATTATTAATATACGGATATTTACTTTTAAAAGGACTTTAAATAGGAATAGATATTATTAAGAATTAAGGAAATACTGACTATGACAGAAGTTAGATTAATTTTAAAATATTAATGCGAATAAAATGGAAGGATACGAAGGAAATAAATTTTTATATAATATATATATATATACTAATAAAGGCTGGGGTTCTGGTGCCTCGCTATCTTATATATTACTACAATCACAGGTCGTTGTCAGAGTTGTTTAACGTAAGATCACGAAGCATTGAAATACGGTTTACGCATTGTTTATAGTGTAAGACAGACTTAATCTCTAAGTTTATCAAGTCACTATAATCCCAGCCTATGAGTATAATATTTTCTCAAAGAGGAATGAGAGCTCTCCGACCCGAATATCGATTCTTACCACTAAATTTTAATAGTATTCTCCAACGTAAAGAATTTCAGAAATTTTGTCCTTGAATAAGGTAACAAATACTATAAAATTTAGTGGTGTCAATCGGGATTTCGAGTCGGAGCGCTCCCATCCCTATTCAAACTATGCTTTAATGCACATCATAGACGGCCCCTTAAAGCAGCATTTTGTCGTTTTTTAAGCATAATTTGAAAACTACTTGGAAAAAAAAATTGAAATTTTGAATACACATAAAGCAGGACATAATAAATATAAATCCATCAAAAAAATTGTAAGTTGCAATTCATAATTTTTTCGAATATTAATTTCATAATTCATAATTCATATTATAAAATTTTAAAAATTACAAATTTGACGTAGTTATGTTTGGGTTTTTGAGTTTTATAACCAAACAAAACGTTAGCACATTAGGATTATAATTTCAGGAGATATTAATAAAAATATGAAAATGTAATTTAACATTAGAAGCTCTAAAATTTGAATGTTTATAACTCAAAAACTTATCATCCAAATGACTTAAAATTTTGTATCTAGGCATAGTTTGAACCAAAGATTTAAAATATCATGTCAAAAGTGGATGTTGCCATTGAAAAAATTAAAGTTTAGGCTGGTTTTAATATGTAGATGGCCCCTTAAGCAAATTTTAGATACATCACTTAAAAGTAGACTTTATTTCCAATCGTTTGGTACCAGTCACGTCCTTCTACTATAATTTGTTGCAGAGTTAGTGGGGGGTGTTCCGTTTTTTTTCCACGACTGTACATTTAAAAACAAATTTTTATCTTAATTATTTGGGAAATAAAACTTCAATAAATAATAGGGTCTATTAACTAATTTTTGCAAGAATCGTAAATTGTGACTTTAATATAATGTTAGTTATGAATGGTCCAAAAACTCTCTCTCTTTTTTTTTTAATCATACATAAATGCTTCCTCTTTCATACACACTTACACACTGCTACAGATAGAAAAGGTAACCTTACAATTTGAAAATTATACAGTTATTAAAAACAATATATACTTAAATCTTTTTTTCTTTGTGAGTATTAAATTTGTTATTTAAATTAGTTCTTTTTCCTAATTTACAATCAATAAAATTTTTTGATTTAATTGAACAGCCAAGTAATGAAATTAAATTTTTAAATTACACTTATGAGAGAGGCAAATATATATATATTTTTTTTAATGAGTTCTTGCATTTGCACTTCTGAATGAAGCCCCAAAATACTTTTTAGTATAATATATTAAAGTATAATATATTAAAGTATAATATAAAGCACTCACCTTTGGAGCTCTAAACATACTTAAATATTTTTTTCCCCTTTGATTTTTCTTTTTTTTATCTCATCATCATAGCCCGATTTACATCCCGGAATAAAACATTTATACCCCATGTTAAATTTATGACATATAATTGCTATAATTAAAAATAATCGAGTAAAATACTTTCAGAATTTAACATGTAATCTAATGAGATTGTGTTTAAAGACAGCCGCCAAAATTTTACAGCGCCCTCTTTCGTTAAAAAAATCTGACTTGCATTTTCGATATCCTCGCCTATTCTAGTTTCCCCTCCAGGTTCTTTCTCCGTGGATAAAACTTGCAGAGCTGTCTATCTCGTTATGCTGCGTTTACACTATGGCTTATCAGGCCTATCAGGTCTGCGTGGTCTGTCAGGTCCAGGTATAAGCTACAGTTTTTTATCTGTCTCATTCGTCTAGTCGGTCTAGTCTAATCAAACTCGTCCAAGCTAGGGTGCCGCTGTACATCAGAGTGGTGACAAATGCACAGAAAACGTGCTCAGACAGGCACATTTAACATTTGTAAAAAGTACGATAGACCTATTCCAGAGCGTGCGATATTCGCCTCAGTCAGCTCGTACTCAAACAATTCCATCAACCAATCTACCACTATATTTTTGTCGTAGCGATCATTGCAAGAATCGTTATGGCGACGTAGGCCAATCATATCATTGACCAGTTTAACGTAGACCACTCAAATCGCCCCATCTCATGTGTACAGTAGGAGTCATAAAGAGCGAACAAGTTTTTCTTGCGAACCAACAGTGGCGTCAACTGCCCTTTCCTTATCAGAACTGCCTATTTGTAGAGTATGACCTCCATAGATTAAGACTGCTATAAGGGAAGCTGATCGCGACCTGCGTTATACACGGCCGGTGCATGACGTTTAAAACGTCAGATGGAGTGGATCATTTTTACACGGCGATTGGTGCAAAGTGGCGAGCCCCCCGTTTTGCACCAATCGCAGTGTAAAAATGATCTACTCCATGTGACGTTTTAAACGTCATGCACCGGCCGTGTGTAACGTAGGTCGCGAGCTGACGCATATCCATCTTGTTGCTCAAAATAACCGCCGTATTGTAACCCAGCTCAGCATTAGGAAACCACCCGAGCAGGTGCTTACCGTCCCTGTCATTGTCACTCGAAGTCTACTACTACGGCAAGCTAACCTGTTTTAGCTTGGTTTTTGGTCCGTTGGGTTATTAAATGGCGGTATGATTCATCCTGTACTATAGGAGCTCTACCATAGATCAGTTTCAACAACGTAATCACGAGCTACCCCCCCCCCTCCCCAATTTTTATCCAACCAATCATAGACATCGATTTGCAGCCTGTATTATGGGCCAACCAATCACAATCCACCATTTTTGGATGGCAAATATAAACAAGGAAAGGGCATGTTTATAAACAAACATTCTCGTCAATCAATCTCCTTCTCTTTCAACCAATCAGACAGACTCATCCTTGTTCGTGCACCAATCAAATCATCTTTTGCCTCGAGGCTAACGAAAAAGACAGGCTACCGCGGTACATTCCACTTATCTTTTTTTACAGACCGCTAGAGTGACGTGATGCTCTTTTCGTACGCCTTCATTGGTGCATTCGAGCAACACGTGACTCCGGTGGTCTGTAAACAAAGATATGCGTAAAGCACCGCGGTAGCCTTTCTTTTTCTTTAGCTTCGGTTTTGCCCTTAATGACGTCAAAGTTTTGCCCTGAGTGACGTCAGCTGATCATTCGTCGAGGCTAACGAAAAAGACAGGCTACCGCGGTGCATTCCACTTGTCTTTTTTTACAGACCGCTAGAGTGACGTGATGCTCTTTTCGTACATCTTCATTGGAGAATTCGAGCATCACGTGACCCCTGCGGTCTATAAAAAAAGATACGAGTAAAGCACCACGGTAGCCTTTCTTTTTCGTTAGCCACGATCATTCGTTACTTTGTTTTGCCTGCTTGGTATGACGGTTTCGTGACGCGTGTCACGGCTTTCTTATCTAGGGGGCGTTGGTTACACCGCGACCTGCGTTATACACGGCCGGTGCATGACGTTTAAAACGTCACATGTAGTGGATCATTTTTACAAGGTGATGGTTAAGGTCGCTGTTGGTTAAATTACTGTTAGTTGAAAAACCTGTTCGTTAAGAGTCCTACTGTACACATAAGATGGGGCAATTTGATTGGTCTACGTTAAACTGGTCTATGATATGAGTGGCCTACGTCACCATAACGATTGCTGCAATCATGCATGCCTGCAATGATCGCTACGACAAAAATTTAGCGGTAGATTGGTTGATGGAACTGTGTGTTTAAACATACTCTTTCCTTATTGGCTTGGCCTTGATGTTAGGCTCGCCAAGATGCTTGACGTTTCGCTTTTGTCCAGAATCGTCTCATCCAATCACATTTTATATGAAGTATGTGGCCACTCTAATATCGAAGCACTCTATTCCAGACGACGAGGCAAACGAAAAACACAGGCTGTCGTGCTTCGTTTCGCGTTTGACTCCCTTCGGACTGCTAGACTCACGTGATACTCTTTTCGTGCATTCACTGCGTCACGAAAAGAGCATCATTTGATTCAAGCAGTGCGAAAAGAGACGAACGTGTAACACATTGTGGCACCCTGCCTTTTTCGTTAGCCTCGTGCTTTCTGGAAGCTGGCGAAATAGACAGGTTGCCGCACTACGTTTCACGTTCGTCTCCTTTAGGATCTGCATTCATACTTTTCCAGTATCTGTATCTCGAAAAGAGCATCACCTGAAGTGACATATTAGTTGAAACAACGGGCTGACTCAAACCGCTATTTAATAGAGAATGTGCATGTTTGTCAACAAACTGGTTCCTCACTAGACCATGCTCTTCGGTAGGCAAAACGTTCCCCGCTCAATACACTGTTTCTTATGAGAAAGCGAAATTTTTGCATTTAATTATGGACCATATCTATTCTAAAACAAATTTTGTTTTAACAGATTATGCGCAGAACTTAGATTCTGTTGCTAATCAAGATTATTTAACAGGAAAATTTTACCAGCCAGCCAATTGAAAATTGGTATGACAAAATGTATGCAACTGGAAAAAAAAGTTAATTACTATTACTACAATGAATTTTCATTCCCCCCCCCCCCCTATAAAATTAAGAATATGAAAGTTTAGTATAAGATAAAACAACATGCTTATATCGTGCTAAATTGAAAAGTTGCAAAATATAGCTAACTACTATCGTGTGCAATTTTTCAATCCACTCGCTAGCGGTAACTAAAATGATGTATTTCCATACTTCTGAGTATAGATTAATGGTTTTGCATAAAAACAATTAAAAATTTATGTATACAATTTTAACATGTTGTATTATGACAAGGAAATCTATGAAACTGAAGCATGTGTTTTGTCAGAATTCGGTTTTATTAGCTGAATAATTTTTATACTAAATAAACACTCCTTAGGTTTTTAAAAAAATATTTTTACTATTCAAATAATATGTATAAAAACAGGACAAAACAAAAAATCGACTTATATGAAACATTTAATGAAGTACTAGGGAGATATTTTTTTTAAGAAACATTTTACTCTTTTTTTTTTTTTTTTGGTAGAAGAGAATTATATAATTTAATCTTAAAAAAAAAAAATAGATGCCATGTTTTAAAAAAAACCTTACCATTTAAAATGGATTTAATCAGGTGTCCATGCAGATTTTTTTTTTTTTTTTTTTTTTGGGGGGGGGGGGGGGGCATTTTGTGAAAAATAAAATTTATTTTTCTGAAATTTGTTATATTTTTGTGAAAAATAACATTTTGTAACAAAAGATGAAATCCAGTTACTCAAAATCGAACCAAACATTTATTAATTAAAAAAAAGGAACCTGCAAAGCAAATTAAAAAAATAAATTTATTTCCATTTTGTTAAGCCCGAGAAGGGACAGATATTAAAATTATTTTATTTAGTCAATGCTACAATAATGTTGCATTTTTATATTAAATCTTGCTCAGTCTATTTAATCTTAAAAAATTAAATTTAAATTTGAAACATGATATTAAAGCAACTTTAAAACATTTCATTTAGAAATCTAAATAAATCTTCAACTTTTTAAAATTATTTGAACTTCTCATGTTTCTTGTCTGTTAGAATTTGCTACAATACAAATTTTGTATAATGCATGTAAAACTGAAAAAAAGTTGAAGATTTATTTAGATTTCTAAATGAAATGTTTTAAAGTTGCTTTAATATCATTTTTCAAATTTAAATTTAATTTTTTAAGATTAAATAGACTGAGCAAGATTTAATATAAAAATGCAACATTATTGTAGCATTGACTAAATAAAATAATTTTAATATCTGTCCCTTCTCGGGCTTAACAAAATGGAAATAAATTTATTTTTTTAATTTGCTTTGCAGGTTCCTTTTTTTTAATATCTCAAGTTTTTTAATAACAATTTAATATGAAGCAGACAAGATTCAAACGAGGCAAGTATGTAAAAGACTGCACGTATCAAAATCAGTATTGGTAATATGAAATATACAGTTCAAACACTGATTATTCTGTAAACAATTAAAATAATAAAAGTAATTTTTAACAAAAAAATGTATATAACGGACTTTAACGGATTGTTTCTCATCTTTATAATGATAATAATAAAACGAATCATGTTCATTTTTGCAAATAATTTTATGCCATAGTGTAAAATACATTTGCAACCACTTTGGAAAGAGACACTAGTAAGCGTGTGTGAAAGCTATTAATAACATCTTATGTTGTTTTATCACATAAGAAGCAAAAAAATAATAATGAGCATATATGAAACAACTGTATTCTGATTTTGTTATAAAATGTGTAGTTATGGAGGATGAAATTTTCAGCAAAATATTTCTTTTTGTAGCTGAATAAATATTTTACCTTATATTGACAATTTCTTAATTTAACATTTCTGTAGAAGCAAAATGTAAACATCTGCAAGATTTTTTACAAAACGTGTACGATCTGTTATTTTCTTATCGTCACAAACAGTCCATTTATTGATCTCGTTTTCATTTGTTACAATAATTTCATAACAATAATTTCATTAACAGCACACATTTGATCTTCTTTTATGTAATACGATTTATACTCACAACAATCTATGTTTGAAAATAATTCCTTTGTAGAACTGCCCTGAGAAGAAGCAAATATATGAAGAATATGCAATAACCTTCGAACTGAATTCTCTCAAATGTTACAGAGAGGTCCACATTTCTACATTAGAGTTTTGGGATGATGACCATCAATGTTTTTCTCGAAATGTAAATCACCTAAAGGAATATGTTCTATTTTAGAATTGGAATGACTACTATAATTATGATCTAAATGTATGTGAACTAATGGGTGATATGCTATTTCCCAAAAATAGGGTTCTGCATTGGAGTTGTGAATTCTTTCGCCACCAATTATTTCACATAAATTTTCTGCAGTGATATTTTGAGTTGATTTTGATAACATCTGTTGAAATTTGTTTGAAAAATTTTCTGAAGCCGATGAACTCTTTGCATACAAAACATTTTTAGTATGAATAGCTTTACGCGCAAGTAATTGAGCTTTTATTTGAGTTTTTAGAAATTGAATATTTGTTCTTCTGCTTTGCTGAGCTATGTTTGATTTATAACTCTCTAGCAGATTTTTCACTAAAGCAAGCTGTCGATATCTTGAAGGATTAATTTTCTTAGAGGTGAGAATCCTATTATGATTTGAGTATTTTTTTTCCAGTATTTTAGCTTATATTTATTAGCCTTTGATTTATTTCGCAAACAATATGAAGTATTACGCTTCTGTATCTGGCTTTTACATTTTTTATAGTATGCGGCTCTTTTATTTTTGATAATTTCACGATTTCCTCGATAATATCGTGAATATTTATTTGATGTATCACTTAACGGTTCAGACAGAGATACTCTTTGTATAGGGTTAGGATACTCTTCAGTTGGGCCATTTAAATCAATGAAATGCCGAGAGCAAACATACCAGTCTCTAGTCATCGTTTATATCTGTCTCTAGTTATCGTTGTATCTGTTATACCACAAGCAGAAAGCCATTCGTTACATTTACTCAAGTTTTTCTGTGGTTTAGGAAAAGGGAAAAACAAAACTCCCAGCATATAGTCTTTGTAAAAGTATCGTGCATCACTCTTGCAACCAGAAAATTTGCATTTTTTCACCATGTTGAATTTTAGTAATCATCGATTAAGAGAGAAATTTAAAAACGCATTTCGTAACATCACAGTATCACTAGATAAGTAAATATCGAACATTCATCCAATTTTGATAAAGACAGTAACATCTAAATTAAAGTCCAAATACTGCTTAAAGTGATAAAAACATAACACGTAATATTTAAAATACCTTTTTAATGTAGATCGTTCACAACTATTGGTGACATCTTCGGATCTTAAAGATAAATACAATATTCTCGTATATTTTTGAAATAGTAAACATATACCACGAGATCGCATGTCCAAGGCTAGCAGGTGCTTAAATTGGCCAAAACTGGGAAACGTGAAAAATTATTATTTGTTTTTATTTTTATTGCTTCTTCAATCTATCGATCATCGCGTGCCAAATTTTAGCTAATTATTTTAAATATTCCGTGTTATGTTTTTATCACTTTAATCAGTATTTGGACTTTAATTTAAAGACTCCACGTTTACTACATTTAGAGTTTTTTGATTGGAGGATTTATTTTTTTACAGAATTAGGTGTTTTGAAGAAAATTTGTGGAAGCGCGTACAAAAAGTGGGAAAAACTCTAGTAAATTAACTCGTTCAATGGGATTTCCTGTGTTAAATTAACATTAGGATGTCACACTGGAAATAAATAAGCCTTGCGCTGCCGCGCAAGGCTTAATAACTAGCTGACCAGCGCCCGTGATAATAAATAAATAAAAAAAGAAACTCAAGTTTTCGATATCGAGTCGAATGAACCAAACCCTGTTGAAATCAAGCCCTTAGAATCCAATAAAAGTCCCCAGGCAGTGGAATATGCCTCCCTGTAAATTTAACGAATTCCCTTTAACATTAACGCGATATTTAATTTACGGATGAAATCCCCCCCCCCCCCTTTTTTTTCTAAACTTAACCCCTTATCTTTAACAGCAACGTGATTTATAATTTACGGCTGTGGTGAGTAAGCGTAAGTTCATACCGAAAAAGAAGATTATTATTAAAAAAAATCCTTGACAGCTCGGCCTACAGGCACAGGTAAATTTAGAAGACACAGACCGTGGGCAGCCTATTTATTGGGAATGCAGAAGAATTGACCTTTTTGCCATGATGCGGCAGTTGGGACTGCTCACTTCGAAATCCACCTGTGTCTGTAGGTGGAGCACGCAGAGAATTTTTTTTTTCTGTAAGGGTTGGTTCTATAAAAAAAACTTGTCAATATAAAAGTTGTAGATAATATTAAGAGGATTTGTAATAAATTAGCAGATTTGATATCTTGTGAATTGACAAAGTTATGAATTTTTTTCTTCTTAAACTCCTATTCTCTCCCCCCTCCCCACCACTTGAGGCCATTTTTAATGATATAAAAAATCTGTCATATATAAATTTTCGGCCCTTTTCTTAGAAGTAATAATAACTTTAAACGGATTCGATACGTATCATAATAAAGAAGTTATGGGTAACGTAAGAGGCCCAGGTGCTCGGATCTTGTCCGAGAAATTTTTTGGTCATTCATGTAGTAGCTGGAAATCCTAAGAAATTATTAGAAAAAAAAAGCTAGCGAATCGGACGATTTTTAAGGGAGCTATAGTAGGGGGGCCAAAAGGGGCCGCTGATAGTTTTGAGCAGGGCCCTAAGATGAACGGTCCTAACTGGAATGTAGAAATGAGGAAATAACTAAATGGAGAAAACGCCCCCAAAAACGAAGATCGGATTAAAAGAAGACAAGGTATTAACAATTTAGGGAGCAAAAAGTTCAATAACGCATTTGCGTCCATAAACCGTCAAAATGACAATCAGAAAAAAATTATACTATTTTGACGCAATCATACTAAATTTCTCAGCTTTCTAAATGATTTTTTTTCCTTTTAAAAAATATATTACGCAAAATATCTAAACAAAAATCAGCAGTAGTTGTCTCATTCGTCTAATCTTTCATAATCGGGTTCATACCTGATGTTTAACCCTCTTAGTGAGTGAATTTCTAAAATCGCTGCAACACGTGTTTCTATTTTTTTTTTTTTACTAGATTTGTTATCCTTAATTTCATGCTCCTACCTAAAACTGCTGCTGAGATATGGGAAAATGACCTAAAACGGATCTTCTCCAATTTTTTTTTTTATGTTGTTGTTGTTGTTCATGTAGTAGCTGGAAGTTCTAAGTTGTTAGAAAAAAAAGCTAGTGAATCGGACGATTTTTAGGGGAGCTACAGTAGGGGTCCCAAAAGGGGCCGCTGATTGTTTTGAGTAGGGCCCTAAGATGAACGATCCTAACTGTAATGTAGGAATGGGGGAAAAGTTAAATGGAGAAAAGGTCCCAAAAACGAAAATCAGATTAAAAGGGGACAAGGTATTAACAATTTAGGGAACAAAAACTTCAAGGGGCCCAGATCTTCACCGAAATTTTTTTTTGTCGTTCATGTAGTAGCTGGATGTTCTAAGTTGTTAGAAAAAAAAAGTTAGTGAATCGGACGATTTTTAGGGGAACTATAGTCAGTGGTGTAGTCCTGGGGAAAAAAGTGGGGGGACGCTCATAGTCTCGATCATTAGGGTCTGTATCTGCATCACCCATAGGGCAAACTTGATTATGAATCTTGCTTTTCATTTTGAATTGCAGAGAAAAGTAATTGAAAAATTAAATTTTAAATTTTAACTTAAAATTTATTTAAATTAAATTAATTAAAGTTTTTTATCTGTTGGTCGTTCATAGCTTCCCATAAATTAAAATATTGTTAACCTTATTTCATGTGTGAAAATACGTATTTGAAATAGAATTCGTAATTTAGTAACACTAATCCACGCAACGAGACTTTTGTCAGACATTGTTTATTTTTGAGATAGTCATAGAATAACTATTGTATACTAAGAGCATTGAAAATTATTGCATTTTTACATTACGGACACGTATAATGTAAGGAAAATATTGTAATCATGACAAGAAAAAAGACTATGAAATTTATATCTTTACTTTTATAGGTTCCCTGAGTCCGCTTTTCCTATTTCTGTAACAATTCTCTATGTATGTGCATATGCATGTGTGCGAGTTGGTATTTTCGTTAAGATTTCCAAAGTCTGTGTTTGGTGATTTTGCAATGAGTCAATATGTGTATGTGTCTGAGCAGGGTAGCATTTAAACGGTGTTTTCGGCTGAGATTAAATTTCGCAGGTATATTAAATATGATGAAAAGATTATTTAACATTCTGGATTATACACTCATGTTTGTGAAAATTGTAACACCATGAAGGAATTATGCAAATTGAATCAAACTTACAGGAAATGTAAAGTGAGGTAAGTCATGCAAATGATTAGAATTACAAAGCGATTGCGCATGCGTCATGCGTGGAACGACAACCGGCTCCTTATCTGTTGCTTGTTCCCCCTATATAGAGGACTGTAAAGATGCGTTGAAATTCGTTTATTTTCTTCTGTCTGCGGTAAACGTTTCATTTGTGGTCAATATGCCTCGTCAAAAGCGGAGGAGGCTATACCAACAATTAACGGAGTCCGTACGATGCCGCATCGCCAGTATGCCAGAATGTGGATTTTCGTATCGAGAAATCGCAGCCCGCACGCTGTGTAATGCCACAACAGTGATGCGTGCTTGGAAGAAATGGACAGAGGAGAATCAAACAAGGCAAATACTTGGCAGTGGGGCAAGCAATAGCACAACGGCACGGGACGACAGACACATCATCCGAACGGCTGTGACGGACCGTACAGCATCCTCTCGCGTGTCCACACAACTTTGGAGCATAGCTACATGTGTTTTGTTGTCTAGCTCCACAGTTCGTCGCCGTCTGCTGCAGCATGAACTGCGTGCAAGGGTTCCTCTATGCAGGATTCCCCCCCTCGCTGAATCACAGACGCCTCCGACTTCAATGGATTCAGCAACAGAGCGCGTGGCGTGTCCAGTGGCAACAAGTTGCTCTTCCCGATGAATCTCGCTGCAATCTGCAGTACAATGATCGACAAGTACGCGTCAGACGTTCCAGAGGGGAACGTCTACTCCCACAATGTGTTATCCAGCGTCATACCGCACAAATGCCTGGCATCACGGTGTGGGAAGAGCTATTGGGTATAATTGTCGATCCCATCTAGTGCACATTGCGGGCAACTTCAACAATGATCGTTACACAAGGAAAATTGTGGAGCCAGAGGTCCTCTCCTTTCTTTGACGGATTCCGGGTGCTGTATGTCAGCAGGATAATGCGCGTGCGCATGTTTCTCAGACTGCACAAGCCTTCTTCAGTACACAATAGGTTTCGCTTCATCCATGGCCTGCTTATTCCCCGGATATGTCTCCCCTCGAGCATGAATGGAATTTCATTGGTTGGCGACTCGCTCGCACAGCCGGTGGGGCAATCAGTAAGACTGAACTTTGGCTTCAAGTCGAAGCCATCTGGAATGGCATTCCCCAGAATTACATTCAGAACCTGTATGATTCAATGCCACGATGTGCACAGGCTCTCATCGCTCAGCGTGGCGGACACACAAAGTACAAATTTCCCACGTTCTTTTCGTTTTGTAAATTTCATCGTTTATTTGTACCACTATCAATAATATGTGGAATAAATTTAATTAATTTCTGAGAATTTCTTCATGGTGTTGCAATTTTCACAAACATGAGTGTATATGCCACTGACCAAACTCTATACAAAATTTTGAACAACGTGTAAAAATATTGGGTTGTTCGGAAAGTTTCTTCCGTTTGGCAAAACCAATTCGTACCGGAAAATTCTATCATTTAATTATTACACATTAATTTCAATACCTAATGTCAATTGACGGGCAGAATTTTCCGGTACGAATTAGTTTTCCCAAATGAAAGGATCTTTCCGAACATCCCAATACGAATTTCAAAGGGGTGAAATAGACCAGTATCGTTATAAAGAAAATTTCTGAAAATCGCGTTTCATCAAGATTTTTGTAGAATTAGTAACTCTTTAAATCAGTTACTAGGTTATTTCTAATCTGTAAGTATTGAATTTTTACGGGATGAAATGGAGAAAGACGTTCAAAAATATTGGTTTCATCATGATTTGTGTGGAAATATTTGAGCAAGAGTAACTGACTTAAAACTTGGCACACATATACTTTCAGGACTTGCATGCTCGTAAAATCTTATTTATTATTTTTTTTTTAATTTACATTTTAAAAGGATGAATTATCCAGGGCTCTCAAATGGTTCCACAAACTGAATACCAATATTTTTTAACAGAAAATTTCTTAGTAGGTTTCTAAAACTTTTCTGCAAAAATTTACTTCCGAAGGTTGTTTCTGCAAAATTTACAAGAAAAATCTAAAAATAAAATTTTTCTAAGAAAATACTGGTATTCAAAAAGCGAACCATTTGGGAGCCCTGATTGTTAAGTAAATCTTCTAAACTCGTTTCATCACGATTTATCTGGTAAGCTATTAACATGCAGATGCTCACGAAGAATGGCTTTTAAAATATTCGAAATTTTAAGTGCTGAAATAAGCAGAAAACTTTTTAAAGTTGTTATTCTTCTGAAACTATCAGTACTAGAAACTTCAAATTGGACATAGAAGTTATTTAACTCGTAAATATTCTCTACGATGAATTGAAATTTTAATGTGGGAATCATCTCAGTGAATGTTACCACACTATTAATAGCGATATAAAAGTCTACTCTAGTTATAAATTGATTTGAATCTGTCATTCTATAAGTGTTTAAAGAACTGAGCGGGAATTTTTTAAAGATATAATTTTGAAGTAAAGTTTCTATGGCAAATAATACTTATGATTGTGCCAGATGACTTATTTAAGAAACACTTTCCTAATAAAATTACTTTTAACGTTAATAAAAATAAATTAAATATAGAAAAAAAACATACTTTCATTAAAATTCACAAAAAGTCAACTTATATTATAAAGCACAAATGTGTGCGTCGCTCAATGATGTCATACTGATGCGGGCAGCAATGTGGTGAAAATGGATGAATTTTGAAACAATGGAGCTATTTTTTTCAATTAAATAGTCGTAATGTTATTTCTATGGGGGTAAATGCCATTTTTGTGCCGACGTTGACTGATCCCCCCCCCCCCCCGCCCCTTACTGATATAATTTTTAAAAAATTAATGTCCAATTCATGTATTTTCCTCAGGTATACACATATATATATATATATATTCCAAATTTCAAAGCTCTACGTCAACAGAAAGTGGGTGAAAAATGAATCACAAGATTTGACTCACATAGATACAGAAATGTAAGATAAAAGAAAGCGGGTAAAAAAGGGAACTTCTTTTAAAACTACACTGTCTCTTTACATGACTTCTGCCCGTGCAGCTTTTTATGTAGATACACTTGCGATGCATTTTTTTTTCTTTAATATTTAATTTTGTTCTAAAAATGCTATCGCCAATATGTGCACAGGACGCATTTTCACTGATAAAGTAATATTTAAATGGTTCGAAAAGGTTTTATAAGTCAGCTTTCTTCCTTCATTTTTTAAATTTAATTTTAAATATATGCAGATTTTTAATGATTTTATTGCAGCAAAAAGGAAAATTTTTCTTACTGACAAATTTTGAATAGAAGAGTCGCATAAAGAGTTATTGTATAAATGTTTGAAAATTAACAAGATAATTATTTCATTGACAATATTATTTCAATATTATTTTTTGTTTACTTTATTTTATACTTTTTTATAATTTACGTTATCTACTTATCTCCAGCAGGTAACAAATTAAAGTGCGTGTCAACCTTTATAATACACAGACACACCGTATACCGGCCAATATATATTATATTCATTACACACAAATGTTTGTAAAATTAATTTGGTGCAACAATGTGTGAAGGAAAAGCATGTCTAGTTTTTTTTTTTTTTTGAAAATATAATTTCGTTCAGTTTAAACACATACCAAGCAATAATTATCTATAAATGGTAACGTATTCATTCGAATTATTTTGAGTGGTCATGTATAGAAATTAATGATCATATGCTCATCACATAACACACTAAAATTTAAACCAGCTGCAAAACGCATTTCAAGAAATATCCGGCCATGACGGTAGTGTATTTGGATTATTTTTGTGTGGCCCTGTATACGAATATCATTTACGTATCACTTAGCAAATAAATATTTTCTTCAGCTGAAAAATACAAAATATAATCGAAAACACGTTTCGAGCAACGGAACCTACATCTGACAATGTGTCCGGATTCTTTGGCCTTGTAAAATAACTATAAATGTTTCGTGCACCGTTTACCATGCATTGCAAACGATTACTGTTAATAGCTCATGGTGTTTCAAAATACTTTTTAACGTCCCTGTAAACGAACGATAAATGCTATTTTTGATAGGGAATATGTTGCATACCTGCCAACATGTCTATTCAGAAAACCTTACAATTTTTCTGACGTACTTCATTGTGCATCTTTAAACATATATATGTGGTAAAAGGTATTTATGAAGACGTCTAATAAGGTATTATAAGATTTGATACAAAATTTACTGATAACTACAAAAATATTAAATAATAAAAATAACCCAAATATTATTAGCACCGATAATTCTTTTTTGATATATGTTAAATAGGCTGATTTGGCTTTACCCAACAATTCTTTGTCATACATTTCTCCATAGTGATCGTGTTGCATGCTTTTAATTATTAAAATCTTTAGTACTTTTATGTTAGCCGGGCACCAGTGATTGCCAAATTTTTTTTTAATCTCACAAAGCATTTTTTTTTTCGACAATGTTTTAACATTAGCTATTATAAAAAATAAATATTTTAACGCTGCAGTATAATGTCTTAAAAAATTACTTAAAAATAGCTAAAATATAATCATGATAAAATACGTAAACACAAACACATCAATACAAATAACAAAATCTCAAGAATTGAATTAAAATCAAAATTAAAATCATTGAATTCAAATCATTTGAATTGAAAGGGTTACAATTCAAATGATGCCAACTGAAACAAGATTTGGCACTGGTGCACAGGTAACATAAAAGTTCCAAATATTTTATAAATAAATAAAAAAAAAAATCAAATAAATTTCTAATAAAAAAAGTGTCAAAACTTCAATTTTAGCTTTGCTGCGGGAAATTTTTAAAATACACAGCATGACTAAACATTCTGTGGCATATAATAACGTGTTGTGAATTACTATTTGATTGCTCTGACGTACTATATTAATAATCACACTCCTCATCTTTGTAACATAAATGCAATGTGTGCATCAGTTTCATTTGTTTACTCATGTAACAAACACAATGTGTGCTTCAGTTTTATTTTTTTACTCAATAAGTAACATATTTGAAGAATCATTTCAAGTTTTATCAAAAAACCTTACAATCTTACCTGTTGCCCTTACAACCTTACAATTGGACCTAAATCCTTACACTGTAAGGATAAACCTTACAAGTTGGCAGGTATGATGTTGTAACGAATTTCAATACCATATGGCATTACTTCATTTATGTGTATTTTAAACAATCTCCACCCAGTAAACAGTAATATGAAAGAACTCTTTTTTGATCACTCGTAAACGAAATACTGATGCTATACACATAATTCACAATAGTGATAAGGCTACATTGAAAAAATATACATAAAATTTTGTCGAAATTCAAGCAAACTTTTGGAAGTTACAAGTAGAATGCGAACAGATGGAGACAGACAAGCGATCTGACACCGTAAACACTTTCCATGTTGTTGAAAAGTATTAAAAATCAATGCCTTATTTCTTAAAATTGTTGATTTATTGGTGTGCTCATAATTTAAAAAAAATTAGTAAGTTTGAAAAGATGGCGTCCTCTCGCGTCTCTAGCGTCCCCCTTGAAAATAAAAAGTAAGGGGACGCTCGACATAAAATAAAAAAGTGAGGGGACGCCGTCCCCCCTCGACTACACCACTGACTATAGTAGGGGGCCCAAAAAGGGGCCAGCTGATAGTTTTGAGCAGGGCCCTAAGATGAAGGGTCCTAATTAGAAAGTAGCAATGGGGGAATAACTAAATGGAGAAAAGGCCCCAAAAACTAAGAAAATCGGATTAAAAGGGGGCAAGTTAATAACAGTTTAGGAAACAAAAACTTCAACGGGCTCCGTACCAGGCCCTAGGGGGCCAGGATCATAACTAGAACGTAGAAATAGGGGTGAAAGCTAAATGGAAAAAAGGCCCCAAAAGCGATGAGGATCAGATAAAAAATGGGCAAATTATTAACAATTTAAGGCAAAAATCTTAAAGGGGCCCCAGGGGGGCGGGGTCTCAAAAAATTAAAAATCCGAGCCTCAAGTGCATCAGGACCTACCTTGGACTATCTGCTGCAATTAAGAAAGGGAAAATTATATGAATAATTAATTAAAAAATACATGAATAATAAGCAAATAACACAGCTAACTATACAGTAGGCATGCGTATGTTTTGCCTACCCGTTTGTTCTTTACGGCTTCGTGACGTCACATGCACATTCTCTATTGCTCAAACGGACGTCCGACTTGGCGTCTTATTGCATAAGGTAGCGAATGAATTTAGTTATTTAATCACATGCGAAAGTAATACGTTGTTAAAAATCTTCAGCTTTTGCTGCATAGTCACTCCATTGCTTTTATAGAATATCTCTATTTTGACATATGAAAATGCTCCATAATATAGTAAAGTAACCGTTTAACTCTAAAAGTGGTGGAGTGTCCTACATTAAAAGGTAAAAAAATTAACTGTAATTATGCTTTTGTGTAATGCAATTTTAAAATTGAAAATTCATTTTGGCTATGATGTCATACACTCACGCACAGTTTTTAAAAAAAAAATCGGTAATAAAAAGGAAAAAAGTCGCCAAATTTAGGGGATTTTTTCCTTTGATGGCAACCTAGCAATTGTATTTAGATATTAGTTTGGCGCAGGCTTGAAAATCGTGCCAACCAACGCTGCATGAGTATAAAGCATCTGTTCCAAACTAAATTTAATTAATATACCATATATTATTCATTGGGCTCCTATATTTTTATTACTTCACTATGAAGTTATGATGTGATTTTTTATTAATAAAAATATCTTAAAATTCTAACCTTAGTAGTAATATTCTACAGAATGCATTTCATAAGTTAACTATCCAGCTTATATGATTTGATCGCAGGCAAAATAACCTCTTATTAAAATAATAATTAATAATTTCATAAGGAAGAAAGGGAACGTTCCGTGTTCTGACTGATTTTCGTTTACTTTTAATTTCATTTTAATCGACCCACATCCACTAGCATATAAAGTTTAAAGTTTGTAAAACTTATTTTTTCTCTTACTTTTCTGGTCACTTTACTTTTTTTGCAACAATAAATAATTATTTAAACACCCCCACTTTGAAATTACTGATTTCGTCCCCCAGCCCCCTCCGAACTCAGAGTTTAAAATTGTTAAACAAAATTCTATAATTTTTTTTCTCTCTAATTTTAATTTTCTAGTAACAGTAAATGAGTAATGAATCGCAAATATTACACCCTCCCCTCAAAAAATTATATATTATTAAAATTTCAGTTTAAAAATCTCTCTAGTCATTACTTTTAGCAACAGTAAATTAATTCAACCAGCAAAATCTACCCCCCCCCCCTTTAGTCCTTTTTAGACTTTTAGTCCCAGTGCTAGGAGTGAAAAAACTGCAAATCTTGATACAGTTATATCGTTTGGTCAGTATCTACTCTATATTAATACAAAGCATATAAGAAGGGAAGGCATCGCATAAAGTTGGGAGAATTCAAAATGGCGTCATTTTCGGGAATTAGTGCAATTTCGTTTCTATTCATCGTATAAAGGCATGTTTGATGGAAATTTCGATGTTTTTAGATAAAAAATATTATTTGTAACACTTTGCAGCACAGTCGAAAAGTATTTATGAATTCAGTTTGCTTGTTTCTCTGTCTGTCTAGTCAAGCACTAACTCGAAAAAAAAAAAAAAACATACCCATATAATTAAAATATGGTATTGTAGTATATTGTAACAAGTTCGGTATTCATTTTCAAGTGTGCATCATTCATAGTTCATTTACAGGGGCAATCAAAAGTATTTCGTTACATTATGGTCTATAGATGAAAATCGCTTGCAATGTGTTTTAATGATGTTATACTCTTTGTAACATATTAAAATTAATATACTTCAGTGCGGTGCAGTACAAGATACTTACTGTAGAATATGCAGTGCATAGCAGTTATCGTTCATTTACAGGGGCTCACAAAATAATACGGTCACAGGACTTTCAACAAGCACAATGCTCTCTATGCACGTTTTTAATTATATAATGTGTTTTTAAACTTTGCTAGATATGAAAGAATTGCAAATTGTTATAAGAACATTTTCTTTTATGTAAATATGCAATGTAGCGTGTATTTATATATTTATTACAATGTAATTCTGATGATGAGGCACCACCCAAAATGAGATGTATTCAATATGGGATTTTGATCCAAAATTCAATCACATATTTCAATTTAAAGTTGTGATTTCTTACTCTACTCTCAGACTCTTTGGTGTGCAGACGATCAATCTAACAATTGAAATGAAAAGATTTGTTCTATATATAGTTTTATAAGCGCGATGCACGATTATATACTGAAACGCGTGAAAAAGATGAATTCTGTAAATATTCAGTGTCAGTATCTGTACCATTTACGTTTTCATGTTAGTTAATGTTTTCGTTTTTTCTAAGAATGCAGTTTCCTTTAAATAAATAGTTGTCATCTAAGTCATCCATTTTGTGAGTCCCTATAAATGAACGAAAACTGCTATGCACTGCATATTCAACAGTAAGTATCTTGTACTGTACCACACTGATGTATATTAATTTGTGTTCACTTTCACAGCCAATCAGAAAGCGTAACATTCCCAATCGTCGATTGGCTGTGGAGACTGAAATTATGCTGAAACAGTACGGCATAAGAAAAAAAAAAATTCCAAAGTGTATCAATAGATGGTGCTGTAAACGGCATACTATGCAAATTAAAAGATACTCATGCACAGTTAAAAAAAACTGAATCATTATGTACTTTTTACGTGGTTTTTGGCACAAGGACAGTTAAAAACAGATTTTTCCCATCCAATGTGGTATGACCGTACCCTGGTGGATGGGCTTTCCACTAAAAGTACAACTGTTGACTGATTTGGAAGTAATTTTTTCCATCAAACAACCAAAACTCTCATGCCCATTGAACAGTACGGTTGGTTTACTGTGCAACTCATGCCAAAGCTGCTGTATTTTGATTAAAAATATCACTTGTAGCCAAATCCACTTTCGTTATGCCACTTACAGCATCAGCTATTGATACACTTTGGAACTTTTTTTTTCCTTATGCCATACCGTTTCCTCCTTCTTCCAGTATATTCAGTTCAAATTTAAAGTCATTCTGACCAGTGGTTTCTTTTTTATAGCATTTTGAAAGTAGACTTTATAATTATAATCACCCTGTATATTGATATATATATATATATATATATATATATGCATATATATATCACTGGTGCCCAGCTAACATAAAACTACCATTTATTGTTAGTTGATGTTTAACTATTAATTTTACTTTTGTCCTTAAAAAAAAAAAAAATTACATATATATATATCAAATGATAGATTGTCTTTTCCTCCACAGAATCCCAAGCCTTTACACACATAACACAACATCTATTATTGTAATTTGTAATTCATTTCAATGCTTTGTTAATACATGGTGTCCCATCAAGACCATCCAAACTCTGCACAGCCAGATTCCTCGCTTGGAGTACATAAAAAATGCCTAAAGAACTACAGCTCTACAATCGCTACTTTTCAAGGAAAATGGAAATAAAAAGTATGATGTCATATCTGGAGTAAGAAAAAAAAGACTATTGGAAAAATGAATATCAGTATTTGCATATGTTTATGTAGGAAGATATTTAAAATGCCCACTGCATATATCAAGGCATGCATGCATGGATTTCTTTCTATGAGGCCATCTGAAGGTCTATCAAGATCTATGATGAAATAAACATATACACCTGGTCTCACCACTGCACAACATACATACATACATTCACAGTTTAACCTTTACCTTTATTTACAGTACATTAAAAGTTCACTCATCTTTATTTAAATGCAGTATATTAAAGTTAACTTACCTCTTCTTATTTTTATGTCTTATCGTTACTTAATCCATTTAATATACTTTTTACTTTTCCTGTTTATTATTTCTATCTCGTTAAAATTTGTTTAGCTACCTTGTTTATCGTTTACTGACATCACTTATCTTCCACTTGTCGTAAAGCAAACACCATACATCAACGACCGCATCTCCAACCAACCAGATGTCATCAGCTAGTGACAAGGCACGTGTGTGCATATTGCATCATGCCTCTTTTCTAGACAATCGCCTTTCGACCTTCATAGGTGTGGCTGGGCAGTCGTTTCTTCCGTTAGTATGTGTAGTATATAACATGTGAACTTCCACTCAAGCTTGGGGCTTCGACTTCGTTGTTGTTTGGTTTTGCCTTGTGACGTTATTTTGAAGGAGATGGTTTTTATGTTATTTTAGTTGCCATCTGAAAGCATCAGCGGCTTAAAAGAAATAGATGTCTCGATGTATCTTTAAACTTATACCCTTTTCTAATGTTTTAATTAAGCTTTCAATAAGTTCATTACTCTTTTAAGTCAGTTCATTCACTTTTAGTCATATCTACACTTTCTAAATATCGACGTAGGATAAAGATGTTGTCAAACCGTTTTACTAAGAAGCAAGAAAAGGGAGACCTTTTACAGGCAAGGAATCTCAGCGAATACATATTAGCGTATGTCCTTCTTTCTTGAATGACTGATTTCTGGAGGGGAGAAGGAAAGGAACTTTTGCGTTTATCTATAACATCTGACAAAGCTGTTTCATCCTGAGTTCCTCGTCTTACGTTTTTCTTCTTGCTGTTTAGCATCATCTTATTTCATTGATAGCATCATTGCAATCGCATCTGGTAAATGTGTGGAATGACGAACTGATTATATAAGCTTGTATACTTCCGGTATTTGGATGAAAGTAAATGCAGTATCGTTTAAGCTCTAATGAAGTTTCAGTTGCTGGCACTGATAAAGTTTCATATATGTTAATGAGATATAATTAAAGTCACCCTTTTACAGCTCCTGTGTATCCATCGTAATACAGTTTTTGTTAAAGATATTTATTGTTTTTATTATTTTTACTTTACTTAATTTTGTGCCATTTATAATTTAAAGCTAATACCTTTCTATTCAATATATATTTTAAAAGTTAGACTTAATTTATATTAAAAATTGTTAATAAATATAGTTTGTATTTTAAAAACACAAATTGCACAAATTGTGCTTATTAGTTGCTAAAATCAGTGTAAAAATTGTTTTAAACTCATAAAAGAGCTAAAATCCTACATGTTTCGGCTTCAAACTTAAAGCCATCATCGGGGAAGAGGAACAACACAAACGACTACTGATCTTTTAATTTTCGACACGAGAAGAATGAAATCAACAGTATGGAAAAATTTAAATAAAATAAGCGGGCACTCTTTGTTGCCAAAGAGCGAAAAACAAAACAATGAATTAACAAGGGGTTAAAAATGTATCCCATAAACCAGGTATGCTGAAAGAAAAGTTATCATTACAAATACAATCTTTTCTAATTTTAATTTCCAATGATTCCCTAATGGCGGCTTTAAATGGGTTATTGAACCTATGGATAATTCTTGCTTTATCGAAATTAATTACAATATCATTATTTTTAGCGTAAAACCGGGAGAGTGCAGTGGAAAATTATCCACTGCACTCTCCCGGTTTTACGCTAAAAATAATGATATTGTAATTAATTTCGATAAAGCAAGAATTATCCATAGGTTCAATAACCCATTTAAAGCCGCCATTAGGGAATCATTGGAAATTAAAATTAGAAAAGATTGTATTTGTAATGATAACTTTTCTTTCAGCATACCTGGTTTATGGGATACATTTTTAACCCCTTGTTAATTCATTGTTTTGTTTTTCGCTCTTTGGCAACAAAGAGTGCCCGCTTATTTTATTTAAATTTTTCCATACTGTTGATTTCATTCTTCTCGTGTCGAAAATTAAAAGATCAGTAGTCGTTTGTGTTGTTCCTCTTCCCCGATGATGGCTTTAAGTTTGAAGCCGAAACATGTAGGATTTTAGCTCTTTTATGAGTTTAAAACAATTTTTACACTGATTTTAGCAACTAATAAGCACAATTTGTGCAATTTGTGTTTTTAAAATACTAGTTAACAGTGTAGTGTCCAAATGGATTCAATTGTGAAATATAGTTTGTTTATAAACTTATTTCTTTATTGTATCCACCACGTACATTTATTTAAATATCTCTTTTAATTATTCTAGGGTTTTAAAAACAGCTATATGCTTCTATTTGTCATCAGGATAGGCGTGCCAATCCTATGCAAATAGTAAACGATTGCGTAGTTTAAATATGACACTGATTTCTCTTCTCCCTTTTGAAATTCTGTAGCTGTGAAAATCTGTGTTCCTAAAAAGGTGACAAAAGGGTTTTGTTCCCTGCACTTGCTTACAATAAGAGGGTGCAATAACATTGTAATGGTACGGCCTTCCTAATTTCGAAATTTGGAATGTTTTTGTTCAGAACAGGGACGTTATACACATTGGGTAGGTGGGAAGAGTACACTTATATGGATCGAAACTTGCGGGAGCTCAAGCTAATTTCAAAGGAATTTTAAAAAATGGGAAGCAAAATATTTATCTGCACTCATAGTTTGTAAACAACCGCTTGCATACACAAGGAATGTAAAAGTTAAAAAAAAAAAAAAAGTTCATGAAACCGACATTGGTTTATGGAGAGTTTTGGTTAAATGAGGGCCGGATAATAGAGGTTCTACTGTATATTTAAAAGGCTGTAGCATATTGAAAAATTATGTATCTCCAAGGATTAAATCTCAGTTTGTATTAATTTAGCAACTTGTAATTATTTAAATATTGACAAATTTACTTCTTACATATCACCATACTACAATTATATATATGTGGGACCATTAGAAGAGAATTTATTATAATCTATATAAGAAAAATATGATTTTCTAGTAGTATGAGCAATTTTATGAACAGAATGGATGATAATATTTCTTTGATAATCAATATTTTTATTATATATTTTTTATGCATGGCTATAAAAAATCTAAATGTATAAGGCATGCTAATTTTAATATGTAAAAATAATACTGAGTGGCTTAACATATCTAAATTTTGTGGCAATTGGCTTATTATAATTATTTTTTACAAAAGTCAGAACATAAGATGAAGAGGTTTTTATATTTTAGGAAAATATTGAACTCATTGAAAAAGTTTGAAATTAAAATTTTTGGTTTTATAAGATTGTGAATATTAAATTATAATAGTATTTTACTTAATCCCTTGATTTACACAGAAGATTAATAGAAACATTATTCCTAAAACCAAGCAATTTGATTCAAATAATTAGTAATTTGTGTTTTAATTGAATTCTTGTTTTGAAGTTCTTTTTGTTGCAACACATCAAATTGAAAACTGTTTTAGTGAAAGTGAAAGAGAGATTATATTTATACAAATTTAGGGTATGAAAATTGCAAATTTTTAATTTACTTATTATTTTAAATTTTTATTTTTACTACAACCATTTACATAATAATTTTGATTAACACTAAGTGATTTCAGTAACTTTTTGCAGATTAAAAAAATCAGAAGCATTCAATTACAAAAACATTTAAATATCTTTTACTTTCACCTCTTATTTTAAAATACAACTTTATTTTTTTTTACCTTCTACATTTTACAAAATTAATTCAGTTTAGTCCTAATTTAAATTTGGCATATTCCTATTATTATTAAAAAAACAAACCTAACAAATAGTTGATTAAACAGTATTTTTAAAATTGGTAATTATAGCTTTATTATTATTTTTTTTTTATGTCAAATACTTACATTTACACCCCTCTCAAAATAAATAAATAGGGCACAATAAATCCACTTTATTTGCTGTTTAGTAGTATAATTAAATTACTTTTAATATGACTAAAGTTTTAATAATTCAAAATTTCTGTTTCATTTCTCCCAACTTTCTTTAAGAGGAAGAAAGAAAGCCCTCCCCCCCCCCCCACAAATAACCTTTAGATGTTTTAAATTATTTGAATAAATATAATTATGACTTCATTTTATTACATTATTTCTTGCAAGGGAGTGAAAGCATATTAAGGGAAATATTTTCAGATGATATATATTGCAATAATTTACATTCAATGTCAAAATTTTTTAATTAAAAATATCAGAAAAGATAGTAAAAAAGTAATTAAAAAAATAAATAAATACCCTGAAACATTTTAAAAATTGACTTTAGTGTTTATTTAAATTATACAAAAATAATTAAAATTTTATAAGGGAAATTAAAATATAATGAAAATTATTTAAACTAAGAAACTTACGATCATAAAAACAATTGCAGGGCTTTGTTTTTCAAACAGAAAATTGAAAAATTTATTTGACAGGTATTTTATATTTTTTTAGGTGCACATGTTGTCCAAAAAAAAAAAGAAAAAAAAAACCCACAAGAAAACCCTTAACATTTTTTATTGCATTTATAAACTATAGTAATTCTGAACAAACTATACCATTAGATAAAATATATTCAATATATTTATGATTTATGAACACATTGGCAGTGTTTCAACACACACACATATATATACAGCCATAAGATAGTATATTTTGTACAAAAAAGAAAAAGAAAACACAAAACAAAAGACTGAATGAAATGCAATATCAAAAATTATACAACAAAAAATACTTGATCATAAAACAAAAATAGCAAGGCACTTCAAGCACAGCTTCCACCATCTTGTACCAGTCTTATGGTGTCTTGAAATGGCATTCGTTCATCAGAACTTTTCCCATCATTTAAGCCAAAAGAAAAATTAAGTCCAATAGTTTCTGAAAACGAATCTATGGTGATACCACTTAAATTTACATCACTTAAATTTAAATCACTTGAATTTAAACCTAGATCTAAACTGCTTAGTTTATCTAGAGTAATATCCTCAGGAGTTACACAAAAATTTTGAGCATTGTTTGATCCAATATGTGCAGAAGCAGCAGCAAGTATATCCTCAACTTTTTGGTGAGCATTTGATGATATGACTGTAGATTCTGCTCCAGCTGTTGACACAGGTTTTAGAGAATTATAGAGAGGTAATGCAACATTCACATTGTAATTCATATTTACAAACGCAGATGCAGCGGATGGTGGATTAAATTCATTTCCATGAAGATATCTTGGCTGAACTTGATTCATAGCACCTATAAGATTAAACAAATAAAATATGAAATAAAACTTCATAGTTATGAAGGAACTACATTTTTTCTATTAGACAAAACATATTTGATACAGATAAATGAATAAAGAAACCTCAATAAATATCTATTAAGATATCACATATTTGCTAAATGATTAAAAATATGATTTCAGGATATTTATACCAATAAATTACAAAATAATTACCAAACCTTGAAAAGGAGTTATACTTATTTTTATGAATGGCTGAATTAGAACAATTGTATCACTTTTTACATATGATATTCCTCAGACCTATTACTTACAAATTATGAGAAAATTAATTCTAACTCAGTTTATGCAGAAATAAATTACTTTTGAAACTAAATATAAGTGAAATATGTTTTTTTCAACCCATTTTATTTAAAAAAAAAAATGTTTTCATGCTCAAAAACATTTATTTTATCCAAAAAAAAATTTACCCTTTGAATTATAATCAATTCTAAAATAAGTTATGATGTAATAATATTTATGTTTCTTATTAAGTGTACAGATTCAGAGATTAATGTTTAACAAAATTAACTTTTCTCCAAACATTAAATCTTAACCTTATAGCAGAAATATATGAATTTTGTGACTAACTTCATTAACACCAAAATATTTTTGTAGAAATGGCCTGCAAAGTTAAAACCTATGAATGGATAAATCTAAGACTACTTAGTAGGCTCTTTGTAAAAAAAAAAAAAAGATATTTTTAACTAAGAAAGCAACTTGCTGTGATGCCTACAATCTTGTTGGAAAATTCGGCATTTCTCCATTGTACCGTCGACCACTTTTCATAACAAAAAACTATCACCAAACTGTAACGCCAAATAAACAAATGGAAGAACGTTGCCATTGGAATATAAAAATAAATAAAGAAATAAATAAAATATAAGAAATTCGGAAAAGCTCCACTCACCAAAGTGTCAACTATTAACTAACTGTAAATTTAAACAAAACAAACAAGCAAAAATACAATATATTAATGAAAACAGAAAAAAAAAAAAAATCTTTGATATTTATTTATTTACATTATTTTTTTTAATTATCCCTCTCGGTTGGTGAATAAATGTTTGTGATGTCAGTTAAAACTGATCTATTGCACGTAACTATGCATACCAACATTTTTTTCAATGCTTTTTCTCTTTTAATATCATGACACTGCCATTTAAAGACAATTTTTATTTTAATTGATGAAATAACTAATAAATCAGTAAAACATAATGAAAAATACAGACAAATGTTGAATTAAAAACCACTTGATGACATCACAAACACGTGTAATGCTTCTGACATCAAGTAAATGGGACTGCATTTTTGGCATTTAATCTTGCATACAGTTTGGCGATAGTCCCTTGTTATGAAAAGTGGTCGACGGGATAATGGAGAAGTACCAAAAATTCATGAATTCCACATTTTCTTCCTACCTTTCATACACATCATTCAATTTTTGATCTTGCAGCATGTTATCATTTGAATGTTTATTTATTGTTACAACAAAGTAACAGAATGGAAAATCTCAAAACTGAGAATTTTAAAACTTAGTGGGCTGGTAGAGAGATATTTAGATGATTATTTTTACAGCAAAATAGTAAATAGGATAGAAAAATAGAGGAAAAAAATAAAGATTTTAAACATTGTACATTGGCAGGGCAAAAAGGATGTGCAGAAATTCCAGAGGGAGTAGAGGATTTAGATAAACAAAAACAGAAATTGGCTAAAATGCAGATGATTCCCACACTTTATCATTGATACTGTTCTGCAGAACAATCTGTACACTGTCATATGGATTTTTTTTATTAAACAAAATACAATTTGTTTTCCAAATGAGAAATTTTTTTTTTTTTTTTGCAAATAATAAACTTAGCTGTTTTGTGACATTGTGGCTATGTTGCCACGATTCTGCCATTCAGAATCTTAATATATTAGAAAATATACAATCAATAATGTCATAAGATAATTAGTAGTTCTAAAAATTTTAAAAGATGTGATAACTGCTGGCAGTGGAAAATTTAAGTTCTGTGTTAAACAAATTATTCTCGTCATACAATATTTAGTACAGAATGAACATGCATATGTGGACATTACAATTTTAGTTTCTTATCACAAGAGAGTGCTCATACAGTAAAACCAGGTGTGTGCAATCTTTGTAAGATTCAACATAGATTATCCCTAATATTAAGAACGGTAAACGTCTGTGTGTGTTTCTTTCTGTCAGTCTGTGCACTCCACCTTTGTACACGCAAAGGCTCCAGGACCAATCGACGCACCAACGCCGGACCGAAAAATTCGCAAAAAAGGCGCGACGCTCAAGTTTCGATCGGGTCGGGATTCCGACCCGGACCCGGGGAGTTATTAATAAACGAAAGTGTTTTAATTACCGACCGAAACCGAACTGGAAAAAGAATCGAAAAAAATTTCCGTTTTGATAATCGCAGACATCCAAATCGTCGCTTTTTAACGCATCATCGAATAATAAAAAAAATGTACCGGAGGTATCGATCTGAAAATCGGGGTACACACGCGGCCGATTTTTGTCGTTCCAAAATGTCAAATTTTTTGAAATTCGGACCATAACTTTTCTTTATTTCGGCCAAAAACTGACCAGACATCCAACATCGACCCCAGACGTAAAAAAAGGTAGCCGTAAAGAATGCAGGGTCGACAGATCCGAGATCAAATCGCCCCATTCCTTTTTGAAACAAGTGGAAATAATGACTCCATTCGCGAAAATTTGCTAACACGTGTATAAAAAAATCGCGAATTCAACAAAAAAAAAATTCGTAGAAATCGACCAGTAATTTTTAAAGATATCAATTAAAACTCATTAATGACACGGCAAATGAATTTATTTCTATTCTGAAGAGACAGCTTCTTTTTTATTTCAACATTCAACGCAGACAAATCGTCTGTGGATAAGTCATTTCTGAAAGAGATAAAATAGTGATATGACTTTCAACTGCGTTTTTTCAGAGGGGGGGCCCATTTCCGAATATAAGGGGCGCATTAATTCCAAACTTTGACAGGGCGACTCAAAATGGATTCTGCTTTCAGAATATCTAAAAATTATTCTCATATCTTCATTAGGAGCCGATATTATTTTATTGTATAATTAATCATCGTTATTTGTATAATTAAAGCAAAAGAAAGATTTCTATTACAGTGCCGGCTAGATATTACGATTTTAAGAAGTAGGCCGCGTCTAAAAACTGCCATAACGAGTATCTTAAGTTTTTGTTTTAGAGTGGCAACCAGATATTATGATAGGGAAAAGCGGGCTTCGCCCGTTATCGATTTTTTTTTTTTTTTTTTTTTTTTTTTTTTTTTTTTTTTTTCAGTTTTCCTACAGGTCCCTGTCTTTGAACAAGAAGTCCGGTAGTCTAAATAAGTTGTTTGACATCAGATTTTTTTTTTTTTTTTCCGGCAGTCTAATTCAGTTGTTTAAGGAAAAGCAGTGTCCCCCCCCCCCCCTTCAAGTTTTTTTATCTTAACTGTGGGGTTCTAGAGGTTCGTTCAGTTCGAGGTTTATCTTATTCGAGGTTTATTTTTTCTATTTGCGCCACCTGGTGGCGGAAGGTGGAACTAACGTATACTGCAGCGCGTGCGCAGCACGACTGCTATACGGTGCCGCAGGCAGCGGGGACCCGAGCCGGAGGTTCGTTCAGTTAGAGGTTTATACTATTCTATGTGCAATTTAAGGGATTATCCAGTGCGTGCGTAGCACGGCCGGTATATTGTGCCGAAGGCAGCGGGGACCAGGGTCGGAACGACTGCTATACGGTGCCGCAGGCAGCGGGGACCGAAATCACCCACTCGTGGACAGCCACCCGTGAGGTATAGGAACAATAAGTCCACAAGTGGAAAAATAAACGCTACCCGACACCGATAGCACCCATCCGTTCCAACCCCCACCGCAGGAGGCGCCTGTTTATTAGATTTGAAACAATGAATATAATTACATAACAATAATAAAATATAAAAGGTAAAAAATCAGTGACAGGTTTATACTATTCTATGTGCAATTTAAGGGATTATCCGGTGCGTGCATAGCACGACCGGTATACGGTGCCGAAGGCAGCGGGGACCAGGGTCGGAACGACTGCTATATGGTGCCGCAGGCAGCGGGGACCCGAGCCGGAGGTTTGTTCAGTGACAGGTTTATACTATTCTATGTGCAATTTAAGGGATTATCCGGTGCATGCGTAGCACGACCGGTATACGGTGCCGAAGGCAGCGGGGACCAGGGTCGGAGATTAGTTCAGTTAGAGGTTTATACTATTCGATGCGCAAATTAAGGGATTATGCAAATTATGGGATTATCCGGTGCGTGTGTAGCACGACCGGTGTACGGTGCCGAAGGCAGCGGCGACTCAGGTCGGAGGTTCGTTCAGTTCGAGGGGGATGCGAGCCGGAGAATACAAAAGTTTCGACGCACCGATGTAAATTAGGGCCCCGCTGGCGGGCGAAGCCAGCTAGTACATTATTAATAAGAACCATTACAAATATATTACAATAAACAGGAAGACAACTTCATACCCTTGAAAGTAGTTATTTTCATTCTGTCTGAACAATAAAATTTTCGTGTTAAATGTTACCAAAATAAACCTGCTTAATAATGAACTAGATTAACTCATCCAGGATGAGTATAAAATTCTCTATGAAACACATGTTCCAAAGGTGTTAACAGAAGAACAGAAAAACCCAACTACACAGAATTTCACAACTTAATATGAAGAGTATTCATATTATATGAACATAGATCTAATAAAACTCATAAAAATCTTATGTTCAAGTGTAGTAGATATCAAATATGCAAAATTTTTAATAAATAAATATTTTTTAAATTCAGATATAAAAAATATTCAGACTAAGAAAAATCCATTCAATCAAAATTTATGCAAACACCCCATAAAAATTAAAATAAGTGAATGCAATTTATACCGAATGCAAGTCATATTTACAAACAACTAAATGTGAGTTATTATTACAAACTATTGAAAGAAATTTATCATTTAGATCCAATATATATAAAATCTAAACTTTTTATACAATTTTGAAATTTTAAATGCCTTGTTTTAATAAAATACAAAATTTTATTCATATCAGAAAGGGAAAAGGGGGAGGGAAGTAATAGTATGAAAACTACTTACTATTTTGATAACTAGCTTTAGTCCTGACAGCTTGTTTGATAACTCTTGCATTGATATCAACTAATAAAAAGGGGAAAAATATATTAAATATACATTTCCATATAAAATAATTAAAACATAAGCAAGAGAACATATTTTCAATCATCTACCTGATGATTAGTTTTGTATTATATAACTAATTTTAAAATTCGCAATATGATAAATTCATGTATTAAATAGGAAAAATAAACAAATTTATATTAAAAGAACTCTTAACATAAATATAACTTTGTAGAGTAAAGATAGCAAGGTTTATCTTATAATAAAGTATTATTTTATGTACAAAGATATATGACATTACACATTCTACTTCTTATTCCTGTCTTAATAAACAAGAAATCAGGATTGATTAAACTTGCTTTCAAATTATTCTTCATTTGATTAGATTTTTTAACTAGCATATAAAATACATTTAAAAAACACAAATATTTAAAATTTGGCAAAACTACACCTATTACATTTTTGACCCAATAAAACACTTTAGATGGAAAATATAATTATTATACTATTGCATGAAATAGGTTTATAATATGCGTTTAAAATTTAGCAGCATCAAAATAATTAAACAATAGTTCTTCCTAAATATAATATGATGTAAAGTTTAACAGATCAGATTGCAGTAAGAAATTACATATACAATGTATTTTAAAGTCAAGCAACTACTAAATTAGTATCCCAAGCCATTATTTATTAGCACAATGTCATGCCTTTTTTCAAGAAGTAGTGAACTGTCCCTCTGAGTTATACCCAAAGGTTGCCTGTAGAAATCTTCTGTACCCGAATACTTTTAAATCTGCATACGTACCTGGGAACTTGAAAAAAATCACAGAACTTCCTCATTTTTCTAGGAAAACCGTAGTAGATAATTTACTCAGTTCATAACTAAAGATATTTAAAAAATATATATAATTCATTAAATTATATGAAAATTAATCGTATATATATTTATTTGTGTTACCAACATCCCTTTTTCTACGAATTTATGAAACGCACAACAACGAATGAGGTATCATTCGAAAGGTTTTTGAAGCAGCCTATGACAAACATCCACGTACACTCACATTTCGTTAAAACATGTTTTTTGAATAAAAATTGCTGCTAATTAAAAAAGCTTTGTTTTCATAAATGAAAGGTTTTCCTCAAATCAGTGTTGCCACAAAAATAAAATACTGTGTTATATGATGCTCAACAATGATTATAAAAAAAATAAATAGTATGAAAACGATAAAGTATGATTTATCCACACGGGTTTATTTTGTATTTATGGTTAAAAAGCAAAATGGAAATCGAAACGTTTAGAAGAAAAAGACAACATCAATCGATCGCAGCAATGATATTTCATGAGATATAAAAGGTATACACACACACAAACAACTTTATTTTATTAGTCTAGATATGTTTTTTTATATAAAGCGAACTTTCATTAAGCAAATCAAATGACATTTAGTTTGTGTTAATTTAATTTTAAATTGATTACAGTGCAGATTTCTTCTTTTCATAAACATATAAAATGATGAAGATCATAAATAACTTTAATAGAGATAAATTAATAATCCAAAAATTGTGCACAAGGATTAATAAATTTCAACACTTAAGTTTTTAACATAATCTTATGATTCAATTCTAACGAAATTGGTACTTGCAGTAACTGATTTTTCATTATTTACAAATGTGATTAACACTATGAGTCTTATTATTTATATTCCACTGGCACAAAGAAAATATAATCATTTTTTCATCTTTTATTATATTTATAAAATTAATAACCTTCAATTTTGATATATACTTTCCGATTTGTGCAAAATAATATAATAAATTGTATCAGCTTTTAAACTGCATTTTTTAAATACATTTATTAATAACCATATATTCTTTATTTAGTAAAAGAAAATTTTATCTTATGAAAATATTTGTTGTCGTAAAAACGTATGTTGTGAAAGAAGTATGTATTTATGTAAACTAATATTTCTTTTCCTTCTTTATAAATAAAACTTAATGATAATTTTGTAACAATTTGAATAATTTGCACTGTGATAATAATTTCATTTTTATATTAGAATTACTTATTACTGTAGCTGTGTGTATACTTTGCACAAAAATTAGACTATTACTATACAATAGATTATGTCAAACGCTCTATATACCAGCATATTAGGTGGGTCATAAATTTTTTTTAAATTTTAATGCGGGTTGCATAGGTATAAAGTTTAGGAACTGCTACTCTATAGTATTATTGTCATTGCTTATTTATAATCCATTACATATGATTATTATGTTCAAATTAAACTTTGTAGTGCTCGACTGCTACACTATGATTGATATCATATCTTGGCAGTTTATTGAGATGCCATGATACTAAGGAAATAGCAAACTACTTTAAATTTAGAGAGTAATTCTGTCAATGTGTGTGTGTCTTCCCCCCCCCCTCTTTTCTTCTTCACTCACTAACACACAAAATAAAACTGAAAATATACACTGAAATATAACAGTCTTCCAAATAAAATGAATAAAATAAGCTTAATATACCAGAGTTTTCTGAGAGAAGATTACTTTGTTGAAGAACTCTGTCAAGGCGTAATGCTTCAAATTTTTTACGCTTAAGAACCAAACCTTCAGGATCTAAATTTAAAAGAATAAAAATTTTATATATATCTTTGATTTTTGTAAATTATGAGGAATAACATATAGCTAACATTATCAATACTACTGACAAGCCATTCTAGGCTAATATTAAGAAAACTATTGCATATAAAAAAATGTAGTTGTATAGAGAAATGTTCAATAAACAAACTGAAGCAGACAGTTTTTAAATCGAAGAATTATTTTAAGAGATATTTAATTTGGAAGTCGATCAAAAGAGTTCTGTCCTTTTCTTTTAAGAGTTTGTGGGAACCAAAATAACGCATTTCAAAAGACAGCTTTCTGTTCTGTGGATAGAAAACACACCTATCTTATCTCCAATTGATGTAGGGCAGAGGATTTGACAGTTTTATTATTATCTGTCTCTGCATAAGGCTTGCTATAAGTAAAATGCTTATCACTAATATTTGGTGAATTTTTTTGCTCTTTTTTACATCACATTTTCAGTTTTGATTTTCAAGTTTTCGACACCCGGAACACAATAACCCCTGAATATATATATATATATAAATAAAATGTTTATACATGTTAATTCATGTATAAACAAACATAAATATTCATTAGATTTATTTCCATAAATGTTTGTATCATCTGACAACAAGTCTCACTTTCTGAAGGCCAAATTGCACCAAGCTATATATATATATATATATCAGCGTTAGAATTCTTAAAAAAAAAGTCACTGGTCCCAAGGACCAGTACGCATGAGAATTTACTTGTTCGCACACATCCCCACTGGTCCGCTACATAAAATTATATTAGGTCCCTTTAACTCTTTGAGTGACCCCTCCTAGAATATAAACCAAACTTACTTTGCAGTTGTCCAAAATTTCCAGCATAACAAAATGTAAAATTATAAAAAATATTTCGAAAGGAAATTTAAGGAAGCCATCCTGACAAGACTTGAGTATCACGGACCAGGGAAAGCATTACGGAAGAACTGATTGATAAGTCATTTTTGTGCTACGGGATTACTAATGCCATCGACGGCCGTCGCGGTGCGCGCTCTTCTTTTCTTTCTCTCCCGGCAGATTAGGCGCCTTTCGTTTTTTACAGCCAAAGAATGGCGTTTAACATGGAAGAAAGCATAAACTGCAGCCGTGGATCTATTGTTTAAGAGAGGAAAAGAAAATAAACCGTACAGTTAAAGTTTTTTTTTTTTATATATATATATATATATATATATATAACATTTGTGTGATTTGTGATCGGTTTTCTCGGGGCCGGGAAAATATACGTTTGCCTGTTTGAGAAGGGGAAAAAAGTTACTGGTCCTGTGGACCACTAAATTTTATAAATTGGTGGTCCGATTGAATTCTTGGTGGTCTCGGACCAGCGGACCACCAAGGATTTCGAACGCTGTATATATATATAAAAAAAAGGCCAAATCCTTTATAATTGAAAAGAACCGATTTATCTATTTAAATTGATATTTATTGTCTTTTAGTTAAATTATAGTATGTAGTGGTAAAAAGAGAGGTATGAGATTCATTTTGTAAAGTTTTTGTCAGATTTATTTACTTTTGGTACGTACATTTATTTTAAAATAATGTTTTTAGGAAAAGGTAAGTCAATGTGTTCAATCAGATCTATTAATCTGAACATTTTTTAAATTTAAAACTTTTAATTTTCTTTTATAAAGCAAGTTTATTAATTACCTTTTTTTCCACAACTATGACATTTACTACTATTATTTATGTAATCACAAATTATAAGAGTGGAAATTCAAAACATCTCTCTTTATTAAATCTTGTTGCTGGGATACATTGACCAGACTGAATTTCATCACTAATACTAGTGTCAGGCCCAGTAAAAAGAGCAAACTCTGCCATCTTGAAGGCCCCAGCAGAGCGTCGTTATATTTAAAAATAATGTTGAAATATTCAATAAACCATTCAAAAATTATCATGAATCATAAAGAAGGAATTCAATTTGTAATTATTATAGATAATGTTATAATTATTTAATGCTGTTCCAGAAATATATCTACTAGTACACACTTCTTAATAATGATCATAGTAAAGTCTTTTTTTGATATTATTTTCAAATTTAGTTTCGATAACAGTTCATTATAAAAGTTACAGTGCAACCAAGGAAATAGACAAGAAAGTTATTAAATATTCAACAACCAGAATCAAATATTGAACAGTTTGATCCATTAATAACATGCCATTTAATTGTTTTATATAAAAATTTCAAATACAGTTGCATTTTCCAAAAAACAAAAAATTCTTATAGAAACATTTAATTTCGGTGAAAGGAATTCAAAGGGCTTTTATTTTTGTTATTCATCTATGTCAGTTGAATGAACAATACATTTTTTCCATTGAAATAAAAAGTAAAACCTTCAATTGATATTGACTCATACTTAATTGCAAATGATAAAAAAAATTTACAAGCACACTACAAAAATGGTTCACTTCACTCAACAGGTAGGTTTAACAAAAAAAAAAAAAAAAAAAAAAAAAAAAAAAAAAAATTACTTATTTCAGAAAGCCTCTGAGGTGTGTTCTATGGCCCTAAATCAGATGAAATTTAAGCTAAAAATCACTCAAATGATGTGCTTTTCATTTATTATAAAAAAATGTTCCTTACAAAAATGCTCCAAAAGGTATTGAAATAAGATAAGTGTTTAGTTTGACTTTATATTTCAATGCTTTCATATAAATGTTTTATAGGCTTAAAATAAACGTTTAGTATGTCCACCTTCCTTTCAACAACATGCTTTAATCACAAAACTGTATTTCCCATGGCAAAGCTCAGTGAATCTGGCCAAATATCCAAAACATGGCGGCTATGACAAGCACACAACTTGAAATATCTGTAGTTTAAAATTTTGTAGAACACACCTCATAACCCTCTGAAGAGTGCAATTTATTTTTTGTAAAACCTGTATTTCATAAAGAATCGACACTTATTTTCCTATAAATTAATCGCTTAAATTAATTTTCTATAGCACAAGGCTGATTTTGTGCATTCATAAAAAAAATATCTGAAATTTTAGCGAGTGCTGACTCTAGAACAAAAGGACTGCAAGGTGGGGAGGGGGGGGGGGATTTAATAAAAAGGTCACTGTTTTTAAAAAGAATCTTTTGTATCCTGTTAAAAAAAAATATTTTGAACTGGTTTGTTTAGAGTCTTTTTTTATCAGGAGTACCCCCATACACAAAGACATACTGGTTTGATCCAATCTTTAAAGAGTGGTGTTTAGTCAAACTTTTCATTTTTAAAGTTTGTGATACTGGTAGGTTCTTACCCACAACACAATGTGATGTTTATTTTTTGGTTTTCCATTGCCTTATGCAAAAAAATTCATATAAAAAAGAATGAGAACTAGGATAACAGAAAATTTTGTCCTAAATAATATATGAACAAATCAGGGTTCATACGCAACTTTAAAAATTTATAAATAAGGGTTTCACAGGATTTTTTTTTTAATTATTTTCAAAATTATAAAAAAAAAAAAAAAAAATCAATCAATAAATTTATAACAAGAAGAAAACACAAAAAACAGACGAATTTAGAGATTTTTCCTGTGGCGGATCGATGAATTTCGCGATTTTTTGTCCTGCAACCGATTGGCGAATTTCTGGAATTTTTCCCTGCGGCTTACAGGTAAAACTCATGGGTTCTTTTTTCATGCGACCTACTGAAGAATTTCACTATTTTCCCCACAATCGACTGACAAACTTTTCCCACGACCGATTGACAAATTTCGCAATATTTTCTCATGATCAACTGACGAGTATCGCAAATTCTCCCCATGACCAAAGAATGATGAAATTTATAATTTCTTCATGTCACTGACTGACGAATTTCACCCCCCCCTCCCACACAACCAATTAAACTAACCCTGTCTCTATCAGAAACCAGAATTCCGGTATTGAAAATTAAAAAATATACAGGAATACTGGTATATAACTGGAACACAATCACTCCTGATAGCAAGAAGAATGTTCAGTATACTTCATTATTGCTGCTTGAAATTTTGTCACATGCCGCCTGTGATTAGTTGATTTATTTGGGTAACCAGAATTTCACTTCAATATATTTTGAAGCAAAAATAACAAATCTGTGTAAAATTTATTGAAATATGAATTACATAAACTATGCCTCTTCAGAAGAAAGGTTCTACCTTTAAATGATCATTGTTAAATTTCTAAAGACAAATATTACATTTGGTCTTTAGAAGTTTAGCATAACCACATATAAAAGCTTAACATTTAAAATTTTCTCGAACATTTCAAAATTTTTTCTGAAAGCATGTTCATAATTATGAAAAATTGTGCTGGTGCTCCTTAGCCTGAGGCACCTGTGTGCACCGGACACTTTGCACCAGCACAATATACGTATATATATGTGTGTGACCTAATATATATATATGTGTGTGTGTGTGTGTGTTACAATATATTAATAATTATTTTGTAGAATTCCACTGAAGTTAATATTAAGCATATTTTTATGTTACACCTCAATAACTTTTATAACATTCCAATATACCATTAAAAGTTTTGGATTAGTGATTGTATATTTAAATAAAATATTTGTAACAAATAAAGTATATCTATGTAATTTACCTTTTATCAACGGAAGCAAAACAAACTCTTTTGGTTTGCCTGTGGTACCATCAGATGGACGTCGTAGATGGACAAAACATCTGACATTTTCTTGAACATTTAAATTTTTATATGCCGGAGTTAAAAATGATATTGCAGCCTTACGATGAACGTGATGTGGTGAAAACTTTCCAAGAGCAGACCATGTTATTTCCTGGTCATTCTCTTCATAAAATATAATTTGAATATCATCTATAAGAGAAAATGATTAAAGAAATACATACATAAGAATTGTCACTTATTTTATAATTAAGTAAGAAAAATAATAAAAATCATATTACCTTTATTAATTTGGTCACACAATAAAATAACTTCTTGCCCACCAGTGACTGGAGCAGTATAATGACTTAATTTTATTATGGTAAGATCAGAAACAGTTTCTGTAAAAAGTAATATAAACAACAGTTTACTTCCTTTTGTGTTCACAAACATGGATATAAAATGAAATGTTAAATAATTATAACACATTAAATTTACATGAATACTATATTTTACATGCTTAAATTGATCTTCAACTTCATTAATTAGATTAATCTTTCAGGGTTCCCAAGGTTCTTGTCTGTTTCCAGAAGTAGCAACATGAAATTTCAGGAGCCTTTAAGTTATATGTTTCAAGTGCACATTGATTTTTTTTTTTTATTTGTTAGGTAAAAACATGAATAAAAAAAATTCAAAGGACAAAATTGCTGTGCCACATACATAAATCTTTTGTGATCCAACAAAAAGTTTTACAGTTGAATAATCATTTAATGAACAAAATGGTACGATATTCGTTCCTATGGAATGGTCTACACATCCCACTTCTGTGATGGTTTATAGTGAGGTAATGGCAGATGCAAAAATTCTACTTGATTTTATATAAAATGATGTTAAAATCCATCAAAAATATTATGTAGAACAATTTCTTGAGCAAACTGTAAAACCACTGGTTCAAATGTACATGAATAATAATAATAAAAAAGACTTTTTATAGAAGACAGCACCAACTCATTTTGTTTGTTCAACTGTAGACAGATTTTTATCTGTTCACAAAATATTTATGTGCATGTCATGAGATAATTTTCTCCTTTAAGTTTTAGATTTATACTTTTACTTAACAAAAGAAAAATAAAATCAATGAACACTTGAAAGACACAACTAAAGACATACATCATGATATATAACAACATATTGTCAATATTTAAATATCTAAACAGGAAAAATGATATTTTTTTTGGATAGACAAAACATTTTCAGTTCTCTCCATCCTTTCCAGAAGGCTGTTTGTATCCCGCTCACTTCTGCACATAGCAGAGCTTGTTTAGCATGGTGCAGAGATCATCGACTTTAGTTTAGACAAGGGATCAATAGGAGACCGTTCTATTCACTGATGAGTCACGGTTCAGACTAAACACAGATTCTTGACGTACTTTCATTTGGAGAGAACCAGGGACCCGCTTCCTGCCCTCCAATGTTCGAGAAAGAGACAACTATGGCAGCAGAGGTTTGATGGATGGGCATATATATCTTCATGTGTTTGGCAGAGCCTCTCTGACTGATGTGAGGTATAGGGATAAGATCTTGGAGCTTTATGTTTGCCTTTTCAGGAGTGCAGTTGGTGTTGATTTCATTTTAATGGGCGAAAACGCACGCCCACATAGAGCTCTGTCATCTGGTTGACGAATTTCTGGAAAGTGAGGATATTTATCAGATGGATTGGCCAGCCAGATCTTCAGACCTGAATCCTATAGAGCATGTCTAGGACGCTCTGGGGAGAGCAACTGCAACTCGCATCCCACCTTCCAGAACTACCCAGGGCCTGAAAACAGTGTTGTTGAAGGAGTGGGACCAACTGCCACAGGGACTCATAAACTGCCTGATTTCCAGTATGAATTCACATTGTGAGGGCTGTGTAACTATAAGAGGGGAACATACCCCCTATTAACCCATTTTTTTGTTCAATATTTTAGGCTCTGTTTTTTACCTTAAGATGCTGACGAGTGTTATGCGTGATCATGCATATGTATTATAACTGTTAAATGGTTATTTTTTTTGCATTATATCAACCTATGCATGTACCTAATTTTAGTAAAATCTGTTCAGTAGTTCTGGAGATAAACAAACAAATCTGAAAATTCTCTTAATTTTGAACATGAGTGTGTTTGTTTGTAAAAAATATAATTTTCTTGAAATTTTTATTTAAACCAACATTAAAATGTATACTTAATAGGAATTTTCAGAGTCTTTATTTGGATAATTCGGTACTACCTTTTTATAAGGGTTTTGCCATAACTAAGTTTTAAGAATGCATTTTTGCCAAACATTATAAACCGTCAAGAGAATGAAATAACCACCAATGAAAACTTTCTAATTTTTATATGCCTTGATTATAATATTAAATAAATTGTTCCTCAATGCATGTATTAAATGGTGTAAATATTGAACAAGTGCAGGCAATTCATCAGCTGAAATCAACAAATTTTGTTTTAAATGCATAAATTAAACAATAAGTTGTACTTACTGTTATCAAAAATAGGTGTACTTATCACAGGAGGGAGAGGAATACGCGGATTTCCATTTGAATCTGCCAAAAACACTTGAAAGCACAGTCTTAAGGCATTTAGATTTATTTTGTTATTATGTTTGTCAGAATAATGAGAAAATCCAGCTGCAAAATAAAAATAATTGATGACTAATAACATTTGATAAATACATACACAAATCTAGAAATGAGAAAGAAATGCATCAACATAACTTTTACACATAATTACGTACGTTATTCCAGGGGTGCAGAATATGCCCGATCCGGCGATCTAGGATCGGGGGAAATTTTGCGAAAAATTTATACAATATATTTTGATTTTAACAAGGAATTACATAATTCTCTGAGATAGAAAAAAGATCCGTATGCCGACTTTCACAAAATCGATCTCAGAATAATATGTACCGTATATACTCGCGTATAAGGCGAGAAATTTTGGAAAAATAATCAGCTTCAAAATGGTGGTGTGAGTCAACTTTTACGCGAGACAAAAAAGTCGATTTTTTTTTTTTTTTTTATTTTTTGGTCGGGGTAGAGAAATGCCGACGCTCCGGAGTAATTAACGCAATCGCGATCCTCCGAATTTCTCTTTTTCTAATGAATTATCTTAAAAGAAAAAAATTTAAGTAAATTTTTTATCTGGTATAATATTTTGACATTGAAAAGTCAGACACAAGATTTAAAATACAACCTGAAACCTAAAAAAATTAAAATCAACCCGATCCGCAGCAAAAAATTAGAGCCAATCGAACCAACAGATTGAGTAAGGGTAAAAACGTATTACCCGATCCGATACAGGGCTCTAACGGGAAGGATCGATTTTTAAAACATCCATGTGCATTCACACTTATCCATAAAAGTCCACATATATTTTATACTGCGTAATTTTGCATGGATAGTAGTAGAGGAAAAACAGCCATAAATTAAACACTTTTAGGTATTTAATAAGATAATATTAAAGGATTTTACAAACTGCAAATAGAAGAAACAAAGAGATTTAAAAAAAAAATGGTAATACTTTATTAATTGTATTTAAAAAAAAAAAAAAAAAAAAAAAAATCTACTATATTTTTAGCAGTTGTAATAGAATGTAAATAAAATTAAACATCAAAATCTGTTGTTTTTCTATCAAATCCAGAACTCGTGAATCACTCTCTGCTACGTTGTGTTAGTAGGCCGTGACCTTTGGATATTCCTCACAGCCGCTAGCAGTTTCTGTTTACACTTTCTCTCTTTGCCTGCTATCAGCATTTCGGACTAGTATTTTTCCCCCCAAATTCTAAAACTCTGAGAAATTAAAATATCTTTATTAAAATTTCACATTTAACTTAATACAGATAGTAAAGTATGTATCTCAAAAATCACCAAGATCAGAAAAAACTTTCAGAGATATTAAATTAAAAAAAAAATGAAATGCACAGAGCAGGTTATATTCATTTATATTTTTCTCTTCCTTGATTAATTGTAAAAAGAGGAGCGTATTAGGTTTTGTTTTATAAGAGTTTAGTTTTTCTAAATTCTAAAATCCTAATAAATTAAAATAGCTTTCTTTGGAAAATTTAGCATCTGATAAGGATAAAAAAGTGTAACCGGCAAACACCTAAATTGGAGATACACATCCTTAAATATTAAAATATTTTTTTTATTTCAAAAGATCGTGAAAAAACGGCAAATTTTGTCAACAGATCGAAGTTAAAACGTGACTTTCGTCAGAAATTCGCAAAAAAAAAACCCAGCAAATTTCGTCAAAATCATTGCGAAAAACCAGAAAATATAAACATTGCGAAAAACGGCAAATTTCGTCAAAAGATCGCGAAAAAACGACAAATTTTGTCAACAGATCGCGGGAAAAACGTGACTTTCGTCAGAGAATCGCGTAAAAATGGCAAATTTCATCAAAAACATTGCGAAAAATGGTAAATTTCGTCAAAAGATCGCGAAAAAACGGCAAATTTTGTCAACAGATCGCGAAAAACAGCAAATTTTGTCAACAGATCAAAGGAAAAACGTGACTTTCGACAGAAATTCGCAAAAAACCCCCAGCAAATATAGTCGTAAACATTGCAAAAAACGGCAAATTTCGTCAAAAGATCGCGAAAAAACGACAAATTTTGTCAATAGATCGCGGGGAAAACGTGACTTTCGTCAGAGAATCGCGTAAAAACGGCAAATTTCATCAAAAACATTGCGAAAAATGGTAAATTTCGTCAAAAGATCGCGAAAAACGGCAAATTTTGTCAACAGATCGCAAAAAATGGCAAATTTCGTCAACAGATCGCGAAAAACGGCAAATTTTGTCAAAAAATAGCGAAAAACGGCAAATTTCGTCAAAAGATCGCGAAAAACGACAAATTTTGTCAACAGATCGCGGGAAAAACGTGACTTTTGTCAGAGAATCGCGTAAAAAAGGCAAATTTCATCAAAAACATTGCGAAAAATGGTAAATTTCGTCAAAAGTTCGCGAAAAAAAAAAACGGCAAATTTTGTCAACAGATCGCAAAAAACGACAAATTTCGTCAACAGATCGCGAAAAACGACAAATTTCGTCAAAAAATAGCGAAAAACGGCAAATTTCGTCAAAAAAAAAATAGCGAAAAAACGTAAATTTTATCAACAGATCTAAAAAAACAAACAAACAAACAAAAAAAAACAACTGCAAATTTCGTCAAAAGATCGCGAAAAAACTCAAATTTCGTCAAAGGGACGCAAAAAAAATGGCGGGAGTGGATTACCCACCCCCCCCTCTCTCTGTTGTAACTTTCAGAAAATTTGCTGTGAATTTCAAAATTTTTAATTTTACTCAGAATCACCCCTGCCTAAATTATTCCAACAAACAAGATTCGTTCAAAGTGAGCTAACGGTTTACAAGGCTTTTCAAAGAGACTTCAAACTGTTTTTCACTGACCTACAACAGAAGCGCATGAATTGTATTTCTAAAGAGAACAATACTGAAGCTAAAGCTTATTCATTGGAACTAAAATTGTTCACAGATCCTGATTTCATCTACCAATTACTAGCAACAATAGATATTCTGGAATTGGTGACAAAATTCAGCTGCACTGTCCAAAATGTAAATGCATGCATTTGGACAGTTTTTGATTATTTTGAGACTTTACTTAACACTTTAAGTGAAATGGAAACAGAAATGAAAAATGGGAAAATATCAGAAACCAACTTCCCTTTACTCTTTGAGAAAATTGAGGGCTTGAAAAACAACTTCTATCAAGACTGTTTATTGATTGATGATGACTGTCTCAGAAAAACAAAAAGTCATTCCCAAGCACACGAAAACATCACAAAAAGTGAGTGTTTTAAATTCTCAAGAAAAAAATGTTAAAAACCTCTGCTCAGTGATTATTAAACAGCTTAAACAAAGAATATGTGAACCGAAAATTGTAAAACATATGAGACAATGCTTCAGTAGTAAACTCATTTTGAGCCCTACCCCATCTTTAGAAAAACAATCAAATCAAGATCCTACACCACCATTGGTAGAAAACTCACTGCAAGCTCTCACTGAAGGGTGAGCAAAAATAGAAAAGAATTTAAATTTAATAATGAGAAAAGTATTCTTAATCAGTGGATGATAACTTTAAAGAAAAACATTTTAAAAACTGAATTTAATAAAAAAAATCCTGAATTCTGAAAATAAACCATCACTTTTAGATCAAGACAGTGGTATTATAAAAGAAGCTTTTGCCAATCCTGATGTACCAGAAATAGTTTATCTCCTTGAAAACTGCCTGAAAATTTGCAGTGAGTGTGTTTGTGAATCTGTTGGCTCTGTAATTGGAAATCACATTTATAATAGAAACCTAAAATCGGATAATCTGTTTCATGAAGTTTTTACATTGTGCATAAAGCTACGGAATTATTAAAAGCATCCTTAAACAGACATTTTCATGGTGTAAATTATCATTTCACTAGATTTTCTTCAAGAAACAGACTCAAGATCTACAAAACATCAAAAGTGATTGATAACATCCACAAAGACAGTGGAAGATTAAAGTTTCTCAATAACTGACAATTTATCAGAAAAGTTAATCAAAAACATTGTATTTGTTGGTTAAAACTGTGCATTTATTAATAAATATTAGGCATAAGAATTAGATTAAAACTTACATACATTAACTTAATTTACATTTCCAATAACTTGGCATGTTACAAGTTCAGTCTATAGGTTTTTAAAGATGCGACTTGTATATTGCAAAATTTTCTGTACCTACGGTAATACAGAATTTATTTAAGCCTATAACACATCGTAAAATTTTGGGGAAATTTTCATATGGATTGGGGGAAATGTTGGGAGTAAAAACATTTTCTGCACCCCTGCGTTATTCCTAATATTAAGAAATTTCACTAGGTCTTATGGCACTAGTATTATGTTGGAGGATTTCTAAAAATTGTAAAACACTATTTAAAAAAAAAAAAAAAATTGAAAAGTTAAAATTGTGTAGAATTTGGGTTAAGGTGCTACTTACTCACACAAAACCCCCTGCTCTCTAATGTTAATCCTACGGGATAGTTCTTTTACAATATCTCGATTGCATGTCAATATTTTTTAATGATTTTTATTTTTTGAATTGGATAGCTGCGGTTGACTGCAGAGAACGACCTCAGCTATCCAATACAAAAATAAAAATCATTAAAAAATATTGACAAACAAACGAGATATTTTAAAAGAAAAATCCCATAGGATTAATATTTGAGAGCAGGGGTTTTTGTGTGAGTGAAGTGACCTCTTGATCTCACAGCTTGCAGGTTTCCATTTCAAAATGTACCGTAATTTCGCGTGTATATGCTTTCACCTCAGACAATTCGATTTCCTACCAGAATTTATTTTAAATAAAATGTGACTTACTTCTGCTTAACACTTATTTGACTTCTTAGTTTCAATAAAATGTCTGGTTTGAAAAAGACTTAACTAAGCCGTGGCGCATACGTGCAAAATTACGGTACTTTTACCTTATATAATCGAAAAATATCTGCCAATTAATAAAGCAAAGATTACAGTTAAAAGTTAGTGGTATCCAAAAGCTTTTAGTAATGAAGAAAGCAAACTCTTCTTGCCTGAGTGGCATTTGGGCAAAATACTTAAGTAGTTATGCTTAGTTAGCTCTTCTCTCTCCACCCCCCCCCCCCTCCCTTTCCAATGACTTTCCTCTCTTGATCTTCATGAAGATTGCATGCAAGTTGAGTTCACGCTACTGACTGCCATTGCGACAAAATATTTCATTTAGTGATAAAACAAAAGATAGGAATTGTCAAATTCAAAGAGTTGAAAAAAATTTGTTTGAAAAATTTTTACATAAAAATTATTTTTTAACTATTAGTTATTTAACTTACTTATTTATTTAACTTACTTCCATATGGATCAACTAGCAAAGCTTCACGCTGAGCAAGGGAATCTTTGATATCTTTCCTTTTCACACACTGTATACCAAGGTTTGAAAAACTGAAAAAAACAAATATTTTTTTTCCCCCTATGAAATTGTTTTAAAAACGTTCAGTGAACAGTTTATTATTTAAATTACTGACATTAGATTAAACAAGATAATTTAAAAAACAAGTAGTCAAATTAAAATTTTCAAAATTAAATTTTAAACAAAGTCTATTTTTATTTAAAATTAGGTTCTATAAATATTTTAGGTACTACTGAAAAACTTGCTGTCTATACCTACTCAATGTACTTGGATTAAGTAAAATATCATATGAGTGAGTACTTACCTACAAATCATTTCGTTATTATCATTACTATTCATCTTTACACAACAAACACCATGTTTGCAAGTCTTTCCAACTAAATTGTGAGGATGAGGATAATATGGTGGTCCATCTTTTGTAACACAGGATACAACAACATCAGCAGCACCATGATAACCATGAACCTAAAAACACACACCTTTGAATCAGTATTTTAAAAATCTCATGTCCATGGACCCAATTATATCTAATATGTACCCCCCAACAAATACTAATAAATTGGACATATGTGTTATGCATAAGCACAAAGAAGGAGACTCTTGTTTTCATATATGTACCCTAATTTCCTGCCTATAATCCGCAGGTGTCAATTTCACGATATTTTGAAAAAAAAAATCATCGTATAATCCGCAGCGGCGTATAATCCGCAAGTGAAATTTTCCCTTAACAAAAATCCACAAGATCTACAGGACTAACGTTCAGCCATAAAGGAAAAAATATTGAATCTAGTGTAAAATATTTTAATTTTTAACTTTTGTATTTAATATAACACTTGATAAATAAATAAATAAATATGAAATAAAAATTGATAATTCAGTACAAAGATATTTGCAATTCTATTACACATAAGTAAAAATAAATTCAGAAAATTTACATTACTTAGTATAGAAATTATAATTAAGTAAGTTAATTACCTTAATATCTGTTTAAATTAAATATAAAATCCTTGTACTAGTTTTTTTTTTCCTTTGCCTTATTTTTATCTTAATATTACGCGATCAGCAAATCAGACAAATATTCGTCTGGCGCCATCTATCGAAGTAAAAGCTTACTACGCCATCGATTATCGTTTGAATCGAATATCGCCGTATGCTGAGCTATAATAGATGAAGCATAGAGAGTGCGATGATTATAAACTAAATAAGAGTTAAAAACTATTGTAAAACATGAAATAAATGGATTTAAGGAATGAATTATTAATATAAAACAGAAACTAAAAGATTATTGGCAAATTAAAAGTATTTTGACCATAATAATTACGTTTTTATAATAAAGCTATTATGTTGATATGTATTGTTTATGAACTTTATACTGAGATTAAATAACTGTAAATAAAGATGAGATATGAGTAAATGGTAATAAATGCTTGTGTTTAAAGAGTGTATTTGAGGCAGTAAGACCTAGATACAAAATGAAGGCTTGACTTCTCTTAACAAGATTTCATAAGTTGCGTGGTAGCGCCATCTGTTGATTTTTAAGAAAGATATTTGTAAATTTGCCCCAAAAAAGTATGCTTCTTGACACTTGCAAAGATATCGAATAGGAAAAAAAATCGCAGATAATCCGCAGCGACGTATAATCTGCATTACAAGAAAAATAAAGTTTTTTAACGTATAATCCGTGGATTATAGGCAGGAAATTAGGGTACATATAAACAACTATTTCGAGGGATGTCACTCAGAAAATAACAAAAAAGAGATAATTACGTGTGAAAGAAAATGCTGACATTTTTTACAACATTTATATGTGAATTTTGTAAACTGTATTGTATTATATATAAAATAAATACATTGGGAATTTTCTTATTTTAAAATGTTTTATACAGGGTGTCTATTCCAGATCAGCAATGAATTTCCCTGACATCTCCAGGTTTTCCATACCAATAAAGAAAAATTCCAGGTATTGAGATTTATTGACAAAAAATCTTAAAAGTTGTCGATTTGTTACATAATTTTTTGCAAAAATGTACAAATCTTTGAGCTTTTTACATGCTCAACATTTTGCAAATACACACTGTTAGCATTAGGCTTTATCCGTTTTGTCAAATCAGGATGAAATTCTTTATCAAATCAGTCACAGTTAAATACAGATTGCTTTGACATATTTTAATACAAATAATAAATATTCAATAAATTAAGCTAACAAATGTTCAGTTTTCAAACAAAAATAAGTAAACAGAGTGAAACACCCAATCAATCCTACAACCTTCAGTAGAAAGTTTCAGTGAAACAGAGACAGTAAATCTCCAAGTTACAACTGAAAGGGGGTAGGTAGATCAAATGGTTTGCAAGAGAGGTTGAAATATTCTTTACAGTACTTATGAAGAGCAAAGTTTGATTTTAATGCTGTTTCAATTTCAAATCCTTAATTTTGAAAGGAACATTTTCCTTTTTTTTTTTTTTTTTTTTTTTGAAAGCTTAAATTTTCTAACTTTTCTCAGAATTAAATATCCCTGACTTTTCCTCAGAAATGGTAAATTTCCCTGACTTTTCCAGTCCATATAAATTTTCCTGACTTTTCCAGGAAGCTAGACACCCTGTTTATAGTATTATCTGTAATAAATATTGTATTTTAAATAGTTGAGTTGAAAAATATGACTACCTGTACGGTTTTATACCACAGTAGCGTTCTTATCACCCAAATAAATATGCAAGAAATATGGAGAGAATTTATTTTCTTTTACACTTTAGATTTTAATAGAATAAATTCTGTCAGTCATACTGTGGATGGAGAGAAATCGGACACTGCAATACTTGTTGCAACTTTTGTTGGCAAAAAAAAATCTTTTTTTATCCCTATGGAAGAAAAAAACTCCACATTTCATGACTGACTAAGAAAAATTACGACTGATTGCTGAATTTCATGATTTTTTTTAAAATGCAACCTCTTGACAAAATTTGGGATTTTCCCATCAATTGTTCGACAAAATTTGGGATTTTTTCCCTGAAACCATTGGACGAAAACCACGATTGTTTCCTCAACTGATTGGCGAAATTTGCGATTTTATTTCCACGATGCTTCACTAAATTCACAATTATTTTCTACAATTATTCGACGAAATTGTCAACCTTTTTTTCTGCACTTGTTTGACAAAATTAGAGATTTTTTTTGTGTGGACCAATTGACAAAAATGATTTTTTTTCAACAACCGATTGATGACATTTGTGATTTTTTGACAAAATTAGTGATTTCCCCCCCATGGTCGTTTGAAGAAATTCAATTTATTTCTGTGATGGTTCGATGAAATTCTTGATTTTTTCCCCTGTGATTGTTTGATGAAATTCTTGATTCCCTCCCCCCCCCCCCCCCCCCCCAACGTTACAGACTGACTAAATTTACGATTTTATTCCGTGACCTCTTGACGAAATTAGCTATTTTTTTTCCTGCGATTGTCCAATGAAATTCCTGATTTTTCCCTGCGACCGTTTGACAAAATTTTCCCTTTCTTTTTTTCTTGCAGAAAATTGTAGTTTTAGACCGATTTTCGCAGCATTGTAGTTTTTAGCTCCAAATTGTTTTAACTACAATTTTTTTGTAGCAGTTGGCAGCTCTGCAGAAGCTCTGTTACCTGATGTAATCAGCATAAGGATTTTTATGATTTAATTTAATTCAACAAGAATTAAGAATGTGAAAAAGTGGTTACTAAGCTAAAAGGGTTTATAGGCCACTGACTAAAACTTTCAATTTTCAAGTTTACAGTATGCCATGTAAATTTAAATCATGCAGGTTAAACCCACATACTACTCATATTTGGCAACAAACCTGTCTGCCACATGCAGGTATCTCAACCACAGAAAAAAAAAGAAGGGAGGAGGGGGGGGGAGGTGTCTCATTCCAGTGTTACATAAACATCAATGTGAACTTAGAGCAACTTATAGAACACATAACTGTTTCCATAGAGAAATAGATTTATGATATTTCTCCTTATAATCAAACTTCAACAAGAGAAAAATTTATAAAAATTCAAATAATCTATATTTTTTGACAATTCTTATTTTAAATTTTGAGTAAATCCTATGGCTATACTATAAAACAATGCCTATTAGATTTTTAAGATATTATAAGAACATAAATATGTTTATAACTTTCTGTACTTTAATAATTTAACTTTATATAAAGAAGGGAAATGCAAATTCTTTTTATTTATATTTTGATACATATAGATATACCTTACATGTTATTGTAATGTACCTTACATGTACATCTTAGTTATTACCCAAAGAACTGTACTTAAAAAAGGAACAAATAAGCTAATATACAATATAGGGTGAACATAAACGTCTTTCCCTGATTACGAAATATTAGCACAAAATCATTGAAAATAATAATGTAATCTTTGCATGGCACCCCCCCCCCCCCACTTTTTTTTTTTTTAAATTGTGAAGCAGATTGCACAACAAGTTCATAAACACAGTGAACTCAACTGATTTGGATAAAAATGAATGAAATGGGTATCAATTGACAGTAGTGCTCATAGAGTTTAGAAAGTGTGATTGTGTTTATTTTGCAAATTATTTGGTGAAGAGAAATGCAATCATAGTTACAGGAAAGCCCTCAGAAGCCAAGGCTAATTTAGGTTGTTGAATAAAATTTTCTGGAACAAAAATTTTGTAACAGACTATGAAACGAAGGAGGAATACACCCAGAAAAGTTTTAATATCACATATTATTATTAGCTATTAAAATTTATTAAAATTCTCATACATTATTATTATTACCTCACAGGTTAACATTTTATATGAAGTTAGAGTTGAAATAACACTCACTATTAAAAAAAATTCAAACTTGACAGAAAGTAACTTAAGCTATGAACATCTCAAGAACAACTAAAGAAACACATGTGTTTCCACTTCTGCAAAATAAAACTTCGCATTCCCTAGCATTTTTCAAGATGCTCTTTCAAATGAGCCTACTTAAAAAAAAAAATTCATCCAAACCGGTTAAGTAAGAAAGACATGCTTACCCTGTACTTAACAAAATGGACAATTTTAGAAAGAGTTAAAACTCTAAGCATGTAAAATCTAAAAAAACTTTTTAAATGTTTTATGCATTACAGGATTAATGATAATGCATACACATAGACATGTATTTAAAAAAAGTTAAAAATAACTTCAGTGTCAAAAATAAACAAATATAATAAAAACAATATTTATGTAATTTAAGTGAATTAGAAATGCAATACTTTTATGTTCGTTGAGCTGATAAATTGCCAAATATTTTTCTTATCGCTAACATTCATATTGCAGTCATTTGATTTAAAATATAAACATTTCACTCATCTTATTTTAAATATATAGCCTTCTTTTATACTCATTTCAATTAAAATACAAAAGTGAAGGAAAAAAATAATAAGATCAACAAAATAACCAACTTCAAAACATTGCAATTTACAAAAAAATAATAATAAAAGCTGCTATTGGTGAAATTTACGGCCTCATCCAGCTAACACAAAAGAGCCTTCTAATGCAGCCAACAGATGGCATTTCAGTCAATGTAAACATTTTGAATTTTTTTTTTTAAATGTCATACCTTTACTGTGTTTTTTTTTTCTACCTTTTGAAGAATGTAGTACCATGGGCTGCCAAACAAGGGCAGACAATCACAATGTCATACATTTTTAGACCCACAATTACAAGAATTTTAAAGAGTGTGCTATATACAATTTAACATAACAAAAAAAAGTATAATTCAGATATTTGTAATCAAAAACTAAAACAGATTAAACAGTTTTACAATAAAATATGTTTGTGAGTGAAAAAATATACAACTGAAAAAGAAAAGTTTAATGTATGTCTATAATATTAAAAAATATTATATATGTATTCATCTTTACTTGTATTGTAGGATAAGTCTTGTGCTTTTCTGTACTATTAACGCCTCTAATACAGCCAGCAGATCTGCCTTCACACTTGTATCGAAATCTGGCCCCATCAGACATGGGCTGCTCTATAATTTCAACATATATATTGTTGGCTCCATTGATTACAGGTGGACAAATATTTGATACATTAGTGTGTTGATACAGTCTACCTATAATTGAAAAAAAGAAATAATAATAATAGCATATTGCATGCTTTTTATTTATATTACTATTAAGATATTGAGTTCCAAATTTATTAAATACACCAGGGCCTGAACTCAGAGTAGGATGGCAGCATTCACAAAAACATTCTTGGGAATTTTTTTATTATTTTTAAACAAAGATAAAATATGAAGATTAGTGAGAGCAGCAATACAATGATCACTAAGAAATTTAGATTATAACAACTAGGTCAATAATTAAGGACTCATAACACTGGCTTAAAAATTTCTGAATGGTTGGCAAATTATTTTGATGATAATTAGCTATGTGTTAATCAGGGTTTGTGAATTTTTTGATTAAAAAAAAAATCAAAACAATCAGATTTAAAAAAAAAAAAAACCTCACACAATTATATTATTTTATAGGATTTTTCTTTTAATTTATAAAATAAAAATTATACACACAGATGCTATAAGTATTGCCAATATACATTAATATTATTACAAAATTTACATAAATGATTAAAATGTAAGATTTCAGGCTATCAAAATATTTTATTACACAAAATGCATGGAATACTACAAATCAGATGTCAAAAATCAATTTAACCTTAAGTATTTTAGTTAAAATAAAAATAACTGCAGCAAATAAAAATTGTAATCAGTTTTGGAAGTAAATTAAGATGTTAACTTTACTTTTTTTGTTAAAGTGCTGGTACAGAAAAATGAGTTTAGCAGCTTTATCAGTTTCTAAGCGATTCCTAATTTTCGAATGTATCAAACCAAAAGCAGAAAACAATCATTCTACTGGAGTAAATGAAGCTATTGCAGTAAAAAGCTGGCTGATCATGAATGCTATAAGTTTTTTAGTATAATCCTTTTCAATAACTGTAAAACGTGTCTTCCACCATTCTAAAGGGCCGAGTTCTTTCACTATATTAGATTCAAACAAGAATTTACTGAATGGTTCAGATTTTGCTTCAAACTTTAATATAATAGACACCACCCAAGTAGTCACTTTAGCAAACAATACTGCTAACTTTTTCTCAGAGCTTGTTAATTTCTTTCCTGCATAACAGGGAGGCAAAAGATAGTATAAAAAATGTGTTGAGATTCAATGCTTGCTTGTAACGAGCATCGAAAGCATTTACACATACTTCATTAAGTGCTATTTTTTCTCCAAATCTTTCCATAAATTAACTGCATTGGAATATTGAACCATTTACTATTTACATGTGCACAAAGATGTAATGAGATCTCTACATAAATATCAATAAAAATACTTTTGAATAACCTGTATTTATTTATTCTAACATTTTCCACATCTTCGCAGAAAGTATCCATGTTTTTGTATTAAAAAATTAGTTATTTTTTAATAGGTAAATATATACATTAATTTTTTTAAACATTTTTCTGCTAAGATTTTCTATTTTTAAATTAGGATTTTTATATTAAAGTGTGATATTTGATTTAAAATAAAATTCAAAATTTTTAGTTCTGTCTTTCTCACTTTTTAATTTACAGTGTATTTTTGCCAAAACATAATTTAATATTACAAAATATCTTGATCTAAATTTGAAATATTTTTTTTTTTTTGAAAAAGTTGATTTAAATCAATGATTAAAAAAAAATCAGTTGGCTTTTAATGATGATTAAAATTAAGCTGTTTTAAATCGACAAACCCTGGTGTTAATTTAAATAAATGCAGAGTTAAAGATAATTTTCTCTTCCCCTCAAACAATTTTAAACCTTACCATTAGCAAATGTTGGTAGGAAGAGATTGCTTCCTAGGAAAAAAATTCAAATCCTGATTTACAATTCATAAAAAAAGAAGTAATATATACAGCAATCAATAAAATGTATCATTTTTGCATTTCAATAATCCACAATCTCTTGCAGTGTACTTCAAGACAATTTTCGAGCAAGGAAAGTGACAGTTTGAATGTGGTTATTCTTAATGCTTGACCACTATCTAATGCAACCTTGTCTAAAGATAAAATTTTCTACTAGTCACCATGGCTGATAGAGCATATTTTTTACCAGCCATTTAAAAACCTTACAGGCCAATTAAAAATAAAGAAGATGAAATGTTTTTAATACAATAGAAAAACACTATGAAATTTAATGATTCTTAATGTATTTAAATTTAATCTTAGTAACACATTTCTTATTATGTATGACTTTTTTTTTCTCATATTTTGTATTTTCTTACCAACCACAAAGTTATAGCTATACCTAATTTATACTAATCAATGGACCTGCTGTATCTTCTTGATTTGATGAACAAAAAGCTGTTTTAATTCTGCTAATTGCTACAAATTTTCAATCAAACATAGCTGTGTCTAACAGCATATCCACAATTACCAACATGTCTATTTTGAAAACTATACATAATTTTAACATAGACCTAAAGGTCACTTGCCATTTCATTTACTGTGGGTAGCTTTAAAGTGTTACCAACCAGAAAAACATTTTTATTTGCTACTTCGCAAGTTTCAAAATGTGGTTCATAGATTACTCCAATAAGAGTGTTAAATTACTATGTCATACTTTTCCTACAAGTTGCAGCATCTAAATATTTCACTGTTATCTCTTGCTAATGGTGGCTTAGTCTTGATATCTCCAAATCATATACTTGATCATTCAGCTACATTAACTTTTTTTTTAAACTTCCATGTTTATTATGAAATTATTTCTCAAATAAAACAACATGGTCAAAATATACTTACCAAGGCATCCTGACCTTGCTAAATTCTGACTTCTACCATGTTCTGAAGGCGTTTGTTGCATCATAGAATCCATAATCATCTAGAATAATAAAATCCTATCATAACGCATATCAAATAAGGAATAAGGCATATCAAATAATATGGAACTATGTAAAATTTTGAAAATTATTTGTAAACAGGAATACACAATAAGCATGTTCTAGACAAAAATGAAAGATAATTTTAACAACCATATTGCAGCTAATGACACATTTTATAGTCATGATAAAAATGATCTTTTCTTTTGAGAATGATGTCATTCTCACCACCAGAACTACTATTCTGACGATTAGGTTATCATTTAACATATTAGCTTGAGCCAATATATAAATGCCAATAACTTTCTTTTCTTTTTTCTTTTTGTGTGTTTGCCAAAGCTAATTCAAGAAGGCTAGTTTTGGAGGTATAGTTGCAATTGATAAAAATGTTTCAAATGTTGTTATTCATCGTCTGAAAATTCATGATATCAAAATAGTTATATTTGTATAAGTGATTAAATTTAAATTTTTATACAATCCCTGGATTTCACAAAAGCCTTTTCCATGCTCTAACAAGTAAAACAGTAAGAATTTCACTTTTGTACAACCAAAACTTACTGAATTGTGATGTTTTGAATTTTATGAATCTTCAGCTTTTTCAGGCAATAAAAACAGAAAAATGCATTTTAAATTACACCTACCACATCTCTTTATGGCCAGTCCTGCAAACAGTTTACACAGGATGGTCACAAATATCTGATTTTAAAATTCCCTTAAACAGGGCTGCCACTGCCTAATGACACTGAAAATAGTAGCTTTAGTAGCCTACAAAGAAAGAAATAGTAGCCAAAATAGTAGCATTTGTACAAAAATAGTAGCCAAAATAGTCGCATACTTACCTAAAAAAAGAACAATATTAAAAAGTTTCCATAATAACTGAAGGGTCTTTATGAATGTCCACATCTTATTTCAGTGTTTATGTTTCTGCCCAAGTCACTTTTTATACTTTTATTATAAAAAAAATACACATTTCTATAAAAATGAAAAAATGCTACGAATTGTGTAAACAGTTCTGAACTCTCCTTAATAAATATAGACGCCAACATTGTAAAAACTACATCAGGAGTAAAATAGTTACATTTCAGGAGTTTTGGACATCCATCAGGAGTAAAATTTAAGCAATTCAGGAGTCATACGAGTGTTTTGAAGATATACTTTTTTAATAGTTCGGCGTCATTTCGAAGATCAATAATGATAAATAAACTAATTTTGCAAAATTTTTGTGAAAATGAACTTGGTAAACAAAATAAAGAATAAAATAAGAGTCCTCAGCTTTGAAAGATAAACTAGGAATCTGTGAAGGAAAATTGATTCCACGGGGTTTTGAAGTTTTTTCTGAATGTATGAAAAAAAAAAATATTCTGAAAAAAAATTCGCCGTTTTTTTAAAATCTTTTGACCAAATTTGCCGTTTTTTCAAGATCCTTCGACGAAATTTACCGTTTTTTCGAGATCCTTCGACAAAATTTGCCGTTTTTTGGCGATCTTTCAACAAAATTTGCCGTTTTTTCGAGATCCTTCGACGAAATTTACCGTTTTTTCGAGATCCTTCGACAAAATTTACCGTTTTTTCGAGATCCTTCGACAAAATTTGCCGTTTTTTGGCGATCTTTCGACGAAATTTGCCGTTTTTTCGCGATCCTTCGACAAAATTAGCCGTTTTTTCGCAATCCGATGACGAAATTTGCCGTTTCTTCGAGATCCTTCGACAAAATTTGCCGTTTTTTGGCGATCTTTCAACAAAATTTGCCGTTTTTTCGAGATCCTTCGACGAAATTTACCGTTTTTTCGAGATCCTTCGACAAAATTTGCCGTTTTTTGGCGATCTTTCAACAAAATTTGCCGTTTTTTCGAGATCCTTCGACGAAATTTACCGTTTTTTCGAGATCCTTCGACAAAATTTACCGTTTTTTCGAGATCCTTCGACAAAATTTGCCGTTTTTTGGCGATCTTTCGACGAAATTTGCCGTTTTTTCGTGATCCTTCGACAAAATTAGCCGTTTTTTCGCAATCCGATGACGAAATTTGCCGTTTCTTCGACGAAATTGGACGTTTTTCCGTTATCCTTCGATGAAATTAGCAGTTTTTTCCACGATCCTTTGACAAAGTTGGCGTTTTCTCCGTGGCCCTTCGGCGAAATTCGCATTTTTCCGTGATTTCGCCGAAAAATTCGCCGAATTTCCGCCGAAAATGCAGTTTTTTTTACGGCCTTTTGACGAAATTCACGTGTTTTCACGGTCCTTTGACTAAATTTGCGTTTTTTTCGCAATCTGTCAACGAAATTAGCCATTTTCCGCGATCTTTTAATGAATTAATTTCGCGTTTTTTCACGATCATTCAACGAAATTCCCCGTTTTTTTACGATTCTTTGACGAAGTTTGCCGTTTTTCGTGATGCTTCGACAGAATTCGCCATTTTTTAACGATCCTTTGACGAAGTTTGCCGTTTTTCGCAATCCTTCGACGAAGTTTGCCGTTTTTTTCGCGATCCTACGGCGAAATTTGCCGTTTTTTCGGATTATTCGACAAAATGATTTCGCGATTCTTCGAAGAATTTACGCGTGTAAAAATTGCACGTCGCGTAAGAACTATTTTTTTGCGTCCCAATTCCAATTTTTCGCGTAATTTACGCGCTATAGCGCGTCCGCGGCATCGCTGTAAAAGACGCAATTTCCGTATTTTCAACGTTATTTCCGTACTACCGTATTTTACCACGCATTTCCGGAGTTGTTGGCATCTATGTATACTAGACACCAAGCTTTTCTGGGCTCCAAAACCACCTACCACCAAACGTGATTTCCACCTACTAAGCCAAACTAGTTTTTCTCCGACCAAAATCTGCTTGGAATTTCCGTATTCCTGCCGAAACTTGAACATTCCCTGGAATTCAGAAACGATCCCATCAGCACAGTACCTGCCTCCCCTAATTTGCAAATAGAAGCAACCGCTTGCGTACGTACGGATGGAGGAAACAGCGAGGCAGGTGACCGAGTGCGTTTGGGAAGATGACTTTACAGGCGCTTTGAGGGAGAAAAAAAAGATCGATTCTTCACTAAAAATAGTCGCTGGAACCTGAAAAAAGTCGCCTTTTTTTGCGTTTTAGTTGAAATAGTCGCTTTTTAATGGTTTTTGGCCTATAATAGTCGCATACCTGCCAACATGTCTATTCAGAAAACCTTACAATTTTTCTGACGTACTTCATTGTGCATCTTTAAACATATTTATGTGGTAAAAGGTATTTATGAAGGCGTCTAATAAGGTATAAGATTTGATACAAAATTTACTGATAACTACAAAAATATTAAATAATAAAAATAACACAAATATTATTAGCACTGATAATTCTTTTTTGATATACGTTAAATAGGCTGATTTGGCTTTACCCAACAATTCTTTGTCATACATTTCTCCATAGTGATCGTGTTGCATGCTTTTAATTATTAAAATCTTTAGTACTTTTATGTTAGCCGGGCACCAGTGATTGCCAAATTTTTTTTTTAATCTCACAAAGCATTTTTTTTTTCGACAATCTTTTAACATTAGCTATTATAAAAAATAATAAATATTTTAACGCTGCAGTATAATGTCTTAAAAAAATTACTTAAAAATAGCTAAAATATAATCATGATAAAATACGTAAACACAAACACATCAATACAAATAACAAAATCTCAAGAATTGAATTAAAATCAAAATTAAAATCATTGAATTCAAATTATTTGAATTGAAAGGGTTACAATTCAAATGATGCCAACTGAAACAAGATTTGGCACTGGTGCACAAGTAACATAAAAGTTCCAAATATTTTATAAATAAATAAAAAAAAATCAAATAAATTTCTAATAAAAAAAGTGTCAAAACTTCAATTTTAGCTTTGCTGCGGGAAATTTTTAAAATACACAGCATGACTAAACATTCTGTGGCATATAATAACGTGTTGTGAATTACTATTTGATTGCTGTGACGTACTATATTAATAATCACACTCCTCATCTTTGTAACATAAATGCAATGTGTGCATCAGTTTTATTTGTTTACTCATGTAACAAACGCAATGTGTGCTTCAGTTTTATTTTTTTACTCAATAAGTAACATATTTGAAGAATCATTTCAAGTTTTATCAAAAAACCTTACAATCTTACCTGTTGCCCTTACAACCTTACAATTGGACCTAAATCCTTACACTGTAAGGATAAACCTTACAAGTTGGCAGGTATGTAGTCGCCATAGTCGCCTGATGCTGAAAATAGTCGCTTTTAGTCGCAAATGGCAGCCCTGCTTAAATATTTCCAGGTCAGCATTAAAATAAGGAAATTTTCACAGATAATTCTCTTTGCAACACTATTCTGATACACACACATACAGTTATTATTCAGTAAAAGTGGATAGTAAAAAAAAAAAAAAAAAAAAAAAAAATCACACTATCAGATATTTAAGGAATAATATAAATAAATTATTAAATATCAATTTATTCTACTTTTCTTGGAAGGTGATACTTACATCAAAATTACCTGATAATTCCAGGTTAATGCTAAAATTTTCCTAATAATAAATATTTTGCAGTACATTGCAACCACAAATATATCAAAATAAGTTATATTTGTATAAGTGATTAAATTAAAATTTTTATACAATCCCTGGATTTCACAAAAGCCTTTTCCATGCTCTAACAAGTAAAACAGTAAGAATTTCACTTTTGTACAATCAAAACTTACTGAATTGTGATGTTTTGAATTTTATGTAAAAGAAAGTTTCACTCTGTGCATCTGTGTGTGTTTGTCTGCGATGGCTAGGAAAATCTAGTGCACCTATACGTCTGAAAATTTAGGTGTGTCCAAGACCTCTCCTGATGCACCTGAGACTCAGAATTTTAATATTTCAATTATTTACTGAAATATTAATAATATAAGTCCACAAAGAGTTCTCATCAAAAATATGCTTTTTATGTTCAGTAGGTTGGTTGTATAAAGTTTTTGCGAGAAGTCATTAAATAAATCAAGGTATGAGATCATTGCCATTGCAAGTCGAGTGTTTAAAATTGATGGATCAGATGTTATATGACATGTAGACAATCAACTTAATTATTAACAATTGCCAAATGCTAAAAATTTAATTTTAAAGGATTTTATCGACTTAATGAATGATAATTAGCTGGGTTTAAGGTTTTTTTTTTTACATAACATTTATTAGTATGATTGATAGAGTTTATGAATACAGAAAACTTTATTTAACAGATTATTTGTTATATTTGTGAAGAGGGGGGGGGGGGGGGGGGTAAACAACTTTTTTTAAATATCACATTTTTATATCTTTATTATTAAATCCAAATCTACTGCTCTGATTTCAACAGAACTAATTGCATTTAACATTTTTAGCTTCATTTGTAGTGTTTAATTGCTGTTTTATATAGAGAACTCGGTACTTTTCCGTTATACGGACACCAATGTCGCCAAGCATATATTTACATACATTATGCATTAGCATACGTTTTGTGGCATGGTGTCCGTATAACGCAATAGTACCGAGAATACCGCTATTTTAGAATAACAGTTTTCGTAAAAATTAAATTTATGTTCCTAATATTGAATTTTTAAGCAGACAAGCAGATGTAAAGAGAATAATCAATTATCCACTTTTCGAAAAAAATTAAGAGCTGAAAGTTATTTTTATAGATAAGAATAGTTTTTAAATTAGTGTGCTGTGTACTAAAGCAAAGTACTCCATCTGTCCACCAGAAGTAAATGAAGTTCATATTTTAAAACTTATTAAAAGAGCGTTTACTTTGACAATGCTAATTAATTTAGAAAAAGAATTGCATAGGACTACTCGCAGTATTTAAGGATAATAATAAAAAAAGTGGACAAATAAAATAAGCTAATACCCAAATGTAAACAAACTTAGAAAATGTTTACTTACTCAACATCGCAAAATCAACAACCTATAAAAGTTCAATCTTTGTAGTAGCAGCTTTAATATAAAGCGGTACGGATTACAATACTAAAAATCCAAACAAACAAATATGTAAACAAAGTAAAAATATTATATCAAGCTCCTGAAACTTATAATTGTAGTCACAACATTTCACTTCTTCACACTCGCCAAGTATTGCGCAATCAGACGCAATTTTTCTTATTGATGCCATAAAAAAGTTCTTCATAAATAATATAATAAATCATGGAGGAAAAGGTAGGAGAACCCGTGACATCCATGAATCTTTGAATTTTTCAAGGGATCCAGATAGATCTTTCGCTACTTTTGAAATGATTTGAACCAATCAGAAACTTGCATTTTTGCCAAATTTTTGATCTTTTCTAAAATCTTGGAAAATACAGGTTTCCGATTGGTCAATAATATCTGGATCCCTGCCTACATGTTTGTGCAGCTAGAATTTCTGAAATGCGGTCCGGCGCGCGCATGTGCATTTGTTTACTGTTTACGCCACAGAAGTGCATCTCCTAGCAGTTAAATACCTCTTTTGTTTATATTCTTTCTTGACTGATAAACCCTAAATAACTAATGTCATTATCAAAAATCACCCTCTTCGCTTTAGCGACTTTAGCTGTGATATCTACTCTTGTTGCTAAGTTGCAGAACATTGTTCATATTAGCAATGACATAGAAGAATATCGTGATATTAAAAAAGTATTACAAGATGACACATATCCAGATGGACGGCTTCGTCATCTGATGTGGTTTTTGCAGGTATTGGAAATGTTTTATACTTTAAAATATTGCCATAAGTGGCATATTTATGTTGATTTTAAACTTTCCGAAAAAAAAAAATACATTTTCTTGTAACCATTTATTTATTGGCATTTAATATTCATCCTAATTGTAGGAATAAAGTGTATATTATTAAGTCAAAATCATGGAATATTTGACTGCATGAAAATATATGTGTCAACCAATATCTATTGGTAGTTTTTGTTTTATTCTTTCCAATCTAAATTTATGAGCATTCAGAATTATGCTGACATTATGTTCTTCTTTTCTTATTCATTTATAAATCTGCCTACCTACAACTCAGGCATGTTAGTCAAATTTATAAGATTAATAACAATAAAAAGCATTCAACCTTTTTTATAATAAAAAATACAATGGTAAAAGAAATGTATTGAAAATAAAGCTGGTTAATATTTGTGCTCTTATTGGTGCAGTGTAGCTATCAGATGTATTTGTTAACATAATATTAAAATTGCAATTTTTGTTAATATCATCTTACATGCAGTTTTCAAATGAGGCTTGTGTATTTTCCTCCCAATCATGCAGTGTATTAAACTTGTCTACTTCACAAATTCAAATTTAGTCCAGAAGTTAAACAAAATTTAACAGAGAATTATCCCTGCAGGTTATTTATATTTCATTAAAATTTATTGTTTTCTGCAAGATTTTAGCAAAATGTATAGCAGACCGTGGTATGAAACATTGAAACTTTAAGTTTCAGAAATTGCCAAATTCTGTTAAAATCTGATTGATTGCATTTTCCAAGAAATTGATTGAAATATGACATTGTCAAACTGTATTTTGAATGTTGGGTACATCTTTCAACTTGCACCCGTGTCGTGCAAGGAACTCAGTGTGTCAAAAGTTGGTGTTACAGAGTTGCAAAAAAGCTGGCTAAAATTTTAAAAAGCCATGCTGGTGGCTTTTATTGGTTTTAACTGGCTTTATTTGGCCAAAATTGGCTTTTATGTATAAAATGCTTCAATGTATGCAAAGCATTTTAATTATAAATTGCATATCTTAAAGCATTTTTTAAAATTATACAGATTTGAGATCTTCCATCTACAGAACTTGCTTGACTACTATTTTCAAGATTGTAGAATTCTACTGTCAAAAAATATATAAATTAATGGTATGATGATAGACTTTTTCTGCGCATGAATAAACAAAGACTATGTTATGTTAAAAACTGTGATAAACAAATATCTGTTAAAAAAAGAATGTGGATCAATGGTTCAAAATTTTTTTGGCTTATAACTTCAAGGCTTTATCTAATTTTTATGTGCATTTAATATGTTATTTCTGATTGTTGTATATGTTATATCTCTTTGCATTTTCTGATTAAATAAAGAACAATCTGTTCATTCCAAACTTCCAATTATTGTAGTTTATTACATGCATCCAGGGGTCAGAAAAACTACTTTTTTATTGTAGCGAACTACAACTACAACTACTTGTTTTAAAAAGTAGCTACTACAAACTACTTTTCAAAAGTAGTCACTACTTCGCTACTTTCAGATTTTGTTAAAGGGTTCCATTTACACTAGAAGTGAAGACACGAATTAAATAATAAAGCGACCCCTCATTATATCGCGTCTGCCGGGATATAATTAAATAAATTCAACATCGAGGGCATTAAAAAAGATAACATACAAAAAAATATTGTGTTTGTCTCCAAAATGTTACTTTACACGCACATTAAATTTCGTACCAAAATTAAGAGGGACATTATAATCTAGAAAATTACAGAAAAATAACTCTAAGATGCAAATAATAAATAAATTTGTAAATCAAGAAATTCCGAATAAGAAACCGGCGTTAAAACATGACGACTTAATAATGAGTAAATAGACAAGTGTTGCCAGAAAGAAAATTAATTCATTTGGTGGATTAGTACTTGAATTTAGTAGCAAGTGCCAATGGGGAAAATCTATCACTTCATGCGATATGTTGTTATATGCTGCAGCTGAGATTCACAAATTGTTGAGCAGAGCAAAATTTGCACCAAAGAAACAAATTTAGGCAACGTGATTTGCAGAATGATACATTTCGCACCCCTGAAGTAGCGTCAGTTCTCGATACAAACTACGGATTTTTTGTATCGCGCTACACTATATTATTCAAAATGTAGCGTGCTACACTATAAACTACTGTAAAATGTAGCAACTACAGTAGTTTCGCTAGTTGTAGCGCGCTACTTCTGACCCCTGCATGCATCCCTCCAGAAAACTAAACTAAAACTATAGTATAAAAAACCATAAATAAAGAATTTTGATGCAAACAGCTTTATCCTGTGACTTTTAGGAAGGACGTTAAACTTAATACTATCTTAATTTTTTTTTTTTTTTGGCGGGGTACCTTCCAGACAATCTTCCATAGTCAGGATATGCAGACAAGGCATTTGGGCATGGTTATTGGTGGATAATTGCAAATGTGTAATGAATGTGACGTCACACCTATTCATTTTTGTCATTCAATCCCATTGTATGGCAATAGTTTCTTCCTATAGAAAGTGTTCGACAAGAAAATAGATAAGTACCAAATAATGTTTCCTTTTTGATGTGTGGTGATTTGTCATCGTTTAATTATAAATAGAATCTTTAAAATGTATTTTACATGTAGGGTTATTTATTATTGAGCTTCAAAGCACCTTCTTTGAGACTAATTTGATACATTCTTCTCAATGTATATATTATATATTTTTAGACACATTGTCTTTATAGTTGCCTTCTAGTATTGTATTTGATAATATTTTAATTGAAGTTTAAAAACTTTTTATTAGAAGACATTTATGAGTTCATTAAAATAAATTAAACCACATTTAATGTGGATTAGCTATGAACCACCTTTTTAAAAAATAAAAGCTGACTCTTTTTAAGTGCCTAAAATCTGGCAACCCTGGAGTGTTTACCATTTGAAAAAAAAAAAAAAAAAAAAAAACTGGTATAATTTTTAGTATGTAGATGGTGCCTAAACCTAAACCATGCATAACATTTAATTATAGACATTAATACTAATTGGTTAGTACCAGTATAATTTTTGTACAATATTTTGTAGCATAATTAGTGGCTGGGGTTGTTGTCTTTTTTTTTTCTTTTGTACACTTCTTTGTTATAGCGGCCCCTGATTATAAATCGATAAGTGATAGAGGTATATGACCAAATCAGGTTGTAAAATCTTGTCACATGGTTTGCAGTCCTAAGGAACAATCCTTGTGATGCTCTATTATAAACCACTGGATTTTCAAAGAATTAAAAGCTGTAACTTGCTTTGATCACACAAGCACTTTACTCTGAACCATAGGTACAATTTTGTTGATCTAACAACGGGTGTTCACATGCAAAATGTTGAAGAATGTGGGGTTCTGCTAAGTGGCGCAATACAAACCAAGACACAGCTCAACATCACCTTGAATAATATCTTACAAGCTTTATGTGCAAAAAATACCTTGGGAAACAAGTTTTAGATGAATTATTGAAATCAATTTTGGAAATATGGCCTATAATGCAAGACATGAATTCAAAAAGTTATTATTCTTGTGAAGTGAAGCATTGGAAGAAATTATTAGGAAACATTGGGATTAATTAGTTATGAAACATCGTAATCTATTCTTATTAACATATTATGTTATTTAAATGCTGTAAGCTATGGTATTTATTTTTTATCACTATAAATGCATATTATACTATGTCACCATTTCATGAGCTTGGCTAAGACCTAGGCGAAATTGACTGCAACCTTGGCGTAGTCATATTTGTGGGCAGGGTTGCAAAAAAGCTGGCTAAAATTAATAAAAGCCCTGCCAGCGGCTTCTATTGGTTTTATCCGGCTTTTTTTTTTTGGCCGAAATTGGCTTCTATACAGTGAAGCATTTTATTTATAAATTGTAGATTTTTAAATGTTTTTTAACTAATTTAAAAGACATTTTATTGAGTTAGAATCTTAGAACTATTTGTTCTATTTATTAATAAGTAACCTAATTTCTCAATAATGAAGACATTAATGTTGGAATAACAGATGGATGACTAGTGATTTGAGTCAGAATTGCAAATATGTTATCTAAATTTAAAAAAGGCTTACTAATTGCTTAACTATTGCTATATTTTTGTAAATAAAAGCTTTTTTTCAATTAATTTACACCTTTTTTTAGTTTTACTGCTTTAAATAATTAAATAGGACAATAGTTGTTTAATTACATATTTTATTAATCAACCAATTTTAAGGGCTATTGACCCACTAGTAGAAACTATGCAGCATGACATATTGCAGCAAAGCATAGTGGGCACTGCAGACTTTAGACTTGAAGATTAATCTAATAGCTTAAAAAAATGCTAAATTTCACTTTGTCTCTAGATTACTGTAATCTTCTTACTGTATTTTCATTATAGATGCAAAATTTGCTTATTTTATGGGTTACTATTATTTCTTATAGTGGTAGACATTGTTGTGTCATAGATAAATAATTTTGCTTTGCTGCAGATTGACACACACACACACACACACAAAAGAAAATAAAAAAAAATCAGTTACTGGGGTTATTGATATGCAAATGCAAGTTTTATTTTTTTCTCACAAATATTTAAAATCATACATAAAGCCATTTAATAAAAACATTATTTTTCACTGTTAAAAAGTGTAATATGAATAACATATGCACGAAGAAAATAGCAACAAGCTTTTCAAACTTTTATTTCAACAAGTTTTATTTTGAGAATTTTTTTAAAAAATTGTTCTCTCTTTTTTATACACTTACATCTACTAAAATCTCCTCAAATATTATGTATTCTTCCTAATTTCTCTTTCAACGTTGATCATTCTATGATTTAATCTCATCATATGGACATTTGGAATGAGTTTATGTAATTTCTTAGTAGAATTTTTTTTTTTTAAAAGATATTTTTATGCGTTATTAGAATACTGATTAGTGATTACTAACTAAATATGGATACTCTCAAGAATTATACATGCTAATTTCATTTATTAAATATATAAATTATTAAGTTTCAATCAATTTTAAAAGTAAATAGCAGTATGTAAGAATTTTTAATTTTTGATGGTGATGTTTTATTATTGTTGAATTAAATATAATCTTTAAAATGTATAGTATATTTCAAGCTAAGTAATAGAGAATTTCAAAACGCCACCTTGCAGTCTAATTTAATATATTCTTTTCAATGTGTATATAATTTTCTTTGAGACATATAGCCTCCATTGTTGCCTTCTAGCAGTTATAAAGACTTGTTTATTAGATAAAGTTTAATAGGAGTTTATAATTTTTTTAAGTAGGAAACATTTATTATGCATTAATAATAAATTAATGTGAATTAGCTGTAAACCACCTTTTTTTTTTTTTTTTTTTTTTTATAAAAGCCAGCTTTTTTTAAGTGGTTAAAACCAAAAAAGGCCAGCCGGCTTTTTTTAGACTGCCTAAAACAGGCAGACCTGATTGTGGGGGCCATTATAACAAGGAAGTACCCTCTTTTCCCCCACAACTGTGTCCCCCACATAAATACTTCTTTTGTTAAAAAAAGTTTTTTATTGTTATTTATTTTAGCAAGTTTTTATGTATGACACTATATAAATTATATTTATTTTTTAGATATCTGATCTTCATCTTAGTATTTACTATGAATATGGTTCAAGTTCTGATCTTAAAGTATTTTGTAATGAAACTGTGTCTGTGATAAAACCAGCTGTTGTTCTAGCCACAGGTATCAGTTTAAAAATATAATTAGATTTTTACTAACTTAATTTTCTTCAAACTGTTTCGCTGTAGGGAGACTGGTACACAGTGGACAACTTTTTCAGTTTAAATTTTTTTCTGATTAACGGACAGACTGATCTGCCTAAAAATATTTTTAGTATTCCTTAAACCTTTTTACATTCTTCAGAATTTTCCCAGAACATAGTTTTCAATACATTTTTCAAAAAATATTTTTATGTACCTGTAAAGCGGACCAGTGTGTCTTGGAAGTGGGACACAGTGGACTGCTATAATGTATTATCTGAAATGCAATATAAATCTATATTTCATTAATATAATTCTTCCTTATTTCCTCTTTAGCTCCAAAATAACATAAAAATACAAATTTGCAAGTAACATTTTCAAAGATAAGAAATACAAAACAAAACAAACAAATGATTATATTTTGAAAATAATAACAGATTAATATACAGGAATGACAGCAAATAACTTGCAGTTATTAATTAAACACACACAAAAAAAAAAAAATCAGCACACTTTAAAATTTATGAATGAAATTCCAAAATACCTATGAGTAAGATTGAGCCTAGAATTTTCCTGAAATACTTTTAGGTCTGAGCAACATTACAAAATCACTGACATCAACAACAGATTCATCTACAGTTTCTGGAAAAATAACTGATTTCCATTCAATTTGCGTCTCATGAATCTTACTTGACTAGAATCATCACCAATTAGGCTACATTTATAGTTTTCAAAGGCAGTAAACAAAAAGCCAAATATTTCTTACTATGTTAAATAAATTGTTATTTTTCTTTGTTTACTTTATTTTACAGATAAATAACTACTTTAAAACAACATTTCTTTATAGAAAATACACAATTATCAATATATTTTGAACATTTTACACTACAGGAGCAGAGTGGATTGAGGACCACTGTGCCCCATGTTGAAGTTCAATAAATAATCATTTTAATATTGTTTATAGCTTTCTTTTAAACATATTAACTTTAAAGTTAAATAAAATCATATATCTTACCTTTGAAAAATAGCTGGTTTATCTTATTTATCTACAACCTTTAATTACTAAAAAAAGAAAAATATCATCATGAAAAATTTTACTTTTAGAAGGTCAAAACAACCAATCGGGATAAAATGGTTCACTCTGAGCTAAACATGTGCTCTGAAGGCTATAAATAATCAATCCAGTGCTATTCAAATCCTAATATCAACATATAACAATATATTTAACCCTAATCAATCTAGTCTATTAGGATAGAAGAGAAGTTTAAACAATTTTTAAATAAATAAAATATTAAGGGGTGGGCCACTGTGCACATAGGTCCAATGTACACCAGTCTTCCCTATTCTAAAGAAAGTAACTAATGTCCAGCTAAAGACAAGTGATTATGACAATCAGAGTTGAGGGGTGTTCAGTGGCGTAGCTACGTTTTTTGGCGCCCGGGGCAAAAAGAAATTCTGCGCCCCCCTCCCCCTCCCCCTCCTCTAAATTAAAAAAGTCCTTCCGGCCTGTACCGGGAGGAAAAGGTAGCTTTCCTATATCTTCGTTTTAAAATTTTAGCTAATGTTACACGAAAACAGCAAGCTAAAATGCAAAGAAACGTTTACAAAAGATTCGTTAATACTGAATTTGAATAAGAAATTCTCCAAATTATTGAGCAATAGCCAAATTGGCTTCATTTATGAAGACTTATTTTGGTCCCAAATTTGGCGATATTTCACCAAATGTCACCAATTTGTGCGAGAATTTGGCGCTAACGGATATGAATATATAGTTTTATGCGTATGATTGGGAAAATTATTACAACAATGAAAGAAAATAATTTGCGAGTAATCGCGTTAATGTGCTGTTTTGTTTCAAAATGTCAGCCACCCTAGAATTTCAAACTGCTCTATCTCAGCCATTTTTTAAGATAGAGGTAAACCAAAAAATGCTCTGGAATCCTTGTATCAAGGCCTAATGGACCCTATTCCCACTGACGTCAAAGTCACGTGCTTTGGGGAAACATTGCCGATATTGTTGTCCTTAATTATGCAACGACTCGTTTGCAACTCAAGCCTGCATGCCATAGAGCAGCAACGGACCAGATTTTCGTGATGTTGAGTCACGTGCTTTGGGGAAACATTTCGGAAATCGTAGCCTCGAACCCAAACGGAGAATAGGGTCCATACGTAATTAAAAAATAAATTTGAATTTTTATTTTTTTTCTATATTTATTTTAGTTTTAAATTTTTAAATGGCCGCCATCTTGAAACAAAATGGCGGACCAAGCTGGCCAACGAACTCGGTCGAGACATTAGTGACCTTAATACACACAATTAGTTTCATCAAAATCGATTCATAAATACGGGCGTTATCGTATGACATAGGTCAGATATATATATATATATATATATATATATATAAATCAACATTTGAACGGAGGGTGGTTTTGGGGTGTGGGGGTCATGATCAGTGAAAATATATCGAAATTTTTCGGAACTGCTTTCCTCCGAACGGCTGCAATAGGTAGCTTTATACTTTTTTGTATTGAAAGCTACCTAAAAAATAAGGATATTATTTTTCCTTAAGAGGAAAAAAATATACTTCCGGCTTGTACCATGAGGAAAATGTAGCTTCCCTCTTCCTTGTTTTTAAGATTTTGGCTAATTTTACTCAAACACACGAAACTAAAATGCGTGCAACCCGATTACAGAAGATTCATAGTTTTCGTCAATACTGAATTTGTATATGAAATGCAAAAACTTATTTAGCTGTCGCCAAGTTGACTTCATTTATGGTGACCTACATTTATCGCCAAGATCTTTAGCCAAATACCGTCAAGCTTGACGAGAATTTGACGTTAGCATATATGACTATGTAGTTTTAAGCGCATGAGAGTTGCAACACAAATGATTACAACAATGAAAGTCAATTTACAAGAAACCACGTTTGCTAAAACTTATGAATTAAACCCGATTAAGGAAAAAAAATATGCTGCCTTGTTTCATTTACAAGGTGTGTACACTCTTTTTGATTTCCACGGAGTTCCATATGTCCTACGTAAAAAAATAGAAAATGTTTTTCAATTGACTCATTGTTTTATGTTCTTTCTTTCCTTTTTTTTTTAATCTTTTGAACAATACATAAGGTGCATTTCATAAAATTTAAAATAGGATTCTCAGCAATATAAATAAATTATTTTCTAAAAGCAAAAATGTTAAGTAAAAAGTCTTTTTTATTGTATTTTAAAATGTGTCATGACATTTTAACTAATTAACTTTTTGAAATTGTGGTTCTTGCAGTTATAGAGCAGATTTGTAAAGAAAGTATGAAAAAAAAATGTTGCATAAAGTTAAAAATTGTAGGAAAGGTGTGGTTTTAAATTTTTCTTTAAAAATTTTTCAATTAAATACTTTTAAAACAAAATTTATTTTATCTGAAGAATTACGATTTTGCTTTCTTTCAAATCATAAAATTTTCATAAAACAATTTACTAATATCAATATAAATTGCTTCTTAAACATTTACAACGGTGCACCTTGTTTGCAAATTTTAAATACCGTAAACTCTTTACATTGATTTTAACACTCTTTACCAAGATACATATCTTTGCCCATTCAGATAAAATTTGTTATTTTCTGCCTATTTTTCTTTCTTTTAATCATGATGGTTAATCCTGTTTTGAAAAACAATCTAAAAACTATTTACAAACTTTATAGGCTTGTTGTTTAAAAATAGCGGCATAACTTCCGCTGTGTCTCCGAAAATTATAATATTGTGGCTTAGTCATAAAATGTATGCAGATGATCTCTGCAATAGCATATCATACTTATAATAAATCCCGGATACAACGAGCGAGCGAGGAATTTGATTTCCAGTATAGTAAACCACCAAAAGTTTGGTATATAGTCTGCCCGTTTTTCTAGGAGCAACCCCCCCCCCCCCTCATCCTTCACCAAATTTATTCAAAGCATTCACACACATTGTCAAAATATGTGAGATAATTTCTGTTTAAAGCTCCTCTCAATTGGACGCCCCCGACTACAGAGTTCAGAGAAAAACTCCGTGGCCCTCAACATATAATCATTTTGTGCTTCCTTTCAGGTACGTAATCAAGTAAGGTACAAATTCAGTTGAGAAATCCTTAGAAACATTCACAGAAGCTCTTTCTTTCATTATTTGGTCGTATATAATAAAATATTTTACTAAAGAAAACATTCACGCACACACACAAATATTTATTGTCGAAATATGTGGGATAATTTCGGTTAAGCGTCTATCAGTTGGGCGCCCCCAACGTTTAATCATTTTGTGCCTCCTTTCAGGTACGTAATCAAGTAAGGTACAAATTCAGTTGAGAAATCCTTAGAAACATTCACAGAAGCTCTTTCTTTCATTATTTGGTCGTAATAAAATATTTTACTAAAGAAAACATTCACGCACACACAAAAATATTTATTGTCGAAATATGTGGGATAATTTCGGTTAAGCGTCTATCAGTTGGGCGCCCCCAACGTTTAATCATTTTGTGCCTCCTTTCAGGTACGTAATCAAGTAAGGTACAAATTCAGTTGAGAAATCCTTAGAAACATTCACAGAAGCTCTTTCTTTCATTATTTGGTCGTATATAATAAAATATTTTACTAAAGAAAACATTCACGCACACACACAAATATTTATTGTCGAAATATGTGGGATAATTTCGGTTAAGCGTCTATCAGTTGGGCGCCCCCAACGTTTAATCATTTTGTGCCTCCTTTCAGGTACGTAATCAAGTAAGGTACAAATTCAGTTGAGAAATCCTTAGAAACATTCACAGAAGCTCTTTCTTTCATTATTTGGTCGTAATAAAATATTTTACTAAAGAAAACATTCACGCACACACACAAATATTTATTGTCGAAATATGTGGGATAATTTCGGTTAAGCGTCTATCAGTTGGGCGCCCCCAACGTTTAATCATTTTGTGCCTCCTTTCAGGTACGTAATCAAGTAAAGTACGAATTCAGTTGAGAAATCCTTAGAAACATTCACAGAAGCTCTTTCTTTCATTATTTGGTCGTATATAATAAAATATTTTACTAAAGAAAACATTCACGCACACACACAAATATTTATTGTCGAAATATGTGGGATAATTTCGGTTAAGCGTCTATCAGTTGGGCGCCCCCAACGTTTAATCATTTTGTGCCACCTTTCAGGTACGTAATCAAGTAAGGTACAAATTCAGTTGAGAAATCCTTAGAAACATTCACAGAAGCTCTTTCTTTCATTATTTGGTCGTAATAAAATATTTTACTAAAGAAAACATTCACGCACACACACAAATATTTATTGTCGAAATATGTGGGATAATTTCGGTTAAGCGTCTATCAGTTGGGCGCCCCCAACGTTTAATCATTTTGTGCCTCCTTTCAGGTACGTAATCCTGTAAGGTACAAAGTCTGTTGAACTATTCCTAGAAACCTTATTCACAGAAGTTTTTTCTTTCATTATTTGTACATAATAAAATATTTTACTAAAGAAAATATTTACACGCACACACACAAAAGCAATTTTTATTTATTGTCGAAATATATGAGATAATTTCTGTTAATTTTTTTTCTCAATCTGGCGCCCCTTGACAGCGGCGCCCGGGGCGGATGCCCCCCTTGCCCCCCCTTAGCTACGCTACTGGGGGTGTTGTAATTCATAGAATTATAACCAGTTAGAACTTAACAGTGAAGAGATTTAAAATCTGATGCAATCATGTTAAAATTATATATATTTTAAACCTGTTCATTTATGCAAATGGAACACCTGTAAAAAAGTTTATATATATTAAATTTAAAAAACAAAATTACATAAATAGAAATAGTTATTGCTTAAATTGATACAATCACAAGTTAAATTGCATATTTTTTAATCACTAAAGCTTAAATTATACATGTGGAATGTTTAGAAAATAAATGTTTGAGAGTTTACGAATTTTCCTATTTATTTCAAAAGCATAAGAAAGATTAAAATCGATAATTCTTTGTACAGATAAAAAATATACAGAATATGTTCTTTGAAAGAAAGCCAATCATTAAACCATATACTACTACATATAATTTCATACTGTTTTTAGAAATTTCCATATTAACTTAGTAAATAATGTATGCTATTTATAATTATTTTTTTTATAATTTAAAATGACTGCTGAACACACTTTACATTCTGTAAACAGAACCATTTCTATAATTTCATTATTAGTCCATTCATTATAAATTTAAAAGATAGAAATAAATGTATTTAATTAAAAATAGTCATTCTTAAAACCATTTAATTTAGTTTTATTGATTCCTTAGATAACAATCAAGGAGTCAAGTATTATAAGTTTTCAGTACATAATATTTATGTACAGGGCTTGACAAATATGGTCGCCACTGGCGACAAAGTTTTTTCATATGGCGACCAGGTTATTTAATATGGTAATTATTTCTGTACAGAATTGTCCTAAGAAATGAGTACAAACAGCATTTTTCTTTCCCTTTGTAATTCTTATAAGATGTCTCATAGATGTTGCAAAACTACAAAATATTAAGAAACATAGAAATTATATTCAAGCAAAAACTATTTTAAACTTTTTCTATTAATTTGGCAAAAATAATTTGATAAAATGCAAATTTTAAAATAATAAATCTAATATTTTTGACTGACTTCGACAGCAAAATAAGCAAAAAATTCTTTACTTGCTTCACTATTTCATTGATGCCCCCATGATCAGATATAGATGTTGTTGCATTCAACTATTTGGACATTTGAAGCATTCGGCAATCAGCGTTTCCTGAACATGCTAATTAATTCAGACTTTAACTGTTTTTTTTTTTTATCCCAAAAGAGATACATAATTTTGATAAGTTTAATTAGAAAATCTATATTATATTATCTTTCTAAATCATGTACTTTTTTTTCTAAACTATGTAACTAATAATTCTCAGCTATACTTCTAATTGTTTTTTCTCAATTAATTCATTAAAAAAAACTAATGTGTATTTTGAAAATCAATGATGGGGAAGAAGGGGGGTAAATATTTGTTACTGGCGACTAGAATTTTTTGCTGGCTACCAGATTTTATCAAATTTGTCAAGCCCTGTTTATGTATATATTACATTAAATTCTGTCTAAGGCAGAATCGATCGGGATGGAGAAAATGTTTCATCGTAGACAGTATTATGCCTCCTTAGACATTGTTTACTGTATTGAAAATCTTTCTGTGTTAAGCAGTGTTTTGGCTTACACAGAGTCCACCTTAGACAGAGTTTACTTTATATTGTACTATTTTGTAATTTAGGTTTTGTTGAGTATTTCTAAAAATCCCAATTTTACCTAGGCAATTTTTTTTTTTTTCAGTGGTTTTTTTTTTTTTTTTTTTTTTTTTTTTTTATGGGAAAAAAATGGGTTGGGTTTAAAAAAAAAACTCCCCCCCCCCCCCCCCAACCTTTTGTCCCTCATGCAATAGAAATAGTTTCTTTCTCATTTAGAATATATGTCTGGCATTGCTTTAAATAAATTGCAAATATAGTATAACTTCTTAACACAGAATTGCCGTGTACTGAGAACAAATTAGGGAAAAAGTTCCAAGTATATTTTAATAGTAGACAAAGACCATGAAATTTTTTTATTTTAAAGAAAATTGATTCTGTTTTAACAGGTTTTACTGTATGCATTTTAGAGTTGTATAACTGGAATTTTTGTATTTATAATTAGGAATATAATGATATAGTGATTTGGCCGAATACCAAATATTCGGCCAAATAATAACCTTTTTAAAAGGAAATATATATTGTTAAAATACAGATTTAAATACTTTAAACAAACTGTTGCTTAAATGATAAAAATAGAACACAAAAAGGCTTATAAAACCCTTTTAGTTAAAATAATAAAAATAATTTGTTTATCATGTAAATCTGTGCATTCGAAACATGTTGATCATTATATTAAAAAGTTTTTATAAGCATTTTTGTGATCTACTTTTATTCACTTAAGCATTTAAATCCGTATTTTAATGATAATTAGTGATTTTATTATATGATTATGTAAGTATTTATATATTGATTTATAATTTTTGAAAATGTTAAATTGGAAATAAAGTAAAATGAAAGTTTACCTCATATTATTTGTATATTTGAAATTTTTAACAGCTTAATGTAAGTTTTGTAATGTTTGAAGCATGCTGATGCTAATTAATAAAACAAGACTTTTACTAAATCTAAATTACTAATATAACAGCTTAATTTTATCTGTAGATACATAACATGTAATTTATATACATTTTAGCTAAAATAGGAACTCATTATTATCACTGTTAAACGTACTTTTAAATTTATTTTTTATTTTAAAAAACTTATTTCAATACAAAATTTTAAGAGTTTGTATGTTATCCTTTTATACTTAGACATATCAAATTGATTTTCTATAAGCCAGGATGGTATGTTATATTTCCATTAAAATGTAAAGAATCATCTTCATTTCTACTATCCAGTCATACTTTTATCTTTTCTTGCATTCAATGTACAGTCAAACCCCGATTTAGTGCCATCTCGAAATAGCGCCAATTCCGTTTAACCGCCAATTGCGTCTATGAACAAATCTGCCAAATAGGAATTTCAATGTAATGTATCCGTTAAAGCGCCAACTCGATATACTGCCAAAAAAATGTCTAGAAATTACTGTATTTTCTTTGCATATCTTTCTTTTTTAAATTTTTTGTTAGAATTTCAAAGGACACTTCCTTTTCATGTGTCTAGATGTTTTCAAGCTCAATTCAAACTTTATTGAAAAGCAAAGAATTTATATTGTTCTCAACACCTGCCAAAATGCACCTGCTACCCATTCTACTTGTCATTGGGAGACGAAAAATAACGCGCACTGAGTGCCGAGCAAGTAAAACTTCTGATTCAGACTGGCGAGTCACGTGATCCGATCCGCTTCTGGAGCGGGGAGAAAACAAGGCATGGCACGCCATTGGCTGAAAGGGTCTCTCCTCTCTCAGGTGAGAACAATGTAAAAAATAACTTCTCCCTGTACTTTATGTTGATTTCTTAGAAACAAAACTGTGTGCAGTGCAAAATCTCTCATTCAAAATTTTGGTCGGACGTTGATTGAAACATCGAAGAATTCACCAGCTAAATCTGTAAAATATCATTCTGTCTCTTTATTTTAACTCATTATGGCGAAAAGAGCAGTTTTATCAATTTCAGAAAAGCGGGAAATTTGTGAATATAAAGAAAGAAATATGAATGTATCGCAGCAACACATCTCCAATCATTTTTCTACACTCTGGAAAAAGCCTGTTAGCAGGCGCTGCATCGGAGACATTTTGATGAATACAGAAAAATGGATTAACACCAACGAACTGCAATCATCTGTAAAAAGACTGAAAACAGCGAAACATGAAGACTTAGAGGATGCCCTTTGCACATGGATACAACAAATGAGTGCTAAAAATGCCACTATCAACGGAGATGTCATCAGAGAGCAGGCAAAAGTTCTTGGCCAGCAAATGAATATTACAGATTTCGAATACAGTAGTGGCTGGTTGAACAGATTTAAAAAGCGACGAGGATTCTCTCAGTACATACGAAGTGGTGAAACTGCAGGTGCTGATGAAGATATTGTGTCAAATGGTCGCAAAAAACTGAGTGCGCTGATTTTAGAATATAAACAAGAGGACGTTTACAATATGGATGAAAGTGGCCTTTTTTACCGCTTGCAGCCAGATAAAACAATTTCGAGTGGGCCTGCTAAAGGATTAAAAAAAAAAAAGATCGTGTGTCTCTTGTGTTCTGTACGAATAGTGATGGATCTGATAAAAGAACTATGACAGTGATTGGAAAATCAGCTAAGCCACGATGTTTTAAAAATTTTAATCCTGCTCTTTATGTAGATTATGAGAATAATAACAAAGCGTGGATGACTTCAGCATTATTTCAAAAATGGTTAGCGAATTTCAACATAGAAATGAAAAGAAGCAAACGCCATATTTTATTGATTTTGGATAATGCCCCTTGTCACAAAGCATATCCAATGAGTAATATCCGCATTGAATTTTTCCCTCCTGACTGTACTGGATTTTTGCAACCTTTGGATGCTGGTATAATAAACTCATTCAAAGCTCATTATCGAAAGTATCACGTCCGCCATATCATTGAAAAAATCAGTAAAGATGATTTTTCTCCAATCCTTTTACATGATGCTATTCGCATGATAAAAAAAGCATGGGATGAAATTTCATCAGAAACTATTGTTAACCGCTGGAAACATACTGGATTGATTAAACCTGAAGGATCTACTAAAAAACAAAACAGTACAGCACTTCAGGAACTACAAGACGAAATACACAAATTAACAGAAATTGAGCATCCTCTATCGGCAATTGAGTACATTAATATAGACAAAAGTGTTTCAACATTTGAAGATTTGACAATCGAAGAAATTGTTGCCAATCAAAATGAAAATGAAAATTCATCTGACAGCGAAGCTGAAGAAGCTGAAACGCCGCATGTTACATCTGATGAAGTTAAAAATTGCATTGGGAAAATAAGAATTTTCTTAGAAAAACATGCAACTGATAAAAAAAATGATGAACAATCTTTTAGTTGTAGAAAAAGATATCGAAGAAATCAATATTGAAAGGAAAACTCAACCTAGCATATTAAACTATTTTCCTGTAAAAGATAATTAAAGTAAAATAATTCAGTGTGATATTTAATGTATGTGTGTGTCTGTTATGTGCATAATTATCTACTTTATCTAAAATTGACTATATAAAGAGGTAAGTGCATGTTAATTTCATATATTAATTGGATAATTTTGAATCATGTAGCATTAATTATATTATGTATATTAATTATATTATATTAATTTATACTATTATAATATACTATATACCATTGGATAATTTAATAAAAAGGCATTACTGATATTTATTTTTATAATAATAATAATATTAGTATAATAGTATGAAAATTAATTTTTATTGTATTTTAATTCGATATACCGCCAAAAATTTCTTGAACGGATAATGGCGGTATAACGAGGTTTGACTGTAATTCCAAAAATTTCATTAAATAAAGCTTAAATTAAAATACATTTTTGTTGTAGACATGTGTTATGTATGAAATAGAATTCTTGGTGATTATCATGGGAGAAAAAGTAGTCAGTTGTTTATTTTGTTAGTTGCTATATATATATAGTTTGGTTACCATGTGATGAATGGGGGCTAAATATTTTCAAATCTAGGGCTCAGCCAACTGCTTACTGATGCTCACCAACCCCTGAAAATATGCTTTAAGTACCCCTGTAAAATTAAAGTAAATGGTACTCATCACAAAAAGTTTGATTATATGAGTTTCTACTAACCAAAGTTGTTCATTGTACACTCACATTAATATTGTCTATCCCTATAATTAATGTAGTGTACATTATATCAAATTTTTCTTCTTTTTATCTGGTATCATTTATTTTTGATATGCTAAGACTCACTGTTTACATCAATTTACCCCTACAGAATATATTCAAAGTTCCTTCGATTTTCTTAGGTTAGTTGTCAAAGGGATAGCCAGGTAACATCAAATGAAGATCTTGATCAAAATATGTATTATTCATTTCTGCTACAGAAAATGAAAAACTTAATCTCGGTGCAGATTCGCAGAAATATAGGTAATCTTGATGAAACCACAGAGTAATCTTTTTATACATGAAAATAAACATTTTCTTCTAACCATAGCAACATTTTAAGTTCTGAAAACTTTTCACAAATACACAATTTATATCCATTTTAGTACAAAGGAATATGAAATTCATTCACAAAATTGAATAATTAATTAATTAATTTTAGAAATGTTCCATTCAATGCATAGCAAAGATATTTAAATAAATAGTAAAGAATTCAATTTCTTTCTCTGAAGAAATAAAGGTTGGTGAATATGATGCCTTATTGACGTAACATAATCATAATAAAATATTCTATTTTGTGGGTAAATTGCATAATTTCCTTTGAGAATGACGTTATTTTCATCACCAGAATAATTCTGCTCTTCCAAAATTAGGGTATTATTTAATGTAACTGTTTTAAAATGTTTGACCTTTATGAATGCTATTACAATTTTTCTTTTTAATATGACATCATTTTCATTGGTTGTAGCATATTTCTGTTTGGTGGAATGTTGATTAGGCAAATTGAAATTTATGTTATAGAAAGAAATTACACTTGAGCTAGAACTTAAAAAGTTGTTTATAGCTAATGAGGTTTTATTTAAAAAAAATCTGTAAACATACTGTGGCAACTCCAACTGCCTATATTACTAATTCAATTGAGAGTTGCAACATGTAAATAATCAATTTCAATGTAATTGATTTCTAATAAATTTAGTAAGAAACAACTTTTCTTACCTCTAAGTTCCAAAAGGGACATCGGTGCTCCGCGGTCTTCATAATTCCTTATATTTCAAAAAACTAAATCCTTTTTCAGCATGAATACACTATTGACTCAAATAAATTCAAGATATTAGAAGACATTACGATTTAATTGATAAATCACAGCACGAACACAAATAAGACGACGAACAAATTATTATATACAGCTTTTCAGACGAGCGACACGCTCTCTAAAATCATAATCACAAACAATACTAAACTGAAACGTTACAGTTCAAAAACTAAAGTTCTAATAAAAAATGTTCCCAAAAAGTTACGTAATAAACAATGTTGCGCGCATGCGTCAAAGTCTCACTGTCTCTTTTCTGCAAATCGAAGTACATCCCTACCTCTACACTGCGTAGGTGCTTTTTATGTTTCAAAACTTTGAAAAGAAAAAGGGGGTTTCGGATGATGCAACAGGAAATGAATTCACAATTACAACACATACAATTTTATGTTCTTTATATGTATATTAATTTAAATTATCTGTATAAATTCCATAATATCTTATATATGTTTCAATTTTAGGAGACCTAGTTGATGCTCGTACTAGAGATCTGTTGGGATCAAAACAGTATATAAAAGAATGGGAGATGTACCAACAGGTTTTGAAAAAAACTGGTGTGACCAATAATACTGTATGGCTTGATATTAGAGGCAATCATGGTAATTTCATATAGTTTATATTACAAATGAAATTTCATTTATAGTATATTTATTAACTAATTTCAATGAAAAACAATTTGACATTCAGTACTTATACCAGAACTGCTAGCCTCTGAAAGTTCTTTTAATAATAAAACCATTATTTTTAAGAATCATTTTCAATCTTCAGCAAATTTGTTGATAATGTTAGACGATCAGGTTTTTCACATATAAAACGAAATCTGCTTCTAATTTTATGGGAATGAAGTCAAAATGATGAAGAAATAACATTTTGGCAGATATGATATAGTACATTATGGAAAATTGGGTACTTTTATGTTAGTGATGCATGCTTGTAATTTTCTGTTATTGGTAAAGAAACAAAATTATTTTACTATACATTTAAATGCGCCATGCAATAAATTTTGTAGCTGTTGTGAATGTTTTTTTTTTTTGTTATTAAAAAAATTTTGCAGTTTAATAATATTAGTTTTTTTTTTTTAGATAATTTTAATGTTTTGGACTTGAATAAGGGTGGTGATTTGTACAGGTAAGAATTTGCATTTAAAATGTAAAAAGAAAAAAATATATATATATACTTTTACATATTTTTTTAAGTTAAAAATTATGAGTACCTAGTGTTTATTTGTTTGTATTGAATTGAATTTTTGAAACACTTTTCGATGTTATACCCTTTAATTTGCTTTTAATTAATATCTACAGCATGATTATGAATAGAAACTATGGTACAATTATCCTGACAAGAAAGATACATTGTCAACATTGGTAAATATTTAAAAAACTGAAATGAATTTGTATTCATTCATTGCTTTCATACATCTTTAGTAAAGATGTATGTGTGTAATTATTGTCTGAGTGCAACGAAGACTCATACACAGCGCAGTATTACTTTGCCCCATATATAGCTAAGATGGATATTAAAACCTTTCGTCAAGCATAACTCAAAAAATATTTAACGGATTTCATTCGAATGTTTACAGCAGGTACCTATGAAGGTGATAACGACGTCTATTTATTACCAAGAATAAATGTCAAACCGTTTGGAAATTATATTAAAAAAATAGATAAAAAAGCACAATTAAAGTACATACGTCACTAAATTTTGTGCATACGTCATTTTCACCGGCGGGAGATTTTCGTAGACAATCGGAATTGAAAAGTTCATGGAGTATATGGAGCAAAAAAATATGCAAGCACTAATATTCAGCACAATAAAATATATTTCAATTTAGTAGAAATCGAAAATTAATCTGGATTTTTTTCTGTTTGAAAGAAAAACCCCGCAATAACTTGGTAGACTTGGTATTAGAGATTTGGTGCAAATCTCAGCAATAGCAGCTTTTTTTATTTCGCGTGTGTAAATTAAAAAAAAAATTCTTTGGTGTTTAAATAAAAGGTTTCGATTTATGGCATTATTTCTTTTTTTTTTCTTTTTAGCATTTTAAATGGGATTAATGAAAGGCATGTATTTTAAATTAAATGAGTGAAAGGTTTATATTTAAATGAAATGAATTCAATATGAAAATGTTATAGGAATAATATTTGGCGATTTATCAACTGCGCCAGGATAACATAAAAGTACCAATATATCAAACGGTATGTAGAACGTGAAATGAAACAATTATATTATAATCACCCATCGTACAAGAAAAAAAAAACTAATATTCTGCATTCAGAGGAAAAAATCCATCTCCTGTGCCGTAAGATTTGGCGAGTTCTTTTTTGTGATAAGTTTTTCGATGTGATTGTTGGGATCTGCAGAATTTGGCTTACTTTTTCTAAATCTTATTTTTTTCCAGATGTAGTATTATGTAAATATATTTTTTTGCAGATATTTCTCTATTTTGTATGTATATATATATATTAAATTGTAATGGCATTTGGAAAAGAGATTTTTACCTTTTTATCTGTGCCTTCGGAAATATTAAAAAATAAAAAAGATTTACATATATCAAGCGTATAATGTTATGTTTTACATTTTTATATGGACCACTTCTTCATTTTTAGATTTTAAATGCTATTTATTATTTACTAGCCGTTTATTAATTGTTTACAATTTACTCCCCTGACAATAACAATTATTTATCACAAAAATGCCTCTTAGGTTTGTTAAATAAGTTTGCTTATGTATTTTCATTACTTATTAAAATATCAAATATGGCTATAGAATTTTATTTTAGCATCGTGCTTAAATTTTTAAGATGGTGCAAAAACATGCTTTAATAAACGTATGTTTGTAAATATTTGAAAAACATGTTTTACCGCTCTCTTGAAAAATTTTGTAAGATGCTAAAACTACCTTTTGACACCATTTAAATTTTTTTTTCGCCAACCGACATTGGATACGAAACTTTTCCCCATTCAGATACACAGGCAAGGCTGGTCTCAAACAAGAGTAAAGCTAGCAACAATATTCTTTTAACTCTATAAGAGTTACAATAATGATATTAAATGCTCCGATTGGCTTTAGGCCCAATTACGAAAGTTTCTCCTAAAAAAAACTGTAGAAGAAGTCTTTTACATTTGTATCAAATGAAGCTCGGTCTACAAGGTTAATAATACAAACAACACTAATGGCATGGAGGCAAAAGTTTTAATTTATATGTATATATTTGAAACCCTCCCCCTCCCCCCCCCCCCCAAAAAAAAAAAAAAAAAAAAAAAAAAAAAAAAAACAGAAAAGAAAAGAAAGTTACACTAATGAATTTAAAATGGCGTTAAGCCACGCTTTCTGACATAAGAAATTGGTTGCAAACGCGATAACGAAACTTTCACTTAACTTAATAACATGTAGCTAATATAGCCCTCAGGGTACTTTGCAGTTATGTAGACCTTGTGGTTTTTTTTTAAAGTTTGAGACAATTCAGGTTTAAAAAGTTGAGATTTACTGTCAAATGATATAAACAACCATGAACACAAAACTGATGAATTTTTATTCAGGTTTATGTATGTATTTAAAAAAAATTGCATCTGATTACACTTATTAGATAAATTACTTCTGTTTGCATTTAATAACTGATAAACGGCTTCTGTATATTAAATGAATTGTTTAAATATTGGGAAGAGGTGGCGAGAGGTAGAAAGACGAGTAAACAAACGGGTAGACAGACGGGTAGTGAGATGAGTAAAGAGACGAGTAGCGACATAGGTAGGCTGACGAGTAGCGAAACGAATAGACAGACAGCTAGAGAGAAAGGTAAAAAGAGGGTAGACAGGAATGTAGCGAGAAAGGTTGCGAGACTCGTAGCGTGGTAGATAAAGAGACGAGTAGAGAGACTGACGGGTAATGAGATTGGTAGCGAGACAGGTAAAGAGTCGGGTACAAAAACAGACGGATAGTGAGACGGGTATACAGACGAGTAGAGAGACAGTAGATGGGTACGGACATGGGTAAGAAGATGGGTAGAGAGGCGTATAGCCAGACGGGTAGAGAGACAGATAGACAAGTTGTGAGACAGATAGACAAATGGGTAGAGAAGTGGATAGAGACACGGCTAGACATACAAGTAGTTAGACGGATAGACAGACGGTTAGAGAAATAGATTGGCGGGTAGCGAGACCGGTAGAGAAATATAGAGACAGGTAGCGAGACGTGTAGAGAGATAGACAATCGGTTAGAGAAACGGGCAGAAGAACGGATAGGGAAACAGACAGATTGTGGACAGACAGACAGTCAGGCAAAAGAAAAGTCTGCAGATTGGCGCAGTAAAGGCGCAGGGGGCAGAGCCTCCTAGAGAATAATCAAGAAGTATCTGTTAAGCTTAACTTTGAAATATATATAATTTTTCAATTTTGCCGATATGGAGATTTAATGTAAAAATTATTTTACAGAAGTCATCGAAAGATTTTTTGTATACTTTAATATTAATTTAGACTATAGTTTTGCAATCTGGTTTGTAGCAAAGCATGCTATCAATGTGGTTTGAAGTGTAAGAGTTTCTATAAACAGTTATACAAATAATAGATATATAATCAAGGAAGAAAATTTTAAATTCACACAAAAAAAAAGGTGCAACAATGAAATTAAATTTGCGTTAAGCCACGCTTGATAGAATAATCTATTGGCTGCAAATCCAATTACGTAACTTTAAAAAGCTTGACGTTTTAAAAGATCCGGCGTTTTTTGAAGTTTTGCGCAATACGCGCTTAAGAAAATGAGATTCTTTGCCACATGTTAAAAAAAATTTGACAACACATCTGATGAACGGTACTTCTTTTCTATTTTTTAACAGTGTATATGAATTTATATATGATATTTTGTAATTCTATCATTTAATTTGCTCTTTTCTTTTTATTGTAATTGTTAACCCTATGTTCTCAGCAATATCACTCAGACTAATCCCTTTGAGGGAAGTCCTAGTATAAGTAAATTACTTATGTAATTACATACATATATCTTTCATCTATTCATCTTATCGCTTTGCTACAGATATCTTAAAACATAAATTTAAATTAATTTGCATTAATATCTTAATATAATAACTTACAATGTATCCTTACAATACATCTACTTATCTTAAATTCTTACATACATCTTACAACATAAATTTATTTTACAATGCATACAGCATACATACATACTTTAATGTAGCAATTTACAATAGATATAGCATTCAAAATACTTACAATATGTATAATCAGGGGTTTAGTGGAGGGTATATGATGGTATAATCTGTATTTCCTCTTTTTTTTTATTATTATTTTTTTTTTAAGAACATCCGTATACCCTTTGTTTCTTAAAGAAAGCTATAGCATATACATAGTCTCTAGTGTATACTCTCTAGTATTTTTTATACAACTACAGCACTGCATATAATACATATAATATCCCATTACATACAACAGTAATAACCAGTTAGTAACTAAGCAATTGCAGCTAAGAGTTACTGTAATATAGTTAACCAGTGGACCTGTGCGAGGATTTCGCACTGCAGTCTAATATGTGATATCCGAAAGATGTAAAACGACCAAGAAGACAACCTCAAGTAAGAGGGAATGACAGGGGTCAGACTTGTCCTATATTCAGTGGCGGCTCGTGCCCTATTTCACAGGTGGGGCACCTATATGATAAGTGTGACAGTGTAGTAGATATCAGTAAACTGGAGTCATATATACTATATTTTTTACTATAATGCAAATAGTACTGTGTGTACCGAAAACAAGATTTGCACAACAATAAAGCAACTAAATTTTGAAAAAAGAAAAAAAAATACACTTTGCATTTTATTAAAATTATTGCGGGTGTTTATTTTACGTATTATATAATTGAAAAAATCTAGATACCGACATTTCTCATACTGTGAAAATTTATAAAGTTTTGATGATTTTGAAAATATAGAAAAAGAAATTGAAGTTTGAGATGAGATCTTCAGTCATGCAGTAAAGTTGTCACTGCCACACTTAATAAAACACTCTTTGTTTTTTACTTCTTAGAATTATTACTGCTAATATGCCACTATATAACTTACCAAAGATGTATATTACTCATGTTTAACGTAAAGCTATTATTCCAACAAAACAACTATTCTTAATAGATGTTTAATTAAAGTATTATTTTATTTTAAGGTTTAAAATCTAAATCAACATTACTATTTTTTCCTGTGTCTGCCGCCCTCTCAAGTAAAACGTGCACCCTAATTTTTAATACATTTCGGGAGAAAATTTAAAAAAAAAATAAGAGAAAACATTTAAAATTTATTCTGTTAAAATGTAAAAGTCATTTTTAAAGTTACAGAATAGTCACAAATAATTCCTTCATTGTTGCGGAAATTTAAATGTGAAATGACCAATATAATCCTCCATCCGATTGGGTAAAATGATTTAACCCGAATCCGACAGGACCAGCGGATGGGGTTGAGTAGGGCTGACGCTATTTTTTGTTGTGGATCGCGTTGTCTTTAAATGTTTCGGGTACGGGTCGGTTTTGGTTTAGGTTTTGAAGCTTTCGGGTCAGGTTCGGATTGACCCAATTTTTCAAAAGAAAATCCTGAATATTTTTCAACTGAACAAAACTAAATAGTTGAATATTAACGAGTGAACGAAAAAATGTGTTCATTTTCATAGAAAAAAAAAAATCAAATTGAGAAGATATATAATTGTACACTATTTTTCTATAATCAAATTAAAATATGATTTTTTTAATTTGTTTTCTTGTTCAGGTTTGAATAATTTGTTTTCGGGCTGGGTTCACGTTGAAGTGAACTGGTCTCGGGTTGACTAAATTTTATTTGTCGTATTTCGAAAAGACTAAGCAGAATTTTCAGTTTCGGTTCGGGCACAACGTGATCCATTCAGAATTTTAAAGGCCAATGGTAATTTTTACAGATACTAATTAAGATGTCAAATCCAAAATCTTCATGTATAAACTAAATTTCGATTGTTTAAAGTAAATTTTAGAGGGAAAAAATCACGCAACAGACTTAAGAAAATTACTGAAAAATTAGTTTATCTTTGTTTAATTAAAAATTATTAATTACCACAAACATTATTTATTTTTATTTAAAACACAGATTAAATGTAATGTATATAGTAATTCAATTATTTATATCCATTTATTCTGTCGATTTTGGCAATAATTATTTTGTAAATGAAAGAGTCTTAACAGATTCTATATAAATTAAAAATATGTAGTTTTAAACTCATATATCCAATTGCACTGCTATATTATTTAACATCAAGTTAACAATTAGATGACAAAAGATTTTCTGGCTGAAACTTGTCTATAAAACCTACACTGTTAAAAATTTGCAGCAAACTGTCCAGTCATTTGACCGTTTTTAAAGAAAACGGTTAGATAACCGTATTTTAACTTTATTTGGACTGTAATATAGGCAATAATATGTTCAGAATACAGTTAAATTATGGGTATGTAACCGTTTTCTCTAAAAACGGTCAAATGACTGGACAGTTTGCTGCAAATTTTTAACAGTGTAGTTAAATTAAAAAATAAAAACATTCATCATTGAAGAAAAATACCAACTACATAAACTCAAAAATATAACTAAAAATATTTTTATTATTATTCAAAAAGTATTAAATGCACCATAAATAAATGTAGAATTTTTTATTGGTATTGAAAAAAAAAAAGATTCGGATAATTTAAAAAAAATGACTGATTCCCATCAGTAAAAGTCGCCAATTATGTCGATAATTCTTAAACGCTGATATCTTCCGAAACAAACATAGTCTTTTTCTATATGGGGCCAGACAGATTTTGCCCCAAAAGTGTCCTATTCAAGCTGTTCCTTCACGCTGTTTGGCGATAAATACGAGGAAGACGCAAAGATGCGCGGTTGTGCAAAATGCCATAGAGCTCTATCGTGAGACGGGCACAGCTTTCTGGGGCCCTCCTGAATACTACTAGAACAGTGAGCGGTCAGTTGTCAAAAGGGTGATTTACGACATCCGGTGGAAGAGAATGATAACGTTCTTCGGGGATGGAAGCGAGCGAGCGAGAGAAAATTTTGGACTGGGCTGGAAAAGTCTGGAGTTGAAACTATCTGACATTGCTGATATTTTATTAAAAAATAATGTTAAATTTAAGAAAATTTATAGCGAAGTATAGGTGGGGCCGTGCCCCAAGTGCCCTATATGACGGGCCGCCCCTGCCTATATTTATAAAATAACTTTAAAAACTGTCCTATATTTCTCTACTTTCTCATATATTTGGTATTATAATCATCACCGGCCCTCGTTTATGATTGTTTCTGCTGTTTTGTTTTTACCGTATTTCCATAATTACGCATGTATTTTTAGAAATTATCATAATGTAATGTTAGAGTTTTGAGGTTTTGGCACCAAAGACATCGCCAAAGTAGAAAAATATATAATATCTCACGAACTATTGGACTTAGAAGAATGTACTTAATATCATTCGATTCAGCATTCAAAAATACATTAAAATATGTTATTTGACATATAACTATAATATCTGATTTTTAAGGAATTTAAATTAATTTTTTTTTATTTTTATTTTTTTTATTTATTTTTTTTTTTTACCATCCTTAAGGGTCTAGTTTTAGAAAATCCTTTCTTAGCATTTGTCTACGTTCTAAGAAGTATTTTCCCTGCAATTTTCATTTTTCTAGGTTCAGTAGTTTTGGCTGTGCATTGAGTTGGTGATCTTGCCAGTCAGGACTTATGTATATAATTATAATTATAAAATCTATGAATTTCAAAATACATATCAAGTTCTAATATCATTCTACTTTAATCTACAAAGAGATAAATAATGATATTGTGTAAACAGAATACCACATATCTAATAATTAACATGTGCAATCATAATTTTACCATAGCATGTGCTTCAATGGTAATTGGCCAAATTTACTCATACCTGAATAATATTTTAAAAAGAAAGAGAGAGAAAGGGAAAAAAAATAAAAATTTTTTTAGATTGGAGTTGCTATTAAGTAAACACAAATGGATTAATAAATCAAATATGAACATTATACAATGGAAAACTGGACCACAAGAGAACAAACAAGAATTGGATATGAAAAAACACATGTAGATGTACTCGTCAGCTTGGTTGCACCCACATGTGTTTTAAAAATAATTCAGTATTTCATAATTCTACTGGCATGATGCTAAGAACAGTAGAATCAACCAAGTATACTGAATTATTACCAGATAACAATTGGAAAAAATAAGATTGGAAATATTTAAATTGGAAATAAAAAACCATTAAGAATATATAATATAATTCACTTACATCGATTATCCTAAAAACATTATAAATCACCTCACTAAATTACCACTAGATATCATTTTTGAAATAATATTGGAAATTAGAACCTTTAAATTGTAGATAAAATATTTTTACTCACAATAATTATCCTGAATGCACAAAATATAGAAACTTCTGCATAATATCCACGTCCACATAGCACACACATAATTTTGACAATCGAGTTGAGAGAAATGATTTGAAAGACAAGTTGAGAGCACATTTTTTTTAAACACAACTCCATCGATGACACACCAACACAAAATGATTCAAAAACACACAAAATTATTCTGGTGATAATACACTTATAACAAAATTATATCCGTGAATATATAATTACTCCATCTAATTTTAATTCCTGAAAGTAAAATTAATAAACAAGCAATAGCTCCCTCTATAGTTAAATTAAAAATAATATTAATAATATTATCATATCTACCTGACACGTAAAGTGTCGCCATCTGTTGGTATTATAATTATTCATAATTAATATCTATTTGCATATCCACTTTATTAGTTACATATACATTTCATTAGATTTAATTATATAAATACATTTTTTTAAAAAAAACAATACTACCTAATAGTTTTACATTAAATTCGAATAAAATCTTACAATATGAATAAATCTACACAGAATTTATTCATCCTGCACAGCATTTCAGATATACTTGAGTATATTATGTAAAATAGATATTATTTTTTTTAAAAAAAGTGTTTTGCTGCCAGCTGTATTAATCTACTGATATATATTATAGACTTATAATTAAATAATTAATGTTATTGTTACTACATTGTATTGTAATGTTATTACAATTCAAATTATCTCAAAATTTATAAAATTGATAATTATATGTAATACTACTGTGTTACAATCAAATTAATGCAATGCAGTAATTAAAATATATGTTAAATTTGATATTTCATAGATAAAAAATAAAAAACTATATATATATTTGTATATATTGCAAATAGATATGTTTGTGAGTTATAATTACCAATGTTATCCATGTATAATTTTATGTGTTATTGTATAAGTTAAATTATAAATGTATGAAAACTGCACATTAATACCACCCTAAACATGTGTGATCGGCAACGCACAATCACATACTATACAAAGTATATATAATGTTCAGTCAAATATTAAATTTCCTAATATGTTATAATTGTATTAATGTATGTTATAATTGTAATATTATATAACTATTGTTATATGTTATCGCACACTAAAACAAAAATTTATTACATACCGTGTTTATATTTAAATGATATAATAAATGTTATTTAAAAGAGTTGATGATTGAATTTATCATAAAAATTGGATAACCATATATTTTTGCTTGATCTCGAATAAATCTAATATTTTTGTTTTTATTTATATCTGAGCATAAGTATTTTATTCGATGTAGATAATTGATAATTATATTTTTATAAACAGATTTATGTAAACATGGAGCAAAATTGGTAAAAATATTTACTTTAAATGGAAAATCAAATGTCTTATCATAAATATCAAAAATTAATTTATAATTATTATTAATATTGATTTTTAAGTCAAGAAAGTTTATATTATTATTAATTAAATCATTTTCGCTTAATTTAAGCTGAGTAGGATAAAAATTGAGTGGTGATGTGCAATTTTTATCATTGAAATAAAATATGATAATGTCATCTATATAGCGATAAAATACATAATCATTGTTCGGACTAATATTTCTTTCATAATAATATAAGTAAAGGTCAGAGAGAATACTAGATGCGGTTCCGCCCTGCGGAATTCCCTGGCATTGTTTATAAATAATATTGTCATATATGATGTAATTATTATGCAATGTAAAATTTAGTAAAGTTTTAAAAAAATTTACTGAAATATGTTCTTTTAATTTTAATTGAGATTTAAATTCTTTAAATAATATACACATTGTTTTATGTAAGTCTTTTATATCTATGTTATTAAATAAATCATTAAAATCCAATGTTTTTATGAATTTTACCGGATTGATATTATGTATTTTATTAATGAGTTGAAAACTGCTTTTTAGGCAATGTTGGTTATTATGTTTTAACGTTATATCATATATCTGCTTTAAAATATTAAGTAGTAAATTACTTGCAATATTATTATATGTGTTACACTTGATGGTAACAGTGTGAAATTTAATAGGATTTTTATGAAATTTTGGAATTATAACAAGATAAGGATAATTTAAATTATTACATTTGATTTTTAGTAATTTGTGATAATTTAATAATTTTCTATTATTTATTTCAATATTTAATTTAGTTTTATTAAAAATATTACTAGTGTTGATTGCATTGTGAATTAACCCTTTATAGTATTCTTTACAAATGATAGCATAATTATTTGGAGATTCATCTACATAAGTAATTATAAATTTGTTTTGTAATTCTGATATATGTTTATTTATATTTTTAAAAGCTGCATGTGTAATATAATGATAATTTTTTTTAAATTTCATTTTTCATTTTATCTATAACAGAAAATCTCCATTCACTAAAATACTCGATTGGTTTATTGTAATCAATAGCAATTTTATATATAAATAAATCAATATCTTGAATAAACTGCAATATTATGGATTTGATATTACACTTATATGGAAGGCGAAATTTTGTTCCATTATGCATTAAGTTTTGTAAAATAGGTTGTTCTACAATATTAAGATCACCAGTTATGATATATCATTAATTAGTGAAAATTTATTAAGTAATATAGATTATGTGTTAAATAAACTTTTTATTGCTAGATATTTCCTATAACATTATTTTCTAAATGTCCTATATTTTTTGTGAAAAATGTCCTATATTTTATGAATTGGTCACTCTGACCCCTGGAGTGACGAAATCAGAAAAGTGGCCGGTGTTAATTGGATGACTAAAGCACTAGACAGGAAACAATGGAAAAAATCTGGGGGAGACTTACATCCAGCAGTGGATTGAAAACGGTTCTTGTTGATGATGATGATGATATAATATTTTTTTAGATGCAGGTTTAAACTTTTAAAGAAAAAAATAAGGATTGAAAATATCTACAAACAACATTAGTCAAGACAGAATAACATCTCATTATTCCATCAAAGTTATAGTAAAAATTGATTGAAGTTAGCAAAAGGCACGCACGAGGAAAAAAAAATAACAATCGTATTTTAACTGTATTAGATGATGACGTTATTCGCTTCGGGAAAAACATGGGACAAAGAAAAATAAATTAAATACATATAAAATACAGTTTAATTTAATATAACAAAGCATACCTCCTGGTCACATGAAATACCACTGCTTTCATTGATCGATGGTGACTTTTTCTTTTAAACATTTCAATTGCAATTTTCCTTTTTAATTATAAATATAAAATAAACCCATGTGCAGGCATCACAATTTATCTTTGTTGTACTTATTACATTACATTATCTAGGTAATATTTAATTAATATACTCTTATTACGTATGCCACGGTTGTACTATTTATTTTTTTATAATCATTGCTGAGCATCATATAATGTGGTATTTTATTTTTGTGGCAACATTGATTTGAGAAAATTCTTTCATTTCCTGTATGAAAACAATACCGATTTAATTTTTAATTAACTGCAATTTTTAATCAAAAAATACGTTTTAACGGAATGTAAGTGTGCTATGTCAGAAGCCGTTTCAAAAATCTTTTGAGTGATACCTCATTCATTGTTGTGCATTTTGTAAATACATCAAAAAAGGGATGTTGACAACATAAATATTATATATGATTAGGATAATTGTTGGCAATGTATCTTTTTGGTCCAGATAATACAAAAGTATCAAAGTATTAAATTGTTTTTTAATTATGTTTCATTGAAGTTTTTTTTTATGTTTCAGTGATTTTGATGTTAACTTTATTTCATTTAGTTAAAATATTGAGTATTAAATGTTTTAAAGCAGGTTTATTTTAATGACCTATACCTATTTATGTACTTTATTATTCTAACATTTTGAATAGATTGATTTGTTTTGTTTAAAGTGATCATTGGAACTGAATCTTCTTGAACATTGTGTACCACATTATTTCTCAAAATATTCGAAATGGCATGCATATACTTATTCTACTTTATTTTTAATTAATTTGTTAGCATTTCTTTTTAATAAGTATTCACATTAAAAAAAATAAAATAAATAAATTGTCAATATTTATTCTTTTTTCCGCCCTGCCTTCTTTCTGGCTTGAAGAATGGCTTTTAAAGGTTTTATAAAATTCATAATTACAATCAGGGTATCCTAAAAAGGAATACCAACTTTATTATTCAATAAATTCTCATTTATTATAATAAATATAAAGATGAAATAAGACAGGTTTACATGCAAACAGAAAAATATAAATAAAATACTTTATACCAACTTTATTATTCAATAAATTCTCATTTATTATAATAAATATAAAGATGAAATAAGACATGTTTACATGCAAACAGAAAAATATAAATAAAATACTTTATACCAACTTTATTATTCAATAAATTCTCATTTATTATAATAAATATAAAGATGAAATAAGACATGTTTACATGCAAACAGAAAAATATAAATAAAATACTTTATACCAACTTTATTATTCAATAAATTCTCATTTATTATAATAAATATAAAGATGAAATAAGACATGTTTACATGCAAACAGAAAAATATAAATAAAATACTTTATTTCAAATTATAAGAATATGACTAAAAATAAATTTAAAAAAACATGTAAATAAAGATTTCTCAACATAAATAATAAATTTTATTCATGAGCCCCCTGACAAAGACCTGCTTGGTCCTGCCCATGCTTATCTAGATGGAAGGGATGGCTTCTGGATAAAAAAAACAGACCTGAGATATATTGTGATCATTATAAATGGGCCATGTGGGTTTCACAAACATAAATTTGTTAATACGCTAATCAAAATAATGCAGCCCTGTGTGCTTTTCGGGCCATATATTGTTAATACATCAATCACTATAACAGGGCCCTATTAATTTTGCGTGCACAAATCTTTAAAATGACAATAATTTTAACAGAGCTCTATTGGTTTCACACATATAAACCGATTATAGGCAGTCATTATAACGATGTGTTGTGCATATCCAAGCCCATAAATATGACGATCAGTATTTAAATCATAAATCTTTACTTCCAAAAAATGTTTTTTCAGAATGAGAGGAAATGTACTATATTTTGCATAAAAATTGAAATCTGATTGCCAAAAATGAAAAGTGCAAAAACAATTTATAAAATATGAAAAAAAAAAAAAAAAAAAAAAAAAACCTTATGCAAAGTATCTAATAAAAAATCAGCAATAGTTGTCTTATTCGTCCAATCTTCTGTAAAGTTCATAGCTGATGTTGGAAACAAAATTACTTAAATAACTCTAAAATCACTGAAATGCGTGCTTAACTATTTTCTAGTAGATTTGTTATGCTCCTACCTTAAACTGTTGCCTAGATATGATCAAATGACCTAAAACTTCCAACAATTCACTTGTAGGTTGAATTTTTAAAATTGCTAAGATATACGTTTAACTATTTTTTTAGTAGATTTGTTATTCTGAATTACATGCTTCTACCTAATACTGCTACTGAGATATGGTGAAATGCCCTAAAATTTTTGACCCCCATTTGTCAAAAATTGTTGCATAAATTAACCCCCTTAATGATTGAATTTCTAAAATCACTAAAATACATGTTTAAATATTTTTTTAGTAGATTTGTTATGCTGAATTTTACAAAGCCCCTACCTAAAACTGTTGCTCAGATATAGTGAAATAACCTAAACGTTTCAACTCCCCTTTTAACCCCTTTTGGGATGAATTTTCAGAAATCCTTTCTTATTGCTTGCCTAGGTCATAACAGCAATCTACTGTCCAAATTCCACGATCCTGACTTTAGTCGCTTCAACTCTGTGTTGATGAGTCAGTTAATTAGTCAGGAGTTAAGGTCCCAGAGCTCTCTGTTTTTGATAATTTTCTTGGAACAAGGATCTTTATCATATGGATTTTCCTGCAAGATCATCAGACCTTAATACCATTTAACATGTAAGGGATGCTCTTGAAAGAATCGTGGTACGATGTTAAACTACTCCTGGGATCCTCCCCTCTCCTCCCAGAACTTAAATACAAATTCAGTTTTCTTGATGTTCTCAATCAAAAATGTCTCCTTATATTTATTTATCTAAAAAGTGAGGTTTTAGTTGAAATTTCATCAAGTGCATCATTCTTATATTCTCAGTCTTAAAAATCCCCTTCTTTATCTGCAATAATTTGCCTGGCACTACAGATTTAGTGCTGCTAATTTTTAAACAGCCTCAATGGTTTCTTTCCTTTGATATTAGTATTTACCCAACTATTCTTTATAATGCTTTTAAATATAAACAGACTTATTAAACTTCATCCTAAGTTTTAATGCGATTATATGTTACTAAAATAAAAGGCTGTTTCAAAACTAGTTGAATAACTATCATCATTATACATTATAAAATTGAATTAATGAATAAATTGACTAAATTATTTAAATGTAAGTTTTTCACATAATTTGTTATATTTATGGTTAGACTGACCTTATGACCTTTAGTTTTCTTAAATACATAAACATTAATATTTGTCTCATTCATCTCCTTAAATTTTATCCCACCCATCTTCAACTCACATGGTTAGCCATGGGTAGCCTAAATACTATTAATTAGTAGTCAATTTAAATCTTATTCTTTAGCTTTGATAAATTTCTTTAGGCATGTATACTTTGCAACATATAATTATTATAAAGAACTTGAAAAACGTACTTTAGACTAGTCAAATCACAAATCCTCTTGTAGCTTAGAATCAGAATAAACAATAAAATAGAAAAATTGAAGGCATGAACTGGATTAGTAGTGACACTAATCTTCAAATTTATAAACTTATTTACACATTTTAGTTAGTCAGTACCAGTCAATATCCCATTTATCCTCGATCTTTCCAAACTTAATAAAAAATTTAGAAAGACTATTTTTCAAAAATTGTTGCATTATTGAACAGAGAAATTCTAAAAATCTTCAAATCAGAATTTAAATCCTGAAAGTTATAATGAAAAAATCTAGAGATATTGTTTTTAAAAAATTGTCATGCTTTATTTATTATTGTTGTTATTATTATTTTTTTAATTTGGGAGAAATTCTAAACTTCATTAAATCTGAATTTAAGCCTAAAAATACTTGGAATTTTTTAATTACGTAAGAATGGTGAAAAGAACAAATAAAAAAAGCTTTTATTTGAAAGTTTTTAATATAAAATTAATTTCATATGTACTTAGAGAAATGTTAAACATGAAGTGCTGGGTTCATTTCTAAAAATTAAAAAATAAATTATAAACTTGTTTATTTGAGGAATTTATAATTGCACTAAAATCTAATACTTTTAAAACAGTCTAAAAAGTAAAAAAAAAAAAAAAAAAAAAAAAAAAATTGTAATTTAACAATTTACAACAACTATTGGAAAAACATTCCGAAAGCTTTAAAAAAAATTGTAATTTAATAAATTACAACAGCCATTGGGAAAACATTCCAAAAGCTTTAAAAAAAATTGCAATTTAACAAATTACAACAACCATTGGGAAAATGTTCCAAAAACTTAAAAAAAAAAAAAACTAAATTAATTAAAAATATTAATTATTCAAAAATATTCATCGGAACCATCTACAAATAAATGCATTTTCCATTACTACAGTTGAAGAGATCCTGGCATTCTCTGTCCTCGCAAAAATATCCATTTGAACCATCGCCACAGTTATTGAAACGCATTTTCCATTACTATACCTTATCCTTAATATATACCTTAATATTTTGTCGGGTCCTTCCTACAATAACTTTAACTCTTGTTTAGATTGATGTCTGAGTTAAAGGTATTTTGAGGAAATTAAATTTGAAGACCACGTTTTTTGCTTTATAAGACAATTTCTCATCCGACGTCAATTTTTGAAATCGGCTTTTTTTCATATCTGATAGTTTGTATCTATCCTTTTTGTAACGACTTTATGCATTTCTATTGCCTATTCAAAGAAAAATTCTTCTAAAGTTACAGCGCTTAAAAAAAAAAAATTCTTCTAAAGTTACAGCGCTTAAAAAAAAAAAATTCTTCTAAAGTTACAGCGCTTAAAAAAAAAAAAATCTTCTAAAGTTACAGAATTTCGTTAAAAACACTTAAAAAAAATAAAGTGACACCACCAAGAGGTTCATTCTCAACCAAAAACAACAACCATTTTCCCAATGGTTAAAAAAAACAAAACAAAAAAAAAACAATATTTTTATTAGTAGGGATTTTTATTTAAGCAGTTGCTTTAGGTCAGGTTCAGTTTTAATATTTTTCTACATAGTTGAAAAAAGTGTTTTGACTTCGGTTTGTCAGTCTGTCCATGTTCTAACTCTCATAAATATACTTTAGTTTCCACAATCGATATATGTTATTGAGATTTACCATAGTGTGTTCCCTATTGAAAGTGAAGTGTGTAATATTTATAGTTTGTTTACAGGGACACTCAAAATAATTCAGATACATTATAGCCTATGGACAAAAATTGTTTGAAATATGTTTTAATGATGTTACACTAAGACACACAAAAGAATATTATTGCATTATTTTCAGTAGATAATGTTTGTTTGAAGTGTACGTGTGAGATTGATTTACACTATTGAGGTGCACACTAAGATCTCTTTCACAAGGGCATGTAACATTTGATATTCTTTTATGGAGCACACACACACACACAAAAAAAATTGGTTACATAATCATCTATGAGCAATAATTGCAAAATTTATCTCATCTTTCTTAAATATTTAGTTGTTCTATATTTTCAAACTTAACTAAATCTTGGTTTGTTATATAGCAAATATAAATTCTATAACACCTATACAGGGATATCCCATAAAATTCAAATTAATTAGCTTGTATGGGGAAGATTCGCTGAAAATGTGTTTTCAAGTGTGTGACTCATTTTTCAACTGAACTAAATTTCACTATAATGTGTGGGGAGAGTATAATCTAAAATCATACAGAAAGTTGCACAAAAATATACGAATAGATTAGTTATCTATGAACAATTGCTAGAAAAACATTTTTAGTTGTTTTATGAGTTTTCCAGCTGAATTAAATTTTAGTTTCACTATGTAGTATGTATAAAAAATCTATAGAGCATGTACAGACATACATAAAAAAGTTCACATATATTACTGTTTATACACAGTAATTGCTGAAACTGGTTTTAAACTGTATAAGTGTTTTCTAAATTGTTTATTTAGATATCTTCTTTCATTGTATGAAGAAAAAGTTTTATTACAACAATAAGCTTGAAATTGAAAGTGTTTCATAATGTATGCATGGTTTTTTATGCTTGCTATCTATTTCGGTGACTGATGTGTGTAAATTGGCTCTAAGATTAGTCTTGAAATTAGTGTGATTAAAAATATCATAGAAAGTTTAATCAATTTTTGCTTTTCTTTGCTTTAGTGTTTGAGAATGTTTCTAATAGTAGAAACAGTGTTTTTGTTTATTTCCTTTTTGGATTTTTCTTTAAAACTCAGCTCATGGCTTGTAGATGGCATCTTTAATTACAAATATAATTCCATATGCTTTGTTTTTGACATTTTATGCTTTCCTTTCCATATGCTTTTATTGATTGCAACAAATAGCATGATTATTATTTAGTTATTTATTTTAAACATTTTTGTTGTACTTCAACTAAATTACTTTTCTAAAGTTTTGTGTTAAATGCCTAGTAATTTTTAAATTATGTTTAAAAGATTTGATTTTTTTTAAAATTAAATCTTAAATCTTTTTCAAAATTGACAATATTTGAAAATTTAAATGTCTTCTACTTAAATTAAAAAAAAAAAAAACTGTCTATTCTTCTGTAATACTTGATGTAAAACATAATTTTTATTTTCTAGGAAATACTCTGTTCAAGGCTCAAAATATAGACGATCGTATAAATATACATTAAACCATGACACTGAAGTTTATAACTTTATTGGTATTGACGCTTGTATGAATCCTGGACCTAAAAGACCTTTTAATTTTCTTGGTGTTTTGCAAAAGGTAAATACAATTTTTAATATTAGCCACATATATATTTTATATATATCCTTTCTATAAACATTTTTTTTTTTTAAAGTAATTTTTAGTTGTGTATGTATTATAATGCCTCTAGTAAAATCATGAAAAGGTACACCAAGCAGAGTAAAAATAGAAAATACTGAAATCTTAAGGCTGTTCTCAAATTCAAAGGGGCTACTTTCAGACATAATTTTTAATTAATTTTTGTTCAGAGACGCATGAAATTGTCAGGTTTTTTTTTTCAGAATCTTTGTAATCAAAACACGTTTTCCATTTCTTCGTAAAGGCAGAAAATACTGTCAAAGTTGGCGTTTTGAACCTATAATGATATCTGGGGATTTTGATGAATATAAAAAAAAAAATAAAAGGGTGAATCACCAGCGACTTGCACCGGAGTGATTCCGAAAATCTAAAAATTTTAGACAAAACATATATTCAACACTTTCCCCAAACACCATTATAGGCGTGAACGTAAGTGGCAGTACACAATGCGAAGCCACAAAAGATAAGTTTAAAATTACGTTAAATTCATCTGAGAAATATTAAAGTTAATTCTTACGTTAAATTATATTTTTATAATATAGTAAATAGAACTTATTCCATCATTTCAACCAGAGCTGAAAAACAAAAATATAAATAGAAAGAAAAGACAGACTCACCCAAATGAAGTTAAATCTGTAATTTATTAAACACTTGTGCACTAACATTAACAAATCATTTCATAACTCTGTATTTATATCATTACCTATGTACAAACATGTACCTGCTTTTAATAACATCTTGAGATAATCATTTGATGTCAAAATTACTAACAAATACCAAATATATTTTTTTGAATACATTATTTAGAATTCTTTAAACGAATGTTCTAGTTCCAAATTCATATAGGAAATACACATTATAATAGTTGTTTTGGTTCAATTCAGTGTAGATAATGAACGTTGATGACATTGCTGAATGTTCTAGAAAATATCAGTTATAAACTTCAATGTAGTAATTATTGCTCATTGAGCGTGATGAAAGTTAAAGCTATAAACGGCAAAAATTAACTGGAAACGAGATTTACATCTAGAAGTTAACTATGTTGGACATTACGATAGATGATAAAGAATATGGATGTGAATGGCAAGAAGAACAGGAAATTAGATGAACATCTCGGAGGTAACTATAATAGATGTCACAATAATCGATGATGAAGAATATAACAATAGATGTCACAATAATCGATGATGAAGAATATAATAATAGATGTCACAATAATCGATGATGAAGATTATCTTTTCAATTCAGATGAGAATTTCAACACAGCAGGAACCAAAACTCCACCAGAAATAGTGACGATTCATCCGTTAAAGAAGACTAAATTTGATGATTGAGAAACAGGATCATTACACAAACGGAAAATGTGAAGATGACTTCACGGCGAAATTCTGCCACCCAGCATCTCCATATTTTGTAAAACATAAAATGCCAAATGTTAGACAGACATCGTAGTTGGAAAAGGATCTGTATATTATTATTTTATAAGAAGATATCAGAAGCATAGCAGGCATTAATTACACTCAAGAGATTCCTGACCCTCGCCAAAGAAATGGCAAAGGTCCGGAGAACGATTATTACACAACCTACATTGTGGATGTTTTGGAGAAGAACTGACTACTCTCTGGATTTTCCCACTCAGGTAAAACTCTCCGGCGGTTACGGAATAATCAATCAAAAAATCCTAACCGTCTGAATGTCACTGATCAAGCCCAAAACCTGTAGGGAAAGTTGCAGTTAAAGGTATCACTGACGCGTCCACCCCTAGCAACAGCATAAAAATAGTGTTTCGAACATACGATCACGACCTTGGAGTGCTGTTAAAACGACCTTGCGCCCAATATGCGGGAAAAAGGATTCTTGTTTACATGAAGACATCTGAAATTCTGTCAATGGCCGCTCTTAGCGAAATTGTACCATCTTCAGAATAAAACTTACAAAAATAATGAAAAATCCATAAGTCAGAAACATATGGATGAAAACAGATAAAATTTTAGGAAATGTATTAAAATAAAAAGTTCTTTCCATCTATCATGAATTGGAAGTAAAAATATTTAAATTAAAGAATTTTGAAAAGTAATTCTTGGACTTTGAAAATATCTCAAAGATCGTGAATCTGAAATGAGAAATCCTAGGATGACAAAACAAATAACACACAACTTACTGAGATGAATTGAAGTAACAAAATACTAATTATGATAATAAAAGAATGAAGTAAATGTGCTTTAATTTTTGACTATTTAAATTTAATAAGAAATTATTTAATATTATAAAAATAAGTAATAAGGATTAAATTTGAGATTTGAAATTAAATTAAATTAGCACAAACGTTATAAAATAAAAGAATGTTTGATTTAAAATTATTAATTAATGAAATATTATTATATAAGATAAATTTTATGAATTTATTAAAATAAATGAATAAATTAAATTTAAGAAATTTGAATATATGAATTAATGAATACTGAGAATTTTAAATCATAACAGAACCAAATTCCCAATGCTACAGCGGCAGAAAGGAGAAAAATGTGTGGTCATATGATATGAATTGCTTATAACTTGATAAGTAATTTATTTCTAAAAAAAATGGAAAACTCATTTCAATTCCAAATCGCTTCAATAGTCAAGCCTACCAATTTTATGCATTTGCATTTTAAAAAGTCAGAAAATGTGTCGGAAAGTTTCGCGTTGTTGACCAGGTCATTTGAGAACCACCTTAAGAAATTAAACATTAAAAATTTTTTTTTTAATTTTTTAAAAATAATAAATAAGTCAAAGCAAAACTAGCTATAAATCACAACTTTGTTCTTATAGGAATTTTGAAGAGCTAAACATATGAAAGCAAAAAAATTTTGTCTTAAAAAAAAAAAAGAAATCATAACATATTTTATATATGGCACTATCTTCTAGAAGACATTTTAAGTGTTTTCTTCAAATGTCTCAATCTTCAGTTAAATATTATTACACATTATTACTATTTTGGTGTTAATAACATTTGGAATATACTTAAAATCTTATTTATTTATTTATTTTTTAAAATCTGATTTCTAACAAGATTTCTAAAAATCTTTGATTAAATTATGCTATTTGTTAAATACCGTCTCTTCTGTAACATATGTGATGTGGAACCACATATATTATAAATTATCTCTTTTTTTTTTTATTAAACTCTCATTTTTAATTCATTAGTTATCATGGTTCATACGTTTTGGAAAATCTATGAAAAGTGCTGGAGAGTAGAAAAAAGAAAACTATTTTCAAGATATTGAAAGTCTTTGAAAATTTGAAAAATGTGATGAAAGTCCTTGAATTTTCAAATGAAATCTGGCTATCAAATTTTATTTGAAGGCCTTCTTGGCACTTTTTGCTACTAAGTTAAAGAAAAAAAAGTGTTGAAGGAAATTACTTGACTTTCATTTTCTTTATAATGTTATCTTAAACTGTTTGTAGTAACAAAATGTGTTAAGATAAATGGTAAGTAACAGTATTGTTTAATAAGGAGAAATCTCTAGCTTACTTTTAATTTTGAAATAATGTTCTTTGCAAACAACTCTTTAAATACTGGTAAAAATGCAATATCATAGAAAGAAAGAAACATCATTTGAGGCATTACTTCTGCTTTTGTAGTAATATACAACATGTATTCAACTGCATAAAGCTGATAAAAAAAAAAAAAAAACCTTCTTTTTGCATTTGTTTAAGTCTGAATCATGGTACTTTATAACCTCTTCTCCTTGTTTTTAACATTTCCTACCCCATTTCCTAGCAAATGTATGATTGTCACATTGCCATGCTTTGGGGCTACTGTTTTCTTGTAGCCTTGTCCCATTAATTTCAATAATTAATTATCAATTAATTATTAATTAATTATCCATTAATCAATAATTAATTTCTCATTTGCTCTCTGCCAATATGTTGAGTAAAAATTAGTTACCATTATTATTTCTGTTTGCCGTTTGAAACAATTTCAGTCAATGGCAGCTGGCTGTGAAGAAAAAGTTTGAACTGATAAAAATCTAACAATAAAACAAACTAGTCGTTGGGGGCCACTGTAATACTTACCCATCATGGATATGCATAATATAAAATATGAAAATAAAATATGTGTAAACTACTTATAAAATGCATTGCAATTCGAATAAAATCGTGGCTTGATGACGTCATAAACTTTAAATGCTCTGTTACTGAATTGCGTAAAAGAAACATCCTTATAACTCCAAAATTGATAATCATATTAACTAAGAGTTTACTGCGTCGGATTAAGTGTCTCATTTACAATTAAAATATATCTTTGAATTGAAATTTGGATGAAATACAGGGTCATGAAAAATCGAAGAGTGTGGAAAATAGGATTACAAATATCTCGGCAACTCATTATCTGATCAACTTCATTCTTTAAGCAAAATTTATGTTTTATAATTGTCTTTTATATTCACTTCTTAAACAACGCAATTTAGAAAATTTTTATATACCTTTTATCAGAATGAATATTTCGAGAGTCCGAAAAAAATAGTTCCGGATAATCGAGGTTACAGAAATTCAATAAGTTTCTTCCCATTATTACATACTAAGTACATACCAAATTTCAAGTCTCTATCTCAATTTGTTCAGGAGATAGAGCGTTTACAGACACACAGATGGACGGCAAATTTTTTGTTCTAAAAATATGTTCTTCGGAATCTCCAATGTCTGAAACGTGTAAATCCGTCAAATTTTTTATTTATTTTTTTTAAACAATTACAAGATTTACCCTATACTACGTATGATGGGTAAGTAAAACAAAAGAAAGAAACAAGAAACATACACTGGAGTGTCTTTTTTTTAATTTTCCAGTTAAGTGTAGATGATCCAAACAGATTCAATTATAAAATATTCTTGCATAAATATAATATTTAAAATATAATATAGTATAGCACTCACTGTAGAATAATTATACTTTTCGTATCTCGGGGCTGAAAGAATATTTCTTTAATAACACCAGAAGTAAAAGATTGCTGGCATTTTCATAGATTTTATTTCTTGACGCAAAACACACACATCACAAAAACTTTACATGGCACGTATATATAAGATTTTACTTTCACATTTCCCGCGAACAAAACAACCCATGACAGAACAATATTCTGTTTACAACACCGCTCTTCGAATAACATACATCTTACGGCAAAACTCACATGACAACTGCACTGAACGAACGAAAATATTTTTAGATCACGTGATGCGTTTCGCCATGAAGAGTCTATTTTCGGGAAGGGGTTTTCTGCGTTACATCCTCCCCCTCTGTTTCCGACATACGTCTCGGAGAGGAAACAGGATGTTTTCTGGGTCTCCCTCTTTTTCTCAGGGTGCAACTGGAGTAGTTTCAGTTTCTTGGAATGGTGTCAAGGCTGAAACATGATAAGACCCAATTCTCTGAGTAGGATTGTCTAGACTGGCAATGTCATATGTCACCAGTAATTTTTGAGTCAAAACTATATATGGCCCATCCCTCTTAGGCATAAATTTTGCTGTTTTCTGGTTACTTGCCTTGCTCACAGGGTGTAAGGTAACCCATACTTTTTCACCAGGTGTAAAATAAACTCTTCTACGATTTTTATCATAATATTTCTTACGCTGATCTTGTTTTATTTCAACTCGCTCTTTCACTTTCTTTGAGACATCTGCAAGACGTTTAAGATATGGAGTTATTTCAGGAACAAAATTGCCATCATCTTGGTCAGATTGGCCTGGAGAAAGGCCATCTTCTTCTGAGCTGGCAAGTTCTCCCAAACCAATGTCAAGACCATGACTACTGGACGGAACAGACTTTGATGAGTTGTTTTCTGGTTTCTTTCTTTTGTACTGTCGCTTTTTAGCAGGAGCCATCCGATAAGGTGGCACAGCAATAGGAGCACTATCACCTGTATTGATACGATGCTCTACATACGGGGTTGTCTCTCCCCCTGGTTGAAAGCATTTTTCATACCTTTTTAGACGACCATTCAGTTTTCCTCTTAAATTTTTGCCTTCATCTTCACGTAAGACATATGGACTGACTTCGACCGCACCAGCTGATGAATTATTTTCTTCAATGTATTCATCTACAAAATGAAACCTTTTCTGAGGTTTATTACTGAAATACCACGTTTTGTTGGCAGTATCTAACACCATGTTAGCATTGTGCAAAAAATCCATGCCTAAAAGCGTTCTATTACCCTTAGCATTTGGTAATACAATGAACTCCGTTTTGAAGACTCGACCTTCAATCTCTACTGGAACTGTAGCAGACAAAGTTTCTCTGGCTACTGTAATTCCGTCAGCCAACGTGACATCATGAGTATGAGGTTTCAGTGCAACACCAGCTTTTAAAAATAGCTCATACATACGTTCTCCCGCAATGGAACGATTTGCTCCCGTATCTGCACAGACTAACACTTTCTTATTGCAGATCGTGATAGGCACATTTGGAGCTGAAACTGTTGAAGTATTTAAACTATACAACTTAAGACGATGTGCTTGCACATGTTCTTTTTTAACCGAAGGGCTACAATTTGGGCATTTCTTCTTTATAAATCCCACTTTACCACAACCATAGCAAACAATATCCAATTCTAAGCGTCGATTACCAAACTTAGGAGGAGATCTGTCCTCTTTTGGAGGCTTACTCTGCTTCCAATTATTATCTCGACGAGAAAACTCTTTTTTCACTTGGGGTACAACCGGATCTCTTTTTGGGAACGTACTTCGTATAATTTCATAGGCATCTAGTTTTTCGGCGAGGTCGACTGGCGAGTTTAAATTTTCCCACTCATCTAACATATGCTGTTTGCATTCAACAGGCACGCGCCTTTTCATTTGATCAGCTGTGATCAGATACTGGAGTGCTTCAAAAGACGTTACAGTTAACTCTTTAAGCCAATTTTCAAAATAATCTCGAAGTTCGAAGTAATAATCTCGCCAAGAAATTTCTTTTACCTTGCAATGAGCAAAGAACAACTGTCTGAACTTTTCGGCACTAATTTTAAACCGTTTTAGAAGTAAATCTTTAACATGCGAAAAATTTGAAGCGTTTTCTTCCGATTCATGAGCGATAAGCGTAGAAATAGAAGATGGGACAACACTGAGTAAATACGATAGCCATAGATGCTCAGGTACCTTAGAGAGCTTTAACTGGCGTTCCAGGAGAACCAAAAACAACGTTACATCATCTGTTTCTGGCCTGAATGTAGGCACAACCTTTGGACATCCATCTTACTTTCCGCGTGAGATACTATCCCTGTCGCATTACAACCTATCACTCCACTGGAAGCACTTTGGCTCTGAACCTGTAACTTAAGCTTCTCAAGCTCAAAATTCATCTCAAGCTTTTTAAACTCCATCTCTTCTGCCCTACGCTTCTCTTCTAATTGCAGCTCTTCTGCCCTACGCTTCTCTTCTAATTCCAGTTTACGCTGTGCTAACTCTGCTGCTTTTTGTTTATCCTCTAATTCCCGCCTACGTTGTTCTTCTTCCCGAGTTGCAATTTGATTCCTGACTAATGAATTCACAAAATCAACATCGAACGAGGGGGAGGATTTGATTTTTTCCCGCAATGTGACAATGGTCATAGTGGTTTGCACATCTAAATTCATTTCTAACGCAACCTGGAACAAATCCTCTTTGCGAGCTCTATTAAGTTCAGACATTTTTAATTTTAGCAAAACAACCAGCCGAAAACCCTATAAATGCCAAAAATTTCGTTTAAACCGTACCCCAAACGTGAGTTTTGCCGTTACAAATCATATAAACTTTTAATAAAATAAAACAGTGAGCTTTAACCATAATATAAACTATTACTACAAAACAGAACAAACATTAAAAATAAACTGGATTTCATAACGCGACACATTCAAAACAATATTTCAAATGAACTAAACTGCAACTGAATAGTTGTCACTTAAGTAATATTCTAAATGAAAACAAAACACATAACTGAATAATTGTCACTTAAATAATATTCTAAATGAAATCAAAACACATAACTGAATAATTAAATTGTTCCTTAAATAATATTCTAAACGAAATCAGAACACATAACGGAATAATTAAATTCTCAACCAATAATATTTTTAAATTACTAAGACAGCTTAATATCGGTTTTGTTCAGTACAATTTAAAAAAACTTTCTACCTTAATGCTTCTTTTCTCAATCGAGAACTCAGAATTAAATACTTACGTCCAATATTAAATAAGAACAAATATTTACATCAAAACTGTACTCAATTATTTTAAAACCAGTAATAAAAGAAAAACAAAAAGTAATAAATTATTTTAAAAGTAATAATAAAAGAAAAACAAAACATCTTTATGATAACTGCCATAAAATTACGAATACTTTATATTAATTTGACCTGAAAACGATAATATCATAATTCTACTTGAAACTGATATCAGTTTTACCTTTTTTTTTTTTCTGAATCAATAAAAAATAATTTTAACACTTTCACGATAAGCATTCAAGAATGAAATCAAAAGTAGAGGAGGGGGGAAGGGGAAATAATGTAAGAACAAAATAAAACATAACAAAATAATGCACCAAAATAATGTTATGAATAATTAAAATAATGTTTTAAATAATCAAACTAAAGTTAATAATGAACCAGAATAATATTAAGATTAACCAAACTTAAGAATAATTCAAATGATGATCAGAATAAGAATGCATTCTTTGTTTCTATTAAAAAAATTATGAATCCGTTTTTTACCAAGTCACACATGAGTTACTCATCCATTGAATAATTTGTAGAACTCTGTAAACGAAGATTAAGAACACATATAATGCACAATTTTCTTGGGCGTACACAAAACACTTTTTAGAACTATGAAACGAATAACACATATCATACGATGCAATGGCGTATGGCGACGATCCTTCGCGCCATTTCTTGATTGTAGCTTATGAAATCAGAACAAGCTCTGAAAGCTTCCTTCTTTATTTTAAAACTAAATCACTGCGGATTTGTAGTTGTAGAAACATAGCACTTCTTCACTGCGGATTCGTGGAAAAAAATCATAATACCATAATCACATTATCATAATATCACTATATAAACCTGTGGATTTCTAGCCCGAGTTGGGTAACCAATTTTTTATAGCACTCACTGTAGAATAATTATACTTTTCGTATCTCGGGGCTGAAAGAATATTTCTTTAATAACACCAGAAGTAAAAGATTGCTGGCATTTTCATAGATTTTATTTCTTGACGCAAAACACACACATCACAAAAACTTTACATGGCACGTATATATAAGATTTTACTTTCACATTTCCCGCGAACAAAACAACCCATGACATAACAATATTCTGTTTACAACACCGCTCTTCGAATAACATACATCTTACGGCAAAACTCACATGACAACTGCACTGAACAAACAAAAATATTTTTAGATCACGTGATGCGTTTCGCCAGGAAGAGTCTATTTTCGGGAAGGGGTTTTCTGCGTTACAATAGTATATAAAGAACTTTGTTAAATAATTTTTTAAAAATAATGATTTTTTTATTCTTGAGGTAGTTCTTCTACCATTTATCCCCCCCTCTCCACTTTCGCCAAAAGCAGGAGGATCAAGCCTCTTTTCTCTCATCTTCCTTTCCCTCCCCCTCTCTTGCGACTTTCGCCTGGAAAATAAACTGGTTGGCGATCGTAGGCTATGATGCAACATGCAGCTATTCTTTGCTATCGAGCTGTAGATAGGTTTTTTATTAACTATATTTTTTATTAACTATATTTATAACATTCACTGTCATGAACATACACATAGATTTGTTTTATGCCGAATCAGTCGCCGTGATAAATTGAGAATGCTAACAGTAAACTTTCTAAACTAGCAGTAAAAATTTTTCAACTGTTTATGGGAAGAGAAAAATAAATGAGCTCTCCGAATTTTTCTGGCTAGTTGAGTTTTCCGGTTACTTGAATGCCGGATAACAGAGCTTTTACTGTATATATACAGTAGACTCCCTTAAATCCACGAATGCCTAAAATCTGCGAACGCCAAAAATCCACGAACACCTAAAATCTGCATATCGTTAGAGATGTAAACAGTGAAACTTACAGTTAAATTGTTGGGATTTATTTCCAAAAAATTTCAAGATGGCGCTAATATCAATGGCGATTGCGATCTTTTTCCAAAAAAATTTTTCAATTAATCAAGCTTTTTTGTTTATTAAATCTACATAAACTTGCATTAAAATTTTGTTATTTTACAATTCTGATGTAAATTATTTTTGTATCTAAGATAATAATACGGCAGAATAGTAGCTACCCCACAATACCTGCAACTGTAACTGTTAAAGCCATATTGTTTGTTTATGTTTTTGCTTTCGATTCTTTGATATTCAATTTTTGATTTTATTATGTAGTTATTTTTATTTTTATTTTTTCGTAATTTCGTACGTAATCTGGCTGATTCCAGTCTTTCTAAGGAAAACTAGTCGGATGTGCCAATCCCAAAACTTTTTTCTATCTCACAAAGATTTCGCATACACTAAAAAGAATCAGCACCAATTTATATCAAGGTCGAACTGAATCTAAAGTTTTATTAAATTCCGTGCATTAGTTCTTGAGATATGACTATTGCTAAAATCGTGTAAATGCTGCAAAATTCAGCATAGCAGCACCACCTGTTGGGTGATTTAGACTAAAACCTAACCAACAACAACTCATGTCAACGTCTAACTGAATCTGAAGTTTGGTGAAAATCTGTGCATTAGTTCTTGAGATATAGTTATCGTGATAATAATGGAAAAAGTAGCATAGAAGCGCCATCTGTTGGACAATTTTCGCCAAAACATAATCAACATCTATTTATGTCAAGGTCTAACAGAATCTGCAGTTTGATGAAATTCCATGCATTAGTTCTTGAGATATAGCTATAGTGAAAATCTTGCAAAAAGTAGCATAGCAGTGCCATCTGTTGGGATATCTACACCAAAACATATTCAGCGTCTATTTATGTCAAGGTCTAACTGAATCTGAAGTTTGATGAAAATAAGTGCATTAGTTCTTGAGATAGAGCTATTGCGGAAATCGCGAAAATGCTGCATAGCAGTGCCACCTGCTGGGCAATTTTTACCAAAAACTAATCAGCACTAATTTATATCAGAGACTAACTGAATATAAAGTTTTATTAAATTCCGAGCATTAGTTCTTGAGATAGAGCACCCACAAAATTTTTGTCACATACAGACAGACATTTTCTAAAAATAGTCAAATCGTGTTCAGGATCTTCTAAAACGTATAAATCCGTCGGAAGCGGAAGTCGAAAATTTTCATGAATCCAATACTTTCTTCTATTAAAGAAGAAGAAAGTAAAAAAATAGGAAAAGAAAACATGTAAGTTTGACAATAATTCAAAAAGTAGAGATCATAAAAAAAGCTAGATTCTGGTTCATTTACTCGTTTTTTGGCACAATCGTAATGGAATAAGCTCTAGAACGGTGTATGACATTAAGAAACAAAAATAACAAAACAAAAAAACTTAAGAAGACAGCAATTTTGTCCATGTTCACAAAATATAATGTAAAGAAATAAAAGAAGCTTGTAAAAAAAAAATTATAAAAATTATACTTTACTGAGTTTGTTCAATAAAATAAGATAAATTTATATTTCATCATTATTATGCTTATTTAGTACCGCATCCTTAATTATTACGCTTGACTTTATTTTTATATTTTAACCATTTTTTTTATTTTTTATTATTTTACATAATTATTTTAATATTTTAATTAAATTACTTAAGTAGTTTACTTAATTATTTTAATATTTTACTTTATTGTAAGCATTCATTATAATTTCCAGTGCTTTACTACATTCAAATTACTGTTTTTTAGATTTTATATATTTTTAAATTTGTAATAATTTTTATTGTAAAAAAAAAAAAAAAAAAAGTATATTAATCTCATCAGTCCTGACACCAACATTACTTCAGATCATAACATCCATTTTTAAGTGACTGTAAAATAGCTTCAAACATGTTTCAGTGGATAAATGAATGTTTATAATTTGCTCTCATTTATTGACATGATCTTGGATAAAATATTTGAATGAATGTGATGGAAAGTACCAATTTTTTATATGCTACAGATGATCCAGCCTACAGTTTAATTCATATGATTATTTATGGCCCGTGAACACATAATTTAAAACCCTTGATTGGAGTTTCACATATAAAAAGCTTTATTTATAAACTCTAGGTACATTCTTAACTCTAAGATTACTAAAAATATACCAACTAACAGTAAAAATTAAAACCTCTTAAATATTTGTGGTTACTTTAAAAAAAGGTGCCTAATTTCAAGAGAAATAGTGGATATCTTGATCGGGCAAAGCAGCTGTTGATTTCTGAAAGGTTCAACAGTTTTTATTTCTGTTTCTGTTTTTATAAGATCATATTGATTGAATAGCCTACAATCCTCTCACTTAATTTTTTTAAGAGTTCTTACACTATCTATTAGTCAAATTAGTCACCTGAGAATGATAACATCATAGATTATTAGTAAATATTTTTGAATCACATTGTAATAAATAAAGGTGAGAAATATTTTATTTTTTAATATGTAGTTTGTACATTGAGTGATTTGTGACTTAAACTTGTGTTTAGTGATGTAGAGTTATAATAGTGGTTAATGATAGTAGCCAAAGTTTGACAAATTTTCTTCTGAACTAGACACCAGTTCTAAAAAACTCGTGCCACAAGTTTCGATAAAAATAATAAAACTATAATTCTTAGGCATATTGCACTTAAATACAAAAGTAAAATAAATAAAGCTAGGCACAAAACCTATATTTCGAGTTGCCATGGTGACCTGGCACTTGGGGATTGTCAAGCCTTGATAGTAGTATAAATAGGTTACCATGTATCCTCAATATTACTCACTTAAACTCAATACGTTACTACTTATCATCTACATTAAATTTGACTTAATATTATATTTCTAGTGTATGGTTAGTTTATATTGAAATTTCATCTTGAGTTATTTTACTTTAAGGATGAGTTTTCTCAAATTGAAAACCTAGTAAAAGATAATGAAGGAAACTTTACTGTTTGGTTTGGCCATTATCCTACATCCACAATTGTTTCTCCTCATCCTGGTATTAGAGAACTGATGAGGTATGCTGTGTTTGAAATTTCTATTTTTTATTGGCTACAGTGAATTTTAAAAAAGTTTATGTTGTTTGAAATATTCACTTGAGTTTTTTTCAATTTTTTCCCTTGAGAAATCATGTTATTTTCAACATTTAAATACTTATTCATATTAACTTGCTTACTGTTAAAACCAAGACCCTCTTGTCATATTAACAAACTTCACAATTTTTACAATCTCTTAATAAAATAAAACTAACATTAACATACTGTTTTCACATGCTAGGTCTAACATGTATTCGAAAACAGGGTTTTCTCACCAAAATGGTGCAAAAAAAATCTTTCCAAACCCAGTGTGTCTGCGACATCTGTTACAAAGTTTTATGTATCAATACATGAAAAATTCCATAATCGGCACACAGCCTATTGGCATATCTTAGCGAGTACAGTTAATACATAATTATTTTCATTGTTATAACCTTTTGTTGTAACTCGCATACATTCCAAAACACATTGTTTCCAACATTGCTCACGTTTGATGCCAACCTTGGCTGTGGACTTGATTACAAAAGATTATCCGTGTTTTCATTTATTATAAGGTATCAGCTTATGACAAACTTGCTAAAGAAATCTTGCTTTTTCATTCTGCTGGTGCTGATGATTATATCACTCTAGAAATTATGAAAATATCGAACTTCATGTGTTAAAAAAAGCATAATTTTCATATTTTATTTGACTAGTTTGCAATGACAGGCGAATGAATTTTTATGTGTAACTTTTTTTTTGTACTTCCTTTGTATAAAGACTTCGGCAAAATTTTGACTTAAGAAGGGTGATTTGAGCCCTATGTTATAAACAGCAACAAAAACAAACTATAATAAATATAGTTTTGTTTGATCTTTATAAATTATAAATATTATTATTGTTTATGTATACATTTATGTATACTTACCACTCACCAATAGGTAATTTCTAAACCCTAGTTTTAGAGGTATTGTTCCAAATTGCAAACATTTTTCAAATATAAGAATTCTTTTGACCATTTCTGTATATGATATTGAATTTAAATGCACCCCATGATGTTCTAAAATTTAAATAAGCTCGAATCCAGCAATTATCAGCCTTAATAATAATAACAGTAAAGATTATTATCTATAAATTTCATGGGATTCCAAGTATGTTTACTTAAGTTAGAGCACAGACAGACAGATGAACTGAAGTAAGCACTTTAAAAAAAGTTGGAAAATATATATAAAAAAATTAATCACTTAAATTATATGTCCCCCATTCCCTTACAAAATAATAATAATAATAATAATAAAAATCTGGTCATGCTATGCTTATGGTGTTTGTAAATCATAATTTGGGGATTCTTCCATAATCAGGCCTACAGCCAATTGGCTTGTTATAGGTAAGTGTAGTTTGGCACACAATTAATTTCATTTTTAGGGTTTCGTTCATCTAGCGAAACCCTATTACTCTCGCTCCGTTGTCTGTCTGTCACAGAGCCATTCTCAAAAACTATATAACTTACAGAGTTGAAACTTTGTGTATATTGCTGAATAGTAGCTATAAAGAGCTTAAAATTTGAAAAAATTGTATTATTTTATTAAATGGAGATAAAAAACCGAAATTCTAACAGCCTTTTCCTATTAAATTTAAACATTTTTCGTTATAGCAGATGCCAAAAATTAAAAATCCACGATGAAATTCTTTCTACAATAATTATTTTTCTATTGAAAGATTTTCACGTGAAAAACGAAATAAAAAGTGTCACCAAATGAAAAAAGGATTAAAATGACGTCATATTGCTAATAAAACGGGCATTTTCAAACATTTCTCAATAATACAAGGAGTAAGAGTATGTGCATGTACACAAAGCAGATTAATATCACGTCATTAGAGAATTAAAAAGAAAATCTGACGTCATATCGGAAGTTTAACGGATTTTTCAAATGTTTCAGAATAATACAAAGCGAGTATCAATATGAGTAATAGAGAATAGTAAATATATGAGTTTGAGGAACGTGTTGAATCATGATAAAAACCCAATTACGGAAATATTCGCATATTTTAACATTTTGAAGGTGTACAACATGTTTAATTTTGATTTTTTTTTTTAAATATCGCATTTAGTCCACATGACAGATATTATTATGACAGAATATAATAGCAGGCTTCGCCCGCTACCAGGCTGTTTAGATATTCTAAAAAACGAGAAAAATAGACCGGTAAATTTTTACTTTATAAAAAACATGACTTTTTTTTTGGTTGCTAAATGAAATTTATTTGGATTTATTAAATAAAGGATAAAGTGTTTTGAAAGGAATATTAAACAAAACCCTTTGAGCAATCTTTGATCACCCTTACCCACTTGTTTAACCAGTATTATAACTTCCATACACTTGGAACCACATTGTTCCATTATCATTCATGTTTGATGCTAACCTTGGCTGTCGATCCAATTACAGATGATTAGATAATACTACATTATATAATAATTAATATTATATTTAAATCTTCATTTTCAACAATGTTTTTGAAGACTAGATGATAATTCTGCAAAATAATCTATTTTTTTACATATTTATTTTTAGTGGAATTCAAAAAATTTTTTTTTTTAAATTTAGTCAATAACACAAAGTTTTTTTCATAGCTGCATTGCTTTCTTATGCAACTGTTTACAAACTATTAGTGGTAATATGCACCAGATGGTGATACTTTCCAGAGAAAGTCTGTTAATAAGTTGGCATCTATTGGGACATTTTCCAAATTATGAGGGCTGTTAAAATAATAAGAAGGTCTTGGTTAAAACTATCAATTAATTTTTTTTAAAGCCTAATTATTTTATATTCTAGAGTTTTTAAGTTAAGCACTAATTTTATATATTATTTAAAAAAGTATAAATCTAATTTCTCACCTCTCTCTTGTTTTTCTGCTTGTGGAAGATTATTAAACTTTATATAATATATCATAATATTGTTAAAAAACCAGTACTGTTACATTAATTCATGTTAACCTAAAAATAAATAGGCAACAAGTTCTGCTTTAGATAATGTATTGCTTATAATGTTATTTCTGTGTCTCTCTTGCTTAAAACTTTAAAAATATTAATATTAAATTTCTAAATATTTCTAAATCATCAGCAAAATATTACTAATATATATTTTATAAAAAGTCATTATTTATTTATTTATTTACTTTTTGCATTAAGAAAGGTTAATATTAACCTATTTTGGTTAATTTTAACCTATGGCTTTTTTTTTTTTAGTCATTCTTAAGATATATAATGATTGTTTTCTTTAAAAATCTTTAATAAGATCAATATATATCCACCATATCTTCAAATATCGCGAAAACTCAGAAAGATACTAGCAATACAGTATACAATAAGTTAATTGACAAATTTGGGGAAATCCCATATAATCCAATGGGATTTCCTCCCAAATTTTGTCAATTAGCTCACTGTATTGCTGGTATCTTTCTGAGTTTTCACGATATATGACTGGTCTTTTTATATGTATTACTCTATAGAATTGGCTACCAAATCATGAAAAAAAATCTTTGTTATAGTTTGCGCATGCACAGTTATAAATTATTTCGTACAAATGCCCATATATCATCAAATATTCAATATATTAATTTTTTAATTGCAGTATACTGTTTCTACTGTTCTTGAAATCAAACATGTGCATTACATCCTCGAATTGCAAGAACAACTTGTCAAGAATTTTAGTAAAGCATCCAGTCACTGCCCCTTAATGTTTGGACAGCAGTGTATGAATCATAGTATTCCAAAACCTCTAATTAGATGATATTATGGAATATAATGAAGATTATTTTTGTTTTGGACTTACATATGGTACCAAAGATTGAAAAATCAATGGAGTGAACTTTTAAAAATCCATATGAGATGAACAGGCATGAAAGTTTTCAGCTTTTTCACTGAAATCAGCTTTTTATGTCATTCTGACTGTTTCTGAAACTGATGCAAAAACATGAAAAAATCATGAGCTAAAAATTTGGAAAAAGGGGGGGGGGGGTAAATAGATAAAATTATAATGCTGTAACAAAATCTGGTCTTTTAAATTTTCCTTGTAACATATTTTAATTTTTTGTTCATAATGCATGCACATTGTGCAAATTTTCTGATATTATCTCTGATGTTTGCTCCAGTGTGTTTTCTTGCTGCAATGTTTGCTTCAGTTTGAGTAGCTATGCTAATATAGTGCAGAAATTTTAACATAAGGATGTGTTTGAGCTCACAATATAGCACAAATAAACGAAAATAGTTGTGAATAAAAATAATAACCATTTTAATGTCTTTTAACTTTAATTGCATATTTATTTACATATATACATAAATCATGTATACTTACATTGTGTAATTTTCACCGATTTTTATTTCTGCATGTTATATTGCAATAATTTTGTATTCTGTGCATAGTTCAGTTTTTTCAGTGATCTGCAACTTTCATGCCTGGATGAACTATTATCAACATAACATTGGAGCCCACTAAAAAAATATGAAGTCAAATATGTTCTTTATATTCCTGAAATTCCAGAAGAATTTGCCAAGTATTTCTCTAGATATTTGACAAAATGTCTAAAATCGACAGTGTATGAAGACTTTTGTTCATGTAGTGTATATTATAAATATTTTAATGAAAATCTGCTTGTATATTTCTTTTTCCTTTTTTAATGTTTAAAATGTGAATATTATTTTTTTAAATGATCTATCTGATATTCTTGTTTCTGGATTCTAATTCTGCATCATGCTTTCCACGATAGTAGTTTTTTTGTAAAATTTATAGGTTTATTGCTTTCCATGCCTCTTTAAAAACTTTCCAAAGTCCATCATTCATGGTGGTTTTGCACTTTGAATGACCTTTTTACAGCAGATGCACGATAAACCATAAATGAACTAACAAGTGACTTCTTAGGAATATGTTGAAAGGTACAAATGCAATACCTGTGTGAATTTTTTATTTTTTCAATGAATACAGCAGTAATTTTTGTAGTATGAGCAGTGGCTTTGTTTTGGTGCAGTTTCACTCTTTGAAAGTCATTGATTGATCTGTAAATATTTGACGTAGCACATTCTTTTAATAGTATGATAAATTGATTGTAACATTTTTGTTCAATCGTCTTATTTTTATATTCCTATTATAAGAGAAATTTTTGACAGTCATAAATCTTTACCTGAAACTTCATTTTCAGCCTTGAAATGGAGTATTTTTTTTTTCATGTTTTTTTTCTGTTTAGAGTCTTTTTACTATGTATAAGTACTGATTTTTGGGATAGCCCTTTCTGATTAATAGTAATGTTTATTTTGCACTTAGAAATTTTTATACTATTCACTTTGCAATCATTTTAAACTTCCGAGTAAGAATATTTATATTCGGAAAAAAAAAAAAAAATCCTCCTATTCACAGCTTGTTTGCATGTGCCATCTTGAAAGAAGAATAAATTTGAAAGTATCAGATAATAATATGAATTACAAATAATATGTTGTTGCCAGAATTCTTTCCTCTAAAATAATTCCATTTTTTAAATCATTTATTAAGCTAGTCTAAAAAGTTGTGTGAACAGCTTCTGTAGAAATTATTTATTTTATAAATCTATGTATATATTATATATATATCTATATATATAATACAAAAACAAATAATCAATAAATATAAATAATTTTGTGATCTTGATCAGGTCAAGTGGTCCATACTTATGTGGTCATTTGCATACTCTTGGTGGCATAATTCCAGAGATGTATACATTGCAATCAAATGGAGTTCTGGAATTAGAATTAGCAGATTGGAAAGCAAATAGGAAGTAAGTTTTTTGTATCAAGGTATCTAATTCATACATTTATTTTTAAAGTAATAAGATAACATAATTGTTGCCTGTGTTTGAATTTGAATGTTTTAGCATTGGTAATAGTAGATGTTTCAATTGTAATTTCTAATTTGAAAATATGCAATTAGTATTTTTAAAAAAAACTTTGATCATTAAACTAGGCTGAAATAAGGATTCATAACTAAAGTGCAGCAGCTTAGATTGTGTGTATGAAATTCAGAGAACTTATCATACCACAGCTAAAGTAGCTCATAAGAGAAAATAACGAATTCAAATGAAAATACTATACAAAAAAGTAGAAAAATAAAATATCACACAAGTTTTGAATGGATTGTGTGTGCAATTGAAATTCAGGAAGTTTTATTTTACAAAAGTTATACAGAGTAAATTTAAAAGATTCTCTAACTCTAAGCGTTTTGAAATCAGTGACTTTGAGTTGATTGGGGAAAGTTCCATAATTAGGGTTTACAGCCAATTGGTGTATTTTAGCGAGCTAGCTTTTTAAATCTTATATGGTCCTATATAAGGCATATTAAAAAAAAATTCTATGGTCTGTTAAGTAAAACAGTAAAAATTCCATTCTTCCATGGGGTTTTCTTTGGAGTTTTCTGACAATAAAAATGGACAGATGATTTTTTAGTGCTGGAAAGCTCCAAAATTTGATAAGATTCAATGTATCACATCTCGGTTAACTTCTTTCACTTGTAAGGGTATGAAATTTTTTTTTCTAAATAAAAATTATAGGACCCAGGAACCGTATAAAAAATATTAAAAAATGTAACTTTTTACAAATTAGTAGCAGGACTATTTAATCAACATAATCTTAACTCCTACCTTATTTTGAGCATCATTTCAATTTACATTGCCTATGTATCTAAAACAGGTTAAAAATTAGAGTGCATTTCATTTTTTTGTGACACCCTGTATGTATGCCAAAGTCGGGATTGGTCTCTTTAAAATTCCAGAAGTTGGAATTGGATTCGGTCATTTTGCTACCAACTCTGCAGCCTTAGATTCCATGAATAATTCCAGAGATGTACAATAGTAAACCCTCTGAATACTTATCCCGCAATTTCCATCAACAAGACATTTGTAGAAAAATTTATATGAAACACAATTTTTGAAGCAATTTTGTCTTAAAAATTCCACAGTCAAAAGGTGGAAATGCAAATGAAAAATATATTACATATTTCAAATACATGATGACCAGTGGACCCGTCCGATGATTTCGCACTGCAGTCTAATATTTTTTAGCAATATCTAATATTTTTAAGAAGCAGGTTTAAACTTTTAAAGGAAAATTAAGGATAAAAATATCTGTAAAAAACATAGTCAAGCCAGAATAACATCTCATTTATTTCATCAAAGTTACAATAAAAACTGATCAAAGATAGCAAAAGGCATGCGTGAGAAAAAAAAAATTAACAGTCACATTTTAACTACATTAGAGGATGACATCATCTGCTTTGGAAAAAACATGGGACAAAGAAAAATGAATTGAATACATATAAAATACAACTCAATCTAATATAACAAAGCATAACTTTTAGGCTACACTTGAAATAGCACTGCTTTGATTGTTTGATGGTGTCTTTTTCTTCTGTACATTTGAATTTCAATTATGCTTTTTAATCATAAATATAAGATAAACCCATGCGAAGACATCACACTTCATCTTTTTTGTACTATTTATTTTTTATAACCCTTGCTGCGCATGATATAATTCGGTATTTTATTTTTGTCACAACATCGATTTGGAAAAAATCTTTCATTTCATTTAGGAAAACAATGCGGATTTTTATTAACTGTGATTTTTAATTAAAAAACGTGTTTTAATGAAATGTGAGTGTACTATGTCAGAAGTCAGTTCAAAATCCTTTTGAATGATACTTCATTCCTTGTTTTGCATTTTGTAAATTCATAGAAAAAGGGATGTTTATATCAGAAATAATATGTATGAATTGAAATATGTAATAATAGAGTACATGACTGGTCGATTACTTATTGGTCAAAAGGATTTTGAAAAAAAAAAATTAAACAGTCAGAGGGTTAATATTGAGCCAATTTGTGGGCAATCTCAAAAATGAAATTATTATAACATTATTGTACCCATTATCATAACATTAAAATTTAATACAGTTTTATTAGTATTGTCTAGTACGAAAATATCATTAGTGATAGAAAAAATAGCTAAATAAATACTTTAACATTTTATTAAATTCAGCTTATTTTCTTAAAAAGAGTCTTATTGAAATATTTAGAATTTTTTTTCTTCTTTTCAGATATCGAATTTGTGCTGTAGACCATGGTATCTTTTCTTTTATAGACCACTATCTAGGGGATTGGCCATTGATTTTAGTAACTAATCCTAAAGATGCTCTTTTGACAATGCCTTCAATTGAGCCTCTATATAGAATTATAAAATCAACTCACATAAGGTATTATTAATGTTGATATATTTATGCATATTTGAAAATAACTTTTGTTTACAAAAAATATGGTTCAATTTGGTATCTTTACTGACACAACATTCATCTGACATACTTGATTTTTTAAAAATCAACCATGAAAGTTCCCAAGATGTTTTACATGAATTACCTTATGGGGATTTTTTTAGTGATTTGTGCAAAAAGTGGTTTCAAAACTGACATGTAGCTAGTTAACATGTAAGGTATTAGTTATAGATTTTTGGATCTTTTTCCATAACTAATAAGCTAGAATATTGTGTTGAATAATTTAACTGAAAGGAAATGTAATAAACAAAGTTTCAATATGTCCCTACCTCAGTAAATGTCAAATTATGTAACGTTTTCTGTTTCTATAGCTACCTAACTGTTTTTGTTTTTACCTCTATAGCCCACGCCTGGTAAGGTTCTTACAGTGTTTTTTCTGAGAAACAGGCAAAATTTATTTATATAAATAAAAATTTTGGAACTACTTTGCATCATTTCTTAATTTTTTATTGCTAAAATAAAATTTCTTAAATATTATCAAAATAAGAGTAATTTTTGCAGTATTTATTTTGAAAGAGAATTTTTTTTTTTATATATAATTAACTCAGTATTCAATGTATACTAATATTATAAAGAAGATACATTTATTTGTTTGTAGGAGGTTATCTCTGTCACTTCCTAAACGATTTAAAAAATGATGGTGACAAAATAATGGTGACATGTTCTGCTCAAACATGGGCTACTTTTTTATCTTGATACCACACCCCAAGGCAGTGAAAGAGCAAAAAAACATTCTAAAATTATGTTTTTTTTCATACTGTTGGGGGCACCACATAAACCAGACTGTAAAAATTCAATATGTAACCTACCATCACAGATTTCAATGAAACTGGGCATGTTTGTCCTTTCTATTAAGATATATTCACCAGTAATTTTTTTTTGCTCCTAGGTAAATTAGTTTTGAGGGAAAAAATATCAAAATTTTGGAAAATTGCCATGAGTTGGCATTATTGACTGTTCGATTTTCAAAGGTAGTACGTCTTAAATAAAATCATATTTCAATATCTAATCAACAAATCATCTTCAAAATTTTTATGCATGATAAATATAGTATGTAGACTATGAAAAAAAAAAGAAAAAGAAAAGAGCTGTTACATTTAAAACATTTTAAATATGTCTAAAAAATATTTAACCTTTAAAATCAAGAACTTTTTATGAAAAATAATGAATTAACTAAAAATACATAACCAGCCAAAGGCGAAGGTGCTATGAAATTTATTTTTGTTACAAAATGTGCATGCATAAAAGTATCCTTTACCTGTTTATGAAATGTAAATAGTTGTTGATTTTAGTTGCCATATAATCCAATGGGATTTCCTCCCGAATTTGTCAATTAGCTCACTGTATTGCTGGCATTGAATGAAACTGAAATAAATCTTTGACTTTTTTTTTCATTTCTAAGTTTTGCAAGCTGCAAACATTTGTATTACAGATTACATTTTAAGATGTTTATGATGAGTGTATGGAAAATGACAAGGTACATTCAAAATACAAACCTTTAAAAAAAAGGTCAAAGATTTATTTCATTTGAATGGGATCTAAGTTTTACAGGTGGTTTAAATATCATATTGATTGATTTAAAAAAAAATAAAATAAAGCTCAATTGGTTTAACCTTATTTATTACCTAAAATTTAACATCAAATGCAAAACCAACTGAATGAAATTTCTTAATATCTGCCCCTTCTTTGGCCTAAACAGTGTAAGATATAATTTTTTTTTTTTTTTAAATTCATTCTGCAAATTATGTTTTTGTTTAATTTATCCCCATTCCCGTCTTCAAAATTAAGCTTTTTTCTTTCCCCTGATTCAGTATCTGTCAACTTATAATTTTTTCATCTGTGAGATGCCAAGTGATTGGTACTACATCAAACATAAGTCGTTCAGCTTAGCATCACCAATCAAACATGGCCATTTGGAATTTTTTATTTAATGAATTTTAATGGAAAAATTTATTGTTTACACTGTGAATGTATGCACATTTTCGGTGCTTGTGGATTTTATTTAGAATTGTAGATTTTTGAGAGTTGACTGTACATATATATATATATATAAAGAATCGCAGGCATCCACTTTTTGTCATCTTGAAATATATCCTATATATCCCGATTTTCTCATCACTTGGTGTATTCACGACATAATGATTAGACAACAGTTAAGTTGGGACCTGACTTTATTTCCCTTTTCATTTACATCTCTTTTTCAAGTCAGGCTAAGTGGTTTGAGAGCTGGGGCGTTAATGTCCCATGCTTATACTTTGAAAATCACATTCATTAAAGTGACAGTGACTATCTTTTGAGTTCCTTCTCAAGCAAGTGTTATTGTGGGAGGTTCTTTCTTTTCTGATTAGTTCTGTATTTTTTTTTTTATATTGGTGTGGTTTTATGGCAGCAATAGTCTTGACTCAAAACTCAAAACTGATTGCATCACCAACAGCCAATTCTAAATTTGAAGTTAATTGATAAAAATTATGAACTTACATAGTAATAACTGTCAAACAGATAAAAGTTAATTAGAATTTACAACCTAAAATATAAACATCAATTTAATTTGACAATAATTTGAATTTATACACTAAACATAATTATTTATTTTGATTTCTTGATCTGAATGTAATAACTGTCATTTTGAGTAAACTTTATGATCTAAGTGTAATTCTGCATTACAATAGTCATATACTGTTTATAATTTGTTTCACTAAATAATCAAGCATAGCAAGAAAAACCCAGTTTGTTTATGTTATGAAATATTATGACTCAATTCTTGATCTGATAGAAAATATATAATTTGATTACATTCTGGGCTCATAATAGAGATTCATTACTATTATAATGATTTCAAGATCATTTACTATGTTTTATGATATGGCTATAAGTGTATTCTGGTACCATTATGTTGTAAAGAGTAATTTCTTTTCTTCTGAACATAATTATTTAGTTTGCTTTATGAGATGAATCTAATAACTGTCATGTTGATGAAAGTTGATTAAAATTTATGGCTTTGAGTAATCATCTAATGTTTCATAAACACAAATCAGTGTCAAAGATGTTTATGACTGGCAAATTAGTTTTAAGTACTGTGTTCTCAAAGTTAAATTTTTTTTGGGGGGGATTTTAAATTTTAAACTTTTGAACTTTTAATTTAAATTTTGAATTTTAGGAAGGTTTAATTTTTCTCTATCCTTTATATATATATATATATATATATATATATATATCACATGCTATGGTAATTTTATGATTGCACAAGTTAATTATTAGCTATGTGGTATTCTGATTACACAATATCATTAATTATCTCTTAGTAGATTTTAGTAGAATGATATTAGAACTTGATATGTTTTTGAAATTCATAGATATTATAATTATATATATATATATATATATATATATATGTAAACATATTTATATATATATATAAACATATTTATATTTTAAAACCTTTTGTAAAAATAAATTTTAAATTTCTGGATTACTTAGTTTCTTTTTTTAATGTGGTATTTATCTGTTCTTTAGAGTTTTGATTTTCTCACCATATCCAATTGAGACGGCTAAGTTGAAAATAAATGATGGTGATTGGCAAATTCTAAAATCAGCAGAACCACCTCTTTATACTGTACAATGGGATCCTCTAAAATATATTGAAGGACTCCATAAAATGGTCATTTTTGCAAAAGTATGTATATATAAAATTATGCTTACTTATAATTAGTTAACTTGGACTATTAGATCTGATTTTATAGTTTATAATTTCATATTATATATTGAAATAAATCAGGGTTTCTATGCCACCTGGAAAACTTGTAAAATACAAGGAGTTATAAAAATAAACATCTGAGAAACAGGGAAAATGCAGAAAATTTTGAAATTTTCTTTAAAAATCTTAAAAATACAAGGAATTTTAAAACTCTTTGTTTTCCTACTTCGGAGAAATGCTGGTTTCCTTAAGCTTTGTAAGAAGAAAATGACTGTAGCTGTAGTGTTTCTTCTTAATTTGTTCATTTTCTTGCCACATATACATACAGGGTAAACAGATATATATATATATATATATATATATATATATATATATATATATATATATATATTTCCAGATTTGAGTAGTAACCCTGTGCATTTTTCTCTTCTTGTAAAGTTACTGTTTAACACTTTTCCTCTTTAAAAGTATTTGTTTAGTTTAAAAGGAAATGTTCATTAAATATCATAATGTGTGAAACTGGCATTTTTTTTTTAAATCTACACTTTATGCATTAATTTTGTAATCTGAATTTTAAGTACTTCTTCTTATAGGGGCTATTGTGTAACTCGGTTTTAAGAAAATGTCATTTCTTGCCAAATATTTTAAACAGTCATGAAAATGAAACAGCAATCAATGGAAAATATTTCTAAGCTTATATGGCTCATTTATCAGGCATGTAAGAGTTCCTCCAAAAGGTGGAATTCCTCTTTTTTTAAAAAGCAATTTTGAATATTATCTGGATCAAGTAGAAATGGAAAGAAAACATTGAGAGTATATGAAAAGAGGGGGAAGGGGAGGGGGCGTGCATGTCAGAGAAATTAAATACTCAAACCCATTTTGAACCTTTGAGTTTCATTCTGTTCATTTCTTTTCATGCATTGCAGAACTGACAGGTGAAAAGTTAGTTTGTTTTGAGCATATGAAAATCATATGATGATATGAATCAGATAAAAGTTAGTATAAGAGTTTAAAAGCAAAATGAATTTCACTAAAGTTCATTTTGATGTAGAATAGTTTGTACCATCCCTATATGAACATATTTGGATAGTTTCACTGCAGTCAAGATGTTGGAACAAAGGTAACATCAATGCAAAAGTATTAACCATGGAGGAAAAAAAAATCTTTAAGGGAGTAGAAAAATCCATGGTAATCATAAAATGGAGTAAAAAGGAATATTATTAGCCAATTAGTTAGTTGGACATTCCTTTTGCTGTGTAAATATCTGTTAAAATAAAATTAAATTGCAAGAATATGTTGTCATTGTATAAGGTGAAAAATTTTCCATCTTTGTTTCTCCTTCAGCTATTTTCATGCCTGATGTATGTAGCCATATAGCACTCTGTATTACTTTATTATATGGCTTATTTATGTATATATTGAATTTTCTTCTCAATATATGCATTAAATGATGTAAATATTGATCAAGTTACTTGTACGTTTGATATTTTGATTATTTTTTTGTAATGATATACAACAATCTGATGAGGTTTTGAAATGTAAATAAAGGTTATCAGAAAGTATTTTTGAAAATTTTGCTTTTTTTGTATGAAATTAAATGTTACCTGGATATCATCCATAAAAAGTTTAAAAATTGTAATTTAGCACATTTTAAATCTACAAACAGCAAATTATTAACTTGTTTCATTAGTGGATACCTAGGCATGGCTAGGTTCAAACTGGATTCAGAAAGGTAAAAATCTATTGATTCATTTAAATGATTTTTAAAAAATAGAGTAATATATTAATTAATTATTAAATATATTAATTATTAAATATATTAACTATTATTTTTTTTAATTCATAATATTTTATATTAATTCCTTATTACATTTAGTAGGAATTTGAATGTTTCATTGCTATCATTTTCTGCGGAAACTAGATAGTTGCATATTCAGAACTTATGAAATGATTTTTCTTCATTAATGATGACCATATTACTAAATCATCTGCATATAAAACATATTGTATGTATATCTTCAATTTTAATGAGTTCCTGCACAAAACCATTGAAAAAGCATTAAAAAAGGGATGTGATTAAAACATTATATTGTTGAAGATCTGGATAAGTCTGTCATTCTGTGCAAATTTTGACAAATAATCTCCATAATACCTAGTTCATAATATTTGTGCCATACCGGTTGGTGATGAAGTGAACAACTTCATTTAGAACTAGCAGACTTTTGTTGCTTCACTGGACAGTTTTTTTTTCAAACAAACCTTTAATTTAACGAACCTGTGCTTTGGAGAACCCCACTGCCTTTGGCAGTGTACATCTGTGCAGACTAAGCCCGCTTCGATTTCAAATCAAATGAACCTTGAATTCTGTTTTTTTTTTTTAAATTTCAACTCGATTAAATTAAAAATTTCAGCATCATTCATGTTGCTATAGGAACTTATTTGGCATTCTACCAACTCTTAATTTAATCATGGCAGTAGTTAAATTTACCAGAGAGTTCTTTTCGTTTCAGAAAATAATTGTGAAAGAATCGCCACAGAAAAAATTCCACAGAACGCAAAAAAACTCTGAAAATTGCATAAGAAATTCGCAAAAAATTCAAAAATCTCAAAGGACAAATTTTATAATACTGAGCTAAAAGTTTAAAACCGAGATGTTGAAAAATCGCATAAAAATTTTTTCAAAAAATTCAAATTGCCGCAGACAAAGTTTAATATTTGGCTAAAAAATTTATACAGACTTTACGAATAATAAAACAATTGTCGCAAAATGCGAAAAAATGCTAAAAATTGCATAAAAAAGTTTGTAAAAAATGCAAAAATCACTCTACAAATTTGGAATAAACGATTTTGAAAAGACGACAAAATTTACTACATTGGGGTAAAAGATAGAAATCAGTGTAGACCTTGGTATTAATCATTAAGATTTTTTATATCTTTATAGTTTTAGCTAATATTTCTTGAGATATATTATCCATTCAAATAATCATTTACTAAAAATTTTAGGATGTACATGGTAATCAGAAAACTTTACATCATGATTTTGCTTTGGATGGAACAAGACCTACTTTTCCTCTTGGTGCTAGAATGGCTCTTATGGGACACATATCAGTGGTAAGTTTATTTGTCCATTTAAAATTTTGATCTTAGTTTAGGTTTTTTACTGTATTTTTATAAACCAGCTACCTGTGGCAAGAAGCTTGGTCATCTTCAAATGTATATATTCGCTGGAATATGCAACTTGTATTGCAAATCCAAATTCTTCACCAAATTATGAGTTTCATGTTTTGCCTTTATTACAGCGCTTCATATGCTTTTCTTCCTTTTTACTTCCGTTTTATAATATAAAAGTTGGTGAAATGGCTAATCTTCTGTAATCAAATCCACGGTGTGTTGGCATAAATTATCGAATTGTGGTTCAGCATAACAGGAGCATTTTTAGTGGCAATATTCATTTTACACCACATTGCTGCAACATTGCTCCTGTTTGACGCCAAACTTGGCTGTGGACTGGATTATAAAAAATTAGCTGCGAAAACTGTAGCCCTCACTTATTTCTGTGACTATTCACTAATTTCTGTGACAAATACCAAGTCTATTTTAGGGCTCATTTAAATTTTTTCCATATGCCAATATACAGGGTGTCCCTTCTCATCATTGACTCAATATCTAATTCCTAAACCATTAGCTTTAGAGATATAGTTCCAGCTGCAAAAATATTTCAGATGTTGTCCTTCTTCATATAAAAATCTATTTATATGTCAAAATAGTTATTTTTTTAAAGAGTAGAAATTGAAACTTTCATATGATCTCTGGGTCCTAAACCAATGTAAAAAAACTTTCTCTATGCTCTAACAAGTTAAATAGTGAGAATTCCATTTTTATGGGTATGATAAAAAGGTAGATAAGAAAAAGATTATCAAAAGTTGAAGAAAGTTTTTATTAGATATTTAGAATAAGTAAAAAAAGAAAATGTAAATTGTAAAACTTTCCAGAAAGGCTTCTTATTTATTTTTATATTTACTATTAGCTGACCCGTCTGGCATTGCCTGGTCCCATGTAATAACCTTAAATGTCTTTAAAAACGAAACTCTGTCTTGGATCCCCGCTGCTTTTGCACCGTATACCAGGCCTGCTGTGTGGAAATTTTTTAAATTCCACCTTCCACGCCCAGGGGGCGCATTCTGTTCTAAACAAACCTCTTTTCGAACGAACCTTCAGCACCCGTCCCCGCTGCCTATGGCACAGTATAGAGATAATAAGGGACGAAGATTATTAAATTTTTTGGCTTTTAAAGGACCTCAGAAAACAAAAATAAAACCGGATAGCTGTATGTCAAATTGTAAAAAAATTGTTTTATTTTTTTATTTTATTTTATTTTTTTTTGTAAATGGTGGTGATACAACTTATCTGTAAAAGGTGTCCAAAGGTGCTGGAATGGAATGGAACTATTATGATGGAGTTATGTACCAATTCTTAGGAAAATCCCAGATGTATTACTGTGAAAAAAAACATGAAACTGAAATTAAAAGCTCTCTCTAGTGGTGAAAGAGTAGTACTAAAATTAAAAGATGATTGGTGAAAAACTTTTTTTTAAAGTCTCTATGCAACAAAAAAAGAATTACAGAAATCATACTATTAGGGTAGAAGAAATCACAAAAGAGTCTCAAAAATGCACTATTCGGCAATGATACTTACTAAGTGATGAGGTGACCAAAAGTGCAGGAATGTAATTGAAATATGAGGGAGTTATTTACCAATTCTTAGGAAAATCTGATAATTATTACTGTGAAGAAAAAAAAATGCCAAAAAAGAAGATTATTATTAAAAAAAGGAGATAGCTGGGGGGCTAAGAAATTTTTTTGTACTACATATAGTAGCTGGAGTCCCGGTAGCAGAAAGTTCGAGATGGGTGACGGACATTGCAGATTTTTCTTCCCCTTCTGCAGATTTTTTTCCATGGAATTTTCTTTGTACCTAAAAAGTTGTTAGAAAAAAAAAAAAAAACACCTTGCAAATTTGACCCAGAAACGGAATAAAAGGGGACTAGTTACTAATTCGAACACAATATTTAATAAAAAATCATTTAGCCTCCCTCCATCCCCTCAAATATAACAAATAATCTGTCAAATTAAGTTTTTATTAATTACTATGCATTGTTAGTTTTATATCATACAATTTATAATCTATAAAATTAAGTTTTCTTTATTAATTACTATACATTGTCAATCTTATATATATATCGTATAATTTCTGACCTTTCATTTAGGAAAGTAAATGGAGGAATGGGCTCCGAAGGGCTTGAAGCAGAAATAAATTCAATACAATCCCCTCTTCTGTCTGGTGATTTTCATCTTTTTATTCATCGTTGGGTCAGTTTTTTTGTAAAAATTAAGTAAAGTTGCAGTCAGATTTTCACAAAATTTGCATTTTTGGATTCAGAAAAATAAAACACATATACTGTGAGTTTCAAATCTATGCCTCGAATAGTTTTCTTAATATTCGAGCATAATTGAAAATGAGAAAATTTTACCGTCTGTGATTACAAATCATTTGTTCTCTTGCGGTTTGATATTTCTTCATTGCCATTTTCAGATAAAAGGATCGCATTTTCAAAGCAATGTTTAATGAGTTTTTAATTAATATCTCAGCTAATTTGTCATTTAACGCCTGGTTCATTGGCTATGCTATTGTTTATGGATGAACATAGATAGAGGGGAAAGTAGTGTTAAAATTTTACAATACAGTTTTTCCCCCGATAGGTGATGCTACGGTAGAGCTCAGTCTGGCTAAGTAATGACCTTCATAGTAAGGGCCTTTGGCTTGATGTGTGTGTATCACAACCAGTGCAATAGTGAGATAATATTGCATGTTTCCACTTGCGTGAATAATGACACCCTTCAGGGCTGAGGTGCTGCTTATTATATAGATGCATGAAATGAACAATGACACATTCGATTTTCTCCTCTGAAAATGTTCTATATGAGTAGTTAGTTACCAACCTTTTTCTATGTCCCACCTAAGTATCTCTAAAATCATGATCACTTGCATGAATAATGACACCCTTCAGGGCTGAGGTGCTCCCCCTTTAAATCCATATTTCTCATTATTTAAAAAATGCACTCGTATTTAAATATAGGAAGCCCAGAATTTCACCAACTTACTCTAAACAAGCTTCTTAAAAATTAGAGATGCAAAAGGCCTGATTTGACCTGATACTGGTTATTAGTACTAAAATTTCTAGTTGAATGTCTGGCCATCAGCAGCAATACTTTTCTATTTCTACTTTTTTAAATTTATTTTTAAAGAAATGGTTTTTTTTTTAGATTTACTTTTTTTACTTTTTTTGTTGCTGTTGTTTAAATTTTCCATTAACAATGATTTTTATTATTATTTCAGTTTCTAGACCAGTATTATAATTTGAAATAATTACCTCGTTTTAAATCACGAGTTAATCAGAATTAGCTAATTATCTATTTTTATGAGAAAAACTCAAAACTGAATACATTTGTGACAAAATATTAAGTACGATTATCTTCATTTCTTTCTTAAACAGAGAGTCCCCTCATCCTATTAGTTGCTTTCAGTGATGTAAAATACCCAGGTATTTATTTTTAAAAGTAAATACCCATTTTGGGTAGTTACCTGGGTATTTATTCTTTAATTAAATATAGATGGGAAAAACTCTCATATTGCTATTAGTTATGAAGGATTAGTGTAAAAGAAAGAAAAATTTAGAATCTTATACTTCTTACAACTATTAAATTAAAAAAAAAAAAAAAAACTCAACGTTTTACATTTAAAAACGAATTTAAATCTTTTTTTTAAATTTTAATGAAAAATGTAAAAAACTAATGTATCTTTTAAATAGCATTTTATTTAAAAGATACTTTTATTAAATTATACAACAGGTACAACTAATATGTCGAAACCCTCTTTGCCTAATTTATTAGTAATTACTACTACATAAGCTTCTCTAATAAAGCTTTCTCTTCCGCTGAGTGCTGTCTAATTTCATATAATGACCATCCTCATACATAAAGGTTAAACTATCAAGTAAATCTGTAGTTTTTAAGGAACAGTCAGCCAAAGAAAAAAAAAAGAACACTTCATACATTTTAATCACAGAAATGGCCATTTGACTGGAAATTATGTCTTAATTCAACGTTTAAAAATATAAGCTTAGAAGTTGTCTTCATACTGTAATTGTATCAAACTCTGAAATTTTAAATACGAACACCTAGTTTTGACATCATATTTGGCTTTATTGGTAAATTATACCATAGGATACCAAGCTGGAAGCCATTCCATCAAGTAGTGTAGTAATTTTAAAGATTTAAAATTTAGAACTTCTAATGTCATTGATAAAAATGCCTCCTATATTCAGTTTAATAAATGCAAAACAGATTACAATGCAGATAGTTTTTTAAGCATTACCCCATAATTACTTTGCAGAATAATCTGTAATTTTATAATTAACATATTTGGAGATTTTGAAAAAAAAAAAAAAAAATGTAACCTGTTAATTTTTTTAAACGGGAATCGATTTCTAGAAGCTTCAAATATGCTAATTCTAAATTACAGCTCATTCTGCCTAGTAGTTCTCGAGTTATGCTTAATAAACTACTGGCATTGAAATCTGTTTTGTGATGATTACAAATGCATTTAATATAAGTTCCAAATTTTAAACCTTCATAATTCCTCAATTACTTGTCCACCTACTGACCACCTGACTCTATCTACTTGACTATTTGACTTTTCATTTGGTATCCTAAATTAAAATTAACAGAAAAAGCCAAATATGATATCAAATATGGGTGTTCAAATTGAAAATTTCAGAATTTTACACTATTTCAGAATGAAAACAAGTTCTTAAACTTATTTAAAAAAAAGAAAAGAAAAATGTACATTGGAAAAAGAACTAATTTCCAGTCAAATGTCAATTTCTGTTTCTTTTGTGACAATTTGGACATTATAATGTATGAGGTCTGTCTTAAAAGTATACGACCTTTGACCGAAAAAAAAATATATGTTGCCTGACAGGATTGGTACCTTAATCCCCTTCAAAGTAGGCCCTTTGTGCCTCCATACACTTAGCCCACTGTTCCTTCTACTGCCGAAAACACCTCTGGAAGGCTTCTTTTGGAATGGTGTTCAACTCAGTTGTCGTGTTCCACTTTTGAATCGGTTGAACCACTCCTTAATTTGTGTTACTCTATAGCATAATCTCCAAACACCTGATGAATCTTATGAATTGTTTCGCTTTGAGAATCACCAAGCTTTTGACAAAATTTGATGCAGTACTTTTGCTCAACTCATTCCGTCATCTTGAGAGAAATCAAAATCCGACGAACATGTTATGTCAGCACCTCACTCGGTGGCCAGCAAGCATGGGTCACTGGAATGCAGGGGAATTTTTCAAGCATGCACATTAAGCTGTCTCCTTCCACTGTGTACAGTGGCACCATCTTGGAATCACTACTGCACATGGGAAAATTCAAGGTTGGATAGTTATCAAACAGACCTCATATGATTGTTTATTGACTGACTGTACCTCCTTGTATCACTAGATTTAAAATATCTCTTGCAAGATGAAGAGGACGACATTTTTTTCTTTTCTTAAATTTGTCCTGAATAAGTTTTTCTTTATTTTTTTTGCAATAACGATACAGGAAGTAAGTCTGAGATAATATAAAGCACAGAGAAAAAAAATTATCAAAAGCCTTTCTTGGTCTGCATAAAATTGCTTAAAGAGATGCTCATATTTGGCATTAACTTTGATATCATTGATAGATTTTATAATCGATTTTAGTATTTCATTCAGAATAGGAGAAATGTTTTTGGACACTAAGTTTACTCTATGAATAACAGAATATACAAGAAATCTTTGTAAATTTTCACCGTTCCTTCATTTTAAGCAGCCTAGCCATTTTTCTTCACTAAATTAATAATTATGAAGTGGCACCTGTCAAAATTTGATGAAATAAAAAATATAATTCGAAACTTTTGAACTAAACTTATAATAAATTTACAAAAATATCTACAATAAAAAATCAACTTTAATTGGTTAGTGCAACTCTAAAAACAATTATTATTTTTAAACCACAGCTATCTTAATGTTATTTCCATTAATTTTAACTTTTCAAATTATTAAAAAAATTAAACCTTGTTCATGTAAGTAAACAGAGAAATATATTCAAGATAAGTAATCATGGTAAAGTAATCATGTGTGGTGCTAATCTTTATAAAAAGACAAATCAATGAACACTACATCAGTACGACACAAAAATAAGAATTTTGTTTTAATTTTATCAATAAAATCTAAACATAATATTATTTTCACCGGTGCTAAATTTGATCATATGTACTACTCTCATATTCCGTATCATTTTTCATATTAACTGCTATTTTAACAATATTTTAATGTGCAATATGATATTAATAAATATATTTTGGAAATTGATGTCATTTTTGCCGTAGAGGACTTTGCATACAAACTCACTCTACTCCATGGATATCCTCAACAACTTGAAAAATTAATCTTATAACAGGACGAGTAAAAACTTGAAGTTTACGTCATTTAACCATGTAACGTTCATGGTAAAATATTTAGTTCTATGAAAGGAAATGCTCATTTCTTTTAAATATGACTTCATTTTAAATAGCATCAAACATTTTTGAGACTAGGGTCACAAATTCAGAAGCAGTGAGTGAAAAATTATTGAAAATCTTTTTGACTCAATATATTGAAATGTAAAAACTTTATGAATGAAAAGCATATTTTCTTTTAAACATGGCATCAATGTAAATTAAAATTAAAATGAGAAAATTGAATCAATAGAGATAGAACAATTCTTATTATTTCCAGTTTTCTCTGCAACAATAAAAGTAACCTAATTGCTACCATTTTGAAAACATTTTGTTAAAAAATTTTAAAATTGAAAATGAAATATAAAAATGAAAATTCTTTTGAAAATAACTAGTGCAGGCTCATATGCAACTGAACATCTTTCAATAAAAAAAAAATAGTTATTAAAATTGGTTCATTAGAAAGCCCAGGGCAGATGACAAAGAAATCGGCTTGTATTTTAAATATATAAATTTTCTAATTGTCCCTCTGTGGAGCATAGGCCCCAAATTTAGAATCATAATTCTAGATTAACCTTTTGAAAATTAAAGTATTTTTCTTTTATTCTTTTGTTCTTTTTCTTTCTACATAAATATGTTAAAATGATTTTTTATGCAAAAATGAGATTGAGAATGCCATTCAAAACTCTTATTACTTCTTTTGCCATTAAAGCATGCAACTCTGTTGGTAGCTAGTGATCATGTATCACTCAAGACCATTAAGGGATTAAAAAAATAAATTTAAAATAAAGTGTTGACACAATATTATGAAAGATGTTATTAGACAGATAGTTAACTTAAGAATATATTTTTTCTTTCAGTTAGTTTTATTATTATTATTTAAGTTTGGAATATTTCATTTTCAGGGGCAAGCAATCTTTGGAACAACATTATTATTAATATTATTGCCTCTTTGTGGTCTTAGGATTTATCTTTATTTTGCTAAGGGTAAGTAATAACTTTAAATATTTATTATAGTTTTCTTTATTTGATTAAGCTCTGTGTTGATGTTTTATTTAAACAATGTATTAACTATCTGAAAAAAAAAATATATTATTTAAAAAAAAAAAAAGTCAGTGCAAGATGCACTTGTTAGAGGGGGGAAAAACCTCTTAAGAGCTGAAAAAAGTTTTATATTTAAAAAAAATAAATTTTCTTTCTTCAGATTTTCAAAGCAGATGCCAAGGTACTACTACAAAAGCAAAAGCAAGACAACTACTTCTATCTTTCTTTTCTTATGGTGGTAAGAAATTGTGTCCAGTACAACCATATTAAAAACATATCTAGTAGACTACCTAATTAATAAGCATTTTTTCCTTCTCAGAAAATCAGCACTGATTTATGTGATGATACTATGCTTAGTATTTTAGATAGATATTTATTCCTTTATTGACAGTAAAAAAAAGGATGCTTACTTTTACACTGCTTATGCTAGATTCAGAATTGTGAAATTCAAATTGACTCTCTCTTAATAAAACTGAGAATCATATGAAAAAAAAGCTGATTTCGAAAGTCATAAACAGCTTAAACATACATGATGATTGCACTTTAAATCTCCCATAGATTATAATGTTTGTAAAATCTGTGCACTTCCATAAAACATAATACCATAGCTCACAAAAGTGATGAGACACTTTCGCTATCTTCGATCCGTTTTTACTCCAACTTTGATGGAATAAATGAGATATTCTAGTTTGACTAATGTTGTTTGCAGATATTTTTATCCTTAATTATTCTTTAGAAGTTTAAACCTGCATCTAAAAAATATTAGATATTACAAAAAAATATTAGACTGCATTGAGAATTTCTCGGATGGGCCAGTTTTGTTTGAAGTCTCAAAAGTGTCTGATCACTTTTGTGACGTAATTTTCTACCCCTTTCATATATAGTAATTTTAAGAATCAAATTCCTTTTTGTTCCTGAAAATATTCATAATACATAAAGACCAGTAGACCCGTGCAAGAATTTCACATTGCAGTCTTATATTTTTTAGATGCAGGTTTAAACTTCCGAAGAATAATTAAAGATAAAAATATATGCAAACAACATTAGTCAAGTTATAATATCATCTCATTTATTCCATCAAAGTTAGAGTAAAAACTGATCAAAGATAGCAAAAGGCACATGCAAGAAAAAAAAAATAACAATCATATTTTAACTGCATTAGAGGATGACATCCTCTGCTTTGGGAAAACATGGGACAAAGAAAAATAAATTAAATACATATAAAATACAATTTAATCTCATATAACAAAGCATACCTTTTAGGCTAAACGTGAAATACATTGCTTCGATCAATCAATGGTGTCTTTTTCTTTTAAGCATTTCAATTTCAACTTTTAATTATAAATATAAAATAAACTTGTGCAGAGACATTACACTGTATTTTTTTTATACTATTTATTATTTTTTTAATCATTGCTGAGCCTTATATAATACAGTATTTTATTTTTGTGGCATCATTGATTTGAGAAAAACCTTTCTTTTCATTTATAAAAACAATGGGGATTTAATTTTTAATTAACTGCAATTTTTAATTTAAAAAAATGTAACGAAATGTGATTGTGTTATGTCAGAAACTAGTTCAAAAATCATTCAAATGTTATCTCATTCATTGTTGTGTATTTTGTAAATGCAAACAAAAAGGGATGTTGACAACATAAATAATATATAGGATGAAAATGTGAATGATTTATTACAACAGAAATCATTTTAAATTCTGTTACTACTTTTTAATTATTCAATAATTCTAGATTTTTCTATGTGTCCCATCACTTTTGTGAGTTACTGTATATTTTAGTTTTGAGTGTCTTGTGGTTACTTACCCTCCTTTCCCCACCCTTTTAAAACTTGTTTTATTACTTATAAGTAGGATTGGCATGATTTATATAATTTGTTTTAAACCATGGTTTTTATTAATTATTCTATTTGTATTTTGTTTATTTTGGTTCATTTTTATTTTGTTGGAATAAGTGTCAGAAATAAATTCTCAATCAATTCTTTAATTCTTCTTGTACTAAAGTTTCAGGACAAAAGTTATTTGCTACAAGTGGTATAAAAGTCAGGAGAATGATATAAGAAAATTTAATGATATGAAATGGAACTGTTGCGTACTTTGAAAGCATCAGTCGTTAATGTTGAAAAAGTATTTTCTTTTTTCAGATTTTTACAGTTAAAACTGTATAAAAGACTTGGTATAATAATATCTTCTGAGCTTGTATTTTTGTTTAAAGTGTTGGACAACTATAATAGGTTTTGATGTTTTGAAAACTAGGAAATTAAATAAATAAATTTGTTGTTTAGTGTCTGTATTATTTTATTTTCTGAAATGCTTATGTTTTATTCAGAATTATTTTATAAAAAGTAAGTTTTGATCTTTTTTACGACTAAGCAATTTTTTTATTTAGTTAAAAAATGTGTAAAATTTAAATAGATATCAGATTTTCATATTAAAACTGTTTTTGTTTTCTTTTAATAAAAAAACGGAGTTTTTTCCCCAGACTTTATTGTAACATTAATCTGTGATTGAACATAATTATTTTAAATAAATGGTAATGCCTCTTGATGACAATTTTACAATAGGCAATTGATATGAGATTGATTCTTTTTTCAGTGGCAAGTTTTGCTTGTTAGTCTCTGAATCTGTCAGTGCAGTGCTGGTATAATTTTCTTTATCATAATGGAAAAACTAGTAACTTGAATGACATTAATTCTTACACAAGCAATCTCTTGAGCATTCCAGATATAAATCCGGATGCACTGTGTAGTTACTGGCCATGTTAAATGGGTAATACTCTGTTTGATTTATGACCTTCAAAATGATATACCAAGCGTAGGTTGTCAATGATTTTAATCAGACTATTAAAATCGGTGATTAAATCATGATTTTAATTAAATGATTTCTTTAAAAAAATCATTGATTAAAATCAGAAATGGTCTTAATTTTTAAAATGATAGGGAAAGCATCAAAGATGAACATAATTTACAGTGTTTCTGAAGATGTTTTGCCTATTGAATAAATTAAAAAAACTTTTTATCAGGCATAAAGAGCATTTCATTTAAAATTGCTACAATTAAATCTGTTATAATTTATATTGTCATAATAACATCCTTTAAATAATCATTTTTTTACTCTTATATAAAATAAGTATAGCAAGTGTAATAAAGTTTTGTAGCTAAAAGAATTAGTGGTGATTCTCTTATTTTCTTATTTTACTTTTACAAATAAATGTATAACAACAAATTGAAGCTAAAGAAGAGTTAAGTAATAATAACATCTGCTCAACAGCTATTGTGAAAGAATTTAAAGGATGAAAAGACCCAATTAGTATCAAAAAGCTAGGAAATTTTAAGGTTTGTGAAAAAATACTTATTTTACAATTTACCTGCATTATTTCTACAAAATCACTTACATTTCTAAAAATTTGATTAAAACTACTTTTTAACATCTTAAAAACAGCAACACAATAACATCAACAACAGTAACATTAACAAAAGTTTGTTGTGAGACCTGAAAGCTCAAAAATATGAAAATTGTGTTATGTCCATGTTTTGTCATTAAGGAATAATCAATGTAGATATTCCTTTATTAAAATTTTAAGCTTGTTGGAAGTATTTTTTGTCACATTATGCTTCTTTTATATGTTTAAATGGGAATAATTTGATCTAAAGATGGCATCTAAAGTAACAAAGAAATCCTAAGTGGAAGAGTTTTTTATTCTAATGTGAGATTTATTATATTTTCTGTTATTAAATTGTTAATTATTTGAAACGACAATGCTTATTCTTTTTTACCCAATTTAATATATTCCAGGGTTGTTAGATGCCTTAACTTTTTTGGCTAAGTTTAAATGTCTCGCGCTGGGCAATTTCACAATTTTTCATAGTATAAAATTTTTAGATTCATGATGCATGTCTCGTAATTTCTTTATATGAATGTTGCATGTCCTTGTAATAAAACTGTTGTATAAGGAATTTAATTTGTTGAAGCCATCTATTAATGTAACTGCGAAAAATTAAAAAGATTTAATGACACAGAAATGCAATGAAATTTCAATGTTCAAGCCATCTATTAATGTAACTGCGAAAAATTAAAAAGATTTAATGACACAGAAATGGAATGAAATTTCAAGACATTACTGATACACATACTAGAAATATATAAAAGTTTATTTTTTAAGCATTTTAACTTTCAATTTCTATGGTGAATTAGTATTTTCTAAGATAAATTTAAAATGATCTAATGTAAACAACATATCTTTACTTTCAGTGAGAAATTTTGAATTAGTTTATTTTACCATCTAAGATTTAATGACACAGAAATGGAATCAAATTTCCATTTCAACAATACATGCTAAGGAACAGAAACAATCTCTCTAAGAAGTAAAATCTTCAGCAAAATACAAATAGTTATGTTTTATGAACAATACTTACTTGTTTAATATTATTTTGATAGCTAAATAATTTCTTAGTTTGTGTTTACCATTACTAGTCAATTCATCCTAAATAATCTTATTGAAATAAGCATTTTGAATTATTTAAATGTTAATTTAAATTTGCCCCAGTTTTTCTGCCCAAATCCAATTTTTTTTTTCTTCTTTTACCTCCCGTACTAAATTTCTCAATTTGGTAAAATGAGAATTTGGTTACCATGACCAAAGGCAAAATGCTCTATGTCCAGTTGTAAATTCCTTTTCTAGGGGGTGCTATAAAAGCTAGTTTAACTACATCTCTGTAAAATGTTAAATGTTGACAACAAACCACTGTTTTAAGGTTTCTAAAACTCCATCTTCAGTGCAAGGTTAAAAAAGCGTAACATATTATACAGCGAAACTTTCCTGTATGACCACCTCCCTCAATGACCATTTTTTTTTTATGGAACAAAATTTTTATCCCATAGGCTCAATGTTAATTTTACCTCAGAGACCATTCTCAGTAGAACTCCTTCCATGAGCGACCAATTTGTTTGAAGAAACGGAGAGAAATTCCGTTTTTTTCCTGGTCATTTGACCTTTAGATTGGCCGATGTGTACATGTTTCTCCACCTGGAATAGAATGTGGATCGTTCTCATTTCCTACAACAGAATGCTCAAGCATTGAAGCATTCATTGATGAACCCTCGAAAAATAAGTCGTTTATGGCTTCCTTGTTGTAGGGAAGTTCTTAGCTCATCCTTTGTTACTGCGACCCAGGTGTTGTGTTACAAAACACATTTGAGAGTGTGACTGCTTGCTTCTGTTGTTCTCCCACTGCAGATCAGTTTCAGTAACATTTTAACAATGACAGCTAAAAGAGGGATTTTAAACTTAGAGAAGCAGATACATGTTATAGATGAACATAAAAATGGTAAGTTGGAAAGGAAATTGGCTCAAATGTTTAAAGCTGTGTACAGACAACACTTGCTTAAAAACTCATAAATCATTTGGCTGGCCTTTCTTTTTCAAAGGTTCCGTGGTCATCAGCAAAAGAAAGGTAAGTCTCAACAAAAGAAAGAGGTAGAGATAAACATGTCAACGACGTCCACTGCTGACCTCGGACCTCTAGACTCCCGACAGAAGTCATAAAACATGAAAGGAAGTACCTCACCACAAGAAAAGTTCTGCTTAGCGTAGTGTGTTTTAACCTTAACTGTGGAACAATGCAGAAAAGCAAAACTTTGAAGAATAAAATGGCTTTTTTAAAAGAATCGCAAGACAGTAAATCGCATGGAATGAAAGGAGTCAGGTGTGTCAGACAGTAAACTCCCTGCCCTTTTCTCAGGAAACTCTCAAAGAAGTAGGTTGATTACTGGAATCTTTATTATCAGTTCAAGACAAAAAAAGTTTGCATTTATTCACTGAATTTTGAAAGGACTTAGAAATTTGTAAAAGATAAAAATGTAAAATCAAATTAAACATGAATTTATACCTTTTTTAAACCTTTGCAGTAATTAACATATGAATTTAAATTAAAATTTTGTTTTGTTATTTAATTTTTTTATTTATCTCCTAATGTGAAAAACAGTACATAGTGTGTTACCTTGTTACCTTATTTTTGAAAGTCAGAAACTATATTTAAACGTAACCTCCATTAAGGAACTACATCTCAGAGCAACCAATTTTAATGGAACAGAGCGTGGTTGCTTTAGGAAAGTTTTGCTGTACATGAGAATATGAAGAAGGAAGCAAACAATGTAGTTGATGGCCAAAGGCAAAATGGCTAAATGCAAGGAAACATCGAGTTTAAGTAATCTTGGTATGTATGATGTAACCATAGAAGATCAATGAGAAGGCAGCACTCAACTCTTTCAGAATAAGGTAGAAAATGTGTGAATGCAAAAGACAGTGTGTGTGTATTGAATTAAGAATCTAGGAGTACTTGATCATACTAACAAGGAGAGGTTCTGAGGTCGGCATCACAGAATGCGGTTAACATTTGTGTATCAATAGAGCATAGTTTGTTTATAAATATATGAAAGCCATCTACTATTTTTTACAATGACATAAATAAATTAAAATACATGATATAAATCTATAATATATTACTTAAATTTTGTTTCATTATCCAAACATTTAAAAAGTTTCATGACTTATTAAACATATGCTTCTATATTTTTAATATGATTTTTAGGTAGCTTTCAATAAAAAAAAGTATAAAGCTACCTATTGCAGCCGTTCGGAGGAAAGCAGTTCCGGAAAATTTCGATATATTTTCACCGATCATGACCCCCAGACCCCAAAACCACCCTCCGTTCGAATGTTGATTTATATATATAGATATATCCTTATATATATATATATATATATCTGACCTATGTCATACGATAGCGCTCGTATTTATAAATCAATTTTGATGAAACTAATTGTGTGTATTAAGCTCACCAATGTCTCGACCGAGTTCGTTGGCCAGCTTGGTCCGCCATTTTGTTTCAAGATGGCGGCCACTTAAAAATTTAAAACCAAAATAAATATACAAAAAAGTTAAAACTTCAAATTTATTTTTTAATTAAGTGTTAGGCCTTGATACGAGGATTCCAGAGCATTTTTTGGTTTACCTCTATCTTAAAAAATGGTTGAGATAGAGCAGTTTGAAACAAGACAGCACATTACAAAAATTTTCCCAATCATATGCATAAAACTATATATTCATATCCGTTAGTGCCAAATTCGGCGACCAAAATAAGTCTTCATAAATGAAGCCGATTTGGCTATTGCTCAATAAGTTGGCGAATTTCTTATTTAAATTCAGTATTAACGAATCTTTTGTAAACGTTTTCTTTGCATTTTAACTTGCTGTTTTCGTGTAACATTAACTAAAATTTTAAAACGAAGATATAGGAAAGCTACCTTTTCCTCCCGGTACAGGCCGGAAGGACTTTTTTAAATCTTGGACTCTTTATTTTGTAATTAGAGTAACTGTCTTTGTAATAATTGTTTTTAGCAGTTCAAATTCTTTTCTGTTGTTTAATATGTTTTTATAATACAGATTAATTATATAGATACAATTTAAACTATGAAATTATACATATTTACATATTTATCGAAAAGTAAATTCTAAATAAATTAATAATTAATTTAAAAAAAATAGGCAATTGTGTGGTACTCTTACAGATCACAAAATTTTACTTGTTTTAAAATTTATTTACTATTATCTTCATAAATACTATTTTTCACCATGAAATAAATTAAAATATGGTACATAAAATTATAACACGCTGCTTTAATTATTTGTCAAATTAAAATTTTTCTGTTAGTATTAATAGTATTTCAGTCATAATAGTACTTCAAAATATATCGTATTTTAAACAACTAATTTTTAAAAATTTTTTTAAATCTTGGATTCTTGTGTTTATAATTAGGAAAACTGTCCATGTATTTAAAAATAAGTTTTTAAAAGATATTGAATTACTAAAAATAGTTATTAAGTAAGCAATAAAAACAAAACCAAGAATCAGAGATTGAAAAAAATAATATTAAAAATTTAAAAGAATATTTTAAATAAATCATGAAATATTTAAAATATTGGTATAATAAATTAAAATTAAAATAATATATTATAGATTTATATCACATACTCTAATTTATTTCTCTGTGAAAAGTAGTAGATTATTCATTTAAATAACTAAATAATTTTAAATAACAGCAAAATTTCTGGTCTATAAAAATATAAATTGCCTACTTTAAAAAAAAAACTTTCTATTAAATATTTAAACATGCAGATTTTCATAGTTAAAAATGTATTTATATGATACAAAACATAATTTAATTTATATTTTTCGTAAATTTCAATGATTATACATATTTTTTTAACTGTAGTTCAAAGGTAATTTTTGCTGCGAAACATGAGTCTAGCTGAGGATTCGAACTCAAACACAAAAATCTCAAATCCAGTGCTCTACCAATTATACTACAAAGCCACTGGCCAAGGAAAGAAATTTATCTTATTACAAACTGTGATGTAAACTTTGAGACCTTTTTTCTCAAGTTTTTTTCCCTTGGTATTGTGCTTTATGGCTTTCATATATTTATATACTAACTATACTGTATCGATACACATATGTTCACCGCATCGTGTGATGCTGACCTTGGAACCTCTCCTTGTAAGTCATTACTAAACTGTTTGAATTTTTCCAGATGTGGAAAACTATCCAAAAATCATATATTGATAAACATTTTAGTATTATTAAACCTTAGGAAAAGTTGAAAATGTGGTTGCTAGAGTAACAATGGTTAGCAATAGTTAAACATTTAATATCTCCTTTTTTAACAAAGTTTTTATTCTTCCTTTTCGTTAGAGGGTGTTTGGTTTGCCCTATATACATTAGATCACATTTACAAGATATTTTATAAATCTCCCACTTCTTGAAAACTTGTCTTTTAGATGTTTGAGATTTTTATATTTAATTTTATTAAAATATGTATAGATTACTTTAAAATCAAATTTCATGGGGATTTGAGAAGTTTGATTGGTAATTTTTAGGGAGTTTGGTAGTATAAGTAAATTTCTATTCAGAACAATATTGACACTGGAATGGGTACATTTAATGAGTTTATTATAAATTAAATCAATGATTGTATCTGAAAAATCCGATCAATAGCAACAGATTTCTGTAGTTTAATTTTACTTTAAGTAAATTCTATGAAGAGTAAATGTTTAAAGGCACAATAAACATTTGTATTAAAAGCAGACAACTTTTGATTAGATTGCTGAGAATAAAGATGATGAGGGAGCAAAGAAAGTGTTTTTTCTGGAAAACTAAATGTCAAGAAAGGAAAATTTGTTATTTTCTTTTTCAAAAATAAACTGTATATGCTCACCCAAGTAATTCATAGTTGAGCGAATTTTAAATAAATCAAGTTCACTTGATTTATTTAAAATTTAGAGTAAGCAATAAAAACAAAACCAAGAATCAGAGATTGAAAAAAATAAGATTAAAAATTTAAAAGAATATTTTAAATAAATCATGAAATATTTAAAATATTGGTATAATAAATTAAAATAAAAATAATATATTATAGATTTATATCACATACTCTAATTTATTTCTCTGTGAAAAGTAGTAGATTATTCATTTAAATAACTAAATAATTTTAAATAACAGCAAAATTTCTGGTCTATAAAAATATAAATTGCCTACTTTTAAAAAAAAACTTTCTATTAAATATTTAAACATGCAGATTTTCATAGTTAAAAATGTATTTATATGATACAAAACATAATTTAATTTATATTTTTCGTAAATTTCAATGATTATACATATTTTTTTAACTGTAGTTCAAAGGTAATTTTTGCTGCGAAACATGAGTCTAGCTGAGGATTCGAACTCAAACACAAAAATCTCAAATCCAGTGCTCTACCAATTATACTACAAAGCCACTGGCCAAGGAAAGAAATTTATCTTATTATAAACTGTGATGTAAACTTTGAGACCTTTTTTCTCAAGTTTTTTTCCCTTGGTATTGTGCTTTATGGCTTTCATATATTTATATACTAACTATACTGTATCGATACACATATGTTCACCGCATCGTGTGATGCTGACCTTGGAACCTCTCCTTGTAAGTCATTACTAAACTGTTTGAATTTTTGCAGATGTGGAAAACTATCCAAAAATCATATAACATTTTAATAACATAATAAACATTTAACATAATAAACATTTTAGTATTATTAAACCTTAGGAAAAGTTGAAAATGTGGTTGCTAGAGTAACAATGGTTAGCAATAGTTAAACATTTAATATCTCCTTTTTTAACAAAGTTTTTATTCTTCCTTTTCGTTAGAGGGTGTTTGGTTTGCCCTATATACATTAGATCACATTTACAAGATATTTTATAAATCTCCCACTTCTTGAAAACTTGTCTTTTAGATGTTTGAGATTTTTATATTTAATTTTATTAAAATATGTATAGATTACTTTAAAATCAAATTTCATGGGGATTTGAGAAGTTTGATTGGTAATTTTTAGGGAGTTTGGTAGTATAAGTAAATTTCTATTCAGAACAATATTGACACTGGAATGGGTACATTTAATGAGTTTATTATAAATTGAATCAATGATTGTATCTGAAAAATCCGATCAATAGCAACAGATTTCTGTAGTTTAATTTTACTTTAAGTAAATTCTATGAAGAGTAAATGTTTAAAGGCACAATAAACATTTGTATTAAAAGCAGACAACTTTTGATTAGATTGCTGAGAATAAAGATGATGAGGGAGCAAAGAAAGTATTTTTTTCTAGAAAAGTAAATGTCAAGAAAGGAAAATTTGTTATTTTCTTTTTCAAAAATAAACTGTATATGCTCACCCAAGTAATTCATAGTTGAGCAAATTTTAAATAAATCAAGTTCACTTGAATTCAACAAAGCGAAACAGTTGTCCACATAACATGTATAAAATTGAAAATTTAAATTGTTGAAGAGGTTTAATTTGAAATATTGCATGTAAATGTTACTAAGAGTGGGACTGAGAGGGAACCCACAGATAAATCGTTAGTCATAACAGTATAAATTGCTAATAAAAATAAACGTGTTTGTGATAAACAAGTTTCAGTGAGGTTTATTAGATCATTAATTTTAAACTGTGAGAAGTGGGATTCTTGAAGGTGCTTTTTAAGATAATTCATAGCACCTTGAATTGGTACATTTGTAAAAAGCTATTTCACGTTGAATGAAACTGTAGTATGGTTTTGAGTCACAGTGAAATTACAGAGTTTATTAACAAATTTATAGAAGTTTTTATAAGAGTATAAATTGTTGGAAAGTAGTAGGGAAAAATTGGAATGAAGTATTTAGCCAGTTTATAAGAAGCCACAATGTTTGACATGATTGGTCTGAAAGGAATGCTGAGTTTGTGGATTTTTGGTAGAGCATAAAATCTTGCATAGTGTGAAAAATAAAGAATGATGGAAGATTCAGTACTGTTGAAAATAAGGGGAGGGGGACTCAATAACGGATTTAACCATTTTGAGTTCTTTATGAGCAGGATCATTCTTGATATTTGTATAGAGACCATCTTCAATTAATTGTTGGGTTTTTCTCAAGTAATCAGATCTATCTGTAACAATAATTTGGCCTCCCTTATTGGCCTTGCTGATAACAATATCTGGATTAGTCTTTAAATTAGGAAACTAGAAACTGCCTTACTAACTTTCGACATAGAGAGGTTAGTATTGAAGTTAACAATGTTTTACAATAATAAACTGGGAGGCGGCAGCACAGACAATCACCTCATCGAGTTCACGGCTGAAATTCCAGAATTAATTAAAACTCGAATCGCATATTAGAACGCAATCGGTCTGCCAAGTCATATCTTGGTGGAAAACACCTTAAAACCTGATTTTAGTGGTTGACTCGTAGGTTTACCATTGTGTTTTCCTGCACCCAAAGGTGTGAAAACATGGAGGACTGTGAGCAGGAACACACAATGGTAAACCTACGAGCCAACCACTAAAATCGGGTTTTCGGGTGTTTTCCACCAAGATATGACTTGGCAGACCGATCACGTTTTAATATGCGAATCAAGTTTTAACTAATTTTGGAATTTCAGCTGTGAACTCGATGAGGTGATTGTCTGTGCTGCCGCCTCCCGGTCTATAAGGTATCTAATAGAATCCATTTGAGAAGGATTTAAAGCACTGAATTTGAAGTCTCTTTCAGTGTCGGCAATAAGTTTGGGGAAAGACTGTTTTGAAAAAAGTACAAAATTATCATTCAACTTTAGATAATGAGTTTCATCTTGACTCAAAGGAACACTTGAAAGATAAATAACAGAATTCTGGTTGACAATTTGAAAGCTGTGATTTATTTCTGTGTTGTCTAGAAAGTTTACTGAATTTAGTGTTTATAGTAGCATTATGTGTACAAGATGTACTAATGATACTATTCCAAGAACATTTATTTATAGAATTAAAATCATGATGGGAATTAGAAAGTTAGAAATGTAAACTGTAAAGTTCAATTATGGCAATCTTTTTACGGGTCTTCTGTATGGTAGACAAAGCAAGTTTAGTGTAAAAAAGTGTCCTCTTTACTATGTTTGAACTTGGTAAATCACAATTAAGAGGAATAAAATTAGGAATAAATTTATTTTGTTTACAATTTAATTGAAATGAATATTTTAAATATTTAAGTATTTTAAATTTTAAGTGCAATAAATTTTTAAATTGTAATAAGTTTATTATGTTTACAAAGAAAGCTGAATGGTTTAGGTATTTGAATTTCTTCAAATATAAGTTAATAAATCTTACATTTAAAGTTACTGAAGCTTACATTCATAAATGAGAGAGCTTAAAATTCTCACTGTTATAAAGTTCTTGGATGAGCATATACAGTTTACTTATGAAAATAACAATCAACTTTCCTTTCTTTGCATTTTAGTTTTCCATGAAAATAACTCTTTCTACACTACTATTCTACACTACTTTCACTTTCGGAACCAGTTTCGAAAGTGAAAGTATCTTCCTAAAAAAAATACGCAAAGAAAACCAAAAAAGTAATCAACGGCGGAAATAGAGATTGATCTCTGCTATCCAGTGCAAAAAAAAAATCGTTTAAAAATATTCAAATGCAAGCAAGATATTAGCAAAATAATGCCCCATTGGATTAACATTAGCACCGTATGTGACGTGATAATTGTTTTGATGGGATGGAGAATAAGGAATATATCGTAATAGTGAACCTTTAAATATTATTGTTGTGATTTAAATAAGCAAATAACCCTGCACAATTTGTGCATCTGTTCTTTTGGTCGAAATTCTTTGAAGAGAATCAAAGCAATAAAATAAATAAAACATTCTTACTTGTGTGAAGAAATAGATGCAGACTATAAATGATGAATACTCTATAAGAATTGGATCCATAAAATCTTTATTGTAATTCTTGAGGAAGGAGGAAAGATGAGGATAAAATCAGCTGCACATCAAGTCTTTAAAAAGTACTGGCTCAAATTTCGTAAAATTCGAAGAATCTTTGAAATATACCTTCTGGCCACGTCCATGAAGAATTATAGAATTAATTCAGGAGTCAATTAAATTACCAGTTGATTTAAACCTTTAAAATATTAAATTAAATTTTACAACAGCATTTTTATAGAATAATTAAATACTGAAAACGCGAAATTGATCTCCATAAGAATCCGCATAACTGCGATTCTAGGATACGAGCGCCAGCACAGGCCAGGCCTCCAGACCAGATGACGTTTAGCATAAAATTACAGCATCATTTTTATTAAAATTCTGTTGGAAAAATGTGCAACATTAGTATATATACCCATAAAAGGGGTGCACAAATGTGACAGCAAGATTAATTTAAACTAATTTGTTGATTAGGAATTACGTGAAAATTAAAATAACAAATCAAAAACTCATTAACATTTAATAATTAAAAAAACCATTCTAATTTGTATTTGAAAGTCACGTCCCTTTTGCCTGCAGCGCCAAAACAAAACAGCTCCCGAAAACACAGGGAACAAGAGCGTGTTTAAATAATGTAGGCAGTCTATTTCGAAGTAAGCAGAGTATAACTTTTAGTTATAGCGTAGTGAGAAGCTTTTGCTGGTTTTAGATAGATTATCATATAAAAGTTAAATAGTGAAATGCAGAATATATATAGAATTCAATGAAGACAAAAAGTTATTCAAACACAGGAGATTTATTCAAAGTACTCACATATTATAATACAGCATCTTGATTCTAATAACTTGATATTAAACAGTTTCGTTTTGAAGACAGTAACGTTTTCACTTTTCACAGAACACGGATATTTAGCAAATAGACGTAAACAGAACAAGATAAACTTACTAAACACATCAAATATATTTATACTTTACTGTACCAAGCTGCTCGAACTTTAAATACTATCGCCATCAACCACAACGATCATCGTTTACTTTTATATAACATTAACAAGCCAGATATTCCAATACTACGACGATGTCTATTGAAAGAACACCGCCGATAACTTGATCAATCGATTTCCAATATACAACCTATGCAGAGATATAGCAACTATTTATACTGGTAGAATGTCGGCTAATCACTAGAAACACCCACTTTACTAGAACGATCCACCGAAATTTGCATACACGTGCCATTGTTGATTCGTCGTTCGGTCTTCCAATCCGAACGGTCTACGTGTGCCGCCATCTAGTGAGTGGCAGAGGCACTACCTCAGAAGTGCTTACGATGTTTACGATGTAGTGCGGTTCTCGTTAGAAGTAAAAATGTGTTTGTGTTTCTATAGTTACGTTTTAATGATGGACTAAATAAAAAGTATTTGTTCCTGAAAGCAGCTCAAATTATGGAAAGAATAAAGTGCAAAAGGTAAGTAAAAATGATGTATTTACAAAAGTAAATTATATTTATGAAGTGTATTTTATATTTAATAAAGGTAAAACTTTAATGTTTATTACTTAATATGAAGAATACTAAGAGTGTATGAGTGATAATGAATGGTAGTTTTTATGTGTTGCTTGAGTCAATAAGACCAACAAATATTCTGGAGGCATGTGATTTTCCTGACATGTGCCCCCCCTCTTATTGTCTCAACGCAACTATCAGCCAATTGTCCAAAGAATATGGAAATGACTTGAAAAAGTCTGAAAAGACTAGAAAAATGGATTTAATATCCAAAAGAACTTCACTATACACATCATACTAAATCAGCTGAACTTTTAAAAACCTGAACAAATTAACTTTAAAAAAATTACCCATGTTTGATTTTTCTCATATAGTTAAAAACAATGTTAAAAACAATTTAAACACTTGAAAAAAAATTTGGATCCTCGATCAATTAGCATAACTCTCCAACAACATTAGTGAAACTCCCACAAACGACCATAACAATTTTAACCTTACAATAATTTAATTTTAAAACAATGTTCAACACTTGAAAATTTAAATTTAAACTAACTGCCTCAAAGATTAATATATTGCAACTTTCCCATTTATACTAGTACGACCAAAATTTAACTTTTCAGCTTAAGTCAAATTTTCACACAAAGCCCCAAAGAAAATTTTCAAAAAAATTTCAACCCATGGACTTAAGGACTAGCCGGAAAAACCGTTGCAAAAATACTAACAGCAGCTTAATACATTACAATTTTTAATACAAACAATTTTAAACAAATTAACAAGAAAAATATTGCAAATACGTACCAAAAATTTAATCTTCAATTTGAAAGATTAAAACAAGTTTACCAATAACAAGAAATTTTTCCAACTGCAATCCAACATACACATATTTAACACTAGAAAAGTTCTTTATTTATAACATCAAATAAAAAAAAATTTAATTTGGAAAATCTTTGAAGAATTTAAAAGACTTGACTCCTTGGGACATTAACTCAATATCCAAAACAAAATACAGTAAAACCTCCATAACGGACACTCCCGAATAGCGGACACCTCTATTTAGCGGACACTTTTGTGATCCCCAAAACCTGTATATTTGTACATTTCTAACTCTCAATAGCGGACACCTCCAAATAGCGGACAAATTCTGTGCGCCCGAGGTGTCCGTTATTCAGAGGTTTTACTGTAGTAACTTTTGAAGAACTTTCAGCATCTGAGTTAGGATAAAACTATTGACTACAATCAACTACTTTCTTACATAACACTCAGCGTCAATTACTCTCCACGCCTGGATTCCATTCATACCGATTGAAGTCTCAGATGCCTAAAAGAGATCAGAATTAGATATCTACATTTATAACAAGGTAAAGAAAAATACATATACCATATTTTTGACATTAATTATAACAGATTATTCAACAGATAATTTCAAAGAAAAACATTTAACTTTAAAAATTAGATAAGTTCATATACTGTTATCCCTTTGGAGTCAGCCAATAATTTAACCTTTAACTTCACAGAATTTACTTTTAAAAATCAAATAAATAATCCAACACATCCTCTGGTCTGGTTGTCCTAGGACAAATGGGCCCACCCAGACACAGAAAAATGCATACTATTTAATCTTAACAATATTTTAAACTTTAGACTTTCATTACTTATGTAAACTCAATTTCTCCATATTACTTTAAACATACAGGATTATTGCAGTTTGGAAAAAGTTACCTTACATACACTTTTACAAAAATTCTATATTTAAAATTACTTTAATCTTACACTTCAATATATCACTAAAAATTCAAGAATTATTCTAAAAAATATATATATTGCACAATTTCCTTACACTTATAAAATTTACAAAGAGAATAGGTACGTATTTGACTAGATAAGTAATTAATCTATTTTAAACAAGATTTTTACAAATCTCAGAAGATCATATTTGGTGAGGGGTTTGGTAAACACGTCTGCGAGGTTAGCCTTGCTACGGACAAAAGTTAAATCAAAAAGATTTTTATAAACCAAATCCCTGACAAAAAACAGTTTAACGTCGATGTGCTTACTACGGTGATTTTCGATTGGGGACTTAACGAAATCTATGGCCGCCTGGTTGTCAACGTATAATTGAGATTTAACATCGCATTCACGAATGATCTGCCTACTCCGGCATTCCCGCAGGATCCGGTCATACCAGACTATATTCTTGGTAGCTTCAGTCAAGGCCACAAACTCTGACTCCATGGTAGACAGGCTCACACATTTCTCCTTGAAGGTTCGCCAATCCACGGGTGAGTTTCCTAAAAGAACGAGCTGGCCACCAATAGAAGTCCAGTCATCCCGGTTCGCTGCAAAGTCTGCATCAGAGTAGGCGATCAACTGCTCCTGATTACATGATAATCGGAGGCGATAATTTCTAGTATATTTTACGTAACCTAGCAGCCGTAGAAGTCCGCCCCAATGAAACAATCCTGGATTACTCTGAAATTGACTAAAAATATTAACTGCATATGATATGTCAGGTCTAGTGCGATTCGCTAAAAATGACAGACAACCTAGCACATTCCTATATGGTATGGATTTCATGACATCAATATCTGACTGTGAGGTTGGGCAATCAACTTTAGAAAAAATTATACCCTTGCTAATTGGGAGTGAAGATATAGGTATTTTAAAGCTTTTAAATTTATTACATATTTCATCAATATAATGAGATTGATGAATCTCTAAGCCATTCCTTTCTTCGAATTCTACCCCCAAAAGCTTTTTGGTTTTTCCCAATACTTTCAAGTCGAAAAATTTCCCCAACATTTGCAAAGCATTATCTATGACAGTCTGATTTTTCCCAAACAACACTATGTCATCTACATACAACAAGAGTACTATTTCAGATTTAAAGATATATACACAGTTACAGCTATCCAATTTGATGAAACCAGTATTAATTAAGACTTCGTGTATCTCAAAAAACCATTCTCTACCACTTTGATGTAGTCCGTACAAAGCTCGATCCAGCTTGCAGTACAAATGAGACTTCTCAGGTATGGTGAAACCGGGCGGTTGTAGCATATACACGTCTTCTCTCAATGGTGCGTAAAGGTAGGCGCTGGTTACATCACACTGAATGTGACGCCATCCGCTACACGATACCAAGAGAGAGAAAAAGAATCGGATTACACCAAAATTGACCACAGGGCTAAAGGTCTCATCGTAAGATTCGCCTTTAATTTGTTTATAGCCCTGGGCAACTAAACGAGCTTTAAAGCGGGCAATCCTCCCTAATTCATCTCTCTTGATAGTGAAAACCCACCTACATCCCACTGGAGTTACGTTGGCAGGTAAAGGAGCCAAATGCCAAACCTTCCGTTCACGCATAACACTGAGTTCGCTCTGCATTGCAGCAAGCCATTTCTCACGTTGCACGGACTCCATCGCTTGTTTAAATGTTTTGGGTATTGTCGGACCATATAGTCATGATTCAGGATTGACTTGATTAGATTCAGGAGCACTAGATTCTTCATCTTCACTATCAGAGTTGTCTACGCTTGAAACAGGACCAGAATAAAGATTATTACCCTTAAAATCAAATATGTCAGGATTATATTTTATTTGATTTCTATCACAATATCTTTCAACATCCATTATTGATCTCAAACGATCAGTTTTCCCAGTTTTGTAATAATAGACATCTACCCGTTTTCCGGTAGGCCTAGGTACTGCTTTACGAATCCAGCTAACATCTCTAAGTGAGGAAATAGTCGGACTGGAACTGTCAATGGACTCGGAATCGGACTCCTCCTCTCCAGATGCCTGTGAATCACTTGCTTCGTTGGAGGGACCAGGGATGACCTCTGGTTCTACCTCTACAACGGTATCATTTTGATTACTCACAAGGCTATCTGGAAAGAAGTCAACCTCCTCCGGGCCCATCACAGCTCCACTGTTGTCTGGATCAAACCTGGATTTTTCGTCAAATGTGACGTCAATGGATTCTATTATACTATCTGTTTCAGGTATCCAAATTCGATAACCCTTAGTTTTAAAAGCATAGCCAACCAGAATTCCTCGTTTCGCCCTTGGACCGAGTTTCCCATCCCGCTTTTGTCTTGGGATTCCCACAAAAGCTACAGACCCAAAAGGTTTTAGATGTTTAACTGAAGGTTTATTACCTCCATACAACTCAAAAGGAGTCTTACATGAAGTTTTGGGACACACTCGATTCCAGGTGTACACGAAGAATTTTACGGCCTCTGGCCAAAAACTTAAGTCTAAGTTGCTCTCTGATAGTAAGGTACGGGCTCCATTTATGACAGTCTGCATAAATCGCTCGGCCGTTCCATTTTGCTGTGGAGTATATGGATTTGTGAGCTCATGCATAATACCCTTGGATTTAAAAAATTCGTCAAGGTCATCATTGACAAATTCCCCCCCATTATCCGTCCGTACATTTTTGACTTTCCTTCCCATGAAAGTTTCAGCTCTAGTAATATGATTACGAACAATTTCATAGGAATCTGACTTCATTCTCATAGGATAAATGGACACACGGCGGGAATAGTCAGCGATAATAGTGAGAAAATATTTCTCGCCATTTCTACCTTGTACTTGGCAAGGACCCCAGACATCAGCAAAAAGAAGTTCCAAAGGGTACTGCGAGCGTCTTTGACCTATTGCCTTAAATGATACCTTTTTATGTTTACTTATTTTACATTTTTCACATTTAAAATTAAGATCTTTAAGCTTTGGCATTCCCCGGACTCCCTCTTCATTACAAGTATGCACTAGTATGACTGGACTTATGTGTCCGAACCGCCTATGCCAAATCTCCATTTCTGAAAACTTTGAAAGAGAATTTGTCTCAATTTTTAACGATTTTGGAATCCTAGGAAAAACCTGGTATACTCCCCTTTTAAGATAAGCATTAAATAAAAAATGTCCTTCCCTCGAGACGGTTACCTTCCCTCTTCCACCAATAAAAGTTGCCCCGTTTTTATCCAATTGAGGACCAGATATGAGACTACGACATAATTTACTTGAATACATAACATTCTTTAGTAAAACATGGCGTTTGCCAAATAACAATTTTACATCACCTCGGCCCTCAATTGGGAAAGATATGTTCTTAACAGCAACAGTCATTTCCTGATCTATTAAAGGAGAAAATTTTACAAAAATGGATTTATCATTAGTGAAATGGTGCGTTGCACCAGTGTCCAGGATCCACCTGGTCTCTACATTTATACAATTTACATTAACATTTGATATAAAAATATTAGAGGACTTACAAAAATTTACTGGACTCTCTGAATGTCCTGGCGACTCATTCCACCTTTGATTATTCCTTCTGTATCGGGGTCGGTTACGAGGCATGTTTCCTCCAGGAGAGTTGTAGTTTCCTTTCTCAGGTCGGCGACTTCTTGATTGACATCTGGACGATGACGGTGAAACCCTTCCATAATCAGGTGTTTGGGCATGACAGGATGGTGAACCAGCATGGCGAGAAGTTGAACGAGCATGACAAGATGGTGAATTTCCACGAAGAGAGTTCCTATTCGGTGTATTCCTTCTGTAAAACGGGGAGGAGAAGCGAGATCTTGAAAAACCAGATTGTTCATATTTACTATTGGCCTTACTTAAACAATTTTTCTGTAAATGACCTGATTGACCACATTTCCAACACTTCCTCTTCTTAAACCCCTTGAAATTCTCTTGCTTCCTTCTAAAATTCAATTGATTTGCTTGGAGATTACCTTTACCGGAATCTGAATCTCTTACATTCAAACGAGTTTCTTCTGCTACTAGTTCTTCTACTATTTTAGAGAACTGAAAATCAGATTTTCCCCATCGCAAAATATTTTGTACTATTGCATCGAATTTCCTGGGAAGAAACCGGAGAAGCTGAAAATTTGCATAACATTCGTTAAAATTTTCATCTATCTGTTTTATATCTCTGGTAATTCGTGCCAATCTTGCCGCAAAAAGATTTATAGTTTCATTTGTCTTAATCTTGCACTCCATTAGATCCGTAAATATCTTCATATGATGGGAACGGGAATCTGGACAGTAATTTAATTTTAACTTATTCCACGCTTCAACGGGATTTTTGCAATTCTCAATTAGTCTTTTAAATTCCACACTTATATTCAAATAGATAATGGATAGTGCTTGATTAGATTTTGCTTTAAATGCTTCAATTTCCTCAGCAGTTGGCTTTTCTTTAGTTGGTGCTACCAAATTATCTTCTATTATATACCAGAGATTTTTATCCAATAGAATGTATTTAATATCATTACACCAATTCCTATAATTTGATGAATCCAATTTCTCAATCAATATGTTAGCCATTTTCTTTTTTTTTTCCTCAACTCCTCGTTTTTGTATTAAAAGATATGTATGTATATGGTTAAAAACTGATAAAAATCTTAAATTTCATTCAAATTATGTTAAAATTTATCATAATTAAAACTTCAACTGCAAAAATAAAGGTGTATAATTTAAAAATTCAGTCTAGATTTGTTAAAAATTTCAAAGTTAAAAGCCAGTTCTCTTAAAAAAAAATTTCATATACTTCAAACAGAAACCTCTTCACTTATTTTTGATACTATCTTTCGTTAATCATCTATTTCATCCATATTTTCTTTCACTCATGTCTTCAACGATCTCATTTCATACTATAATACAGGCAAACCGCCCCCCCCTCTCTTATTTTCGTTGCCGGGACTTGCGTTATTACGATCGGGAGCGTTTGTTTACCTTTTTAATCTTCCATTTTTTTCAGCATTTTCACTTTATCAAATCATAAATAGCTTCATTATATGAGCTCTATCGCCCATAACCGCTTGTTTAAATAATGTAGGCAGTCTATTTCGAAGTAAGCAGAGTATAACTTTTAGTTATAGCGTAGTGAGAAGCTTTTGCTGGTTTTAGATAGATTATCATATAAAAGTTAAATAGTGAAATGCAGAATATATATAGAATTCAATGAAGACAAAAAGTTATTCAAACACAGGAGATTTATTCAAAGTACTCACATATTATAATACAGCATCTTGATTCTAATAACTTGATATTAAACAGTTTCGTTTTGAAGACAGTAACGTTTTCACTTTTCACAGAACACGGATATTTAGCAAATAGACGTAAACAGAACAAGATAAACTTACTAAACACATCAAATATATTTATACTTTACTGTACCAAGCTGCTCGAACTTTAAATACTATCGCCATCAACCACAACGATCATCGTTTACTTTTATATAACATTAACAAGCCAGATATTCCAATACTACGACGATGTCTATTGAAAGAACACCGCCGATAACTTGATCAATCGATTTCCAATATACAACCTATGCAGAGATATAGCAACTATTTATACTGGTAGAATGTCGGCTAATCACTAGAAACACCCACTTTACTAGAACGATCCACCGAAATTTGCATACACGTGCCATTGTTGATTCGTCGTTCGGTCTTCCAATCCGAACGGTCTACGTGTGCCGCCATCTAGTGAGTGGCAGAGGCACTACCTCAGAAGTGCTTACGATGTTTACGATGTAGTGCGGTTCTCGTTAGAAGTAAAAATGTGTTTGTGTTTCTATAGTTACGTTTTAATGATGGACTAAATAAAAAGTATTTGTTCCTGAAAGCAGCTCAAATTATGGAAAGAATAAAGTGCAAAAGGTAAGTAAAAATGATGTATTTACAAAAGTAAATTATATTTATGAAGTGTATTTTATATTTAATAAAGGTAAAACTTTAATGTTTATTACTTAATATGAAGAATACTAAGAGTGTATGAGTGATAATGAATGGTAGTTTTTATGTGTTGCTTGAGTCAATAAGACCAACAAATATTCTGGAGGCATGTGATTTTCCTGACAGAGCGACGGTGACGCATGCACACAACACACGAGCGGGAAGCCGCCGAATGCGATGACGTCACAGCTCAATATCAGCGCCGATTGAAACGATGCTGCGCAAAGGAGGAAGACGGCCTTGCTGAAAAAGCAACATACAAGGCGCGCGATCGCTGGTAAAAAGGCATTTTAAAAGAACAGCAATTAAACTGGAAGGGCTATAAAATCGAAATACATTGAGCTGAAATATAAAGTAATTAAAAAAGATAAAACTGTGATATATCTTTATCACACCGTATTCCCGAGTGCTTGCTCAATGGGAGCCTTAATAAAAAGTTGTCTGCTTTTAATCAGGGTTGTAGTGGGTAGCTCCCCAGCTACCCGCACAACCATCAGGGTTGTAGTGGGTAGCTGCAGGGCTGGGTTTAAAAAGAAAAAATGGGTTTTTTACAACCTTGCTTTTAATATGTATGTTTATTATGCCTTAAAAATTTGATCTTCAGAGAATTTATTTAAGGTGGAATTAAATCACATTAAATTTGTTGCAATTGATCACAGTTTTTTTGACGAAATCATTGATTCAACTTATAATAAATGCATCCATTCCAATATCAACACTGTTCTTAATAGAAATTTAATTATACAACCATACTTCCCCCAAATTAGTCAGCAGCTTTCTCAAATCCTCATGAAACTCGATTTTAAAGTAATCTATACACCTTTTAATAAAATTAAATGTACAAATCTCAAACATCCAATTGACAAGTTTTCTGAGTAGGGAATTTATAAAATATCTTGTGAATGAGATCTAATGTATATAGACCAAACCAAACCCTTCCTAAGGTAGAGAGAGCATAAAAACTACGTTAAAAATGGAGATATTAAATGTTCTGCTGTTGCTAATCATTGTTAGTGTAGCAACCACATTTTCACCTTTTCAAAAGATTCAAAAATACAAAAATCATCAATACATGATCTTGATTTTTGAGCAGCTTTTCGCATCTGGAAAAATTCAAACAGTTTAGTAAACAACTTATCAGGTACTACCAGATACTACCATTTCTTTAACTCCTCCCCCCCCAATCCCCTATTCTCTTTCGTATTCATGCATTTTCTACCTCTTTCTGAAGTTATGAATGAGCTAGGTGCTGCCTTCTTATTGGTCTCCTATGGCTACATCATACATAACAATGCTACGTAGCTTTGCTGTTTCTTCACTGTTCACCATTTCACCTTTGGCCATAAGCTACATTGCTTGCTTCCTCCTTCATATTCTCATGCATTTGTTTTTAATGTTTCTTAAACCTTGCACTGTAGAAGGAGTTTTAGATATTCCGAAACAGCTGTTTGTTGTCTACATTTAAAATTAATTTGTGCTATTTGTAAACATTGTCTATTTGTATTTTAATATATTTGTGCAAAGTTTCATTCATTTATTTTAATTATACCTTTATGTTTATATGTAAATGCCTTTTGTAGGGGATGCTATAAAAGCCATGTCTGAAGTTAATTGCTGTCGACGATTCTTATTTAAAATGAGTCTTCTTGTTAGTGTTGATGAGTTATTTTGGCCTGTTGTTCTTTGTGCATTGTATGTTGCTATAGGTAAGATATATATATATATATTTTCTACTCAGAAAAATTTTCAATTTTTACTTTGTTGTTTAATATTTTATCTCTTTTAAAGGTCCTTGGTTTATTGGATACATTATTGATGAAAGTATTGGAGTATGTTTTGTGTGGGGTATTATTTTGGCTGGCCATTTTCTACCAGGTGGTTTAACTTATTTTGTTGGAACTGCATATGTAAGTAATGCATGTTTATAATTATAAAATTTTTGTTTATAATATGATTTGCAAAATATTCAATGCTGTCAGTTCTTGAAATTTTAGATCTGCACATTAAAGTTCTGATTTATAACTTATATATAAAAAATTGAAAGTTATAGAAGCATTATCTTCTGATAAGATAACTTTGTATAGTAGTAAAAAAAATTGTCCCCCCCCCCCTCCTCAGAAATTCTACTATAAAATATATATACAGTATAGAACCATTTATCCGGAATGGTTTTGGCCAGATGTATTACGGATAACTGGTTTTTCTGGATAACTGGTTGGGCATTAAAGCAACATCCCTTTTGAGATTTGTAGAATATATGTGGCTGTAACATTGTTACTGATTTCAAGTTATTACATTGCTCTGATTGGGTCTCAGATGCTATCAAGATCAAAGATTAATCAGAGTTTGAAAGAAGGCAATACCTTAGAAGCAATAATTGTGCATAAAACTTAAAATGTTCAATATCTAACTAAAAATGCTTTCATTACAAATCCTATATATTGATCAAGGTGTACAATGCTTGTAGTAATATATCAAGCAATGCACATGTCAAACTGGCACTTTATGGCAGTTTTTTCTGGAAAAATTCTGAAGTCAGTCAGTTGGAAATATATCATTCTGGATAACTGGTTTTCCGGTTAACTGGATTCCGGATAAATGGTTCTATACTGTATATATATATATGGGATTTAGATAAATAATAAAAGATCTTAACTTCTATAATGATTACACTTGGATGTGAAGATGATAAGACATTTAATAAGACATGAAATACCCAAAAATAACTACTGTCAAATACTTGTACAATGGATTAGTGCAACTAAAAATGATCATTTGCCTATTTTGCTGACTTCATATGATGAAAAGCGCTTTTACTTTTCCTCATTGAATAAAGGTAACCAGCTTTTTTAGGCTTGCATAAAAAGTCATCTGACTTCTATCAAATTTATTCTGATAATAATCTCAGTCATCATCGTAGACAGTGAATCTATCATGGCCCGTAAATTTTTACACTTCATTGAGTTAATACGTTTCAGTTAGATTTTGTACATTTTCTCACATTATTTCGGCCATCCTGACAATCCGTGACCTTGACAATCACTATGATATCTTATACAATTTGATACCATACAATAGACCTGAAAAACAATACATATGCCCTTCATAGGACCTGCGACTTCTATAAAATTGATTCTTGGGTAACATGATTTTGCTATATTTCCAAAATAATGGTTACGTTTCTTAACGCTTCCACAAAATCTTTTTTCATTTCCATTTATTTTTTCAATATTAATTCTTGTGTTTCTTGATATGTAACATATTTTAACTTTTATTCCTTTTTTATATTTTGATTTGATCTTGTGACTTGGATGAATTTTATCACTTTTTATAGCATGTGCTAAATTGAGAAATTGTTCTCTGAGCTATTTTTATTTATAATTTCAACATTTGTTTCACATGAACTATTTGTTGCTGATATATTCTTCTCATTGTGAAAATTGGCAGCATAATTTCATTTTTTTATTTGAATTTTTTACAGTTTTAATGTAATTTAAGTGAGGATTATTGTGTTTGCCAATAATTTGAATTCCATCTGCATTTATCACCAAATGTAGCTTGTTCATCACATCATTTCATAATACTACCATAAAATCGTGACTGTAAGCACCCCACCAACATTTAAGCAATTTTGATTTTTTTTCCTTTCCCAAATATAAGCCCCCCCCCCCCCCAAACTTTTTTGTGCAAAAAATTTATTTAAAAAAAATCCAAAGAAGAGAATCTTTTACCTTCTGATGGGTTTTCACTTTTGTTTTTATATAATTTTAATGAAATCCCTTCCCCTCTCCCAGCACAAAAAGTTAAAACTCTTGAGAATCTTTTAAAATTCTGTCCTATTTGTTGTTCTCTAGTAACAATAAATAAAAAAAATCACTCATCTAAATTACAATGCCCTTCTGCCTGAAATTTATGCCTCCCCGTCCCCTCCTCAGTATACAAAGTTTAAAATATTTAAATTTCTTTATTAAAAAAGTTGTGCTGTATTTATTGTTCTTTTATAACAATTAACCATTTAAATTAGCCTTATATCCTCAAAATGTCTGTTTTCTCATTTTCCACTCCCAGCAAAAAAATTTAAATCTTTGAAACTCTATTTAAAAAAATTCTTCATGCTGTTTGCTGCTGTCTTGTAACAATTAGTAAAGAATTAATCATCAAAACTCCCCCCCCCTTCACTCTGAAATTTATGCTTTCCCCCCGCCCTCTCCCTCTCACCTTAGTATACAAAGTTTTAGAATCTTTAAAACTCTTTATTTGAAAAAAAAAAAAATGTATGCTCTGTTTATTGCTCTCTAGTAACAATAAATAAATAATAAGCCATTTAAATTATCCCTCTCCAAAAATGTCTGCTTCCCCCGTTTGCCACTCCCAAGCAAAAAAAAAAAAAAAACAAACAAAAAAAAAACACTATTTATACAAAATTCTACTGTTCTATTTGTCATTCTGTCTTCTTGTAACAATAAGTAAATAATCAGCCATCTGAATTAATATTAATAAAAAAAAGAATTCTGTCCTATTTCTTATTTTGTAGTATGGTTAAATGTCACTCATCTAAAAGCTTCCTAGCCCCCTGAAATCTTTGCTCCGTCCTTTCTATCCCAAGAAAGAATTTCTAAATATGTAGAGGGGAAAGCAAAAATCCCCCCTTTATTATTTTTTTTTTCAGTTTTGCTGTTTTGCCCCTTGAATCACGTGTATATTTTGTTTTAAATAAATATATGTTCTCTAAAATGGCTTTTCAACCCCTATTTAAAAATATCAGGGATGAGAAGAGCCAAACTTCAAACAACAGGAAAATCTTCTCTCTGCTCTTATCCCCCCTCCCTGTTGTCTAGAAATTAACCCTTTTTTCTTTGGGTGGGGAATGGTATTTTAAGAGGAGAGTTAGATTATTGTCTATTTATTGTTGCTACAAAATAACAATAGAGCATAAAAATGTTTGAAAAAATTAATTTGAAAGATTTTTTAATTTTGTGTGCTGGGAGAAAAAGCAGATAATTTTTGTTGGGGGGGGGGGAGGGGGGAGAGGTAATTTAGATGATTATTTAATCATTGTTACAACAAAAGCACAATAAAGCAGACAAAAGTAAATAATTTTAAAGATTTTAATCTTCATGAGATACAGGGGCCGGGGGAGAGGGGGGTAAAAGAAGAGAAGCAGAAACTTTGTGAGGAGGGAATAAATTAGAGTGATAGATTATTTATTGTTAACTATAGAGTATTAAATAGGTAAGATTTTCTTTTTTTAATTAAAGAGTTAGAGAGGTTAAACTATGCATGTTTGATACCAAAGGAGGGCAAAGGCGGAAGCAGTAATTTCAAAGGGATATTTAGATGCTTGATTATTTATTGTTCCAATAAAGTAAAAAATGAAGCATAAAAAAAAAAAAAAAAAAAAAAAAAACAGATTTTTAAAATTTTGTGCACTGGGGAGTAGGGAATTTAGATGATGATTCTTTATTTTTTTTTTAAAGTGGAAAGCTGTCAAAATGTGGAAGATTCTCAACCCTGTACAATCAGACCTCGTTATATGGACACCTGTGGGGACCATTGAAAAGTGACCATATATGTGGGGTGACCATATATGCAATAAAAGAAAATTGCTGACCAATTTTAATCTTAGACATGTTTGTAAGCATAAACAAAGCTAAAAATGTACATAGTGTTAACTAATTATTTCGTTTTTATTTAAATATTAAACTGAATGAAATAATACATACTAGTATAATAGAAATTGATGCATTATTTACACAATTAGGAATGTATATTTCAGTGTTTGAAATACTCATTTATGCAGGATTGTCCTTGCTTCGGTTTCACTGTTGTTAGCACTACTTTTTCAAGATTATTAACAGTTTTAAAATGTTCCTCTGAAACTTCTGAATGCGTTAAAAAAACACCTAATAACATTCAGTGCCTTGAGAACTTCTGCCTGAGTTACAGGCTGAATTTCCAATTCACCATCACTCTCATCATTGTTGCTTCTGGCAGCATTTGAATTTAACACTTTGGAGACGATTCCAGCAATGGACACTTCAGAAGATATAGCTAAATCATTGTCAATAGTTACGTATTCCATTTCAATTTCATCAGGTACAGTGCATCTATAATTTTGAAGACTCTGTGCAAGCTCAGATTGAGGCACATTCTCATTGTCGTCGTCTGATATTTCATCATTTTCAGAGGGGAAAAAACGAGAATGTCGAAAACAATTTTAAATGGTTTTCTTTGATACCTTATTCCAAGCTTACTTCTAATACTGATCAGTTGCAGAAATCATGCCATTAAGGAGTAACTTCTGGTAGTTTATTTTAAAATTTTGAATAACCCCCTGATCTAGCAGTTGGGAAACACTAGTGCTGTTTGGAGGTATGAAAAAAAGTTCAATAGAATCTAAATGAGGATTGTCGCAATAGGCAGGGCAGTTGTCAATAACAAAAACAACTTTTCTTTTTTTCTTTGAGAAATATGTATCCAAATGTCGGATTGTTTTCTCCCATATCCTTGTTGTCATCTGCGATTTCTGGTTTGCATCGTAGAACACGGGCAACGATTTGATGTTTTTCATGCAACAGGGTCTCAGAATTTTTCCTATAACCAATGAAGTTAGTTTTTCTGAGCCATCCATATTGGCTGCTAATAAAATGCTTAATCTATTTTTGCTTCTCTTGCCACCTATACATTTATCACTCTTAAAAGAAAGAGTTTTATCTGGTAGAGCTCAATAGAATAGACCACATTCATCGGCATTGCAAATATCAGAAAGATTATATCGCTTGAGGACATCATTTAAAGCAGATTCTCTCCGTTCGTTTAATTCACTGTCATTCACATCAGCAGCTTCCGCATACTTTCTTGAAAGCTAAATTGTGCCGGAACATAAATCTTTAAAGCCATCCGTTGCTAGCGTTGAAATTGATTTCTTTTAATTCAGCTGCAATTTGTAAAGCCTTTTCTTTCAAGATGAAGGAAGATATTGGCATATTTTAAGATCTCGCATTTTTTATCCAAATCACAAGAGCTTGTTCAACCTTTCAAATGGTGAAGCATGTTGCCGTTTTCTCTTCTCATTTTTGAAATCTGCAGTACATGATTTTGATAAAATATTATTTATGGTTGTCCTTGGAATTCCATGCATTTTTGCAAAAGCTGCTTTAGATAGATGTGATGTTTGAAAAGATTCTATCAGTTCTTTTTTTTTCTATAAATGACAAAGTCTTTCCTTTTGCAGCCATGTTTACTCGTAAGCATTTTTGGAATTTTGTTCTGCACTTGTTCTTTTCTCTCCAGATAAGTGAACAAATTTGGATGCAATTGTGTTTCTAAGAAATGAGAATGGAATGTGAAATTCTTTCAGTAGCAAACTGAAGAGTGTGGGGGAAGGAAAGAAGAACGACCTTTTTGTATGGGAGTCCCTGTCCCTTTTAAACGCCTCCCCCCTCAATAAATCATATTGACAGCAGCCACTCAGCTATACTGAAGTGGAAATGAAAGCGAACTTTTTCATTGATCGGAGGTATGGCTAATTGCTTCCTAGAAGAAAGATATTGTCAAAAGTGAAGTGACGATATAAGCAGGTACGGGTATTCTGAAATGACCATATATATGCTAACAAAATACACAGAATTCCTATTAAGTCAGCCGGGACTTTTCAAAAGTGACCATATATCTGGGGTGACCATATAAGCAGGTGACCATATAACGAGGTTTGACTGTATTTACCTTTTTTACTTTTAAATGAATGATAAAAACTATTTTTAATCAATAAAAAAAATCGATTATCAGCTCTCTCTCAAATTTAACTGTTTTTGCTTTTGAAAAAGGGGGGGGGAGGCTTAGAATCAAGATTTTACAGTATGTCATGTGCGAGAGATTCTAAGACATATCAATTTGTGGAAATAGGGAAACCATCAACACATAATTCATACAAAAAATATCCATAGGATTCCAATATTTTTACCGATACCAGCTAATGAAATACCATCAGAAGATAATTTTAATGACCCAATATTGACAAATTCATTAGGTTGTGCCGGGAATTCATTAGGTTGTGACCACTAGAATGTGGTCACTTTCTGTATCAAATAACAGATTTATTTCTTTACCATTAATATCAATTATTCTTTTCATCCTGATATAGTTAGACTTATTTTTGCTTGCAGTTGTACTAACATTAACTTCTTTTCATGAATGAGAATAAGGATGTTGGTGATTGTAATTTCAATAGTTTTGAGCAGAGTATTGACCAAAATCATTACTTTGGCCATTATGTCTGTTCTTATGGTATTGATGATGAAAGAATAATTTTGAATTCCCAGTTTTACTCTGTCGCATTAGGAATCTGCTGGCTACGCATAGTGGAACTTGTAACATGATATATGATACAACGTGCCGGGATTGCTACCCCTAACGTGCACGTGTACCTGTACTAATTATAATACCACAGGAACGAAAATTCACTAAGTCGTTGTCCAAAAGAAACTCTTGATGGAGAGAATAAAAGTAAGATTCTACTTACAGTTTTCTTCTAGAAATACACCATCGAAAGATAAGCACTGCTGACACCTGGGCGACGATAACTCCGCATTTTGGACTGATCACATATTTTTATGTACGCTGGAACACCAAAGAAAGGGACTCACAGAAATTGCTAGTAACATCTTTTTATTTGAAGAAGTATAATTAATTTTTATGTGGGTACCGATGATGACGCTTGCATGCTGGATTATTCGAATAAAAATGCCGAGAGGATCACGGCCAGGTCACGCGGCTTTCGGCAGAGCCAAGCCGGGGGAGAAGATTGAGCTTACATACTCTCCTGGATGATTTTTCTGCAACTGAAAAATTCCGCCAAGCGGAGAAAAACTGCTGCGATGATCCGACGGGCGGTTCATCCAATCCGCGACGAGGCAAACCGGATGCGCGCGCATCACCCGAGGACGGGGAAGAAGCGCTGCGCCACGATCGAAGCACATGGGGAAAAACTTGCTTTTTCCCGCGTGAGTGTCCGATAAAAATGGCGGCTGCTACAACGTGAGACTAAATAAATAATAAATTGGAAATTCCGGCGTTCGTAAAAATAACTCGAAAAACGAACCGGACAACGTAGCAAGGAAAGAAATACATTAAACTGAAGGGAATTAAAAGTTATTAAAATTAGAAATATTAATTTAAAGAGGAAATAATGAAAAACTAATTAAATAATTAATATTAATGCTGAAAACGGGAGTTTACCACATGGATACACACTGGAAAAACAAATGTCCAATTTCTATTGTGACATTACACCCGAAAGAACGGAAAAAAGAAAAGAAAAAGAAAAAAAAAAATTCGAAGTGCAAATTTTGAACTGTTCCAAAAACGAAATGCTGAAATTTTGAATGCGCCAAAAGGAACAACGGCAAAATTTTGAGCATGCGACACATCATCAGTGGATACAAGGGGTTGACATGACGACTTGACAATAAGTCGTATAATAAAACATATGGTGTTAAAACCATGAATAGATTTATCACAAGTTACAACTTTCATACCATATACATTATGAAGCACTACAACATTTCAGAAATTAAAGTTATAACATGTGAAAAGAATTGATTACATATTTCTGTATTCATAATTGCAACTTACTTAAATTTAATAAACCTTGTTACTGTTATGACAAAAATTCTTAAAAAAAATTACCACATGTGATGTGGAACCTTACACATAAATATTACTTAAACACAAGAATTCTTCAGCATAACAACATATTGAAATTATTAGATATACTTTTATATTGACAAATAATAAAATTGAGTGCCAGTGTGATGGCAACAAAAATTAAGTTAGCTAGCAAAGAATTTTTTTTTTTTTTTTTTTTATACCTATAACATAAGTTTAACCTAAATTTTACCTAAAACATGGTGTTGCATTATGAGCATATTTTGGTATACTCATTTAAAAGTTTTGAATTAAACACAAAAATGGGATAAGATAAAAAAGTAAAATAAAATACCTCAAAAATCTTATCAGATGTGTAACTACACTTTGAGATAAATGTTGCCTAGACGGCGGGTGCTATATTAAAACACCACACTAATTCTTACTACATTGAGTAATATTAAATTATAAAAAAATAGTTGAAAAATTAATTGTGATGAATATATATATATAAACTATTGCCCATGAAATTTCACTAAAAATTGATTTGAAATAATATACAGCTTGATAAATAATGAGATGACAATGATACACATAATAAATATACACAATACAAATATGCAGCCACTAAATATCTTAAAATACCATGAGTGATATTTGAAAATTTTAATACAATAAATTTTGTATAAGTATTGGAACACACTGAATTACACATTGTCAAGAATAACAAACAACATCCCTCGTAAAAATGAAGTAAGGCTCCCTGACACAGTAAAAGTGTGAAACTAAGATGAAAGTTTAAAAAAAAAAACAGAATTACACTACACTCTAACCTGACTGACAAATGACACTGACCACAAAAATGAAATAAGGAGCCTGAAAGAGATGACTGTGTAAACTAACTTGAAAGTTTATGGATAGAAAAATGAAGTTTTGCAAAAAAAATCAGTGTATTTTACACAAATGTTAAGTATGTGTCACAAAAAGTGTTGTTGTAATACAAAAAACAAAAAAGGAACACAGTATGGTTGGACGCCAAACAACCTATGACTGTGTGCGTGTAAAGGACCTGTAAAATGAAATTGATTGTAGCACACAACAAAACAGATGAAAACGACTGAAAGAGCTATTGAAATGAACACCAAAGGTGAGTACAACACCCAATTGTCATCTGTTACCTGGTAAAAGAACTCCCAAAACAATCACCAAGTTTGGAAAACAAGCAAATGCTGCAACGGCTGATTGGAATACAGCCCAAGTGGATGAGAAGGTAAGTAAAAAAAATTGAATAATTAAATTGGATTTCCTCATCGACTTGCAAACATGTCTGATGAAAACACACTAACAGAACACAAAAAAAAAAAACACAATATATAAATATAATAGCAAAAATACACAGGATGATGGTTGTATGTCCCCAGCAACCAATCAACGTGTACATGAAAATTGAAAAATGCACATAAAATCTATACAATATATACAAAATATTAGTGTGAATCTGCAAACATACATGAAAAATTAAATATTGAGATTGTATAAGAATGACACATTAAATTGCTGCGAATTGCATGTGAGAATAAAGACACTCAAAATTTAGATAGCTGTAAGTGTATATTTTGAATTAGATATACGTGTTAAATATTCACCACATAAAATTTAAACTTGTTGTAAATAAATAAAGGAATGTGTGTGTAATGTGAAAATGAGAAGCATACTTTACAAATTATTTACTAACTAAGCATCTGTGTACCTTGTATTAAATTCAAAAATATCTCATATAAGCATTTGAACTTTGCAATTTATAAAATTTTCCAATACATATATATTGTTATATTTATATACTTTTCATTATCAGCACCAATTATTCAAAAATATGAACCATGATATAACAAAAACAGTAGAGACACTACACTTAATTATTTTACCAAAAATTGTAAATTTGTGTTTGAAATGTAAAAATCGTGTAAATATGTAATGATAATTCAAACGTATGACGTTTGAGGAAAAAAAAATATACCACACACCTGATCATTTCACCAAAAATAGACTATAATTGGAAAAACGGAGATTGGTATACCATTGTATAAATATGTAAATTTGCATATGTAACAGTGAAAAATGACTAATAAAACACCCTAAAATTTAGAATTTCCTGAACATGTGAATGTTGAATTTAGAAAAAAAAAAAACATATGAGTGGCATGGACAAATTGTCATTCAATACTTAGCACGCGTAACTATGCATGAATGACAAGAAAATACCTTTTATCAGATTATTCCTGGCCATGAAATGATCAGATAGAAGGATCCACAGTACTCATGATTAAATTAGGATGAATGTTCCTGAGTCTAACTTAGAAACATGAAAAAAAAACTATTGATGAAAAATTTCGAGAAAAAAAAACAAGTAAACTTAATGAAAAAACATGTGAAATTTTACTAGTGCAAACCTGGGACAGTGAATTGGTAATTTCATGTAGCTTCAACTGATCCCTGCACTATTATATTAATAACAAGAAAACATCATCTGCATATAAAAATTATGATACACACTAAATTGGTTAAATAGAAATATAGCAGAACAATGATTCATGCACTAATAATGTTAAAGAAATTAACTTTTTTTAAATGATTTTTGTAAATTAAATTTTTATATTTCATAAAATATCATATATATTGACACAGTGTTGAGTTGTTTTATGAATTTTTGAAATAAAACACAATTTTAGTGACCTCTTTCTGTAAACATTAAATAATTTCAAATACTGGTGCATTTCTCTTGCATTCCATGAGTAGAAATAGTACTCCTTTTAACCTAAAATTTCCATAATTTTAGAAATCTGTACTGAAATATATTGAAATACTTTGGCAAGAAAATAATTATTTTTCATAAAATAGTATTGGAATGCATTCTTATTTAATTATTTTTGAAATGTTATTTCAAATAAAGCAGCTTTCTGCTTGTTTACTGTAAGTACACATATAGGAATAGATGCTTAAAAATTATTACACAAAATACATATACATTAAATTATAATAACACCATATTAAAAAAATAAATAAAACTTATGTTGTAAAAAAAATTAATAAAAATGGTGAGTTGCATACCATACATCAGATCACCCAGTACCTATTTGAAGATATTGCTGAGGAAAAAAAAACAATGAATAATTAAATTGCTGTTTGTATTATAGAGATGATGAGTTGCTATCATCAGTTTGGCTTGAATGTTCTTGAAACACAGAGTTCTATTGGAATTTTTGCAGAAATATCGTTTATCTTGCCCTATGATGTCCATAATCACGAAGTTTTTCGTGTCATTTTTCCGATGTTGTCACAAATAAATCTTCATTAAACATATTACATGATTCTTCATTTATTTTAAACCACTTGTTACTGACGCTGACTTATAAAATAAAAGATGATTGCCGACCACGTGTTGCACGAAAAATAATCACAGATTACACAGATCGCGCTAACGATATTAAAATATTTCACAAAACAAAATCACATTTTACTGAGTTAATTGAATAAACAGATGATCGTCGTTCTTAAGAAACACGTGTATCACGATAATCGCACAAAAAATTATTTCACAAATATGATGGAGTTACGAAGATCGCAAAAAAAAAAACAATATTACACAAACTAAATTTGGACAACTGGTGAGCTGGTTTCTTGGCACCACTTGTCGCATTAGGAATCTGCTGGCTACGCATAGTGGAACTTGTAACATGATATATGATACAACGTGCCGGGATTGCTACCCCTAACGTGCACGTGTACCTGTACTAATTATAATACCACAGGAACGAAAATTCACTAAGTCGTTGTCCAAAAGAAACTCTTGATGGAGAGAATAAAAGTAAGATTCTACTTACAGTTTTCTTCTAGAAATACACCATCGAAAGATAAGCACTGCTGACACCTGGGCGACGATAACTCCGCATTTTGGACTGATCACATATTTTTATGTACGCTGGAACACCAAAGAAAGGGACTCACAGAAATTGCTAGTAACATCTTTTTATTTGAAGAAGTATAATTAATTTTTATGTGGGTACCGATGATGACGCTTGCATGCTGGATTATTCGAATAAAAATGCCGAGAGGATCACGGCCAGGTCACGCGGCTTTCGGCAGAGCCGAGCCGGGGGAGAAGATTGAGCTTACATACTCTCCTGGATGATTTTTCTGCAACTGAAAAATTCCGCCAAGCGGAGAAAAACTGCTGCGATGATCCGACGGGCGGTTCATCCAATCCGCGACGAGGCAAACCGGATGCGCGCGCATCACCCGAGGACGGGGAAGAAGCGCTGCGCCACGATCGAAGCACATGGGGAAAAACTTGCTTTTTCCCGCGTGAGTGTCCGATAAAAATGGCGGCTGCTACAACGTGAGACTAAATAAATAATAAATTGGAAATTCCGGCGTTCGTAAAAATAACTCGAAAAACGAACCGGACAACGTAGCAAGGAAAGAAATACATTAAACTGAAGGGAATTAAAAGTTATTAAAATTAGAAATATTAATTTAAAGAGGAAATAATGAAAAACTAATTAAATAATTAAAATTAATGCTGAAAACGGGAGTTTACCACATGGATACACACTGGAAAAACAAATGTCCAATTTCTATTGTGACATACTCATTTCAGACTTTTTATTATCAAAATTATATGAATTTTTATTTATTGTTTTAACATTGCATCTTGTGGCTTCATAGTCATCTAGCTTGTTTACTAATTCATCAATATTTTTAACTTTAGGGAGATCGTCAATAAAGTGTTCTCACATTTTGAAAGGCAATTTTTGCTTAATTTGATCAGTTATCAATAATTCTTTTATCTCTTCAAAATTATATACTTCGAGATCTTTAACCCATTCTTCAAAATAATTTCTTAACTCAAAAGCAAAATTCTGCCAAAAATTTGAAAATTCTTTCTTATGTGATACGTGTTTTTGCCTAAATTCTTCTGGTGTCTTTTTAAAGTGTTTAAAGAGTAAGTTTTTTTTAATAATCAAATAATTATTAGCTTCTGGATCTGGCTCTCTAGCTATAATATTTACAATTTCTGGTGGGAGCACTCAAATGCATAACCCAATTTTCTTTAATGCCATTAATTCTAGAGATTTATTGTTCAAATAATGCTAAATAAATGTGAATGTCACTCGTACCATCGAAATGTGTCACTAATTTTAATAAGTTCTGTTGCTTACCTGAATTAGAAGCCAGAAAACCGTCATTTAAAAATTTCCGTTTACTTTGAAGTTCTAGCTTTTTAAATTCATATTCACTTTCTTTTTCTGCATAAAAAACCATCTACCTTCTACCAAATTTATTCTGATAATAATCTGATTCATCATCGTGGACCATGAATCTATCATGGCCTGTGAATTTTTACAATAATGTTTCATTTAGACAACGTACATTTTCCTCACATATATATTTATATATAATCTGCCAAAAATATGTATTTACATTTTCCACTTCCCATAACTTGCTGCAAAAATCTCCACAGGCAGGTCATACCACATGTCAAAGAACTGTTTGCTATTGAAAAGATTTGTTTTTCGAAAGATCGATCCACTTCCCAACTACTGTCATCTTGTGTCTATCTTGATGCCACTCTTATAAACAGATGTATTGCTGAATATTAATTCTTTATTTATTCACTAGACCTCCCTCCACTCAGTGAACCCCTTTTTGTGATAATATCTGAAAGATGAGGCTTATTCCTCAAAATCTGCTACAGAAGCAAAAATTTGCATTGTATTTTTCTGGTTCTAATGGTATTTTCCATTTAAAAAAAGTATTATTTACCATTTCAAAAAATATTTCTTCTGTACTTTGATTATGTGTCAGTTTTCACCTTTTCTGTTTTAAACTGCCATCTAAAAGTCCAGGTTGAAAATTCAAAATAGCAAAAAATGCTTATATATTTAGGGTACCTATACATTTCTAACAGTGTCTTTTTTAAATAAAAAGTATAATATTTACTGTTTCAAAAAGAATATTTTCTAAAGTTTGATTTCATGTTGGTTTGCTTGTGTTCTGATTCCTTTTCACATTTGAGGAGTTAAAGAGGAATTGAATGAGTTAAAGACGAAATAATGTCTGAAACTTCGCTCTCTAGAGGATAGCAATATTTCTACATCATGGATTGCTGGTGCTACTTAACTGCAAAATCCATTGTTTACATCTGAAAAGTTTTGAGTTATATAGAGAATTGTATTATAAAAATCTTCTATTCTACTGTATCATTATTAAAATGACAGTAAGTTCTTCCTAAAACTATTTTACTAAAGCCCTCTTAAAAACTAAAAAATTTGATAATAAAGATTTAATAACTCAAAATATGCTGCTACTCAAGGCTTCTTGAATATAACAATTAAAAATATTTTGTCTCATTGCATGAGGTAAATTTTTTAAAAATAATTTTCCTACAAATCTATTTTGTCAGTTTGTCTTAGATAATTATTTTGAATTCTGTTTGCCCAAGATTCTTGTTTAACCTTAATATTAACCTTTAAAGTTTTATGCTTTTCATCATTTATCCAAACAGTTAGCTTATAAACTAGTAAGCTTATAAAACAGGAGGCAATTTCTCTGAAATTTCTCATTTTTATTGTGACGATATTCACTGAAACTAAGTTTATAAAGTTTGTATTAATTGTGCTTTTCAAATAAATTAGGTTTTACTTGGTAAAATAAATTGGGTTTATTAAAACCTGGGTTTTTGAATAAAAGTCCAATCTACCTGGGTTTTCACTTACTGGGTGTTTATTTCAGCATTTTATAAAGTCTTGTTTTAGAAAATTATAATAAGAATATCATTGTTTGTGAAACAGTTTTACTTTCTGATTAATTTGTATGCAGTAGAAAAGTATAATTAGTTTTATGTTTTCCAAGCTTTTGTTTTTTCAGTTACTTTTACTATTAATTACTGAAAAATTGCTTTTGTATAATAATAAATTTTGAATACATGCAATTTTAATTTTATATTTTGTAAATATTTGTATTTTCAATATACACATATGTATATATATATATTCTTTATTTCAGCTTATAACATTCTATATCCCATTCATCTTGTGCCTTTCACATTGTTTGTATCATCACTATCTAAATTTAACTACTCCTGAGCCATGCAGTGTCTCGTATACTATGCGACATTCTTTGATGTTGTTATTTCTTATTTGGCAAACACTCTCTGCTCTACATTATTTTTACTCCTATGGGACAATGGCTCTCTTATTGGGCTTTCTACATTCTTGGTCTATTATATTGGCTTTGATATTGTGGAGGGTAGCAGTTACATTACCAGAATCAAAGCTTCATGGTTTACCTCTCTTAAAACCGCGTCCAAGTGTTGGAGCTCCTTTGATACCTGATGACAAAACTAACAGACAAATGAATGATCTCTCTTCTGATGCTTTAACTCCTAGCTGATTTAAATATTTATCTAACATTTTGTCTTTCATTCCTACTTCCCATTTTTTTTTTATGGAATTACTTATTTAAAGTATGTAATTTTCTATATGGCTCTTATTTATCATATTATCAGTACTCTTAAAATATTGTTGTGATTTAGCAAATTTATAAGAACCACTTACTTCAAAATAATGCCTGCTGGTCCAGTGTCACAAAAGCCTTAAAAATTGGAAGTACAAAGTCTGTGGCATATTTTAAACTTTCAATTGCAGAAAATTAAAGTCCTATTACTCAGATAATTTTTTTTGTGTGTGTGCATTGCTATTTTGCAGTCAGATAACATTTTTGAAATTATATAAACATTGTGTGCTTGTGATCTAATTAAACAAGCCACTTGAAAGTCAACAAATTTCATTTGCTTTTTTTAAATTTTTTTAAATCTTTTTTAAAAATAGATTTAATAAAAGGCAAAAGGAATTTTGAGGATATAAAATTTTATTTATATGAAACCTTTTTTTAATTTTTAATCTTTGCTATAATGAAAACATTTTAACTCTTAGGATACAAACAAACAGAAGTTAAAATTGAGATTTTTTGAGAGCCTTGGATAAGATACCGGAAATGTACAGTGATTTATAAATGATTTTTTTAAATGATTTATTTACAATTGCTTATTTTGTAATTTTTCTTTTCATGAGTCTTTAAGTTATTAAAATAATGATTAAAAGTCTTTTTATTCTTTTATTTAAAAATTACTATTTATTTATCTGTAATTCTCAAGCATTTTTTTACTGCATTGTTGTTTATTGTTAATTAATATACATATGTGTGTATTTGTGTGTGTGAAGAAAGTGTTGTATCTGTTATATGTCAGCAAATTTGAAAACATATGGTTGAGCAATTTCATAAAAATTAGAGCTCAGCTGTAAACTATTTTATGTTGTTTAATAGTAACAGAAAAAAAAAAAAAGTTTATTGATTTAAAAGGTGAAAGCATTAAAAAAAAAAAAAATGTAGCCAAGCAATGTGTGAATTAAAAGATAAGATTAAGTGATTGGGATGCATCTTTAATCAAACAAATAAATTTTTATTTCAAAAGCAGGTTGAATTTTGTGTCCTTTTTAAAAGCTTTCGAATAACACAGGCCTGAAAAATAAAACTTTTTCTTTTTTCAGTGCTGTTTTAGTTTTCTAATGTATTTCCATATGCTGATTTCAGAAATGCCAAGCTTTTCCGTCTATCATGTAATTTTTTCAGGCAAAGTGAGAATGAAGATTTAGCAGAGTCTAACATTTTTATTAACAAAGTACTCGAAAAATAATCTTTATCTTGCTCCTTCGTTAATTAGCTATCACACAATCAATTTTTTATTATTATTATTATTTTTGATGCCTCATCTTTTTTCCCCCTCTCCTTGTCTATTTAGAACTTTTTTTCTTGCGAACTGCATAGTTGTCATTTTGTACATTTTTTGTATGACCACTAAAATTTAATAGAAAATTTTGCCTTATTTAATCATTAAAAATCATTAGATTTCAGCAAAATTTAATTAAATTAGGCAAAATTTACTATTAAATTTTAATAATAGGAAAAAAACAGCGCAAGTTGACTGCTATGGTACTGCTTGTGGTCAGCTTCCTATGCAACAACCAGCAGTACTCTGCTATCATGTTGCTTAGCATGTAGTATCTTTAAATTTAATAATTTATTAATCGGAAATTCTGGTGTCTTTATGATTAAATTTATAATTTATGAACCAGACCTCAAATTGACAATTTGAATTAAAACTGTACCTGCTAGAATATTTTGAGCATTTTTTAAGCATAAAAAATACATAAGAAACACCCTGCACTTTGAAGAAAAAAGTTTCATTATAGGCCTGTGTAGTTAATGTTTGCCAGAATATGAAAAAAAAAAAATATATATATATCTGTTTTACTAGGAGAAAAAGAAAATATGTAGCACTAAAACTGTTCATAAAAAGAATATTTCTGCCAGTATAAAAGTATAGACATGGAAATTTGTGGTGTATTGGTGATTTTTAGTGGTAGTTGGGAGATATCTTTTATTTTGATTAAGTGTCCATAATATTGGTGGATTTAAATATCATTGTTTTTATGCATAATGTCAAATATAAGCTATGACCCTTTTAATCTGTTACTAAAATATTTCTCATGTAGTTTTATATGTTATATACTTTGTAAAAAAAAATCTTTGTTTTAAAATAGAATATCAATTCTATAGTTTCATGGGGGGAAATACTAAAGACGGTACAGTGAAATTGTAAATAGCAAAATAGCACATGCACAGTTTTAGAATCAAAAGTGTTTTGTGTGAATTAATTTAGATTGATGATGTTGCACAATATGATAGTGAACTAGACTTTGTATGTGTATGTATTTGTGAAATATGTTAGTCAAATAAAGCAGATTGGTATAAAGGCATATTATCTGCTAGGGGGGTTTTAAATAAGAATTAACATGTTTATAAAAAAGAGAAAAATGTGTAATCATATCTTTCTTAATGCATATTATAGTTGGACAGCATCATAAAAAATTGACAAGATAATAATTTATTTTTTAAATTGCAGCAAATCGGAATAAAGCTGAATTTCCTCTTTTTCCCTTTAACTGAAATTGTTACTTCCACAGTATAGCAGAGTTGATGGTCAAGTTCTAGTACCTACATAATTAAGCTGAATTAAGGTCATTTTTAAGTTTAGCTATAGTGCCTGTTAGCTGAAACTTTATTGAATTTATATTTCAAGTTTATGCTTTATTTTTTAAGCTTAAACTTGCATTGTACATTTTTGTTATTCTTTTGATAATTTCATTGTATTATTTTAAAGCAAGATTCATACTCATTACAAAAAACAAAAGCAAAAAAAAAAAAAAAGCGTAAATTTTCTCTGAGTTATTTTCCAGCACACACACACACACACATGTGTGTGTGCTGGTGTCTGAAAAGTCTGGAAATGGTTGAATAACTCGAGAAATATACATCAGGTTGAAAAACAGAAAATATGTGTTCAATATTTTTGAAAAATCTATTTAAATATATAAAATTTGCCCCCCCCCATTTTTCCCCTGGGAGGAAAGGAGAGGGGGGGGGGCAACTTTGAAATCTTAAATGATAACCTCCTTTCTTTATTGCAGATTAGGAATTTACGGGAAAAAATATGTAACTTTTGTATTTAACATTTTCTTTGGAAAACCGTAGATGGTACTGTAATCGAGTAAAATGCAGTGAGAATCGTTTCCATTGAAAAGTCTGGAAATGGTCAAATAACTCAAGAAATATAAATTGGATTGAAAAATGGAAAAATATGTGTTCAATATTTTAGAAAAATGACAACTTTGATATCCCTAAATAGATTTTTTTTTTAAATATTGAACATGTGTTTCTCCATTTTTCAATCTGATGTATATTTCTTGAATTATTCGACCATTTCCATACTTTTCAATGGAAACGATTTTCACTGCATTTTACTCGATTACAGCGCTATCTGTGATTTTTCAAAGAAAATGTTAAATACAAAAGTTACACAATTTTCCCCATAGAATCCGAATCTGCAATAAAAAAAAAGGGGGGGGGGGTATTTAAAATTTCAAAGTTGCTCTCCCTTTCCCACGAGGGGGTAGAGATGGGGGGGGGAAATGTATATTTCTCGAGTTATTCGACCGTTTTCAGACACCATGTGTATATATATTTAACCAAAAAATTTATGGATTTCCAAGATATCTTGAAATGTATGAACCCCTGTAATGAATGTCACTACACTTTGATTCTATTCCTTGATTAAATAGCAAGTTTTACTATTACAATTAATTACATGAACTTTTATCTATCTTTGATTTAATTTAATTATCAGGTGTGAAATGATCATTTTTAGGTTGAAATCATACTTTGAACTTTGAGGGGGGGGGGGGGGGGGTGAGACCTATAGCTGCATGGCTGTAGTGAAATTATAATAAATTTATTATTTTCATTCATTAAAAATATTACTTCATTTTTTTTAAGAACTTAGGAGATTAATGTAGTGAAAAAAAAATTAGAATTTAATTTATCAGTTTCAAAATGTTTTCAGTGAAGCATTAAGCAAGATATGATTTTTCACCTTATATTCTTAAAAGTTTATTTATGGAAAGTTTTCCATATAAATTGTAATTTTCTTTGTTAATCAAAATTAAAATACAAGCCTTTGTTCATATTGAATGTTTTGTAAGCATTGAAAATGCAATTTTCTCCTGTGTCTACATTAATCAACATGTAAAGTTCATAAAGTCCTGTTTATTGTTATTATGTAATAATTAAAATTAATAAAATGTCATTTACATGGCATAATTCTTTTTTCTAGAGATAATTTTTTCTCTGTGTGTGTTTCTTGATGGTCTTAGTCATAACATCTAATTATTGTAGATGTGCTCAATATTTACTATCCAGTCAGCACCTCAGTGTTTGTATGAAATCATAATGCCGGTTAATGTAAAGTTAAAAGTGAGACCTGGAGGGGGGGCAATAACTCATTATTAGTTTATATTTTACTCATATCAGTGAAACATTCTTTTAAATTTGCAGTTTGGTTTATTGATTAAGTGCTATATTGTAAATTAATGTACTGGGATCTAGTTTTAACTCTGTAGTTGAAAAAAAATTTTGTTCCAATTAATATATAAAATAATAAATGGACAAGTCAACTTCATATGAGTTAAAATTTAGTTAGACCAACTATCAGTACCTAATTTATAAGTGAATATTACTTTCTAAATTCAATAGCGATAAATCTGAATTCTAGTTTTTTGTTATGATTTTGCTATACTTATACAAGAAACTAAATAATTTGCTTTTATCACAATTCATATGTTTAATGATGTTAAATTTATTACTTGCATTTGCTTCTTTACTTAAAATATTCTAGTCATTTTTGTTTTTTAGCTTTTTGTAGTTTTGAGTGTCTTAAGATTATAAATGTCCCTTTTTTAAACATATAAATTCATATTATGGATAATTTGTTACTAATTAATGGCTTTATATGTGTATATGAGAATGATTTTCAAATGAGATTTTAAATGCAATGCAATTAATATTTACTTTTTTATGACATCTGTTACTCTTTTCTGTAAATAGAATAAACTTCATATCTCTATCAACTTCTGTGAATTGATGTTCTTCATCAGGGTCAGCAGTATTTTCTCATAAATTTTTAACCATCTACTTTTTTTTTCTTTTATCAACTAGATATACATAGTCCATCTTTTGAAACATTTTTCTAAGAAAGTTATTTTATGTAATTATTTCTTTGGTAATTTTTTGAATAAATTGATTACTGCCTGCATTATTTATTTTGAATACATGTTATTCGGATTTCAGCTGAATAGATAATGAAATGTTGTATAGATTTATTTTGTATATGGTAATGAATTGATGTGAAAAATGCTACTTTTTTCAGTAGTAAATATAAATGTATGAAATATCAGGGTGTCTGCTAGTAAAAGAAAACATGAATCACGAATTTCAATCCAGTCATAAATTTCATGAATGGGTCAATGAAAAGCCATGAATCTTTGGCTCCATCGGGATTAAGGATAGGAAAATCTTTACCAACAATCTACCATTAAAGATTGTAGTTTATAGTATTCAGTCCTTTTCCATCCGCAATAGCATTCATGTTAAACATTTTTTTAATCATGCCTAAAAGGAAATAAAACTGCACCTTCTTGCATATCATTTTTATATAAGTTTTTATTGTTAATTTAAATGAATAGTAAAATTCATCAGTTAACTCATTGAATCTGTAATTTTTTTTTCTCTATTCACATAAATTAAAAAACTAAAGAAAAATCATATTTGTTTACAAAATAGATCAAGTTTTCATGCATAATGTATAACAGCATTAAAAGTGGAAAATGATACTAGGGATGTTTAAGGTTAGAATACTGTGCATTTTTAATATTACCAAAAAAAAAAAAAAAAAAATCATTTTGATTTTTAAGCATTATCCAAACAAGTTGAAATATGTTATTGGTTTTAATTGGTCTATATCTCCAATCTCTGTACTGCATCTTTCATAAAAATACAGATGTGAAAAAAATAGTTAAAAAAAGTAAAAAATAGTTTAAAAAAGTAAAAAATAGTTAATAATAGTTAAAAATAGTTAATAAAATTACAAATATGTATATTTTAATCACACTGAAAAATTAATTTAATTTTCTTGAAATTATTTTTTGAATGCTGAATTTATTTATTTTTTTAAGTTATCGTTATTATTTTTTTAAATTTATTGGAGCTTATTTGAGTGGATTTTTTTGGTTTTGACTGTAGATAATCTTTACTTAGATAGCTAATTTAAAGTCTACAAAATAGTTTTAAATAATATGGGATTAAATAATATACAGTTAGCTGCTACAAACTGTATTTAGCAAATTTTATATTTGTAATTTAATTATCAAAGTAATAAGAAATTAATATTAATTAGTATTAAAGTAAAATATTCATATTTAAAATATATGAATAAAATATGTCACGGAAATGCATTGAATTTTTTTCAAAGTGATCAGTAGATACCTTGATGTTTTCTGTTTTTATGTAGTATTAACCCAGAATCTAAAATAATAATAACCAACAACTAATTAGTTGTTATACCTTGATGTTTTCTGTTTTTATGTAGTATTAACCCAGAATCTAAAATAATAATAACCAACAACTAATTAGTTGTTTATTTTTATTTTTAGCTGTATATATATGTGTGTGTGATATGTAATTAATTTGTATATATATATTTGTTGTCTGTATGAAATTCTGTTGCTCTCTCTCTCTCTCCCTCTATAAAAAATAAAATAATAATAAGTGTTTTACAAAACTATTCATTTCTAGAATTTCTTTTCAAATCTAGACATGATGTGTATATAATCTTCTATCAAATATGGTAAAATTTTAAGAAATGAATTGCATAAAAATTTAAATTCATTTTTTCTTTTTTATATTAAACAGTAAGTAGTAATGTAGTTTTTAATTATTTTTAAACATGTTTGTCTATATAACATAATCTTCCTTAATCTATACCACACAGAAAAGTTATTTACTTTCTTGTCTTTTTAACACTTTCCAACATAATTGAAAAGTGTTTATGACTTCGGGTTGTCTGTCTGTACTCTAACTCTCCTAAATATATTTGGATTGTCCTGTAATTTTTATATGCTATTGACGTTTATAGCATATTCACTATTGAAAATGAAGTATGTAACATTTATAGTTCACTTACAGGGATAGTCAAAAGCATTCCGTTACATTATGGTCAATGGGAGAAACGTTTCAAGTGCATTGCGAATTCTTCGGATATAATCCTGAAGGTAGCTTCTCTTCCGGCAGCTATTTTTTTCTCTTACCATCGACATGATTTTTTGCATATGTCTATCAGTACCAGTTTGGCCATTGTCTCAGAGGTGGGATTTCTTCGGTGCAGCATACAGCTTGTCCAATGAATGGGATTGCTCCAGTTACGGAGGTGTGCCTAATGACATCATGGCATACTGTATATCTTATTTATTTATTAAAATAGCCTCTAGTTTTGAATTTGAATCCAATTCAATTTCTGATATTTGTCGTCGTCTGACTTTTGACAAATGATTTTAAAAGTTACTTTTTATAACATTTGATATGCCCCATGAATATTATTTATATACTATAACAGTTAAAAATGTATGAGAGTTCATGGTCTGATGGATTGTCTTGTTGAAGTCCTATCAAAATGATGAATATGTCATTAAACGGTCTTTCAATATGCAAGTTATTTGAAACTCTTATTTTAATTGGTCCAATGGAATCTTTTGTTAAAACATTGTTCATTTAAAATGATTGGTAGCCAATGAGGAATTACGTTTTTTTTTCTGGCTACCAGATTTGATCAAATTTGTAAAGCTTTGAGCTGAACTGTCTTTAGAATACTAAGATATGTTTTTAGAATATAAATAAAATCATATACAGGGCCAAAGAATTGGATGTGCGGATGATAATTTCTCGAAGTGTGATTTCAGTGAAGGCTGTACAAAAGAAAGAAGTATGTTTCTGTCTTGGTAGAAATTGCTGAAGGTGAAATTTCAACCTATTATGCTTTTTCTCATTAAACTAAATTTTAGCATATTATGTAGAATATATACAAATCTGTAGATCAAATACAGGGCTACACAAAAGAATTTGAGTCCTTTTCTGGCTATAGACAGTAATTGCTGAAATCTGGTTTTCAAATGTGGTATACATTTTCTAAAATGTTTCTTTAGATATGTTGTTTATATTATTAAACAGAGAAGTTTTGTTAAAGTATTCTGGAAGTGTTGGAAAGTGTTTCATATTCTATGCAAGACACATGATTTTTCTTTATTGTTTTAAAAAATTGATTGATTGAAGTAAGAACTACATGACCCAAAATCTAAATTATATTCTTTTTTTGTGATTTTAGAAAAAAAAAAATTGTTTTCATAAACACATTTTCAAATTATTCTATTCTAAATTTCAATTTGAAAAGTTGCTGTTTTTACAAAACTTCCAATTTTAATCTTTAGGCATTTCTTTTAATTAATTAAAGTTCTAGTTCATTCAGTATATGATAGTTACATGAATTTCAGTGTAGTTATATGTATTTTAATGAGCTTTAATGTGGTATTATAATTTTGACCGATTTGGAAGCTTTGTTTGCTCAAGTTTATGGCTGATTAAAATAAAATGATTGCATCACTTACAAAATTATGCTATTCCATATGCACCCCACATTTCCTTTACTTTCTTCAGGCCTAAGTAATTTATTAATCATTTTTTCGTCATATAAACAAAGAATAAAAAAGTGACATCAGAAAGAATATTTACACCTTTTTACTGATGAGCCAGTATGTATTTAAAAAAAAAAGTGGTACTAAATTTTACAATTTATTTACTGTTTTCATGGGTTGGAATCAATACTAAGTAATTGTAATGTTATTTTTTTCCATTAAGTATAGTGCTGGAATATTTTAAAGGGATTTCTAAATCTCTCAAAGTTTATCTTCTAAAGTACGTGTTATGAAAAGTTTGATACTACTCCCTCCCCTTTCTTTTTTTTTTTTTTTTTTTTTTAGAAAAAATTCTGATGAAATATTTTATTTATTCTCTGTGTGTCAATTTTTAAAGAAATGTAATGCTATTTATTTAACTGACACATTCCAAACACTTATATATATTTTTTCATTTAAAAATTTAATTACATATGTTAATCAATGTATTAAATTTTTAATTTATTGTAAAAGAACACAAAACACTTGTTTTATGATGCATAAAAAATTACTTTAGTTCTTACTTAATTTTTTGTTTTATTTATTTATTTTTTTTTTTGTTTCTCTAATAAAAATATCATGGCTGAACCAACAAAGGTGATTTATTTTTCTTCCAAAAATGTTATTTTTACAAAAATATGAGAATAAGTTTTATAACATTTCTTAAAAACTATCTATTTACTTAAAATCAAAATTTTAAAAGCAGACATTTAATAAAACTAAAAACAAAAATAATACCACATAATAAAAACAATTAAAGTATACTTTCAAGCTCCTCATCTGCACACATGTCAATTGAAAACCTATTTATCTTCTTTATAATCATATATGGCTTATCAAAGATCAATTCAAGAGTATACGACACCCTAACAATTTTCTTTCTTTAGTGTCCTTTTATACCCTTTATTCACGAAAAACAATTGGAGAAAAAAAAACAAAACATTTTTTTAGAATTGTAGAAAGGCACTCTTAATACAAAGGTGTCCTTAGTATGTGCCTAATAGGCCTAAGTGTAAAGTTGGCTCTGGCCTCCCGAAATTTTGAATGTCAAAGATATACATTAGATAAATCTAAAGCATATCTTTCGATACATCTAATGCATTTTCACATATAACACATGACTTTATGATATAACAGATGAATCATGCAATAAATGATAAATTTGACGTATTTCTAGGAAAGTTGAATTACATAAAGTCTTAGCAAAAAAAAAAAAAAAAAAAAAAGAAAGAAATTCTATTTCTATTATAAATTAATTAAGATCATCATTCATAATATCTTTCAAATTTCAATTTAATATGCAATTTGTACTTGTTGTTACATATTCTAATACTATTTTTTACTGTGATTTTTTTCTTATGCAAAAAATGCTCAAGTACTGGAAATTCAGCAAAAAAAATTCTCTAATTAAGAACATTTAAGAAACACGAGCTCTTTTACAATGTTATTGAAAATATGTGATATAGATGTTTCACTAGAATTGAATTGATATATTAAAATTTCATGTTCATCAAATAAGAGTATTTAAAAAAAAGAAAACAATTATTTCATTTTTATTTTATTCATTACATACAATATAGTATGATTCATTTCTAATTACTCAAGTGTTGGGTGATTAAAGTATTTTGGTAATTTGTTAGTTGCACTTGAATAGGGGAAAAAACAAACAAATATTCTTTTGTGAAAAAATATATTATTTTAAAGCTAGAAAAATACTGTTCATAATTGCAGCCAATATTTCTTAATAGCTTGCTTATATACTATAGTATATCAATTGATGAGTACTGCTGTAGAATTTTTACTGTAAAATATGATTAAATTTCATTATGTCACAATCCAAACTATTAGACAAAATTAAATAAGCAACACACTGATATTTGATTCATTATGTGCTTTGTTGCTAGTTTATTTTATCACTAAAACACATGAAAAATTTAGTTCCATAATTTTCAATTACTTTTGAACTTGGGCTCAAACTGAACTTTTTAGTTATTACTGAACTTTTTAGTCTTTAAAATCTATTTGAAAAGGGAAGGAAAAAAGAGAAACACTTTTCATAGAAATTTCAGAAGGTCTATAACCCTTATTAATATTACTGTAATAGACAGTATTTCAATTAAAACCATAATGTGTTAGTGTAATTTACATTAAATAAAATTCTTTGAAGTCAAGGTATACCACTATACTACTGCAAATCTTGGGTTAATCGGGTTTTAATCTTCAAAAAAAGAAAAAAAATGTAAATTCATTTCTAATAATTTGCAATGGCTTTTCCAGTTCCATGCTGTTTGTGTTTTTGCAAAGACTATGGTTTCAATACAGAAGCCATGCCATAAATATTTTTTGCCAGTCATTAATCTTTGACTTCTGGAAGATTCAGTAGATTCTGATTTGTGTATGCTTTACATACATGCATAAAATATGCATGGGTCAACTTTCTCGCTCCTTTGGAGTTTGGAAGCTCATTACATCTTCTTATGAAATGTATTGAGTCTTCCATATGCACTAAAAACAGTGAAATTTAAACAGCAGAAAGAAATAACATTTATCAGCAATAATGTTATTTGTATAGTTTACAAGGGTGTCCAACTTAATTAGCACTCCTTTAAATTTTAAAAATACTTTTGAATGTGGTTTAAAATTTTTCTAATCCCTATACTCTTCTTATTTATAACACTACTTTTAATATAAATGTTATGGTCTATTAGAATCTGTGATATTATAATAGATATTATTGTTTTTCATTTTTGTGAAATCTAAAATATTAGATTAATATTAAATAAAATTTTTACTGTGAAAGTTTATTAATAAAATAATAAATATATCTGAAATAATATACATATTTCTAGAAAAATTATATAAGCTGTTTTTTGAATAGAGCATAAGTTAACCTTTAAAAGCTGGCAAGAAATCAATCAAATTTCAACCGTGACTGTTTTTAAAGGGTTAATGTAAGATGTACAGTAATTCAGTTATATGTGTATTTATGCTGCACATACTTGAAATATGCACGATTTGGATTATATAGTTTGGATTATAAGTGTTGTTAATTATCTTTGTTTTATTTATTTACTATTTTTTTTATACATATTGTATTAGAATCTAATTGATGTATTTATTATTTTGTGACCAAATAAAGTGTTATAGTTCAATGAAGATGGCTTTTCTTTTTATTTGATAAACTAAAATGCATATTTTAATTTCAAAATACACAAACATTTTCATATATTGTGCACTTAGTCAGCCTAATCTTTCTTTGCTTTTTTTTTTGTTGTTGTTTGAAAGCTGTGCTAGCACAAATGGTTGTAATTTTATTTTCAGATTAATATATCTTTGTAACCTCCTTTTTTACTTTTCACCTTAATTTTTGGATGTTTTTCTGAACTTTTAAAAATTACATTATTTAAGTGAGGTTTATTTTATTGTAGCATCAAAAACTATTTTTTCTAAATTTAATTCTAGAAATATTAAATTCTTCACAAATCAGAGTTAATCACTAATTAATATCCCAATAGGCTTCCATTTGGATTTTTCTGATATAATCTAATGATAGTAATTAAAAGCAAATATTATATGTTTAATTTAAGTTGTAAAAACAATTTTTCCGAGTTCTTGTTAATCCTTTTTGACAATCACTACTGTAAGTCAAAACAGTGTAAGATTTTAGCAAAGTGAATTTTATTCAAGACTGATGCATAAAAAAATGTGATGGGTCCTTCAGAATGCATAATTTTTCCTTTAAAATACTGCAAAACAGACATATTTTGTATTAAGGCATGTTATAACTTTTAAAAACAAAATTACCTAAAATTTCTTTCCTTTTTTGTGATTTTCTTTTTTTTAGTGCAATTATACAGTAATAATAATAGGTTTTTCGCAAATGAAAGAGCATATCTTGAAGTTTTAAAAACAATTTTTTATTTAGAAAGTGGTTGAAAAATGGTCCCGTGGCGGCCTTTGATACAGGGATGTACAAAAATTGAAACATTCTGCGGTACCAGATGAATCGTGGAATCTGCCAATCAGTAACACAAAAAAAAAAAAAAAACCTTAAAATTTACGATATTTTGTAGTCTTTTGGATGGGTTTATCAATTTTTTGATCCTGAAGAAAATGGCAATGCCGATTTTAGACAAAAATTTTCAGATTTAAATTGCATAAAAAATATTTACAATTCAAATATTGAAAAACGCGTCCGTGGGGAACTACAAAATAGTATATATTAGAAAAACATGAAAATTTCAACCAAATCGGTTGATCCAATCTTGAGTTCTACCTGAAAAGATTTGTAAAACAGAGTTTCAAGAAAAACAGGTTTAAAGTTTTACAACGTTTTGAAACAAACATAGATAACAGTGACAATTTTCAAATTACATAAAATCATCTATACCAGGCCCATATAATGAACCCTCCTGAACTTCCTCTTTGTCAATTCTTTTGTTTCTACATGCGTGTCACCAGTGGCACAGCGAAGGGTGGATTTTGGGGGTTAAAACCCCTCCCAGAGCTAAAATGTCATTATCTGAATAGAGAATTATTTCCTACTTTGAATTAGCTGTTTTTTAATTCACTGTTGCCACATTTGAAAAAAAAACGAATAATATTTTTAAACAATGTATTTTCACTTGGAATATATATTTACACTTGAATATTGAAAATGGAAGAAAACTTTAAAATAGTTAAACAATAACGTGTGAAAATTATGTTAAAAATTTGGATGGGGGTTGAGAGAAAGTGGAAAATGATATTTTTTATTAAAAGTGCCTTTAATGTTTATTTAATTAATTGAGCCCATTTCTTAAAATAAAATAATTATTGACTGCATATAGCTTTAATTGCACATTTGTACATTTTTGCTCCATTACGCAGGTATTTTACTTTCATAAACTTATTATTATTAACACTTTTCATCATAGTTGAAAAGTGTTTATGAATTCGGTTTGTCTGTCCGTGCTTTAACTCACGTAAATATACTCTGATTGTCATGTAATTGATATACGTCATTGATTTTATATTTCATTTACAGGGGCATTCCATAACATGGTCGAGGGGAAAAATCATTTGTGGTGTATTTTAATGGTGTTACACTATTTTAAACATAATGAAATTTTTATACATTATTCAGGTGCACTAGAAAATGGTTACTATAGAATATGTTATGTGTAGCATTTACAGTATGTGTACAGGGGAACTCAAAAGTATTTCTTTATATTATAGTATATGAAGAAAAATTGTTTGTGGCGTATTTTAATGATATTAATCTGTTACAAAAATAATGCAATTTATATGAATTTCTCAGGTGCACTAAAACAAACTTTCTCTAGAATATGGGGTGCAAAGCATTTATCATTCATTTACAGGGTCACACAAAAGAGTTCGGCTATATAATGGTTTACAGGGAAAAAGTTTTTGCAGGATATTTTAATTAAGTTGTATTTCAAACATGATGAAATTGATATACATTACTGAGGTTTACAACAAGATGCTTGTAATAGAATATGATGTGCGTTGCACTGATTGTACATTTACAGGACACATAAAAGATCTCAAATACAATACTATATCCAAAGTATTATTCTATTAGGGATGATTGGTTGAAAGTGCGTTTTCAATGATGGTATGCGTTTTTAAGTTTAATATTTTGCATACTATGTGATGTGTATAAATTCTATTGACCATATACAGGGCTATGCAAAATAATTCGTAAGCATTACTGAGAATGAGTCTGAATTGCTTAAAGGTATTTTTTAATTTGAATTAGGCATTTTTGAAGCTCAACTATATTTAATATATTAAGAGATGTTTGTAGAATATAGATAAAATCATATCCAGGGTTATGCAAGGAACTACATGGCTGCCAATGTATGATTCTAAAAGTGTGATTTCAGTAGTTTTAAGCTTTTTTTTGCCTGAATTAAGTTTCAGCTTAATATGTGGCGAGTATAAAAATCAATAGATAATATATACAGAGCTATATGAAAGAATTCAAGTATGTTTCCCTTTATTGGCAAAAATTGCTGAAGGTGAATTTTCAACTGTGTTATGTGTTTTCTTGCTATACTAAATTTTAGCATACTATGTAGAATATACACAAATCTACAGATCATATACAGAGCTGCACAAAAGATTTGGAGCACCTTTTTGGCTATGGGTGGTAATTGTTGATATGTTTTTCAAACATGTTATGCGTTTTCTAAAATGTTTACATAGAATCTTATTAACCATATTAAATGGCGAAGTTTTGTTAAAGTATTTTAGAAGTGTTTCATAATCTATGTTTGGCACATGATTTTTCTTTCTTGTTTTAAATTTTAAGTACAGAAATATTTAGTCATTATTTCCTTTAATTTTCTTCTTGTAAATTGGCATTACTGGAATCCACAACAAAAAATAGTAGTTTAAATCAGTCCCAGTTCTATTGTGTTGAGAGTATTGATGTGATTCAGAAATACTCCGTTGATCAAGTCAATACTCACAACACACTAGAGACAGGACTGAATTAAAACATTTCTTTGTTTTGGGTCCAAGTAACCCTAGTTTATGGTTGGTATATAAAATGTTTGCTAGCAAAATGAATAGAGTTTCATCATATTGTATAGACCATTTTGATCTAATATTTTTTAATCATTATGATAATTTATGATATGAACAATTTGATATCACATTGAATCGATGGGAAAAAAAGTAGTAGATTAGGAAGCAAATTAATTGTGCATGGCCTTTTTTGCCCTCTATTCAAAATTATGAGAAGATATGCAAAAAACTGATTATCTTAAAAATCTCTTTTAGGCTACAATAGTTATCCAGTAAAACAAATAATGTATCTCAAGTATTATTAATAAGAATTTAAAAAGAAAAATAAATGGATTAATTATAGGTATGAATGTTTTAGTCTGAGTTATCTACTTTTGTGTATACAGCAAAATCCACAAACTTTTGCTTTGCATAATGGAAATCTGAATTGGGTAACAAGACTTTCTCACCAAGTGTAATTTTTAAATCAGTATTTTTTCCCCCTAATTAAAAACTTCACATCTTAAATCAGTATTAAAATAAAAATTCCTACCTCGCCCTTTATATCCCATTAAAAAAAAAAAAAAAAAAAAAAAAAAATTTAAATGTGACAAATGTAATTTTAATCATAGAAAAAAAAAGTAATATATGAAAGTATCAGCACCATATGAAAAGTATTGTATTTACGTAGATTGATCTTATTGTTGCTAACATCATAGAATAAAATACATATAAATTCCTTATCTCAGAAATGCACTGTTTGAAATAAGAATTTTGACCAAACCCATGAATGTTATTTGTATAGTATGTTAAATAATACTTTTGTTATCCATCTTAAAAGGCCACAGTTGTTTGAATGTTGGCTACAAACCGAGAAGTTCTTAGTCGTTTATTCGATAACAGCACGTCTTAGTAGCAGGGCTTAACAAATGCGGTCGCCACTGGTTACCAAGTTTTTTGAACTGCTGACCAAAATGATTTGATCTTTCAGAGTGATTTCTGTAAAACAATTGACATAAGAAATGAGCACAAGGGACATTTTTTCTCTCCCCCACAGCCCTGATCGTGCACGGCAAGCAATGATCTTCCTCTTAATGGAAGAACTAAATTTAAACGGCATTTTCCAACTCATGCACAGAAAACACCATTCTTTTCAGCTATAGCCAGCTAGTATATATCACGTGATTAGAATGTAGGGGACGAGAGGATATTGCAATAAAACAGTAAGAAATAGTGTCAATTCAGTCACTGTGGCATCTAAAATTGGATACAATGCTAAAAAATGCTCAAGTTTTTTTTTTAAGTTTCACATCTAATTTTTGTGTTCATATAAATTATCAACATAATATAAGTGATTATAAGTTTTATAAGTTTCATTAGAAAATATAGTTTATATTATCTTTCTAAATTATGTACTATTTTAATTGTTATTATTTTTTCTCAATTAATTCAAAAAACTTTTTTTTTTTCATTTTTTTTTTTTTTTTTAAATCAATGACAGGGAAGAAAGAGAATGAGGGGTAAATGTTTTTTACTGGCGACTAGTATTTTTTTTTCTGGCTACCAGATTTTATCATATTTGTAAACCCCTGCTTAGTAGAGTGGTTGTACACTCTGCTACATTCATTAAAATACAACAACTTCATAATTCAAAAATCATCAATTTTGAGTTATTTACACAGTTGAAACTTAAAATATATTTTTTTTAACCTTAAGCTGCATTAAATACTTATATGGGAATTAAAAAACTTGCTAGCAGATGCCAGAGTATGTTTTTTAATCTCTGACAAATCAGTGTTATTATCTAGGTAGACCTTTATGTGCTTACAAATAAAATTTGAATTGTTATGATTATTCAACCAAGATTTGCTAACAAGATTACGCTCAAATACTTGTCTTTGTTTCTCGAATAAAGGTAATTAAAACATTTCATCTGCATTTTTTACAAAACTGTGCTTTTTGTATTATGATGTTGTATTTTTAATGAGTAATAAGCTTTAATGAAATTTTGTGCCAGATTCCTTCAAAAGCCCTTCCTAAGGGCACACCTCTCAGGTATTATGATCAAAACTAGCTGTTGCTTAGTAAAAGTGTTTATTCTCATCTTTAAATGAGTCTAAAAAACTTTTTATCTTTTATTCATTAGCTTATAATGAATATGAATCATATTTATTGTTTGGACTCCATAATGTAATATAGTAAAGCATCGATTATACATCTTTCAGGGGACAGTTCTAAAACGACATATAACTGTGAGAGGCCTACAATCGAAATTTTAGTCGTCTCCTAAAGTGTAAAATCTTCGACTGTAGAAATACAAATTTAATCATACTTAATCATAATTAGATTATACAAATTCAATTTTGCTACCATTTATGGTTGCTTAAAATGCACTATATATTAAAAAAAAGTTAAGGAAAAAAAAAAATCATTTCTAAAATTGAAAAATAAAAGTAAGAATTATCAAATCTTATATCCGTTGCACACCTTGAATTAATCTTTCGTATTCCATTATCAAATGTATAAACAGGTTTTAATTAAACTAATCTTTAATTGTTGCCTGATGTGCCAATTTACTTTGAGACTTAAGAAAACATTACGTATGGAGTTAAGTTCCTGGAAAGTTTTCTCACTAGTATTATGAGAAACAGAAAAGGTTCTATGTGTCAATGCAGTCCAATGTTAAGTGTTCAAAAGAGACCGAAAGAAAAAATAGAAATCGCACTCAAGTGTAGTCTAAATTGCAACAAAATCAGGAAATGAGCAACATTTACTATTCTCAAACTTGTCTCGTGAGCAGACCACCCATTGTCTATTCTTTACTTCCATCCCCTCCATAGGTTCCTCAAACTTGAAATAACTACTGTAGCAGTCATACATGTTCTTTGTCCTTCATTTTTCCCGAAATATTGCTCTCGGAAAAGAAAAAAACATGACTGCTGGGAGGAAAAAAATATGAGAAAATTGATTACAGTGCGAAAGAAATGACGTATAATCGAAGTTATGTGTCGTATAAACAAAACATTACAACATTAAAATACATAGGGATGAATCAGGACTGCACTGAAAAAATGTATAAATGAGAAACGTATAAACAGCGCTTTACTGAAGTATTACTTAAAAATAAGTATAAAAGTAAAAAATAATAAAAAAAACAAAAGACTTTTTTATAGGCATTCAATGTTCCTCTTAAAAGTCATGCCCAATTTCATGACTGCAATTCATGTTATTCCAAAAAAGTTTTGTTACAATATGTCCTGAGTTAAGTCGGGGTAATAACACCGTTTCCTTATCTATGCGGCCATTGAAGTAGTTAAACTATTAATTGATATAAGTATATATATATTTTAAAAAATTATTACTCTTTATTTTCTAGTGTTTAAAATATGTCATCTTTGCAGTTTCACAGTCAGTTGGCATATTTAAGTAAGCATGGTTTGGCACATAACTCCATTGTTGAATTATTGTTGTAATTCATATGCAGTAACCATAAAGAATATTTGGCGATTTATCACCTGTACCCAGATAATGAAAAAATTCATTAAAATTAATTTATAATTAAGTTATAAAAATATTAATATGTTCTATTATCTTCAAAAGCATATCTGTCTACATAATTTTATAATTCTAGCATATCAAGAAAGTGAGTGAAAAATTGATTACAAAGTTCCATTTTTACATACATGAACCAAGTTAAATAGAAAAGTGCAATAACAATTATTATTTAAAAAAGACGTTCAATGAGATGGATTAGTTGCTAGCGTGGTAACTTTGAGATAAAAGAAAATGTAAAAAACCCATACCTGAGTGTTTTGATAGAATTATAGGAGGCATCAGAAAAATCTATACCCAGAGTCCATGATTTCTCTCAGCATTCCTGTTTTATTTTGGTACTTCTCTATTATCCTGTCAACCACTTTTCATAACAAATAACTATCGCCAAACTGTAAGATTAAATGCCAAAAATGCAGTCTCATTTACTTGATGTCAGAAGCATTAATTATACTTGTTTGTTATGTCATCAAAAGGTTTTTAATTCGACATTTGCGTGTATTTTTCATTATGTTTTACAGATTTATTAATTATTTCCTTAATTAAAATAACAATTGTGTCCTCAAATTCTTATATTTTATTTATTTTGATATTCCAATGGCAACGTTCTCCCGTTTATTTGGCAATAGTTTTTTGTTATGAATAGTGGTCGACGGGATAATAGAGAAGTACATTTATTTTCGACACCAATAAAAATTAATTTTATATTAAATGTACTTTATTATTAAAAAATATAAGTTTTTATAACCTGGATGAACATATTAATCGTTTGCTGTGTTTAAAAAATGAATGACCATTGTCTCATACTTCATCCAGCAAAAATATTAATCAAAACGTGATAAATAAATATACATTAAAAAAATGATGGAAACTCAAGTATATAGAACACAATTTTTTTTGTTAAACATGTTTTCCATATTCCAACGATAATTGTAATCCAGCTAAAGGTCCCACTGTACTTAACCAGGAAATTAAGTAGTTAGTTGTTGAACGATTTTTCATAAAATCTGAAGTATAGCAAGGGTGTATCATAAAATAAGGTATTCCAAGTATAGGATGATCTTGTTGTGTTATAGTAGACCATTTATCTATCTCACTTAGATAGCATTTAGGTATTTTATTCCAGATTTCATCAATACTTAACAGTTTTCCATTTTCATGATATGCATTAAAATAAAGTACTGGTACAGAATAACTTAAGCTATATATAATATGATAAACCATCACTAAGAATCCATTTTCAGGCTCTATATTGTGTACTTCTGAATTCTTAGAGTTTTGTGCTGTTAAATTATATACAGTATTTCTTTTTTCTAAGTAAAAACAATCTTTGTCAGTTCTTTTCATAGACCAGTCATCACCAATTGAAGAAGATAAAGAAAGAAATTCTGTAGCACATTTTTTGAATTCTTCTAAATGAAGAGTCATTTTAATATTCAACTCCAGTACAAACAACTTTTTAAATCCTGAAATTAAAAAAAAATGTTTATTATTTTTTTTTAAATGCACAGAAGAAGATATATTTTTACATTAGAAATATAAAAATCAAAGTTTTGTTTAAAATTTTATACATCAATTTGAATATTTTAGAAATACAGTAGAACTCCAATTATCCGAATCAATTGGGACCGTACCCTATTCGGATAATCAAAAATTCGGATAATTGGATTTTTTCCAAAAAAAAGGTTATATTTTAATTAATTACTGCATGGGAACAGATGCGGAATCCCTGGTCACGGAATTTTGGCGAATTTTTTTTTGGCGCGCGTCTCAGAATCGCGCCAGACTTGTTTTTAATATGCCAACGTCTTGGAATTATGGGAAATACAACCTTTTGCATTTTAAAAACACAGGAGCGCGTCTCAGAATCGCGCCAGACTTGTTTTTAATATGCCAACATCTTGGAATTATGGGAAATACAACCTTTTGCATTTTAAAAACACAGGAATGCGTATTTTTATGCGTAAATAAAGTTAAAAGAAGTAAAAATGACATTTACAACATAAGAAGAATAGAAAATGAGTAGTCTACGTTATATCAATCTTTTAAAGAGCCTTACAACATCAGAGTATACTATACATTCGACGATTGAAATTCGAAATTCTCCACAACCTTTACATCAAATTATTGCGTCATCTAAATATTTAAACTGAGAGATTTTCTTTTCACTAAGAAATACACGTAGTAAACTATTTACGCATTATGAATAATAAAAAAGATATGAAAATACGAGCAGATATCTATCTTTTCTAATACGCTATGATCTCGGAAACATGGGAAAATATTTGCGATAATAATAAGTTGTGACGTCATTCATGACGTTTTGGTTGCAAACACAAAACAGTCTGTTACTATGTTCTATTTTCCATTGTATATTATGGATATATCTGATACATACATTTCATAACTAAGTATTTTAAAACTTTTGATGCAATGGAAACATTTTTTACAATTTGTAAGTAGTAAGAAATGAAACTTAACCATTTATTCTGCAAACTCGCTGTTCAGGAACCACTAAAATGCACGAAACTCGTTTATGCCGCGGTCACAGACAGACGTATGAGCGCTGCGTGCACATGAAAACTTAAAAAAACATCACTGGATGCAGCAAACTCGCTGTGCATGAATCCCTAAAATGCACGAAACTCGTTTATGCCGCGGTCACAGACAGACGTATGAGCGCTTCGCGCACATGAAAACTAAAAAAAACATCACTGGATGCAGCAAACTCGCCGTGCAGGAACCACTAAAATGCACGAAACTCGTTTATGCCGCGGTCACAGACAGACGTATGAGCGCTGCGAGCACATGAAAACTAAAAAAACATCACTGGATGCAGCAAACTCGCTGTGCAGGAACCACTAAAATGCACGAAACTCGTTTATGTCGCGGTCACAGACAGACGTATGAGCGCTGCGCGCACATGAAAACTAAAAAAAACATCACTGGATGCAGCAAACTCGCCGTGCAGGAACTACTAAAATGCACGAAACTCGTTTATGCCGCGGTCACAGACAGACGTATGAGCGCTGCGAGCACATGAAAACTAAAAAAACATCACTGGATGCAGCAAACTCGCTGTGCAGGAACCACTAAAATGCACGAAACTCGTTTATGTCGCGGTCACAGACAGACGTATGAGCGCTGCGCGCACATGAAAACTAAAAAAAAACATTACTGGATGCAGCAAACTCGCTGTGCATAAATCACTAAAATGCACGAAACTTGTTTATGCCGCGGTCACAGACAGACGTATGCGCGCTGCGCGCACATGAAAACTAAAAAAAACATCACTGGATGCAGCAAACTCGCTGTGCATGAATCCCTAAAATGCACGAAACTCGTTTATGTCGCGGTCACAGACAGACGTATGAGCGCTGCGCGCACATGAAAACTAAAAAAACATCATTGGATGCAGCAAACTCGCTGTGCAGGAACCACTAAAATGCACGAAACTCGTTTATGCCGCGGTCACAGACAGACGTATGAGCGCTGCGTGCACATGAAAACTTAAAAAAACATCACTGGATGCAGCAAACTCGCTGTGCAGGAATCTCTAAAATGCACGAAACTCGTTTAAGCCGCGGTGACAGATACATGTATATAAACTAAAAAAAACATCGTTATATTCATTTATTTAGCTGAATAAAAAATTCCTTCAAACCGACATTTATTCGTACTTAAAAGATCCTATAGAGGGCACTTATCCGACTGAAATTGTCCATAAAATACCTGCTTAAATTCATGTGTGTAGTTGTAAAATTCCGTCAAAAGCATTACTTTCTAAGAAAAAAAAAGAAAGAAAAACATTATTAGATTAATTTTTTTCACGAAATATCACTTTCAAACAACAATTCCTTTATACTGACATCTAATGATACTTAAACGATCCTATAGAGGTCACTTTTCTGACTGAAACTGTCCATAAAATACCTGCTTCAATTCATAAGTATATTTATAAAATTTCGTCAAAAAACATCCAAGAAAAAAGGACAAAAAAACACCGTTAATTCATTTATATCGCTAAATAGCACTTTCAAACAAAATACCTTCATACCGACATCTATTGCTACTTAAAACATCCTATAGAGGGAACTTATCCAACTGAAATATGTCCATAAAATACCTGCTTCAATTCATAGGTATATTTATAAAATTACGTCAAAAACATTACTTTCCAAGGAGAAAAAGAAGAAAAAAAAATCGTTAGATTCATTTATTCCTCGAAAAAGTACTTCCAAACAAAAATTCCTTCATACCGACATTTATTCGTACTTAAAAGATCCTATAGAGGGCACTTATCCGACTGAAATTGTCCATAAAATACCTGCTTCAATTCATATGTGTAGTTATAAAATTCCGTCAAAAGCATTACTTTCCAAGAAAAAAAGAAAGAAAAACATTGTTAGATTAATTTATTTCACGAAATATCACTTTCAAACAACAATTCCTTTATACTGACATCTAATGATACTTAAAAGATCCTATAGAGGTTACTTTTCCGACTGAAACTGTCCATAAAATACCTGCTTCAATTCATAAGTATATTTATAAAATTTCGTCAAAAAACATTACTTTCCAAGGAAAAAAGAACAAAAAAACACCTTTAATTCATTTATATCGCTAAATAGCACTTTCAAACAAAATACCTTCATACAACATCTATTGCTACTTAAAACAGATCCCTATAGAGGGAACTTATCCAACTGAAATTGTCCATAAAATAACTTCTTCAAATCATAGGTATATTTATAAAATTCCGTCAAAAACATTACTTTCCAAGACAAAAAGAAAAAAAAAACATCGTTAGATTAATTTAGTTTGTTAAATAGCAATCTCAAACAAAAATTCCTTCATACCGACATCTATTAGTACGTAAATGATCCCGCAGAGGGCACTTATCCGAGAGAAATTGTCCAAAAAAGTAATCGCTATGGTACAGCGCCTAGAATAAAGCGCTATTCTAGGCGCTGTAGCTATGGACAAATTAAAAGTACGTAAAACTTATATATTTTTCGCCACCAAATGTCGTATTCAAGAGCATCAATCGCAAATATATCTATATTTGAATATTTATTACTTTCCACTCGTTTAACAACTTTAAATAACTATAAATTATAAGTTACCTTTCGTTAAAATACCTGAATAAGTATATTTATTAAATTCTGGCAAAAACAGTTAAATAAATTATTTCCAGTAATAAAAAACCGAACGATCTACGAAAAACAACTAAATCCAGCAATTTAACAATTGGCCGGGTTACCATATCAGAAATCACAGTCTCCAAAATTTGGCGTTTTTTTCCCTTTTTTTAACCGATTAAAATATAAAAAATCCGTGACCTTGGATTCCGCATCTTAGCCACTGCATGTATGTTGAAAATGGGAGAAAAAAAATTATTTTTAAAGAAAAAAAGCTTTTAATTATATGCTTCAACTTCGGCATTAAGGTAATCTTCCTCGACACTTTCTTCTCTCACACTTTCAATGAGTTCATCATCATTAGGAATTTGAAACCCAGAGTCTTCGCGGCGGGAAAGACAGCATCGCGCGTACACAGAATCATTATTTTGGGAATCGCAGTACGTTTCCGTCTTCATTTGTTTTTTCTGAAATTCTGAAAGCGATTCGGATAAAGAGCGATTCGGATAGTTGGAGTTCGGATAATTGGAGTTCTACTGTAAATGTCATTTTAGCAAAGTATACAGTAGAATATGGAAATACTTTATGGGTTTCCATTTAATAAAAATGATAATAAGAACAGCTTCCTTAGGAAAAAAATCTCACCTTGTAGATAACCATATAATAGACTCATATCAGATCAAGTGGAGACTGAATAATTAAAATGGATGGATTACTGGCAATATTGTAAAAAAAGCAAGAGTTCAACAGATATGTAATCCAACTATGTGTTTAAAACTGCAATAATAATTTTTTTTAAAAGCGACAAATTGTGAATTTTTTGGCAATTAATTGCTAGCATGCGGCTAATACAAAAGTATCAAACATTTTCTGATTTTTAAATTTGTATGAAAAAAAAAATGGTTTTTACACAGAAAAACATTTTGAAATCTATTCAAAATCTTCCATTCATCACATATTTTGCTAATATTGTACATGATTGTAAAGATCAAATCTAACAATTGAAATTAACTAATCCCTTGTTTTATGATTCACTGTACATTTCTATGGTTTAGTGATACAAACAATTTCTAAATCTTATTGTTTAACTTGGTTTGTAAAAATGCAAATAATTTTTTTATTAAGTTTTGAGATACTTATTCTGATGTTTAAACTTGAAACTCTGCTTGGTTGATACTCAGGATTTAAATAAGGGAGAATTAGGAAAGGAAACGAAGCTATATTTTATACAAATTTTTAAAGTTGGCCTACTACTTTCATTGCATATTATTTAATATGGCATATTAACAAGAAAAAAAAAAATACAAAACTACGTGTTTTCACATTTTATACTGAACATAAATTGTATTACAGGATTTAAAAGCATTTTACTATAAAAGCACCCTTTTCATTTATTTATTTTGTATTTCTAAGATACAGAATAGTAAAATTTATCTATTTAAAGATAAATGTGAATCATTAATACATATGCAAGCATACTTTTATAAGTTGAACGTTTAAAAATTGAATTTTCGATATCTGGAAACAAACTGTTATATTCCCGTTTCACGCTTGCAAGATAATATAAAATAAAATTGTATTCAGAATATTAACAAAAAAAAAAAAAAGGGGGGGGGGTAAGTATTTAGGTTTAAAATCATTAATAAAGCATCAAGCATTTAAATTTTGAAAAATAATACTGAAATGAACACGATGAGGAATATAAAATAATTATTTTCAAACATAATATGATTAGTAATAGCTTTGGATCTATTTATACTAACCAACTCTATATACAGCTAAATGAAAACATGCCTGTTTTTCAAAACTAATATTTGAGTCAGGAAATTTTAAAGTTTCTAAGAATGAAAGTTTCAGTCAGAGGAAAATGTAAACAAATCTACATAACATACAGATTTGAGAATCGAAATGCGAAAGTAATCGAAAGAAAAAGCGTCATATTTTGAGAATCGAAAGCAGTGAAATTCCTCATAACACTAATTGATCTAAAAAAAATTCATTTTACCTTTATTATGTTATTAAAATATCTAAAAAAAGCATCAGTGATCACTTAAATATTTTTTATTGCTTTAAAAAGTAAGCATTAACAATATGAAGAAAACTATTTATTACCCTGTTAGTGGAAGCAACTGTAAGCTCAAAAGGAATGAAAAATGTGGTGTCGCCATCTGGAAACAGAAATGTGAGTTATTTTCAATTTTGTCAGTATTTCAATGACCATGATAATATTAATGGCTATAATAATTTTTTTGTAGTGGCTCTTTTCGAATATGAAACAGTTTGGAAAGAAATTCCCTTACTAAAATATTGCTTATTCTTTTGCTTAAAAAGTCCATTAAGTTTCAAATAGAATGAAATTTCAAAGAAATATGTGAAAGTAATACTTCAAAAATGTTTGGACGTTTTCCTCAGCTACCTGTGGAAAAAAGAAGCATGGACACATTTATAAAATAAATATAAAAGTAAATATAGTATTTTTTTAAATACTCTTTTATAAGCATTCATTGTTTATATTGAAAATCATGCCTTATTTCATGATTTTTCAAAAACATTCCCTTGCAGTACATTAATTTGCCATGGTCACAGATTCCACTGATGGAAAATTGCCGCTTTTTTAATTTTAATTTTTTTTTTTTTTATGTTTGGTAGGAAGCGAGATAGTGTATTCATTTGAAAAAAAAAAAGAAAAATATTTTTCTCTTATTTTTAAAATATGGCAACAGGAAAGGAAAAAAAAAGCATTATTTAAACTATCTTTGTGGGATATCTAAATTGATCTTTCAACATATAACCATAATTTAATTGATATGAAGCTATTAATTAATTAAAGCGTATATTTAAAAATATATTACATTCTTTATTTTTATTTATATTTTCTACTGTATCGTTGTTGCAGTTTACGTTTTTTTTTTTCTTTCTTTTCTTAGCTTTACAGCCAGTTAGCTTTTTTTGGGGAGCGTGGTTTGGCGAATAATTAAATCCATTGTTGTTGTAACTCGTATACAATTGTAACCATAATGAATATTTGACGATTTATAACTTGTGATCGGGCTAACGGAAAAATGCGGAATGTTAAAAATAAAATGTTGTATTGTCATCGGGTTGGGTTGATTATTGACGGCCAATTATCTACACTTGGGATATAGGCGCGGGGGGAGTGCCCTTCATGGGGGGTCTTTCTAAGGGAAATCTGTATGAGATCACCACCAGAACAACCCCTTTCCCAATACAAACAGATTGCCTAACTTCCTTTTGTTAGAAGACGTTTAAAAATTATTAAAATATGTGCAATATATTCTAAACATTTTTACGAAGATATCCATACTTTTTAGCTCACAGGCTATCAAAGCCTGAGAGCTTATGTGCCCGCCCGTTCTGTATGTATGTACGTAACGCGATAACGCTCGACAGAAATAACCGTTTTGCTTCCAATTTTGTTTATAGGTTCCTTGTGATAAGGCGCTTCCCTGATTAGTTTTGGGGATTGATTGGTTAACTATAAAGGGGGGGGTGACGGGGGGCTAACCCCCTTAATTTAGATAAATGGTTTTTTCATGCAGAATTGTCCAATTTTCTTCAAATTTTGTATATAGGTTCATTGTGATAAGGTTCTTTCTTGATTAGTTTTGGGGGGTTCATAGTGAAGTATAAAGGGGCTAATTGGAGGGGGGGGGCTAATCCACCCCCCTTAATTTAGATAAATGAATTTTTCATGCAGAGTTATCCGATTTTCTTCAAATTTTCTATATGGGCTCATTGTGGTAAGGGGCTTCCCTGATTAGTTTTGGGGGTTCATTGGTGAAGTGTAAAGGAGGGAAACGGGGGCTATCCTCCCCCCTTAATTTTGATAAATGGGTTTTTCATGCAGAATTATCCGATTTACTTCAAATTTTGTATATAAGCTCATTGTGGTAAGGCACTTCCCTGATTAGTTTTGGGGGTTCACTGGTTAAGTATCAAGGGGGGGAACGGGGAGGGACTAGCCCCCCTTAATATAGATAAATGGGTTTTTCAAGCAGAATAATCCGATTTTCTTCAAATTTTATATATATGTTCATTGTGATAAGGCGCTTCCCTGATTAGTTTTGGGGGTTCATTGGTTAAGTATAAAGGGAGGACGGGGGGCTAACCCCCCTTAATTTAGATAAATGGATTTTTCATGCAGAATAATCCGATTTTCTTCAAATTTTGTATATAGGTTCATTGTGGCAAGGCGCTTCTCTGATTAGTTTTAGGGGTTCATTGGTTAATTATAAGAAGGAGAAACGGGGGGATGGTTCCCCTCCTTAATATATTGTCGATTTCTTCATTTTTCGAGGGCTTATTTCAAATTCTTTGAAATAAGAATATAATTTACAGTTAGTGTGAATAGCCTGTGAGCTCAATGCCGTCAGTTTAACTGGGCAGTTTTCTTTTATTCTCCTTTGCATTCCCATATTGGTGTGAATTTACAGTGAGGATGAGAGAAATTTCCAAGAAATCTAAAATAGAAATTCTCCTTTACAAATGTTCAAAATAATGTTCCTGAGAATATTGAAATATTAAGAAACCAATTAAATTTAAGACTGTAACTATTGGATGCAATACATATAATAATATAGCCCCAATAAACTTCTATTAAAAATTCTCAATCAAATCTATACACTGACAACAATAACTGATAATACACATTGTATAAAAAATAGCTATAAACTGGTCAATATTATGAAAAATCTTAAATGTGTAAACAATATAACAACATATGATTTCAAAGATCTTCTTAATAATATAGATTTATTAGATCTACATAATATAATAAATGCATTATTTAAAAAGTATCATCACAAATTGAATTTACCATTGCATATAGATACAGCTTATTTTAAAACTCTAACAAATTTCATTATCTATAATAATTTTATAATGCAAGATAACACATTATATTTACAGAAAGTCGGTATACCACAAGGTGGATGTACATCCAGTTTATTTTCAGACTTATACTTATATCACTATGAACGTACTTTTATTAATATTAATATACATTTATATCGTTATATTGATGACATAATTTTAATTGCCACTGATCAAACCACTATTTCTCAATTTCCAGTAGATTATCCTACTAATTTAGAATTAACGGAGAACCTCTTATATAACAATGCAATTAACTTTTTAGATCTTAAAATTACACTAAAAGTTAAAGAAAACAATAACTGATCTATATGACAAACGTAACGAATTTAAATTCAAAGTTAATACATTTACTAATTTTAAATCTTGTCTTCATAATTCTGTATATCGTAATATACTCCTTAATCATATATATAGAATAAAGTGTTTATGTTCTTCTCATCTAATTAACAACAATATTAAAAAACTAATTTATGATACATTAAAAATGGTTTTCCAAAAAAAATTCATATATTCTTTAATATATAATTAGTACTTAAATGATCTTAATAACCACATTAACACATGCGTAAAAAAATGTATAAAAAAAATATAAAATAAGAAAATAATTATAAAAAATTAAAAATGTAAAATAATAATAACAAATTATAATAGGGCGGGTGGGTGGGTAGATGTTAGAGTACGGAGGAGTGGTGGCGTTGTCTGGAAAATACGCATTGGTTAATTTAAAAAAAATAGAATGGGGCATTTGATTTAGAACTACGTTTCTAATACACATTTTATAATGGACTCTGATTCGATACTTTTATATGCATATTGGTGTAGTTATATTTATACATTTATTAATTCGTATTAAATGTATTCATATTCATTATTATTTAATAATGTTAAAGATTAACTTGTATTTAAATTTTTTTCTCATTGAGAAAAATATCATATTTATTTCTAATACAAAGTATACTTTCTTAAATGAGAATAAAATGCATGCATTAATTATTAATTTTTATTATTTATTCTACCCTCTCCCTTTAAATTATGGGTTTTTATTTTTTTAATAAAGGTTGTAGACACATTAAATGTAACTAATTAATTTAAAAATTAAATTATTATTAATATTAAATCCTTAGCATTTTAATTCTAATCATTTTTATTTATTATTTTTATTTAATTATAAATTAATTTAAGTGATGATGCAATGTTGTCACAGGAATTTAAATGGTGGTATGTTATCACTAGGTACAAATATTTATGTGAAACATTAATCAATAATCATCAATTTCACCATTTTACATATCATTTTATTTATTACATCAATTACTCATTTTTTCTAATACAATTGCATTTATTTATTAACATAATTTATTATTTGATTATCATTTATCTGTCTTCAAACAGTATTTGCTTTAAAACTTAATCATTCATAGTTATAAATAGTTTTTATTATATAATAGTATTTATTTACTAATAATTCAATAGATGGCAGCACCTCACTGATTCATTTGAATACATGATGGAGTTCAATTTTAAATTTTCTATAGAGGGTGCTGGTTATATATATTGGGGAGTGTGCTTGGCTATGCTGTAAATTTTTTATCCTTGGCCCATGGTCCATCATCATTTAAAAAACTTATTTTGGCAACCAGTACTGGTGATCTCCAATGCTTGTATTATGTGCTGCATCATGCTTAGATCATGCTTACAATCTGTTAATTTGTTGTTTTTTTCTTTATATTTTTTAATCTTGTTTTATTTTGAACTTAATTGTTGTGTGTTTCATAGTTTATTTCTCTATTTTATGGGTGTGGTTGTCTCAAATTCATATTCTAGCTATTTTATGGCTAATATGAAGATGACACCACACATTTTATTTGTGGAACTTTAGGCATTTGGGACCTGGCGATTTTGTCTAAGTTCTACAAATTTCTATTATTTAATTTCTGTTATTCAATTTCTGCTATTTTTTACTATGTTTTTGTAGTCTATGTTAAGTGTGTTGGGGAACTGTTTCGTTGTCAATTAGTTATTTTAATTTTATTCATAATTTCACAGTATTTGTTGGTGGTCGGTAAATGCTTATTTAATGGTTATATTTATATATATATATAATACATAAATCTATAAATCTGTTGAAAAATTAATTAATTTAAACCTAAACAGTGGCAAATTTTGTATTTCAAAATGCCTGAATCTAAGAAGAAATGTCGGCAGTATACAGTATTGAGTATACATGAAATATGGATTTGCACACTCTTCTACACGTCTAAATTATGCCATGCATAGGATCTGACGCTTGTAGGACCACTGGGATCTATATGGGACGTCCAGAGGCAGCCTTTGGTTGTATGGGGAACCACAAAGAACTAAAGTAAATAAATAAGTTAAATAGTTTTAAATAAAAATTCTGGTGCGAAATGTTTTTAATCAAGGTTAAGTAAAATTTCCAAAAACTCATGTTTCTTGCGCTAAAAAATCGAATTGTTTTCGAATTTTCGATTTTTTACTGATATTTAGATTTTTCGGTTTTATTTTCGAAGTTTACGAATTTTTTAATTGTTCCTTTTATTGAATCGTAAATACTACCTTTACACCAAATTTTAAGTTTCTAAGACTACAAGAAAGAATACGAATTATTTTAAATTTTTGATTTTTTCGATTGTTTTTTCTAATTATCCGGATTTTAATTTATCCGGAGGCGTAATTGCCCAGTTACAAAATAATAATTAACTAAAGATGTAGAGACTAAGAGTGATTTGTGAATGAAAATTTCAGAGTTAATAAGATAGTTAAACTTGGCTTTACACGATCTCAGAACTTTTTACGGTAAAAGAGTCACGAGACTTGGCTGCATTTTTTACAGGTGACGTTTTTGATGGGATACCCTTTTCTGTTATTGTCTAGTTATTTTAAGTTGAATAAATTGTATATATATTTTTTAAATCAGAGAAAAATAAAATTTAGTTAATTAAATTTGAAAATACGGGGAGGAGCAATGACCCTGCCCTGTTCATGATAAGTTTAGTTATTTTTTAAATAACTATGTTGCTTCAAAATACCATTCTGCATTAAATCTGCATTAGAACATAAAATGTCTGTATCGAAGTTTTCTTTAAAAATAAAATACAGAGAAATTTGATAGTTAAAAGTGTAATCTTCTTTTAATTATAGCCTATAAGAAATGATAAGCTATAACCATTAAATTAATTACAGCTTTTTGATGGCTACTTTTGAGATTATAACTTTTAAATCCTGACATTATTTCTTACAAATCTATATAACTTCTGAATTCATTTGAGAGGAAATAATCAACCTAAAATCCGTAGGAAGGTTTTGTTACGTAGAAAGAAAATATTTGAAACTTTCGTATTTAATGGGATAGTAAATTGTGTTATATATTGAAGTACACATACAAATTAGAGAAAAATAGACTGAATAAAACTTAATGAAATATCAATATTGTTATTTTTTTATAAGGTAATAAATTAGAAGGTTTTAAAGGTTAATAATAAGGTTATATAATAAGGTTAAAAATAAGGTTAATAATAAAGTTAATAAGGTTATAATGAGGTTTTAAATACGAACTTTAAAATATGAACCATTTTTATAATCAATTTAAAAATAAATTAAAAATCATTCTGTTTTAAGTACAGTTGAAAAATCTAGTCATATCATCTGAGTATCTAAATAAGTTTAAAAGATAGAATGGACACTTAAGTATATTCGGTTATCTTACATTTTACAAAAAATGAAGAAAATATCAATTTTTCAATTTTTTGCTTAGACTGTATTTAGACATTTCTAGTATATTCTGTCGAAGTTATGTAAAGATCCAATGATATTTAATATGTAAAAAAAAAGGCTTTTTTACTGCATCCATTTCCCTTGAAATGATTCAGAGTTGCACTCTATGTATTCATTATTCCCAGTTCGTGCTCTATTAATATATCAACATACAGTTTTCAATTGACTCGTTACTTTTTATACACATTCCTTAAGGTGCATTTAATAAAATTAATAATCGCATTTTCAGTAATATAAATACAGTAAATATAGTAACATAAATATAGTATAAATAATTTATTTTTAAAAATAAAAATGTTAAATAAGCCATTTTTACTGTATTTTTGCATGTGTAATGACACTTTACTTATATTTTGTCTTAAACTAATTAACGTTTCGGAAAATCTGATTCTTACAATTATAGATCACACTTGTAAGAAATAGTAGCGGTCCGTCCCCGCCTCTCTCGGATAAGCAATGTGTCGACCTCCTTGGAAAAATGTCTTACGCAAAATATCTAATCAAAAATCAGCAAAAGTTGTTTTATTCGTCTAATCTTCCATAATTGAGTTCAATGCCAATGTTGGCAACGAAATCGCTGAAATACGAGTTTAACTACTTTTAGGATTTCGTTCATCTCACAAAACTTTATTCGTCTCGCTTCTTTGTCTATCTGTCACAGAGCCGGTTCTCAGAAACTGTATAAGTTACAGACTAGAAATTTTGTGTACTTACAGCTAAATATCTACTGACATGCTGAAAATCATAAAATTTTGAAAAAGTCGTATTATTTTAATATAAAGAAAGATAAAAAAAAAAAAAATCTAATAGTATTTTCCTAATAATATTCAAATTTTAATTGCTTAATAGGTGTATAGCCAACATAGTGAAAAAGTACCCACGCTGGGACTCGAACCTGGGTCATCAGTATAGTGCACTGACGTTCTACCAACTAAACCACTTGGGAACGATACTTTCTCACTATAACATGTTGGCAAGGCTACAAACGCAGCACGAGATGGAAAGTATTTTCCTATTGAATTTAAACATTTTTCGTTATAGCAGTTGCCAACAATTAAAAATCCACAATAAAATTCTTTTTACAATAATTAATTTTCTATTGAAAGATTTCCGCGTGATAAATGGAAATGAAATAAAAAGTTTCACCAATTGAAAAAAAAAGATTAATATGACGTCATATTCGTAATATAACGGGATTTTTCAAACATTTCTCAATAATACAAGGAGTATGAGTATGTGCAAGTACAGAAAGCTGGTTAATATGACGTCATTAGAGAATTAAAAAGAAAATTAATCTGACGTCATATTGGAAGTTTAACGGACTTTTCAAATGTTTGAGAACAATACAAAGAGAGTAGCAATATTAGTAATAGAGAAAGCAAGTAGATATGACGTCAGCAAGTGATTATAACATCATATGAGTTTGAGGAACGTATTGAATCATAATAAAAACCTGATTATGGAAATATTGATATATTTTAACATTTTGAAGTTCTCTATACAACATGTTTAATTTTGAAATTGATTTTTTTTTAAATATCGCATTTAGTCCACATGACAGATATTATTATGACGGAGTATAACAGCGGGTTTCGCTCCGCTAGCAGGTTAGCAGATCGTTTAGCTGATTGGTTTAGTTGTATTTTATGTATTTCATTGTTATAATTTAATTATTGTAACTATTGCTGCGACTTTATTTTTGTAACTGTATTGTTGCAAGATTCATTATTTTTTTCACCTGAAACTGCTGCTGAGATATGGCGAAAAACTTTCGACCACAAATTTAACCCCGTTAGAGGGTAAATTTCCAAAATCGCTGAAATACATGTTTAACCATTTTTTTAGTAGATTTGTTTTCCTGAATTTCGCGCTCCTACCTAAAACTGCTTCTGAGATATTGCAAAACGACTTAAAAATTATTTTTTAAAATTTTTAAAAAAATAATAAATTTCGACTCCCATTTAGCCCTTTTTTGGCTGAATTTTCAAAAATCCTTTCTTATCGCTTGCACAGATCATAACAGCAATATACTGTCCAAATTTCGTGATCCTGATTTTAGTCGTTTCAGCTGGACGTTGATGAGTCAGTTAGTCAGTCAGACTCTTTATATTATATAAAGAGTACATATATATATTCCACATGGTACATATATATATTCCACAAACTCTCTCGGCGAGTTCGAACTTTCTATGGCTAGATATAGACGATACGACTCAGATTGGCTGTGGAGGCTCCCTTTAACTGATTGGCTGTTGAGACTGATTTAAACTTATGCGCATGCGCACATTTTACATTTGTTCAGATCGCAGACACAGTGGCATTCAATGAATTATCTTTGAAAAGTTTTGTGATGTAAACAGGCGCTATAATTCCGAGGCGTACCACTTCCAAAATGGCGATATAAGATACCTTAAATTTCCAGTCTGAACAGTGTATTATGGAATTTAACTCGCATTTACGCATGTTTTGGTGAAAACAACGAAAAACTTCTAACGGTTAGGCCGACGAGTGTGACATGGGTACGAATTCTAACTGAGCATTTCCCGCATACTAGCTTTGAGAACAGAACTACTTAGTCTCTGGTGAAGCTTTCAAAACTGTAAGCGAATTGTATTTTTAAAGTTTTCTTAAATTGTTTTAAAAAATAATTTTTTTTCAAATTTTATCACAATCTACAATAGTTGTATTTTTTTCTTGATTAAACAATTTTCATTCATACAATTATTTAATAACATGTCAAACAGATATAAAATTATGAAATAAAAGAATAGTTCAAAGGGTACCGAATACTCTTAATAGAAATGCGGAAATTAGGCTATAACTAATATTTCTAATTCAAATAGACCCAGAAAAAGACGAGCCAAAATTATTGAAAAAAAAAAGAATATGTGTTATGTTAGAGAAAACTGATTATGTATGTCGCATGCAGCAAATAACATTTTTATGCACTTCTAACATAAATAAAGATGTTAAAATAAAATAACAACGCGAAATTTTCTGCCTGTGATTGAGATTTAAAAAATTGAAACTTGTGATTTAAAATTTTTCTTAAATTGTTAAAAAAAATAATTTTTTCAAATATTACAACAATAATTGAATTTTTTTTCTTAATTAAATAATTGTCCTTCATAAAACCATTTAATATAATATGTCAAAAATATATAAAAGTATGAAATAAAAAAAATAGTTCAAAGGGTACCGAACACTTAAAAGCATGAAGATAGCGGTCATGATTTTTGAACAATTTTTAATCGGATAGAGTTTTTTCCTTTTCTATAAATTTTTTTCTTGTGTTATAATCGATTGCTGCATCATGACGACCTTTATCGTGCCGCACATCTCAAAATGTCGATTTTGACACCATTTTCTAAAAGATTTTTTGTTATTACATAAATAAATAAATAAATAAAAATAAATGAACAAATATATTTTTTTCCTTTCTTAAAAAAAAAAAAAAAAAAAAAAAAAAAAAAAATTAAGAATAAAAATGACCTCAGAAATGTGACAGAAAATGTCTAGTTTGGATTTAGAAACAGTCTTAATTATCATATGATCATATTACATCTCAATCCTTCAGAATAATTTAAAATTCGGTTGAATATACAAAGAAAACTATAATTTCTCTTTGAACCAATTTACATTTATAAGTTTAGTTATCTTTTAAATATATGTGTTGCTTCTAATTACCGTTCTGTGTTAGACCTGTATTCGAACATAAAATGTATGTTTCGAAGTTCGCGTTAAGAAATAAAACGAACATAATTTTGATCGTTAAAAGCATAATATTCTTTTAATTATAAGCTGTATGAAGTAATAAGACATAACCATTAAACTAATTATAGCTTTCTCGTTGCTACTTTTGAGATATAAGTTTAAAACTCTGGAAACTATTTTTTACAATTGTACAAAAGTTCGGAATTCACTTGAGAGGAAGTAATCAGTCGTAAATCTGATAGAAAATATTATTAAGCAAAAAGAAAATGTTTGAAACTTTCGTATTTAATGGGATAGTAAAGATATAAATTACTCTACATATTGAAGCAGATATAAATATTAGAAAAAAAAAAGACTGCATAAAAACTTAATAAAATATTATATTGATGTTTTCTTATGAAATGAATTTAAATAGGAACTATTAAATATGAAACATTTTCATCATCAATAAAAAAAATAATAAAAAAGAAGCATTCTGCTTGAGTACAGAAGAAAAATGGAATAATTAATATTTGACTGTTTTTTTTTTTGTGTGTGTTTTATTTCATGCCGGATGGTTCTTCTGTTTAGAAAAAAATTCATCTTCTGAATAGCTAAATAAATTTTAAAGAGAGTGAAAACCTTTAATACACTTAAGGAAATTAGACTATAACTAAACATTTAAAATTGAAACTGTCCCAGAAAAAGATGAGTCACAATTAAGGAAAAAAATATTATTTTATGTTAAAGAAAACTCATTATGTCGGATCCAGCAAATAACACATTTTTGGACACTAACATCAAACTTTTGCTTCCAACGTATGTTTCGTTTAATTTAATATGAGTTGCTTTAAAACTACATATATAAACAATTCTCGACGTTTCGGTTATTCTTTATAACCATCTTCAGGAGAAAACTTTCATAAATACAAACAGAAAAAAATATATACATATATGTTACATAATACATATTATGTAACATATCTTTAATTTTTTTTGCTGTTTGTATTTATGAAAGTTTTCTCCTGAAGATGGTTATAAAGAATAACCGAAACGTCGAGAATTGTTGATATATGTAGTTTTAAAGTAACTCATATTAAATTAAACGAAATATAAGTTGGAAGCAAAAGTTTGATGTTAGTATTTATATGTGCAACGTAAAGTCCTTATTAATTATATTTATGAACTTCTAACATTATATTGGATCTGAATCCTCGAGAAGAATTGAAACTTTGGTTTCATACACAAATCCTATATATTATTTCTTCTTTATTATTTTTTTTTGTCAATATCCCTTTTTCTAAGCAAAATGAGATATCATATGAAATGATTTTAAACAGGCTTCTGACATGGTACACTCATATTTCGTTAAAACATGTATTTTGATAATTAAAAATTAAAGCGGCATTGTTTTCATAAAGAGAAATGAAAGGTTTTCCTCAAATCAGTGTTGCCACAAAAATAAAATACTGCATTATACGATGCTCAAAATGTTTAAAAAACAAATAATAATAATAGTATAATAAAAATAAAGTGGAAGATTGTTGCTGCACGGGTTTATTTTATATTTATGATTAAAAAGCAAAATTCAAATTCAAATGTTCAATTTGTTTTTCTGTGTCTCATGTTTTTTTTTTTTTTTTTTGTAACAGATGATGTTATCCTCTAATGCAGTTAAAATACGACTGATATATATACAGGGTGTCCACATATAACCTGACCGACCTTTATTTTCGCAACCGTAGGTCCTAGATGCATACTTCCAATTACAAAAATTGTTTAAATAAGGTAAAGAATTATTTTTATTATTTTTATAAATTTTTTTATTTTTTTTTATTACCTCAATTTGGGTCAAGAAAAAACATTTATTAAAAAATTACGAAATTTAGATTTTTATATGGTTTCCCGGTCCTATAAGTGATATTTAGTAAAAATTTACTGTGTCTCTAACAAGTAAGACAAAAAAAGTCCCATTCATCTAACATTAAAACTGACCGAGTAATAGCTGTTTAAAGTTGGAGTATATTTTTTGCTGCGAAATAGGGGTCATTCACAAATGTAGTGTAGTAGAAATATAAATAATCGTCAGATATATATATATAAAACAAAAATAGTTGAGAGCAAAGAGAACATTTCAATCTAATATAAATATGAAATCTATAATCATTCTGACATATTAAGGCAAAATATACAATTTGTACTGAACATATAAGGGGATAAAAATAACAGAATTTTTGTTAAATAAAAGGATGAAAAACAACAACCTTAATTCTTTACAAAATGTTTCAGATTTTAAAATACTGTTAGATTACACATGTCTTTCAAATTTTGAACTGTGCCATGTTTTTTAGCTTTTGAAAATTGATTCTTACGTATTGTTTTTTGCGCTGAATCCGAAAATGACCTTCATTTTAAACCATCACATCAGGATTTTTCTCAAATCGCAAATTTCAAAGTAGAAAAGCTTAAAGTTAAAATTGACCTTCCTCCCCTCCCAACCTCATCGGTCCCCTGAGCTGTTTAGCTGTAAGAAATCCAGTATAAGCCAAAAAATTGAATAAATTAGTGAATTAAATAAAATTAAACTGAATAAAAAAAAAATCTTACATCTATTTTATAGTATCAGATTTTTAGCTATTTTTTAACCTTGAAATTTACGTTTTGCGAAAACTCCTTACATGATGGTTAAAAGAGAAGGTAATTTTTTAATTCAGTGTTAAAAAATACATAAGACGTAATTATAAAAGTTAAAAAATACAACCATCGTAGCTTTATGTTATCTAATCTAAAGCTCTTTCTTAAACTTGTTGACGGTAATATATCCGATTTTTTTTGTGTTATCCTCTAATATAAGTATGTATAAGATCGCAAGCGTCGAAAATCATAATAATATTACATTGTCATCGGATTTAAGTGAGTATGTAAAATTTAACTTCGAACGGACTCTTTTTTGAAAGTGAGTTAAAGTTCGAGTACAAATTTTAAACTGGAAAGACGATCGTTGCAAGTTAAATAAAACCTTATGAAAATAACATAGTTTTTGTTAAAAGAAATCATAGCCTTAAATCCTTACGAAATAAAACATACTTTAAAATACAATTATTTTAACTAATCTGATACTTAACTAATAAAAGTTAATTCAATCGTAATAGTTGTACGATTTTTTTCAAGCGCAGATACCTTGAAATAAGTTTAAGTGCTTTATATACGACCCCTGAAGGCATGACCGAAATCGTCTGTTTTGAGATGCAAAAAAGTGGTATAAGTCATGCATTTGAAAGTTTCATAACTCGGTCAATTTTAATGTTAGATGAATGGGACTTTTTTTTCTTACTTGTTAGTGTCGCAGTAAATTTTTACTAAGTATCACTTATAGGACCGGGGGACCGTATAAAAATTTAAATTTCGTAATTTTTTAATAAATGTTTTTCTTGAGCAAAATCGCTTTAAAAATAATTCTTTATCATATTTAAACCATTTTTGTAATTGGAAGTATGCATCTAGGACCAACGGTTGCGAAAATAAAGGTCGGTCAGGTTATACGTGGACACCCTGTATATATATATATATATATATATATATATATATATATATATATATATATCTAGGTGTCAAGCGAATAAGACCCTGATTTCAAAATTAAAAACAAAGATCAATAGAATTATGGGATAAACGGTTTGTTTATCAGCTGAGCTGTAAAAATGTTATACAGATGTTCTGAAAATTTAGTTACAAAAACCGTTAACAGATGGCGCTGTAAGCCGAAAAACTCGTTCTCTGCAAGCAATCTAAAAAAAAAAAAAGTCAAGTCAAGCATTATTTTCAATCAGAACGCCAATCTTTTCAAAATGTTCACCGTTCGAAACAAGGAGGTGGCGTAAACGAATAATGAAATTTGACATCACATCCTGCAATATCTCAACGGAAATGGAATCGCATGCCACACAAATCGACGATTCAAGCTTATCCAGCATAGTGGGATGGTTCCAGTAGACAGTGTCTTTCAATGTATCCCACATAAAGTAGTCACAATGAGTCAGATCGGGCGAATATGGAGGCCAATCCATTCCTGTGCCAGTAAATTTGTGATAATCCAACACAATTACTTTATTCCCAAATTACTCATCAAGATGGCGAAACACCTTTTCTGTACGATGTGGCCGAGCCCCTTCTTGCATGAACCAATCGATACCTGGTCGATCCTCCAACGCTAGTTGTGGGCTGACAAATTGTTCCAAAATTGTAAGGTAACGTTCACTAGTGATCGTTTGTCACATGAAAAAAGGGCCGATAATGCCTCTGGTGCATACCGCAACCGAAGCAGTAACTGTAGGCGAATGCAATGGTTTCTCTTCACACAAATGAGGATTTTCGGAACCCCAAAATCACCAGTTTTGTTTATTCATGAATCCATTCAAGTGGAAATGTGCTTCATCTGTGAACCACATGCGGCCAACATCAAATCCTTCATTATCAATCATTGTGAGAATCTGGTTCGCAAAGTCAACCCTTTGTCGCAAAGCTCTTGTGGGTATAGTCCGATGACTTTGGATTTTGTATGGAAACATTCGTAGGCTGTTTTTCAATATTTTTTGCGTACTAGAACGCTTTAAACCAGTGTCTGATGCAATTCTTCGTACACTATTCCTTGGATTTCGCTGAACATTTTCAGAAACTTTGGCGACATTTTCAGTTGCCTGGGTCCAACGTTTCTCTCTCGATTATCATCCACGCTGACGGTTCGTTCTAATTTGGCAAAGAGCTTGCGAATGACTTTCGCATCGGGTCCTTTTGGAACATAAATCTTTTTTGAAAGCTGCGCCTTGTTGCCGTAGGACTGCGTTCTAATCTGTAATACTCCAGTACGAGAAAAACACGTTGTTCAATGGAATACATGATTTTAACCTCTACGCTAACCTCCTTTCACGATTCAACGGTCGAACTGATCGCTCTGGACTTCAAAGCACAATTTATAGGCATTGCGATTACAGCGCCACCTGTTAACGGCTTTTAAAACTAAATTTTCGAAACTTCGGTATAATATTTTTACAGCTTAGCTAATAAAGCAACCGTTTACCGTATAATTCTATTGATCTTTGTTTTTGAGATATTTAATTTAGAAATCAGGGTGTTGTTCGCTGGACACCCTGTATATATATAAATATATTGCCTTTGCTATCTTTGATTAGTTTTTTGTGTAACTTTGATGGAATAAATTGGATGATATTCTGGTTTGACTACTGTTGTTTGCAGATATTTTTAGTCCTTAATTTTCCTTTAGAAAATTAAACCTGCATCTAAAAAAAATATAAGACTGCAGTGCGAAATCTTCAAATGGGTCCACTGGCAAAATTATAATTTATCTTAGAACAAATTTGCAACTATGAGTTTAGTTATCTTTTAAATATCGTGTTACTTCAAATTACCATTCTGCGTTAGATCTGCATTTGAACATAAACTAGACGTTTCGAAGTTTGCGTTAAAAATAAAGCACATGGAATTTTTATAGTTAAAAGCATGTAATCTTCTTTTAATTACAGCCTGTTTGAAATGATAAGGCATAACCATTAAATTAATTAAGGCTTTCTATTTGCTACTTTTTAGATACAAGTTTTAAATCCTGGAAACTATTTCTTACAAATGTATAAAACTTCCGAATTCACTTGAGAGGAAGTGATCAACTTTAAATCCGGTGGAAGATTTTGTTACGTAAAAAAGAAAATATTTCAAACTTTCGTATTTAAGGGGATAGTTAAGGGATAAATGGATTTTATATTGAAGTACACACGAATGCTAAAAATACATCAATACTTATTGTTTTTCACGTTTTTATTTAACTGCGTTTGTAGTCTGTGTCTCTGGGCCAAATCTTGCAGTCAAATTTTTACCAACTTTCGTCGAAGCGATTGTCCTCAAATGTTGCACATAAATTCATTGTTGATGACGATATAATGTAATCCCATCAAAAACGCCACCTGTAAAAAATGCAGCCAAGTCTCGTGACTCTTTTACCGTAAAAAGTTCTGAGATCGTATAAAGCCAAGTATAGCTATTTTAGTAACTCTGAAATTTTAATTCACAAATCACTCCTACTCTCTACGTCTTTAGTTAATTATTATTTTGTGACTTGGCAATAACGCAACACAGGGAAGTTATTACACCTTATTGTGCTATGGGATGCGATGGGATAATTTGATTAAGGCAAATTATATACGCACAGGGAAGTTATTACACCTTAATATGTTATGGTATTATTTGATTAAGACTAATTATGTACATCATATTCTCGTGCTACGTAATTGTCAAGTCACAAAATAATAATTAACTAAAGATGTAAAGATGTAGATACTAGGAGTGAATTGTGAATGAAAATTTCAGAGTTAATAAGATAGTTAAACTTGGCTTTACACGATTTCAGAACTTTTTACGGTAAAAGAGTCACGAGACTTGACTGCATTTTTTACAGGTGATGTTTTTGATGGGATTTTACTTCTTTTTGTAAGTAATCCTCCTTCTCTTGATTTTGGGCTCTTATTGGAGATCATCCTATTATTTGCAGGTACCAAAAACGTACAGCTTTAGTTTAGTTTGAAAAGTCCTGTTGATAAAAAGAAGTTTCAGGTTCCTAGGCAAGCACTAAGTTATGGGAGGGGGGAGTCAAAAGTACTCTCAATTGCTTCCAGGATAGGTGCTATCCATCTGAGATATTACTTGCAGCCCTAGATACTTGACAATTAGCACAAAAGTACTGTTTAGGATAAAAATAAAGCCAAAATTAAAATTTCTGGAAATTTCCAATAAATCAAACTATATTCGATTTTTCGATGTTTTTTGTTGTTGTTTTTTTCGTCTTTTTTTTTTAATTTCCTGATTTAACTTTTTTTTTTTTTTTTTTTTTTTTGGTATTCTAAACTCTACATTTCTTCCAAATGTCAAGCTTCTAGGACTACGAAATCGAATTATTTTCGAAATTTCGACTTTTTATAAATTTATTGATTTTTCGATTTTACTTCTAAATTTCCTGATTGTCATGTCAATATACTAATTTTTTGATCCGCCTTCTTAGGATCATTTAGGTTCAATTTAAAGATAAATCAAGATAATCTTAGAGTTACCATGATTTTATTTAGAAAGGTCTATCAAGCCATAACCAGCCAGTAATGTCGGGAGGGGAGGGGGAACTGTGAAAATATTTGTGGTGCTAACATCATTTAACAATCCATATTTCATATGCAAATTGAGTAGAGTATAACCTATTAAAGAAAACAAACATGTCTATATAGTAACCGCCCATAACGTAGCCAGTCTATAGCGGAACTTTTCTATTACCGAAATTCGTAAGTAAAAGAAAAAAAAAGCATAATCCGGGGAAAATAACATAAAACAATTAGGAACGGTGTACTAGCTAACAGGACTATTATCTTAAAACTCATGTTTCTAACACTACAAAATCGAATTGTTTTCGAATTTTCGATTTTTTACAGATATTTCCATTTTTCAATTTTATTTTCGAATTTTACAAATTTTTTAAATGTTACGTTTATTAAATCGTAAATACTACCTTACGCCAAATTTTAAGTTTCTAAGACTACAAGATCGAATTATTTTAAATTTTTGATTTTTGTCTAAATTTTTTTCTAATTTTCCGGATTTTTTAATTTTTTCTTATTTTGTATCCTAAATACTACCTTTAATACAAATTTCAAGTTTCTAGCTCTACAAAATCAAATTATTTTTAAATTTTCGTTCTTTTTCGATTTTCTCATTTTATTTTCGAATTTATTGTGTTTTAATTTAGACACGTTTAGGATTCAACGTAAACCTTTACGCTGAATTTTTAGTTTCTAAAGCTACAAAATAATTTTTTTTTTTAATTTTTCGAATTTTCGATTTTTTTTTGAATTTTCCAGATTTTTTAATTTTTTATTTTTGTATTCTAAATAGTACTTTTATTCCAAGTTTCAAGTTTCTAGCTCTAAAAAGTCGAATTATTTTCAAATTTTCGGTTTTTTTTTTTTCGATTTGTTTATTTTATTTTCAATTTTTTTTGTGTTTTTATTTTTATTTTTTTCTGAATCCTAAACACTAACTTTACACCAATTTTTCAGTTTCTAAGACTACAAAATCGAATTTTTTTTTTCAATTTTTTTTTTAGGATTTTTTTTCGAATTTTTCGTATTTTTTTATATTTTTATTAAATAGTATCCTAAATGCTACTTTTATTACAACTTTCAAGTTTCTAGCACTAAAAAATCGAATTTCAAATTTTCGTTTTTTTTTCGATTTTTTTTATTTTATTTTCGAATTTATTGTGTCTTAATTTTTCTCTTTTCTGTATTCTAAACACTACCTTTACGCTGATTTTTTAGTTTCTAAAGCTACAATATCGAATTTTTTTTCCTTTTTTCGAATTTTCCAGATTTTTTCTTTTTTTGTATCCTAAATACTGCCTTTATTCCAAATTCCAAGTTTCTAGCTCTAAAAAATTGAATTATTTTCAAATTTTCGTTTTTTTTTCGATTTTTTAAAATTTTATTTTCGATTTTTGTTGTGTTTTTAATTTTTCTTTTTCTGTTTCTGAATCCTAAACACTACCTTTATACCAAATTTTCAGTCTCTAAGGATCGATTTTTTTTTAAATTTTCGAATTGTTGAATTTTTCGGATTTTTTCTTTTGAATTTTCCGTATTTTTTAATTTTTACTTAAATAGCATCATAAATATTACTTTTATTTCAAATTTCAAGTTTCTAGTGCTATGAAATCGAATTATTTTCAATTTTACCTTATTTTTCGATTTTTTTAAATTTTTTTTTTCGAATTTTATTGTGTTTTTCATTTTACCGTATTCTGAATCCTAAACACTATCTTTACGCCTAATTTTAAGCCTCTAAGGCTAAAAGATCAAATTATTTTCAATTTTCAATTTTTTTCGACTTTTTTGACTTTTCGAATTTTCCAGATTTTTTAATTTTTTTTTATTTTGTATCCTAAATACTACCTTTATTCCGAATTCCAAGTTTCTAGCGCAACAAAAATAAGATTATTTTCAATTTTTCAATTTTTTCGATTTTTCGATTTTTTTTCAATTTTTTCGATTTTTTGATTTTTTTTTCGATTTTTATTGTGTTTTTTGATGTTTTCTTTTTCTGAATTCTAAACACTATCTTCACACCAAATTTTAAGTTTCTAAGACTACAAGATCGTATTATTTTAAATTTTCAATTTTGTCGGAATTTGTTGAATTTTTTTTTTCGAATTTTCTGGATTTTATAGTTTTTCCTTTCTTTGTATTCTAAACACAATAATCTTATTCCAAATTTCAAGTTTCTAAGGCTACGGGATCTACCTAATCTTTTTGATGACGCGTGAGTGAGTGAGTGAGTGACAAAAAATCGAAACTTTGAGTTCATATATCGTCTGCACTAGAAAAGACAGAAACAAAATTTTAAATTTTGGTCCTATTTGCCTCGTACTCTATATAAACGAAGTTTCAGGCTTTTGGGATGCACCAGCGCAAAGATATGGCAGAGGGGGGGGGGGGGGTGTCAAAAGTGCCCTGAGTTGCTTCCAGAAAAGGATGCTTACGGCTGTGCATTCTCGACTTGGCGGAGGCAGATATTCATGTATTGTAAGGGCCGTATCTGAACAAGGGGAACACCAGATACAAAAACACTCGTTTTTTATATTTTGGATTGAAATCACATATCAAACGAACCGATTTTGCTGAAATTTTGTACACAAGCTCATTGTTGATGACAGTGCAGTATACATGTAAGTTTCAAGGTCGCATCTTATCAGGGAAAGGCTCCAGGGTCAAAAACATTCTTTTACACTTTTGATTGACATTCCATATCTATCGAACCGATTTTGCGGAAATCTTGTATACAAGTTTATTATTAATGACAGTGCAGTATTTGTCCCCTACATGCAAAATGGCGCTTTTAAAGAACCAATGAATAAAACGCTATATTTCTTCACTTTACGAAGAGAATTATTCGTATTCGGTTATTAAAAATTTCTGTGAAAGGCATGTTTCTTTTTTAATATCTAAAGCCACAGCAGGTAACATTGTTAATAAGACGGGGAAAAAACGTGAATGTCTGGCTAAAGAAAAAAAAAAGAATTCTTCGCATTTTGCCAAAGTAAAGATCTGTTATGACAAAAGAAAATCCTCCAAGACAAAGGAATGTTGCTAAATCTTGTAGCTTATGTTTGTAAATCTTGTAGCTTATGTCTGTTTAAATAATTGTAATAAAAATATATCCATTTATTATCATCAAAGAGGAGAAAAAAAAATCTTAAAACATGGTTCATTTTATCTGAAGAAAGTTTTAGCAAAGAATTTATGACTGTTGCTGGCTTTGCATATAGCGCAAATTAAAAATAAAGAGAGCAGAGAAAAATGTTAAGATAGATTCCACATACTATCAGAAACATACTTTACTCTCAATCTTCAAACCTAAAATACCATCTCTCCCCCCCCCCCCTCCCCCCTACCAGTGTCATAAATCTGTTGAACTAAGATAAAGCAAGCAGCAACACATCAAAATGGAACGATAAACGGGTATCAGGACTATACCTTCAGAGATATATACCCGACAAATCTCCTGATATATCAACCATGAATGTTTGCGCTTTTGGGATTTTAAAAAGCGCGTTATCCAAACCTCAATCTACAACCCTTCATGGACTCTGGAAAGCTGCTCAAGATGAATGTGTCTAAATGCTTTTTCCAAAACTACAAAAGACATTATTGTCATAAAAATTTTGGTGTAGAAAGGTAGTTCAGAAAAAGGGTTACCAAATTGAACATTTAAAACACATATATTTTTTGTAAATAATTCTGTAACTACCATCAAAATCGTCTAAAAATGTGCGAACAGTATGTTGTTGGCCATTGGAATATAAATGTCATTGACTAATGTTGTTTTTGGAATAAACGACAACTCTGCGTGGAAACGGATGAATAAACCGATGTCATTTTTATCTACACACATTAAACTACCTTCAACGATTCGTTTCCTAATAGAAAAAAAGCGCAGTTCGAGACAAAAAAAAAAAAACTCGGAGATCTGTAGTTTTTAAAATCACCAGTTCCATTTAAAAAAAAAATCTCAGCCAAGCAAATTTCTATTTTGTAGAAAATAATGCACTTTTACGACATAATCAGACTTCTTTAGATATTTACTAAAAAATAAAAAAATAAAATAAGCATAACATTTTAATATTTTGTATTGTGTGATTTTTCACTGTAATGCTATCGAAGTTATATATATTTGTAGTTAGTGTTTGAGAGAAGAAAAGAGAAAGTATTTGAAGAGCTGGTTACCAAGTGGGTCGTTAAAAACCAATTACGGTAAAGAACCGATATTTGACGTCACTACTAATGCATCTCCTGGAAAGTGACGAAATGTTTTCTTTTACCAGTTTTCTAAATGCGTCGACGAGAAGTTTTTCCAATTAAAATAGAGTTTCGATATTAGTGTTTTTTTTTTTTTTTAAAAAGGATTATTCCGTTATGAAATAACATTTTAAATAAGCTGTAAATGAAAATGGATGGGGTAACAGTGATAGTGATAAATTAACCCATTTGTTTTAAAAATATTTCTTGAAATTCTTTCCATTTTAAACGTACAATTCTTTCTTTTGTCATCGATATATATTTGAAACACAATCCTATTTTTTCGTCATCTGCTCCGAGCTTTCTGCTGAACCAATTTTAATAATTATTTTATAACTGATAGCTTTTTCATGAGAATTGATTAGTTTGTTAAAATAACGACAACTATTGAGGAACAAATAAAAGGATTTTAAAACTGAAACAAACTTTTAATACGGGCAGTCAAAACACGCACTTTACAGCAGCGCCGATAGTGGAGAAAACATGAAACGAAGAGCACTCAAATAGCACAAATAGCGATTAACTCAAATAGTGATTTTTCTGTAAAATGCACTCAAACCGAGTTACTTAAGAAACATAGAAAAAAGTGCCGAAAAATTTTGGTTTGGCGAAAAAAACGCACAAAGGTCGAAAACTTGGTTTTCTCATGGGTCAATCTATGCAACATTACATATCCAAAAATCAGAGTTACCCGATTTTTTGCAAGGCAAGGACCTTTATTGGTCTATTTCTACTGACTATAAAGAACCTGTTTATATATATTTTCGCTCTAAAATTAAACGTCACAAAATATTTCTTCTACAAGGATCTGATAGATCCTAAGTTATATTGTAGCTAAGTTATATTGTTTACAACCTAACTTTCTTAACATTGGCCATTATATAATAACTATTCCATGTACAGTGAGAGGGGTTGGAACCCAGTGAATTCACCTCTTATCTATATGCATGTGTCGAGGTATCCTAAAATAATATTAGTAATGACGGAAAACAGAAGAAATAAAAGGTTAAAATAAACATAAAAACTCAGCTCTATGAAATAAGCTACATACATGTTATTTTAAACCTATGCAACTATACAAGTAAAACGATTCTAGTCTAAAACCAATGAAGATATTTCATAAGCAAAGGAAGAAAAGCAATACTTTAAAAATGATAGATTTTCTTTAGAGAAATAGGAAAAATGTCTCAAAACAAATCTTTATAATATTTCTAAAAGAAATTTTTGTTGACATTAAATGTTAGCTTTCAAGTCCACAGAAAGAAAATCAATATGCTGAAATGTCAAAATATGTAAGGATGAAAAAAGAAGAATAAAGAATGATTTAAAATGCCCAGGATGGATATTAGATATTCTTCTGTCAGAATCTTGGAAAGGTAGTGTCGTTCTGAAGATTTATGACTCAATGTTTTTAAAAGTAATTTTTAAAATATTCAAATTTTATTGATTTAAAATTTATTCTTTATAAGTATGGTTTGTTTGTTTCACATCTCTTAATAGATTATTATGGCCTTTCGATTGTCTAGTCATGAGGTTTCAATAGATCCCGATATGGACATGAATGGTTGTATCTGTTTCGAAATTAATTTTTATTGTTATTGCATTTTCATGGAGTTTTAAATAATTTTATGTAATCCAAACTCTTTACCTTAATCTCTGTGATCTACATATCCATGCATTAATTCAATAACACATCACCAATAATTTAAACAAGTTTATCTAGTGCGTTTGAAAAGTACACACCCATATAAACATGAATATTTAGTAAGCGCTGAGAGTAACGTTCATATTATTATTGTAAAACCATTCACCAGTTCCTGGATGGAAGAGCTAATAAATTTAATAAATGTTTGAATTCATCAAGACCTTGTGCCTTCAAGTGCCTTGAATCATCACCAAGTTTCATCAAGTCATCATCAAGGCAGTCAATGAAGTTACTGTTGTATGTTTTGGAAATAGAATAATGTCTAATGGTTTGTGATCATTTCGATCTCTGAACATAAGCCTGCCGGATATTTACTTCTGAGGTTGTGCAAAAAGTAATGTTTATCAAGGGAATCTCCACGCACTCCATTAATTTTAAACTGCTGTTCGCAATTTCACCAGCAACATTACACAGAAAAAAAAATATGCGAGTCTTTAAGAACAGGAAAAAACGTGTGCAGACATGCTTCAATGTTCATGGGGACAGTTTCCAACAGCGTCTTAAAGAATAAGTTGATTTTACGTACAGGAGACTGGGGGCTAATGGGGCATATTTTACATTTCATTCTGTAGAAAGTGTAATATAATTTATTTTAGATTTTTAAAACAGACAATTACTTTGAACAGTTTTCTACTAATAGATTAAAAAAAATATCAGTCATAGCATCATTACTGAAAGAGAAATAGCCTTAATTTGTGAAATGAAAATTTGTCCCATTAGACTCTGACTCCGTGGTCTAGTAGGCAATCAATAAGCGCGATATTCGCGGAATTTAAAGTAATAAATAGACCGATTATATTAATTGCCTTGCGCCTATGGATAACTTCTTATGGAACTATCAGAAAAGATTACGTTGTGTTGTTACAATAACATGTAACAACGCAACAATTTTATAATGTTCTTGCGCCTACGGATAACTTCTTATGGAACTATCAGAAAAGGGTAAAAATAACTTTTGCTACATTCCCAATTCTCAGTATTCATTGTCTCAATATTCATATCTCCGGTATTCATTGTCTTGACTTTGATAAAGTACTAGAGGTAATTTCTGATCAATATGAGAAGCATTTTCAACCCCATAATTATGTTTTAAATCTATACACAATTGACCGTGTCGATCATGTTATCAAGAAAGTTTTGGCCCTCAGGGTGGTCAGACGAACTGATTCGACTGGTCAGCTCGGTGATCAAAACTTTTACTAATAGAAAAGCCCCCGGACATGGTGGGATTACAAATTTGGCAATCAAAATCTACCCATTCAATATATTCTACTCATCTTACAAAATTGATTAATGCATTTACCCGTTTCTGACATTTTTACCCCTCTTGGAAGTAAGCTGTTATAATTCCTTTCAAGAAACCTGAAGAGGACCTGGCACTGGCTAAGAGTTACAAGCCCATTAGTTTGCTTCTTGTGCTGAGTAAACTAACTGAGCTTATTTTTATGATTTGCCTCCAACGATTCTGCACTAATACTCCTAATAATTTGGCCACAATTTTAAACATTTTACTGCTCATCAACTACTTAGAGCGGTAGAATTAATCCATGATGTATTCTATTACTAAAAGATGGTTGGTGCCTTTTTTACTGTTATCACAAAGACATCTGGCACAGTTTGGCGCTTTAGCTTTAATCACAAACTGCTAAAACTTAAAATTCCTGCTGCTTAAGTCCAGTTTATTTTCTCTGACCTTCTAGGCAGAATATTTATTGTTTGCTCTGCCAATAAATTTTCCACATCACCTCCTATTAATGCAGGAGTTCCACAGGGTTGAAAATTGGGTACAGGTTTTACAAGCTATATTATGATAAACGTCGTTCACCATACACTTTATCTCCACTTTATACTGACGATATTATAGTCATGGAACGCAACACTGACATGATTCAACTACACTTACAACTTCAGTCACATATCCACTTGTTTGAAACGTTTTTGCTAAATGGAGGATTAAAGTTTAACAAATCTACTGCTGTCTTTTTCTCAAGGAAACATATTCCACCATCCCCTAAACTTAATGGGCACATGGGGCACAAGTCCAGGGTCTCCAAAACCGTAGATAAATTTTTAAAAAACTTATTTAATTATTTAAAGAGCTTTATATTGTAATCCAGTAAGGTGTGAATGCTAAATCATATTTTTTTTTCCTTAAAAAAAAAAAAAGATACGTCTTTCAAATGTTAAACTGATCCAGACTTAACAATACTGTCTAATCATATCCTTTTGTAAAGCTGACTAAGTGTGGGACCTAATATGCATTTACTCTAGTTTCAGTGTTGTTATTTATGTATTCTACAACTTGAAATTTTTTCCAACTGAGTGAAAATGTGTTACAGCGAAACTCGAAACCAGGACCTTTCGCCTTTAGCTGTCAACGCTCTACCAACTAAGCTATCCTGGACCAATAGACACACAATTAACTCAGACAGCCTTTAGGCATGAGCATCCGGTCTTCTCAACAAATTGAACTTCAGGTAATGTTTCTAAAACCAAACGGTTCTGGGTTCGAGTCGCGGTCTTGACACATTTATACTCAGTTGGAAAAAATTTCAACTTATATGATTTCTGTATCAATCAATTTGATCGAGTAAACTGCGTACCTGTACAATCATATAAAATGTTGATATTTTGTTACCCTTTTTTTGAAGTGTCTTATTTGTGGCATTAAAAACGTCTAATTTATACATACCGTGTTTCCCCGGAAATAAGACCCAGCCTAAAAATAAGACCTAGCAGGATTTTTCAGGACACTCGTAATATAATAACTGCTTCCATAATAACCTCGTCTCACTTTCTTAAAAAAGTCTTTCTATGACAGCGTTCCGATTTTAAAAATGAACACAAATATGATGAGAATTTCAAACAATAAACTAAATATACATTAAAAACATTAAAAAAATCTTAATAACACCATACAAATAAGGAATGCGCTAGGCCTTTTGAAAGAACTTTGTCTTTCTTCGTCAGGCGCAAAGAAGACGTGCAACCACTTTGAAGGCAGGGGCAAGACTGAAAGGAAATGGGAGGGAAAGAGGGACAAGTTAAGGGAACAGCCAATAGGAAAGCAGAAGGCATCAGACAATCACAGAAGAGAATTATCTAGAATTCAGAACATAAGGAAAATTATGAAAAAAAAAATGCAAAAAATAAAAGTAAAATGGGGTACCAAAATGAAAAAAAAAAATTATTATTATTATATGGTTGAGCTGAACAGGTTTTTCAAAGCTGCAGAGAGCATGGTGCTCTTTGCAGCAACCTGCAGCGCTGCAGCTCTCTGCAGCATGGTTGCTCTGCTCTCATGGCAACTATGATCTCTGCAGCTTGGAAAAACTTGTTCAGCTCAAACATATAATAATAATAATAATAATTATAATTTTTTTCGTTTTGGTATTAACTTTTATGTTTGTTTATATTTCGTATATTTATTCCCCATTTTACTTTCATTTTTTGCATTTTATTTTTTTCCCATAATTTTCCTTATGATCTGCATTCTAGGTAATTCTTTTTTGTGATTGTCTGGTGGCTTCTGCTTTCCTATTGGCTGTTCCCTTAACTTGCCCCTCTTTCCCTCCCATTTCGTTTTAGTCTTGCTCCTGCCTTCAAAGTGGTTGCATGTCAAGGTTTTTTCTAAAGGTCTAGTGTATTTCTTATTTTTATGGTGTTATTAATATTTTTTTTTAATGCTTTTAATGTATATTTAGTTTATATCAATGACTGTAATTTTTTTCTTTCAGGAAAATTTATGCATTTACGAATGGAAATCCTTTCATAAATTGCCACAAAGCAGCTCATTTCGATTTGAAAACAGGCGAAAAATCTCTTTTATGATAAATATTTTTTGGGGATTTTTTTTTTCTACTCTTCGTACAGAACTAGTTTAAGTAAGTATAACTTAAATAAATATGCTTTTATAACTACGGTTTTGCAATCTACATTTATAAGTATACATAAAGAAAATTACGATCGTATTCTACGGTTTAAAACAAAATTTAAATTGATTAACAATGCTTAAAACTAAAAATTAAGGTCGATTTTGAGCAACGGGAATTTGACTTCGATATTGTTAATATCGGAGACAACAAGAGAAAAGTATTGTTGCCATGGAAACAACGGCTTATTTAGTATCTAATTTTATAATGTTCTTAATCAGGCAAATACTTTTAAAATACACTTATAACTTATCCAGCCGGTGAAACCGTGTAAAATTAAATGACTTCAGCAACACGCAACTTGTATATATCTTATATAAGCTTATAGAAAAAATAATAAATTATTTAGTCGTTTAAGTTTAAATTCATAAAGAATTCTGCACATTTAAACACCCATTTAACCAGGAATTATCAAATGCATTAAAATCGCTTGCATTTGGCGAGGAAAATGTGTTGCTTGCCAAATTTGCGTCTTTTTACGCCAAATACGCGAATGTATTTTATTTGTTTACAGGTTTTCTACTGGGATTCCGCAGCTAAATTTGACTGATTCTTTATTACGCACATAAGCATTTTTTTTTTCAAAATATTTTGAGTATGGGTTGTAAGAAGACCTTCCTTGTAAGTGAAATTAATCCCGAAGTTCCGAGATGACAAGTTAGTGTCGGTAATTTATACCTTACTATAGCTGACCCCCGTCTTCCGTTGCTCGGGCCCGTGATAATAAATAAAAAAGTCCTTCCGGCCTGTACCGGGAGGAAAAGGTAGCTTTCCTATATCTTAGTTTTAAAATTTTAGCTAATGTTACACGAAAACAGCAACTTAAAATGCAAATAAAACGTTTACAAAAGATTCGTTAATACTGAATTTGAATAAGAAATTCGCCAAATTATTGAGCAATAGCCAAATTGGCTTCATTTATGAAAACTTATTTTGGTCGCCAAATGTCGCCAAGTTTGGCGAGAATTTGGCGCTAACGGATATGAATATATAGTTTTATGCGTTTGATTGGGAAAATTATTACAACAATGAAAATTTTTGTAATGTGCTGTCTTGTTTCAAAATGTCAGCCACCCTAGAATTTCAAACTATCTCAGCCGTTTTTTCAGATAGAGGTAAAACAAAAAATGCTCTGGAATCCTCGTTTCAAGGCCTAACACTGAATTAAAAAATATATTTGAATTTTTAACTTTTTTGTATATTTATTTTAGTTTTAAATTTTTAAATGGCCGCCATCTTGAAACAAAATGGCGGACCAAGCTGGCCAACGAACTCGGTCGAGACATTGGTGAGCTTAATGCACACAATTAGTTTCATCAAAATTGATTTATAAATACGAGCGTTATCGTATGACATAGGTCAGATATATATATATATATATATATATATATATATATATATAAATCAACATTTGAACGGAGGGTGGTTTTGGGGTCTGGGGGTCATGATCGGTGAAAATGTATCGAAATTTTCCGGAACTGCTTTCCTCCGAACGGCTGCAATAGGTAGCTTTATACTTTTTTGTATTGAAAGCTACCTAAAAAAAAGAAAACATCAATTTTTGTTATTATTTTATAACTTTAACCCGATTTTGTATGAAATTATATTTTTAAATGAAAAATTCGCGAAAAAAGATTGATATTTAGTGATAAAAGCGCTCATTTTCTTGATTTTTTTTTATCTTTATTGGTGATAAATAAAACGATTTTACAGCTCGTGTAAAAATTTCGAGAAAAAAATATTGTTATCTAGTTGTAAAAGATATGTTTTCTTTTCACTTTTTTGTTTGTTTGTTTGTTTTCGCGTTGGCTCCTTTAACATAGCAATTAAAAAATAGTTCTTATCTTCCGAACTCTCTTTCATTTCAATCGGGTATAAATATAACTGCATCCAAACTCTCTTTAAAATTTTGCGGAAAATATGCATATTTAATAGTGAAAACATGAGTTCTTAAAAAAAAGCTTTATCTTTCAACCTAAGAGCAAAAATATTTTAGAAAATCAATGCTTTCAATGTAATAGTACGACTTCATCCGTTTTCAATCAACCCTTTTCAATCCACCTAGGCTAAACAGGTGAGAGTTGGGTTAATCAATCAGGTTTCCCGTTTCCGAGGGTAGAAGCTTTCAAAAATACGTTGACGCATGCGCAAAGAGACGATTTTCATGTGAATTTGACAGAATGCACTTTTCGTTTTAAATATATAGATGCATGACAGATGTATTGTTACTTTTCGAACACTCTGCATAAACAAATACATACACATGCATAAAAAAATGGTCATTCGTAAAAGAAATTACTTAACCTTCTCACCGTCGCGACCTGACATATCCGTTCACTATGCTGTAGGTTTCACAGCAATACAAAGTTTGTTTAAATTAATTCTACAAATATAATGCATTTTTAAAACATCAAGTAATGATTGATACTCTCAAGGATTATACTTATATACCTAATTAAGTTTTTTATCTCAAGTTTGAAAATTCAGATTTTTTTAAGCATTTAAAAAAAATTACAGAGAAAACAATATTACAAATTTGCCCTTTTGCTCGGCGGTCAAGGGGTTAATCTGTTAATTTTATTCAAGTTTATTTCAAAATACCTGAAATAAAATTACGTTGAAAATATTTAAAAACTTAATCAAGAATACTTAATACCATATATATAGCAATTTATTTTATTTTTCCGGTTATGAAAAGTAAAAAATATATTTTATTGTGCTGATAATATTACCATTACCTAGAAAAATGAAAACATTGGATTCGAAATTATTTCTCTTTTCCCATATTTCTGTAATTTAGCCGAGTTTTCCTTTTCAAACATTTTCTTATAAAGTGTGTGAGAGGTGATACGAAAATACTTTAACTGTCTGATGATCGTTAAAGGCACTATCAAATGTGAATAATAGCAGAGTTTATATTCAGCATTCAAACATTTCTCTTATTATCTGCCCTATTATCGGCTGTTCTCACATTAACGCAAATGTTACTGCGTTTATAGATTTCTATTCTTTTGTGGGGTTGGGTAAGGAAGAAATGAAAAGACGTCTCTTTTAATAAGATGTGTATATTCTTTAGATCTGACGAGTTTATGAGAGAATATAACTTAATGAGAGGCTTTTGTGAGAAATTGAAAAGAATGTACAAAATATTTTGAAAGTTTAGAATTTAAAATGAATTTTTTAGGTTATTACTTACCCATCATCCGTAGTATAGAGTAAGCCTTGTAATCGTTTTAAAAATAAAAAAAAATTGTTTGATGGATTTACACGTTTCAGACACTGGAGATTCCGAAAAACATATTTTTAGAAAAAAAAAAAATTCCGTCCGTCTGTCTGTGTTTGTGTGTCTGTAAACGCTCTATCTCCCGAACAAATTGAGATAGAGACTAGAAATTTGGTATGTACTTAGTATGTTATAATGAGAAGAAGCCTATTGAATTTAAGTAACCTCAATTATTCGGAACTATTTTTTTCGGACTCTCAAAATATTCGTTCTGATAAAACGTATATAAAAATTTTGAAATTGTTTATTTTAAGGAGAGAATATAAAAGACAATAAAAAAACATACATTTTGCATGAAGAATGAAGTCGATCGGATAATGAGTTGCCGAGATATTTGGAATCCTATCTTCTACACTCTTCGATTTTTCACGGCCCTGTATTTCATTCAAATTTCAATTCAAATATATATTTTAATTAGTAAAGAGACGCTTAATCCAACGCAGTAAACTGTTAGTTAATAGGATTATCATTTTTGGAGTTATAAGGATGTTTCTCTTACGTAATTCAGTAGTAGAGCATTTAAAGTTTATGACGTCATCAAGCCAGGATTTTATTCGAATTGCAATGCATTTTATAAATAGTTTACACATGTTTTATTTTCATATTTTATATTATGCATATCCATGATGGGTAAGTATTACGGTGGCCCCCAACGACTAGTTTCATTAGAAATCGACTTATTGAAATAATTTCGTTTATATATATTTATACGGGTTGTTTCTACGATCATGGGACAAACGTTGAGGGGTGGTACAGGACACTGTAACAAACAATTTTTGTATAGAAAAGCAGGGTCAGAAATCCAAAAATTACAGGGCGTCTCACGCCAATCCGAAGCCGCGTTTTCGTTCATAACTTTATCAGTATTGAAGATATTGTAACAAAATTAGCAACAGACTCATGTTTGTATGAATCGTAAGCATATTGTAAGGATTTCATTAAAGTATCTTCGCTACTGTTAATGTTATAAACGAAAATGCGACTTCGGATTGGAGTGAGGCGCCCTGTAATTTTGACTAAATAAATGGATTTCAGAACCTGGTTTCCTATACAAAAATTGTTTGTTACAGTGTCCTGTAACAGTGTCCTCCAAGTTAGTCACATGATCGTAGAAACACCCTTTATATCTATCTATCTCTCAATATATGCAAATTTTGTCATCCAGGTAACGTCCGAAATACTGAACCAATTTAAACCTAAATGGGCAAATGGATGGATCTTTCCAATGTCTTGGATGAGTTCATTAGCCAAGTATTTAGCTATCATAGTTTGTTTAAAGGGACACACAAAAGCAAAAAAACATGAACAATTTATCATCACGATAACGTTCGAAATACTGAACCAGTTCGAACCTAATTGAAAAAGTGTATTGATCTTGCTAATATCGTGGATGAGTTCGTTAATAAAGCATGTAGCTCTTATAGTTTGTTTGCAGGAACACCCAAAACAACAACAACAAAATGCAAAATTTGTTATCACGATTCCGAAATACTGAATCAATTCAAATCTAATGAGTACAGTGTATAAATTTTACAAGGATCTTGGATGAGTTCTTTAATAAAATATGTAGCTCTTATAGTTTGTTTGAGGAACACCCCCCCCCCCCCAAAAAAAAAACAAAAAACAAAAAAAACAAAAAACAAAATGCAAAATTTGTTATCATAATAATGTCCGAAATACTGAACCAATTCAAATCTATAGAGTACAGTATATAAATCTTGCAAGGATCTTTAGATAAGTTCTTTAATAAAGTATGTAGCTCTTATAGGTCGTTTGCAGGAACACCCAAAACAACAACAACAAAATGCAAAATTTGTTATCACGATAATGTCCGAAATATTGAACCAATTCATATCTAATGAGTACAGTGTATACATATTGCAAGGATCTTCGTTAATAAAGTATGTAGCTTTTATAGTTTGTTTACAGAAACACCCAAAACAACAACAACAAAAGACTGCAAAATTTGTAGTTTTGATAACGTCCGAAATGCTGAATCAATTTGAATCATTTGGGGGAGTGTATTAATCATGCAAGTAGTTTGGATAATAAAGTTAGTTAATCAAGTATGTAGCACCTATAGCATCTTTACAGGGACACAAAAAGTTTAATCATGCACAAATTGTCATCACGACAATGGGTAAAATACTGAACAGTAGGTTATCAGTACTTTGGACATTATCGTGATAACAAGTTGTGTATTTCCAGAAAAACGAATCAGTTGTTATTTAAAAAAAAACTTTTTTTAAACAAGGTTTAGTTAAGAGGGTTAGTTAAAAGTTGAGTTGTTCGTTTGCTGTTATTGTTTACAAACTGCAAAAACTTAAAAATAATTATATGCAGTTCTACATTTCAATCCGACTATTACTTCCAAAGGTATATTAAAAATATGGGATTGCTCAATATTTTTTATCAAGGTTATATTATGTGTTCTCGACGCAAATGTTATTGCTTATGGGGGAATTCACTAATAACACATATCGTAATTATCGACGAGCAAAAATATCTTTAATCTTTGATACATAACCTTTTAAAAATCCTCTGATCACAGTTGAACGCGTCCAGTATTGGACGTCCTTGCCTGTGGCCGATTTCTTGTCAGAGTCAAAGATGAAAAACAAATCGTTTCTTCTTTGACTCTGTTCTCTCACTTTCTCCTGTATCTGTATTTTCTTCTTTCTCTATTCCCTTTTTTCTCCATGCAATGATTTCACCCACAATATTTGTGCCAGCTTTCTTATTTATTGACTTTCTCTTTTTTTTCTCTCATCATTACGTGGTTACTTTATCGCTGCACGCGACTCTTCAAGCACCTGATGAATGATATTTTGAACCATTTCGATCCAAATATTTTCGTGATTTAAAAATTTGTATAGTATTTTTGCACAAAATATTTTTTACTTATATTTCAACAGACGACCTTAATCTTGATTAAAATAATGTTTTTTTTTCTTTTTTTTTCCCCCATAAAATTTGACAATTTTATATTGTAATCTATACTATTATATAAAGATGAAATGGTGACTGTCTGACTCATCAACGCCCAGCCGAAACTACAAAAGTCAGGGTCACGTAGTTTGGACTATAGATTGCTGTTATGGCCTAGGCAAGCAATAAGAAAGGATTTTTGAAAATTCCCCCCCGAAGGGGGTTAAAGGGGGGTTCGAATGTTTTAGGTCTTTTGCCATATCTCAGCAGCAGTTATAGGTAGGAGCTTGAAATTCTAGAAACAAATCTACTAAAAAAATGATTAAACACCTATTTCAGCGATTTTAGAAATTCCCCCCAGAAGGGGGTTAAAGGGGGGTGGTCGAATGTTTTAGGTCATTTCGCCATATCTCAGAAGCTGTTATAGGAGTGCGAAAATCAGGAAAACAAAGTTACTAAAAATGATTAAACACGTATTCCTCCGATTTCAGAAATCCCCCCCCTCGAAGGGGGTTAAAGGGGGTGTTCGAATGTTTTAGGTCATTTCGACATATCTCAGCAGCAGTTATAGGTAGGAGCGCGAAAATCAGGAAAACAAATCTACTAAAAAATGATTAAAAATTCATTATTAATCATTACCATATTAATTATTTCCGCAATTGTAGAAATTCCCCCCAGAAGGGGTTAAAGGGGGGTGGTCGAATGTTTTAGGGCATTTCACCATATCTCAGCAGCAATTTTAGTTCAGAGCACAAAAATCAGGAAAACAAAGCTACTAAAAAATGATTAAACACGTATTTCAGCGATTTCAGAAATTCTCCCCCGAAGGGGGTTAAAGGGGGTGGTCGAATATTTTAGGTCATTTCGCCATATCTCAGGAGCAGTTATAGGTAGGAGCGCAAAAATCAGGAAAGCAAATCTACTAAAAAATGATTAAACATGTATTTCAGCAATTATAGAAATTCCCCTCAGAAGGGGGTTAAAGGGGGGGTGGTCGAATGTTTTAGGTCATTTCACCATATCTCAGAAGCAATTTTAGTTCAGAGCACAAAAATCAGGAAAACAAATCTGCTAAAAAATAATTAAACATGAAATTCAGCGATTTTAGAAATTCTCCTCCCGGAGGGGATTAAAGGAGGTTGTCGAATGTTTTAGGTCATTTCGCCATATCTCAGCAGCAGTTATAGGTAGGAGCGTAAAAATCAGGAAAACAAATCTACTAAAAATGATTAAACATGTATTTCAGCAATTGTAGAAATTCCCCTCCCGGAGGGGATTAAAGGGGGGGGGGTCGAATGTTTTAGGTCATTTCATCATATCTCAGCAGCAGTTAAGGTAGGATCGCGAAAATCAGGAAAACAAATCTACTAAAAAAATGATTAAATACGTATTTCAACGATTTTAGAAATTCTCCCCTGAAGGTGGTTAAAGGGAGTGGTCAAATGTTTCAGGTCATTTCACCATATCTCAGCAGCAGTTTTATGTAGGAGCGCGAAATTAAGGAAAACAAATCTACTAAATAATTGGTTAAACATGTATTTCAGCGATTTTAGAAATCCCCCCCAAAGGGGGTTAAAAGGGGGGTAGAATGTTTTAGATCATTTCGTCATATCTCAGCAGCAGTTTTAGTTAGGAGCGCGAAAATCAGGAAAATAAATCTACTAAAAAATGAATAAAACACGTATTTCAGCAATTTTGGAAATTCCTTCCAGAAGGTGGTTAAATGGGGGAGGGGGGGGGGGAGGTTGAATTTTTTAGGTCATTTCGCCATATCTCAGCTTTTATGTAGGAGGGCGAAATTAATTTAAACAAATCTAGTAAAAAATTGGTTAAACACGTATTTCGATGATTTTGGAAACTCCCCGCCCAGAAAGTGGTTAAAGGGGTATTCAAAAGTTTTGGGTCATTTCGCCATATCTCAGCAGCAGATTTAGGTCGGAGTGGGAAATTCAGGAAAACACATCTACTAAAAAATGGATAAACACGCATTTCAGTGATTTTAGAAATTCCCCTCGAAGGGTTTTAAAGCGGGTGGTTTCTTAAATTTTAGGACATTTCGCCATATCTCAGCAGCTGTTTTATGTAGGTGCGCGAAATTCAGGAAAACAAATCTACTAAACAAATGATTAAACACGTATTTCAGTGAATTTAGAAATCCCCTCCCCCCTCCCGAAGGTGGTTAAAGGGGGATTCGAAAGTAATAGGTAATTTAGCCATATCTCAGCAACAGTTTTTGGTAGGAGCGCGAAATTCATGAAAACTTTAAAAAATTACATTGTCTACCCGTGCAAAGCCGGGGTGGACCGCTAGTCATATTATAAAAGAATGAATCATTTACTTGTGGCATAAAATTATAAGACAAACAAACAAAATTAAAAATATGTGTTTAAACAATTCTTTGTTAAAAAGGCGCCTAAATGTGCTATTTAAACATTAAATTGTTTGAATTTTTCACCAGTTAATACTAAACCAAATAAATATAAAAAGAAAAACTTTCATGAATTTTGCTAAATTGATTAATTTTTATAAAAATGATTCAAAGAAAGTATGTCTTAATGTTTTTGAAATCTTTATAATTCGAAATGCGAATAGATTAAAATAGTTTTAATTAAATAAGAGAAGACTGCTTCGTAAACATTTGTTGTCTAAGTTGTCCAACATTTTATTTCGACGAACAAGATTTCTATTATAAGCAAAACACGCTCAGAGTGAAAGTCCTTTTTAATTAGTACTTGGAGAGAATAGCTTGAAATGCATGTTTGAAGCCAGTATTTAATAAAATCTGAATTATAGTAGTATCTTTCCCGACAACGTAGCATTCCGAGTTTTAATAAATTAAGTTACTAAATTATTAGATGTTAAGACAGATGCTTTTAATTAAAAACTTCTTACTTTATCCAATGTTTATGAAGTAAGGTTATTTTATGCAGAAATGTTGTTGTTATAGTAATGCCTGGCTCTAATTAATTTAGTTTTTCAAAATCGCTGAAGAGTTTTTATTCAATTGATATTAATTTATTACTGCATTTATTGTTACAGAAATGTATGATTTCAACACGTGCATTAAATGTGCAGGGTGTTTGGAAAATTATAATAATTTTTTTCGATTATAAATTCACAGGATTGTCAAAGTTGTTTAATGCTTCTGAAGTTCAGCCCAAGTGGGTCTTTCTGAACCTCTGGACTTTGATAAACTACAGTAGGCAGATTATTCGAATCAAAAACTAAAATTCATTTTCACTGACGTTCATGCATGTAAGTAATGGGCTTTAAAAGGCAAGTACACTGACAAAAATGACACTTTCAAATATGAGTAAATCGATGTTTTAATTTTGTTATGAAACTTTTTGTTTCAAATATGAAAACAAACCCAATGCTTTCAATACTGAAATACCAGAAATACTCAGAATATTGAAGTATGGACATACTTAAAATTGAATACATAGAGGTCAGTTCATACTCATTTTTGAAAAATGGACATACTCAAAAATGATTAGAATCATGTCAAACTCATTTTTGAAACAAGGAAATACTAAACAAGTGAGTAAGTGTGATCGAAGATCGCTCAAAGGGTTTCGTATAATATTCCTTTAAAAACACTTTATTCTTTATTTAATAAATTCAAACAAATTTCATTTAGCAACCAAAAAAAAAAAAAAAATCGTTTTTTATTTTTTATAAAGTAAAAATTTACCCGTCTATTTTTTCGTTTTTACGAGTATCCAAACCAGCCCGATAGCGGGCGAAACTGGCTATTATATTCTGTCATAGTATCTGTCACGCGGACTAAATGCGATATAAAAAAATACATTTTAAAATTAAACATGTACACCTTCAAAATATTAACACTCGAAATATTCGTTCCAATAAAAGGTATATAAAATTTTTCGAAATTGTTTATTTTAAGGAGTAAATATAAAAGACAATAAAAAACAAGTGTGGTAAGTGTGATCAAAGATCGCTCTAAGGGTTTCGTTTAATAATCCTTTCAAAACACTTTATCTTTTCTTTAATAAATCCAAATAAATTTCATTTAGCAACCAAAAAAAAAAAAAAAAAAAAAAAAAGTCACGTTTTTTATAAAGTAAAAATTTACCGGTCTATTTTTCTCGTCTTTTCGAATATCAAAACCAGCCGATAACGTGCGAAGCCCGCTATTATATTCTGTCACGTGGACTAAATGCGGTATAAAAAAATAAATTTCAAAATTAAACATGTACACCTTCAAAATGTTAAAATATCCGAATATTTCCATAATCGGATTCTTATCATGATTCAATATGTTTCTCAAACTCATATATTTACTATTTTCTATTTCTCATATTGATACTCGCTTTGTATTATTCTCAAACATCTGAAAAATTCATTAATTATTTGCATGAGTTTATTTTTTACAATTGTGTTTTTTTATACATATATTAAATATTAGACACCAGAAATTTTAAGATAGATTTTTAACTTTGTTCAGTAGCATAGTTCACGGGAAATTTACTGGATTAATATTTCTATATAAATATAGTGGTGGAGAAGAAGTTGATTTATTTATTAAAAGTTAAATAAACAGTGATAGAAATTTACATCACTATGCAATTAAGGGTTAAACTTTCAATATGACGTCGGATTTTCTTTTTAATTCTCTAATGACGTGATATTAATCTGCTTTGTGTACATAACAATATTCATGCTCCTTGTATTATTGAGAAGTCTTTGAAAATTCAGTTTTATTACCACTATGACGTCAATCATTTTTATTTCATATTAATCTTTTTTTCAATTGGTGAAACTTTTTATTTCATTTTCATTTTTCACGTGGAAATCGTCTGATAGAAAATTAATTACTGTAGAAAGAATTTCATCGTGGATTTTTAATTTTTGGCATCTGCTATAACGAAAAATGTTTAAATTTAATAGGAAAAGGCTGTTAGAATTTTGGTTTTTTATCTCTATTTATTAAAATAATACGAATTTTCCAAATTTTAATATTTTGAGCTATTCATAGCTGGTATTCTGCTATATACACAAAGTTTCAACTCTGTAAGTTACATAGTTTCTGAGAATAGCTCTGTGACAGACAGACAACGGTGCGCGAAAAAAAAAAAAAAAAAAAAAAAACTTATGTTTTTTGTTTTTTATAAAGTAAAAATTTACCGGTCTATTTTTTCGTGTTTTCGAGTATCAAAACCAGACCGATATCGAGCGAAGCCGGCTGTTACATTCTGTCATAATAATATCTGTCACGCGGACTAAATGCGATATAAAACAATAATTTCAAAATTAAACATGTTGTACATCTTCAAAATGTTAAAATATGCAAATATTTCCATAATCGGATTTTTATCATGATTCATTTTGTTTCTCAAACTCGTATATTTACTATTCTCTATTACTCATATTGATACTCGCTTTGTATTATTCTCAAACATCTGAAAAATCATTAAACTTCTAATATGATGTCAGATTTTCTTTTTAATTCTCTAAAAACGTGATATTAATCTGCTTTGTGTACATACACATACTCATACTCCTTGTATTATTGAGAAAATTTTGAAAATTGCCGCTTTATTACCACTATGGCGTCAATCATTTTTATTTCATATTAATCTTTTTTTCAATTGGGGAAACTTTTTATTTCATATTAATCTTTTTTTCAATTGGGGAAACTTTTTATTTCATTTTCATTTTTCATGTGGAAATCGTCTGATAAAAAATTAATTATTGTAGAAAGAATTTCATCGTTAATTTTTAATTTTTGGCATCTGCTATAACGAAAAATGTTAAAATTTAATAGGAAAAGGCTATTAGAATTTTGTTTTTTTATTTCTATTTATTAAAATAATAGGAATTTTTCAAATTTTAATATTTTGAGCTCTTTATAGCTGGTATTCAGCTATATACACAAAGTTTCAACTTTATAAGTTACATAGTTTATGAGAATAGCTCTGTGACAGACAGACAACGGAGCGGGAGTAATAGGGTTTCGTGAGATGAACGAAACCCTAAAAATGAGCACATAGAAGTCAGTTCATACTCATTTTTGAAACATGGACATACACATGGTCCTATGTACACATGGTACCATGGTACACATGGTACACACATGATACAACATGGTACACATGGATATACACATGGTCCGTTTGTTAAGATTTACAATAGTGAAAATCAATTACAGCATGTTGGTAACAATAAGAATTTCTATAACTAGGGCTTCCCTCAAAGGGAGTAAGTCTGAGCGATATTGCTGAGAACATAGATTTAATAATAATTTCTGACAAGTAGTGAAAAGTAGACAAAGGAGATGCTAATCTTTAACTAATTATGTAATGGTACGAATTCAAATGATGAAAATGAGCAAATTAAGTGGTAGAATTACAAAATACTATATATAAATTCATTTGCATTATTAAAAAATTAGGGGAAGGAAATAAACAAATAGAGAAAACCATGCAAGACAACCATGCATAGGTATAAAATTGGAAGTACATATACATTAAAGGTAATACAAAAAATAATCCCTTTCCCTTCTCTTTTGTTCACCCCTCTCTCAAACAAAGCAGATGGTATAATGGTTGTTTCCTCCAGGAATTGGAATAAGAATAGAATTAAGAAGAATTTAAAAGGAGTATTTCCTAGTGGTAGGGTTGCGAGCATTTCAGGCCAATAGGCGAGCTATTCTTTCCCCAGCGCTCTGGATTCTTCTTAATTCTATTTCCTTCTTTATTCACCGTTCAAAGAAAGTTGAGGCATGCGCAGTAAGGTCGAATTTGCACTGAAAAATTAAGAGTCTTGCTTCTCGCTTTAATATGTAAGATTGATGATTAAAAAAATGCTATTGGCGAGATTTGCACCAAACCTTTATTACTAAGTCGTAACGGGTTTTTTCATTCAGATAGAAAAATTCCAGATTTACTTTCCAGTCTGATTTAATGTAAATATTGTAATGTAATATTAGTGAGCACGTAACTTTTTTGCTCCCTGTGCTCTAATCCGGTTGTCTACGAAAATTTCCCGCCGGTGAAAATGACGTAAGCAGTAAACTTTCGTCACGTATGTACATTAACTGTGCTTATATATATATTTATATATCTATATTATAAAGAACAAACGTATCCGTGCGTAACGCTGACGTCCTTTTGCGAATGGCAATACTTGATGATGAAATTTCGGTTTTGCGATTTTTAATACTGATTTTTTTTTTCTAAACGTCGCATATTTTCAATTGTTACACCGTTATATAGAAAAAAAAATCTATTATTAAATACAATTTCTTTGAAAACTGTATTGAAATTTACTCATTTATTTTAGCATTTAAATTAAATTTCAAATATTTTTTTTTAAATCTATCCTACCGCTTGCAGACGATTACAAAATATTAATCCGTTTGCATTTTAAACACTATAAAAATTTCAGCATTTGTTTCCAACTAATATTCCATAACGGAAATAAAACTTCAATAAGCAATAAATAAAATAATATAAATAAAACGCAAATTTAACTGATATGTAATAATCGAAATAAGCACTTTAAACCGTTGAAGTTACCAGAATAAAAAGAAAACCGCTGTAGATAACGAAATTTTTAGCGATTTCTTCGATTATTAACTTCTGGCACGAGGCCAATACAAAATTAACAGTTTTAATAAATTTCAAAATTTTATTTGAACATATAATTGAGATATTTCATATAAAAATGCTCTTTGGTGTTGTTAAGAGGCAATCTAAAAAAAATTATTAAATGTAAAAAATCTATTACAGTTTGCAATGAAAAACAAGTGGGTAAGAGTGATCGAAGATCGCACAAAGGGTTTCGTTTAATATTCCTTTCAAAACACTTTATCCTTTCTTTAATAAATCCAAATAAATTTCATTTTCAAAAAAAAAAAAAAAAAAAAAAAAAAAAGAAGTGTGTTTTATAAAGTAAAAATTTACCTGTCTATTTTTCTCGTTTTTTTTCGAATATCTGAACTGGCCCGATAGCGGGAGAAGCCCGTTATTATACGCTGTCATAATAATATCTGTTATGTGGACTAAAAGCAATATTAAAAAAAAATCAATTTAAAAATGAAACATGTTGTATAGAGACCTTCAAAATGTTACAATATGCCAATATTTACATAATCGAGTTTTTATCATGTTTTTATCACATTCCTTAAACTCATATGACGTTATAATCACTTGCTGACGTCATATCTACTTGCTTTCTCTATTACTCATATTGATATTCTCTTTGTATTATTCTCAAACATTTGAAAAAGTCTAATAAACTTCCAATATGACGTCAGATTAATTTACTTTTTAATTCACTAATGACGACATAATAACTTGCTTTCTGTACTGACACATACTCATACTCCTTGTATTATTGAGAAATGTTTTAAAATTTCCGTTTTATTACTAATATGACGTCATATTAATCTTTTTTTAATTGGCGAAACTTTTTATTTCATAGATTTCATTTTTCACGTGGAAATCGTTCAATAGAAAATTAATTATTGTAGAAAGAATTTTATTCTGTATTTTTAATTGTTGGCAAATGCTATTACGAAAAATGTTTAAATTTAATAGGAAAAGGCTGTTAGATTTTTGGTTTTTTATCTCTCTATATTAAAATAATAATTTTTTTTTCAAACTTTTATGACTTTCAGCGTGACAGTAGGTATTCAGCTGTAAGTACACAAAATTTCAAGTCTGTAAGTAATACAGTTTCTGAGAACCGGCTCTGCGACGGACAGACAGAGAAGCTGGACGAATAGGGTTTCGTGAGATGAACGAAACCCTAATAAAAAGTAAAAATCAACTCACTAAATGAATCAATTCAGTAATTTTTAGATTTCAGAGCGTTTTAAAATGTTGATGTACGTGTTACATATTACCTGTCGAATGTCACAAAAATTAAGCAGTAAAAATAAATAAATAAATAAAGTGCTTAATGCCATTATAACAATAACAACAATAATAATAATAATAATAATAATAATAATAATAATAATAATTCTTTAACTTTCATTAGAATACGTTTTTAGGTTTTTCTTTTTTCTCTCTCTCTCTGTCTCGTAATTGGGATAGCCGCTTTCCTGGAACAAATCATACTAAAATTGTTGTATGCCAATTAAGTGAAATTACTGTATTTTAAGTCTATGAATCTGATTATATTAACCTGATTAAGCGACTACATCAGACATGCGAAAAAACACGCAAGCTAATGTTAAGTCTATGGGAAGGTTTTTGGCAGATTTCTCGCTCGCATTTTAAATTTTTAAATTTTTAAAGTTTTTTTTTTTTTTTTTTTTTTTTGCATAGGATAGCTGAGGTCGATCTTTAACGTTGTTACTTTTTTACTTTTTTGATTTTGGTTAAAGTTTTTTTTTTTATAAGCGGACATTTTCAATTTTGGAACCGGTTGGAACCGGTTCTGAAAGTGAAAGTACCCTTATCTAAAAAAACTGGAACCAAAATCGAAAAAGTAAAGTAAAAACTAACAACGTTAGAGATCGACCTCAGCTATCTTATGCAAAAAACATCATTAAAATGCGAGCGAGAAATCTACCAAGAACCTTCCCATAAGACTTAACATTAGCTTGCGCGTTTTTTCGCATGACTGATGTAGTCACTTAAACAGGTTAATATAATCATGATTAACGAATCTCTTGTGTCCCTGAATTAAAAACCGAATTTGTATACTAAAGTTATTTAATTATAGTAATCCTATAAACTCCGATAGTTTTTTCGATAGATGTTTCTGAAGAAATATATATAAAATGGAAAAATAATCTAAATATGGATTTCAAGTTTTGAAGTTTTTAAAACTAAGCTTAAGTTTCCCATTGGAATTTTCAGTAAATGTCAACAAAAGATAAAATTTTGCCAACTTAAAATGTACTTATTTTATTACGGAAATGAATCGTATCATAATAACAGACGATATAATTCATTTCTTCAGTGAAATAATAACGATGATTTTTTTTTACGTTATTGTGTATTGGATATTTTCACATAGTATAATTTTAATGTAACAGAATTGTAATTGATTGTTTGTAAAAGTGTATTGAAACTTAATTTCATAAAATAAAATTAATATCTATAATATGAAAATATGCGCATAAAATAAATTTTGTATTCATGCATTTTGCGTAACAGTGCAACAACTATTGCACCAATATATGAATATTTGTAAAACTAGGTTTAGTATGAATGCACCTCATTTGTCACGTTTGACGTTCAATTTCCAACTTGTTCTTATTTACCTATAAATCTTCAGTTTGTTGTTATTTGGTATGCGTTTTAGTATGAAGAAAAAGGTTCCAGGCCTTCAACCTCGTAGTTTTGTATAAATCGCTTTAAGATTTTCTTTGTGATGAAGAAGTATTTTGATCCTATTTTTATGATATTTTTATAGGTAATAACTATAAAAATATCATAAAAATAGCATCAAAATACTTCTTGTGTTTTAAAACAGTCTAGGAAATAATTGAGAATTCAAAAAATGGAAAAATAATTTTAAAACATGTGGGAAAACTGAAAAATTGTTGTTTGGATAACTGCACTTTTTTTAACTGAATAAAAGACAAATACTTAAGTGGTTAAAATACAAAATTTAAATAATAAATAAATTATATATATATGTATATATGTATATAGTTATAGCGTACTTAGAGGCTCTGTCCCGACTGAAATCTTATATAAGTAATAGTATATTTCTCTAATATATGAAAATAGAATGTCATTTTCTGCCTTTTTTTTCTTACTTAATTGTAAGAAATACATAAAATTTCTATTTAAAATGTCTTTTATTGCATTTTAATTTTCTATTATGCGCCTTTCTCAATTACTTCATCATGTACTGAATTTTATTGGTGATATTGCTTAAAACGTACTTCGGTTATAACGTACCACATTTACCTTTCCAATGATACTCCGTTATAATCAGTGTCTACTGTATATATATATATATATATAGGATTCCTTTCTTGATTTTTGTTTTATTTTGAAAAAAAAATGAGTTTTACTGATTTTTTTATGTGTTTTAGAAGAATTATTTCCCGTTATAGTGCATTATGAACCAATATTTAAAACATTTGCTGGCGCTTCGATATTGGAAATTTAATACAACAGTGATTACCTCCACTGATTCCAACATATGAAACCAAGGCATCTCCATGATCAATAAAAACATGTAGTTAAGTCATCCCAATCGTCCAGTCTGAAAATTTTCTTTTGCTTTAGAGAATACGTTAAACGTAGCGTGTTCTATTTGTATGATATACACGTAACAGAAAACGAAATTAACCCAGTTTGGAGAGATCGGTACTTCGAACAAGAAAAAAATTACATTAATGTATTGAGGGAATTTTCAAGCACATGTTTTTTTTTTTTAAGATTCTCCAATGTCTGCCTTAAATTTTAGTTGGTTTAATACAATAGCAACAATAAAAGGATTTTTAATTAGAATATATTTTGTTGTAAATCTCCCTCATTTTCTAAATTGCTTTTTTACTTGTCAAATGCCAAAAATATAAAATATTTTAGAAAAACTCTTGTGTTGCTAGTTTCTCTTCTACATAAAGATACATTTTCTTTACCAAACTTTCCAGTTAATTTACTATTTGTCCCATTTATTACACTCCCAGGCACCTCCAATCCCCTTCCTGGGCCAAACCTCACCTTATGTGACATTTAAAAAAAATAACTTCATTAATTTGAATGGTTCAGAGAAACTTTCATTTTACGGAATTAGCGCTTTTTTTTTCTTAAGTTTCTCAAATATCTGTCTTAACCCATTAACTGCCAAAACTATACGGGCGGAGTCTTCAATGTTTTTACTGAAATTCGTTGGCCACCACATTTTCTGAAAAATACTATTCGGTATCTCTAATAGATAAAGTTTTTGTCATTAAATAAAGTATATTTTAACATATTAAAAAGGTGGTAGCTTGGCAGGATTTTTTTCACACCCTTTTATTTTGAATGTTGCGAAAACGCACCAGTAGCAGGGAATGGGTTAAATTTTGGTTGGTTTAATACAATGCCAATAGTTAAAATACATTTAATTAAAAAATCTTATGTTGTAATCTCCTTCAATTCCTAAATTGCTTTTTTACCTATCAAAAGCCAAAAGTATCACATATTTAATAAAAACTCTTGTGTTGCTGATTTTTACTCTTCATAAAGATGCATTTTCTGAAACAAACTTTCCGGCTAATTTACTATTTGTCATATTTATTACATTCCCAGGCACCTCCAATCCCCTTCCTGGGCCAAACCTCACCTTATATGACCAAATTTTATTATGTAACTTCATTCCTTTAAAAGGTTCAGAGAAACTTGCATTTTACTGAGTTACCACTATTTTTTTTTTCTTAAGTTTCTCAATATCTTTTTTTTTTAAAATTTTGGTTGGTTTAATACAATGCCAATAATAAAAGAATTTTTAACTAGAAAATCTTTTGTTGTAAATCTCCTTCGTTTTATAAATTGCTTTTTTATCTATCAAATGCCAAAAATATAAGATATTTTAGAAAAACTCTTTTGCAGTTAATTTCTTTTTTTTTCTTAAAAATGAAAATTTTTTACCAAAATTCTTTTCTCGAATTTATTATTTGTCGCATTTGTTACATTCCCAGGCACCTCCAATCCCCTTCCTGGTCCAAAACTCACCTTATGTGACAAAATTTTTTTATATAAAGCCATTCGTTTGACTAGTTCAGAGAAATTTGCATTTTACTGAATTTGTTAGCATCCAATTTATTTTAATTTTCTCCAAATATATCTGCCTTAAATTTTGGTTGATTTAATACAATGCCAACAATTTTAAAGAGTATTTAATTAAATAAATATTTTGTTGTAAATCTTCCCCCATTTCTTAAACTGCTTTTTCACCTATCAAAATGTTTTTATTACTGTTCGTCACCTTATTTATATACTCGTCAAATGCCAAATACAGGAAATATATTAGAAATACTCTTGTGTTGCTAATTTCTCTACTTTCTAAAGATGCATTTTCTTTACCAAACTTTCCAGTTAATTTGCTATTTGTCACATTTATTACACTCCCAGGCACCTCCAATCCCTTTCCTGGGCCAAAGCTCACCTTATGTGATATATTTTTTAATAACTTCATTAATTTAAATGGTTCAGAGAAACTTTCCCTTTGCGGAATTAGCACCATTTTTTATCTTAATTTTTCAAATGTCTGTCTTAAATTTTGTTTAGTTTAATACAATGCCATTAGTTAAAATATATTTAATTAAAAAATCTTATGTTGTAACCTCCTTCAATTCCTAAATTGCCTTTTTTACCTATCAAAAGCCAAAAGTATCAGATATTTTATAAAAACTCTTGTGTTGCGTATTTCTACTCTTCCTAAAGATGCATTTTCTTTAACAAACTTTCCGGCTAATTTACTATTTGTCATATTTATTACATTCCCAGGCACCTCCAATCCCCTTCCTGGGCCAAACCTCACCTTATATGACCAAATTTTATTATGTAACTTCATTCCTTTAAAAGGTTCAGAGAAACTTGCATTTTGCTGAGTTACCACTATTTTTTTTTCTTAAGTTTCTCCATATCTTTTTAAAATTTTGGTTGGTTGAATACAATGCCAATAATAAAAGAATTTTTAATTAGAAAATCTTTTGTTGTAAATCTCCTTCGTTTTATAAATTGCTTTTTTATCTATCAAATGCCAAAAATATCAGATATTTTAGAAAAACTCTTTTGCAGTTAATTTCCTTTTTTTCTTAAAAATGAAATTTTTTTACCAAATTTTTTTTTCTCGAATTTATTATTTGTCACATTTGTTACATTCCCAGGCACCTCCAATCCCCTTCCTGGGCCAAACCTCACCTTATGTGACAAAAATGTTTTATATAACGCCATTCGTTTGACTAGTTCAGAGACATTTGCATTTTACTGAATTTGTTAGCATCCAATTTATTTTAATTTTCTCCAAATATATCTGCCTTAAATTTTGGTTGATTTAATACAATGCCAACAATTTTTAAGAGTATTTAATTAAATACATATTTTGTTGTAAATCTTCCCCCATTTCTTAAACTGCTTTTTCACCTATCAAAATGTTTTTATTAATGTTCGTCACCTTATTTATATACTCGTCAAATGCCAAATACAGGAAATATATTAGAAATACTCTTGTGTTGTTAATTTCTCTTCTTTCTAAAGATGCATTTTCTTTACCAAACTTTCCAGTTAATTTTCTATTTATCACATTTATTACACTCCCAGGCACCTCCAATCCCTTTCCTGGGCCAAGCCTTACCTTATGTGATATATTTTTTAATAACTTCAGTAATTTAAATGGTTCAGAGAAACTTTCCCTTTGCGGAATTAGCACCATTTTTTATCTTAATTTTTCAAATGTCTGTCTTAAATTTTGTTTAGTTTAATACAATGCCATTAGTTAAAATATATTTAATTAAAAAATCTTATGTTGTAATCTCCTTCAATTCCTAAATTGCTTTTTTTACCTATCAAAAGCCAAAAGTATCAGATATTTTATAAAAACTCTTGTGTTGCTTATTTCTACTCTTCCTAAAGATGCATTTCCTTTAACAAACTTTCCGGGTAATTTACTATTTGCCATATTTATTACATTCCCAGGCACCTCCAATCCCCTTCCTGGGCCAAACCTCACCTTATATGACAAAATTTTATTATGTGACTTCATTCCTTTAAAAGGTTCAGAGAAACTTGCATTTTACTGAGTTACCACTATTTTTTTTTTCTTAAGTTTCTCAATATCTTTTTTTTTTTTAAATTTTGGTTGGTTTAATACAATGCCAATAATAAAATAATTTTTAATTAGAAAATCTTTTGTTGTAAATCTCCTTCATTTTATAAATTGCTTTTTTATCTATCAAATGCCAAAAATATCAGATATTTTAGAAAAACTCTTTTGTAGTTAATTTCTTTTTTTCATAAAAATGAAAATTTTTTACCAAACTTTTTTTCTCGAATTTACTATTTGTCACATTTGTTACACTCCCAGGCACCTCCAATCCCCTTCCTGGGCCAAACCTCACCTTATGTGAATTTTTTTTTATATAACTCCATTCTTTTAAATAGTAATATATAACTACTCTGTAATATTAACTACATTTCTATTTTAAAAATATTTTAAAATTTGTGAATGAACAATTTAGTAGGCTAGAGTATTTTATTTAAATCTTTGTCACATTAAAATACATGTTAATTTTATAAAGTCTTTTCGACCAGCTCTTCCTACGTGATATTTTTTAGTGTATATATTAAATAATAACAATGCATTTTTTTTGTCTACTGTTAGAATGTTAAATACCTGATAATAGCGTAAAATCTAAAGTTACTTTGGCATTAGAATTTGTTAACAATACATTAATAAGCAAAGCGCACTGTGACCTGTACACCAAACAGATGTAATGTGTTGTGATAGAAAAGAACAGACGACTTCCTTTGTAAAACTTTCATTTTATTTCAGTAATAAAAGTTATACATGCAAGTTAACATAGTACAAAGAAACAATATAAATAACAAATAAATAAAATAAGAAAACAAGACACATGTGTTATTTTGTATCAAAGTCTTTAACTATTAAAGTAAAATATTTATTATTAAAATTGCTCGACACAATCCATGAAATAATTGTGAAATGTTCTAACGACTGTATTAATTTACTATATGTCACATTATTATATTTCCAGGCACCTTCAATGCCTCTTCCTGGACCAAACCTCACCTTATATAACAAAATTTTCTGATATAACTCTATTTTTTTAATGATTCAGGGAAATTTACATTTTTATCGAATTTTTTAAAAAGTTTCTCCAAATACTGTGTGGCTTGCATAAGAAAAACTCCGGATCTGGTCTCTACTTGATTTTGTTGCCAGGATAATTTGTCAATCAATTTTATTTTATGGAAGTCCAGCATTTTCTTTTCTCGCCAATCTCCTGCCGTTCAAACAGCCAATCTGTGAACAATCAGTCCTTTTTTACTTTCCACCGAGACCGCTTTTGTAAGCCAAATGTGGTAACCTCACTACTACAAACTAACTTCCCTCCCTAAGGATTTTGGAACCTTTGTAAGCAGCAACCCTACCCAAGGTTTTTCTTATGGGAGCCACACAGTGTATCTATCTTAAATTTTGGTTTCTTTAATACAATCCCAACAATAAAAGAATAATATTTAATTAGAAAAATTTTGTTGTAAATCTCCCTAATTTCCTAAATTGAGGCATTGACATGGATAGATAGTAGGTCGAGAAAACCCAATTTTACAGGGGAAGCAAAAAACGGTTTTATACTGCTAAATTACAAAGTTTTATTTAAAAAAAATCAGCATATGAGATCCATGTATAGATATCTCAGCTTTACACTGACTTGCTGCTCTTTTCATGCCATTGACACAACTTTTAACTCCTTCTATTAAAATTCTCAAAATCGATTTTTCTTCACTTACTACCTTTTCCATGTCTATTCCTCAATTGCTTTTTTTAACCTATCAAAATATCACCAATCTCTGTGTCTTGCTACTGCCTTATTTAAATTAAACCCTTTTTTTAAATTATTTCAAATTGAAAATGTTTTTAACTCTACAATAATTAAAAATTTTAACTGTTATTTAAAGTCGTTATGAGCAGCTCTTTCTATGTCATATTTCTGAATGTGTACATTAAATAAATACATTTTCTCATGTCTACTGTTAGGAGTGTTGAAAGTATTTTAATAGTGTAAAATCTAAATTTATACCAAAGTAACTTTAGAATTTGCTAACTGTACATATTGTAATATGCAATGCACACCGTAAATTGAATATCAAACAGATGTAATGTATTGTGAATAGTGGAAAAGAACAGAAGACTTCCTTTGTAAAACTTTCATTTTATTTCACTAAGAAAAGTTACACATGAATGTTAACAGAATACAAAGAAACAATAATACATAAAAGAAATGAGAAAACAAGACACATGTGTTATTTTGTATCATTGTGTTATTTGTATATTTTATATTTTATATGTATTGTGATATGTGTTATTTGTATTTTGCTTTAAGGATTAAAGTAAAATAATAATTGTTGAAATTTCTTGACAAAATGTACGAGATAACTGTGAAAGGGTGTGAAGTGTGATTGTTCTCATTTTATTTTGAGAGACGCCACTTTGAAATAAACCACATAGACAAACATTATTAATTAAAAATTTTACTATCTAAATATATATCATTACATCAACAGTATGAAAATAATTAACAGTACACTTAAAACTGAAAAACATTAACTCCATCAGAACATAATCTTACATAACATATAATAGTACGTCAAAAAGACCGGGCAGTTGAAACCGCTACGCAAAACTGAACCAATTTCGTCGCTACATAACCATTATACTTTTCGCATAAAAATCCGCAATTGCTAGATAGCCCCCCCCCCCACCCCCCATTAACATTTGATAAAAACGTTACTTTAGTCGCCAAACGTATTCGTGAAGTGAGAAGAAGAAGCTGATGGAACTAATAAGAGGAAGTTTCGCCAGAGCCATGCCAATAACCAAACCACATGCCATGCCATTTTTATTTTTCAATTAATATGTTACAAAATGCCTGCCAGTGAAGAAAGCCTTGGATGGTGGATAGAAGGTGAGGACAAAAAATAGCTGATTGTGTTTTATAGAGTGCCGAAAAAAAAGAAATTAACTGTTTATTTATATAATTATTTTGGTAATCAGTAATTATTTATTAATATGTTACAAAATGCCTGCCAGTGAAGAAAGCCTTGGATGGTGGACAGAAGGTGAGGACAAAAAATAGTTGATTGTGTTTTATAGAGTGCCGAAAAAAAGGAGTTTGACTGTTTATTTATATAATTATTTTGGTGATCAGTAATTATTTATTAATATGTTACAAAATGCCTGCCAGTGAAGAAAGCCTTGGATGGTGGACAGAAGGTGAGGACAAAAAAATAGCTGATTGTGTTTTATAGAGTGCCGAAAAAAAAGAGTGTAACTCTTTATTTATATAATTATTTTGGTGATCAGTAATTATTTATTAATATGTTACAAAATGCCTGCCAGTGAAGAAAGCCTTGGATGGTGGACAGAAGGTGAGGACAAAAAATAGCTGATTGTGTTTTATAGAGTGCCGAAAAAAAAAGAGTTTAACTGGTTATTTATATAATTATTTTGGTGATTAGTAATTATTTATGAAACCATGATCTAAATTGCTATAAAAAACTTATTTATCTGTTGTAGGTATGGTATTTATTGCTATTAAACTTTGTGGAAATTTAGAATTAAAAGCCAAAATGATATAAAATGTATTTTTAGTACTAGTAACTACTTAATTTAGAAGAATGTAAGCCAAAATGATACAAAATGTATTTTTTAATACTTATAACTACTTAATTTAGAAGAATGTAAGCCAAAAGTCAAATATATATGTATGATTTTTTTTTTTTTTACAAACATAAATTATAACAATTTAGATATATACAAAAATAATAGTGCCGGATTGAATTTGTAATTACATAATATAGATAAATTAAATATACTTACTTTTTTACTCATAAAAAAATATCATTAAAAAAATAATAAGAATAAAACAGAAAGTAGAGCTTGCCTGGGATCATCGAAAATCATTTCGAAACATATTTTTCAAAGAAGTATGTTAAAAAATAAACAATTGAGTTCCTTAAAAAAAAAAAAAAACATTATTAATGCATAAAGTTTAACAGACTTATACAGGGTGTATCTGAAAAAGTGGGCAAAACTTTAAGGGGTGATAGGAAGCAGCTATACGAGCATATTTTGTCATAGAATGTATGGCCGCGCAAGTCGCTAGGTGGCGTTGTAAATGGTATGGAACATTCCTACAAGAGGTGTTGCCGGAGCTACTGCGTCTGATTCCAATCCCCATCAGGTCAAGAATGTGGTTTCAACATGACGGTGCGCCTGCACACTTCGCCTTGGATGTGCGGAACACTTTAGATGCAACGTTCCCAGGGCGATGGATTGGTCGAGGTGGCCCCATATCTAGGCCACCAAGATCGCCGGATCTCTCGTGTTTGGAGCTTTTCCTGTGGGGTCATATGAAAAGTCTAATCTACGAGTGCCCCATTGAAACCGATATGGATCTAGTCGCCAGGATTGCCGTTGTTGCCAGGGATATTCGGGAAATGCCTGGTGTCTTCGCAAATGTGCGTCTGTCTCTATCCGACAGGTGTGAAGCGTTCATTACAGCTGCGGAAGATCTTTTGAGCAATTTCCTTGAGCCTGTACATTAATTACATTCGTGTTAATAAAAAAATTTCTGAAGTAACTCCTCTCATTCTTGTGTTAATTCTTTAACTGCGACAGTGCAAAACTACCTTTTAACTTTTTACCGCTTGCGTTCCGACCATACATTCTATGACGAAATTTGCTCGCATAGCTGCGTTTTATCACCCCGTAAAGTTTTGCCCACTTTTTCAGATACACCCTGTATAGAGGCCTTTGTAAGTTAATTGTACGCTTTAAGCATAGTTTTCAACAGCTACTTCCTTTTAAAGTATTTGTAGCTATATTTTTATATACACTGTTTCATTAAAAGAAAGAATTAGTTGCTTCACAATGAGAAAACGTATTAATTAAATTTAAAATTAAACTAAACGTAAGGTATAACCCCCTCCCATATGATCTTCAAATCTAAAAATACTAGAAGCAAACGTTTTTATTTAGTAAAATCTGTATAATTTGCAGTATCAGGGTGATAGTAGGCTTAGAAAATTTCTATATTTTGAATTCTACAATCTTTGTATATTTTGTAATGGAATAGGGTACTTTTATATTAGCCGGGCGCCAATCTCGCCAATAACAGTTTTTATTTTTCGTGTGTGTAAATTAGAAACAATAATTTGATGTTGAAATAATGAGTTTTGGTTTATATTACTTAAAATAAATAAATAAAATGCATGCAATTCAAATGTGCGTAATGTATATATTTTTAATGCATTTTAAATGAAAATTATTAATTTTAAATTAAATGAGTAAAAGGTTTATATTTCATTATATTTTAGCCGGGATGCATTTCAAATGATGGCGATGGAAAAAAATATTTGGCGATTTATCACTTGCACCCGGCTAACATAAAAGAACCTATTACTTTGATCCCTTCGTAAGTGAAGCGTACGTTTTAAACATAGTTTGCATCCCTACTCTCTTTTAAAGCAAATGCAGCTATATTTTCATAACACTACTTCGCACAAAGAAAAAGTTAGTTGCTTCACAATGAGAAAAGATGTAAGTTAAGTTTAAAATTAAAGTAAACAAAATTTGTAATCCCTCTCGTATGATATAATAATTGCATCTTGATTTAATCGTATGAAACTTTTAATATTTGAATCCCCGAGAGATATAACACATATGAAAAAAAAGATGTTGTACTGTACCTATCTTGAAAAAATGGGGTTCAGTGAAAGCAATTTAAAAAAAAATATGTTTCGTTCAAATAAAAAAAAAGGCATTACCAGCCTAAACTTGCAATATAGTTTACATTTTTGCAGCATATATTTTTAAAGGGACAAAATATGAAATATTATTCATTAGTTTTAATTTTTGAAATGCCAGATTAATTTTAATTAAGGCGGTATTAAAAAAAAATATTTTTCCACGCTCAACAACTTAAAATTTTGAGACGCATTCTCAGACTCATTTTTAAAAGTAACAACAGGAAACTTGGCGGCGTGATTTATAAAGACATTTATAAGGGCCACATGTTTTTATTTTTCGTTCAATTAATTAGAAATTAATTTAAAGACAATTATTTTCACAGTACGATAATTTTTTTTTTTGTTTCCAGCGCTATCGCTTTGGGAAATTCGGTTCAAAATGTCCACTTTGACAGCATTTTTTAAAAATATATTCTGCCTTTATAAAAAAAATCGAGACAATACGGAAATTATAAAGATTTTGAATAAGAGAACCTGGCAATTTGGATGCATTTTAGAGCCAAAATGAATTTACAAATCTGTCTCAAAATAAGCAGTTTGGATTTGAATACACCCTTAAGCAAGTCTACTTTACTGTTAAAGATAAAAAATTACACAAAGTAATACCTGTTCGGTGGCTTTATCTTGCCGAAAGAACAGAATGACAGGACTCGTTGAGCTCGAAACTTTAAAGTCTTCTTCCTCTTGAATAGGTAGTGGATCTTATCACTCCGGATGTCCTTTCTCTTTGCAGGAGGCTCTTCCAAACTGAAGGTAGTCGAAGATGACCTGCATGACAGGGTGTCCACACTACCATCGTCTTCTTCAGCTGCCGATGCTGCGACTTCAGATGTTAGAAGGAAGCCTGCTGAAGCTGAAAAAAGACGGGACTGGGGATACCACTCACCTTCTGGTGCATCCTCATACTCTTCATCTCCCTCTTCCTTGCTGTCATCTGCAACCTGCATCTGCTTACTTTCTTCATCTTCCCACATCTCAAAGACCCAGGAAACTAGAAAAGAAAGTGCATTAGCAAAAATAAACAAAAAAACCCAATAAAAAAACGAAAACAATTCATAAAAATGCATAATTGAAATTCTTAGCCTGTTATTTCTCCAAAATCGATGCTACACAGATCAAGTTTTGGCAAAGAATGACGCAATTCGTAAAAAGATTAGTTAACTAGCTATATGGTGTTGCCATTTTAACAAAGCTTTTAATAATAATAATTGCATGAAACAATGACAATAAACTTACAACAACCGATGTTACTTGCAATAATCGACGAGAACCTTGCACGTGAAAGTGTAAACAAATGCAAAATATGCAGTTAATAGTACAAAAAATGTTTTTTTTTTATACGGTAAACAAATAATCGATTGTGAAAAAAAATAAGATTAAAAATGAATATAGACATGGTGTATTTATTAATCTTAGTAAAAGTACGCCATGATTTGGATAAAACCACATTTACTGAATTACGCCAACTGGCGTGCCGTAAGTGTATATAAGTATGATAATATAAAGAATAAGAATTGAAATCTGTTTTATTTTATTTTTTTCTTAAAAATTACTTGTTTGCCGCAAAGTAATCGGTATTTATTTCAGTTAGTCGAATTTTTAAAAGGCGTTATTTTAGAACGGATTTCTGAACCAAAATATTTGCAAAATCAATACACTGTCCCAATTTGGTTCGAATTGGCTCAATATTTCGAATCTAAAAGTTACTTTATTTGATCAATATACATTTCCATTGAACTTTCCCGTTAAATCCGTAAGTTATCTTATGGAGAGAGAGAGAAATACTCTTAGGTCTCTAATGACTCTCTGATGATGGTTTCATTTTGGCGGGTTTTTCTGAACCACAATCGAGGATGAAAGAGCTGCTATGATATGAAATATATGCTATAGCGTCCGTACCACGAGAAGTTGAAATGAAATGAACCAGTTCAATCAACTATGGGTGCACTGAAAAAAAAAAAGGTAAGTGTGATCGAAGATCGCTCAAAGGGTTTCGTTTAATATTCCTTCAAAACACTTTATCCTTTCTTTAATAAATTCAAACAAATTTCATTTAGCAACAACAACAAAAAAATAGTCATGTTTTTTATAAAGTAAAAAATTTACCGGTCTATTTTTTCCTTTTTTCGAAGATCTAAACCAGCCGGATAGCGGTCCAAGCCCGCTATTATATTCTGTCATAATGATATCCGTCATTCGGACTAAATGCAATATTTAAAAAAATAATTTCAAAATTAAACAAATTGTACACCTTCAAAATGTTAAAATATGCGAATATTTCCATAAGCAGATTTTTATCACGATTCAATATGTTTCTCAAACTCATATATTTACTATTCTCTATTATTTATATTGAAACTCGCTTTGTATTATTCTCAAACATTTGAAAAATTAGTTAAACTTCCTAAATGACGTCAGATTTTCATTTTAATTCTCTAATGACGTGATATTAATCTGCTTTGTCCACTTACACATACTCATACTCCTTGTATTATTGAGAAATCTTAGATATTTTCCATTTTATTACGACTATGACGTCAATAAATTTTATTTCATATTTATCTTTTTTTCAATTGGTGAAACTTTTTATTTCATTTTCATTTTTCACGTGAAAATCGTCTGATAGAAAATTAATTATTGTAGAAAGAATTTCATTTCATTGTGGACTTTAAATCTTTGGCATCTGCTATAACGAAAAATGTTTCAATTTAATAGGAAAAGGCTGTTAGAATTTTGGTTTTTTATCCTTATATATTATTTCTCCTGTCAACATACCTTTTACTCAGAAAATATAAAACGCAGAACAACGAATGAGATACCATATGAAAGGTTTTAGAACAGGCTTCTGACATAGCCCAATTAACAATTCGTTAAAACATGTTTTGATTAAAATTTGCTGAAATTAAAAAATTAAATCGGCATTGTTTTCATGAAAGAAATGAAAGGTTTTCCTGAAATTATTGTTGCCAAAAAAATAAAATACCACATTATATGATGCTCATAGCAATTATTATAAAAAACACCGCACGGGTTTATTTTATACTTATGATTAAAAAGCGAAATTGAAATGTTTAGATTTATATTTCTAAGTTCCATGGTTTTCCCGAAGCGGATGACGTCATCCTCTAATGCAGTCAAAATACGATTGTTAATTTTTTTCTCGCGCGTGCCTTTAGCAATCTTGGATCAGGTTTTAGTCTAACTTTGATGGAATAAATTAGATGATATTCTGGCTTGACTAACAACTAAATGTTGTTTGCAGATATTTTTATCCTTGCTTTTTCTTTAGAAGTTTAAACCTGCATCTAATAAATATTACATATTGATAAAAAATTATACTTCTCTATTATCCCGTCGACCACTTTTCATAACAAAAAACTATCGCCAAATAAACGGGAGAACGTTGCCATTGGAATATCAAAAAATAAATAAAATATAAGAATTTAAGGACACAATTGTTATTTTAATTAATAAAATAACTACTAAATCAGTAAAACATAATGAAAAATACACGCAAATGTCGAATGTAATACCACTAGATGACGTAACAAACAGGCATAATGATTTTGACATCAAGTAAATGGGACTGCATTTTTGGCGTTTAATCTTACAGTTTGGCGGTAGTTTTTTGTTATGAAAAGCGGTCGACGGGTTAATAGAGAAGTACCTAAAAAATATTAGATTTCAGTGCGAAATCTTCGCACGGGCCCTCTAGTCTCTGTTTATTAAAATAATACGAATTTTTCAAATTTTAATATTTTGAGCTCTTCACAGCTGGTATTCAGATTTATACACTAAGTTTCAACTCTGTAAGTTACATACTTTTTGAGAATGGCTCTGTGACGGACAGACAACGTAGCGGGGGTAATAGGGTTTCGTGAGATGAACGAAACCCTAAAAATGGTTTTATCTATATTATCTATCCCGTGAAGCCCAGGTTGGATGCCCTAGTTAATATAATTTCCAAACGGTTTTAAATTTATGCTTGGTAATAGGAAGTTCTCGTTGTTACACTCATAAATAAGTACCTGGTGGGAAAATTAGAAAGAAATCCATCAGACATTTTTTGAGTTATGCGTCCCAAAATTTTTTAATATCTACCGCAGCAACATATGCGCCAAAGTAATATTGCGCTGTGTGTTAGTCTTCGGTTTGCTCAAACAATTGGCACATCGCATAAAAGCAAGTGTGCCACATGTCTCTTCAGTCATCAACAACACTATCAAAATAGTTCCCATTGTGAATCATGAATGGGGTTATAATTCAGAATAGTATTAAATCTATGTAACTTATGAGAATGTACAACTGATTATTACAATAATGGGCACAATATTAGTTTACTCACTCAAAAGCAGATATAGTCATGTGATAAGACACTACGAAAATACAGTATTAAAGCATGCTCCAATTGGCAATATTAGGTAGTCGTATATCTTCTAGTTCCGTATGTCAGCCAAAACGAATTATGAAATTTTAATTGACCATCTGCCTACTTTCTATGATCCAAGTCTCTTTAAGCAGTTCAACTTATACCCGCATACAGAGCTTTAGAAATTTAATTAAATTTGATAAGCAGCAAAAAAGTCTAGTCTTCAGTAAAAAGTATCCCCCTACTCCCGTCAATGATTTTCAAAAAACATTTTTTTTTTTTTTTTTTTTTTTTTTTTTTTTTTTTTTTTTTTTTTTTTTTTAGGAATTAATTGGGAAAAAATAATAACAGGCATAGTTTAAAATTATTAGTTACATAGTTTAGAATAGTACGTAATTTAGAAAGATAATATAAACTACGTTTTCTAGTGAAACTTATCCAAATTATATATCTCTGAAAATAAAGACTGAATTAACCGGCATATTCGGGAAATGTTCATTGCCAAATGCTTCAAATGCCCGAATAGTTGAGTGCTATAAAATCTATATCTGATGAGGGGGGGGGGGCATCTATGAAATAGTGAAGCCAGAAAACAATTTTTTGTCCATTTTCTTTTCTATATCCTGCTTATTTTCCAAGACGACAAGCATTTTAAATGAAGAAGAAATATTTAACATTTGGGTAAGTGTGATCAAAAATCGCAAAAAGGGTTCCGTTTAATATTCCTTTCATAACACTTTATCCTTTCCTTAATAAATGCAAATATATTTCATTAAAATAAAAGAGTCATGGTTTTTTATAAAGTAAAAATTTACCGGTCTATTTTTCAAGTTTTTTCGAATATCTGAACCGGCTCGATAGCGGGGGAATAATAATATCTGTCATGTGGACTAACTATTTAAGAAAAAATCAATTTCAAAATTAAACATGTTGTATAGAGACCTTCAAAATATTAAAATATGCCAAGATTTCTATAATCGGGTTTTTATCATGATTCAATACGTTCCTCAAACTCATATATTTACTATTCTCTATTACCCAATGTTTGAAAATTTCCGTTTTATTATCAATATGCCGCCATATTAATCTTTTTTTCAATGGGTGAAACTTTGTATTTCATTTTCATTTTTCTCGTGGAAATCTTTCAATAGAAAATTAATTATTGCAGAAAGAATTTTATTGTGGATTTTTAAATGTTGGAAACTGCTATAACGAAATTTTTTTTGGTTTAATAGGAAAAGGTTGTTAGATTTTTGGTTTTTATCTCTCTATATTAAAATAATACGATTTTTTTTTAATTTTATGATTGTCAGCTTCACAGTAGGTATTCAGCTATAAGTACACAAAACTTCATGTCTATAAGTTATATTATTTCTGAGAATCGGCTCTGTGACGGACAGACAACGCAGCGGGACGAATAGGATTTCGTGAGTTGAACGAAAGCCTAAAAAGGAGGTAGGGGATATGTAATTTTTAGGAAAGATAAATAAAGTGGCATTCATATCTAAAGAATTTATGAGTTATAAATTAAAAAATATAATCAAATTACAACATTATTAATGATCTCTAGTATTTTTTTCTTAAAGAAATGAGGAAATTATCGAATTTTTAGAAAATTTCGGGCACATGGATTTAGAAATACTATAGCATGGTGAAAATACTTACAAGATATATCTAGATATAACTAAGGGTGCAATATTACTGTAGGGTGTGTACTTATTTTAAAAAGAACAGGGTGCATTTTAGCAATTTTGAAATGGGCAGGATGTTGCACCTTTCAAAAAATGGCCTAGAAGGAACACAACTCTAAGATAGAAGTGTCATTAAAGACATTCAAAATGGAATGTCGGCACTAAAAGATAGCAAAGTTTTTGGAGTACCTCGAACCTTACGTCAGAAGATTCTCGGAAGGGCACAATTTGCCCCTATTAATGTTGAGTCTTAAACAGTATTAGGAATTAAATTGAAAATCAATTATAAAAATGGATTTTTGAGATTGCCAGAGTGGGATTTCCTATAACAAAGGAACAACTTTTAGATTACGTTCAGAAAAATATTTAGGCCGGTAAGGTAGAAACTCCTTTTCAAGATAGAAGACCAGGCAGGAAATGGTAACAATTCTTCCTGTTTCATGTAACCACATTCTAAAATAACTTGCAAGAAGGCAGAGTACATAGATAAGCCACGAGTTAATTATAAATGTAAACAATATTAGAAATTGGTTTGAAGAAATAGAAGAGTTCCTTGGTGAAGATTCAACTGTTTTAAACAATACACAATCCATATATAACACTGATGAAATATAATTATTTTATGTCCATATAATTTTTAAATGTCTTCTAAACAACCTTGTCCCTCTTTCAAATAAAATTAAATATATTTTTTTGTTTTTTCATTGAAATATTCAGCTAAAATCAACTTAAGTATATTTTATGTCATGTCTTTATCAATGTATACAAAAATTTGCAAAATTTTTTTAATATAGCAAACAAATATATGCGTGATAAGCATATGTTACATAAAAATGCTTTATTTCCCCACTAATATCCATTAACATGTTTGTTAAATTATATGATATTGGAGTGGCTAAAAGTGGTGCATACAGATGGCAAAGCTAGTGTAGGGGTGGCCAAAAGTGGTACAAATTGGAATAAATTACTTAATAATTTATAGCTCACAACCTAAAATATTATTTAGAAAGTTATTATAATTACCAGGAAAAGCCAATTAAATTTATTAAAGAATGATTTTATTGTGATTTAATATGCATGAATTAGTCAATAACTATAAAATTTCTATTACAATTTTTCTCTAAATGTGACCAAAATTGGAGCATCTATCCTATATTTCTTTTTTTCATCAATTAACTTATCAGATGAGAAAAGATAAAATATTTTGCTTATGAAGATAATATATTACGAGTTTTTCAGGCTCATAAATATTCATACACTCTTTAACAGAGAACATTCTGTTGATTCAAAAAATTACACTTCCTCGAAAAATACTTTCTTTCATCTACGGAATGCATTCGCGGAAACTAACAATGTTTCTCACTTCTCATAATTTATTGCGAGCACCCCATTTCGAATGTGCAATTCCCTCCTGCTGTCCATTAATTTGCTGAAAGCTTTCTTGAATGAATTATTCTGTATTGTCCTATAGTAATGTATGATAAAGTTAGAGATGTAGTTTATACAAAAGAAGAATAAGTTTCTATTTTTTCCCCTTGCAGTGGCTGCATAATTTTTCTTAAGTGATTAGCTGTAAGAATTTACATTTTCGAGTCTCTACTTATTAGAGAGAAGCAAAATAAACTGATGAAAAATAAAAAGACATTCAGTAGTTGAGATTGTTTAAAAGTTGGTTAGAGAAAAATAAATAATCGTTTACAAGCGAAAAACTTCAATTATGGGTACTATAGCAAAACGCCGCTTGAAATTCGGGCTGATATACTACTTAAACAAAAAAGTTTTAAGTGATTGAATTTTTTCATATTTTAGAGCTTTTATACACGTATGATGTACCTTTTTTTCACTGAAATCATCTTCTCACTTTTGTTACAACGTGTCGCATAACTTTACATTGGTGTTTTTTCTCTCTCATTATATCTATTATTAATTAATGATATCTCTAAAATATTTTACACTAAATACAGGGTGATTCGCTACCGCGTTGACAAACTTTAAAGGGTGGCACAGCTCACTAAAACAAATCATTTTTGTATATTACAGTTGGTTCGCATTTCACTTATTCAGTCATAAATACTGAGTCAGTCTCACTGTAAGTCGTATGCATATTCAGTCTCACTGCACGTCGTATGCATATTCAGTCTCACTGCACGCCGAATTCGAGTTTTTGTTCATAACTTTAATGGTAATTAAGAAAAAATGTCAGCCAATCTAAAATGTCAAACTGCTATATCTCAGCCATTTTTTAAGATAGAGGCTAAACAAAAATTGCACCGGAATCCTTGTATTAAGGCCGAACACTTAACTGAAAAACTTTTAGGATTTCTAATTTTTTATGAGTTTTTTAAAATTTGAAGTATTTAAGTAGCCGCCATTTTGTTTCAAAATGGCGGATGAAGCTAACGAACAAACTAGGTCGAGACTTTAGAAAGTCCTATACACATGCTTAGTCACATCCAAATCAGTTTATAAGTAGAAGTGTCATCGCATGACAAAAATCATATATATATATAGATATATATGAATCAACATTTGAACGGAGGAAAATTTTGGGGTCTGGGGTTCATGATTAGTGAAAATATACAGAAATTTTACGGAATAGCTTTCCTTCGAACGGCTGCATAGGTAGATTCTTACTTTTAGTAATGGAAGCTAAGTATATCGCGTACGTACAAAAGCCCTAAAATACTGAAAAATACCATTAGCAAAAACTTTTTTGCTTATATATATCAACCCGAATTTCAAATGGAATATTTCATATTTTTAAAGGACCTTCAAACCACCACAGTGTGAAAAAAATCGGCGTGTATCACTTACCTAGCTCTAAATGTTAGAATAAAATTTAAATTTAATAGACAAAGTGTATTAAGTATTTTTACGTAGTTTTCAAAATTGTAAGAAGTTACCTATTGCAATTGTCCGGTGAAAGCAGCAGCTCCGAGAAATTTCGATAATTTTTGCCGATCATGACGGCTAGATTCGAAAACCATCTTTCGTTGATATATATATACGTATATATACATCGATTTTATTGTTACGCGATAGCCGCTGTATTTATAAATCAATTTAGATGACACTAAGCATGTATTTAACCCCTTAATTCTCGCTTCCGTGATATTCTACTTTTTTTTTATTCACCTTGTTTCATTCCCACCAGTTTTCTTAAAATAGTGAAACTGGCTTTATTCTCGCACCATTTTATCAGCTATTAAATAAGGTGAATATTTCTACTTCAAAAAACTGGTGGCAATCAAACAATTTGAATTAAAAAAAATAGCCTATACAAAAATTTAGCGACGCTTAAGGGGTTAAAGCTCACCACTATTTCGGCCAAATGTGTTTATCAACTTCGTCGGCCATCTTGTTTCAAAATGTAGGTCCCTTAAAGATTTCTAACTCTATATATATCTATATATAAATTATAAATAAAATAAAATGTTGTTTAGGCTTTGTGTGGTTAAGCACTGATATAAGGATTCGGAAACATATTTTACGTTACCCCTTAATTTAAAAAATATATCCGAGATATGGGGGTTCGAACAAATCACGTTATCTTAATATTTTCTGGGAATGGCTTCCTTTGGTCGAAATGTAAAAACGCATTCGCGAAAAAAATTCCTTTAGACCTTTGAGAAGCATTGTTGGTGTTACAGATTCGCAAGCCATAAAGATAAGCCATAAGCCATAAGCCATAAATAAACTGTTCGACTCATAGATTCTCTTTCATACACTTATTTTTTCAAGAAACACCAGAAAAAGAAATCCAAGCTAACTTAAAACAACGTTTTCATATAAACTCACTCTCAAAACCTATAGGGTACTTTCCGTTGACCTAGAATCTTGAAATTTGGCACGAAGGAAGATCTTATTGCTCATGTGAAGAAAAACAAATCCTATCATTAATGTATAATTGCATGTTGATTTCTTACCGGACAAACTCGTCTTACCGTCTGTCTGCCAAGGTCGTTGTTTTCAGGAACGGCTGAAGGTATCAAGTTGTAATTAATAAACAAACAATTAGAGTGAGTTCGAAGCCACGACGGCCGTTCGATGTATTAAACGCCCCAGTCCTTCCGGATCTGTAGGCCGATGACTTTAACTCAACGAAAATAGCTTTTAAATTTTCCCGGTGGGATCGAAGCTTCCTCCTTCCCAATAGTGCCGTCTTGAAGTAGGCCGTGGTTCCGTCTCTTCAGCGAGTAGCGGCGGTCAGGTACTTACTAATATTTATTGTAATATGATATAATGGTACGGAACCCTCAGGGTCAGGGTACGAGTTCTACTCGCACTTGTCGTATATTTCGTTTTTAGTGCCAGAAATTGCTGAAAATTCATAAAATTCAGTGTATTACAAATCGATAAGTTTCGATCGTAGAAGAATGGAATTTTAACTGTTTAATTTGTTAGAGCGTGGAGGAAGTTTTTTTAAAATATAATTTATACCTAGGGACCGTATAAAAGTTTAAATCTCGTATCTATCTATATTATAAAGGACAAACGTGTCCGTGCGTAACGCTGACGTCATTTTGTGAATGGCAACACTTGAGGATGAGATTTCGGTTTTGTAATTTTTTAAACTTCTAAACATCGCGTATTTCAAATTTTTACGTTGTCGTATAGAGAAAAAAAATGTACTTTCAAATGCAATTTGTTTGAAAACTGTATCTTAATCAATTGTTTTATTATGGCTTTTAAAATAAATTCCAAGCATGATTTAAAAAAAAAAGCTATCCTTATCGTTTGATAGAGACGATTACAAAATATTAATCCATTTTCACTTAAAACAATATAAAAAGTTCACTTTTTGTTTCCAGCTAATTTCATAACGATATTAAAACTTCATTAAGCAATAAATGAAATAGTATAAATAAAACACAAATTTAACAGACATGTAATTGAAATAAGTGCTTAAAACCACTGAAATTGTCAGAATAAAAAAATAAAAACTGCCGTAGATATCAAAATTTTTAGCGATTTCTTCGGCTATTAAATTCTGGCACGATGCCAAAACAAAATTACCGCTTTTCAGAAACTTTCAAAATTTTATTTGAATATATAATTGACATATTTCATATAAAAATGTTCTTTGGTGTTGTTAGGGGTTAATCTAAAAAAAATATTAAATGTAAAAAATCTATTAGAGTTTTCAATAATAATAAAAAAAAAATGGTTTTCACATGTATTCTCTATCCCGGAAAGTTCGCGTTGGATGTCCTAGTTTTTTAAAAGAGCTATTTTCATGTAAATGGATTTTAATATCATGGTCAACAAAATTAGAAAAAGTGTTACTAGATTAAAATTAGAAAAACTTACATTTCTTTTATAAGAATCGAATCGTATTTGAATGCTAATATTTTTAAACTACACTTCTAACACTGACAGTTTAAGAATTAGCTATTCTGAATTAGAACGAATTATCACCAATTAGCTATTGTGCAATGATAATAAGGGACACGCTGTATAAAAATCTATATGATAAAACCACATAGATTTTATCATATAAATATAAGATTTATTTGGTATATTTAAAAAAAGATTAACTTTTTAGATTATATTTCTCGCATAATTTCTATCTTCTGAATTTAATTCTGTAAATAAACAAGGTTGATGCATGTAAATAAACAACTAAATAACCCTCAGAATTCTTTAGTTATACCGAAAAGCAAGATCAATAGATTCCAGAGTATTCGCAGGTGACCTATTACTTCGGAAAAGAATTCTAACTGAGAAGATGTCAACAGATATAAAAGAATCGTGCAAGGAACAAATTACCTAGAAAAACTCGCATTTCTTTTATAAGAACCTAATCGTATTTTAATGCTAATATTTTAAAACGCGTGTCCTACATATTTTTGTCACAGAAGTACTTCTAATATTTACTAGATACATTTTATTTGATTCACCGAATAAGTGAATTGCGACTCAAACTTTATTGAATATACTTTCCTTCATATTGTGCACTATCATTATTAATCTTTGTTGAAAGATATTTGAACACATTGTGTGCAAACACACACACACACACACACAAAGGAGAAAATAACCATAAATAATTTATAATGAAGGTGTACATGCATATAAATAGAGGGTGTTTATAAAATCTCTATGCATATTTGGGAAACAGTTTTATGAATGAAATTTCTTTCTAGGTGATTTGATAGAATACTTTCAACAAAAGAAAAAATAACCATTGTTTGGGCTTTTCTACGTGGATTAACGTATGAACATGTGCAGGATAACTTCACCCGCATTAAGTTCGCATTGCAAGAAAAGTGCAAGATATAATTTTATACATTTAATACGGGCCTCTGCTCCCTTCGTGCGGCAAACTACGGACTTTTTTGTTCGATCTATCTGTCTCTCTCTCTGTATCTCTCTCTGTCACACACACACACACACGGGGAGGGAGAACTAGCTGGAATTAAACTGGGGTTGTTTTTAACTTGCACATCCTTGAAATATCTACTTCCATGTCTATCGCCCTATCTCTATCGTTCTGTCTCTTTCTCTATCACTATCTCAAGCTCTCTCTCTTTGGCTACCTCTCTTTCTCTCTCTATCTCTCTACATTTAGCTCTCAATATCTATCTCCATCTCTATATCTATCTGCCAATCTTTATCCTTCTATCTCTATATCTATCTCTATATCTATCTCTATATCTATCTCTCTATCTCTGTCTATCTCTAATTATTTCTATATATTTCTATCTCTACCTATTTCTTTATCTCTCAATCTCTATGTCTCTATCTCTTTACTGTTTCTTTCTATCTCTATCTCTCCGTGTCTCTCTGTCTCTCTCTGTATCTTCTGTATCTCTATCGCTATCTTTCTACCTCTATCTCTCTATCTCTATCTTTCTACCTCTATCTCCATATTTCTATCTCTCTATCCTTCTCTCTCTATCTCTCGTTATCTCTATCTCTATTTCTCTATCTCTCTACAACTCTATCTCTGTATATCTATCTGACAATCTTTATCCATCTATTTCTATTCCTCTATCCTTTTATCTCTATCTCTCGTTATCTCTATCTCTATTTCTCTCTCTCTCTACCTCCATATCTATTTCTCTACCTCTCTATCTGTCTATATCTTTCTGACAATCTTTATCCCTCTATCTGTATATCTTTGTATATCTCTATCTAATTTCTATTTCTTCCTATCTCTAAGTATCTACCTCTCTATCCATTTCTCTCTCTCTCGCGTATCTTTATCTCTTTATCTCTATCTCTCTATCTCTCTATCTGATCTCTATATGTATATCTGTATCTGTATCTCTATCTTTCTATCACTATCACTCTATCTCAGTCCATTTATCCTTCTATATCTATCTTTCTACCACTATCTCTCTATCTCTATCCATTTATCCTTCGATCTCTCTCTCTCCATATATATATATATATATATATATATATCTTTAAGTATATCTTTCTATCGCTATCTCTCTATACATATATATCTATCAAAATTATACTATAAAATGTGAATTTAAACGGTTCATAAATTCGATTCATATATTCGAATAAATATATTAGTTGTTTCATAAAATCGCTACGCAAATTCGTTTCATAAAATGTTTTTATTAGGATTTTATAGGCTACATTTCGGAATTCTCTACGTAAGTATGTTAGTTAAGTCGGTTTACAAATAATTAAAATTATCTTTGAATAGCACAGATACCTTTAAAACAGAAATACGAAATACGATAGAAGCATATCTCGCATTACATGTGACATGCAAAACATTGTTCAGAATAATATAGCAGTTTTTTGGTTTCTGAAGATGCTGAAATAAATATTTTTTTATTATTATTAGAAATTTAACCACCCCGGCCAACTTTTTTTTTTTTTTTTTTTTTTTTTTTTTTTTTTTTGTACGCGTTATGTGTAAAATTTACACTTTTTGACACTTTTTTATACTTATTTTTCTGTGTTATTTTTCTGTTTTTTTCTGTTATTTTTCTTTTATACTGTGTGTCTGTAAACGCTCTATCTTCCGAACAAATTGAGATAGAGACTTGAAATTTGGTATGTACTTAGTATGTAATAATGGGAAGAAGCTTATTGAATTTCAGTAACCTCCATTTTCCGGAACTATTTTTTTCGAATTGTCGAATTATTCGTTCTGATAAAAGGTATGTAAAAATTTTCGAAATTGTTTATTTTAAGGAGTGAATATAAAAGACAATAAAAAAACATAAATTTTGCTTAAAGTATGACGTCGATCGGATAATGAGTTGCCGAGATATTTGTAATCCTATTTTCCACACTCTTCGATTTTTCATGACCCTGTATTTCAACCAAATTTCAGTTCAAAGATATATTTTAATTGTAAATAAGACGCTTAATCAAATGCAATAAACCGCGAGTTAATAGGATTATTGTTTTTGGAGTTATAAGGATGTTTCTTTTAAGCAATTCAGTAGTAGAGCCTTTAAAGTTTAGGACGTCATCAAGCCACGATTTTATTCGAATTGCAATGCATTTTATAAGTAGTTTACACATTTTTTATTTTAATATTTTATATTATGCATATCCATGATGGGTAAGTATTACGGTGGCCACCAACGACTTGTTTTAAAATCAATCACATAAAATGAAATTGAATTTTCAGATTTCTTTTAGTAACATCTGAAATAGAACACATGATTATGTATCTAAACATATTATGTATAAAAATATCTTATACGTTGGAAAAAAAAAACCTCTCGAAGTGTCTAAGAGAAAAAAATAAAGGAAAACGAATTTTTAGGCAGGAAAAGATACTTTTCTTTTTAGACGAATCGGCAAACATATAGTCATAAAAAATGCCCCACTTTCTTTTTAGGTTTAAGTGCAACCGATATTTCTAATAATGTGGATAAACGAGAAATTTTTACAAAAATGTATTTTCGTGTTTTCAACAGAAAAAAACCTAATATAACCGACATTTTTTTCTTTTACCATTCTTATAAAATAAAACTGAATATGGTTTTTATGCAAACATCTTGAAATAACACAGGGGATAATATATTTTTTTTTTTGCAAAAGATAATCATTTTTTTTTGTGTCTAATATAATACTTTAGAAAGAAAAGAAAGCGAAATTTTTCGAAGAAAACACATCGTTATTTTGGATGAATACTGCAGACAAGACTTTTTAAGTTTAAGTATAATTTCGATTACATTATAAAATAAGTAAAACTAGCATGTTATAGCCAGCACAAAACTTTCTTCTATATATATAAAATCAATTAACTCTTTAAATCCCAACTTTAAAAAACTGATTGACCTTAGAATCCCAACAAAATAGCCCAAAATGCTGATTTTCTCGTTCCCCCCTTTTTTACTAGGTAAATAGTGGAAATCACCCTACTTCCTTCTCCTTTTATTCAAATTTCGACAAGTGTTACACCCCTCTGTATATCATTGCTCTAGTTACTGAAAAAAAAAATCTTGTTTTTCTTTCTGTACTGTCCAGAAATGACAACACATTATCCCCATCCATCACTGAGAGAGACCTTCCCTTGACAGCACAACGACCCATTTAAGGGGAAGGAAAATCCTTTCAGCTATCCTGGGTTATTGTGGGTTTCACAGCATTGGGATGATTTCGGCTATTGCGGGATTCAAAAGGTTAAATGATATAAATAGTACAAGAAATTACATCGATTTAGCAAATAGATTTTTTAACATATATAAACGCATAATATTGTTATGGAATCGTGGACAATGAATACTTTTAATGCAGGTAAAACACATTTATTTATTTCAGACATAGAATTTCATAGAATGCATGTACATGATCGATCATAATGTACGTATTACTGTTACAATATATACCATTATTTATACGTAATACTTTATATACATTTTTTGAGACGTTCAATACTTCATGATATAACGTTTTCTATGTGTTATTTACACATAAAATTGAAACAGTTTAAATAATAATACATTTATAATATTACCAATCAGTCCCTTTTATATATCTGCAACCAAAATTGAATGACAATGTATTCCCATATTCAGAATGCTAAGCATGAAGTTGGTTCGAATTCTGTGCATTTAAAATGGTGATATAGGCACCAAATATTTAAAAAAAATCACCAAATTTTGGCACTTCTTTCTTAGATTACCGCAAACAAAATTGAATGACAATCTATTTCTATCCTGAGGATTCTAAATTTGATGTTTCGTTGAATTCTGCGCCCATAAACAGGAGATATAAACATCAGGTAAATCGAACAAATAATCGATTTGTGGCATCGTCTCTTGGGGGATTTTTCTCAAAAACTAATTACTACCAGTTCACATAAGGATAGAACTTCATATGAAATTTCATCCTATTCTACGTAGTGGTTCGTGAGTGAGCGCGCTCACGAAATTTGTGTCACATGTAGACAGACACACTCATGGACAGACATTTTCTAAAAACAGTCAAATCGTATTCTGGACCTTCTAAAACGTATAAATCTGTCGAAAATAGGAGGTCGAAATTTTTCACGAATCCAATACTTTGTCCTTGTAAAGTGCGTCCCAAAAGTTTATAAACAACCATTCGTTTGGATTTAAGAGCTAACTAAACAAGTAAGAAGGGCGAAATAAATTATGAAATATATAATGATGAAACAAAAGTAACAAAATACTCAAACAACTTTTAGTAGTTATAGATTTAATATAAAAAAAGTCCTTCCGGCCTGTACCGGGAGGAGAAGGTAGCTTTCCTATATCTTCGTTTTAAAATTTTACCTATTGTTACTCGAAAACAGCAAGCTAAAATGCAAAGAAAACGTTTACAAAAGATTCGTTAATACTGAATTTGAATAAGAAATTTGCCAAATTATTGAGCCAAGTTGTCTTCATTTATGAAGACATATTTTGGTCGCCAAATTTGGCGATATTTCGCCAAATGTCGCCAAGTTTGGCGAGAATTTGGCGCTAACGGATATGAATATATAGTTTTATGCATATGATGGGAAAATGATTACAACAATGACAGATAATAATTTGCGAGAAGTTGCGTTCACTAAAACTTATAAATTAATCGTTGGATTTTTGTAATGTGCTATCTTGTTTCAAAATGTCTGCCACCCTAGAATTTCAAACTGCTGTATCTCAGCCGTTTTTTAAAATAGAGGTAAAACAAACAATAATCCGGAATCCTTGTATCAAGGCCTAACACTTAAGCAAAAAAAAAATTTGAATTTTTAACTTTCTTGTATATTTATTTTAGTTTTAAATTTTTAAATGGCCGCCATCTTGAAACAATATGGCGGACCAAGCTGGCCAACGAACTCGGTCGAGACATTGGTGAGCTTAATACACACAATTAGTTTCATCGAAATTGATTTATAAATACGAGCGTTATCGTATGACATAGGTCAGATATATACATATATATATATATGGTATATATAACACATGGGCTGATAAGTTCCCGGTCTAATAAAGAAATCACAACTTTTTAACAAAGCTTTATAACTTTATGACTTTATAACTTTATAACTTTAATAAATAACATAACTTTAATAATAAATAATAATAATTTAATAATAATAATAATAGTTTTATAATAATCAATTTATAATAATAATTTAATAATAATAATTTAATAATATTAATTCAATAATAAAAATTTAATAATATTAATTTAGTAAATGAATAATAATAATAATTTTATAATAAATAACATAATTTTATAACGAAAAAGCTCCAAACAGTACTCAGAACTCGTTGTTGTTTTTGGTCAAAAGTCAACAAGCGCGGCAGCCACTTTGACAACAGCTTTTTCATAGACAAATGTTCATTCAAAATAAAACCTACACGTTCCTTGGATATCTTCAGAGTCTGAGCTATCTCCTGCAACTTCACTTTACGGTTCCCCAAAACGATTTTGTGGACTTTTTCTATGTTTTCCGGAGTAACCACCTATTTTGCGTGGTGCATCACTTGTGTCCGTACGACCACGTTTAAATTCAGCAAACCAGTCAATAATGGCTGATTTACCTGGTGCAGTGTCCGGATAACGCTTATCAAGCCAAGCTTTTGTTTGAACGATGTTTTTTCCCATCAAATAACAATTCTTGAAATTCTTGTTTATCCATTTTTTGTTTATCAAAAAAGTCGTTCAACTGAAACCACTCTAACGTTTTATCCACATTGCGATTCGTCATGCCATTTTTTCTGCTACCTTTTAAAGGTTAGTATTTACTAAAAAAAAACATCGGTTCGGCGATTGCAACGCCATCTGTGTGCCAGACCGGGAACTTATCAGCCCATGTGTTATATATATATATATATATATATATATATATCCATATATATATAAGCAGTAACCATCACATCATAAACAAAACAGCTATATATTCGTGTGAACAGCGCCAGAAGCTGCATATTAAAACACACAAATTCAATATAATACAGCAAAAACATTATTTTGGCTTGAACTAGCACCACCCCCCTCACCAGAAACAAGACAACACAAGAAAACACAGTAGAAAAAATATGTAAAAATAAACAGAAACAGAAACAAGCTGCGGCCTCACATTATATATATATATATATATATATATAAATCAACATTTGAACGGAGGGTGGTTTTGGAGTCTGGGGGTCATAATCGGTGAAAATATACCGAAATTTTCCGGAATTGCTTTCCTCCGAACGGCTGCAATAGGTAGCTTTATACTTTTTTCTCCAGAAATAAATGCATCTCTGCAAAAATATTTAATTTTTTCATCTGTCGGATGTCTGTCGTATTATGTAGTGACGGATCTTGAATATTTCAACAGAAAGACATTTACTTTTCACCAGAAATAAATGCATCTCCGCATAAATCTCTATCTCTATAAAAGAGTAAGTGTCTGTCTGACTGCCTGTCCGCGGATTTCTCCGTAATTATAACACCTAGGACTCTAAAATTTTTGTCATGTGTAGATGTTGTCACCGGACAGTATACCTCGGAGCCGGATTTTTAAATTTTAATTTATATATTTTTTAAAAATAAAAACGTGTATATGGAATTTTGGGTTCGAGGCTATTTCAAGCTCCTCCCATGAAATAGCCTCGGCAACGCCATCCGTGGCAACGAAGCAGCCAGCCAATGAGAGCAGTGTAACGACCGAAGAAATCTATGGCCTAGCCTGACTCGTGAGTTGCTGGCCTAGAGTTGTCCAGTTTTTGTCCATGGTTTTGTCGCCTAGCTTCGGAGGTTGACTGCCGTGTAAGCCGTGTAATCGAATCGAAAGGACAGTTTTCGATATGCAAAGAGACTGCAAGAGATTTTAGTTGGCAGGTCAAAAAGAAGTGAACCGAGCTACGCTAAGAGAAATGCAGAGAGAGTTGAACAGACGATGGTGAGCGGCAAATGATGTGTGCGCGTGAGCAGTATATGATGGTTTTGTACGCTGGGGTTTTGATGGCAGAGTGTAATGTTTTTTAATAGTTAATCTTATTTTAACTTGTGTATCAACGATGCCTAATAAAAAGTGCTGGATGTTAATCATCACCTTGGATCACTGGAGTTCGTTAAGTCATTACAGTATGACTCTTTCCACCCGACATCAATAGAGCTTACTGATTTTAGTTCGGATTTTCACCACCGAGGGCGCTTTCGTATCTTTGGTTCTATGGGCTGGATCATGACGGGGTATGCCTCATTCGACTCGACATCGATAACCCTAATGAATTTAGTTATGTTCGTATAGAACATATTGTGCCCCCTGGCGGTGGAAGGTGGAACTAAAGGATTTTGCAGCTAACTCGGGTTCTATGTGTCACATCACGACACGGTTTGGCTCATTCGAGACAACATCAATAGAGCTTACCTATTTTAGTTCTGAATTTCACCACCAAAAGGTGCTTTCCTATCTCTCTTTCTATGGGCTGGATCACAATGGGGTATGGTACTTTCCACTTGACATCGATAGAGCTGACTGATTTTAGTTCGGATTTTCACCACAAGGGGTGCTTTCCTATATCTTGTTCTATAGGCTGGATCACGACGGGGTATGGCTCATTCGACTCTACATAGATAGAGCTTTTCGATTTTCACCACCAGGGGTGCTTTTCTATCTCTGGTTTTATGGGCTGGATCATGAAGGGGTATGGCTCTTTCGACTCGACTTACGGTAATATATGGGAGTGTGTATGGCACGCCCAGTGTTTGCTGTCTAAGGTAGTGGGGCCCCCAACATTAGATTTGTTTAAAAATAAAAAAATGTTCAACACTGATTTCAGGTACATTTAAGGTTGTTGGCACGGGCAACTCCTGGCGGGTAAGCTAGTATTTAATATTTCTTCTTCTGTCGGATGTCTGTCTTATTATCTGGAGTCAAATCTTGTTTATTTAAACGAAGATAAATTTACTTTTCACCAGAAATAAATGCTTCTCCGCATAAATATATAATATTTCTTCTTCTGTCGGATGTCTGTCATATTATTTAGTGGCGAATCCTGTTTATTTCAACGGAGAGACATTTACTTTTCTCCAGAAATAAATGCATCTCCGCATAAATATTTAATATTTCTTCTTCTGTCGGATGTCTGTCGTATTATCTGGAGTCGAATCTTGCTTATTTCAACGGAGAAGTATTTACTTTTCTCCAGAAATAAATGCATCTCCGCATAAATATTTAATTTCTTCTTCTGTCGGATGTCTGTCGCATTATGTAGAGTGGAATCTTGTTTATTTCAACGGAGAGACATTTACTTTTCACCAGAAATAAATGCATTTCCGCTTAAATATTAAATTTCTTCTTCTGTTGGATGTCTGTCGTATTATCTGGAGTCGAATCTTGTTTATTTCAACGGAGAGACATTTACTTTTCACCAGAAATAAATGCATTTCCGCTTAAATATTAAATTTCTTCTTCTGTCGGATGTCTGTCATATTATTTAGTGACGTATCTTGATTATTTCAACGGAGAGACATTTACTTTTCCTATGAAGTAAATGCATCTCCGCATAAATATTTAATTTATTCTACTGTCCAAAATCGTCTTTATATTTGGATACGAATCTTGTTTATTTCAACGGAGAGACATTCCATACTTTTCACCAGAAATAAATGCTTCTTCGCATAAATATTTAATTTCTTCTTCTGTCGGATGTCTGTCGTATTATGTAGTGACGAATCTTGTATATTTCAACGGAGAGGTATTTACTTTTCTTCAGAGATAAATGCATCTCCGCATAAATAATTAATTTCTTCTGTTCAATATCTGTCGTATTATGTAGAGTGGAATCTTGTTTATTTCAACGGAGAGACATTTACTTTTCTCCAGAAATAAATGTATCTCCGCATAAATATTTAATATTTCTTCTACTGTCGGATATCTGTCATATTATTTAGTGGCGGATCCTGTTTATTTCAACGGAGAGACATTTACCTTTCTTCAGAAATAAAAGCATCACCGCATAAATATTTAATATTTCTTCTTCTGTCAGATGTCTGTCATATTATCTGGAGTCGGATCTTGTTTATTTCAACGGACAGACATTTACTTTTCCCCAGAACTAATTGCATCTCCGCTTAAATATTAAATTTCTTCTTCTGTCGGATGTCTGTCACATTATGTAGTGACGTATCCTGAGTATTTCAACGGAGACACATTTATTCTTCCCCAGAAATAAGTGCATCGCCGCATAAAAAATTAATTTATTCTTTTGTCCAAAATCTGTCATAATATTTGGAGACTAATCTTTTATATTTCAACGGAGAGACATTTACTTTTCTCCAGAAATAAATACATCTCCGCACAAATATTTCATTTCTTCTTCTGTCGGATGTCTTTCGCATTATGTAGAGGGGAATCTTGTTTAATTCAACGGAGAGATATTTACTTTACACCAGAAATAAATGCATCTCCGCATAAATATTTAATACTTCTTCTTCTATCGGATGTCTTTCTTATAACCTGGGGTCGAATCTTGTTTATTTCAACGGAGATGTATTTAGTTTTCTCCAGAAATAAATGCATCTCCGCATAAATATTTAATATTTCTTCTTCTGTCGGATGTATGTCGTATTATCTGGAGTTGAGTCTTGTTGATTTCAACGGAGAGACTTTTACTTTTCTCCAGAAATAAATGCATCTCCGCATAAATATTTAATATTTCTTCTACTGTCGGATATCTGTCATATTATTTAGTGGCGGATCCTGTTTATTTCAACGGAGAGACATTTACCTTTCTCCAGAAATAAATATTTCTCCGCATAAATATTTAATATTTCTTCTTCTGTCAGATATCTGTCGTGTTATCTGGAGTCGAATCTTGTTTATTTCAAAGGAGAGGTATTTACTTTTCTCCAGAAATAAATGCATCTCCGCATAAATATTTAATTTCTTCTTCTGTCGGATGTCTGTCGCATTATGTAGAGTGGAATCTTGTTTATTTCAAAGGAGAGACATTTACTTTTCACCAGAAATAAATGCATTTCCGCTTAAATATTAAATTTATTCTTCTGTCGGATGTCGGACATATTATTTAGTGACGTATCTTGATTATTTCAGCGGAGAGACATTTACTTTTCCAAATAAATAAATGCATCTCCGCATAAATAATTAATTTTATTTTCTGTCCAAAATCTGTCGTAATATTTGGAGTGGAATCTTGTTTATTTCAACGGAGAGGTATTTACTTTTCTCCAGAAATAAATGCATCTCTGCAAAAATATTTAATTTTTTCATCTGTCGGATGTCTGTCGTATTATGTAGTGACGAATCTTGATTATTTCAACAGAGAGACATTTACTTTTCACCAGAAATATATGCATCTCCGCATAAATCTCTATCTCTATAAAAGAGTAAGTGTCTGTCTGACTGCCTGTCCGCGGATTTCTCCGTAATTATAACACCTAGGACTCTAAAATTTTTGTCACGTGTAGATGTTGTCACCGGACAGTATACCTCGGAGCCGGATTTTTAAATTTTAATTTATATATTTTTTAAAAATAAAAACGTGTATATGGAAATTTGGGTTCGAGGCTATTTCAAGCTCCTCCCATGAAATAGCCTCGGCAACGCCATCCGTGGCAACGAAGCAGCCAGCCAATGAGAGCAGTGTAACGACCGAAGAAATCTATGGCCTAGCCTGACTCGTGAGTTGCTGGCGTAGAGTTGTCCAGTTTTTATCCATGGTTTTGTCGCCTAGCTTCGGAGGTTGACTGCCGTGTAAGCCGTGTAATCGAATCGAAAGGACAGTTTTCGATATGCAAAGAGACTGCAAGAGATGTTAGTTGGCAGGTCAAAAAGAAGTGAACCGAGCTACGCTAAGAGAAATGCAGAGAGAGTTGAACAGACGATGGTGAGCGGCAAATGATGTGTGCGCGTGAGCAGTATATGATGGTTGTGTACGCTGGGGTTTTGATGGCAGAGTGTAATGTTTTTTAATAGTTAATCTTATTTTAACTTGTGTATCAACGATGCCTAACAAAAAGTGCTGGATGTTAATCATCACCTTGGATCACTGGAGTTCGTTAAGTCATTACAGTATGGCTCTTTCAACCCGACATCAATAGAGCTTATTTTAGTTCGGATTTTCACCACCGAGGGCGCTTTCGTATCTTTGGTTCTATGGGATGGATCATGACGGGGTATGCCTCATTCGACTCGACATCGATAACCTTAATGAATTTAGTTATTTTTGTATAGAACATATTGTGCCCCCTGGCGGTGGAAGGTGTAACTAAAGGATTTTGCAGCTAACTCGGGTTCTATGGGTCACATCACGACACGGTTTGGCTCATTCGAGACAACATCAATAGAGCTTACCTATTTTAGTTCTGAATTTCACCAGCAAGGGGTGAATTCTTATCTCTGTTTCTATGGGGTGGATCACAATGGGGTATGGTACTTTCCACTTGACATCGATAGAGCTGACTGATTTTAGTTCGGATTTTCACCTCAAGGGGTGCTTTCCTATATCTTGTTCTATAGGCTGGATCACGACGGGGTATGGCTCATTCGACTCTACTCAGATAGAGCTTTTCGATTTTCACCACCAGGGGTTCTTTTCTATCTCTGGTTTTATGGGCTGGATCATGAAGGGGTATGGCTCTTTCGACTCGACTTACGGTAATATATGGGAGTGTGTATGGCACGCCCAGTGTTTGCTGTCTAAGGTAGTGGGGCCCCCAACATTAGATTTGTTTATATATAAAAAATGTTCAACACTGATTTCAGGTACATTTAAGGTTGTTGGCACGGGCAACGCCTAGCGGGTAAGCTAGTATTTAATATTTCTTCTTCTGTCGGATGTCTGTCGTATTATCTGGAGTAAAATCTTGTTTATTAAAACGAAGATAAATTTACTTTTCACCAGAAATAAATGCTTCTCCGCATAAATATATAATATTTCTTCTTCTGTCGGATGTCTGTCATATTATTTAGTGGCGAATCCTGTTTATTTCAACGGAGAGACATTTACTTTTCTCCAGAAATAAATGCATCTCCGCATAAATATTTAATATTTCTTCTTCTGTCGGATGTCTGTCGTATTATCTGGAGTCGAATCTAGCTTATTTCAACGGAGAAGTATTTACTTTTCTCCAGAAATAAATGCATCTCCGCATAAATATTTAATTTCTTCTTCTGTCGGATGTCTGTCGCATTATGTAGAGTGGAATCTTGTTTATTTCAACGGAGAGACATTTACTTTTCACCACAAATAAATGCATTTCCGCTTAAATATTAAATTTCTTCTTCTGTCGGATGTCTGTCGTATTATCTGGAGTCGAATCTTGTTTATTTCAACGGAGAGACATTTACTTTTCCTATGAAGTAAATGCTTCTCCGCATAAATATTTAATTTATTCTACTGTCCAAAATCTGTCTTTATATTTGGATACGAATCTTGTTTATTTCAACGGAGAGACATTCCGTACTTTTCACCAGAAATAAATGCTTCTTCGCATAAATATTTAATTTCTTCTTCTGTCGGATGTCTGTCGTATTATGTAGTGACGAATCTTGTATATTTCAACGGAGAGGTATTTACTTTTCTTCAGAGATAAATGCATCTCCGCATAAATAATTAATTTCTTCTGTTCAATATCTGTCGTATTATGTAGAGTGGAATCTTGTTTATTTCAACGGAGAGACATTTACTTTTCTCCAGAAATAAATGCATCTCCGCATAAATATTTAATATTTCTTCTACTGTCGGATATCTGTCATATTATTTAGTGGCGGATCCTGTTTATTTCAACGGAGAGACATTTACCTTTCTCCAGAAATAAATATTTCTCCGCATAAATATTTAATATTTCTTCTTCTGTCAGATATCTGTCGTGTTATCTGGAGTCGAATCTTGTTTATTTCAAAGGAGAGGTATTTACTTTTCTCCAGAAATAAATGCATCTCCGCATAAATATTTAATTTCTTCTTCTGTCGGATGTCTGTCGCATTATGTAGAGTGGAATCTTGTTTATTTCAAAGGAGAGACATTTACTTTTCACCAGAAATAAATGCATTTCCGCTTAAATATTAAATTTATTCTTCTGTCGGATGTCGGACATATTATTTAGTGACGTATCTTGATTATTTCAGCGGAGAGACATTTACTTTTCCAAATAAATAAATGGATCTCCGCATAAATAATTAATTTTATTTTCTGTCCAAAATCTGTCGTAATATTTGGAGTGGAATCTTGTTTATTTCAACGGAGAGGTATTTACTTTTCTCCAGATATAAATGCATCTCTGCAAAAATATTTAATTTTTTCATCTGTCGGATGTCTGTCGTATTATGTAGTGACGAATCTTGATTATTTCAACAGAGAGACATTTACTTTTCACCAGAAATATATGCATCTCCGCATAAATCTCTATCTCTATAAAAGAGTAAGTGTCTGTCTGACTGCCTGTCCGCGGATTTCTCCGTAATTATAACACCTAGGACTCTAAAATTTTTGTCATGTGTAGATGTTGTCACCGGACAGTATACCTCGGGGCCGGATTTTTAAATTTTAATTTATATATTTTTTTAAAAATAAAAACGTGTATATGGATCTTTGGGTTCGAGGCTATTTCAAGCTCCTCCCATGAAATAGCCTCGGCAACGCCATCCGTGGCAACGAAGCAGCCAGCCAATGAGAGCAGTGTAACGACCGAAGAAATCTATGGCCTAGCCTAACTCGTGAGTTGCTGGCGTAGAGTTGTCCAGTTTTTATCCATGGTTTTGTCGCCTAGCTTCGGAGGTTGACTGCCGTGTAAGCCGTGTAATCGAATCGAAAGGACAGTTTTCGGTATGCAAAGAGACTGCAAGAGATGTTAGTTGGCAGGTCAAAAAGAAGTGAACCGAGCTACGCTAAGAGAAATGCAGAGAGAGTTGAACAGACGATGGTGAGCGGCAAATGATGTGTGCGCATGAGCAGTATATGATGGTTGTGTACGCTGGGGTTTTGATGGCAGAGTGTAATGTTTTTTAATAGTTAATCTTATTTTAACTTGTGTATCAACGATGCCTAATAAAAAGTGCTGGATGTTAATCATCACCTTGGATCACTGGAGTTCGTTAAGTCATTACAGTATGGCTCTGTCAACCTGACATCAATAAAGCTTACTGATTTTAGTTCGGATTTTCACCACCGAGGGTGCTTTCGTATCTTTGGTTCTATGGGATGGATCATGACGGGGTATGCCTCATTCGACTCGACATCGATAACCTTAATGAATTTAGTTATTTTTGTATAGAACATATTGTGCCCCCTGGCAGTGGAAGGTGTAACTAAAGGATTTTGCAGCTAACTCGGGTTCTATGGGTCACATCACGACACGGTTTGGCTCATTCGAGACAACATCAATAGAGCTTACCTATTTTAGTTCTGAATTTCACCAGCAAGGGGTGAATTCTTATCTCTGTTTCTATGGGGTGGATCACAATGGGGTATGGTACTTTCCACTTGACATCGATAGAGCTGACTGATTTTAGTTCGGATTTTCACCACAAGGGGTGCTTTCCTATATCTGGTTCTATAGGCTGGATCACGACGGGGTATGGCTCATTCGACTCTACGCAGATAGAGCTTTTCGATTTTCACCACCAGGGGTTCTTTTCTATCTCTGGTTTTATGGGCTGGATCATGAAGGGGTATGGCTCTTTCGACTCGACTTACGGTAATATATGGGAGTGTGTATGGCACAACCAGTGTTTGCTGTCTAAGGTAGTGGGGCCCCCAACATTAGATTTGTTTATATATAAAAAATGTTCAACACTGATTTCAGGTACATTTAAGGTTGTTGGCACGGGCAACGCCTGGCGGGTAAGCTAGTATTTAATATTTCTTCTTCTGTCGGATGTCTGTCGTATTATCTGGAGTAAAATCTTGTTTATTAAAACAAAGATAAATTTACTTTTCACCAGAAATAAATGCATTTCCGCTTAAATATTAAATTTCTTCTTCTGTTGGATGTCTGTCGTATTATCTGGAGTCGAATCTTGTTTATTTCAACGGAGAGACATTTACTTTTCACCAGAAATAAATGCATTTCCGCTTAAATATTAAATTTCTTCTTCTGTCGGATGTCTGTCATATTATTTAGTGACGTATCTTGATTATTTCAACGGAGAGACATTTACTTTTCCTATGAAGTAAATGCATCTCCGCATAAATATTTAATTTATTCTACTGTCCAAAATCGTCTTTATATTTGGATACGAATCTTGTTTATTTCAACGGAGAGACATTCCATACTTTTCACCAGAAATAAATGCTTCTTCGCATAAATATTTAATTTCTTCTTCTGTCGGATGTCTGTCGTATTATGTAGTGACGAATCTTGTATATTTCAACGGAGAGGTATTTACTTTTCTTCAGAGATAAATGCATCTCCGCATAAATAATTAATTTCTTCTGTTCAATATCTGTCGTATTATGTAGAGTGGAATCTTGTTTATTTCAACGGAGAGACATTTACTTTTCTCCAGAAATAAATGTATCTCCGCATAAATATTTAATATTTCTTCTACTGTCGGATATCTGTCATATTATTTAGTGGCGGATCCTGTTTATTTCAACGGAGAGACATTTACCTTTCTTCAGAAATAAAAGCATCACCGCATAAATATTTAATATTTCTTCTTCTGTCAGATGTCTGTCATATTATCTGGAGTCGGATCTTGTTTATTTCAACGGACAGACATTTACTTTTCCCCAGAACTAATTGCATCTCCGCTTAAATATTAAATTTCTTCTTCTGTCGGATGTCTGTCACATTATGTAGTGACGTATCCTGAGTATTTCAACGGAGACACATTTATTCTTCCCCAGAAATAAGTGCATCGCCGCATAAAAAATTAATTTATTCTTTTGTCCAAAATCTGTCATAATATTTGGAGACTAATCTTTTATATTTCAACGGAGAGACATTTACTTTTCTCCAGAAATAAATACATCTCCGCACAAATATTTCATTTCTTCTTCTGTCGGATGTCTTTCGCATTATGTAGAGGGGAATCTTGTTTAATTCAACGGAGAGATATTTACTTTACACCAGAAATAAATGCATCTCCGCATAAATATTTAATACTTCTTCTTCTATCGGATGTCTTTCTTATAACCTGGGGTCGAATCTTGTTTATTTCAACGGAGATGTATTTAGTTTTCTCCAGAAATAAATGCATCTCCGCATAAATATTTAATATTTCTTCTTCTGTCGGATGTATGTCGTATTATCTGGAGTTGAGTCTTGTTGATTTCAACGGAGAGACTTTTACTTTTCTCCAGAAATAAATGCATCTCCGCATAAATATTTAATATTTCTTCTACTGTCGGATATCTGTCATATTATTTAGTGGCGGATCCTGTTTATTTCAACGGAGAGACATTTACCTTTCTCCAGAAATAAATATTTCTCCGCATAAATATTTAATATTTCTTCTTCTGTCAGATATCTGTCGTGTTATCTGGAGTCGAATCTTGTTTATTTCAAAGGAGAGGTATTTACTTTTCTCCAGAAATAAATGCATCTCCGCATAAATATTTAATTTCTTCTTCTGTCGGATGTCTGTCGCATTATGTAGAGTGGAATCTTGTTTATTTCAAAGGAGAGACATTTACTTTTCACCAGAAATAAATGCATTTCCGCTTAAATATTAAATTTATTCTTCTGTCGGATGTCGGACATATTATTTAGTGACGTATCTTGATTATTTCAGCGGAGAGACATTTACTTTTCCAAATAAATAAATGCATCTCCGCATAAATAATTAATTTTATTTTCTGTCCAAAATCTGTCGTAATATTTGGAGTGGAATCTTGTTTATTTCAACGGAGAGGTATTTACTTTTCTCCAGAAATAAATGCATCTCTGCAAAAATATTTAATTTTTTCATCTGTCGGATGTCTGTCGTATTATGTAGTGACGAATCTTGATTATTTCAACAGAGAGACATTTACTTTTCACCAGAAATATATGCATCTCCGCATAAATCTCTATCTCTATAAAAGAGTAAGTGTCTGTCTGACTGCCTGTCCGCGGATTTCTCCGTAATTATAACACCTAGGACTCTAAAATTTTTGTCACGTGTAGATGTTGTCACCGGACAGTATACCTCGGAGCCGGATTTTTAAATTTTAATTTATATATTTTTTAAAAATAAAAACGTGTATATGGAAATTTGGGTTCGAGGCTATTTCAAGCTCCTCCCATGAAATAGCCTCGGCAACGCCATCCGTGGCAACGAAGCAGCCAGCCAATGAGAGCAGTGTAACGACCGAAGAAATCTATGGCCTAGCCTGACTCGTGAGTTGCTGGCGTAGAGTTGTCCAGTTTTTATCCATGGTTTTGTCGCCTAGCTTCGGAGGTTGACTGCCGTGTAAGCCGTGTAATCGAATCGAAAGGACAGTTTTCGATATGCAAAGAGACTGCAAGAGATGTTAGTTGGCAGGTCAAAAAGAAGTGAACCGAGCTACGCTAAGAGAAATGCAGAGAGAGTTGAACAGACGATGGTGAGCGGCAAATGATGTGTGCGCGTGAGCAGTATATGATGGTTGTGTACGCTGGGGTTTTGATGGCAGAGTGTAATGTTTTTTAATAGTTAATCTTATTTTAACTTGTGTATCAACGATGCCTAACAAAAAGTGCTGGATGTTAATCATCACCTTGGATCACTGGAGTTCGTTAAGTCATTACAGTATGGCTCTTTCAACCCGACATCAATAGAGCTTATTTTAGTTCGGATTTTCACCACCGAGGGCGCTTTCGTATCTTTGGTTCTATGGGATGGATCATGACGGGGTATGCCTCATTCGACTCGACATCGATAACCTTAATGAATTTAGTTATTTTTGTATAGAACATATTGTGCCCCCTGGCGGTGGAAGGTGTAACTAAAGGATTTTGCAGCTAACTCGGGTTCTATGGGTCACATCACGACACGGTTTGGCTCATTCGAGACAACATCAATAGAGCTTACCTATTTTAGTTCTGAATTTCACCAGCAAGGGGTGAATTCTTATCTCTGTTTCTATGGGGTGGATCACAATGGGGTATGGTACTTTCCACTTGACATCGATAGAGCTGACTGATTTTAGTTCGGATTTTCACCTCAAGGGGTGCTTTCCTATATCTTGTTCTATAGGCTGGATCACGACGGGGTATGGCTCATTCGACTCTACTCAGATAGAGCTTTTCGATTTTCACCACCAGGGGTTCTTTTCTATCTCTGGTTTTATGGGCTGGATCATGAAGGGGTATGGCTCTTTCGACTCGACTTACGGTAATATATGGGAGTGTGTATGGCACGCCCAGTGTTTGCTGTCTAAGGTAGTGGGGCCCCCAACATTAGATTTGTTTATATATAAAAAATGTTCAACACTGATTTCAGGTACATTTAAGGTTGTTGGCACGGGCAACGCCTAGCGGGTAAGCTAGTATTTAATATTTCTTCTTCTGTCGGATGTCTGTCGTATTATCTGGAGTAAAATCTTGTTTATTAAAACGAAGATAAATTTACTTTTCACCAGAAATAAATGCTTCTCCGCATAAATATATAATATTTCTTCTTCTGTCGGATGTCTGTCATATTATTTAGTGGCGAATCCTGTTTATTTCAACGGAGAGACATTTACTTTTCTCCAGAAATAAATGCATCTCCGCATAAATATTTAATATTTCTTCTTCTGTCGGATGTCTGTCGTATTATCTGGAGTCGAATCTAGCTTATTTCAACGGAGAAGTATTTACTTTTCTCCAGAAATAAATGCATCTCCGCATAAATATTTAATTTCTTCTTCTGTCGGATGTCTGTCGCATTATGTAGAGTGGAATCTTGTTTATTTCAACGGAGAGACATTTACTTTTCACCACAAATAAATGCATTTCCGCTTAAATATTAAATTTCTTCTTCTGTCGGATGTCTGTCGTATTATCTGGAGTCGAATCTTGTTTATTTCAACGGAGAGACATTTACTTTTCCTATGAAGTAAATGCTTCTCCGCATAAATATTTAATTTATTCTACTGTCCAAAATCTGTCTTTATATTTGGATACGAATCTTGTTTATTTCAACGGAGAGACATTCCGTACTTTTCACCAGAAATAAATGCTTCTTCGCATAAATATTTAATTTCTTCTTCTGTCGGATGTCTGTCGTATTATGTAGTGACGAATCTTGTATATTTCAACGGAGAGGTATTTACTTTTCTTCAGAGATAAATGCATCTCCGCATAAATAATTAATTTCTTCTGTTCAATATCTGTCGTATTATGTAGAGTGGAATCTTGTTTATTTCAACGGAGAGACATTTACTTTTCTCCAGAAATAAATGCATCTCCGCATAAATATTTAATATTTCTTCTACTGTCGGATATCTGTCATATTATTTAGTGGCGGATCCTGTTTATTTCAACGGAGAGACATTTACCTTTCTCCAGAAATAAATATTTCTCCGCATAAATATTTAATATTTCTTCTTCTGTCAGATATCTGTCGTGTTATCTGGAGTCGAATCTTGTTTATTTCAAAGGAGAGGTATTTACTTTTCTCCAGAAATAAATGCATCTCCGCATAAATATTTAATTTCTTCTTCTGTCGGATGTCTGTCGCATTATGTAGAGTGGAATCTTGTTTATTTCAAAGGAGAGACATTTACTTTTCACCAGAAATAAATGCATTTCCGCTTAAATATTAAATTTATTCTTCTGTCGGATGTCGGACATATTATTTAGTGACGTATCTTGATTATTTCAGCGGAGAGACATTTACTTTTCCAAATAAATAAATGGATCTCCGCATAAATAATTAATTTTATTTTCTGTCCAAAATCTGTCGTAATATTTGGAGTGGAATCTTGTTTATTTCAACGGAGAGGTATTTACTTTTCTCCAGATATAAATGCATCTCTGCAAAAATATTTAATTTTTTCATCTGTCGGATGTCTGTCGTATTATGTAGTGACGAATCTTGATTATTTCAACAGAGAGACATTTACTTTTCACCAGAAATATATGCATCTCCGCATAAATCTCTATCTCTATAAAAGAGTAAGTGTCTGTCTGACTGCCTGTCCGCGGATTTCTCCGTAATTATAACACCTAGGACTCTAAAATTTTTGTCATGTGTAGATGTTGTCACCGGACAGTATACCTCGGGGCCGGATTTTTAAATTTTAATTTATATATTTTTTTAAAAATAAAAACGTGTATATGGATCTTTGGGTTCGAGGCTATTTCAAGCTCCTCCCATGAAATAGCCTCGGCAACGCCATCCGTGGCAACGAAGCAGCCAGCCAATGAGAGCAGTGTAACGACCGAAGAAATCTATGGCCTAGCCTAACTCGTGAGTTGCTGGCGTAGAGTTGTCCAGTTTTTATCCATGGTTTTGTCGCCTAGCTTCGGAGGTTGACTGCCGTGTAAGCCGTGTAATCGAATCGAAAGGACAGTTTTCGGTATGCAAAGAGACTGCAAGAGATGTTAGTTGGCAGGTCAAAAAGAAGTGAACCGAGCTACGCTAAGAGAAATGCAGAGAGAGTTGAACAGACGATGGTGAGCGGCAAATGATGTGTGCGCATGAGCAGTATATGATGGTTGTGTACGCTGGGGTTTTGATGGCAGAGTGTAATGTTTTTTAATAGTTAATCTTATTTTAACTTGTGTATCAACGATGCCTAATAAAAAGTGCTGGATGTTAATCATCACCTTGGATCACTGGAGTTCGTTAAGTCATTACAGTATGGCTCTGTCAACCTGACATCAATAAAGCTTACTGATTTTAGTTCGGATTTTCACCACCGAGGGTGCTTTCGTATCTTTGGTTCTATGGGATGGATCATGACGGGGTATGCCTCATTCGACTCGACATCGATAACCTTAATGAATTTAGTTATTTTTGTATAGAACATATTGTGCCCCCTGGCAGTGGAAGGTGTAACTAAAGGATTTTGCAGCTAACTCGGGTTCTATGGGTCACATCACGACACGGTTTGGCTCATTCGAGACAACATCAATAGAGCTTACCTATTTTAGTTCTGAATTTCACCAGCAAGGGGTGAATTCTTATCTCTGTTTCTATGGGGTGGATCACAATGGGGTATGGTACTTTCCACTTGACATCGATAGAGCTGACTGATTTTAGTTCGGATTTTCACCACAAGGGGTGCTTTCCTATATCTGGTTCTATAGGCTGGATCACGACGGGGTATGGCTCATTCGACTCTACGCAGATAGAGCTTTTCGATTTTCACCACCAGGGGTTCTTTTCTATCTCTGGTTTTATGGGCTGGATCATGAAGGGGTATGGCTCTTTCGACTCGACTTACGGTAATATATGGGAGTGTGTATGGCACAACCAGTGTTTGCTGTCTAAGGTAGTGGGGCCCCCAACATTAGATTTGTTTATATATAAAAAATGTTCAACACTGATTTCAGGTACATTTAAGGTTGTTGGCACGGGCAACGCCTGGCGGGTAAGCTAGTATTTAATATTTCTTCTTCTGTCGGATGTCTGTCGTATTATCTGGAGTAAAATCTTGTTTATTAAAACAAAGATAAATTTACTTTTCACCAGAAATAAATGCTTCTCCGCATAAATATTTAATTTCTTCTTCTGTCGGATGTCTGTCGCATTATGTAGAGTGGAATCTTGTTTATTTCAACGGAGAGACATTTACTTTTCACCAGAAATAAATGCATTTCCGCTTAAATATTAAATTTCTTCTTCTGTCGGATGTCTGTCATATTATTTAGTGACGTATCTTGATTATTTCAACGGAGAGACATTTACTTTTCCTATGAAGTAAATGCATCTCCGCATAAATATTTAATTTATTCTACTGTCCAAAATCTGTCTTAATATTTGGATACGAATCTTGTTTATTTCAACGGAGAGACATTCCGTACTTTTCACCAGAAATAAATGCTTCTTCGCATAAATATTTAATTTCTTCTTCTGTCGGATGTCTGTCGTATTATGTAGTGACGAATCTTGTTTATTTCAACGGAGAGGTACTTACTTTTCTTCAGAAATAAATGCATCTCCGCATAAATAATTAATTTCTTCTGTTCAAAATCTGTCGTATTATGTAGAGTGGAATCTTGTTTATTTCAACGGAGAGACATTTACTTTTCTCCAGAAATAAATGCATCTCCGCATAAATATTTAATATTTCTTCTACTGTCGGATATCTGTCATATTATTTAGTGGCGGATCCTGTTTATTTCAACGGAGAGACATTTACCTTTCTTCAGAAATAAATGCATCACCGCATAAATATTTAATATTTCTTCTTCTGTCAGATGTCTGTCATATTATCTGGAGTCGGATTTTGTTTATTTCAACGGACAGACATTTACTTTTCCCCAGAAATAATTGCATCTCCGCTTAAATATTAAATTTCTTCTTTTGTCGGATGTCTGTCACATTATGTAGTGACGTATCCTGAGTATTTCAACGGAGACACATTTATTTTTCCCCAGAAATAAATGCATCGCCGCATAAAAAATTATATTATTCTTTTGTCCAAAATCTGTCGTAATATTTGGAGACTAATCTTTTATATTTCAACGGAGATGTATTTACTTTTCTCCAGAAATAAATGCATCTCCGCATAAATATTTAATTTCTTCTTCTGTCGGATGTTTGTCGCATTATTTAGAGTGGAATCTAGTTTATTTCAACGGAGAGACATTTATTTTACATCAGAAATAAATGTATCTCCGCATAAATATTTAATATTTCTTCTACTGTCGGATATCTGTCATATTATTTAGTGGCGGATCCTGTTTATTTCAACGGAGAGACATTTACCTTTCTCCAGGAATAAATATTTCTCCGCATAAATATTTAATATTTCTTCTTCTGTCAGATATCTGTCGTGTTATCTGGAGTCGAATCTTGTTTATTTCAACGCAGAGGTATTTACTTTTCTCCAGAAATAAATGCATCTCCGCATAAATATTTAATTTCTTCTTCTGTCGGATGTCTGTCGGATGTCTGTCGCATTATGTAGAGTGGAATCTTGTTTATTTCAAAGGAGAGACATTTACTTTTCACCAGAAATAAATGCATTTCCGCTTAAATATTAAATTTATTCTTCTGTCGGATGTCGGACATATTATTTAGTGACGTATCTTGATTATTTCAACGGAGAGACATTTACTTTTCCTATGAAATAAATGCATCTCCGCATAAATATTTAATTTATTTTACTGTCCAAAATCTGTCTTAATATTTGGATACGAATCTTGTTTATTTCAACGGAGAGACATTCCGTACTTTTCACCAGAAATAAATGCTTCTTCGCATAAATATTTAATTTCTTCTTCTGTCGGATGTCTGTCGTATTATGTAATTACGAATCTTGTTTATTTCAACGGAGCGGTATTTACTTTTCTTCAGAAATAAATGCATCTCCGCATAAATAATTAATTTCTTCTGTTCAAAATCTGTCGTATTATGTAGAGTGGAATCTTGTTTATTTCAACGGAAATACATTTACTTTTCTCCAGAAATAAATGCATCTCCGCATAAATATTATATTTCCTCTTCTGTCGGATGTCTGTCGCATTATGTAGTGAGGAATCTTGATTATTCCAACGGAGAGACATTTACTTTTCCCCAGAAATAAATGCATATTCGCATAAATATTAAATTTATTCTTCTGTCGAATGTCTGTCGTATTATGTAGTGACGAATCTTGTTTATTTCATCGGGGAGGTATTTAATTTTCTTCAGAAATAAGTGCATCTCCGCATAAATAATTAATTTCTTCTTCTCACCAAAATCTGTCGTATTATGTAGAGTGGAATCTTGTTGATTTAAACGTAGAGACATTTACTTTTCTCCAGAAATAAATGCATCTCCGCATAAATATTAAATTTATTCTTCTGGCGGATGTCTGTCGTATTATGTAGTGACGAATCTTGTTTTTTTCAACGGAGAGGTATTTACTTTTCATCAGAAATAAATGCATCTCTGCATAAATATTTAATATTTCTTCGTCTGTCGTCTGTCTGTCGTATTATCTTGAGTCGAATCTTGTTTATTTCAACGGAGAGGTATTTACTTTTCTCAGAAATAAATGAATCTCCGCATAAATATTTAATTTCTTCTTCTGTCGGATGTCTGTCGCATTATGTAGTGGCATCTTGTTGATTTCAACGGAGAGATATTTACTTTTCACCAGAAATAAATAAATCTCCGCATAAATATTTAATATTTCTTTTTCGGCCGGATGTCTCTCGTATTATCTGAAGTCGAATCTTGTTGATTTCAACGGAGACACATTTACTTTTCTCAAGAAATTCATGCGATTCTATTTAGTAGCGATAAATATTTAATTTCTTCTTCTGTCCGATGTCTGTCTCATTATGTAAAGTGGAATCTTGTTTATTTCAACGGACAGACATTTTCTTTTCACCAGAAATAAATGCATCTCCACATAATTATTAAATGTCTTCTTCGGTCGGACGTCTGTCATATTATGTAGTGACGTATCTTGATTATTTCAACGAAGAGATATTTATTTTTCCCCAGAAATAAATTCATCGCCGCATAAATAATTTATTTATTCTTCTGTTCAAAATCTGTCGTAATGTTTGGAGACGAATTTTTTGTATTTCAACACTGAGACATTTACTTTTCTCCAGAAATAAATGCATCACCGAATAAATATTAAATTTATTCTTCTGTCGAATGTCTGTCGTATTATGTAGTGACGAATCTTGTTTATTTCAACGGAGAGGTATTTACTTTTCTCCAGAAATAAATGCATCTCCGCATAAATATTTAATTTCTTCTTCTGTTGGATGTCTGTCGTATTACGTAGTGACGAATCTTGATTATTTCAACGGAGAGACATTTACTTTTCCCCAGAAATAAATGCATCACCGAATAAATATTAAATTTATTCTTCTGTCGAATGTCTGTCGTATTATGTAGTGACGAATCTTGTTCATTTCAACGGAGAGGTACTTACTTTTCTCCAGAAATAAATGCATCTCCGCATAAATATTTAATTTCTTCTTCTGTCGGATGTCTGTCGCATTAGGTAGAGTGGAATCTTGTTTATATCAATGGAGAGACATTTACATTTCTCCAGAAATAAATGCATCTCCACATAAATATTTAATTTCTCCTTCTATCGGATGTCTGTCGCATTAGGTAGAGTGGAATCTTGTTTATATCAATGGAGAGACATTTACATTTCTCCAGAAATAAATGCATCTCCGCAGAAATATTTCATTTCTTCTTCTGTCGGGTGTCTGTCGTATTATGTAGTGAAGAATCTTGTTTAATTCAACGGAGAGATATTTATTTTTCTCCAGAAATAAATGCATCTCCTCATAAATATTTAATTTCATCTTTTGTCGGATGTCTGTCGTATTATGTGACGAATCTCGTTTATTTCAACCAAGAGACATTTACTTTTCCCCAGAAATAAATGCATCTCCGAATAAATATTTAATTTCATCTTCTGTTGGATGTCTGTCGTATTATGTGACGAATCTCGTTTATTTCAACCAAGAGACATTTACTTTTCCCCAGAAATAAATGCATCACCGCATAAATATTTAATATTTCTTCTTCTGTCGGATGTATGTCGCATTATCTGGAGTTGAATCTTGTTGATTTCAACGGAGATACATTTACTTTTCTCCAGAAATAAATGCATCTCCGCATAAATATTTAATATGTCTTCTACTGTCGGATATCTGTCATATTATTTAGTGGCGGATCCTGTTTATTTCAACGGACAGACATTTACCTTTCTAGAAATAAATATTTCTCCGCATAAATATTTAATTTCTTCTTCTGTCGGATGTCTGTCGCATTATGTATAGTGGAATCTTGTTTATTTCAACCGAGAGACATTTACTTTTCACCAGAAATAAATGCATTTCCGCTTAAATATTAAATTTATTCTTCTGTCGGATGTCGGACATATTATTTAGTGACGTATCTTGATTATTTCAACGGATAGACATTTACTTTTCCAAAGAAATAAATGCATCTCCGCATAAATATATAATATTTCTTCTTCCGTCGGATGTCTGTCGTATTATTTGAAGTCGAATCTTGCTGATTTCAACGGAGAGACATTTACTTTTCTCCAGAAATAAATGTATCACCGCATAAATATTTAATATTTCTTCTTCTGTCGGATGTCTCTCATATTATTTAGTGGCGAATCCTGTTTATTTCAACGGAGAGACATTTACTTTTCTACAGAAATAAATGCATCTCCGCATAAATATTTAATATTTCTTCTTCTGTCGGATGTCTGTCGTATTATCTGGAGTCGAATCTTGCTTATTTCAACGGAGAAGTATTTACTTTTCTCCAGAAATAAATGCATCTACGCATAAATATTTAATTTCTTCTTCTGTTGGATGCTGTCGTATTACGTAGTGACCAATCTTGATTATTGCAACGGAGAGACATTTACTTTTCCCCAGAAAAAAGTGCATCTCCGAATAAATATTAAATTTATTCTTCTGTCGGATGTCTGTCGTATTATGTAGTGACGAATCTTGTTCATTTCAACGGAGAGGTATTTACTTTTCTCCAGAAATAAATGCATCTCCGCATAAATATTTATTCTTCTGTCCAAAATCTGTGTAATATTTGGAGTGGAATCTTGTTTATTTCAACGGAGAGGTATTTACTTTTCTTCAGAAATAAATGCATTTCCGCATAAATATATAATATTTCTTCTTCTGTCGGATGTCTGTCGCATTATGTAGAGTGGAATCTTGTTTATTTCAAAGGAGAGACATTTACTTTTCACCAGAAATAAATGCATTTCCGCATAAATATATAATATTTCTTCTTCCGTCGGATGTCTGTCGTATTATTTGAAGTCGAATCTTGTTGATTTCAAAGGAGAGACATTTACTTTTCTCCAGAAATAAATGCATCACCGCATAAATATTTAATATTTCTTCTTCTGTCGGATGTCTGTCATATTATTTAGTGGCGAATCCTGTTTATTTCAACGCAGAGACATTTACTTTTCTACAGAAATAAATGCATATTCGCATAAATATTAAATTTATTCTTCTGTCGAATGTCTGTCGTATTATGTAGTGACGAATCTTGTTTATTTCATCGGGGAGGTATTTAATTTTCTTCAGAAATAAGTGCATCTCCGCATAAATAATTAATTTCTTCTTCTCTCCAAAATCTGTCGTATTATGTAGAGTGGAATCTTGTTGATTTAAACGTAGAGACATGTACTTTTCTCCAGAAATAAATGCATCTCCGCATAAATATTAAATTTATTCTTCTGGCGGATGTCTGTCGTATTATGTAGTGACGAATCTTGTTTTTTTCAACGGAGAGGTATTTACTTTTCATCAGAAATAAATGCATCTCTGCATAAATATTTAATATTTCTTCGTCTGTCGTATGTCTGTCGTATTATCTTGAGTCGAATCTTGTTTATTTCAACGGAGAGGTATTTACTTTTCTCAGAAATAAATGAATCTCCGCATAAATATTTAATTTCTTCTTCTGTCGGATGTCTGTCGCATTATGTAGAGTGGCATCTTGTTGATTTCAACGGAGAGATATTTACTTTTCACCAGAAATAAATAAATCTCCGCATAAATATTTAATATTTCTTTTTCGGCCGGATGTCTCTCGTATTATCTGAAGTCGAATCTTGTAGATTTCAACGGAGACACATTTACTTTTCTCAAGAAATTCATGCGATTTTATTTAGTAGCGATAAATATTTAATTTCTTCTTCTGTCCGATGTCTGTCTCATTATGTAAAGTGGAATCTTGTTTATTTCAACGGACAGACATTTTCTTTTCACCAGAAATAAATGCATCTCCACATAATTATTAAATGTCTTCTTCGGTCGGACGTCTGTCATATTATGTAGTGACGTATCTTGATTATTTCAACGAAGAGACATTTATTTTTCCCCAGAAATAAATTCATCGCCGCATAAATAATTTATTTATTCTTCTGTTCAAAATCTGTCGTAATGTTTGGAGACGAATTTTTTGTATTTCAACACTGAGACATTTACTTTTCTCCAGAAATAAATGCATCACCGAATAAATATTAAATTTATTCTTCTGTCGGATGTCTGTCGTATTATGTAGTGACGAATCTTGTTTATTTCAACGGAGAGGTATTTACTTTTCTCCAGAAATAAATGCATCTCCGCATAAATATTTAATTTCTTCTTCTGTTGGATGTCTGTCGTATTACGTAGTGACGAATCTTGATTATTTCAACGGAGAGACATTTACTTTTCCCCAGAAATAAATGCATTTCCGCTTAAATATTAAATTTATTCTTCTGTCGGATGTCGGACATATTATTTAGTGACGTATCTTGATTATTTCAACGGAGAGACATTTACTTTTCCTATGAAATAAATGCATCTCCGCATAAATATTTAATTTATTTTACTGTCCAAAATCTGTCTTAATATTTGGATACGAATCTTGTTTATTTCAACGGAGAGACATTCCGTACTTTTCACCAGAAATAAATGCTTCTTCGCATAAATATTTAATTTCTTCTTCTGTCGGATGTCTGTCGTATTATGTAGTGACGAATCTTGTTTATTTCAACGGAGCGGTATTTACTTTTCTTCAGAAATAAATGCATCTCCGCATAAATAATTAATTTCTTCTGTTCAAAATCTGTCGTATTATGTAGAGTGGAATCTTGTTTATTTCAACGGAAATACATTTACTTTTCTCCAGAAATAAATGCATCTCCGCATAAATATAATATTTCCTCTTCTGTCGGATGTCTGTCGCATTATGTAGTGAGGAATCTTGATTATTCCAACGGAGAGACATTTACTTTTCCCCAGAAATAAATGCATATTCGCATAAATATTAAATTTATTCTTCTGTCGAATGTCTGTCGTATTATGTAGTGACGAATCTTGTTTATTTCATCGGGGAGGTATTTAATTTTCTTCAGAAATAAGTGCATCTCCGCATAAATAATTAATTTCTTCTTCTCACCAAAATCTGTCGTATTATGTAGAGTGGAATCTTGTTGATTTAAACGTAGAGACATTTACTTTTCTCCAGAAATAAATGCATCTCCGCATAAATATTAAATTTATTCTTCTGGCGGATGTCTGTCGTATTATGTAGTGACGAATCTTGTTTTTTTCAACGGAGAGGTATTTACTTTTCATCAGAAATAAATGCATCTCTGCATAAATATTTAATATTTCTTCGTCTGTCGTCTGTCTGTCGTATTATCTTGAGTCGAATCTTGTTTATTTCAACGGAGAGGTATTTACTTTTCTCAGAAATAAATGAATCTCCGCATAAATATTTAATTTCTTCTTCTGTCGGATGTCTGTCGCATTATGTAGTGGCATCTTGTTGATTTCAACGGAGAGATATTTACTTTTCACCAGAAATAAATAAATCTCCGCATAAATATTTAATATTTCTTTTTCGGCCGGATGTCTCTCGTATTATCTGAAGTCGAATCTTGTTGATTTCAACGGAGACACATTTACTTTTCTCAAGAAATTCATGCGATTCTATTTAGTAGCGATAAATATTTAATTTCTTCTTCTGTCCGATGTCTGTCTCATTATGTAAAGTGGAATCTTTTTTATTTCAACGGACAGACATTTTCTTTTCACCAGAAATAAATGCATCTCCACATAATTATTAAATGTCTTCTTCGGTCGGACGTCTGTCATATTATGTAGTGACGTATCTTGATTATTTCAACGAAGAGATATTTATTTTTCCCCAGAAATAAATTCATCGCCGCATAAATAATTTATTTATTCTTCTGTTCAAAATCTGTCGTAATGTTTGGAGACGAATTTTTTGTATTTCAACACTGAGACATTTACTTTTCTCCAGAAATAAATGCATCACCGAATAAATATTAAATTTATTCTTCTGTCGAATGTCTGTCGTATTATGTAGTGACGAATCTTGTTTATTTCAACGGAGAGGTATTTACTTTTCTCCAGAAATAAATGCATCTCCGCATAAATATTTAATTTCTTCTTCTGTTGGATGTCTGTCGTATTACGTAGTGACGAATCTTGATTATTTCAACGGAGAGACATTTACTTTTCCCCAGAAATAAATGCATCACCGAATAAATATTAAATTTATTCTTCTGTCGAATGTCTGTCGTATTATGTAGTGACGAATCTTGTTCATTTCAACGGAGAGGTACTTACTTTTCTCCAGAAATAAATGCATCTCCGCATAAATATTTAATTTCTTCTTCTGTCGGATGTCTGTCGCATTAGGTAGAGTGGAATCTTGTTTATATCAATGGAGAGACATTTACATTTCTCCAGAAATAAATGCATCTCCACATAAATATTTAATTTCTCCTTCTATCGGATGTCTGTCGCATTAGGTAGAGTGGAATCTTGTTTATATCAATGGAGAGACATTTACATTTCTCCAGAAATAAATGCATCTCCGCAGAAATATTTCATTTCTTCTTCTGTCGGGTGTCTGTCGTATTATGTAGTGAAGAATCTTGTTTAATTCAACGGAGAGATATTTATTTTTCTCCAGAAATAAATGCATCTCCTCATAAATATTTAATTTCATCTTTTGTCGGATGTCTGTCGTATTATGTGACGAATCTCGTTTATTTCAACCAAGAGACATTTACTTTTCCCCAGAAATAAATGCATCACCGCATAAATATTTAATATTTCTTCTTCTGTCGGATGTATGTCGCATTATCTGGAGTTGAATCTTGTTGATTTCAACGGAGATACATTTACTTTTCTCCAGAAATAAATGCATCTCCGCATAAATATTTAATATGTCTTCTACTGTCGGATATCTGTCATATTATTTAGTGGCGGATCCTGTTTATTTCAACGGACAGACATTTACCTTTCTAGAAATAAATATTTCTCCGCATAAATATTTAATTTCTTCTTCTGTCGGATGTCTGTCGCATTATGTATAGTGGAATCTTGTTTATTTCAACCGAGAGACATTTACTTTTCACCAGAAATAAATGCATTTCCGCTTAAATATTAAATTTATTCTTCTGTCGGATGTCGGACATATTATTTAGTGACGTATCTTGATTATTTCAACGGATAGACATTTACTTTTCCAAAGAAATAAATGCATCTCCGCATAAATATATAATATTTCTTCTTCCGTCGGATGTCTGTCGTATTATTTGAAGTCGAATCTTGCTGATTTCAACGGAGAGACATTTACTTTTCTCCAGAAATAAATGTATCACCGCATAAATATTTAATATTTCTTCTTCTGTCGGATGTCTCTCATATTATTTAGTGGCGAATCCTGTTTATTTCAACGGAGAGACATTTACTTTTCTACAGAAATAAATGCATCTCCGCATAAATATTTAATATTTCTTCTTCTGTCGGATGTCTGTCGTATTATCTGGAGTCGAATCTTGCTTATTTCAACGGAGAAGTATTTACTTTTCTCCAGAAATAAATGCATCTACGCATAAATATTTAATTTCTTCTTCTGTTGGATGCTGTCGTATTACGTAGTGACCAATCTTGATTATTGCAACGGAGAGACATTTACTTTTCCCCAGAAAAAAGTGCATCTCCGAATAAATATTAAATTTATTCTTCTGTCGGATGTCTGTCGTATTATGTAGTGACGAATCTTGTTCATTTCAACGGAGAGGTATTTACTTTTCTCCAGAAATAAATGCATCTCCGCATAAATATTTATTCTTCTGTCCAAAATCTGTGTAATATTTGGAGTGGAATCTTGTTTATTTCAACGGAGAGGTATTTACTTTTCTTCAGAAATAAATGCATTTCCGCATAAATATATAATATTTCTTCTTCTGTCGGATGTCTGTCGCATTATGTAGAGTGGAATCTTGTTTATTTCAAAGGAGAGACATTTACTTTTCACCAGAAATAAATGCATTTCCGCATAAATATATAATATTTCTTCTTCCGTCGGATGTCTGTCGTATTATTTGAAGTCGAATCTTGTTGATTTCAAAGGAGAGACATTTACTTTTCTCCAGAAATAAATGCATCACCGCATAAATATTTAATATTTCTTCTTCTGTCGGATGTCTGTCATATTATTTAGTGGCGAATCCTGTTTATTTCAACGCATAGACATTTACTTTTCTACAGAAATAAATGCATATTCGCATAAATATTAAATTTATTCTTCTGTCGAATGTCTGTCGTATTATGTAGTGACGAATCTTGTTTATTTCATCGGGGAGGTATTTAATTTTCTTCAGAAATAAGTGCATCTCCGCATAAATAATTAATTTCTTCTTCTCTCCAAAATCTGTCGTATTATGTAGAGTGGAATCTTGTTGATTTAAACGTAGAGACATGTACTTTTCTCCAGAAATAAATGCATCTCCGCATAAATATTAAATTTATTCTTCTGGCGGATGTCTGTCGTATTATGTAGTGACGAATCTTGTTTTTTTCAACGGAGAGGTATTTACTTTTCATCAGAAATAAATGCATCTCTGCATAAATATTTAATATTTCTTCGTCTGTCGTATGTCTGTCGTATTATCTTGAGTCGAATCTTGTTTATTTCAACGGAGAGGTATTTACTTTTCTCAGAAATAAATGAATCTCCGCATAAATATTTAATTTCTTCTTCTGTCGGATGTCTGTCGCATTATGTAGAGTGGCATCTTGTTGATTTCAACGGAGAGATATTTACTTTTCACCAGAAATAAATAAATCTCCGCATAAATATTTAATATTTCTTTTTCGGCCGGATGTCTCTCGTATTATCTGAAGTCGAATCTTGTAGATTTCAACGGAGACACATTTACTTTTCTCAAGAAATTCATGCGATTTTATTTAGTAGCGATAAATATTTAATTTCTTCTTCTGTCCGATGTCTGTCTCATTATGTAAAGTGGAATCTTGTTTATTTCAACGGACAGACATTTTCTTTTCACCAGAAATAAATGCATCTCCACATAATTATTAAATGTCTTCTTCGGTCGGACGTCTGTCATATTATGTAGTGACGTATCTTGATTATTTCAACGAAGAGACATTTATTTTTCCCCAGAAATAAATTCATCGCCGCATAAATAATTTATTTATTCTTCTGTTCAAAATCTGTCGTAATGTTTGGAGACGAATTTTTTGTATTTCAACACTGAGACATTTACTTTTCTCCAGAAATAAATGCATCACCGAATAAATATTAAATTTATTCTTCTGTCGGATGTCTGTCGTATTATGTAGTGACGAATCTTGTTTATTTCAACGGAGAGGTATTTACTTTTCTCCAGAAATAAATGCATCTCCGCATAAATATTTAATTTCTTCTTCTGTTGGATGTCTGTCGTATTACGTAGTGACGAATCTTGATTATTTCAACGGAGAGACATTTACTTTTCCCCAGAAATAAATGCATTTCCGCTTAAATATTAAATTTATTCTTCTGTCGGATGTCGGACATATTATTTAGTGACGTATCTTGATTATTTCAACGGAGAGACATTTACTTTTCCTATGAAATAAATGCATCTCCGCATAAATATTTAATTTATTTTACTGTCCAAAATCTGTCTTAATATTTGGATACGAATCTTGTTTATTTCAACGGAGAGACATTCCGTACTTTTCACCAGAAATAAATGCTTCTTCGCATAAATATTTAATTTCTTCTTCTGTCGGATGTCTGTCGTATTATGTAGTGACGAATCTTGTTTATTTCAACGGAGCGGTATTTACTTTTCTTCAGAAATAAATGCATCTCCGCATAAATAATTAATTTCTTCTGTTCAAAATCTGTCGTATTATGTAGAGTGGAATCTTGTTTATTTCAACGGAAATACATTTACTTTTCTCCAGAAATAAATGCATCTCCGCATAAATATTATATTTCCTCTTCTGTCGGATGTCTGTCGCATTATGTAGTGAGGAATCTTGATTATTCCAACGGAGAGACATTTACTTTTCCCCAGAAATAAATGCATATTCGCATAAATATTAAATTTATTCTTCTGTCGAATGTCTGTCGTATTATGTAGTGACGAATCTTGTTTATTTCATCGGGGAGGTATTTAATTTTCTTCAGAAATAAGTGCATCTCCGCATAAATAATTAATTTCTTCTTCTCACCAAAATCTGTCGTATTATGTAGAGTGGAATCTTGTTGATTTAAACGTAGAGACATTTACTTTTCTCCAGAAATAAATGCATCTCCGCATAAATATTAAATTTATTCTTCTGGCGGATGTCTGTCGTATTATGTAGTGACGAATCTTGTTTTTTTCAACGGAGAGGTATTTACTTTTCATCAGAAATAAATGCATCTCTGCATAAATATTTAATATTTCTTCGTCTGTCGTCTGTCTGTCGTATTATCTTGAGTCGAATCTTGTTTATTTCAACGGAGAGGTATTTACTTTTCTCAGAAATAAATGAATCTCCGCATAAATATTTAATTTCTTCTTCTGTCGGATGTCTGTCGCATTATGTAGTGGCATCTTGTTGATTTCAACGGAGAGATATTTACTTTTCACCAGAAATAAATAAATCTCCGCATAAATATTTAATATTTCTTTTTCGGCCGGATGTCTCTCGTATTATCTGAAGTCGAATCTTGTTGATTTCAACGGAGACACATTTACTTTTCTCAAGAAATTCATGCGATTCTATTTAGTAGCGATAAATATTTAATTTCTTCTTCTGTCCGATGTCTGTCTCATTATGTAAAGTGGAATCTTGTTTATTTCAACGGACAGACATTTTCTTTTCACCAGAAATAAATGCATCTCCACATAATTATTAAATGTCTTCTTCGGTCGGACGTCTGTCATATTATGTAGTGACGTATCTTGATTATTTCAACGAAGAGATATTTATTTTTCCCCAGAAATAAATTCATCGCCGCATAAATAATTTATTTATTCTTCTGTTCAAAATCTGTCGTAATGTTTGGAGACGAATTTTTTGTATTTCAACACTGAGACATTTACTTTTCTCCAGAAATAAATGCATCACCGAATAAATATTAAATTTATTCTTCTGTCGAATGTCTGTCGTATTATGTAGTGACGAATCTTGTTTATTTCAACGGAGAGGTATTTACTTTTCTCCAGAAATAAATGCATCTCCGCATAAATATTTAATTTCTTCTTCTGTTGGATGTCTGTCGTATTACGTAGTGACGAATCTTGATTATTTCAACGGAGAGACATTTACTTTTCCCCAGAAATAAATGCATCACCGAATAAATATTAAATTTATTCTTCTGTCGAATGTCTGTCGTATTATGTAGTGACGAATCTTGTTCATTTCAACGGAGAGGTACTTACTTTTCTCCAGAAATAAATGCATCTCCGCATAAATATTTAATTTCTTCTTCTGTCGGATGTCTGTCGCATTAGGTAGAGTGGAATCTTGTTTATATCAATGGAGAGACATTTACATTTCTCCAGAAATAAATGCATCTCCACATAAATATTTAATTTCTCCTTCTATCGGATGTCTGTCGCATTAGGTAGAGTGGAATCTTGTTTATATCAATGGAGAGACATTTACATTTCTCCAGAAATAAATGCATCTCCGCAGAAATATTTCATTTCTTCTTCTGTCGGGTGTCTGTCGTATTATGTAGTGAAGAATCTTGTTTAATTCAACGGAGAGATATTTATTTTTCTCCAGAAATAAATGCATCTCCTCATAAATATTTAATTTCATCTTTTGTCGGATGTCTGTCGTATTATGTGACGAATCTCGTTTATTTCAACCAAGAGACATTTACTTTTCCCCAGAAATAAATGCATCTCCGAATAAATATTTAATTTCATCTTCTGTTGGATGTCTGTCGTATTATGTGACGAATCTCGTTTATTTCAACCAAGAGACATTTACTTTTCCCCAGAAATAAATGCATCACCGCATAAATATTTAATATTTCTTCTTCTGTCGGATGTATGTCGCATTATCTGGAGTTGAATCTTGTTGATTTCAACGGAGATACATTTACTTTTCTCCAGAAATAAATGCATCTCCGCATAAATATTTAATATGTCTTCTACTGTCGGATATCTGTCATATTATTTAGTGGCGGATCCTGTTTATTTCAACGGACAGACATTTACCTTTCTAGAAATAAATATTTCTCCGCATAAATATTTAATTTCTTCTTCTGTCGGATGTCTGTCGCATTATGTATAGTGGAATCTTGTTTATTTCAACCGAGAGACATTTACTTTTCACCAGAAATAAATGCATTTCCGCTTAAATATTAAATTTATTCTTCTGTCGGATGTCGGACATATTATTTAGTGACGTATCTTGATTATTTCAACGGATAGACATTTACTTTTCCAAAGAAATAAATGCATCTCCGCATAAATATATAATATTTCTTCTTCCGTCGGATGTCTGTCGTATTATTTGAAGTCGAATCTTGCTGATTTCAACGGAGAGACATTTACTTTTCTCCAGAAATAAATGTATCACCGCATAAATATTTAATATTTCTTCTTCTGTCGGATGTCTCTCATATTATTTAGTGGCGAATCCTGTTTATTTCAACGGAGAGACATTTACTTTTCTACAGAAATAAATGCATCTCCGCATAAATATTTAATATTTCTTCTTCTGTCGGATGTCTGTCGTATTATCTGGAGTCGAATCTTGCTTATTTCAACGGAGAAGTATTTACTTTTCTCCAGAAATAAATGCATCTACGCATAAATATTTAATTTCTTCTTCTGTTGGATGCTGTCGTATTACGTAGTGACCAATCTTGATTATTGCAACGGAGAGACATTTACTTTTCCCCAGAAAAAAGTGCATCTCCGAATAAATATTAAATTTATTCTTCTGTCGGATGTCTGTCGTATTATGTAGTGACGAATCTTGTTCATTTCAACGGAGAGGTATTTACTTTTCTCCAGAAATAAATGCATCTCCGCATAAATATTTATTCTTCTGTCCAAAATCTGTGTAATATTTGGAGTGGAATCTTGTTTATTTCAACGGAGAGGTATTTACTTTTCTTCAGAAATAAATGCATTTCCGCATAAATATATAATATTTCTTCTTCTGTCGGATGTCTGTCGCATTATGTAGAGTGGAATCTTGTTTATTTCAAAGGAGAGACATTTACTTTTCACCAGAAATAAATGCATTTCCGCATAAATATATAATATTTCTTCTTCCGTCGGATGTCTGTCGTATTATTTGAAGTCAAGAATCAACAAGATTCTTGTTGATTTCAAAGGAGAGACATTTACTTTTCTCCAGAAATAAATGCATCACCGCATAAATATTTAATATTTCTTCTTCTGTCGGATGTCTGTCATATTATTTAGTGGCGAATCCTGTTTATTTCAACGCAGAGACATTTACTTTTCTACAGAAATAAATGCATATTCGCATAAATATTAAATTTATTCTTCTGTCGAATGTCTGTCGTATTATGTAGTGACGAATCTTGTTTATTTCATCGGGGAGGTATTTAATTTTCTTCAGAAATAAGTGCATCTCCGCATAAATAATTAATTTCTTCTTCTCTCCAAAATCTGTCGTATTATGTAGAGTGGAATCTTGTTGATTTAAACGTAGAGACATGTACTTTTCTCCAGAAATAAATGCATCTCCGCATAAATATTAAATTTATTCTTCTGGCGGATGTCTGTCGTATTATGTAGTGACGAATCTTGTTTTTTTCAACGGAGAGGTATTTACTTTTCATCAGAAATAAATGCATCTCTGCATAAATATTTAATATTTCTTCGTCTGTCGTATGTCTGTCGTATTATCTTGAGTCGAATCTTGTTTATTTCAACGGAGAGGTATTTACTTTTCTCAGAAATAAATGAATCTCCGCATAAATATTTAATTTCTTCTTCTGTCGGATGTCTGTCGCATTATGTAGAGTGGCATCTTGTTGATTTCAACGGAGAGATATTTACTTTTCACCAGAAATAAATAAATCTCCGCATAAATATTTAATATTTCTTTTTCGGCCGGATGTCTCTCGTATTATCTGAAGTCGAATCTTGTAGATTTCAACGGAGACACATTTACTTTTCTCAAGAAATTCATGCGATTTTATTTAGTAGCGATAAATATTTAATTTCTTCTTCTGTCCGATGTCTGTCTCATTATGTAAAGTGGAATCTTGTTTATTTAAAGGAACAGACATTTTCTTTTCACCAGAAATAAATGCATCTCCACATAATTATTAAATGTCTTCTTCGGTCGGACGTCTGTCATATTATGTAGTGACGTATCTTGATTATTTCAACGAAGAGACATTTATTTTTCCCCAGAAATAAATTCATCGCCGCATAAATAATTTATTTATTCTTCTGTTCAAAATCTGTCGTAATGTTTGGAGACGAATTTTTTGTATTTCAACACTGAGACATTTACTTTTCTCCAGAAATAAATGCATCACCGAATAAATATTAAATTTATTCTTCTGTCGGATGTCTGTCGTATTATGTAGTGACGAATCTTGTTTATTTCAACGGAGAGGTATTTACTTTTCTCCAGAAATAAATGCATCTCCGCATAAATATTTAATTTCTTCTTCTGTTGGATGTCTGTCGTATTACGTAGTGACGAATCTTGATTATTTCAACGGAGAGACATTTACTTTTCCCCAGAAATAAATGCATTTCCGCTTAAATATTAAATTTATTCTTCTGTCGGATGTCGGACATATTATTTAGTGACGTATCTTGATTATTTCAACGGAGAGACATTTACTTTTCCTATGAAATAAATGCATCTCCGCATAAATATTTAATTTATTTTACTGTCCAAAATCTGTCTTAATATTTGGATACGAATCTTGTTTATTTCAACGGAGAGACATTCCGTACTTTTCACCAGAAATAAATGCTTCTTCGCATAAATATTTAATTTCTTCTTCTGTCGGATGTCTGTCGTATTATGTAGTGACGAATCTTGTTTATTTCAACGGAGCGGTATTTACTTTTCTTCAGAAATAAATGCATCTCCGCATAAATAATTAATTTCTTCTGTTCAAAATCTGTCGTATTATGTAGAGTGGAATCTTGTTTATTTCAACGGAAATACATTTACTTTTCTCCAGAAATAAATGCATCTCCGCATAAATATTATATTTCCTCTTCTGTCGGATGTCTGTCGCATTATGTAGTGAGGAATCTTGATTATTCCAACGGAGAGACATTTACTTTTCCCCAGAAATAAATGCATATTCGCATAAATATTAAATTTATTCTTCTGTCGAATGTCTGTCGTATTATGTAGTGACGAATCTTGTTTATTTCATCGGGGAGGTATTTAATTTTCTTCAGAAATAAGTGCATCTCCGCATAAATAATTAATTTCTTCTTCTCACCAAAATCTGTCGTATTATGTAGAGTGGAATCTTGTTGATTTAAACGTAGAGACATTTACTTTTCTCCAGAAATAAATGCATCTCCGCATAAATATTAAATTTATTCTTCTGGCGGATGTCTGTCGTATTATGTAGTGACGAATCTTGTTTTTTTCAACGGAGAGGTATTTACTTTTCATCAGAAATAAATGCATCTCTGCATAAATATTTAATATTTCTTCGTCTGTCGTCTGTCTGTCGTATTATCTTGAGTCGAATCTTGTTTATTTCAACGGAGAGGTATTTACTTTTCTCAGAAATAAATGAATCTCCGCATAAATATTTAATTTCTTCTTCTGTCGGATGTCTGTCGCATTATGTAGTGGCATCTTGTTGATTTCAACGGAGAGATATTTACTTTTCACCAGAAATAAATAAATCTCCGCATAAATATTTAATATTTCTTTTTCGGCCGGATGTCTCTCGTATTATCTGAAGTCGAATCTTGTTGATTTCAACGGAGACACATTTACTTTTCTCAAGAAATTCATGCGATTCTATTTAGTAGCGATAAATATTTAATTTCTTCTTCTGTCCGATGTCTGTCTCATTATGTAAAGTGGAATCTTGTTTATTTCAACGGACAGACATTTTCTTTTCACCAGAAATAAATGCATCTCCACATAATTATTAAATGTCTTCTTCGGTCGGACGTCTGTCATATTATGTAGTGACGTATCTTGATTATTTCAACGAAGAGATATTTATTTTTCCCCAGAAATAAATTCATCGCCGCATAAATAATTTATTTATTCTTCTGTTCAAAATCTGTCGTAATGTTTGGAGACGAATTTTTTGTATTTCAACACTGAGACATTTACTTTTCTCCAGAAATAAATGCATCACCGAATAAATATTAAATTTATTCTTCTGTCGAATGTCTGTCGTATTATGTAGTGACGAATCTTGTTTATTTCAACGGAGAGGTATTTACTTTTCTCCAGAAATAAATGCATCTCCGCATAAATATTTAATTTCTTCTTCTGTTGGATGTCTGTCGTATTACGTAGTGACGAATCTTGATTATTTCAACGGAGAGACATTTACTTTTCCCCAGAAATAAATGCATCACCGAATAAATATTAAATTTATTCTTCTGTCGAATGTCTGTCGTATTATGTAGTGACGAATCTTGTTCATTTCAACGGAGAGGTACTTACTTTTCTCCAGAAATAAATGCATCTCCGCATAAATATTTAATTTCTTCTTCTGTCGGATGTCTGTCGCATTAGGTAGAGTGGAATCTTGTTTATATCAATGGAGAGACATTTACATTTCTCCAGAAATAAATGCATCTCCACATAAATATTTAATTTCTCCTTCTATCGGATGTCTGTCGCATTAGGTAGAGTGGAATCTTGTTTATATCAATGGAGAGACATTTACATTTCTCCAGAAATAAATGCATCTCCGCAGAAATATTTCATTTCTTCTTCTGTCGGGTGTCTGTCGTATTATGTAGTGAAGAATCTTGTTTAATTCAACGGAGAGATATTTATTTTTCTCCAGAAATAAATGCATCTCCTCATAAATATTTAATTTCATCTTTTGTCGGATGTCTGTCGTATTATGTGACGAATCTCGTTTATTTCAACCAAGAGACATTTACTTTTCCCCAGAAATAAATGCATCTCCGAATAAATATTTAATTTCATCTTCTGTTGGATGTCTGTCGTATTATGTGACGAATCTCGTTTATTTCAACCAAGAGACATTTACTTTTCCCCAGAAATAAATGCATCACCGCATAAATATTTAATATTTCTTCTTCTGTCGGATGTATGTCGCATTATCTGGAGTTGAATCTTGTTGATTTCAACGGAGATACATTTACTTTTCTCCAGAAATAAATGCATCTCCGCATAAATATTTAATATGTCTTCTACTGTCGGATATCTGTCATATTATTTAGTGGCGGATCCTGTTTATTTCAACGGACAGACATTTACCTTTCTAGAAATAAATATTTCTCCGCATAAATATTTAATTTCTTCTTCTGTCGGATGTCTGTCGCATTATGTATAGTGGAATCTTGTTTATTTCAACCGAGAGACATTTACTTTTCACCAGAAATAAATGCATTTCCGCTTAAATATTAAATTTATTCTTCTGTCGGATGTCGGACATATTATTTAGTGACGTATCTTGATTATTTCAACGGATAGACATTTACTTTTCCAAAGAAATAAATGCATCTCCGCATAAATATATAATATTTCTTCTTCCGTCGGATGTCTGTCGTATTATTTGAAGTCGAATCTTGCTGATTTCAACGGAGAGACATTTACTTTTCTCCAGAAATAAATGTATCACCGCATAAATATTTAATATTTCTTCTTCTGTCGGATGTCTCTCATATTATTTAGTGGCGAATCCTGTTTATTTCAACGGAGAGACATTTACTTTTCTACAGAAATAAATGCATCTCCGCATAAATATTTAATATTTCTTCTTCTGTCGGATGTCTGTCGTATTATCTGGAGTCGAATCTTGCTTATTTCAACGGAGAAGTATTTACTTTTCTCCAGAAATAAATGCATCTACGCATAAATATTTAATTTCTTCTTCTGTTGGATGCTGTCGTATTACGTAGTGACCAATCTTGATTATTGCAACGGAGAGACATTTACTTTTCCCCAGAAAAAAGTGCATCTCCGAATAAATATTAAATTTATTCTTCTGTCGGATGTCTGTCGTATTATGTAGTGACGAATCTTGTTCATTTCAACGGAGAGGTATTTACTTTTCTCCAGAAATAAATGCATCTCCGCATAAATATTTATTCTTCTGTCCAAAATCTGTGTAATATTTGGAGTGGAATCTTGTTTATTTCAACGGAGAGGTATTTACTTTTCTTCAGAAATAAATGCATTTCCGCATAAATATATAATATTTCTTCTTCTGTCGGATGTCTGTCGCATTATGTAGAGTGGAATCTTGTTTATTTCAAAGGAGAGACATTTACTTTTCACCAGAAATAAATGCATTTCCGCATAAATATATAATATTTCTTCTTCCGTCGGATGTCTGTCGTATTATTTGAAGTCAAGAATCAACAAGATTCTTGTTGATTTCAAAGGAGAGACATTTACTTTTCTCCAGAAATAAATGCATCACCGCATAAATATTTAATATTTCTTCTTCTGTCGGATGTCTGTCATATTATTTAGTGGCGAATCCTGTTTATTTCAACGCAGAGACATTTACTTTTCTACAGAAATAAATGCATATTCGCATAAATATTAAATTTATTCTTCTGTCGAATGTCTGTCGTATTATGTAGTGACGAATCTTGTTTATTTCATCGGGGAGGTATTTAATTTTCTTCAGAAATAAGTGCATCTCCGCATAAATAATTAATTTCTTCTTCTCTCCAAAATCTGTCGTATTATGTAGAGTGGAATCTTGTTGATTTAAACGTAGAGACATGTACTTTTCTCCAGAAATAAATGCATCTCCGCATAAATATTAAATTTATTCTTCTGGCGGATGTCTGTCGTATTATGTAGTGACGAATCTTGTTTTTTTCAACGGAGAGGTATTTACTTTTCATCAGAAATAAATGCATCTCTGCATAAATATTTAATATTTCTTCGTCTGTCGTATGTCTGTCGTATTATCTTGAGTCGAATCTTGTTTATTTCAACGGAGAGGTATTTACTTTTCTCAGAAATAAATGAATCTCCGCATAAATATTTAATTTCTTCTTCTGTCGGATGTCTGTCGCATTATGTAGAGTGGCATCTTGTTGATTTCAACGGAGAGATATTTACTTTTCACCAGAAATAAATAAATCTCCGCATAAATATTTAATATTTCTTTTTCGGCCGGATGTCTCTCGTATTATCTGAAGTCGAATCTTGTAGATTTCAACGGAGACACATTTACTTTTCTCAAGAAATTCATGCGATTTTATTGAGTAGCGATAAATATTTAATTTCTTCTTCTGTCCGATGTCTGTCTCATTATGTAAAGTGGAATCTTGTTTATTTCAACGGACAGACATTTTCTTTTCACCAGAAATAAATGCATCTCCACATAATTATTAAATGTCTTCTTCGGTCGGACGTCTGTCATATTATGTAGTGACGTATCTTGATTATTTCAACGAAGAGACATTTATTTTTCCCCAGAAATAAATTCATCGCCGCATAAATAATTTATTTATTCTTCTGTTCAAAATCTGTCGTAATGTTTGGAGACGAATTTTTTGTATTTCAACACTGAGACATTTACTTTTCTCCAGAAATAAATGCATCACCGAATAAATATTAAATTTATTCTTCTGTCGGATGTCTGTCGTATTATGTAGTGACGAATCTTGTTTATTTCAACGGAGAGGTATTTACTTTTCTCCAGAAATAAATGCATCTCCGCATAAATATTTAATTTCTTCTTCTGTTGGATGTCTGTCGTATTACGTAGTGACGAATCTTGATTATTTCAACGGAGAGACATTTACTTTTCCCCAGAAATAAATGCATTTCCGCTTAAATATTAAATTTATTCTTCTGTCGGATGTCGGACATATTATTTAGTGACGTATCTTGATTATTTCAACGGAGAGACATTTACTTTTCCTATGAAATAAATGCATCTCCGCATAAATATTTAATTTATTTTACTGTCCAAAATCTGTCTTAATATTTGGATACGAATCTTGTTTATTTCAACGGAGAGACATTCCGTACTTTTCACCAGAAATAAATGCTTCTTCGCATAAATATTTAATTTCTTCTTCTGTCGGATGTCTGTCGTATTATGTAGTGACGAATCTTGTTTATTTCAACGGAGCGGTATTTACTTTTCTTCAGAAATAAATGCATCTCCGCATAAATAATTAATTTCTTCTGTTCAAAATCTGTCGTATTATGTAGAGTGGAATCTTGTTTATTTCAACGGAAATACATTTACTTTTCTCCAGAAATAAATGCATCTCCGCATAAATATTATATTTCCTCTTCTGTCGGATGTCTGTCGCATTATGTAGTGAGGAATCTTGATTATTCCAACGGAGAGACATTTACTTTTCCCCAGAAATAAATGCATATTCGCATAAATATTAAATTTATTCTTCTGTCGAATGTCTGTCGTATTATGTAGTGACGAATCTTGTTTATTTCATCGGGGAGATATTTAATTTTCTTCAGAAATAAGTGCATCTCCGCATAAATAATTAATTTCTTCTTCTCACCAAAATCTGTCGTATTATGTAGAGTGGAATCTTGTTGATTTAAACGTAGAGACATTTACTTTTCTCCAGAAATAAATGCATCTCCGCATAAATATTAAATTTATTCTTCTGGCGGATGTCTGTCGTATTATGTAGTGACGAATCTTGTTTTTTTCAACGGAGAGGTATTTACTTTTCATCAGAAATAAATGCATCTCTGCATAAATATTTAATATTTCTTCGTCTGTCGTCTGTCTGTCGTATTATCTTGAGTCGAATCTTGTTTATTTCAACGGAGAGGTATTTACTTTTCTCAGAAATAAATGAATCTCCGCATAAATATTTAATTTCTTCTTCTGTCGGATGTCTGTCGCATTATGTAGTGGCATCTTGTTGATTTCAACGGAGAGATATTTACTTTTCACCAGAAATAAATAAATCTCCGCATAAATATTTAATATTTCTTTTTCGGCCGGATGTCTCTCGTATTATCTGAAGTCGAATCTTGTTGATTTCAACGGAGACACATTTACTTTTCTCAAGAAATTCATGCGATTCTATTTAGTAGCGATAAATATTTAATTTCTTCTTCTGTCCGATGTCTGTCTCATTATGTAAAGTGGAATCTTGTTTATTTCAACGGACAGACATTTTCTTTTCACCAGAAATAAATGCATCTCCACATAATTATTAAATGTCTTCTTCGGTCGGACGTCTGTCATATTATGTAGTGACGTATCTTGATTATTTCAACGAAGAGATATTTATTTTTCCCCAGAAATAAATTCATCGCCGCATAAATAATTTATTTATTCTTCTGTTCAAAATCTGTCGTAATGTTTGGAGACGAATTTTTTGTATTTCAACACTGAGACATTTACTTTTCTCCAGAAATAAATGCATCACCGAATAAATATTAAATTTATTCTTCTGTCGAATGTCTGTCGTATTATGTAGTGACGAATCTTGTTTATTTCAACGGAGAGGTATTTACTTTTCTCCAGAAATAAATGCATCTCCGCATAAATATTTAATTTCTTCTTCTGTTGGATGTCTGTCGTATTACGTAGTGACGAATCTTGATTATTTCAACGGAGAGACATTTACTTTTCCCCAGAAATAAATGCATCACCGAATAAATATTAAATTTATTCTTCTGTCGAATGTCTGTCGTATTATGTAGTGACGAATCTTGTTGATTTCAACGGAGAGGTACTTACTTTTCTCCAGAAATAAATGCATCTCCGCATAAATATTTAATTTCTTCTTCTGTCGGATGTCTGTCGCATTAGGTAGAGTGGAATCTTGTTTATATCAATGGAGAGACATTTACATTTCTCCAGAAATAAATGCATCTCCACATAAATATTTAATTTCTCCTTCTATCGGATGTCTGTCGCATTAGGTAGAGTGGAATCTTGTTTATATCAATGGAGAGACATTTACATTTCTCCAGAAATAAATGCATCTCCGCAGAAATATTTCATTTCTTCTTCTGTCGGGTGTCTGTCGTATTATGTAGTGAAGAATCTTGTTTAATTCAACGGAGAGATATTTATTTTTCTCCAGAAATAAATGCATCTCCTCATAAATATTTAATTTCATCTTTTGTCGGATGTCTGTCGTATTATGTGACGAATCTCGTTTATTTCAACCAAGAGACATTTACTTTTCCCCAGAAATAAATGCATCTCCGAATAAATATTTAATTTCATCTTCTGTTGGATGTCTGTCGTATTATGTGACGAATCTCGTTTATTTCAACCAAGAGACATTTACTTTTCCCCAGAAATAAATGCATCACCGCATAAATATTTAATATTTCTTCTTCTGTCGGATGTATGTCGCATTATCTGGAGTTGAATCTTGTTGATTTCAACGGAGATACATTTACTTTTCTCCAGAAATAAATGCATCTCCGCATAAATATTTAATATGTCTTCTACTGTCGGATATCTGTCATATTATTTAGTGGCGGATCCTGTTTATTTCAACGGACAGACATTTACCTTTCTAGAAATAAATATTTCTCCGCATAAATATTTAATTTCTTCTTCTGTCGGATGTCTGTCGCATTATGTATAGTGGAATCTTGTTTATTTCAACCGAGAGACATTTACTTTTCACCAGAAATAAATGCATTTCCGCTTAAATATTAAATTTATTCTTCTGTCGGATGTCGGACATATTATTTAGTGACGTATCTTGATTATTTCAACGGATAGACATTTACTTTTCCAAAGAAATAAATGCATCTCCGCATAAATATATAATATTTCTTCTTCCGTCGGATGTCTGTCGTATTATTTGAAGTCGAATCTTGCTGATTTCAACGGAGAGACATTTACTTTTCTCCAGAAATAAATGTATCACCGCATAAATATTTAATATTTCTTCTTCTGTCGGATGTCTCTCATATTATTTAGTGGCGAATCCTGTTTATTTCAACGGAGAGACATTTACTTTTCTACAGAAATAAATGCATCTCCGCATAAATATTTAATATTTCTTCTTCTGTCGGATGTCTGTCGTATTATCTGGAGTCGAATCTTGCTTATTTCAACGGAGAAGTATTTACTTTTCTCCAGAAATAAATGCATCTACGCATAAATATTTAATTTCTTCTTCTGTTGGATGCTGTCGTATTACGTAGTGACCAATCTTGATTATTGCAACGGAGAGACATTTACTTTTCCCCAGAAAAAAGTGCATCTCCGAATAAATATTAAATTTATTCTTCTGTCGGATGTCTGTCGTATTATGTAGTGACGAATCTTGTTCATTTCAACGGAGAGGTATTTACTTTTCTCCAGAAATAAATGCATCTCCGCATAAATATTTATTCTTCTGTCCAAAATCTGTGTAATATTTGGAGTGGAATCTTGTTTATTTCAACGGAGAGGTATTTACTTTTCTTCAGAAATAAATGCATTTCCGCATAAATATATAATATTTCTTCTTCTGTCGGATGTCTGTCGCATTATGTAGAGTGGAATCTTGTTTATTTCAAAGGAGAGACATTTACTTTTCACCAGAAATAAATGCATTTCCGCATAAATATATAATATTTCTTCTTCCGTCGGATGTCTGTCGTATTATTTGAAGTCGAATCTTGTTGATTTCAAAGGAGAGACATTTACTTTTCTCCAGAAATAAATGCATCACCGCATAAATATTTAATATTTCTTCTTCTGTCGGATGTCTGTCATATTATTTAGTGGCGAATCCTGTTTATTTCAACGCAGAGACATTTACTTTTCTACAGAAATAAATGCATATTCGCATAAATATTAAATTTATTCTTCTGTCGAATGTCTGTCGTATTATGTAGTGACGAATCTTGTTTATTTCATCGGGGAGGTATTTAATTTTCTTCAGAAATAAGTGCATCTCCGCATAAATAATTAATTTCTTCTTCTCTCCAAAATCTGTCGTATTATGTAGAGTGGAATCTTGTTGATTTAAACGTAGAGACATGTACTTTTCTCCAGAAATAAATGCATCTCCGCATAAATATTAAATTTATTCTTCTGGCGGATGTCTGTCGTATTATGTAGTGACGAATCTTGTTTTTTTCAACGGAGAGGTATTTACTTTTCATCAGAAATAAATGCATCTCTGCATAAATATTTAATATTTCTTCGTCTGTCGTATGTCTGTCGTATTATCTTGAGTCGAATCTTGTTTATTTCAACGGAGAGGTATTTACTTTTCTCAGAAATAAATGAATCTCCGCATAAATATTTAATTTCTTCTTCTGTCGGATGTCTGTCGCATTATGTAGAGTGGCATCTTGTTGATTTCAACGGAGAGATATTTACTTTTCACCAGAAATAAATAAATCTCCGCATAAATATTTAATATTTCTTTTTCGGCCGGATGTCTCTCGTATTATCTGAAGTCGAATCTTGTAGATTTCAACGGAGACACATTTACTTTTCTCAAGAAATTCATGCGATTTTATTTAGTAGCGATAAATATTTAATTTCTTCTTCTGTCCGATGTCTGTCTCATTATGTAAAGTGGAATCTTGTTTATTTCAACGGACAGACATTTTCTTTTCACCAGAAATAAATGCATCTCCACATAATTATTAAATGTCTTCTTCGGTCGGACGTCTGTCATATTATGTAGTGACGTATCTTGATTATTTCAACGAAGAGACATTTATTTTTCCCCAGAAATAAATTCATCGCCGCATAAATAATTTATTTATTCTTCTGTTCAAAATCTGTCGTAATGTTTGGAGACGAATTTTTTGTATTTCAACACTGAGACATTTACTTTTCTCCAGAAATAAATGCATCACCGAATAAATATTAAATTTATTCTTCTGTCGGATGTCTGTCGTATTATGTAGTGACGAATCTTGTTTATTTCAACGGAGAGGTATTTACTTTTCTCCAGAAATAAATGCATCTCCGCATAAATATTTAATTTCTTCTTCTGTTGGATGTCTGTCGTATTACGTAGTGACGAATCTTGATTATTTCAACGGAGAGACATTTACTTTTCCCCAGAAATAAATGCATCACCGAATAAATATTAAATTTATTCTTCTGTCGAATGTCTGTCGTATTATGTAGTGACGAATCTTGTTCATTTCAACGGAGAGGTACTTACTTTTCTCCAGAAATAAATGCATCTCCGCATAAATATTTAATTTCTTCTTCTGTCGGATGTCTGTCGCATTAGGTAGAGTGGAATCTTGTTTATATCAATGGAGAGACATTTACATTTCTCCAGAAATAAATGCATCTCCGCATAAATATTTAATTTCTTCTTCTGTCGGATATCTGTCGCATTAGGTAGAGTGGAATCTTGTTTATATCAATGGAGAGACATTTACATTTCTCCAGAAATAAATGCATCTCCGCAGAAATATTTCATTTCTTCTTCTGTCGGGTGTCTGTCGTATTATGTAGTGAAAAATCTTGTTTAATTCAACGGAGAGATATTTATTTTTCTCCAGAAATAAATGCATCTCCGCATAAATATTTAATTTCATCTTCTGTCGGATGTCTGTCGTATTATGTGACGAATCTCGTTTATTTCAACCAAGAGACAATTACTTTTCCCCAGAAATAAATGCATCTCCGAATAAATATTTAATTTCATCTTCTGTCGGATGTCTGTCGTATTATGTGACGAATCTCGTTTATTTCAACCAAGAGACATTTACTTTTCCCCAGAAATAAATGCATCACCGCATAAATATTTAATATTTCTTCTTCTGTCGGATGTATGTCGTATTATCTGGAGTTGAATCTTGTTGATTTCAACGGAGATACATTTACTTTTCTCCAGAAATAAATGCATCTCCGCATAAATATTTAATATTTCTTCTACTGTCGGATATCTGTCATATTATTTAGTGGCGGATCCTGTTTATTTCAATGGACAGACATTTACCTTTCTAGAAATAAATATTTCTCCGCATAAATATTTAATTTCTTCTTCTGTCGGATGTCTGTCGCATTATGTATAGTGGAATCTTGTTTATTTCAACGGAGAGACATTTACTTTTCACCAGAAATAAATGCATTTCCGCTTAAATATTAAATTTATTCTTCTGTCGGATGTCGGACATATTATTTAGTGACGTATCTTGATTATTTCAACGGATAGACATTTACTTTTCCAAAGAAATAAATGCATCTCCGCATAAATAATTAATTTATTCTTCTGTCCAAAATCTGTCGTAATATTTGGAGTGGAATCTTGTTTATTTCAACGGAGAGGTATTTACTTTTCTTCAGAAATAAATGCATCTCCGCATAAATATATAATATTTCTTCTTCCGTCGGATGTCTGTCGTATTATTTGAAGTCGAATCTTGTTGATTTTAACGGAGAGACATTTACTTTTCTCCAGAAATAAATGCATCACCGCATAAATATTTAATATTTCTTCTTCTGTCGGATGTCTGTCATATTATTTAGTGGCGAATCCTGTTTATTTCAACGGAGAGACATTTACTTTTCTAAAGAAATAAATGCATCTCCGCATAAATATTTTATATTTCTTCTTCTGTCGGATGTCTGTCGTATTATCTGGAGTCGAATCTTGCTTATTTCAACGGAGAGACATTTACTTTTCTCCAGAAATAAATGCATCTCCGCATAAATATTAAATTTATTCTTCTGTCGAATGTCTGTCGTATTATGTAGTGACGAATCTTGTTCATTTCAACGGAGAGGTATTTACTTTTCTCCAGAAATAAATGCATCTCCGCATAAATATTTAATTTCTTCTTCTGTTGGATGTCTGTCGTATTACGTAGTGACGAATCTTGATTATTCCAACGGAGAGACATTTACTTTTCCCCAGAAATAAATGCATCTCCGCATAAATATTTAATTTCTTCTTCTGTCGGATGTCTGTCGCATTAAGTAGAGTGGAATCTTGTTTATATCAATGGAGAGACATTTACATTTCTCCAGAAAACGTAAATTTCATTTCTTCTTCTGTCGGAAGGTTTTCGTATTATGCAGTGACGAATCTTGATTATTCCAACGGAGAGACATTTACTTTTCCCCGGAAAAAAATGCATCTCCGAATAAATATTAAATTTATTCTTCTGTCGGATGTCTGTCGTATTGCGTAGTTACGAATCTTGTTTATTTCAACGGAGAGGTATTTAATTTTCTTCAGAAGTAAATGCATCTCTGCATAAATATTCAATATTTCTTCTTCTGTCTGTTGTCCGTCGTATATTCTGGAGTCCAATCTTGTTTATTTCAAGGGAGAGACATTTACTTTTTACCAGAAATAAATGCATCTCCGAATAAATATTAAATTTTTTCTTCTGTCGGATGACTGACATATTATTTAGTGGCGAATCTTACTTATTTCAACGGAGAGACATTTACTTTTCACCAGAAATAAATGCATCTCTGAATAAATATTAAAGTTATTCTTCTGTCGGATGTCTGACATATTATTTAGTGGCGAATATGTCTGTCGTTTTATCTGGAGTCGAATCTTGTTTATTTCAACGGAGATACATTTACTTTGCTCCAGAAATAAAAGCAACTCCGCATAAATATTTAATTTCTTCTTCTGTCGGATGTCTGTCGCACTATGTAGAGTGGAATCTTGTTTATTTCAACGGAGAGACATTTACATTTCTCCAGAAATAAATGCATCTCCGCATAAATATTTAATATTTCTTCTACTGTCGGATATCTGTCATATTATTAAGTGACGGATCCTGTTTATTTCAACGGAGAGACATTGACCTTTCTCCAGAAATAAATATTTCTCCGCATAAATATTCAATATTTCTTCTTCTGTCGGACGTCTGTCGTATTATCTGGAGTCGAATCTTGTTTATTTCAACTGAGAAGTATACACCTTTCACCAGAAATAAATGCATTTCCGCTTAAATATTAAATTTATTCTTCTGTTGGATGTCGGACATATTATTTAGTGACTCTCTTGATTATTTCGACGGAGAGACATTTACTTTTTCAAAGAATTAAATGCATCTCCGCATAAATAATTAATTTATACTTCTGTCCAAAATTTGTCGTAATATTTGGAGACTAATCTTTTATATTTCAACGGAGAGACATTTTCTTTTCACCAGAAATAAATGCATCTCCACATAATTATTAAATGTCTTCTTCGGTCGGACGTCTGTCATATTATGTAGTGACGTATCTTGATTATTTCAACGAAGAGATATTTATTTTTCCCCAGAAATAAATTCATCGCCGCATAAATAATTTATTTATTCTTCTGTTCAAAATCTGTCGTAATGTTTGGAGACGAATTTTTTTTATTTCAACACTGAGACATTTACTTTTCTCCAGAAATAAATGCATCACCGAATAAATATGAAATTTATTCTTCTGTCGGATGTCTGTCGTATTATGTAGTGACGGATCTTGAATATTTCAACAGAAAGACATTTACTTTTCACCAGAAATAAATGCATCTCCGCATAAATCTCTATCTCTATAAAAGAGTAAGTGTCTGTCTGACTGCCTGTCCGCGGATTTCTCCGTAATTATAACACCTAGGACTCTAAAACTTTTGTCATGTGTAGATGTTGTCACCGGACAGTATACCTAGGAGCCGGATTTTTAAATTTTAATTTATATATTTTTTAAAAATAAAAACGTGTATATGGAAATTTGGGTTCGAGGCTATTTCAAGCTCCTCCCATGAATTAGCCTCGGCAACGCCATCCGTGGCAACGAAGCAGCCAGCCAATGAGAGCAGTGTAACGACCGAAGAAATCTATGGCCTAGCCTGACTCGTGAGTTGCTGGCCTAGAGTTGTCCAGTTTTTGTCCATGGTTTTGTCGCCTAGCTTCGGAGGTTGACTGCCGTGTAAGCCGTGTAATCGAATCGAAAGGACAGTTTTCGATATGCAAAGAGACTGCAAGAGATTTTAGTTGGCAGGTCAAAAAGAAGTGAACCGAGCTACGCTAAGAGAAATGCAGAGAGAGTTGAACAGACAATGGTGAGCGGCAAATGATGTGTGCGCGTGAGCAGTATATGATGGTTTTGTACGCTGGGGTTTTGATGGCAGAGTGTAATGTTTTTTAATAGTTAATCTTATTTTAACTTGTGTATCAACGATGCCTAATAAAAAGTGCTGGATGTTAATCATCACCTTGGATCACTGGAGTTCGTTAAGTCATTACAGTATGGCTCTTTCCACCCGACATCAATAGAGCTTACTGATTTTAGTTCGGATTTTCACCACCGAGGGCGCTTTCGTATCTTTGGTTCTATGGGCTGGATCATGACGGGGTATGGCTCATTCGACTCGACATCGATAACCCTAATGAATTTAGTTATGTTCGTATAGAACATATTGTGCCCCCTGGCGGTGGAAGGTGGAACTAAAGGATTTTGCAGCTAACTCGGGTTCTATGTGTCACATCACGACACGGTTTGGCTCATTCGAGACAACATCAATAGAGCTTACCTATTTTAGTTCTGAATTTCACCACCAAAATGTGCTTTCCTATCTCTCTTTCTATGGGCTGGATCACAATGGGGTATGGTACTTTCCACTTGACATCGATAGAGCTGACTGATTTTAGTTCGGATTTTCACCACAAGGGGTGCTTTCCTATATCTTGTTCTATAGGCTGGATCGCGACGGGGTATGGCTCATTCGACTCTACATAGATAGAGCTTTTCGATTTTCACCACCAGGGGTGCTTTTCTATCTCTGGTTTTATGGGCTGGATCATGAAGGGGTATGGCTCTTTCGACTCGACTTACGGTAATATATGGGAGTGTGTATGGCACGCCCAGTGTTTGCTGTCTAAGGTAGTGGGGCCCCAAACATTAGATTTGTTTAAAAATAAAAAAATGTTCAACACTGATTTCAGGTACATTTAAGGTTGTTGGCACGGGCAACTCCTGGCGGGTAAGCTAGTATTTAATATTTCTTCTCCTGTCAGATGTCTGACTTATTATCTGGAGTCAAATCTTGTTTATTTAAACGAAGATAAATTTACTTTTCACCAGAAATAAATGCTTCTCCGCATAAATATATAATATTTCTTCTTCTGTCGGATGTCTGTCATATTATTTAGTGGCGAATCCTGTTTATTTCAACGGAGAGACATTTACTTTTCTCCAGAAATAAATGCATCTCCGCATAAATATTTAATATTTCTTCTTCTGTCGGATGTCTGTCGTATTATCTGGAGTCGAATCTTGCTTATTTCAACGGAGAAGTATTTACTTTTCTCCAGAAATAAATGCATCTCCCATAAATATTTAATTTCTTCTTCTGTCGGATGTCTGTCGCATTATGTAGAGTGGAATCTTGTTTATTTCAACGGAGAGACATTTACTTTTCACCAGAAATAAATGCATTTCCGCTTAAATATTAAATTTCTTCTTCTGTCGGATGTCTGTCGTATTATCTGGAGTCGAATCTTGTTTATTTCAACGGAGAGACATTTACTTTTCCTATGAAGTAAATGCTTCTCCGCATAAATATTTAATTTATTCTACTGTCCAAAATCTGTCTTTATATTTGGATACGAATCTTGTTTATTTCAACGGAGAGACATTCCGTACTTTTCACCAGAAATAAATGCTTCTTCGCATAAATATTTAATTTCTTCTTCTGTCGGATGTCTGTCGTATTATGTAGTGACGAATCTTGTATATTTCAACGGAGAGGTATTTACTTTTCTTCAGAGATAAATGCATCTCCGCATAAATAATTAATTTCTTCTGTTCAATATCTGTCGTATTATGTAGAGTGGAATCTTGTTTATTTCAACGGAGAGACATTTACTTTTCTCCAGAAATAAATGCATCTCCGCATAAATATTTAATATTTCTTCTTCTGTCGGATGTCTGTCGTATTATCTGGAGTCGAATCTAGCTTATTTCAACGGAGAAGTATTAACTTTTCTCCAGAAATAAATGCATCTCCGCATAAATATTTAATTTCTTCTTCTGTCGGATGTCTGTCGCATTATGTAGAGTGGAATCTTGTTTATTTCAACGGAGAGACATTTACTTTTCACCAGAAATAAATGCATTTCCGGTTAAATATTAAATTTCTTCTTCTGTCGGATGTCTGTCATATTATTTAGTGACGTATCTTGATTATTTCAACGGAGAGACATTTACTTTTCCTATGAAGTAAATGCATCTCCGCATAAATATTTAATTTATTCTACTGTCCAAAATCTGTCTTAATATTTGGATACGAATCTTGTTTATTTCAACGGAGAGACATTCCGTACTTTTCACCAGAAATAAATGCTTCTTCGCATAAATATTTAATTTCTTCTTCTGTCGGATGTCTGTCGTATTATGTAGTGACGAATCTTGTTTATTTCAACGGAGAGGTACTTACTTTTCTTCAGAAATAAATGCATCTCCGCATAAATAATTAATTTCTTCTGTTCAAAATCTGTCATATTATGTAGAGTGGAATCTTGTTTATTTCAACGGAGAGACATTTACTTTTCTCCAGAAATAAATGCATCGCCGCATAAATATTTAATATTTCTTCTACTGTCGGATATCTGTCATATTATTTAGTGGCGGATCCTGTTTATTTCAACGGAGAGACATTTACCTTTCTTCAGAAATAAATGCATCACCGCATAAATATTTAATATTTCTTCTTCTGTCAGATGTCTGTCATATTATCTGGAGTCGGATTTTGTTTATTTCAACGGACAGACATTTACTTTTCCCCAGAAATAATTGCATCTCCGCTTAAATATTAAATTTCTTCTTTTGTCGGATGTCTGTCACATTATGTAGTGACGTATCCTGAGTATTTCAACGGAGACACATTTATTTTTCCCCAGAAATAAATGCATCGCCGCATAAAAAATTATATTATTCTTTTGTCCAAAATCTGTCGTAATATTTGGAGACTAATCTTTTATATTTCAACGGAGATGTATTTACTTTTCTCCAGAAATAAATGCATCTCCGCATAAATATTTAATTTCTTCTTCTGTCGGATGTTTGTCGCATTATTTAGAGTGGAATCTAGTTTATTTCAACGGAGAGACATTTATTTTACATCAGAAATAAATGCATCTCCGCATAAATATTTAATATTTCTTCTACTGTCGGATATCTGTCATATTATTTAGTGGCGGATCCTGTTTATTTCAACGGAGAGACATTTACCTTTCTCCAGGAATAAATATTTCTCCGCATAAATATTTAATATTTCTTCTTCTGTCAGATATCTGTCGTGTTATCTGGAGTCGAATCTTGTTTATTTCAACGGAGAGGTATTTACTTTTCTCCAGAAATAAATGCATCTCCGCATAAATATTTAATATTTCTTCTTCTGTCAGATATCTGTCGTGTTATCTGGAGTCGAATCTTGTTTATTTCAAAGGAGAGACATTTACATTTCACCAGAAATAAATGCATTTCCGCTTAAATATTAAATTTATTCTTCTGTCGGATGTCGGACATATTATTTAGTGACGTATCTTGATTATTTCAACGGAGAGACATTTACTTTTCCTATGAAATAAATGCATCTCCGCATAAATATTTAATTTATTTTACTGTCCAAAATCTGTCTTAATATTTGGATACGAATCTTGTTTATTTCAACGGAGAGACATTCCGTACTTTTCACCAGAAATAAATGCTTCTTCGCATAAATATTTAATTTCTTCTTCTGTCGGATGTCTGTCGTATTATGTAGTGACGAATCTTGTTTATTTCAACGGAGCGGTATTTACTTTTCTTCAGAAATAAATGCATCTCCGCATAAATAATTAATTTCTTCTGTTCAAAATCTGTCGTATTATGTAGAGTGGGATCTTGTTTATTTCAACGGAAATACATTCACTTTTCTCCAGAAATAAATGCATCTCCGCATAAATATTATATTTCCTCTTCTGTCGGATGTCTGTCGCATTATGTAGTGAGGAATCTTGATTATTCCAACGGAGAGACATTTACTTTTCCCCAGAAATAAATGCATATTCGCATAAATATTAAATTTATTCTTCTGTCGAATGTCTGTCGTATTATGTAGTGACGAATCTTGTTTATTTCATCGGGGAGGTATTTAATTTTCTTCAGAAATAAGTGCATCTCCGCATAGATAATTAATTTCTTCTTCTCTCCAAAATCTGTCGTATTATGTAGAGTGGAATCTTGTTGATTTAAACGTAGAGACATTTACTTTTCTCCAGAAATAAATGCATCTCCGCATAAATATTAAATTTATTCTTCTGGCGGATGTCTGTCGTATTATGTAGTGACGAATCTTGTTTTTTTCAACGGAGAGGTATTTACTTTTCATCAGAAATAAATGCATCTCTGCATAAATATTTAATATTTCTTCGTCTGTCGTCTGTCTGTCGTATTATCTTGAGTCGAATCTTGTTTATTTCAACGGAGAGGTATTTACTTTTCTCAGAAATAAATGAATCTCCGCATAAATATTTAATTTCTTCTTCTGTCGGATGTCTGTCGCATTATGTAGAGTGGCATCTTGTTGATTTCAACGGAGAGATATTTACTTTTCACCAGAAATAAATAAATCTCCGCATAAATATTTAATATTTCTTTTTCGGCCGGATGTCTCCCGTATTATCTGAAGTCGAATCTTGTTGATTTCAACGGAGACACATTTACTTTTCTCAAGAAATTCCTGCGATTCTATTTAGTAGCGATAAATATTTAATTTCTTCTTCTGTCCGATGTCTGTCTCATTATGTAAAGTGGAATCTTGTTTATTTCAACGGACAGACATTTTCTTTTCACCAGAAATAAATGCATCTCCACATAATTATTAAATGTCTTCTTCGGTCGGACGTCTGTCATATTATGTAGTGACGTATCTTGATTATTTCAACGAAGAGACATTTATTTTTCCCCAGAAATAAATTCATCGCCGCATAAATAATTTATTTATTCTTCTGTTCAAAATCTGTCGTAATGTTTGGAGACGAATTTTTTGTATTTCAACACTGAGACATTTACTTTTCTCCAGAAATAAATGCATCACCGAATAAATATTAAATTTATTCTTCTGTCGGATGTCTGTCGTATTATGTAGTGACGAATCTTGTTTATTTCAACGGAGAGGTATTTACTTTTCTCCAGAAATAAATGCATCTCCGCATAAATATTTAATTTCTTCTTCTGTTGGATGTCTGTCGTATTACGTAGTGACGAATCTTGATTATTTCAACGGAGAGACATTTACTTTTCCCCAGAAATAAATGCATCACCGAATAAATATTAAATTTATTCTTCTGTCGAATGTCTGTCGTATTATGTAGTGACGAATCTTGTTCATTTCAACGGAGAGGTACTTACTTTTCTCCAGAAATAAATGCATCTCCGCATAAATATTTAATTTCTCCTTCTATCGGATGTCTGTCGCATTAGGTAGAGTGGAATCTTGTTTATATCAATGGAGAGACATTTACATTTCTCCAGAAATAAATGCATCTCCGCAGAAATATTTCATTTCTTCTTCTGTCGGGTGTCTGTCGTATTATGTAGTGAAGAATCTTGTTTAATTCAACGGAGAGATATTTATTTTTCTCCAGAAATAAATGCATCTCCTCATAAATATTTAATTTCATCTTTTGTCGGATGTCTGTCGTATTATGTGACGAATCTCGTTTATTTCAACCAAGAGACATTTACTTTTCCCCAGAAATATATGCATCTCCGAATAAATATTTAATTTCATCTTCTGTTGGATGTCTGTCGTATTATGTGACGAATCTCGTTTATTTCAACCAAGAGACATTTACTTTTCCCCAGAAATAAATGCATCACCGCATAAATATTTAATATTTCTTCTTCTGTCGGATGTATGTCGCATTATCTGGAGTTGAATCTTGTTGATTTCAACGGAGATACATTTACTTTTCTCCAGAAATAAATGCATCTCCGCATAAATATTTAATATGTCTTCTACTGTCGGATATCTGTCATATTATTTAGTGGCGGATCCTGTTTATTTCAACGGACAGACATTTACCTTTCTAGAAATAAATATTTCTCCGCATAAATATTTAATTTCTTCTTCTGTCGGATGTCTGTCGCATTATGTATAGTGGAATCTTGTTTATTTCAACCGAGAGACATTTACTTTTCACCAGAAATAAATGCATTTCCGCTTAAATATTAAATTTATTCTTCTGTCGGATGTCGGACATATTATTTAGTGACGTATCTTGATTATTTCAACGGATAGACATTTACTTTTCCAAAGAAATAAATGCATCTCCGCATAAATATATAATATTTCTTCTTCCGTCGGATGTCTGTCGTATTATTTGAAGTCGAATCTTGCTGATTTCAACGGAGAGACATTTACTTTTCTCCAGAAATAAATGTATCACCGCATAAATATTTAATATTTCTTCTTCTGTCGGATGTCTGTCATATTATTTAGTGGCGAATCCTGTTTATTTCAACGGAGAGACATTTACTTTTCTACAGAAATAAATGCATCTCCGCATAAATATTTAATATTTCTTCTTCTGTCGGATGTCTGTCGTATTATCTGGAGTCGAATCTTGCTTATTTCAACGGAGAAGTATTTACTTTTCTCCAGAAATAAATGCATCTACGCATAAATATTTAATTTCTTCTTCTGTTGGATGCTGTCGTATTACGTAGTGACCAATCTTGATTATTGCAACGGAGAGACATTTACTTTTCCCCAGAAAAAAGTGCATCTCCGAATAAATATTAAATTTATTCTTCTGTCGGATGTCTGTCGTATTATGTAGTGACGAATCTTGTTCATTTCAACGGAGAGGTATTTACTTTTCTCCAGAAATAAATGCATCTCCGCATAAATATTTATTCTTCTGTCCAAAATCTGTGTAATATTTGGAGTGGAATCTTGTTTATTTCAACGGAGAGGTATTTACTTTTCTTCAGAAATAAATGCATCTCCGCATAAATATATAATATTTCTTCTTCCGTCGGATGTCTGTCGTATTATTTGAAGTCGAATCTTGTTGATTTCAAAGGAGAGACATTTACTTTTCTCCAGAAATAAATGCATCACCGCATAAATATTTAATATTTCTTCTTCTGTCGGATGTCTGTCATATTATTTAGTGGCGAATCCTGTTTATTTCAACGCAGAGACATTTACTTTTCTACAGAAATAAATGCATATTCGCATAAATATTAAATTTATTCTTCTGTCGAATGTCTGTCGTATTATGTAGTGACGAATCTTGTTTATTTCATCGGGGAGGTATTTAATTTTCTTCAGAAATAAGTGCATCTCCGCATAAATAATTAATTTCTTCTTCTCTCCAAAATCTGTCGTATTATGTAGAGTGGAATCTTGTTGATTTAAACGTAGAGACATGTACTTTTCTACAGAAATAAATGCATCTCCGCATAAATATTAAATTTATTCTTCTGGCGGATGTCTGTCGTATTATGTAGTGACGAATCTTGTTTTTTTCAACGGAGAGGTATTTACTTTTCATCAGAAATAAATGCATCTCTGCATAAATATTTAATATTTCTTCGTCTGTCGTATGTCTGTCGTACTATCTTGAGTCGAATCTTGTTTATTTCAACGGAGAGGTATTTACTTTTCTCAGAAATAAATGAATCTCCGCATAAATATTTAATTTCTTCTTCTGTCGGATGTCTGTCGCATTATGTAGAGTGGCATCTTGTTGATTTCAACGGAGAGATATTTACTTTTCACCAGAAATAAATAAATCTCCGCATAAATATTTAATATTTCTTTTTCGGCCGGATGTCTCTCGTATTATCTGAAGTCGAATCTTGTAGATTTCAACGGAGACACATTTACTTTTCTCAAGAAATTCATGCGATTCTATTTAGTAGCGATAAATATTTAATTTCTTCTTCTGTCCGATGTCTGTCTCATTATGTAAAGTGGAATCTTGTTTATTTCAACGGACAGACATTTTCTTTTCACCAGAAATAAATGCATCTCCATATTATTAAATGTCTTCTTCGGTCGGACGTCTGTCATATTATGTAGTGACGTATCTTGATTATTTCAACGAAGAGACATTTATTTTTCTCCAGAAATAAATGCATCTCCGCATAAATATTTAATTTCTTCTTCTGTTGGATGTCTGTCGTATTACGTAGTGACGAATCTTGATTATTTCAACGGAGAGACATTTACTTTTCCCCAGAAATAAATGCATCACCGAATAAATATTAAATTTATTCTTCTGTCGAATGTCTGTCGTATTATGTAGTGACGAATCTTGTTCATTTCAACGGAGAGGTACTTACTTTTCTCCAGAAATAAATGCATCTCCGCATAAATATTTAATTTCTCCTTCTATCGGATGTCTGTCGCATTAGGTAGAGTGGAATCTTGTTTATATCAATGGAGAGACATTTACATTTCTCCAGAAATAAATGCATCTCCGCAGAAATATTTCATTTCTTCTTCTGTCGGGTGTCTGTCGTATTATGTAGTGAAGAATCTTGTTTAATTCAACGGAGAGATATTTATTTTTCTCCAGAAATAAATGCATCTCCTCATAAATATTTAATTTCATCTTTTGTCGGATGTCTGTCGTATTATGTGACGAATCTCGTTTATTTCAACCAAGAGACATTTACTTTTCCCCAGAAATATATGCATCTCCGAATAAATATTTAATTTCATCTTCTGTTGGATGTCTGTCGTATTATGGGACGAATCTCGTTTATTTCAACCAAGAGACATTTACTTTTCCCCAGAAATAAATGCATCACCGCATAAATATTTAATATTTCTTCTTCTGTCGGATGTATGTCGCATTATCTGGAGTTGAATCTTGTTGATTTCAACGGAGATACATTTACTTTTCTCCAGAAATAAATGCATCTCCGCATAAATATTTAATATGTCTTCTACTGTCGGATATCTGTCATATTATTTAGTGGCGGATCCTGTTTATTTCAACGGACAGACATTTACCTTTCTAGAAATAAATATTTCTCCGCATAAATATTTAATTTCTTCTTCTGTCGGATGTCTGTCGCATTATGTATAGTGGAATCTTGTTTATTTCAACCGAGAGACATTTACTTTTCACCAGAAATAAATGCATTTCCGCTTAAATATTAAATTTATTCTTCTGTCGGATGTCGGACATATTATTTAGTGACGTATCTTGATTATTTCAACGGATAGACATTTACTTTTCCAAAGAAATAAATGCATCTCCGCATAAATATATAATATTTCTTCTTCCGTCGGATGTCTGTCGTATTATTTGAAGTCGAATCTTGCTGATTTCAACGGAGAGACATTTACTTTTCTCCAGAAATAAATGTATCACCGCATAAATATTTAATATTTCTTCTTCTGTCGGATGTCTGTCATATTATTTAGTGGCGAATCCTGTTTATTTCAACGGAGAGACATTTACTTTTCTACAGAAATAAATGCATCTCCGCATAAATATTTAATATTTCTTCTTCTGTCGGATGTCTGTCGTATTATCTGGAGTCGAATCTTGCTTATTTCAACGGAGAAGTATTTACTTTTCTCCAGAAATAAATGCATCTACGCATAAATATTTAATTTCTTCTTCTGTTGGATGCTGTCGTATTACGTAGTGACCAATCTTGATTATTGCAACGGAGAGACATTTACTTTTCCCCAGAAAAAAGTGCATCTCCGAATAAATATTAAATTTATTCTTCTGTCGGATGTCTGTCGTATTATGTAGTGACGAATCTTGTTCATTTCAACGGAGAGGTATTTACTTTTCTCCAGAAATAAATGCATCTCCGCATAAATATTTATTCTTCTGTCCAAAATCTGTGTAATATTTGGAGTGGAATCTTGTTTATTTCAACGGAGAGGTATTTACTTTTCTTCAGAAATAAATGCATCTCCGCATAAATATATAATATTTCTTCTTCCGTCGGATGTCTGTCGTATTATTTGAAGTCGAATCTTGTTGATTTCAAAGGAGAGACATTTACTTTTCTCCAGAAATAAATGCATCACCGCATAAATATTTAATATTTCTTCTTCTGTCGGATGTCTGTCATATTATTTAGTGGCGAATCCTGTTTATTTCAACGCAGAGACATTTACTTTTCTACAGAAATAAATGCATATTCGCATAAATATTAAATTTATTCTTCTGTCGAATGTCTGTCGTATTATGTAGTGACGAATCTTGTTTATTTCATCGGGGAGGTATTTAATTTTCTTCAGAAATAAGTGCATCTCCGCATAAATAATTAATTTCTTCTTCTCTCCAAAATCTGTCGTATTATGTAGAGTGGAATCTTGTTGATTTAAACGTAGAGACATGTACTTTTCTACAGAAATAAATGCATCTCCGCATAAATATTAAATTTATTCTTCTGGCGGATGTCTGTCGTATTATGTAGTGACGAATCTTGTTTTTTTCAACGGAGAGGTATTTACTTTTCATCAGAAATAAATGCATCTCTGCATAAATATTTAATATTTCTTCGTCTGTCGTATGTCTGTCGTACTATCTTGAGTCGAATCTTGTTTATTTCAACGGAGAGGTATTTACTTTTCTCAGAAATAAATGAATCTCCGCATAAATATTTAATTTCTTCTTCTGTCGGATGTCTGTCGCATTATGTAGAGTGGCATCTTGTTGATTTCAACGGAGAGATATTTACTTTTCACCAGAAATAAATAAATCTCCGCATAAATATTTAATATTTCTTTTTCGGCCGGATGTCTCTCGTATTATCTGAAGTCGAATCTTGTAGATTTCAACGGAGACACATTTACTTTTCTCAAGAAATTCATGCGATTCTATTTAGTAGCGATAAATATTTAATTTCTTCTTCTGTCCGATGTCTGTCTCATTATGTAAAGTGGAATCTTGTTTATTTCAACGGACAGACATTTTCTTTTCACCAGAAATAAATGCATCTCCATATTATTAAATGTCTTCTTCGGTCGGACGTCTGTCATATTATGTAGTGACGTATCTTGATTATTTCAACGAAGAGACATTTATTTTTCCCCAGAAATAAATTCATCGCCGCATAAATAATTTATTTATTCTTCTGTTCAAAATCTGTCGTAATGTTTGGAGACGAATTTTTTGTATTTCAACACTGAGACATTTACTTTTCTCCAGAAATAAATGCATCACCGAATAAATATTAAATTTATTCTTCTGTCGGATGTCTGTCGTATTATGTAGTGACGAATCTTGTTTATTTCAACGGAGAGGTATTTACTTTTCTCCAGAAATAAATGCATCTCCGCATAAATATTTAATTTCTTCTTCTGTTGGATGTCTGTCGTATTACGATTTGACGAATCTTGATTATTTCAACGGAGAGACATTTACTTTTCCCCAGAAATAAATGCATCACCGAATAAATATTAAATTTATTCTTCTGTCGAATGTCTGTCGTATTATGTAGTGACGAATCTTGTTCATTTCAACGGAGAGGTACTTACTTTTCTCCAGAAATAAATGCATCTCCGCATAAATATTTAATTTCTTCTTCTGTCGGATGTCTGTCGCATTAGGTAGAGTGGAATCTTGTTTATATCAATGGAGAGACATTTACATTTCTCCAGAAATAAATGCATCTCAGCATAAATATTTAATTTCTTTTTCTGTCGGATGTCTGTCGCATTAGGTAGAGTGGAATCTTGTTTATATCAATGGAGAGACATTTACATTCTCCAGAAATAAATGCATCTCCGCAGAAATATTTCATTTCTTCTTCTGTCGGGTGTCTGTCGTATTATGTAGTGAAAAATCTTGTTTAATTCAACGGAGAGATATTTATTTTTCTCCAGAAATAAATGCATCTCCGCATAAATATTTAATTTCATATTCTGTCGGATGTCTGTCGTATTATGTGACGAATCTCGTTTATTTCAACCAAGAGACAATTACTTTTCCCCAGAAATAAATGCATCTCCGAATAAATATTTAATTTCATCTTCTGTCGGATGTCTGTCGTATTATGTGACGAATCTCGTTTATTTCAACCAAGAGACATTTACTTTTCCCCAGAAATAAATGCATCACCGCATAAATATTTAATATTTCTTCTTCTGTCGGATGTATGTCGTATTATCTGGAGTTGAATCTTGTTGATTTCAACGGAGAGACATTTACTTTTCTCCAGAAATAAATGCATCACCGCATAAATATTTAATATTTCTTCTTCTGTCGGATGTCTGTCATATTATTTAGTGGCGAATCCTGTTTATTTCAACGGTGAGACATTTACTTTTCTACAGAAATAAATGCATCTCCGCATAAATATTTAATATTTCTTCTTCTGTCGGATGTCTGTCGTATTAACTGGAGTCGAATCTTGCTTATTTCAACGGAGAAGTATTTACTTTTCTCCAGAAATAAATGCATCTACGCATAAATATTTAATTTCTTCTTCTGTTGGATGCTGTCGTATTACGTAGTGACGAATCTTGATTATTGCAACGGAGAGACATTTACTTTTCTCCAGAAATAAATGCATCTCCGCATAAATATTTATTCTTCTGTCCAAAATCTGTCGTAATATTTGGAGTGGAATCTTGTTTATTTCAACGGAGAGGTATTTACTTTTCTTCAGAAATAAATGCATCTCCGCATAAATATATAATATTTCTTCTTCCGTCGGATGTCTGTCGTATTATTTGAAGTCGAATCTTGTTGATTTCAAAGGAGAGACATTTACTTTTCTCCAGAAAAAAGTGCATCTCCGAATAAATATTAAATTTATTCTTCTGTCGGATGTCTGTCGTATTATGTAGTGACGAATCTTGTTCATTTCAACGGAGAGGTATTTACTTTTCTCCAGAAATAAATGCATCTCCGCATAAATATTTATTCTTCTGTCCAAAATCTGTCGTAATATTTGGAGTGGAATCTTGTTTATTTCAACGGAGAGGTATTTACTTTTCTTCAGAAATAAATGCATCTCCACATAAATATATAATATTTCTTCTTCCGTCGGATGTCTGTCGTATTATTTGAAGTCGAATCTTGTTGATTTCAAAGGAGAGACATTTACTTTTCTCCAGAAATAAATGCATCACCGCATAAATATTTAATATTTCTTCTTCTGTCGGATGTCTGTCATATTATTGAGTGGCGAATCCTGTTTATTTCAACGGAGAGACATTTACTTTTCTACAGAAATAAATGCATCTCCGCATAAATATTTAATATTTCTTCTTCTGTCGGATGTCTGTCGTATTATCTGGAGTCGAATCTTGCTTATTTCAACGGAGAAGTATTTACTTTTCTCCAGAAATAAATGCATCTACGCATAAATATTTAATTTCTTCTTCTGTCGGATGTCTGTCGCATTAGGTAGAGTGGAATCTTGTTTATATCAATGGAGAGACATTTACATTTCTCCAGAAAACGTAAATTTCATTTCTTCTTCTGTCGGAAGGTTTTCGTATTATGCAGTGACGAATCTTGATTATTCCAACCGAGAGACATTTACTTTTCCCCGGAAAAAAATGCATCTCCGAATAAATATTAAATTTATTCTTCTGTCGGATGTCTGTCGTATTATGTAGTGACGAATCTTGTTCATTTCAACGGAGAGGTATTTACTTTTCTCCAGAAATAAATGCACCTCCGCATAAATATTTAATTTCTTCTTCTGTCGGATGTCTGTCGCATTAGGTAGAGTGGAATCTTGTTTATATCAATGGAGAGACATTTACATTTCTACAGAAATAAATGCATCTCCGCAGAAATATTTCATTTCTTCTTCTGTCGGATGTCTGTCGTATTATGTAGTGACGAATCTTGATTATTCCAACGGAGAGACATTTACTTTTCCCCAGAAATAAATGCATCTCCGCATAAATATTAAATTTCTTCTTGTGTCGGATGTCTGTCATATTATTTAGTGGCGAATCTTGGTTAATTCAACGGAGAGATATTTATTTTTCTCCAGAAATAAATGCATCTCCGCATAAATATTTAATTTCATCTTCTGTCGGATGTCTGTCGTATTATGTGACGAATCTCGTTTATTTCAACCAAGAGACATTTACTTTTCCCCAGAAATAAATGCATCTCCGAATAAATATTTAATTTCTTCTTCTGTCGGATATCTGTCGCATTATGTAGAGCGGAATCTTGTTTATTTCAACGGAGAGACATTAACTTTACACCAGAAATAAATGCATCACCGCATAAATATTTAATATTTCTTCTTCTGTCGGATGTATGTCGTATTATCTGGAGTTGAATCTTGTTGATTTCAACGGAGATACATTTACTTTTCTCCAGAAATAAATGCATCTCCGCATAAATATTTAATATTTCTTCTACTGTCGGATATCTGTCATATTATTTAGTGGCGGATCCTGTTTATTTCAACGGACAGACATTTACCTTTCTAGAAATAAATATTTCTCCGCATAAATATTTAATTTCTTCTTCTGTCGGATGTCTGTCGCATTATGTATAGTGGAATCTTGTTTATTTCAACGGAGAGACATTTACTTTTCACCAGAAATAAATGCATTTCCGCTTAAATATTAAATTTATTCTTCTGTCGGATGTCGGACATATTATTTAGTGACGTATCTTGATTATTTCAACGGATAGACATTTACTTTTCCAAAGAAATAAATGCATCTCCGCATAAATAATTAATTTATTCTTCTGTCCAAAATCTGTCGTAATATTTGGAGTGGAATCTTGTTTATTTCAACGGAGAGGTATTTACTTTTCTTCAGAAATAAATGCATCTCCACATAAATATATAATATTTCTTCTTCCGTCGGATGTCTGTCGTATTATTTGAAGTCGAATCTTGTTGATTTCAACGTAGAGACATTTACTTTTCTACAGAAATAAATGCATCTCCGCATAAATATTTTATATTTCTTCTTCTGTCGGATGTCTGTCGTATTATCTGGAGTCGAATCTTGCTTATTTCAACGGAGAAGTATTTACTTTTCTCCAGAAATAAATGCATCTCCGCATAAATATTTAATTTCTTCTTCTGTCGGATGTTTGTCGCATTAGGTAGTGTGGAATCTTGTTTATATCAACGGAGAGACATTTACTTTTCTCCAGAAATAAATGCATCTCCGCATAAATATTAAATTTATTCTTCTGTCGAATGTCTGTCGTATTATGTAGTGACGAATCTTGTTCATTTCAACGGAGAGGTATTTACTTTTCTCCAGAAATAAATGCATCTCCGCATAAATATTTAATTTCTTCTTCTGTTGGATGTCTGTCGTATTACGTAGTGACGAATCTTGATTATTCCAACGGAGAGACATTTACTTTTCCCCAGAAATAAATGCATCTCCGCATAAATATTTAATTTCTTCTTCTGTCGGATGTCTGTCGCATTAAGTAGAGTGGAATCTTGTTTATATCAATGGAGAGACATTTACATTTCTCCAGAAAACGTAAATTTCATTTCTTCTTCTGTCGGAAGGTTTTCGCATTATGCAGTGACGAATCTTGATTATTCCAACGGAGAGACATTTACTTTTCCCCGAAAAAAATGCATCTCCGAATAAATATTAAATTTATTCTTCTGTCGAATGTCTGTCGTATTATGTAGTGACGAATCTTGTTCATTTCAACGGAGAGGTATTTACTTTTCTCCAGAAATAAATGCATCTCCGCATAAATATTTAATTTCTTCTTCTGTTGGATGTCTGTCGTATTACGTAGTGACGAATCTTGATTATTCCAACGGAGAGACATTTACTTTTCCCCAGAAATAAATGCATCTCCGCATAAATATTTAATTTCTTCTTCTGTCGGATGTCTGTCGCATTAGGTAGAGTGGAATCTTTTTTATATCAATGGAGAGACATTTACATTTCTCCAGAAATAAATGCATCTCCGCAGAAATATTTCATTTCTTCTTCTGTCGAATGTCTGTCGTATTATGTAGTGACGAATCTGGATTATTCCAACGGAGAGACATTTACTTTTCCCCAGAAATATATGCATCTCCGCATAAATATTAAATTTCTTCTTGTGTCGGATGTCTGTCATATTATTTAGTGGCGAATCTTGTTTAATTCAACGGAGAGATATTTATTTTTGTCCAGAAATAAATGCATCTCCGCATAAATATTTAATTTCATCTTCTGTCGGATGTCTGTCGTATTATGTGACGAATCTCGTTTATTGCAACCAAGAGACATTTACTTTTCCCCAGAAATAAATGCATCTCCGAATAAATATTTAATTTCTTCTTCTGTCGGATATCTGTCGCATTATGTAGAGCGGAATCATGTTTATTTCAACGGAGAGACATTAACTTTACACCAGAAATAAATGCATCACCGCATAAATATTTAATATTTCTTCTTCTGTCGGATGTATGTCGTATTATCTGGAGTTGAATCTTGTTGATTTCAACGGAGATACATTTACTTTTCTCCAGAAATAAATGCATCTCCGCATAAATATTTAATATTTCTTCTACTGTCGGATATCTGTCATATTATTTAGTGGCGGATCCTGTTTATTTCAACGGACAGACATTTACCTTTCTAGAAATAAATATTTCTCCGCATAAATATTTAATTTCTTCTTCTGTCGGATGTCTGTCGCATTATGTATAGTGGAATCTTGTTTATTTCAACCGAGAGACATTTACTTTTCACCAGAAATAAATGCATTTCCGCTTAAATATTAAATTTATTCTTCTGTCGGATGTCGGACATATTATTTAGTGACGTATCTTGATTATTTCAACGGATAGACATTTACTTTTCCAAAGAAATAAATGCATCTCCGCATAAATATATAATATTTCTTCTTCCGTCGGATGTCTATAGTATTATTTGAAGTCGAATCTTGTTGATTTCAACGGAGAGACATTTACTTTTCTCCAGAAATAAATGCATCACCGCATAAATATTTAATATTTCTTCTTCTGTCGGATGTCTGTCATATTATTTAGTGGCGAATCCTGTTTATTTCAACGGAGAGACATTTACTTTTCTACAGAAATAAATGCATCTCCGCATAAATATTTAATATTTTTTCTTCTGTCGGTTGTCTGTCGTATTAACTGGAGTCGAATCTTGCTTATTTCAATGGAGAAGTATTTACTTTTCTCCAGAAATAAATGCATCTACGCATAAATATTTAATTTCTTCTTCTGTTGGATGCTGTCGTATTACGTAGTGACGAATCTTGATTATTGCAACGGAGAGACATTTACTTTTCTCCAGAAATAAATGCATCTCCGCATAAATATTTATTCTTCTGTCCAAAATCTGTCGTAATATTTGGAGTGGAATCTTGTTTATTTCAACGGAGAGGTATTTACTTTTCTTCAGAAATAAATGCATCTCCGCATAAATATATAATATTTCTTCTTCCGTCGGATGTCTGTCGTATTATTTGAAGTCGAATCTTGTTGATTTCAAAGGAGAGACATTTACTTTTCTCCAGAAAAAAGTGCATCTCCGAATAAATATTAAATTTATTCTTCTGTCGGATGTCTGTCGTATTATGTAGTGACGAATCTTGTTCATTTCAACGGAGAGGTATTTACTTTTCTCCAGAAATAAATGCATCTCCGCATAAATATTTATTCTTCTGTCCAAAATCTGTCGTAATATTTGGAGTGGAATCTTGTTTATTTCAACGGAGAGGTATTTACTTTTCTTCAGAAATAAATGCATCTCCGCATAAATATATAATATTTCTTCTTCCGTCGGATGTCTGTCGTATTATTTGAAGTCGAATATTGTTGATTTCAAAGGAGAGACATTTACTTTTCTCCAGAAATAAATGCATCACCGCATAAATATTTAATATTTCTTCTTCTGTCGGATGTCTGTCATATTATTTAGTGGCGAATCCTGTTTATTTCAACGGAGAGACATTTACTTTTCTACAGAAATAAATGCATCTCCGCATAAATATTTAATATTTCTTCTTCTGTCGGTTGTCTGTCGTATTAACTGGAGTCGAATCTTGCTTATTTCAATGGAGAAGTATTTACTTTTCTCCAGAAATAAATGCATCTACGCATAAATATTTAATTTCTTCTTCTGTTGGATGCTGTCGTATTACGTAGTGACGAATCTTGATTATTGCAACGGAGAGACATTTACTTTTCTCCAGAAATAAATGCATCTCCGCATAAATATTTATTCTTCTGTCCAAAATCTGTCGTAATATTTGGAGTGGAATCTTGTTTATTTCAACGGAGAGGTATTTACTTTTCTTCAGAAATAAATGCATCTCCGCATAAATATATAATATTTCTTCTTCCGTCGGATGTCTGTCGTATTATTTGAAGTCGAATCTTGTTGATTTCAAAGGAGAGACATTTACTTTTCTCCAGAAAAAAGTGCATCTCCGAATAAATATTAAATTTATTCTTCTGTCGGATGTCTGTCGTATTATGTAGTGACGAATCTTGTTCATTTCAACGGAGAGGTATTTACTTTTCTCCAGAAATAAATGCATCTCCGCATAAATATTTATTCTTCTGTCCAAAATCTGTCGTAATATTTGGAGTGGAATCTTGTTTATTTCAACGGAGAGGTATTTACTTTTCTTCAGAAATAAATGCATCTCCGCATAAATATATAATATTTCTTCTTCCGTCGGATGTCTGTCGTATTATTTGAAGTCGAATATTGTTGATTTCAAAGGAGAGACATTTACTTTTCTCCAGAAATAAATGCATCACCGCATAAATATTTAATATTTCTTCTTCTGTCGGATGTCTGTCATATTATTTAGTGGCGAATCCTGTTTATTTCAACGGAGAGACATTTACTTTTCTACAGAAATAAATGCATCTCCGCATAAATATTTAATATTTCTTCTTCTGTCGGATGTCTGTCGTATTATCTGGAGTCGAATCTTGCTTATTTCAACGGAGAAATATTTACTTTTCTCCAGAAATAAATGCATCTACGCATAAATATTTAATTTCTTCTTCTGTCGGATGTCTGTCGCATTAGGTAGAGTGGAATCTTGCTTATATCAATGGAGAGACATTTACATTTCTCCAGAAAACGTAAATTTCATTTCTTCTTCTGTCGGAAGGTTTTCGTATTATGCAGTGATCTTGATTATTCCAACCGAGAGACATTTACCTTTCCCCGAAAAAAAATGCATCTCCGAATAAATATTAAATTTATTCTTCTGTCGAATGTCTGTCGTATTATGTAGTGACGAATCTTGTTCATTTCAACGGAGAGGTATTTACTTTTCTCCAGAAATAAATGCACCTCCGCATAAATATTTAAATTCTTCTTCTGTTGGATGTCTGTCGTATTACGTAGTGACGAATCTTGATTATTCCAACGGAGAGACATTTACTTTTCCCCAGATATAAATGCATCTCCGCATAAATATTTAATTTCTTCTTCTGTCGGAGGTCTGTCGCATTAGGTAGAGTGGAATCTTGTTTATATCAATTTAGAGACATTTACATTTCTACAGAAATAAATGCATCTCCGCAGAAATATTTCATTTCTTCTTCTGTCGGATGTCTGTCGTATTACGTAGTGACGAATCTTGATTATTCCAACGGAGAGACATTTACTTTTCCCCAGAAATAAATGCATCTCCGCATAAATATTAAATTTCTTCTTGTGTCGGATGTCTGTCGCATTAGGTAGAGTGGAATCTTGTTTATATCAATGGAGAGACATTTATTTTTCTCCAGAAATAAATGCATCTCCGCATAAATATTTAATTTCATCTTCTGTCGGATGTCTGTCGTATTATGTGACGAATCTCGTTTATTTCAACCAAGAGACATTTACTTTTCCCCAGAAATAAATGCATCTCCGAATAAATATTTAATTTCTTCTTCTGTCGGATATCTGTCGCATTATGTAGAGCGGAATCTTGTTTATTTCAACGGAGAGACATTAACTTTTCACCAGAAATAAATGCATTTCCGCTTAAATATTAAATTTATTCTTCTGTCGGATGTCGGACATATTATTTAGTGACGTATCTTGATTATTTCAACGGATAGACATTTACTTTTCCAAAGAAATAAATGCATCTCCGCATAAATAATTAATTTATTCTTCTGTCCAAAATCTGTCGTAATATTTGGAGTGGAATCTTGTTTATTTCAACGGAGAGGTATTTACTTTTCTTCAGAAATAAATGCATCTCCGCATAAATATATAATATTGCTTCTTCCGTCGGATGTCTGTCGTATTATTTGAAGTCGAATCTTGTTGATTTCAACGGAGAGACATTTACTTTTCTACAGAAATAAATGCATCTCCGCATAAATATTTTATATTTCTTCTTCTGTCGGATGTCTGTCGTATTATCTGGAGTCGAATCTTGCTTATTTCAACGGAGAAGTATTTACTTTTCTCCAGAAATAAATGCATCTCCGCATAAATATTTAATTTCTTCTTCTGTCGGATGTTTGTCGCATTAGGTAGTGTGGAATCTTGTTTATATCAACGGAGAGACATTTACTTTTCTCCAGAAATAAATGCATCTCCGCATAAATATTAAATTTATTCTTCTGTCGAATGTCTGTCGTATTATGTAGTGACGAATCTTGTTCATTTCAACGGTGAGATATTTACTTTTCTCCAGAAATAAATGCATCTCCGCATAAATATTTAATTTCTTCTTCTGTTGGATGTCTGTCGTATTACGACGTAGTGACGAATCTTGATTATTCCAACGGAGAGACATTTACGTTTCCCCAGAAATAAATGCATCTCCGCATAAATATTTAATTTCTTCTTCTGTCGGATGTCTGTCGCATTAAGTAGAGTGGAATCTTGTTTATATCAATGGAGAGACATTTACATTTCTCCAGAAAACGTAAATTTCATTTCTTCTTCTGTCGGAAGGTTTTCGCATTATGCAGTGACGAATCTTGATTATTCCAACGGAGAGACATTTACTTTTCCCCGAAAAAAATGCATCTCCGAATAAATATTAAATTTATTCTTCTGTCGAATGTCTGTCGTATTATGTAGTGACGAATCTTGTTCATTTCAACGGAGAGGTATTTACTTTTCTCCAGAAATAAATGCATCTCCACATAAATATTTAATTTCTTCTTCTGTTGGATGTCTGTCGTATTACGTAGTGACGAATCTTGATTATTCCAACGGAGAGACATTTACTTTTCCCCAGAAATAAATGCATCTCCACATAAATATTTAATTTCTTCTTCTGTCGGATGTCTGTCGCATTAGGTAGAGTGGAATCTTGTTTATATCAATGGAGAGACATTTACATTTCTCCAGAAATAAATGCATCTCCGCAGAAATATTTCATTTCTTCTTCTGTCGGATGTCTGTCGTATTATGTAGTGACGAATCTTGATTATTCCAACGGAGAGACATTTACTTTTCCCCAGAAATAAATGCATCTCCGCATAAATATTAAATTTCTTCTTGTGTCGGATGTCTGTCATATTATTTAGTGGCGAATCTTGTTTAATTCAACGGAGAGATATTTATTTTTCTCCAGAAATAAATGCATCTCCGCATAAATATTTAATTTCACCTTCTGTCGGATGTCTGTCGTATTATGTGACGAATCTCGTTTATTTCAACCAAGAGACATTTACTTTTCCCCAGAAATAAATGCATCTCCGAATAAATATTTAATTTCTTCTTCTGTCGGATATATGTCGCATTATGTAGAGCGGAATCATGTTTATTTCAACGGAGAGACATTAACTTTACACCAGAAATAAATGCATCACCGCATAAATATTTAATATTTCTTCTTCTGTCGGATGTATGTCGTATTATCTGGAGTTGAATCTTGTTGATTTCAACGGAGATACATTTACTTTTCTCCAGAAATAAATGCATCTCCGCATAAATATTTAATATTTCTTCTACTGTCGGATATCTGTCATATTATTTAGTGGCGGATCCTGTTTATTTCAACGGACAGACATTTACCTTTCTAGAAATAAATATTTCTCCGCATAAATATTTAATTTCTTCTTCTGTCGGATTTCTGTCGCATTATGTATAGTGGAATCTTGTTTATTTCAACGGAGAGACATTTACTTTTCACCAGAAATAAATGCATTTCCGCTTAAATATTAAATTTATTCTTCTGTCGGATGTCGGACATATTATTTAGTGACGTATCTTGATTATTTCAACGGATAGACATTTACTTTTCCAAAGAAATAAATGCATCTCCGCATAAATAATTAATTTATTCTTCTTTGCAAAATCTGTCGTAATATTTGGAGTGGAATCTTGTTTATTTCAACGGAGAGGTATTTACTTTTCTTCAGAAATAAATGCATCTCCGCATAAATATATAATATTTCTTCTTCCGTCGGATGTCTGTCGTATTATTTGAAGTCGAATCTTGTTGATTTTAACGGAGAGACATTCACTTTTCTCCAGAAATAAATGCATCACCGCATAAATATTTAATATTTCTTCTTCTGTCGGATGTCTGTCATATTATTTAGTGGCGAATCCTGTTTATTTCAACGGAGAGACATTTACTTTTCTAAAGAAATAAATGCATCTCCGCATAAATATTTTATATTTCTTCTTCTGTCGGATGTCTGTCGTATTATCTGGAGTCGAATCTTGCTTATTTCAACGGAGAGACATTTACTTTTCTCCAGAAATAAATGCATCTCCGCATAAATATTAAATTTATTCTTCTGTCGAATGTCTGTCGTATTATGTAGTGACGAATCTTGTTCATTTCAACGGAGAGACATTTACTTTTCTCCAGAAATAAATGCATCTCTGCATAAATATTTAATATTTCTTCTTCTGTCGGATGTCTGTCGTATTATCTGGAGTCGAATCTTGCTTATTTCAACGGAGAAGTATTTACTTTTCTCCAGAAATAAATGCATCTACGCATAAATATTTAATTTCTTCTTCTGTCGGATGTCTGTCGCATTAGGTAGAGTGGAATCTTGTTTATATCAATGGAGAGACATTTACATTTCTCCAGAAAACGTAAATTTCATTTCTTCTTCTGTCGGAAGGTTTTCGTATTATGCAGTGACGAATCTTGATTATTCCAACCGAGAGACATTTACTTTTCACCGGAAAAAAATGCATCTCCGAATAAATATTAAATTTATTCTTCTGTCGAATGTCTGTCGTATTATGTAGTGACGAATCTTGTTCATTTCAACGGAGAGGTATTTACTTTTCCCCAGAAATAAATGCATCTCCGCATAAATATTTAATTTCTTCTTCTGTCGGATGTCTGTCGCATTAGGTAGAGTGGAATCTTGTTTATATCAATGGAGAGACATTTACATTTCTACAGAAATAAATGCATCTCCGCAGAAATATTTCATTTCTTCTTCTGTCGGATGTCTGTCGTATTATGTAGTGACGAATCTTGATTATTCCAACGGAGAGACATTTACTTTTCCCCAGAAATAAATGCATCTCCGCATAAATATTAAATTTCTTCTTGTGTCGGATGTCTGTCATATTATTTAGTGGCGAATCTTGTTTAATTCAACGGAGAGATATTTATTTTTCTCCAGAAATAAATGCATCTCCGCATAAATATTTAATTTCATCTTCTGTCGGATGTCTGTCGTATTATGTGACGAATCTCGTTTATTTCAACCAAGAGACATTTACTTTTCCCCAGAAATAAATGCATCTCCGAATAAATATTTAATTTCTTCTTCTGTCGGATATCTGTCGCATTATGTAGAGCGGAATCTTGTTTATTTCAACGGAGAGACATCAACTTTACACCAGAAATAAATGCATCACCGCATAAATATTTAATATTTCTTCTTCTGTCGGATGTATGTCGTATTATCTGGAGTTGAATCTTGTTGATTTCAACGGAGATACATTTACTTTTCTCCAGAAATAAATGCATCTCCGCATAAATATTTAATATTTCTTCTACTGTCGGATATCTGTCATATTATTTAGTGGCGGATCCTGTTTATTTCAACGGACAGACATTTACCTTTCTAGAAATAAATATTTCTCCGCAGAAATATTTAATTTCTTCTTCTGTCGGATTTCTGTCGCATTATGTATAGTGGAATCTTGTTTATTTCAACGGAGAGACATTTACTTTTCACCAGAAATAATTGCATTTCCGCTTAAATATTAAATTTATTCTTCTGTCGGATGTCGGACATATTATTTAGTGACGTATCTTGATTATTTCAACGGATAGACATTTACTTTTCCAAAGAAATAAATGCATCTCCGCATAAATAATTAATTTATTCTTCTTTGCAAAATCTGTCGTAATATTTGGAGTGGAATCTTGTTTATTTCAACGGAGAGGTATTTACTTTTCTTCAGAAATAAATGCATCTCCGCATAAATATATAATATTTCTTCTTCCGTCGGATGTCTGTCGTATTATTTGAAGTCGAATCTTGTTGATTTTAACGGAGAGACATTCACTTTTCTCCAGAAATAAATGCATCACCGCATAAATATTTAATATTTCTTCTTCTGTCGGATGTCTGTCATATTATTTAGTGGCGAATCCTGTTTATTTCAACGGAGAGACATTTACTTTTCTAAAGAAATAAATGCATCTCCGCATAAATATTTTATATTTCTTCTTCTGTCGGATGTCTGTCGTATTATCTGGAGTCGAATCTTGCTTATTTCAACGGAGAGACATTTACTTTTCTCCAGAAATAAATGCATCTCCGCATAAATATTAAATTTATTCTTCTGTCGAATGTCTGTCGTATTATGTAGTGACGAATCTTGTTCATTTCAACGGAGAGACATTTACTTTTCTCCAGAAATAAATGCATCTCTGCATAAATATTTAATATTTCTTCTTCTGTCGGATGTCTGTCGTATTATCTGGAGTCGAATCTTGCTTATTTCAACGGAGAAGTATTTACTTTTCTCCAGAAATAAATGCATCTACGCATAAATATTTAATTTCTTCTTCTGTCGGATGTCTGTCGCATTAGGTAGAGTGGAATCTTGTTTATATCAATGGAGAGACATTTACATTTCTCCAGAAAACGTAAATTTCATTTCTTCTTCTGTCGGAAGGTTTTCGTATTATGCAGTGACGAATCTTGATTATTCCAACCGAGAGACATTTACTTTTCACCGGAAAAAAATGCATCTCCGAATAAATATTAAATTTATTCTTCTGTCGAATGTCTGTCGTATTATGTAGTGACGAATCTTGTTCATTTCAACGGAGAGGTATTTACTTTTCCCCAGAAATAAATGCATCTCCGCATAAATATTTAATTTCTTCTTCTGTCGGATGTCTGTCGCATTAGGTAGAGTGGAATCTTGTTTATATCAATGGAGAGACATTTACATTTCTACAGAAATAAATGCATCTCCGCAGAAATATTTCATTTCTTCTTCTGTCGGATGTCTGTCGTATTATGTAGTGACGAATCTTGATTATTCCAACGGAGAGACATTTACTTTTCCCCAGAAATAAATGCATCTCCGCATAAATATTAAATTTCTTCTTGTGTCGGATGTCTGTCATATTATTTAGTGGCGAATCTTGTTTAATTCAACGGAGAGATATTTATTTTTCTCCAGAAATAAATGCATCTCCGCATAAATATTTAATTTCATCTTCTGTCGGATGTCTGTCGTATTATGTGACGAATCTCGTTTATTTCAACCAAGAGACATTTACTTTTCCCCAGAAATAAATGCATCTCCGAATAAATATTTAATTTCTTCTTCTGTCGGATATCTGTCGCATTATGTAGAGCGGAATCTTGTTTATTTCAACGGAGAGACATTAACTTTACACCAGAAATAAATGCATCACCGCATAAATATTTAATATTTCTTCTTCTGTCGGATGTATGTCGTATTATCTGGAGTTGAATCTTGTTGATTTCAACGGAGATACATTTACTTTTCTCCAGAAATAAATGCATCTCCGCATAAATATTTAATATTTCTTCTACTGTCGGATATCTGTCATATTATTTAGTGGCGGATCCTGTTTATTTCAACGGACAGACATTTACCTTTCTAGAAATAAATATTTCTCCGCATAAATATTTAATTTCTTCGTCTGTCGGATGTCTGTCGCATTATGTATAGTGGAATCTTGTTTATTTCAACGGAAAGACATTTACTTTTCACCAGAAATAAATGCATTTCCGCTTAAATATTAAATTTATTCTTCTGTCGGATGTCGGACATATTATTTAGTGACGTATCTTGAATATTTCAACGGATAGACATTTACTTTTCCAAAGAAATAAATGCATCTCCGCATAAATATTTAATTTATTCTTCTGTCCAAAATCTGTCGTAATATTTGGAGTGGAATCTTGTTTATTTCAACGGAGAGGTATTTACTTTTCTTCAGAAATAAATGCATCTCCGCATAAATATATAATATTTCTTCTTCCGTCGGATGTCTGTCGTATTATTTGAAGTCGAATCTTGTTGATTTCAACGGAGAGACATTTACTTTTCTACAGAAATAAATGCATCTCCGCATAAATATTTTATATTTCTTCTTCTGTCGGATGTCTGTCGTATTATCTGGAGTCGAATCTTGCTTATTTCAACGGAGAAGTATTTACTTTTCTCCAGAAATAAATGCATCTCCGCATAAATATTTAATTTCTTCTTCTGTCGGATGTTTGTCGCATTAGGTAGTGTGGAATCTTGTTTATATCAACGGAGAGACATTTACTTTTCTCCAGAAATAAATGCATCTCCGCATAAATATTAAATTTATTCTTCTGTCAAATGTCTGTCGTATTATGTAGTGACGAATCTTGTTCATTTCAACGGAGAGGTATTTACTTTTCTCCAGAAATAAATGCATCTCCGCATAAATATTTAATTTCTTCTTCTGTTGGATGTCTGTCGTATTACGTAGTGACGAATCTTGATTATTCCAACGGAGAGACATTTACTTTTCCCCAGAAATAAATGCATCTCCACATAAATATTTAATTTCTTCTTCTGTCGGATGTCTGTCGCATTAAGTAGAGTGGAATCTTGTTTATATCAATGGAGAGACATTTACATTTCTCCAGAAAACGTAATTTTTATTTCTTCTTCTGTCGGAAGGTTTTCGCATTATGCAGTGACGAATCTTGATTATTCCAACGGAGAGACATTTACTTTTCCCCGAAAAAAAATGCATCTCCGAATAAATATTAAATTTATTCTTCTGTCGAATGTCTGTCGTATTATGTAGTGACGAATCTTGTTCATTTCAACGGAGAGGTATTTACTTTTCTCCAGAAATAAATGCATCTCCGCATAAATATTTAATTTCTTCTTCTGGTGGATGTCTGTCGTATTACGTAGTGACGAATCTTGATTATTCCAACGGAGAGACATTTACTTTTCCCCAGAAATAAATGCATCTCCGCATAAATATTAAATTTCTTCTTGTGTCGGATGTCTGTCGCATTAGGTAGAGTGGAATCTTGTTTATATCAATGGAGAGACATTTATTTTTCTCCAGAAATAAATGCATCTCCGCATAAATATTTAATTTCATCTTCTGTCGGATGTCTGTCGTATTATGTGACGAATCTCGTTTATTTCAACCAAGAGACATTTACTTTTCCCCAGAAATAAATGCATCTCCGAATAAATATTTAATTTCTTCTTCTGTCGGATATCTGTCGCATTATGTAGAGCGGAATCTTGTTTATTTCAACGGAGAGACATCAACTTTACACCAGAAATAAATGCATCACCGCATAAATATTTAATATTTCTTCTTCTGTCGGATGTATGTCGTATTATCTGGAGTTGAATCTTGTTGATTTCAACGGAGATACATTTACTTTTCTCCAGAAATAAATGCATCTCCGCATAAATATTTAATATTTCTTCTACTGTCGGATATCTGTCATATTATTTAGTGGCGGATCCTGTTTATTTCAACGGACAGACATTTACCTTTCTAGAAATAAATATTTCTCCGCAGAAATATTTAATTTCTTCTTCTGTCGGATTTCTGTCGCATTATGTATAGTGGAATCTTGTTTATTTCAACGGAGAGACATTTACTTTTCACCAGAAATAATTGCATTTCCGCTTAAATATTAAATTTATTCTTCTGTCGGATGTCGGACATATTATTTAGTGACGTATCTTGATTATTTCAACGGATAGACATTTACTTTTCCAAAGAAATAAATGCATCTCCGCATAAATAATTAATTTATTCTTCTTTGCAAAATCTGTCGTAATATTTGGAGTGGAATCTTGTTTATTTCAACGGAGAGGTATTTACTTTTCTTCAGAAATAAATGCATCTCCGCATAAATATATAATATTTCTTCTTCCGTCGGATGTCTGTCGTATTATTTGAAGTCGAATCTTGTTGATTTTAACGGAGAGACATTCACTTTTCTCCAGAAATAAATGCATCACCGCATAAATATTTAATATTTCTTCTTCTGTCGGATGTCTGTCATATTATTTAGTGGCGAATCCTGTTTATTTCAACGGAGAGACATTTACTTTTCTAAAGAAATAAATGCATCTCCGCATAAATATTTTATATTTCTTCTTCTGTCGGATGTCTGTCGTATTATCTGGAGTCGAATCTTGCTTATTTCAACGGAGAGACATTTACTTTTCTCCAGAAATAAATGCATCTCCGCATAAATATTAAATTTATTCTTCTGTCGAATGTCTGTCGTATTATGTAGTGACGAATCTTGTTCATTTCAACGGAGAGACATTTACTTTTCTCCAGAAATAAATGCATCTCTGCATAAATATTTAATATTTCTTCTTCTGTCGGATGTCTGTCGTATTATCTGGAGTCGAATCTTGCTTATTTCAACGGAGAAGTATTTACTTTTCTCCAGAAATAAATGCATCTACGCATAAATATTTAATTTCTTCTTCTGTCGGATGTCTGTCGCATTAGGTAGAGTGGAATCTTGTTTATATCAATGGAGAGACATTTACATTTCTCCAGAAAACGTAAATTTCATTTCTTCTTCTGTCGGAAGGTTTTCGTATTATGCAGTGACGAATCTTGATTATTCCAACCGAGAGACATTTACTTTTCACCGGAAAAAAATGCATCTCCGAATAAATATTAAATTTATTCTTCTGTCGAATGTCTGTCGTATTATGTAGTGACGAATCTTGTTCATTTCAACGGAGAGGTATTTACTTTTCCCCAGAAATAAATGCATCTCCGCATAAATATTTAATTTCTTCTTCTGTCGGATGTCTGTCGCATTAGGTAGAGTGGAATCTTGTTTATATCAATGGAGAGACATTTACATTTCTACAGAAATAAATGCATCTCCGCAGAAATATTTCATTTCTTCTTCTGTCGGATGTCTGTCGTATTATGTAGTGACGAATCTTGATTATTCCAACGGAGAGACATTTACTTTTCCCCAGAAATAAATGCATCTCCGCATAAATATTAAATTTCTTCTTGTGTCGGATGTCTGTCATATTATTTAGTGGCGAATCTTGTTTAATTCAACGGAGAGATATTTATTTTTCTCCAGAAATAAATGCATCTCCGCATAAATATTTAATTTCATCTTCTGTCGGATGTCTGTCGTATTATGTGACGAATCTCGTTTATTTCAACCAAGAGACATTTACTTTTCCCCAGAAATAAATGCATCTCCGAATAAATATTTAATTTCTTCTTCTGTCGGATATCTGTCGCATTATGTAGAGCGGAATCTTGTTTATTTCAACGGAGAGACATTAACTTTACACCAGAAATAAATGCATCACCGCATAAATATTTAATATTTCTTCTTCTGTCGGATGTATGTCGTATTATCTGGAGTTGAATCTTGTTGATTTCAACGGAGATACATTTACTTTTCTCCAGAAATAAATGCATCTCCGCATAAATATTTAATATTTCTTCTACTGTCGGATATCTGTCATATTATTTAGTGGCGGATCCTGTTTATTTCAACGGACAGACATTTACCTTTCTAGAAATAAATATTTCTCCGCATAAATATTTAATTTCTTCGTCTGTCGGATGTCTGTCGCATTATGTATAGTGGAATCTTGTTTATTTCAACGGAAAGACATTTACTTTTCACCAGAAATAAATGCATTTCCGCTTAAATATTAAATTTATTCTTCTGTCGGATGTCGGACATATTATTTAGTGACGTATCTTGAATATTTCAACGGATAGACATTTACTTTTCCAAAGAAATAAATGCATCTCCGCATAAATATTTAATTTATTCTTCTGTCCAAAATCTGTCGTAATATTTGGAGTGGAATCTTGTTTATTTCAACGGAGAGGTATTTACTTTTCTTCAGAAATAAATGCATCTCCGCATAAATATATAATATTTCTTCTTCCGTCGGATGTCTGTCGTATTATTTGAAGTCGAATCTTGTTGATTTCAACGGAGAGACATTTACTTTTCTACAGAAATAAATGCATCTCCGCATAAATATTTTATATTTCTTCTTCTGTCGGATGTCTGTCGTATTATCTGGAGTCGAATCTTGCTTATTTCAACGGAGAAGTATTTACTTTTCTCCAGAAATAAATGCATCTCCGCATAAATATTTAATTTCTTCTTCTGTCGGATGTTTGTCGCATTAGGTAGTGTGGAATCTTGTTTATATCAACGGAGAGACATTTACTTTTCTCCAGAAATAAATGCATCTCCGCATAAATATTAAATTTATTCTTCTGTCAAATGTCTGTCGTATTATGTAGTGACGAATCTTGTTCATTTCAACGGAGAGGTATTTACTTTTCTCCAGAAATAAATGCATCTCCGCATAAATATTTAATTTCTTCTTCTGTTGGATGTCTGTCGTATTACGTAGTGACGAATCTTGATTATTCCAACGGAGAGACATTTACTTTTCCCCAGAAATAAATGCATCTCCACATAAATATTTAATTTCTTCTTCTGTCGGATGTCTGTCGCATTAAGTAGAGTGGAATCTTGTTTATATCAATGGAGAGACATTTACATTTCTCCAGAAAACGTAATTTTTATTTCTTCTTCTGTCGGAAGGTTTTCGCATTATGCAGTGACGAATCTTGATTATTCCAACGGAGAGACATTTACTTTTCCCCGAAAAAAAATGCATCTCCGAATAAATATTAAATTTATTCTTCTGTCGAATGTCTGTCGTATTATGTAGTGACGAATCTTGTTCATTTCAACGGAGAGGTATTTACTTTTCTCCAGAAATAAATGCATCTCCGCATAAATATTTAATTTCTTCTTCTGGTGGATGTCTGTCGTATTACGTAGTGACGAATCTTGATTATTCCAACGGAGAGACATTTACTTTTCCCCAGAAATAAATGCATCTCCGCATAAATATTAAATTTCTTCTTGTGTCGGATGTCTGTCGCATTAGGTAGAGTGGAATCTTGTTTATATCAATGGAGAGACATTTATTTTTCTCCAGAAATAAATGCATCTCCGCATAAATATTTAATTTCATCTTCTGTCGGATGTCTGTCGTATTATGTGACGAATCTCGTTTATTTCAACCAAGAGACATTTACTTTTCCCCAGAAATAAATGCATCTCCGAATAAATATTTAATTTCTTCTTCTGTCGGATATCTGTCGCATTATGTAGAGCGGAATCATGTTTATTTCAACGGAGAGACATTAACTTTACACCAGAAATAAATGCATCACCGCATAAATATTTAATATTTCTTCTTCTGTCGGATGTATGTCGTATTATCTGGAGTTGAATCTTGTTGATTTCAACGGAGATACATTTACTTTTCTCCAGAAATAAATGCATCTCCGCATAAATATTTAATATTTCTTCTACTGTCGGATATCTGTCATATTATTTAGTGGCGGATCCTGTTTATTTCAACGGACAGACATTTACCTTTCTAGAAATAAATATTTCTCCGCATAAATATTTAATTTCTTCTTCTGTCGGATGTCTGTCGCATTATGTATAGTGGAATCTTGTTTATTTCAACGGAGAGACATTTACTTTTCACCAGAAATAAATGCATTTCCGCTTAAATATTAAATTTATTCTTCTGTCGGATGTCGGACATATTATTTAGTGACGTATCTTGATTATTTCAACGGATAGACATTTACTTTTCCAAAGAAATAAATGCATCTCCGCATAAATAATTAATTTATTCTTCTTTCCAAAATCTGTCGTAATATTTGGAGTGGAATCTTGTTTATTTCAACGGAGAGGTATTTACTTTTCTTCAGAAATATATGCATCTCCGCATAAATATATAATATTTCTTCTTCCGTCGGATGTCTGTCGTATTATTTGAAGTCGAATCTTGTTGATTTTAACGGAGAGACATTTACTTTTCTCCAGAAATAAATGCATCACCGCATAAATATTTAATATTTCTTCTTCTGTCGGATGTCTGTCATATTATTTAGTGGCGAATCCTGTTTATTTCAACGGAGAGACATTTACTTTTCTAAAGAAATAAATGCATCTCCGCATAAATATTTTATATTTCTTCTTCTGTCGGATGTCTGTCGTATTATCTGGAGTCGAATCTTGCTTATTTCAACGGAGAGACATTTACTTTTCTCCAGAAATAAATGCATCTCCGCATAAATATTAAATTTATTCTTCTGTCGAATGTCTGTCGTATTATGTAGTGACGAATCTTGTTCATTTCAACGGAGAGGTATTTACTTTTCTCCAGAAATAAATGCATCTCCGCATAAATATTTAATTTCTTCTTCTGTTGGATGTCTGTCGTATTACGTAGTGACGAATCTTGATTATTCCAACGGAGAGACATTTACTTTTCCAAAGAAATAAATGCATCTCCGCATAAATATTTAATTTCTTCTTCTGTCGGATGTCTGTCGCATTAAGTAGAGTGGAATCTTGTTTATATCAATGGAGAGACATTTACATTTCTCCAGAAAACGTAAATTTCATTTCTTCTTCTGTCGGAAGGTTTTCGTATTATGCAGTGACGAATCTTGATTATTCCAACGGAGAGACATTTACTTTTCCCCGGAAAAAAATGCATCTCCGAATAAATATTAAATTTATTCTTCTGTCGGATGTCTGTCGTATTGCGTAGTTACGAATCTTGTTTATTTCAACGGAGAGGTATTTAATTTTCTTCAGAAGTAAATGCATCTCTGCATAAATATTCAATATTTCTTCTTCTGTCTGTTGTCCGTCGTATATTCTGGAGTCCAAACTTGTTTATTTCAAGGGAGAGACATTTACTTTTCACCAGAAATAAATGCATCTCCGAATAAATATTAATTTTTTTCTTCTGTCGGATGTCTGACATATTATTTAGTGGCGAATCTTACTTATTTCAACGGAGATACATTTACTTTGCTCCAGAAATAAAAGCAACTCCGCATAAATATTTAATTTCTTCTTCTGTCGGATGTCTGTCGCACTATGTAGAGTGGAATCTTGTTTATTTCAACGGAGAGACATTTACATTTCTCCAGAAATAAATGCATCTCCGCATAAATATTTAATATTTCTTCTACTGTCGGATATCTGTCATATTATTTAGTGACGGATCCTGTTTATTTCAACGGAGAGACATTGACCTTTCTCCAGAAATAAATATTTCTCCGCATAAATATTCAATATTTCTTCTTCTGTCGGACGTCTGTCGTATTATCTGGAGTCGAATCTTGTTTATTTCAACTGAGAAGTATACACCTTTCACCAGAAATAAATGCATTTCCGCTTAAATATTAAATTTATTCTTCTGTTGGATGTCGGACATATTATTTAGTGACTCTCTTGATTATTTCGACGGAGAGACATTTACTTTTTCAAAGAATTAAATGCATCTCCGCATAAATAATTAATTTATACTTCTGTCCAAAATTTGTCGTAATATTTGGAGACTAATCTTTTATATTTCAACGGAGAGACATTTACTTTTCTCCAGAAATAAATGCATCTCCGCACAAATATTTCATTTCTTCTTCTGTCAGATGTCTGTCGTATTATCTGGAGTCGGATCTTCTTTATTTCAACGGACAGACATTTACTTTTCCCCAGAAATAAATGCATCTCCGCTTAAATATTAAATTTCTTCTTCTGTCGGATGTCTGTCACATTATGTAGTGACGTATCCTGAGTATTTCAACGGAGACACATTTATTTTTCCCCAGAAATAAATGCATCGCCGCATAAATAATTAATTTATTCTTCTGTCCAAAATCTGTCGTAATATTTGGAGTGGAATCTTGTTTATTTCAACGGAGAGGTATTTACTTTTCTTCAGAAATAAATGCATCTCCGCATAAATATATAATATTTCTTCTTCCGTCGGATGTCTGTCGTATTATTTGAAGTCGAATCTTGTTGATTTTAACGGAGAGACATTTACTTTTCTCCAGAAATAAATGCATCACCGCATAAATATTTAATATTTCTTCTTCTGTCGGATGTCTGTCATATTATTTAGTGGCGAATCCTGTTTATTTCAACGGAGAGACATTTACTTTTCTAAAGAAATAAATGCATCTCCGCATAAATATTTTATATTTCTTCTTCTGTCGGATGTCTGTCGTATTATCTGGAGTCGAATCTTGCTTATTTCAACGGAGAGACATTTACTTTTCTCCAGAAATAAATGCATCTCCGCATAAATATTAAATTTATTCTTCTGTCGAATGTCTGTCGTATTATGTAGTGACGAATCTTGTTCATTTCAACGGAGAGACATTTACTTTTCTCCAGAAATAAATGCATCTCCGCATAAATATTTAATATTTCTTCTTCTGTCGGATGTCTGTCGTATTATCTGGAGTCGAATCTTGCTTATTTCAACGGAGAAGTATTTACTTTTCTCCAGAAATAAATGCATCTACGCATAAATATTTAATTTCTTCTTCTGTCGGATGTCTGTCGCATTAGGTAGAGTGGAATCTTGTTTATATCAATGGAGAGACATTTACATTTCTCCAGAAAACGTAAATTTCATTTCTTCTTCTGTCGGAAGGTTTTCGTATTATGCAGTGACGAATCTTGATTATTCCAACCGAGAGACATTTACTTTTCACCGGAAAAAAATGCATCTCCGAATAAATATTAAATTTATTCTTCTGTCGAATGTCTGTCGTATTATGTAGTGACGAATCTTGTTCATTTCAACGGAGAGGTATTTACTTTTCTCCAGAAATAAATGCACCTCCGCATAAATATTTAAATTCTTCTTCTGTTGGATGTCTGTCGTATTACGTAGTGACGAATCTTGATTATTCCAACGGAGAGACATTTACTTTTCCCCAGAAATAAATGCATCTCCGCATAAATATTTAATTTCTTCTTCTGTCGGATGTCTGTCGCATTAGGTAGAGTGGAATCTTGTTTATATCAATGGAGAGACATTTACATTTCTACAGAAATAAATGCATCTCCGCAGAAATATTTCATTTCTTCTTCTGTCGGATGTCTGTCGTATTATGTAGTGACGAATCTTGATTATTCCAACGGAGAGACATTTACTTTTCCCCAGAAATAAATGCATCTCCGCATAAATATTTAATTTCTTCTTCTGTCGGATGTCTGTCGCATTAGGTAGAGTGGAATCTTGTTTATATCAATGGAGAGACATTTACATTTCTACAGAAATAAATGCATCTCCGCAGAAATATTTCATTTCTTCTTCTGTCGGATGTATGTCGTATTATCTGGAGTTGAATCTTGTTGATTTCAACGGAGATACATTTACTTTTCTCCAGAAATAAATGCATCTCCGCATAAATATTTAATATTTCTTCTACTGTCGGATATCTGTCATATTATTTAGTGGCGGATCCTGTTTATTTCAACGGACAGACATTTACCTTTCTAGAAATAAATATTTCTCCGCATAAATATTTAATTTCTTCTTCTGTCGGATGTCTGTCGCATTATGTATAGTGGAATCTTGTTTATTTCAACGGAGAGACATTTACTTTTCACCAGAAATAAATGCATTTCCGCTTAAATATTAAATTTATTCTTCTGTCGGATGTCGGACATATTATTTAGTGACGTATCTTGATTATTTCAACGGATAGACATTTACTTTTCCAAAGAAATAAATGCATCTCCGCATAAATAATTAATTTATTCTTCTGTCCAAAATCTGTCGTAATATTTGGAGTGGAATCTTGTTTATTTCAACGGAGAGGTATTTACTTTTCTTCAGAAATAAATGCATCTCCGCATAAATATATAATATTTCTTCTTCCGTCGGATGTCTGTCGTATTATTTGAAGTCGAATCTTGTTGATTTCAATGGAGAGACATTTACTTTTCTACAGAAATAAATGCATCTCCGCATAAATATTTTATATTTCTTCTTCTGTCGGATGTCTGTCGTATTATCTGGAGTCGAATCTTGCTTATTTCAACGGAGAAGTATTTACTTTTCTCCAGAAATAAATGCATCTCCGCATAAATATTTAATTTATTCTTCTGTCGGATGTTTGTCGTATTATGTAGTGACGAATCTTGTTCATTTCAACGGAGAGGTATTTACTTTTCTCCAGAAATAAATGCATCTCCGCATAAATATTAAATTTATTCTTCTGTCGAATGTCTGTCGTATTATGTAGTGACGAATCTTGTTCATTTCAACGGAGAGGTATTTACTTTTCTCCAGAAATAAATGCATCTCCGCATAAATATTTAATTTCTTCTTCTGTTGGATGTCTGTCGTATTACGTAGTGACGAATCTTGATTATTCCAACGGAGAGACATTTACTTTTCCAAAGAAATAAATGCATCTCCGCATAAATATTTAATTTCTTCTTCTGTCGGATGTCTGTCGCATTAAGTAGAGTGGAATCTTGTTTATATCAATGGAGAGACATTTACATTTCTCCAGAAAACGTAAATTTCATTTCTTCTTCTGTCGGAAGGTTTTCGTATTATGCAGTGACGAATCTTGATTATTCCAACGGAGAGACATTTACTTTTCCCCGGAAAAAAATGCATCTCCGAATAAATATTAAATTTATTCTTCTGTCGGATGTCTGTCGTATTGCGTAGTTACGAATCTTGTTTATTTCAACGGAGAGGTATTTAATTTTCTTCAGAAGTAAATGCATCTCTGCATAAATATTCAATATTTCTTCTTCTGTCTGTTGTCCGTCGTATATTCTGGAGTCCAAACTTGTTTATTTCAAGGGAGAGACATTTACTTTTCACCAGAAATAAATGCATCTCCGAATAAATATTAATTTTTTTCTTCTGTCGGATGTCTGACATATTATTTAGTGGCGAATCTTACTTATTTCAACGGAGATACATTTACTTTGCTCCAGAAATAAAAGCAACTCCGCATAAATATTTAATTTCTTCTTCTGTCGGATGTCTGTCGCACTATGTAGAGTGGAATCTTGTTTATTTCAACGGAGAGACATTTACATTTCTCCAGAAATAAATGCATCTCCGCATAAATATTTAATATTTCTTCTACTGTCGGATATCTGTCATATTATTTAGTGACGGATCCTGTTTATTTCAACGGAGAGACATTGACCTTTCTCCAGAAATAAATATTTCTCCGCATAAATATTCAATATTTCTTCTTCTGTCGGACGTCTGTCGTATTATCTGGAGTCGAATCTTGTTTATTTCAACTGAGAAGTATACACCTTTCACCAGAAATAAATGCATTTCCGCTTAAATATTAAATTTATTCTTCTGTTGGATGTCGGACATATTATTTAGTGACTCTCTTGATTATTTCGACGGAGAGACATTTACTTTTTCAAAGAATTAAATGCATCTCCGCATAAATAATTAATTTATACTTCTGTCCAAAATTTGTCGTAATATTTGGAGACTAATCTTTTATATTTCAACGGAGAGACATTTACTTTTCTCCAGAAATAAATGCATCTCCGCACAAATATTTCATTTCTTCTTCTGTCAGATGTCTGTCGTATTATCTGGAGTCGGATCTTCTTTATTTCAACGGACAGACATTTACTTTTCCCCAGAAATAAATGCATCTCCGCTTAAATATTAAATTTCTTCTTCTGTCGGATGTCTGTCACATTATGTAGTGACGTATCCTGAGTATTTCAACGGAGACACATTTATTTTTCCCCAGAAATAAATGCATCGCCGCATAAATAATTAATTTATTCTTCTGTCCAAAATCTGTCGTAATATTTGGAGTGGAATCTTGTTTATTTCAACGGAGAGGTATTTACTTTTCTTCAGAAATAAATGCATCTCCGCATAAATATATAATATTTCTTCTTCCGTCGGATGTCTGTCGTATTATTTGAAGTCGAATCTTGTTGATTTTAACGGAGAGACATTTACTTTTCTCCAGAAATAAATGCATCACCGCATAAATATTTAATATTTCTTCTTCTGTCGGATGTCTGTCATATTATTTAGTGGCGAATCCTGTTTATTTCAACGGAGAGACATTTACTTTTCTAAAGAAATAAATGCATCTCCGCATAAATATTTTATATTTCTTCTTCTGTCGGATGTCTGTCGTATTATCTGGAGTCGAATCTTGCTTATTTCAACGGAGAGACATTTACTTTTCTCCAGAAATAAATGCATCTCCGCATAAATATTAAATTTATTCTTCTGTCGAATGTCTGTCGTATTATGTAGTGACGAATCTTGTTCATTTCAACGGAGAGACATTTACTTTTCTCCAGAAATAAATGCATCTCCGCATAAATATTTAATATTTCTTCTTCTGTCGGATGTCTGTCGTATTATCTGGAGTCGAATCTTGCTTATTTCAACGGAGAAGTATTTACTTTTCTCCAGAAATAAATGCATCTACGCATAAATATTTAATTTCTTCTTCTGTCGGATGTCTGTCGCATTAGGTAGAGTGGAATCTTGTTTATATCAATGGAGAGACATTTACATTTCTCCAGAAAACGTAAATTTCATTTCTTCTTCTGTCGGAAGGTTTTCGTATTATGCAGTGACGAATCTTGATTATTCCAACCGAGAGACATTTACTTTTCACCGGAAAAAAATGCATCTCCGAATAAATATTAAATTTATTCTTCTGTCGAATGTCTGTCGTATTATGTAGTGACGAATCTTGTTCATTTCAACGGAGAGGTATTTACTTTTCTCCAGAAATAAATGCACCTCCGCATAAATATTTAAATTCTTCTTCTGTTGGATGTCTGTCGTATTACGTAGTGACGAATCTTGATTATTCCAACGGAGAGACATTTACTTTTCCCCAGAAATAAATGCATCTCCGCATAAATATTTAATTTCTTCTTCTGTCGGATGTCTGTCGCATTAGGTAGAGTGGAATCTTGTTTATATCAATGGAGAGACATTTACATTTCTACAGAAATAAATGCATCTCCGCAGAAATATTTCATTTCTTCTTCTGTCGGATGTCTGTCGTATTATGTAGTGACGAATCTTGATTATTCCAACGGAGAGACATTTACTTTTCCCCAGAAATAAATGCATCTCCGCATAAATATTTAATTTCTTCTTCTGTCGGATGTCTGTCGCATTAGGTAGAGTGGAATCTTGTTTATATCAATGGAGAGACATTTACATTTCTACAGAAATAAATGCATCTCCGCAGAAATATTTCATTTCTTCTTCTGTCGGATGTATGTCGTATTATCTGGAGTTGAATCTTGTTGATTTCAACGGAGATACATTTACTTTTCTCCAGAAATAAATGCATCTCCGCATAAATATTTAATATTTCTTCTACTGTCGGATATCTGTCATATTATTTAGTGGCGGATCCTGTTTATTTCAACGGACAGACATTTACCTTTCTAGAAATAAATATTTCTCCGCATAAATATTTAATTTCTTCTTCTGTCGGATGTCTGTCGCATTATGTATAGTGGAATCTTGTTTATTTCAACGGAGAGACATTTACTTTTCACCAGAAATAAATGCATTTCCGCTTAAATATTAAATTTATTCTTCTGTCGGATGTCGGACATATTATTTAGTGACGTATCTTGATTATTTCAACGGATAGACATTTACTTTTCCAAAGAAATAAATGCATCTCCGCATAAATAATTAATTTATTCTTCTGTCCAAAATCTGTCGTAATATTTGGAGTGGAATCTTGTTTATTTCAACGGAGAGGTATTTACTTTTCTTCAGAAATAAATGCATCTCCGCATAAATATATAATATTTCTTCTTCCGTCGGATGTCTGTCGTATTATTTGAAGTCGAATCTTGTTGATTTCAATGGAGAGACATTTACTTTTCTACAGAAATAAATGCATCTCCGCATAAATATTTTATATTTCTTCTTCTGTCGGATGTCTGTCGTATTATCTGGAGTCGAATCTTGCTTATTTCAACGGAGAAGTATTTACTTTTCTCCAGAAATAAATGCATCTCCGCATAAATATTTAATTTATTCTTCTGTCGGATGTTTGTCGCATTAGGTAGTGTGGAATCTTGTTTATATCAACGGAGAGACATTTACTTTTCTCCAGAAATAAATGCATCTCCGCATAAATATTAAATTTATTCTTCTGTCGAATGTCTGTCGTATTATGTAGTGACGAATCTTGTTCATTTCAACGGAGAGGTATTTACTTTTCTCCAGAAATAAATGCATCTCCGCATAAATATTTAATTTCTTCTTCTGTTGGATGTCTGTCGTATTACGTAGTGACGAATCTTGATTATTCCAACGGAGAGACATTTACTTTTCCCCAGAAATAAATGCATCTCCACATAAATATTTAATTTCTTCTTCTGTCGGATGTCTGTCGCATTAAGTAGAGTGGAATCTTGTTTATATCAATGGAGAGACATTTACATTTCTCCAGAAAACGTAAATTTCATTTCTTCTTCTGTCGGAAGGTTTTCGCATTATGCAGTGACGAATCTTGATTATTCCAACGGAGAGACATTTACTTTTCCCCGAAAAAAAATGCATCTCCGAATAAATATTAAATTTATTCTTCTGTCGAATGTCTGTCGTATTATGTAGTGACGAATCTTGTTCATTTCAACGGAGAGGTATTTACTTTTCTCCAGAAATAAATGCATCTCCGCATAAATATTTAATTTCTTCTTCTGTTGGATGTCTGTCGTATTACGTAGTGACGAATCTTGATTATTCCAACGGAGAGACATTTACTTTTCCCCAGAAATAAATGCATCTCCGCATAAATATTTAATTTCTTCTTCTGTCGGATGTCTGTCGCATTAAGTAGAGTGGAATCTTGTTCATATCAATGGAGAGACATTTACATTTCTCCAGAAAACGTAAATTTCATTTCTTCTTCTGTCGGAAGGTTTTCGTATTATGCAGTGACGAATCTTGATTATTCCAACGGAGAGACATTTACTTTTCCCCGGAAAAAAATGCATCTCCGAATAAATATTAAATTTATTCTTCTGTCGGATGTCTGTCGTATTGCGTAGTTACGAATCTTGTTTATTTCAACGGAGAGGTATTTAATTTTCTTCAGAAGTAAATGCATCTCTGCATAAATATTCAATATTTCCTCTTCTGTCTGTTGTCCGTCGTATATTCTGGAGTCCAAACTTCTTTATTTCAAGGGAGAGACATTTACTTTTCACCAGAAATAAATGCATCTCCGAATAAATATATAATATTTCTTCTTCTGTCAGATGTCTGTCGTATTATCTGGAGTCGAATCTTGTTTAATTCAAAGGACAGACATTTACTTTTCCCCAGAAATAATTGCATCTCCGCTTAAATATTAAATTTCTTCTTCTGTTGGATGTCTGTCATATTATGTAGTGACGTATCCTGAGTATTTCAACGGAGACACATTTATTTTTCCCCAGAAATAAATGCATCGCCGCATAAATATTTATTTTCTTCTTCTGTCGGATGTCTGTCGTATTACAGAGTGACGAATCTTGATTATTCCAACGGAGAGACATTTACTTTTCTCCAGAAATAAATGCCTCTCCGTATAAATATTTAATTTCTTCTTCTGTCGGATGTCTGTCGTATTATGTAGAGTGGAAACTTGTTTTTTTTTATACCGCTAACCAGGCCCCTACGTGCCCGGCATGAATGCCTAGCTTAACGGGTTAGTACCTGGGTGCGGGGCGGAATTCAACGGAGAGACATTTATATTTCACCAGAAATAAATTCACCGCCGCATAAATATTTAATATTTCTCCTTCTGTCGGATGTCTGTCATATTATTTAGTAGCGATAAATATTTAATTTCTTATTCTGTCCGATGTCTGTCTCATTATGTAGAGTGGAATCTTGTTTATTTCAACGGACAGACATTTTTTTTTCATCAGAAATAAATGCAACTCCGCTTAAATATTAAATTTCTTCTTCTGTCGGATGTCTGTCATATTATGTAGTGACGTATCTTGATTATGTCAACGGAGAGACATTTATTTTTCCCCAGAAATAAATTCATCGTCGCATAAATTATTAATTTATTCTTCTGTCCAAAATCTTTCGTAATATTTGGAGACGAATCTTTTTTATTTCAACGGAGAGACATTTACTTTTCTCCAGAAATAAATGCATCTCCGCATAAATATTTAATTTCTTTTTCTGTTGGATGTCTGCCGTATTATGTAGTGACGAATCTTATTTATTTCAACGGAGAGACATTCCGTACTTTTCACCAGAAATAAATGCATCTCTGCATAAATATTTTATTTTTTCTTCTGTCTAATGTCTGTCGTATTATTTAAAGACGAATCTTGTTAATTTCAACGGAGAGACATTTACTTTTCTCCAGAAATAAATGCATCTCTGCATAAATATTTAATTTTACTGCACTAGTGACTGATTATCTTGAGGGAGAAGAAATCCAGTGAATGGGCTGGCTAGCATATTCTCCGGATTTAAATCAGATAGAACATGTGTGGGACGCACCAGAACGCCAACTTGCATCTCGGCAACCCCCAAAGAGCACTCTCCAGAAGCTTTGGAGCACTGTTCATCTTGAATACACTTTGTTACCGCAAGTACCTCTGGTTAATCTAATCCACAATATTGAAAATCACTGTTAAACTTGCATTTTGGTCATTAGTGACCTTATACCTTATTGATTTTTTCTGTGTGTCTCTAAAATATTGTAGCAGTACAATTTCGTTTATCGCAAATACATACATAGTGATTTTAGAAACAGTAAAACTACCCGTTTTAATACTTTCGTCACTTCTAAAACAAAAGAAAATAACATTTTAATACGTGAAAAACCGTCCTCCTAAAAAACATAACGAATATCTTTATCCTCTCACTTCCGCGCCGACAAAAACATTCTACAAAACCATTTTTTTCGACAACAACATATTTTTCACACAGCTTGGCAAAGATACAGTTACAAAAAACAAAAAACATCTTTCTCACACAGCTTAGAAATTTACATCTACAAAAACAAAACATCTTTCTCACACAGCTTAGAAATTTACATCTACAAAAACAAAACATCTTTCTCACACAGCTTAGAAAGATACATTTATGAAAACATCTCCTGTTAGTAGGAGCCAAGAATACGTTTAATTCAATTGGATTCGCGACAATCTCCCACCTTGAGTTTTCAACAGGAAAACTCAACATTAGGCACAACAAAATTCAAAATAACACAAAATATGTGTAACATTATAATTACATTACGTGGCCAAAGCATAGATATTCTTAATACTAATTTTCAAAGACAAATTGTGTCGTCTAGTTGCAAAACCGGCCATCTCCAAAAAGTAAAATTTTGAGAAAAAGTTGATTTTTTGCCACACTTAGCCAAAATAAGATTAAAAGTAAAACTCTTTAGTTTTATAGTCATTAAGACAGTATATTTGAAAACACAAAATAAGGTGGCAGGGGCACATGAAATGAGGGGGTTATTTAAGTCTTTGTTTTGGATTTGGCCACCTTTGCAACTTACTTTGGAGTTGGCCGGTTTTGCAACAAACCAGAAATTAATTTTTGCTAAAGTTAATGTGACATTGGGTTTTTAGGGGTAGAAAACACACAAAAATGTTTGAGGATGCGTTGAGGAGCATTGGTAAGCTTTTGAAAAGTGCGCACAGCTTGGATTTATTGGTTTACTAGTAGGGCAGTACCTGAAAAAAATACTGCCAGAAATTATAAAAATGGAATCACAAATGTATTCTCTCAGATTTTAACTGTAGCATAAGCCCGTTCATTCCGCATCTATAATCTTCAAAATATTAAAATTTATAAAAAAAATTTAAATGGAAGAATATTTTATTAAAAAATTAAATAGATTAAAAAATTCTTAAATTATCAGAGAAAATTAACTTACAGTTTTATGAAAGCGAAGGGAGAGGGGGCAGAAAAATATTTTGCCCAGAGCATACAAACATGTTAATCCGCCCCTGGTTATCACAAGGTGAATTTTGGCTTTTTTCCTTTTCCACGTCGTAGGATCACTTTTCTTTTTCCTTGTTTGATTAGGAGATACTTCCTCCACAAACTTTTCAATAGTCAGAGAAAACACGAAACTAAATTATTAGAAACTTTGTATGCACCAAGGAGGAGCAGTCACAAGCGAGAGAAAACACTATATCATTAATCTAATCAACAAGTGAGAGGTTAATGTGGGGAGAGGCAGAAGTGGCATCTAGCGGATATGGAGATGGCCGCTTTTGAACCACACTAGTTTATGGATTTGGCCGGTTTTGCAGCACATCGTGAGTTTCAAACGCATATAACACAAGGATTTGACCAGCTTAGGCTTGTTTATTGTTTCCAGATGGTAGAAACCTTTACTTAGAGCTTAAAAAGCTGAAAAAAACAGATTTTCAAATTTTGAGGAGTTGGCCAGTTTTGCAACTAGATGACACAATTATACAATTTCCTGCAAAAATTCAAACAAAAATTAAACATATTATTACAAATTCAAATTAACACTAGGAAATGAGATATACTAAAAATAAGGGGAAAAAAGTTCATAATGTTCAATGTTCAAAAAATAGTCTTATGACTGATAACGTTTTGGAACAGTCACTCTTCTACCTCTTCTCGTTCGTAATACTGGCTCTAAAGATTGTTCTTTTGGAATCTCTAGATTGTACAGTTTTTTGTATTGGTCTTAAAAGTTCACCATTTTCAGTTTTTACCCGAGCAACTCTCGGGTGACCATCTTTTCCAGAAATTAGTTCTTGCACACGAGCTAAAGTCCAATACGTACGTTTCTTATCAGACTCTACGAGAACGACATCACCAACGGTCAGTTGCTTGACATTCTTTTGCAGGGAATTTTGTTGGCGTAACTGCCCTAAATACTCAATACGGAGTCAATACACATACCTAAATACTCAATACAAGTCTTCTAAGATGTTCTCGAACTTGTTGTCTATACTTTGCTCTTCTGTTTAATTCTTGTGCGTCAATTGCATCAAAATCTATCACATCTGAAGATCTTATTTTTTGAAGAAACATTGATGGTGTTAAAGGTGCTAGATCATCCACATCTTCTGAGACATACGTAAGTGGTCTAGCATTTCCAACTTGTTCGCAGTGACAAAGAATTGTGATAAGCTCTATATAGGATAATGAGGCTCTACCTAGTACTTTCCTCAAGATGCGTTTCACCATTTGTATCAACCGCTCCCACCAACCACCCCACCAGGCAGCAGTAGGCGGATTGAATTTCCAACGAATCTTTTGTACAGCTGCTGCAGCTGAGATCTGTTCCCAATCGATGTCTGAAAAAGCTCTATCTGCACCGATAAAATGTTTACCATTATCAGAATAAAACCTTTCACATGAGCCGAAGCATTAAAAACCGGCCTTACTTTAGTAGTTTCACTCGATTCTTTAAATACAGGCCTGTGTGGCAAATAATGTATTTTGGATTTTTTATTATCGACCACCCTTTCAATTATTCCTGAATTTAACCATGTATCAAATACTTCATTATAAACTTCAGTTTCATTCAAATTTGATAACCTTTTCTTCGTTGCAGCAAGCCGTTTTTCGGTCAATTCTCTATTACTAGGTAAGCGGGCATTATCTAGTACCCAAGACAATGCTACTTCATACCTCCCATCTGAATCTATTCTTATGTTTCTTTTAAAATGTTGCATAGTTTCTTCATGAATTTCATTTTTAGTTTTAGATTCAACCGGATCTGTTATACCAAGAATATCTAGCTTCCATAAATTAGCAACGGAACTTTCGTTCCAAAGAGACGAAATAACCATAAGAGAATCATTTGTTTCAGATTTAATGGCTGGAATTTTCCCCATGAGAGTCCACCCCAAATGGGTCTTTACAGCAACCGGACCACTTTTTAAAACTTTAATATTTTCGGTGAGTAATTTTCCCGCCACATCGGAACCAATTAACAATTTAATTTCATTTTCGGTTTTACATACATTGTTTTCAACATCCGAAATCTTAATACCATATTTATTTAATTCTTTTAACCAAGGTCCATTTGACACCTTTTTTATATTAGAACAAATAACAGGAACATCTAAAACATGCATATCACATTTATAACTATTATCAATACTACTTAAATGAATTCTATATTTGTTATGGTTTGTTTCACTCGTTTCAACAACACCAAATAATTTATGAATTAATTTAACTTCATCAATACTTTTATAATTCAAATACTTAATTACATCTTCTGATAAATATGAACGCTCAGAGCCCGTATCTATGACTCCCCGTACAATTTTTTCTTTACCATCGTGCTTTACACGTACATGCAAAGTTTGTAATAACACAGTTGGGTCGGAACCTTGAGTAGTCAAAACAGTATCACTACTCCCTGACTCATGTTCATGTTTACGACTTTCTAACGTCGTATTACTTTCTCCATTACAAACATTTTGACACAGTACAGCAAAATGCCTTTTACCACAATTTAAACATTTAATCTTCGATTTACAGTGACGTGAAATATGATTTTTCTTAAGACAGACAAAACAAGCCCCCTTTTTCAAAATTATACTTCGTTTATCTTCAAAAGAAAGCGAATTAGCTTTAAAACATTTTTCTGATAAGTGACACTTGTCACAAAATATACATGCTTCAACATATTTCTTAATTAAATGTTTATCTTTAGATTTATCACCTACAAATAAATCAGTAGCAGTTGGCATAGAATTATATTCAACATTTTTAAATCTAGTAAAATTCTTAGATTTATGAAAACCAAAACTAGTACGCGCCAATAAAATACGTTCTTCAGACAGCACTTCATTTTTTAAAGAAATTAAGTATAGAATTTAATTCACTCTTACCTTGAGCAGACTTCTCACGATCCCGTTCCCAAATTCGGAGAACATCTTGAGGTAAACACGATTCCACCAACTGGCATAAAATGCTCGCGTATTTATCTTCTGTAACCCCAAGAGATTCCAACGATCTAAGTTTGGTTTCTATGTTTTCAACGATGACAAGTTGCACTCTCTTTTGGATGTATTATTATTGCATAATACCAGCTGCAGCAGATCGCGAACGTAAATTTGAATTAAAGTGTCTTCTCTTCCAAATCTTTCTTTTAGATGTTGAATTACTTTAGGATAATTTTCAGCCGATATAGGTTAACTGTTCACAATTTGGGACGCTTTCGATTTCGGAGTAATTGCTTGCATCAGATATACGAACTTCAAGTGATCGTCTAACACAGTGTCTTCGTGAATTTTCTTGAAGGTCTTCCAAAACGTTAGCCACGATCTTGAGTCCCCATCAAACGGCTGCAAACTAATTTCAGGCAATCTGAGTGTGCGGGATCCCATTCTTTCGATTTCTATCGAATTAGGTAAAAGAGGTTGATGTTCGACGGCAGGCTGAACGAAAAAATGTCTTACATTTTGCTTCACTTTTATTAATTTTTCATGGTATTCTTCACATGCTTCGAATTCTCTTACATAATCTTTTTCCGCAGACCCATTCGACAACATAAAATTTAATATTTCGTCATCTTTAGAACGTAATCTAAATGCTTTGTCTACTAATTGATCTAATAGCTCTTCCATTAGATTAACATCTGAGCTTGACTGGTTAAGAGCTTCGATTAAAGCATTTAAAGTCTTCGTAAATGCGCTTCTAAGCGGCATTCTTTTTATTTTTAATGCATCCATACTTGAACAGTTTTCCACTTAAAAAGTATTACTTCCTATGTCCTTCTGTTCTGGCGCCAATTTATCGCAAATACATACATAGCGATTTTCGAAACATTAAAACTACCCGTTTTAATACTTTCGTCATTTCTAAAACAAAAGAAAATAATACTTTAATACGTGAAAAACAGTCCTCTTAAAAACATAACGAATATCTTTATTCTCTCACTTCCGCGCCGACAAAAACATTCTACAAAACCATTTTTTTTTCGACAACAACATATTTTTCACACAGCTTGGCAAAGATACAGTTACAAAAAACAAAAAACATCTTTCTCACACATCTTAGAAATTTACATCTACAAAAACAAAACAAATTCTCCCACAGCTTAGAAATTTACATCTACAAAAACAAAACATCTTTCTCACACAGCTTAGAAAGATACATTTATGAAAACATCTCCTGTTAGTAGGAGCCAAGAATACGTTTAATTCAATTGGATTCGCGACATCGTTATTCCCTCTTATATCACACATTCCTATGTTTTTATGTAAATATATTTTTTTGCAGAAATAGGCAGTTCTGCATTTTGAATACATGTCAGGCATGACAAAATAAAGATCATGTTCAAGTTTCATGTTCTTATCTGCAAAACTATTCAAGTTAGATGAGTTTCTATAGTTGTTCCTTTAATTTTTTCTCGCCAGTGTATTATTAGCTATTTAACCCGAGCTAGAAAGTTAAAGCATCACCAGAAATTCTACGTCTTAAAAATATGTAAGGCGTGTTATATCATAAGATGTATCTAATATACAAAACAATCTAATTAAAGACCATGCTGTCTGTACTTAATGGAATGGGAGCTAATGGTATAAAGCATGCATTTTTTTCGAATAGCAAAAGGAAATTAGAAACGAAGTCTGATACAATTACAGGCTTAAAAGATTTATTGGATAAATTAATTGGAACTAGGCTGTAACATTTAATTCTCCGTCAGGTATAAACTGTAACAAATAAATTGTAAATAGATGACAGATGCCTGTAAGTTGATTTACGAATTACGATGATATATTAGGCATATTCAAAGAATAAATTCTAAATTGAAATTGATTTTTAGCTTTTATTGTTATTTATAAATTACAATTCAGATTTATTTATTTATTTTTCAAAAATATGATGAAATACAATTTACCCTTTAAAAGACTAGAAATTTTTTTTGAAAGAAGCTTTAAATTTTCCATCTTATATGCGTAGACACACATCTTTTAAAAATATGTTCCGAGTTTGAGAGTAAAGTTTTCAATTTCTTCTATGTTCATAAAATGAATATATTGAACTCGTGGAAATTTTGACTTGCGGTTTTGTTAATTTTACACATTTAAGGTTGTCCTGATACGATTCGACTATTCTTCTAAGGATGTTTATTTTTCCGTCTGTCAGTATGTCTATGTGTTGCATAAATGTTGGGGACAAAATAACTCGGAAGTGAATGTGATGAATATCCAGTTTGATCTTGACGAAAAATTGATACAATCTTAAGGTTGTTCATTCCCATCACGTTGAAGGCCATTTAATAGATCATCACCATCCTGATTGGACATGTCGATCAAAAACGGAACACGATGAAGCTAATTTTTCACATACTGGGTAACAGCATTTAAAAAAAAAGACGTCTGAAAGCTCAATTTAATCTAGTTCAAGAATAAAAAGTTCAAAATCAGCATGTTTCAATAACGTTCAATATGGGTTATGACTGAATGAGCATCGTAGTCTAACACGGTTGTACATCTTTTAATAGCTACTAATATACATACTAAAATTAAAACCGAATATACTACTTATAAAACTTTAAGAAACTCTCTCTATACATATATTTTAATATGACTTCATTAAATTATTATTGGATAACCATATGTAACATCGCACAGATCACAAAACAATAAGCACGTTCGAAGATAATGCAGACTTGCTATAAATAGTAAAAAATGACGGGTAATTCATTAAACACAGTCCAGTCCAATGGTTTGCTTCTTTTTTTATAGGTAAGATAAAAGCAATATTTTATATTGACAATTAAAAAAAAATAAAAAACAGGGTTCGTACACTTTTACATAAATTCCTTAATAGAATTTTTCTATTTATTATTTAAATAGCAAAAAATTGTAGACGCCCTGTTTAATTGCAGTCTTTGTAATACTTTTCTGTATTCAAATAAGGCGAAAAATTATATTAAAACAATTGTAGTAAAAACGTACGCACCCTGAACAATTTATAGCTACTGTGACCCAGATGTCAAGTTAACACGCTTGCCTTTTACTTCCTATTTTTTAAAGAGAATTTTAAAAGTTTTGAAGAAACGTTTTGGTTTATGAACAAATTTTTTTACATAGCGATTTGCCTGCATTCATATCGTGCTTATTGGATACGAGTGAATACATTTCGAAAAATGGGAAAAAAGTTCTAAAAAAAAATTAATATAATGAAATATAATAGAACCAAGAACGAAAATATACAATAATCTATTGCGAATGACCCACTATTCCGAAAGGCGTTCTTTATCTTGAAAAACCAGAGATACCAATAGTATATTTTCCATATTTTAAAAAACAAGGTTTCTTTTGCTGCCACTGATTTTCGCAAACATTTTCGACTGGTTTGTATTGTGTTGCATTCCGTTTTAGCAACCCAGTAATATAGGTTTTTCAGATGCTATTCATCCTCAAGTAAATCTTTTCCTGTTCAAGAGAGATTTTGTTCAGACAAACATGATAAATTAACAGCCTTAACACCAACATTAAAATTAATATAATTTTGTTACGCTTGAATGTATAAATTCAATGACGCAGCTTAAATACTTAATTGAGGAACGATTGATTCCTAAAAATCGATATTCCGGTTTGAGAAACTAAGTAATACACTCTAAAAACTACATGGAAACGTTTAATGTCAGCAAAAATACTTTCTTTTTTATAAAATTTTCGGAAATGTATTGGTTTTGGTGTTTCTAAAAATCAAGAGCTCTTTTTGGAATCGTGGATAACTCGGAGTAGGTTATTGTATATTTTCGTTTGTGGTTATATTACATTTTATTTGATTACGAATTATTTATCTTTTTACTTTCTTCCATCTTTACGAGAAGAAAGCATGGGATTCGTGAAAATTTTCGACTTCCGGTTTTCGACGGTTACGATTCGATTTTCGACAGATATATACGTTTTAGAAGGTCCTGAACACGATTGGACTGTTTCTAGAATATGTCTGTCTGTCTGTATGTGACAAAAATTGTGTGGGCGCTCTGTCTCAAGAACTAATGCACGGAATTTAATAACACTTCAGATTCAGTTAGACCTTTATATAAATGGTAATTTTACCATTTCGTACATGCGAGTAATTTTACCATTTTTGTCTTCATTCCGTTCTTAAAACTAACTAAATGAATGGAAACATTCATTTTTAACTTTAGGCTAACCAATGAAACTAAACTATCTGCATTATTTACACCTTTCTATTCTGTGTTACTTGTATTATGGAACTACCTATATAATATATATAATATATATATATATATATATATCTTAAAATCTTATGCAGTAGAATCTTCTAAACTCAAACACATGTTTATGCCTCTTCAATGCCTCTTAAAAAAACAATGTAAATTGAATGAAAACTCAATGAAAAATACAATGTAAATTGAATTTTAGAATATCATTCATTTATTTTACGAATAAGTATTGAGCGCAGCAAACTTTGATTGTTCCACAGAAGAATCTAGTTGGATGTAAAAGGAAACCTAGAAGTAAATCTTTCAGACAACGGATGGAAGTAAAGATGTTTTATGAAGTTCAATATGGGTGCTTTAACAAGATGAACAGTAGTAAACAAATAATATCTAAAAGTCACAGAATGCATGTTTCCACCAAATCTCCTTATTTACTATTTTTTTTCTCTCGTATGACGTCTGCATACTGAAATTGTAATTAAACATTAAATGTCTCAATTCTAACACCTAATTTTTGAACTATATTTGGAATTGTACCTTCGAATACAGAGCGGGAAGTCAATCGGCCAAGTAGTTCAGAAATCATGAATTGGAATTCTTAACGTAAAATTAATTTTTAACCGTTACGAAACAGATTTAAATGCAGGTAGTTTTTTAAGCATAACTAAAAATATGCTTGGCGTTATGGGCTGTCATTTTATATGTATAAAATATTTAAAGCTTCTAAAATTCGATTTCTGTACAAAAGAAAAAAAAAGGGTTATATATATATAATTCATTTGTGTTCGAATATTAATTTAAAAGTATTTATTATATTTTAAATTAATATTCGATAAGAAATGTGATTTGTACCCAAGAATATTTGGTAATTCTCCATTATCCCGTCGACCACTTTTCATAACAAAAAACTATCGCCAAACTGTACCGCCAAATAAACAAATGGAAGAATGTTGACATTGAAATTTCAAAAAATGTACAAGAAATTCGGAAAAGTCCCACGCACCAATGTGTCAAATTAGAAAGCTTAAACAATAAAATTTACAATATATTAATGAAAACTGAAAAAAATAATCTTGAATATTTATTTACATCATTTTTCTTAATCAGCACTCTCGACTGGTGAATAAATGTTTATGACGTCAGTTGAAACAGGTTTCAAAGGTTTTTCTCTTTCGATATCATGGCGCCGACATTTAAGGAGGCAATTGTTATTTTAATTAACGAAATAACTAATAAGTCAGTAAAACATAATGAAAAATACAGGTAAATGTCAAATTAAAAACCACTTGTTGACATACCAAACACATGTAATGCTTCTGACGTCAAGTGAATGTGATGCCACGATCGTACATTTTTGGTGTTAAATCCTATATTTTGGCGAGTTTATTTTTATGTAAAGTAGTCGACGGGATAATGGAGAAATACCAAATATTTCAAATGAAATGGTTTCTAGGAACTTCCAATATGCTAATCTGAAATTACAGTTGAGTTATGCTTAAGAAAACGTCTGAATTAGAATATCTTTTAAAAGATTAAAAATTAATTTAACACTATGAGTTCCAAGTCTTAAATATGCATAAACCGCAATCTATTTGTCCGAATTACTTCTCTTTTAGTAACCGAAAGTAAAACTAATGAATGGAAATATTCTTTCAAAACTAAGCGTTCATTTTGAAAATGTTAAGATTTTCTGCAATTTCAATACTTAAACGATCCCTCAAAAAAATTTCAGTGTGACATGTTTGTAGAAAATAATAAACAAGGAGCTTTGGTACGAAAATATTTAATCTGCGTCCTTTGGAATTGGAGTAACTGTCAGAATTTGGACATTTTTTCACGTGCTGCACATGGGACGTTTTTCATTTGTGTTTTTCGTAACAAAATATTTTTTTTACACCGCGCCTCCTTCAAGATTTAAAGCTTTCTAATTGTTGTTGTTGCTGTTGTGTTAGTGTAATGACTTGGGAAATGTATCAAGTGGATTATTTGTCGCATACTTCTATTTGTTTGCGAGAGATTGAGAATGATATTTTTAACTACACACAACGGTTCAGAAAGTTCCTTTTGCGCATGAAATGAAACCTGCTTGTAAACATTTTTTAAAGGAGCATCTACAAGAAAATTGATTTAACAATGATACTTCATCAAGAATGACAGCAACAATATAGCACTTTTATTATAGTTAAACATGCTTATTTTAAAAAAATGGTTATTTGTCCTGTTGCGAGATAAATTATTTTTCGCCAACAATGGTTTTAACAATGGAAATAATAATAATCGGTATTAATGAGAAATATTATTTTAAGTCTTTCATCGGCTTTGATTAAAGTACGCTGTGTATTTACTACATCTGTATTTTAATTGCGAATTTCATTGCGATAATGGAAAGAACATATGATTTTAGTTTTTATGGAGGCTGTGCTGACCAGGTAATTTTTATTTAAATTTTATGGCTGTATTTAGGTTGATTCTGTTATTTTAAATTGTTCGTAGAAGTGATCTTGTTTGGTAAATCTTATGATGTATTTACACGTCGAACTTAGGTCCAAACATATTTAATTGAAAAAAAAATTATATATATTCTTATTTCAGCAACTATATTCCTCTTGGAAAATTAAATGCCAATTTGACCTGAAATTATAAGATCATAGATAATTAAGTTTACACATTTTTATATTCCATTATTGATGAGGTTAGATTGCAAAATTGTTGTTTCAACACTGAATAGTAAAGAAAAAGTAACAATATTGACAAAAGTTACATATATTGATTCCAACGATTATCCAAATGATGATTTTACAATTATTTTTATTTTAGAGACAGGTAATTTTTAACAAAAAGTATTGCCGTCTTCAACGGATTGCTTCTTACCTCCGTATGAAACAATACCAATCCCGTACAGTTACCACACTGAAGTACTGCGTGTGTTGTATAGACTGGAAATTGAAAAATTCGGTTTGAAATTCGACCTAAACGCGTTAATTCATATTTTAATGTGTATATGAAAACGTACTCTGTAACTATATTTCTAATACTAATTTTATTTTTATGTAGAAAAATAAACAAACATATGCACATGTATATTCATATATATATATATATATATATATATATATTGTTTTTTATCTTAAATAATGTTATGGACGTAATTTAAACTAAAAAAAAAAGTGCCCAGTTAAACTGATAGCATTGAGCTCACAGTTTATTAACACTAATTGTATATTATACTCTTGTTTCAAAGAATAATGCCCTCGTAAAATAAGGAAATCGACAATAAATTAAGGGGGTTCAGCTCCCCGTTTCCCCTTTATACTTAACCAATGAACTTCCAAAACTAATCAGGGAAGAGATTTATCACAATGAACCTATATACGAAATTTGAAGCAAATAGAATTTTTCTGCATGAAAAACCCATTTATCTAAATTAAGGGGGTATTAATCCCATTCCCTCTTCCCTTTATAACCAAAGGACTTGTAGGACTTCTCAATGTAATCATAATCTTTTATTGTGAAACACGGTAGACGATCGTATAATAAACTTTTTGAGGTGTCCCTGTAAAGTAAAAGAACTTTAAATTATAGGACGACTTTTTTTTTTAAATCGTAAAGTACCGCTGGGTACTTCAATTTTGATGGAATTTTCTGGGTTTCAATTTTGATGAAAATTAGACTGACAGACAAACATATCTTTTTTAAATCCTAGTAATTTTCATTCCATCTACAAACCGAAACTTTTTCAATATAAACGGGGGTTGTGAAAATTGGACCATCTGTTCAAGAGTTATGCGTGGACACATGTAGGGAAAGAAAGCTTGTTAACCTCGCATGACATTTATTTTCAACTTCTTATTCACAATTGGAAACGCTGCCCTGTAAAAAATTTACATCAGATTTATTTTTTCTGGCTAAGTTACAGGCAAATCAATACGAGTTGAATGTGCAGGACCTGGATAAAACTACGTCGATGAGTAAGTAGACACATATGTGAGAAAACAAATATATGAAAAATAAACTAACCATGATGTATGTTTGACTTACAAATGCTTTCACGCTTTTTCTCATTCAGTGTGGTATTTAATAATATATAATCTACATCAGTACAGTTTCGTAAGAACAAATAGCAGTAAATATAATAAAGAAGTTAAGAAGAAATTAACAAGAATTATTATATGATTCTAATGTATCATTACTGTTGGTTATGTTTAGAACATACAGAGAGGAATAAAAAGAACAGTTTAAGCAACAAAGTCTGAACACATTTCGAAAAATCATAGCTGCAAAAGTAATTGACGAAATGCAATAAATTTCTTTTGAATGTACTCAGAAATTCTCCGAGATTTGTTTGATGTAACTCTTTTGCAGACGTGGTTATGCGCTATGAAAGAGTCCTCCTAGCAGTCCAATCCTTGACGATGACCTATTTCACATTTCAAATTTATATTTCGGATATCATTTCTCCTTTTAGTTTTCAAAAACAAATAAAGAATTTATTTCATCCATTTTAAATAAATAAAGACATCGAAAAAAGTTCGGCATTTTCTCAATTACTGTTAGGGTTACAATTTTTAAAAATGTGCCTAGCCTTCTATCCATTTCTAAAATTATTTATGACATGGAAAAAAGTCTATAAGAAAGTTATTCGGAATCACCGATTGAGTAGGAAATAATGACCCACGTACATAAAGAGGAAAACTGTGAATGTCGCCGCGATTCGAATTTCCACCACGCAACGCTTGTGATGTGAGCATCGTCTACAAGTAACGCTGCTGATCGGTTACATCTAACATATTTCGGATAATTTCCAAGCACTTGGCGAAATAAAAAGACTGCTGTTCCTTAACGAAGGATATATGTTCCTTTTTTAAATGTGTCTGTCATACACCTTTAATAAATAACCCTTTTTCTACCGGTTTCTTCTCGTTCACACCTTTTTAAATTCAAAGGCAAAATTTTATGAATACCATTTTATTCTTATATTTCTATTGGCTCAGAAGAATGCAGCTAATTTGTATAAAACACAACAAATTTATTACGGACGTCACATCACAATACAACATGGAAGACACGCACAGATATATATAAAGATTAATCAGTAGCAGCAGCCGTTACATTACTACTCTTCTATCGACACAATTACTATATTTATTTCCATAACGTGCCCGCCGAACGCATCGTCTTAACACCTTGGCCTCCCGCCAAACTCTTCTCTCGTCTCTCTTACTCCGTAGTAGAAGAGAAAAAAAAGGGTTGCCATAAACCTGACGTCACCAGACATGACAGTGTCAAATCTTTTCGTCAACCCTATATTTATACGAACTGAGACGTGAAAAAATCCTTTGAATTAGAAAAGCAGATGACATTATTATCTACAAAATGCTGATAGCAGAGTTTGACCCAATAAATTAATTTTTAAATTAAAGTATTAATCACAATGTTTAATTATTAAAAAAATAAATCATGATTAATGTATAATCCCGATTCAGAAATCAAAGTTGCAAAAGTGTGCAAGAAACATGTAAATCTAAAAAGTGAGAATAAGTACGTATCAGTCTGAGCGTTCAGATCTATCAGCGCGCATACAGTGCCTGATTTACGGCAGGGCATTCGGGGCACGAGCCCAGGGCCCCCGAATTTGAGGGGCCCCCAAATGCAACTGAATTTTTTTTCAATTATTGGCCAAAATCTGATAAAGTTTTAACTATTAAAAATAATAATATAGAAAAATCTGCTTATCGTTTATTTCATTTAAAAATAACTTTTTAAGGGACTACTTCACTCAAGTGAAAACACCCGCTTGCTAATGTTAATTTTATGGGAGACATTTTTTTTAAATATCGCGTTTGCACTTCCATATTTTAAAATGATTTTTCTTTTCATTGGATAGTTGAGGTCAATCTCTATAGAAGACGTTTTTTTCTTTTTCCATTTTGTTTACAGGTTTTTATTATTATTATTATTATTATTATTATTAATATATCTTTTTTACTCAAGCATTGGTGCAAGGGGCCCCCATGAGCATCTGGGCCCAGGGCCCCCAAATTTGCAAATCGGTCCCTGCGCGCATATGTTTATATTTCCCATTAAAATTGTATATATTTAACAGATACATACATCTTCATGGGATTATTTGACAGATAAAGCTTTAGGTGGTTATTACTAAAAGTGCGTTTTAAATGATAATATGCGTTTTGAGTCTTTTGCAATGGATGTTCCAACGTATTTAGAATACATATTATGTTTTGTATCCAAAATATACTTATTTTCCATATAAATTACATTAAAAAAATTATGCAAAATTTGATTCGTTTTTTCGTGTGCTTTGGCATAGTTAGTAATTTGGCATTCAACAAGTAAAAATAACTAAAATTTGACATTTTTTAATACAAAATGTATCAAACTGCCACTTGATATAAAGTTATCGAAAAGTGTTCTGATTGGTAAATATGAAACGACACTGAAAACCACTTTGTCAATGTTTGCCAAAAAAGAAAAAAGTCACTTCTTCACAGTCTGCGGTGCTCAACGTAAAAAAAAATTAACGTTAAAAAAATATTATAGAGTAAAATTTGTTTCAGAATACGTTTTTAAATTGGAATGGAAACACAACTAAACAGTGTGGTCACTTTCCTATTTTGAAGTGTTAGTTCCGTGAAAAAATTGCGCTGGACGCCAAATGTTTTTCAGACAGAAAAAACTTTTCTAAATTTTCTCACGAATCATGTTATTTCCTACTCTCTGTTGAGTTTTAAAATACTAAAATGTTTCAGAAAAATAAGTAGAAACATTTCATTTCTAAAGACTTGATCTCTATAGATTTAGTGTAAAATGTTTAATGATTCTTTTTTCTTTCACAAACAGACATTCTCTTTTACGTAACTTTTCTATTATTTCACATAAAATTTCCCCTCTTATAAGAACTGTTTGAAATTTTATCATTTAAAATTCAACTGTTCCACTTATTGCAATGCTGTTGAAAAATGAGAAGACTTTTTTCGATGTTTTAGTTTGAGTTGCATCAGGACTGCTACTAATAGAATGTTATATTTTTATATGTTTGTTGAGTAAGTAATAATTTGTGAGAAAAAAAGATTCACATGAAAATAATTCCCGATTGCTTCTTAATTGGTTTTCTTATTTGTTTGTAAGTTATCTCATCTTTAGAAATTTTACGTTGTATAGTACTGATGAGGAATGAATTTTCACCCAAAAAAATCTAATTTATTGTTTTAATATATATATTATGTGCATTTCTTAATTTATATTAACATAAACTTAAGCTTAGTTGTATTTCACCCCTTTAAATATTGAATTTGGGTCCCAAAATTTATTTCTTAGGCATTCTTTAACGTAGTATAATTAATTGATTCCAAGAAGGATTTATAACGACGATGTAAGAATGAACAATTGTTCATTTCAACAATGATTCCAAACGATAATTTTGCATTAATCCACAATCATTTCAACAATGAAAACAATATAATAAGCATTGTCTAACGAAGATCTTATTTAAGTCTTTTACCGGCTTTCGTTGATGTAGGTTGTATTTCTCTGCATCAAAAATTTCTTTGCTAATTTTTTATTGCGAGTTTCATTGCGATTATGATTGAAAACGACCTTTTTAGTTCGTATACAGGTTATGTTGAGGAGGTAAGATATTTTACTGTATTGTTATGTAAATTATATTTCTCTAATTGGTTTTCTTTTTTAACATAGTTTTATGAGGGTATGTTGCTTGTTAAGCCTTGGTAACTCTTTACAGATAAGAAACGAATTTTTACTATAAGAAACTTTTAATAATTTTACAATCAGAATAATTTTTTATTACGTCTGAATACAATATTAAAAGATAACTGTTCTGATGCTAGTTTTCCGTTTGTAAGTTGTTTATCTCATCTTTCGTCATTTTATGTTGTATAGTACTGATGAGGAATGGATTTTTGTCCGAAACATCTAATTAATTGTTTTAATATATATTATGTGTCTTTTGGAATTTATAATGCATTAAACTTAAGTACAGTTATATTTTATCCCTTTAAATGTCGAATTTGAGTCCCAAAACTTATTTCTTAGGCGTTCTTTAACGTAGTATCATCAATTGATTCCGAGAGGGATTTATAAGGATGATGTAATAATGAACAATTGTTGATTTCAACAATGATTCCAAGCGATAATTTTGCATTAATCCAAACTCATTTCAACAATGAAAACAATATAATAATCATTCCCAAACGAAGATCTATTTCGGTGTTTTACGTGTTTTACCGGCTTTCGTTGTTGTAGGTTGTATTTCACTGCATCAAAGATATCTTTACTATTTTTATTGCGGTTTTCATTGCAATTATGATTGAAAGCAAACTTTTTAGTTCATACACTGGATGTGTTGCGGAGGTACGTTATTTGCAGCGTTCTTATGTAAATTTTATTACTCAAATTGGTTTTCTTATGTAACATCGTTTTCAGAGGGTACGTTGCTCGTAAAGCCTTAATAATTCTTTATAGATAAGAAAACGATTTTCACTATCAGAAAATTTTAACAATTTTAACAGTAAGAAAACCTTTTCATTACGTCTGAATACAATATTAAACGATAACTGTTCTGATGCTTGTTTTCAGTTTTGAAGTTATTATGTCATCTTTCGTGTTTTTTCGTTGCATAGTACTGATGATAGATGTATTTTCATCCGAAACGTGTATTTTATTGTTTTAATATGCATTCTGTGTGTTTTTTAACTTATAATGTCTTAAATTTAAATATATTCTCAACATTCATTCTTTTGGGAGATGGACGGTTGTGGGTGGTTTTTCCTTAAATTTGCGTTGCTATTTTAATCGCATTTTTGAGGTTTCCCGTACATTTTTCACAGGCGTTCTTTTAATATAACTATGGATAGTAGCATATAACTATGATGTAAGAGTAAACAACTGTTGATTTCAACAATGATTCCAAGCTAAAATTTTACAATAATCAACAATCATTTCAACAGTGAAAGCAATATAATACATGACATCTTGAGAACGTAAGCAGGTTTTTTTTATGAAATTTCTTATATGTAATAAGCACATATGTTTAATTTTAGTATTTACAGCGATAACATTTTTAGTTATTACCATTTTTATTATTAAAAAATGTAAAATTTCGATTTTTTCTTTTTACAAATTTTTTTAAAATGTTTAAATGCAATTATTTTGACTTAGTTGTAGTTCATTTTAAAAATACATATTTGTTTATTATCTATATTAAATTAGTCGATCTATATTACCGCTTTTCCACTGATTGTAAAAAAACAGTGTGTCTAAAATGACGCTATCGTAAAAATAAAATCTAAGCACATGAATAAGATAAACTTCTATTTATGAATTAAAAAAATTCATTTTAAAGAAATTTTGTAATAATATATTGTTTATGCCGAGAAGGTAGACAGCCAAAAATGGTCGCAATCGCTAGTCATGTTTACGTGTGGACTTCTGTTTCCGATTTAAAATCCCTTTAACACTGCTCGAGAATTACTAGTGCCGTCAAATAATAAAACTAAATTTATTAAAAGATTATGGCATTATGTAATTCTCGTCAAAAATAAAGAAATATCAGTGAGCAGCTTATTGTTTCGTGTTAACTTTTAGTCAGTATTGAAATGGGTGTAAACAGCTTATTAATTAATAGAGTTTTAAAAAGGATTAAACAAGGGTAACAGTTTAAAAAATGATTGTTAAATATCGTAAAACTGAAATGCGACTAAAAAACAGCATCTGAACAACAAAAAATAAACATTCCCATCGTAAATATTGGTTTAAAAAGTTTTCTAAGCACGGTAAAGTAAACGAAATTTGGACTTACAGCGGACGTTATCTTGATCCATCCACGACGGAAATCCAAGCTAATTGGGAGTCATTTCTTTGCTCCAGAAATACATAAACTATAATGCATTTGCGAATAAAATTCTATTTCTCTCGTATGAAATGTCCTTTTTCATTTTCATACGCTTTCTTTAGTTTTCTAGGTTGCATATCTCCACATAATATAATTATTAATGTGCAAAATCATTTCGTAGAAGTCATGCACATATTTCTGTTATAAGACTACCCCATTCCTACAATTGCTTCTGTTTCAGTTGTTTCGAAATATATCAAATGCTTTATCAAGACATAGAATGAAAATAAGTTAAAAAACATGTCAGAACTACAAAAACACGATATAAAATGCAGTCACAACCTAGAAAACAAAATAAAAGTTACTGTAATAATTAGAATAATCATTATATAACGCAATATATAACGCAATATATCTGACCTGGCCTGTGTAACATATAAATACTATAATTTTTATAGTGGAATTTTATATATCAACAATCTACACATCTCAGGATGATTTTCTCTTTTGATTTTTAACTCTCACAAATAAGTTTGTGATTTCGATAGGCTAAAAAAAAATTAATGATTGGGTTTTCTTTTAATATCAAAAAAGAATGATAGTTAACTAATTTAGTTTGTAAAGAGAAAAGTCATACAATTTATAGTTTGCGAAATGTATTCAACCTATTCCAAAAGACGATTTTTGAAAGGAATTTCAATGATTTTATTTTTCTAGATCTACATTTTTATTAAATATAATTTTAATATTTATAATCTTTCTTTATCTACTTAATTTTAGGTGTCTGGCCTCGCTGATTATCAGGATAATTACAGTGCTCCACAAACAACATCATTTAGTGGAGGCTTTTTACCAGATTTTGATTACAATTCGGATTATTATGCACAGACAAGGTAAGTGCATTTGAAAGAAACTTCTACAGCCCATGCACGATAACTTCGCCGATGTCCTTGAAGTACTTTTCTATGCTACGGGAAATGCAATTTACTAAAACCTCAAAGGACTCAGTAAATGCATTAATAATTGAAACATTATTTTCTATTAGTTAGTATGTTAGTTACCTTTCCCGTCAATGAACGAATAAATGAACTAAATTTACATTACCCACCAGTCTAGTTATCGTGCGTAGGTAATATATCCTGTCAAATTATGTACAAACTATTCCTTCTAATTTATTAAGCTTTGTGTAAAATGCCACTACATTACCAGGCGCGCTTGATTCGAGTACTGTCAACGTTGGAAGAATACTGTACGTAAATACTGGATATTTCGGTATGAAAATAACAGTACATACACATAATTTTGTTAGGATGCCTTCATACATAAGAGTGCAAACATATGCACAGGTCGCATCCTCAGGTTGACGTCCTTGTCTAAACTACACCGACACACATTCCAGCTATTCGTTTTTTTAAAATCATATCTACCAATCAAATTTTATTGTGCATATTTTGTCACTCTCTCATTGAGGATTTATACGGTATCTCTGTTCGAATTACTGTTCACTTCCAGAATTTCATACTTTATCCACACATCTTATATAGATAAAAGTACGCAGCCAACAAATGAGCGGCCCCCCACCGATCTCAGATGTTTGTCAGCCTATTTTGGTTACCATGGCAATTCGACAATGCGTGGAAACCAATCTAGTTTAATCATGTGGCAAATATGAAGGATCGGAAGTATTGTGACCTGTTTCTTTCGTTGATGCTCAGTAAACTCGTCAAGGAAACGGACCCAAAGGTTTGTGAAGCCACGGGAAACAGTGGCACTGTTTCATCAATGCTACATTGACAACGGGTCTATAAGACGCGGGAAATGTTTTCGTTTCAAGCATTTTAAGACGTTATGAGATACTCTCGGAAAGTAATATAATGTTGAAGTTTTCATAGATCTTCGACAAAAGTTCTTTATATATATTCTTTCTTATTTCTGATATTCATAACCAAGCAAACATTTTTGCTACGAATTGTCTAGTAGTTAATTAATTTAAAAAATTGGTCAGAACTATTTAAATGATTTTGGTTTAACACTTTTAATTATTCCAAAAAACAGTGTACTGACGTGATCACGCTGCTTATATTTTAATAATTAGATTCCAAAATGTAATTATGTAAATACGAGTGCTACACTATAAGCCCATACAAAATCTATCTAATCTATGCCCATACAAAAAAATATCAGCACTTTAGTTCTAATGAAAGGGAAAAAAGAAAAAGAAATGCACTTTTAAATCGTGAGATAATTTTTTTATAAATGTTTATAATTTATTTTGCCATTTCTTTATGGAAATGGAACGTTCTGCAGTGGAACGGACACGTGTTATAATCGATTCTAACTTCTTTAAAAGTCCAAACATATTGCGCAAGCCTAGATTTATTTAAACTTATTTTGATATATTAACTAGTAACATAATTATTTAATAAATCATATACTGTTTGGATGGGCATGATACCCCCTACACACACACTCACACAATGCCAAATATTTGCCCAATGTGGTTTTCGTTGCGGCATTATGAGCAAATCTCTAAAAACGATAATGTTAACAAACCATGTGTTAGATTTAAAGTTAAAACTCATTCCAAAATTTAAGGATCCAGAATTCACCTACACAAGGCAGAGAAGGTAATGAAGAGCTGGAAAAAATGTCGCAGTGGTGTAATTGTTAGCACAGTGGTTCTCAACTAGCAGGTGTATAGTTTGAATCGTAGCTGAGGTAAACGCCTCCTTTTTTTCACGAATTAGAAAAACTCTTATATCTACGAATTTCTATATAAGCAACGTTACTCTTAGAAAGAAAAATATTGTAGCTTTATTTCAAAATATTTTAACATCTAATTTTATTATTGATTCAATATCTTTATTTTAATGGTGATATGAATTCTTCATTCACTATTTAACTTCGTCTGTTAATCACATGCCCTAAGTTTATACATATATTTAAAATAGTATAGTAAAAATTTATTTTAGATTTTAAAAAACGAGTTAGTGGAATGAAAGAATACAGTCATGGAGTTTGTAACAATCTTTTAAAAAATTCAAAAAACCTTTTACACACAGATAACTTTTAAAAAAGAAAAGACTATTTGAAATGTATGAATAATTAAATTTTTTGCAAACAATTTCACTCGGCGCCCATTAGAAATGGCTCACTTTTTTAATTCTTACTGCTTATCGAACCTTTTATCCTTAAAATGAATTTCTATGTTTTGAAAGATCAAATAAGGCTTTGTATGTGTGTAACTTTTTAGTTTACAGAGGCAGAAGGGAAATTCAATCTTATCTAGCTTTGTTATCATTCAACGAATTATTTTCCGTGAAACGCATATACATGGTGCGTCAGAAAATATATACATACACTGCTTAACAGGTCATAACCTTCTAAATTTCCTTTATTTTCAAAGTGTAACTTATTGGTAATAATGAGTGGACCAAGATTACCTTTAGAAAACAGAAAATTTATTTTAAAATACTATTGTAAGTATGAAAATGCAAAAATAATATCGCAGAGAGTTTCAGGCAGATTCACCTATTCAACTTGTTCATCAGTTAAATGATAAGTTTGATATGAATGGTTGTTCATAGACAACGTTACAGAAATCAGTTGATCAAGAATGCGTCACAACACCAAATGAAATGCTTGATGAAGTTTGTGAATCAATAGAACACTATTTTAGACATTAGATCAAAACGGTAATAATTTTGATCGTCTGCGGTAGGAGCACAATTTATACATTTTATGTAGATTATTTTGCAATTCAAATATTAATTATATGCAAATAATAACTGGAGTTATAATCATTCAAAGTGTGTATACTTTTTTCTGACGCACCATATATGTATACATGGTATTTACATATTCTTCTCCAGAAGTTGTTTTCATTTAAGAAATATAATTTTCTGACGCATTTCTAAAATCTTTTGTTTTTATTGCAACGATGGGTGTCAGTTTTTTGGCATCTGCTAAAATGTCAAAATATATAAAATTTTATAACATATATATATTTTTTCTCTAGTTTTGGAGTCTTGTATCCTATCATCTCTGTTTTACACCAGGGTACAACTTATTATTGGTATCCTCATGTATATTATGAGAATTTTTATGCCCCAATGACTTACAACTATCCTGACTTGGAACCCGTTCCTGAACCCTGTCCAGTGCCGTGTTTTATTGAAGAAATCTTGAGTACATCTGATGGAGTTGATTTGAGTAATACCTCTGAAGCCGCAGAATCCGGGTAAGGAATCATTGTATTATTTTTAATCTAATAATCCACAGAATTATGTTTTATGAGAACAGATGTTTTCTTAAGAACCAAATCTATCATCTACAGCACATTTACGGACATCATTTTGAACTCGACCGTTCTCGATAATAAGCATAGGCGTATCAAAAAATTAAGCGATTATTCCTGTAACGGAAGAAAGCAGCGAAAGTATGATATTATGGAAGGAAACCAGATACTTTAATTAAGTATGATCGTATGAGAAGGGAATACTGTAAGACTTGTGTAAAATTAACCTGTCTATAACGATAATTAACCATAAAGGAAATAAAAATCATTGTCCCTGCAAAACAATTATAACAGACGGTGTACTTTCTAATACCAAAACCTCTAAAACATATTTTAGTTTTTTTTTTATTCTATCTAAGCAGGTTTTTTCTATACTGTTCCAAGCAAAGAGGAAACGTTAATTGTAATCCCGTGATTAATTGCAATCTTAAGTACTGAAAAAGGGCTTTTGCATTTAACATTATATGAGCAATTGTGAAGCAAAACCTAAAGAATTTTAAAGTTTCAAAAAACATCTGTTACAGCCGAAACGGTAGGGTGTCAGAATGAATTTATTTTCAACTGCTTGAATACTTTTCATATTAAATGAGACATTTATTGATTTTCCTTTGTACAACTTTTTATTACGCATAAAATGCTTGCAAGCACAAGTTAAACTAAAGATTAAGAAAAATCATCGGTATAACTATGTTAAAGTCTCATGACTAGTGTGACTATGTTAAAGAAAAGGATTTTTTCTCGTGAAATGAAATGTATTGCAGCCAGTTGTAGAAATGATATCTTTAATCAATGAATTTCGGTCAATATGATTAATTAAGCATAGTAATGCATGTGTCCCTTACTGGAACATGTAGTATCATTACTGTATGAAGCTAATAACAAAAATAATTGTTAAGAGACGATAATACTCAATGAAAAGGCGTGTCCTACTAATAGGACGCTGGGCCGAAGGAGTTAAAGATAATTATTTTTACAATTAATGAATCTTTAAAAAAATTTAACATATAAGTAGAAAGTTTTAAATTTCGACTCCTATTAAATTAATTTTAACATATAGTAAATATATTAAGAAAAATTATTGTCGGAATGAGAACAATTCTTACTCCAATCTAATAGAATAAAAAAAGATGAAAAAGAGGTAGGTTATTATATGTCTCTCATCCATCCAGTAGTACCCTATTAGCCAGCCATCGAAGAATACGCAAGCATAATAAAAATCTGAAGCTAAACGAGTTGAAATTTATTATATTGACCGAATTTAATTGATAATTATTAATAATAACCGGTTAATTTGATAAATTCTCATACATCAATCATTTTAACATGTTTATTTGGATATTTGGTAATTATCAATAATAACACCGTTTATTATTAATAATTACCAATTAATCAAATTGGTCGCAACATATACTATTAAGATAAATCCCGATATCTAAAATAACATACAAAAATGTACAACTTTGGGTTGATATGCAACTTATTTACTAAAACAATATTATCCGGAATTATTTATGGAATAGTCAAGATATGTCATCATATTTCTAAAAATATTTCAAATGAAACAGTGAAATCTTCAACAATTAGTTTAAAATGGCAGATTAGTTCCATAAAGTGCTAACACTTCTCTGGCTTTTTTGTTATAAGCGATAACAGGTATGTTCAATTTAAGATCAGCGGCAAAATTTCAGCAAACATTTTTACCTTTTTCATCCTTAGTTTTACCTGCTTAAAAGCTGTTAGCAGTTGAGGACAGTTTCAATTAATTTTATTATGTAACAGTATTTAACAAAATAATGAATGTATGACATAATACTGCAAATAATGCAATAAGATAAAAATCTTTGTAATTTTTTAAATATTCTAAACCGCGGCTATCACAAACTACAATTTATATATTGAGTCATATCCTTTCTTTAAAATCAGAAAGGGTAAAATCAAGCAATACACAAATACGGACAAATGAACTGCTGAATAATATTCGCTTAAAGTTCCGACAAAACAATTTACTCTCGTTTTATATATTTTGAGCGCATTTTGTTTTTTTAACTTTTGGAATTTGAACAAGTCGAATGCAGTTTTGCCTCAAGGGTTATGGTTCTCTTATCTGAAATTCAATTACTTTGTCCATTCTTCAATATTGCTACATACATTGCAAATAATGTGATTAGAGAAAAACTTTTATAATAGTTCTTTACTACTAGGTTTAATAAATATTTTTAACACTAGGTTTAATTAAAAACTGTTTTAGAAAAGTAGCTTTGCTTCTACTGTATTGGTTTTACGTTTTTCGTATCGTAATTGTAAAAGCAGTGAATAAAATGTTGGTGCACTATTTTTTTTGGCGCTGGAGGTGTGCTCTTGTAGATAAGACAATCTATATTGTTATTAAAAGAATCGAAACGTTCATCAATATTTCTTTAAGGTCTTAAATATATAAAACAGAGATAAAAAAAAATTTAAAAAGGCAAAAAAAGTAGAAATTGACTTTAATGACAGATTTTATTTTGCTCCATAGTGGTTAAATTTAATATATATTTTTTTTAATAAAAAAAAACTTCATGTTGAAAACTCTATGCTAAATATTCTATTATCTTCATTCATACACTCACCATTTCCTTACTTTTATCGTTATACACACCATCCTATGTACTTACATTCACCTCTTATGCTCAAATCCATCCTATAAAATACGCACCTATTTACAAGCAATAACTTTCGTTTCATACAATAAACATCACATCCCTCTTTTCAAAAAACGAAATTAATAGCAACTCATACAAATTCATCCAGATTCCTGAATCAGATCTGAAAGGTTGCTGGATAAGATGCTGGCATTTAATAATTATTTAACATTAATTGCATATAGAAACTATCCGATAGTAACAGATTCTCCTTCAAAACACAACAATTGTACAATAACATTGTTTATTTGTGATCAAGCTTCTTTTGCCCTAAATCGCATGATATTTTTCTGGCAATTGAAAGCAATTTGTAAATACTCTACTTGTAAGTCGTGCAGAAAGATTTTCCTTTAACTGAATGTATTTTTAATATTATTTTTGCTATGTGAGATATCATAATAAACGGCGTGTTCTCATCCACTTTTATTTCAACGAAGAATAATTTTCTTTTTCAGTAATTCTTCCGACACAAGGGTCGAAAATGATTCGGTTTTTGTTAGTGGTGATAGAGGAGAAGCTGCGGATCAACCTGATGACGATCCTGTATTGTCTAGGGGTGAACCGGCACTTTCTGAAGAAGATGAAGATCCAAATTGCTTATATGTAAGACCAAAACTTTTTCAGTTATAAATTTGTTCGAATCTAGATAAATTATCGAGAAAAAAATTGTATGATGTAAGCAAATAAAAATTATTTTCAAAAATTTAGAAAATATATTAATTTAAAGGTCTAGCTGATTAAAATTTCAGAAATAACAGCCATTTGAAAAAAAAAAATATATATTCGTGCGAAAATGCTCGAAAAATTTCTTTTAACTTTTATTATGTGTTCAAGCATGTATACTCTCAACAGTAATGTAAATTGGGCGGTCATGCAAACACTTGATAAAGACATTTAAACATTTCTTTTTTTAAAAGATTTTTCCTTACATTTAACACGTCTAAGAATTTAAAATTACAGATTTTTAATTAAATTGTCTTCATTAATATAAAGTACAATTTTGTTTTATATAGATTTTTGCCTGTAATTGGATCTGTCTAACGCAATAGTACTTTTCATCTAATAAAAATTTAAAACAAAAAGAAACACGATTAAAAAATCAAAGTAAATTAGATTGATTTTTTTCGGTCAAAAATTTTTCAAATGACACCAACGTACTGTTTTCCGAAAATGACTTGTGAAAAAAATTTCTGAGCTCTCAATTATCTGATTTGAGTTTATAACCGTCTTTATAAAATCATTTCATTCACTGAAAGGTAGTGAATTTAAGGCATTTTATAACTTAAAAAAAAAAAGCTAAAATTTCTCCACATTTTTTATATTTGTTTTTACTGCAATTATACAGTAATAATAATGGTTTTTTGTAAAATAAAGAGAATATCTTGGAGTTTTTAAAAAAATATTTTATTTGGAAATGGGTTAAAAAATTGTGTTCTGATGGCCTTTGATACGTGGGTGTGCAAAAAGTGAAGCGTTCCGCGGTACCCGATAAATCTCGGAATCTGCTTATCTGTAATAAAAAACCAAATAAAAACCTTAAAATGTACGATATTTTGTAGTCCTTCTCGAATGAGTTTATCCATTTTTCGATCCTGAAGAAAATGGCGGCTGTTCAAATTTAAATTACAAAAATGTTCAGATTTAAATCGCGCAAAAAAATACTTACAATTCGAATGTTGAAAAATTCATCCAAGAGGGACTAAAATACAGTATATACTATAAAAGCATAACATTTCAACCAATTCGGTTGATCTGATCTTGAGTTCTACCTGGCACCGATAAGTAAAACAGGTCGAGAAAAACAGGTTTAAAGTTTTGCAACATTTTTAAACACACATAGATAACAGTGACGATCTTCAGCTTACATAAAATTATGTATACCAAGACAATATAATAAACTTTCCCGGATTTCCTCTTTCTCACATCTTTTGTTTCTACGTGCGCGTCACATACAATACGCTAAAAATGAGCTTGTTCACTACAACACCAAAAGGCGGATAACTTTTAAACCAATACCATTTTCGAAACAACTGCTTTACCACAAAGTTTTCAAGGGTTTAAGGAATGAAAATATGCAAAACAAATTTTTCGATTTTTTTAAAGAAAAATGTTATAACATGCCTCAACCAAAAACCATACGAGCAGGGAAGACCGAGCTATGCTCGGTCAAAATTAAACTTGAGTTCAAATATCATGACCCATGACCGAAATGACCCACTAATTGAATTTTCTCGAACATGTGACTTAGCCCAACAGTCTTCTCGTGCTCGAAAACCATAGGATGCAAAATTTAGTGTAAATAGTCTAATCCGTTTTTAAGATAAAATAGCTTGACCCATAATGAAACATGACCGAAATGACCCACTAATCGAAATTTCTCGAACATGTTACCTAGCCTAATAGTCTTCTTGTTCACTAAACCTGTAGGGTGCTAAATTTATTTCAAATCCTCTGAACGATTTTTAAGATAAAATAGCTTGACCCATAATGACCCATGACCAAAATGACCCACTAATTGAATTTTCTCGAACATGTGACCTAGCCCAACAGTCTTGTGCTCGAAAACCATTGGATGCAAAATTTAGTGTAAATTGAGCCGCTTTTTAGATCTTGACCCACAATGACCCAGAAATGACCCACTAATCGAATTTTCTCGAACATGTGACCTAGCCCAATGATTTTCGCGTGCCCGAAACTCGTAGGATACAAAATTTAATCAAAATCGTTAGAGCCGTTTTTTAGATAAAATTAATTTGACCCGCTTTGACCCAAAAATGACCCACTAATTAAAAGTTCTCGAACATGTGACCCAGCCCAATAGTCTTCTCGTGCCCGAAAATAGTCGGATACAAAATTTCGTCAAAATCATTTGAACCGTTTTTTAGATACAATTAGCTTGACCATGACCCAAAATGACCCAAAATGACCCACTAATTGAATTTTCTCGAACATGTGACCTAGCCCAACAGTCATCTCGTGCCCGAAAACCATTGGACGCAAAATTTAGTGTAAATTAAGCCGCTTTTTAGATCTTGACCCGCAATGACCCAGAAATGATTCACTAATCGAATTTTCTCGGACATGTGACCTAGCCCAATGATTTTATCGTGCTCGAAACTCGTAGGACACAAAATTTAATGAAAATCGTTAAAGCCGTTTTTTAGATAAAATTAATTTTACCCGCGTTGACCCAAAAATGACCCACTAATTGAAAATTCTCGAACATGTGACGCAGCCCAATAGTCTTCTCGTGCCCGAAAATGGTCGGATGCAAAATTTCGTCAAAATCGTTTGAACCGTTTTTTAGATACAATTAGCTAGACCATGACCCAAAATGACCCAAAATGACCCACTAATCGACTTTTCTCGAGCATGTGACCTAGCCCAATGGTTTTCTGGTGCCCCAAAACGGTAGGATACGAAATTTCGTCAAAATCGTTAGAGCCGTTTTTAAGATAAATTTTGCATATATATATATATATATATAACCACACACAAGATTTGCTCGTATTAGAATATATGATAAGTATTTAGACTGATAGCATTTGCTTTTCAAACAGTAACTGCGATTATTCGCATAGTATGTGATTGTGTTTAATTTTCATTTCCTTTTTAGGAAAAGTTGTCTTCTCTTACTATTCAAGAAGTAAAATCTGGCATGGAAAGACATTACTTCTATAAGAAATTCAGCTTGTATACTGATGTTTTAAAAGGATATGAAAAAAAGTATGTAAAAATATTCTTTATTATATTCATTAAATTAAAAATGGCACAAGCCCTTTAAATAGCATGTAATATGAAATTCTTTCATTTTTGTTTAAAATACTCCAAATATTTTTAAATGTGTCCTAAAAAAAATTTACATTTATGATTTAGGTAACAGATTACATTAAATAAAAATCAATTTTACATTAGTGTGAAAAATATATTACTGTGGATGTATATCGAATTCTATTGACCATCAAATAGAGAGAAAAAAAAAGGAATATTTTTTTTTAAAATTTAAGCACCGTGTTAAAAATGTGCAGTCACGTAACATTCAAACTGTTTCTCCAGTCACAGGTGAAAGAAACAACGACCAGTTGTCGGTTGTAGCGTATATTATGTATTGATTTCGTGCGAAGTTATCTGAAATAGCGTCACGAAAAAAAGGTGACGTCAACTACACATTGAAGTCACACCTGTCACAAAAAAGCGGGACAGAGAGTTAAAAAAAAAAAAAAGGGGGGGGGGGAGGAGGATAATGGCTCGGAATCGTGCCATAAAAATACAATATAGCCTATGGAAACGAAACCTGTCTATAATGGAAACATGTCTTAAACGGGAAAAATCCATTCTTTCGACGGGAAAAGTACCATAGAAATGTACATGCCATGACGGAAACTTGTCTAAAACAGAATTGTTCCCTTGTTATTTCGAAATAACAGAATGTATTGTATGAAAATAATAATAATAGACAGTTAAATCATTGAATACGGATTAACGGATAACACATTCAAACAAAATTCCGCATTCCAGAGGTTTTCCATTGATAACTGTATGGTATTCCTTCCGTAAAAGACCATGAATTTTTTTACGTTTATGAAAGGATTCTGCTTTACATAAGTTTCGATAAAACAGGGTTTAGTAATCTACAAAACCTGTAAAAAATCGGTACGAACCAGAATATATTTTTCTGAGCAAGTTGATTCATTACAGACTTTTTAATTATTGACAGGTTTATTGCTTACAGTTCTACTTGATTCGCACTAACGAATAGCATGGTTCATTTAAATGAATGTGATAAATCGGGACTGTTGGCAGGACAGCAGCACTGATTCTGCGAGACGAATTTTGGAATTCTCCATTCCGCGCCAATCGGGACAATTGGCAACAGAAGAGTTACTATTGCACAGCTGATTCGTTAACAGAAATAAGTGAAAATAAACGCAGCCTCTAATTAATAGATCAGGAATTTTTTACGTTTCTTCCAAACATCTTCCAGATTTTATCACTGCAAATAACCACCGCATCATTAGATATAAATAAAATTTAAAGCAGTGACAAATTTAAATGAATGAAAATAAAATGAAAAATGGTAACAAACTTTGAATGCCCTCTTCTGTGTCTGTTTTGACTGCAATCACGATTATTTTTCTGAAGCACTACTCAGTCCCGACCGCTCTCCGAACACAACTGCAATTAGTCATACGCTTACATATCAGTATGTTTCTACTTTGTACTACCCTATGTATGAATTAATAATATATAATCTGTGTATGAGAGAAGCACAAGTGTTAATTTTAATTTTTACAGATTTAAGTTATATGTCATATTTTAAACACTGGTTCTATTTGAAAATCTTGTAATAATTCAATTTCCCTCAATTATTACTATTCACATCATTGACAGACGCCCGAAAGGAAACTGTCAAACGCTCATAAAATCACGTAATATCACGTCAAGAAAACAGAGAATTACTCTAATTATATTATTTTTAAATGTTCTTTAAATACTTATGTAATGTGTTTGTTTAATATTCCAGGAAAAAAATATTGAAGAATTTGAAATGTGGATGGGATCCGTTCTTGCTTACCATCCCAGAAGATAGAGAAAGAAAGAAAGCTTTCGACCTGAAAAAGTATTACTTCGAGTAAGTATTTCAAGCAATAGTTTCCTTGTCTTTAAAAGCTTAAATATTAATTGTAGTTACGGATTTTTGGTACTAATTTTAATGAAGTTCATTTACTGTTATACGTCTTCCGATTTGTTATTAAACTGTATGAGCTACGTTTAACAAAAAATCAATACCCAAATCAAGAAAACATGTCGCTCTTTTTTTATCTTAATATTCAGCTATTTTTCTGTTGTAATCAATTATGACTTTGAAAATTAATATTAATCTGCATTTCTAAAGTTATGTCAGTTCGATATAATATTGAAAATAATGCCATAAAACCTCCAAAGTCCCTATAATATTTAAAATACTAAGAGTAAATTGCTAACAGTTTCTCTAAAATATATCCATGCTCCTTATACATTTGGTGTTACCTTTCAGGTATAAAAATTGTAAAACCAGCCAATAAAATGCTGGCAAACATTTTTGGAGTTACAGGTTTTTTTTCCTGGTGATAGAATCCTATAAAGTGTTACTTAAATAACGGTACACACCACAATAATGCGTTACATTCTTATGTTTAAATATTAGCTTGAGTCTGAAAAATAAATGTAAAGTATTGTTATTTAAAAATAAAAATATATATAAAACGCATGAATTGGCAGAAGTTGATGCTCTATAAAGATTGTGAAATTACCATCGTGTTCAACAAGACATTCTTAAATCTAACTTCGCCATTCCTACATTTTTAACTTTCTTTACTGATGTGGCGAGAGCTACATACTTACATATATCTTAGTTACATACATTGACATACTTACATATATCTTAGTTACTCACATAAGATGTTACATACGATGCAACATTTAATGCATACAGTCAATTTAACAACCATTGAAAAGGGAAAAAATAGGAATCATCCATAATCCTGAATGAAGTAAAATTTAATAAATCAAACAAGTTGATGCAAAAGTTGGACACGTTTAATTTTTATTTTTGAAGAATAGCATGCAGTCATAATCTGTAACAGATTCTCATCCACAGCACAATAATGCTACAGAAAGCCAAAAAATAAAACATCCCCCCCCCCCCGAACGATAGTCGTAACTCTAATTTTAAAATTCTCAGAATACAGCCGTACTACAGAATACAATATTCAGCAAAGTTCCTTATTTGTAATTTTTACATTCAGGTTAGGGCGAAATTTTCTTTAGGACGCCGTAGAAACTTTCCGTACAAACTTTTTTATACGACTTTTGAAATTTTCAACACGAAGACGTACTTTATTTATCATGCCTTATTCGTCTTGAATACGAATTCGCATTGCTCCCAATTTAGAAGTACAAAGGTGTGATAGAGGATTGTTCCTGTATCCTGAAACGTATTTTAAAAATTGCGTGCGCATCTTGTAGAAAGATCTCAAGATAATTATGTAACAATAGTATTTTTTAACAAATTCATTATAAAATCTGTGAGTGTTTCGTTTATTTGTTGTATTCAGCGTTGCCAACTGAGCAGAATTGTTTTTGTTCAAAAATCTGCTAAAACTTCCAAAAAAAAAAAAAAAAAAACTTTCAGATTAAATAAGCAGATTTTTACAACTCACAGATTCTGGTAGAATTCTAAATAAAAAATATCCGCTAAATTAGAAATTACCATGGTTGTTAAAACATATTTATATGTATATAATTGGACTAGTATAAAATATTGCATAAAATCACCAATATTTAAAGGCATAAATTTCTGTTCGATATATTCTTAAATAACGGACTTATAATATTTAACATTGACAGTTTCATTTTTCAATTAGTCGTATTTCATTAATTTATTATTCAGAAAAAATACCAATTTTATATCTACATTTTTTTTCATAATGCAAATAATTATGGTGTTGTTATTATTCTTTTTAATGCTTGTTCTAATTTATTACGTAGATTATACCTTCTGACAAAATAAACCACATACAATTAAAAAAAAATTACATGAATCAAAACTGCATTTGTTTTTCTTTTCTTGCATACATTGCAACGGATATTATGGCCATCATTTAGATTTATTTCGACTTAGTGTAACAACACTGACTGAATTATCTGTATGTTCGGGATGTCATCTAAAATAACACCATGTGGTTTTCCTTAAACATGCAGTAATTTTGCTCTATTAATGTGTTTTTAACATTTATTTTAGTATGAAACTATAGAAGAAATTTCTGTATGTATTCATGTGTGCCGTATTTTGTGTACGTATTTACTTGTATGATTTCATTTGAAATTAAGCCATAAATAATTTTATTTTTTAGCGATATTGTAAGTTTCCCGAGATCTAATGATATTCCCTATGAAGAAGAGGCTGAAAAATACTTTTTATATGTAAGTAAAATTTTGTATCTTATATATAAGTAAAATTGTATAAACTATAGAGTGAAAAAATGTATAATGTAGACAACTTTTTTTTTCAACTTGTAGATATATATATATCATTAATGTATCATTAATGTAAATAATCATCAGCAATAATATATCGTTAATAATATATCAGCAATTTCAAGCTTTTGAAATAACAATTAAACACACACACACACAGATATATATATATATATATATATATATATATATATATATATATTTGGGTAAATGCACGAAACATGGATTCGGATTTGAAAATAATATCTATAGGGTGAAACGCCCAGTTATTGATACCAAACCAGTAACTGACACTTGAGCAAAAATCTAACTCACATAAGCATTTTGTTGTAAAAATTCTGCAAAATTATGTCATCTAGTGGTGAATTAGACACTTATTTTTATTCAGGGGTGTTAGTTATTGGTTATATTAAAGAAAATTGAAATTTGTTAATAATAAATTAAATTTATCTTGTAGTAAACACCATTAAAATTTAAGTTGTTTTACCAGTGTCTGACAACAGATGTCAGTTACTGGTTCATAACTGTCAGTTATTGGATATCTGCATTACTAATACTGAAGTAGTAAATATTACTGCTATATACTCTTACTATATACTCTGCATTACTAACAATGCAGTACACCTTACTAAATCCCACTTTTTATAATATATATTAATGTATTTTGTTTATATAATAAAGATACTGGTTCACTTTGTGTCAGTTATTGGAGTTTAAAAATAGGGATGGGGTAAGTTATTGGAGTTTTTGACCCTATTTATGAATAAAATTAATTTTTAATAATAAAATGTATAATTTTTCAAAATTTTGCGGACATTTTTTTAATATATCTCTATTATCCTTTTAAAAGCAAAGGTAAGTATAAAATAGATTTAAATTTTTGTAATAGTGATTTGAACAAGAAAGAATCCTCAAAGTGTGAGTTAGTGGGGGTTTCACCTGGAGAAAGATGTTTAAAAGGAATAATTGTATTGTATTTCTCTCTTTTATTAAAGCTTACTTGCGATCATCGAAAATATAAAAGATACGCATGGTACCTATCATGGTACGCATTCCAAAATCAGAAAAATATAACTAGAAAATTCTTATTCTAAACAGTATTCGCTTACTTTTAGCACATACATTTTTCTAAAATCTGCTTTTGAAAAATAATTCAATTTATCTTTCTTTTCGTTGAAATGTGATCATAATCTTCTTTTTTGATTTCAAACAAAATGCATATAAGTTTTAGAAAGACAGTTTTAGCTTTTTATTCTGTAACAGTGACTAAGAATTGGTAATGTTACTGCATCTAATTTTCGTTTCTTTTTTTAGCAAATGTTAGGTTCCTTAAAATTGAAAAAATTAATACGTGACATGAAGAAGAAGTATAACAAAGGGAAGAAGAAACTCTATCGAGAAGCATGTAAGGGTCATACAAAGGGGTAAGTAATATTTTCGTTATTATATTCATCAAATTTGTAATAACTCAAGTCCTTAGAATTGCATGTAAAATAAAGAATTTTCATTTCTGATTAAAATAATCTCATTGCTTAAAAAACTGTTCTGTGTGACTAATGGATAGCATTGAAATATTCAAATCTACTTCTGAAGGAAAAAAATGGTATTTTGATAACTGTAATTTCAAAAAAGTGCGTCTTTGTGAACATGTAATTTACCCTCACAAAATTGTTTTCAAGCATCAGAAATTCCATACTTAAGCAGACATTTTAAATACTGATAAAGAACAACGAGGAACTTTAAATAATGATTAAAAAATTCGGTACATTTTTTGTCATTGAAGGTTCTTTAACGAAAAAAAAAAGAAATATAATAATACTTTAGGCCAATCTGCGTAGGTTCAATTAGCAGTGTTGAAAATATAAAATATTAAATGTTTAGATCAACTTTAATCAGCTGAATTATCTGCATAATGTTGATCGTAGATTAAACATAAAATATTTGAAAGAAATTAAAAAATATTTTTGAAAACACAGAGCAATATTTTTCAAAAATTTAAGCACAGAATTTAAGGTGACAAGCTCTATGTATTAATATTACTGAAATAGACAAAATATAATTTAATAGTCATGAGTGTGAACCTACTTTGTGGCCTTCTCACGTGAAGGAAAAAATTTGCTTTAGTAATATTTAACTAATACTTTTGACTGTCTCTTTGCCATTTACTTCTCAAAGAAATAATTTCAACATATGCACGTTGATGACGCTTCAGCCCACATCTCACGAACTTAATTTGAAAATTTATTAAAAGGCAAAAATTTTTGTATTTTTCAAAAGAGTTTTAATTTTCTTGATGCTATGAAAAGCGATGAGGAAAGATATTAAGTCTTTCTTTTTTAAACTTCTCGGACGAAAAATGCAAACAAAAAATTCAATTTTGTTTAAAATGATTTCCTGAAATATGTTAATATATTCTCTGTTACGTCATACAAATGCCACAAACTCCATTCTAGAAATAGAAATTGTGTGACATAATAATTTTAAGTGTGATATAGCAGATTTTTTTAAAATCTTATTTAACATACAAAAATTTACAGATAACGGCTTTGTTTCTGAGCAGTACCATTTCTTTTTACTATGGTAGAAAGTCGACAGTTGCCAAGACAAAAATAATCGCGCAACATGGCTTTCCAACCATCCAATTTCTTTATCTTTCCGTGTAAAATAGGGTCTTATAAGTTTTGAGCAAACATACAAAGTGAATTCCAAAATATAAAACTGAAAACTACTTCAGCCTGCAGGGGAAACGACACAATTTACAGGATTTTTTCTTTACGTCAATGATACAACTGTCCTAAGATTGTATTCCTCAATAATTTTATATATGACGTGCACCGCATAAAATGAGGAAGGAAACAGTGTATAGCATTAAGTGACATACTACTACAATTTTTAGAATTCCTCTCTGACATCGGCAAACGAATTACATTCCGCTAAACATAAAGTTTTGATGAGTGAGTAATAAGTAAAGCGGGATCGTAACAGATGATCTCGTAGAATTCCTGCGATACAAAGCAATACCGTGCTGTTCATTTAAATTATAAACTAAATTATCTACGACATTGCATTTATATTTAATATCAGATTTTGAACGATATCCATGTCTGGAAAACAAAAAGTAACGAGTAAAGAACACGGAAATCACCTTAGTACATTATTCTACTTCAGACAGCGATACTCTATGTTACAAATTGAATATATCTTATGTATAAATTAATAATATAACATGTAGAAAAGCACGAATTAATTTTTAAAACATACTCTTTTAAACAAATGACCATGTTAAACTTTGGTTTCATTCGAATTTTTTCTCTCGTCATTTTCCCGATTTTCCTCGGTTATTAGGATTCCCAAACTTGACAGGCGTCCAGAATGAAGCTACCATACGCTATTAAAATCATTGAACGCCCTATTTCACACAAAATACACAAATATGTTTTTTTTTCAATGTCATTTAAATCCTTAAATAATGTGTTTATTTTCTCTTTTAGGAAAGAAGAGTTAAAAAATCTGAATTGGATATGTCACCGTTTAGACAGTATTCCGGAAGAAAATGAGCCAGATTCCCCTGAAATAGAAGTTGATGAAATGTTGAAAAATGATTTTCAGTATGTATTTCCATAATTTCTCTTTTCAAGATTATTAACAGTAACTGATTTATTTTAATTAATTTTATTGAGCGGCCGTTGAAAAGCTCCTTTATTTATCTCATTTGTTATAATAAAATAAAACTCCGTAAATTTAAAGGTACTTTCACTATCGAAGAATTATTGCATTAATGCTTCTGTTGGATTTGTGGGACATTTTAAATATTGCTATTGTGAAATCAATAAAAGAAAGTCTCCCAAAAGAAAGCTACTACACGATACTAAGATCAAGGAATGCCACGTTTCACACAAAGTACACAAATGTGTGTTTTTTTTTTTCAATTTTATATAATTCCTTAAGTAATGTGTTCATTTTCTCTTTTAGGGAAAAACAAATAGAAGAACTGAAAAGTACGAGTATATGTCTTCCTTTGGATAGCACTCCTGAATTAGAGGAGCCTGACTCCGTTGAATTGAGACCTGATGAAAATGTGAAAAATGATCTCGAGTGCGTATTTCCATAATTTCTCTTTTGATATTTAAAGGTTTCAAGATTATTAGCAGTAACCGATTTTTGCGACTTATTTTAATTTATTTTATTGAGGGGTGGTTAAAAGTCTTTTGCAGAACAATTGTTATAATAATAATAATAATAATAACTCCGTAAATTTAAAAGTACTTTTAATATTTAAGAATTATTGCATCAATGCTTATGCTGGTTTTATTCGATATTTAAAATATTGCCATTGTGAAACCAACAAATGAAATATCGCGAGCATTTTCTGGCAAATAATGTTCTTAAGATTTAATAATGCATTAAGACGTTTCTGTCATCTCTCAATAGTTTTAAAATAACATTAAATGGAAAGAAATTGATTTTGAATTTTATTCTAAACATTTTAGCACGAAACGCGGCAACCAGCTTTTTATTGACGGTTATGGATACGAGAAAAAATGTGTGTTCTATTACTGTTTTTTTTTCTCAATAATTGCATTATTATTGCACATTAAGCAATTCAAAGAAAAATTTAATCCAACACAAGTTATATTATGCAATAGCTTGATTTTTGATCAAAGTACTTCGATATTTTAAAATTGGTATGCTACGACAAATGTGTTCGTAAAATATCGCTGCACAATTTGTTCAAGTTTACTCAAGGAAAGATAAACTTGAAAGAAGGATTTTTTAAAATTGTAATTTATAGCTTTTGACCTTCTGATCATTGAGCTTATATACGCATAAAATAGCTCCATAAATGGTTTGTCAAAATCAATATTAATTAGTGGAGATCCTGTTTTATCTGGAATCACCCATTCACACGTAGATACTGATCATGAAGCACATTTTTGGGAAGCGTTGGGAAAAAAATCTAAATAAACATCAACAATATTTTAATGTGTTGGGATATGAAATCATTTTTTTTTACATTTTAATCGGGCGGAAAGATATTTATAATGGTATTTGCTTATCAGGAGAAGTACTGGCAACATGAACTAACTGGCGTAGATCCTACTGTAGCTAATTTCATACAATTAAATCAAACGATGAACAATATCGGTTCGGTGTTTACTTTTATTGAGATATCTAGTGAAATTTCGTATTAGTGATATTCGTCCTATTGAAAGACAGTTTAAATAAGTCTTTAATTACTTTTCGGAAATTCTCATAGATATCTGAATAAAAGAACATTCCTCTATCTACATTATCAACACTGTTATAGATTGTTTATTTTTTTTATTTATAATTTATATTCCTCTTGAGGTTCATTCGTTGCACTTTTGACAATAACAATTTAGAAAAGAACATAAGTGACGTAAAATGAAAGTTAAAAAATTGCTACACTATGTTATTGCCTGCAATAGATCAATTTCTTTTATTCAGAAAGACTTTGTACATTCGTAATTTTCGCTAAAGTCCCAGGCTCGATATTTAGTCTAATTATAAATGTTAATGCCATTGTTCTTTTTTTTTATTCTTTCATTTCGTAAATTATTATGTAAAAGATAAATCCTTTATCATATTAGTAGAGAAACAAACAAAAATCGAAATGCTTGCTTCCGATAGAAGTTCGTGATCGTTGATGCACCGTTAAATAGTAAACAAGGAAATTAATTTATGAATTTACAAATTCATATAAAAGGTAGGGATGGGGTATATGACTAGCATAAAACAATGCACTTCAGTCGAACAACGGTAATTGTGAAATGCTAGATAGAGGAAGGAGGGGATTTCGCGCCGAATTATGTCAGCTAGGCTCAATGTCCTTTTTTTCTTGTATTTGCTAACATTATATGTTATAACATACGGATTAATGATGTCGAATTTTGATGTGATGTAAAACAAAACTGTTTATTCGTTTAATTTTTTCTGAAAAAAAAAAAAAAGATTTTTTTAAATTATTTTTCTTAAAAAGTATTTTTATTCTGCGTAAATATGTTACAAAATAAATGAATAAGGAAAATATACAATTTTTACTATTAAAAATTCAATCTTTCTGTCTCAGAGTCTCCACAAAAAATTTTCTTGTTTTATTTAAGTTATTTATTTATTTTTTAATATAGGATTCAATCGTTAAAACAATAATGTCAATTGCGTTTTCTGGCTTAAATTGAGCCTAACAATAATTTTAAAATTTAAAGAAGGAAGGCCGGAGATCCCATGACTTTCATTTGCTATAACTACAGTTAGAAAGAAAATTTTAACTGCATTGTATATCCCATCTACACAGTACATTAAAACCTCCATAACGGATACGCCTGAATAGGAGACGACTCTATTTAGGGAACAATTTTCCAATCTCCAACACTTATACATTTGCACGTTTTTATATTTGATTAGTGACCACCTGCGAATAGCAGACAAAATTTATGGTACCGAAGTGTCTGGAATTAAGAGGTTTTGCTGTTTTTGTTTTCATTGGTTAGTCGAAAATTATTTGAAAAAGATGAAAAAATATGAAGGAAAAAAATGCCAGAACGTTGGTATTGAAAACATTTAAATGTAATATTTAAACTTTGAAAGTAAAAATTTAGCTTTTTTTTTTCAAATATTGGACACATTTATTGCATATAGAGGATGTCCTACCGGAAAGCATTAAAAAAAGAAAATTGTTTTATTTTTGCATTATTTAACCCTAAAGTATTTCCTCAAAATCCCTTTTATTTAAGGCGCACAGTAACCAATATTAAAGCCATTTTATGAAATTTTAATTTATCTTGTAAATTTTTTGGTTTAGCCTCCAACTAATTTAAGGAATTTTAACAATCTATGTGAAATGTTTTTAACATGATTATTAGGAGCACAATCATGTATACCGATTTACTGTACACGCTGTGCATATCGACTTTTGGACTAGGTTACATCAATTAAAACATCAGTATTTTTAAATGAAAATATTCACTGACAAGCCTTTGATCTCTAAGTCTATAATTAACACAAAACATCCCGAATGTGCACTGAAAATCCAGTCGTATGAAGGGACTCTCATCTTATAATTTATTTGAATGCCTCTTATAAAATTATTTTTTTTTAGTTTCTGTACAGCATTATTAATCTATCTTTGTTGATCATCTATCTCCTAAGAATGCTATTTTCTTTATCTAACTTCTTCGCCATGCATAATATTTATACATAAAGTTTTCAAATACACTATATATAATAATTAAAGTACAAAATGTTTTCTTCTTTTTCAGTAATGCTGGCGTAGCTCAGGAAGGTCCTCTTGAAGTTATGGAAATCAAAAAAGTAAAATTTGTTCTATTAAAATTTTATTAAGTAATGCAATATGAGTTGAATGCAAGTTAATATCTGTTCAAATAAACCCCGAAAAAATCTATAAATAAAATACTTTTGTAACATCTAACGCTGTGTTAAAAAAATTTGCTGAATTGTTTAAGAAAATTTAATGAAACCCAAGAAATATTAACAGTTACATGTGATTCCAGAAATCTTTTCATTGTCATTCGAAAGCATGGGTAATTTATTAATCAGAATTCTCATAACATGCAGAAAAGTTTCTGGATTATAAATGAAAATTCGTTTTATGTTATTTTCGGAAAGTTTATGTAGTATGATTGATACTCTTTTCTTTCTGTTTTAACTTCGTAACACTCTTTGTCAATCCGTGTGCTAGTAATCAGAAATAGGTGAATCACAAGATTTTATGACGATTACCGGTCACATAATGTGGCCACATGACGTGGCTATCACAAAACGTCCAAATACAATCAGCACACATTCATGTCAAAATGTAATTAAATATGAAATTTTATTGTTAAAAACATTAGTTTTTGAGATGTTGTTTAATTCATGTAACACATAGAAATATATCAGTCAAAAATGTTTAAATCGTATTTAGGGTACGTACAAATCCAATCAAAAATTTGAGCTTCAGCAATTTCCTCGAATCTAATACTTTTTTTTCCTTATGAAAACAGAACGAAGTAAAAAAGGTTATCTGTAGAAATTTTTAGTGCATCAGTTCTACAACAAAAAGAAAAAAAAGGTACTTCTCTATTATCCCGTCGACCACTTTTCATAACAAAAAACTATCGCCCAACTGTAACTGTAACGCCCAATAAACGGGAGAAGGTTGCCATTGGAATATCCAAAATCAATAAATAAAGAAAATATAAAAATTTAAGGACACAGTTGTTATTTTAATGAATGAAATAACTCATAAATCAGTAAAACCAAAAGAAAAATACATGAAAATGTCGAATTAAAAACCACTGGATGACATAACAAACACGTAGAATGCTTCTGAAATCAAGTCAATGGGACTGAATTTTTTCCGTTTCATCTTACAGTTGGGCGATAGTTTTTTGTTATGAAACGTGGTCGACGGGATAATAGAGAAGTACCGAAAAAAAATTCGAAAAAAGAGGAAAAAGCTAATTTTTTAGTTCAGGTAGCTGAACACAAAGTAAGAAATACACATAAATAAAAATAAAATTAAAAAATTATTAGATTTAAACAATTTAAAAATTAAGTGAAAATTACGAAAACTGTGTTTGTATGTGCAGTCTCAAAAATTAATATTTTTCAGTTCCGATGTTCTTCTATTAAACGCGGGTAACAATGACTTTTATAGTAGATATATAATGTATGCGTACGTCACCTTGTCGGCATTTGTTCTTCCTATTAAGAGAAACATAAAAATAAAATGAATACAGTTTGCTAAAATGAAACGCGATTTTCTTAAAATGCTAAACAGGTTTTCATTTCCAGATTTGTCACGTTAGTTTTTGGAATTTAGTTTTTTCCTTATTTTTTTCTGAAAACTATTTTAGATGTATGTAAATAAAAAAAAATATATATAAATGAAAATACATTAATCATGTATAATTATTATTAAAATATTAAGGTTAAATTATTTTTAAGGAAGGTTTGCGCTTTCTTTCTCCTGTTTACATTTAAATTTTTGTTTCATTTTCAGAAAAAGAAACGCTTTAAAAGAATACGGGAGTTCTTCGCAAGTGGATTCTCAAGTAGGAGACAAGACCAGATAGGTAAAATGTGTATTTCTTATTCCTTTAATTCCTGGTTTTTAGCGATGTCCAAAGTAATAAACAGATTAAATTAACTGTAATTATATGTATGGCTTATAGTTTTTTTCTAAACAATTGCAAAAAAGAAAATTATATTGTATAATATAACTATACTTTTACGTTATCTTAAATCTCTGTAAACTGTTGTTTTTATTTATAGTTTTGTTTATTTTTTATTCACTTACATTATAGTTTGTAATAAATATCTTATTTAACATTTAAAATTTTCGTAGGTTTTTTATTTTAGAAAGTATTTATGCACTTTAAAGTGGAGTTAAATAATAATTACTCTTAAAATAATGAGTTCATGCAAATTGACCTTCCGAAAAAGCAAGTAACACTGTAGAAATCGTATATAATTATCTGTTACCTCGATGGTTAAAACTACCGTTAAATGATCACCAATACCTTTTAATATAAAGGAAATATGAAGGGAATGGGAAAAAATATTGTAAATATGAAGGGAATGGGAAAGAAATATTGTAAATATGAGGGAATATTAAAAACTAGTGATAATCCCCAGTTTTGCAGCCCAGTGATCAGTGGTTAAAACAATTAAGATTGAAGAAAGCAGATGATAACAAAATGTTGACTTGTTTTGGTGGGGACAAACACGAGACGAAAAAAATGTTATTAATAATTTATATTTAGTGTAACTACATAACGAGTATGATATATATAGAGTATAATATACAATACTAGGGGGCTCAACCCCCTACTCGCCAACCCCCCGTGAATTGCGAAGCAATTCACATTGAGGCCGCTACGCGGTCCCAGCTCGCTTCGCTCGCTCGCCCCTTTTTATTTTTGCAATAATTCTAGCCGGAATAAGTACTACCATAAATCATTTGAACATATGAAATTGACAATTTTTTTAATGTAAAAAACTAATTGAACTCCGTTGAAAACACAACTAAAAATGCATTTAGTTGGAGCTACTGATGAGCATATAAATCATTTAAATACTATGAATAAAGGATCTTGGAAACATAATTTGTTTAAAACTTATTGCACCTATAATATTTTACAGCACGGCTTATTCATTAAAAAAAAAAGAAAAACATTACGTAATAGGAAGATAGTTTATCATCAATGATTATTTAAATTTCGTTCCACATTTTACTATTCTAATTGATTATAGATTTCTGCAACAGATGGCAGCAGGTGCAACCTAGACAGTTGATATTTTTACTTCTCTCCGATTTTTCATGTGAGTGAAATTTATAAATAAATTCTAAATAAGAGTTGAGAATTCATTTGAAATTAGCAATATTACTCATCATTAAAATGAGGAACAATCTCAGACGCTTTGGATTACGTACATGTTATTTTATTTTTAATATTTGCTAGCTTGATTTTCACTGCTCTGACACTGACCGCCATATTGGAGGCTGAGCTTATCTATCTAACACAATCTAGTCTTTTCATTGGTCTGAGCTCTGGAAACTACGGTTGTTGCCAACAATAAGCTAGAAATTCAGCCCTATTTCCGCGCCACGTAAGACAAATATATATATAGATATATATATGTAATGTACATGTTTGGCCATTATATATATTATAGACATATGAAGACATATATTATTATAATAACAAGTAATATATCTTACTTTTATATTATTAAGTACTGATATATTATAAATTATTATTATATTTTATGTAAATATATATATATATACTTATATATTAAGTTACTTATATATTATGTATATTTTATTTAATATAATAAGTAATTACTGTATGTCTGATTATTAATTACTCAATTCTATTACATACTATTAATAGTGTAATCAACCGTTATATTGTGTATATGTCTACCTATAAATTACAGTGTATTACAATTTAGTGTAACTACAATAGTTATAATATAACACTATATTTATATTTATTAACACAGTTTAAACCATGGCTCTTAATTCTGTTTTTTCATCTCTTTAAAACATATCATGTATGACACAATAACATAAAATTGACGAATCCCAGAATTTAATATACTTTTAAAATTTAATATCGAATTATTCTGAGAATAATTTTTTTTTAAATTCAAAATTCTTAAAAAACTTATGTTTATTTTATTATCACATTACTTCATTCATAAAAGAGATCATAGATATTTGATGGAAATGAGGTATCTATTACTCTATTATTGTAGAAAACGAAAAAGTATATGTAGTATTAAAATAAATCTTCATAAAAGTATTACTTATATTTCAGCACTGTAAAGCCCAATAGCAATTAAAAAGAAATTAATAACACTATACTTCGACATGTTATACATATTAAGAGAGTATGTAATTAAATTTTATTCCATATTTGATGTTTATTTTCACATATGCATATATTGGGTTTATATCACAGTTTGGAATCATTTTGTTGATTCATGGAAACACAAAGGTTCGGCCTAACAATTACAGTTGAACCAATCAAGATAGAATGTCACCTATTCAGTTATTGGTAGTTAAATTTTAACAGATATTTAAAAAAAAATGATTAAAAAACATTAAAACTGTATGATTCATGAAGAATTATTTTTTTAATTTGATTTGTATAATGAATGGAGAGATACCCATATATTTCTGTTGCATGGCTCAACTCATTTCCTCCATTAATACTTTCATTTATTTTGTGAATGTGATATACATATATATTAATCATTCGATGAAGTAATTTTTCTCTATGGAAGTAATTCTTAATTTTTTTATTATTTTTTAATATTATTTTGTAATATTATTTTTTCAAAAGTTATATTATATCGTAAAAGATAATACCCCTACGTCTTTAAAAAATAAACTAATCACCAAATAATAAAAAAAAACTACACGACCACCTATATAAATATTAAAAGGAGTGGGGAATGAATTGTAGACGTTAAAACATTTTTATTATAAATTTCTACGCTCAAAAAATAATCCGTAGAATGTTTGGCAACTTATAATTGATACGGGCAACTTAAGACAGTCATTGTTTAAAGATTAAACCCTTGCTTGCAACACTAATGCGCCAATTTCGGAATGCCCGACCTGAGTTCGGGCAACAGTAAAATCGTTTTAAATCGTTAAAAGTGTTTCAATCACGTGAAGCCGTCCAATGCATAATATGTAATTTACCATTTTCCCAATAGATGGCGATACTTTCCTGCGAAAAGTGCGGCAGTTTTGCGCCATTTGTCGGATTTTGTAATTTTAGTAGTTATGTCGTTTAAAATTTTATTATTATTACTATTTTAAATAATATTTCTAACATTTTGATGATAACAACGAACGAAATTAAAGTAAAAAAAAATCGTTTTCTCAAATATATTCAACAGGCAAGGGGTTAAATGACTGCTGTTATCTACAAAGGAAATTTATGACTTTGTTGCAATAAAATTATGCATTATTCTTTAAAATGACAATTTTTTCCATAAATATTGCGTTTTCATTTAAATTTTTTTCATTTCAGATATGGAAACAACAGCAGAAATTTTGACTTATTTCTACGAGAGATCTGAAAAGCAATTTCGTTTTTTGAGGTCCTTCAAAGGGTTGTATTGAGTTGAAAGTTAAAATGTGGTTGGTTGGTTGGCGCGGTGGGATGGTGGGCATATACAGCTATTGGATAAGAAACTCCAGAGAAATATTTTATGACTCTCGTCGCAGAATCTGATCCAGCATTGTAAAGATTGTTAAGAATTATGTTATTCAAATAGTATAAAATCTCAAACGCTACAAATAAATATTTATTTCATTATTCTAGATTCTGGGTCTGTGATTATTATTTTTATTATTATTTTAGAATATTATCTATTATTAAAAATAAGCAAAACAAATGTTTCGGCGACGGTTTTTCCTATTTGCAATAGTATTTTACAGAGACCCTGACAAATTATGTTTTGAATAATCTAGAAAAAGGACATCTTTTTTATTGTACAGTCCAAAGTAAATCAATCCAGATTTTGGTCCTGGAGAACAATTTTAAGAACATCTATAGGTAGTATTGTAATAGCATTTGGCAGAGATATTGGAGCTCAAATCCGGTGTCTTCTTTTAAGATACACTCGACATATAAATCGGACAAAATAATGATTTCATATGCCATTTTTTTTAAACACGCGTTGAGCAAACTCTTGGAAAGAGAGAAAAATGGAAGAAATATTCTTAATTTTCATTCATTTACATGTAAAACGCGAAAAATGATATTTACTTTCCGATATTAACTTTTTCTAATAGAAATTTCAAAAAGTTGTAGTTCGTCGTTTCCGTTTACTTACCCATCATACGTAGTATAAGGTAAATCTCCTAATCGTTTTGAAAATCGAAAAAAAAAAATGTTGGCGGATTTACATGTTTCAGACACTGGAGATTACGAAAAAGATATTTTTCGAAAAAAAAAAATTGCCGTCCGTCTGTGTGTGTGTGTGTCTGTAAACGCTCTATCTCCCGAACCAATTGAGATAGAGACTTGAAATTTGATGTGTATTTAGTATGTCATAATGGGAAGAAGTTTATTGAATTTCAGTCACCTCGATGATCCGGAACTATCTTTTTCGGACTCTCGAAATATTCGTTCTGATAAAAGGTCTATAAAAATTTTTGAAATTGTTTATTTTAAGGAATGAATATAAAAGACAATAAAGAAACAAAATATGCATAAAGAATGAAGTCGATCGGATCATGAGTTGTCGAGATATTTGGAATCCTATTTTCCACACGCTTCGATCTTTCATGACCCTGTATTTCATTCAAATTTCAAATCAATGATATATTTTAATTGGAAATGAGACACTACATCTGACGCAGTAAACCGTTACTTAATATGATTATTAGTTTTGGAGTTATAAGGATGTGTCTTTTACGCCATTCAGTCATAGAACATTTAAAGTTTATGCCGTCATCAAGCCACAATTTTATTCAAATTGTAATGCATTTTATAAACAGTTTACATATGTTTTATTTTCATATTTTATATTATGCCTATCCATGATGGGTAAGCATTACGGTGGCCCCCAACGACTAGTTTTTAACTCGCATTAAACTCTATCATAACATAGCTTAACAAGCGCTCCGAAAAATTTAAAAACTTGACAATTAGTTTTTCGTGTAATGCTAATATTTAAACAAATGATAAAGTTATTTAAAATGGTAATTTCGGAAAATTGCCTCAAGTTGTGTTTATACGCTTATTTGAAGAATGTTACTTAATGACGTTTGTCTACTCTTTTTCATAAAATGCAATAATGTTCAATGTTTGCTTTATGATCAGCTTGAAAATTTGAACAAATAAAAATATAATACATTTGATTTCTATCATTTTATATTTTAATATACTTTTACTTTCGAAAGAGGCCTGCCTTTTATAAACTTGTTTTTAAAATCGTTTTTCATTCCACTAAAATAGTCCCTCTGCTTTTAATCTAAACGAACATTCTTTTGTTTTTAATTATTACAACTGAACAAAAGATTAACGATAGTGATGCATAAATTGTCTTAAAATATTACAAAATAGAGTTCTGAATTTCACCAATTTTTTTTCACTTCAGTTTATTAAAATATAAATGAAGTTAGTTTTTAAAAAGTACCATCTTTCGTAGATTTGTAAATCTGTTTTATATAAAAAATCCATTTACCTTCGATCACTCTATACCTTTTTCTGTATATTAGAAATACAGAGTTACATATACAATACGGAACATTTCACTCTGCGATAATCATGCATAAATGTGTTTTGTGCAGGAGTTGGATTTCTTCAGACACGTTTCATAGGATTCAGCTAATGTAGCAAAAGTTGAGACAGGATTCAGATGGTACAAAAATGAAACCGCAAAAGTTATTGTAATGAGGTTTCGATTTTACAATATTATTTCTTTTAAACTGTAACTTGTTTAATTCGTTATTGAACACAGCTGTTAATATGTTATTTGTTGTGGATAAGTATAAAAATTGTGCACGCATGCTGCTGAATATCACATTTTCTTTCGCGTCCATAACCGTTATTGAGATTATTTTAATAATGAATCATATATGTTCGTAACTAATACTTTATTTTAGATTTTGGGGAAACATGAGTTTAAAACTACCAAACATTGTTTTTGTAATAGGAAAAACTCAGAGTTCACTGTCATCGATGAAATACACACTTTTGCATGTTTGTGTATTATTTTAAAAAAAAGTTAATGTTAACAGAAGAACTCTGTTTCCCTGCATACCATATACAGCCACACAATAATGTACTCGATTTGAATGTAAAATATTACTTTTAATCTTCACCTATAAGTAATCACTTCACAAAATTACTATTAATAAAACAGTGTCCTTCACAAAATTATCTTAATAAAATACGTCATCTCTTCACAAACCGTATTTTTTTCATAATTTTCATTTTCGAAATTACTATTTAGTAATTTTTTTTTAAATTAAAACATATAACACATTGTTATATAATACAAAACCTATTTTTATAATAACATAGTATTTTTTAATAATTTTCATTTTCGAAATTACTATTTATTATATTTTTTTCAAGTTAAAATATATAACACATTTAAAAATTATATATGTGTTAAATTAATTTTTTATATAAATAAATATCCGCTAAGATATTTATTCCACACATTTAAATAATAAATGAATTTCGAAAAAAAATCCTGCTTATCTGACCACCCTCCCCTTATGACCCCATGAAATCAAATCTTTAATAAGACCCACTGTCTCAGTAAGTAAGGCGCTCCACTTCCAAACGTATCACCCTCAGTTCGAATCAAATGTTGATAAATGTGCAATGATTTGTGCCAAATCACCACAGTCTTCCAACTGCTGTTTTTTTTTTTTAAATTTCACTGTAGTTCAGTTTTAGCTGGGTACAATGAATCTAATTTCAACAGTTGTTGAGAAGTTCATAAATCAATGTTAAAACATGCCTCTTAAAAGCTACATTGTTGAATCCCATTTGCAATTTAGAACCACAGTTTCTGATGAGTGTTTAGATTATCATGTAACTATATTGCTTTTTTCTTTTAAAGTCGCATTAAAACAAAGCGTAACAAGGATTTGGAAAAATGTAAAATATAAAATGTAAATATGCCTTTCAGTGTTTCATTTATGCTAATGTTTGAACAAGTGCTAAAGTTATGTAAATAAAATTATGTATATAAAACTGTCTCATATTGTGTTTATACGGTAGGGCTGGGCGATATATCGATAAAATCGATAAAACCGATATAAAATGCATATCGTGATACCGATATCAAAAAATACTACCCAACGGTATATCGGAAATATCATAAATCTGACGAAAACCATGAATCATAGGCGCGGGTGAGAGAGGGCAATTAATTGCCCCTCCCTGAATTTTGAAATTTAAATCTTTATATCTGTAAATTTTTATGTTGAAAAAAAATAATTTACTTATGCCCAAGTAGCATGATTAATTATGCACTACCGGAAGAAAGAACTATGAAATTTTGTTCACGGGAGATCTGCCCCGTTGAAACTCCCATGGAACAAAGTTTTTATTTTTTAAATTTTGAGTTTATGTGTTGAAAAATTACCTCCTCTGACGAAAAATAAATGCAAATATATATATATATATATATATATATATATATATTTGTTAAATTTCTGTATTGCATGTTGGGGGCTAGCAGAACAATTGTTTTAATATCTTATACCTCCCTGTGTATCGTCAGCGTCCATGGTATTATGGTATTCAGAGTGTGTATAGGGGGGGGGGGTGCACTTTAGGGACATTAAATAACCGAAAATGTGGAAACTCTAGGGGCTCAGTGTCACCCTTGAATTCATCACTGACTGTAATGCTAAAGTAAAACAAATTTTGTTTAAATATTTTACGTGACAGATAATGTTTCTCTGAAGTGTTTATTTCTGTTATTTGGGATTTTGAATATATCAGTACAGGAAATTGCTGATTGTTTTAATGTAATGTATACTGTTAAATTTATTATATTATAAATTGAGCGGAGGAGGGTGTGAAGCGAATTAATAATTACTACGAGCAAACCGAAAATATTTGTTTGAATGTTGTAATAATCAGTCTCATTACTTTGTTAGAGATTTCGCAAGCAGCTAAAATTTCATAAAGCGAAAATTGGCAAATAATTTAGTAAAACTTATTTTATATTATTTAAAGAATTTTTTCATGCAAGTAATGCTCTCTAAAAGATGTTGTATATAGAAATTGTTCTCATAATGGAATATGGTGGTATTTAAAATTTCCATTTTTGGTGCCAGATGCGATTTTACTAGCCCTGGTCCCTTGAAGGCAAAATTTTTATTCATTGCCACGAATGATATCTTTTAAATATATCTATCAGTTTTAACCATATATTTTGTCTTATTTCAAGCAAGTATAATTTTAGCGACTCAAACGGTCGCCCTAATTCGCTTTCGTCTAAAGCCAATCATATTGCGGAAATACGAGTAAAACTGATTTTTTATTCTTTCTTTCTTCTTCTCAAAATATTCTTTTATTTATTCTGCATATTTAGTTTTAATATCACGATATTTCGTCATATCGCGATATTTAGCTGACGATATATCACGATATTGAAATTGAGATATCGTCCAGGTCTATTACACGGTTTTATAGATTAGTTCAAGCTTAAACCTGAATTTTTATCTGCTCAAATTTATAATTTAAGAATTGCGTATACTGTTACTTTAAAACAGTTGAATGTTTGTTTGTATAAAATCAAATAATCTCCAATATTTATTTTCTCTTTCACCTTGACTGCATGAAAAGTAAAAAATAGAAATATTTTAATTTTGTTCTTGAACTATAGAATTTTTTTTCTTCTTTATCGGTACACACCTAAAAATTGGCCATAGATGGCACTTTTTATAACAGTTCAACGTGTGAAGTCTTCGACGCTCGAATGGCGTCCAAACGGTGTTCTTTTGAATTCCCCACGTTACACTAGGACAGTACAGAGTGCCAAAAAATATCTGTAACTGTTAATCCTTTTTTTCATATTTTCCGATGATTTGAGGATATATCACTATATGTGAGGAGATTTAAGAATGTTGAAAACACTTTGAATCAGGCGAAACATATACGCCCAAACTAAACACTCGATACTTCTTTATAATATTAGTATCAATAGAAGAAAGAAAAAACGGAATTTGGTAATATATTTTTCATTTACTTTTTGATTTGCTAGAATTAAAAAAATCAATTGCGTACAGTATAAAAAGACAGATGTTTCTGAATTTAGGAAAATGTAATATAAACCCGAACGAAAATATATACAGCAACCTCTTCTAAGTTATCCACAATTCCCGAAAATTGTTCTTTATCCTTAGAAACCACAAAATTCGATATATTTTGGAGAAGTGAAGAAGCAATCATAAAAACGAAGTTTCTTTTGCTACCAATGATTTTCGGAAAGGATTCAGCGTGTATTCATCACTTTTCTCAACCTCGATTACAGATTTTTCAAATGCTAGCCATTCTGCAGTAAACATTATTAGGTGCGTTCGTAATTATATAAAAATACGTATCCCCTAGAGTCGTCGTCTGGTCCATCCGTCTGTCCGCTTATAACGACGCAAAAATTACTCAACCAAAAGTTTGAAATTTAATATAGAATCGTTTCATAATTTTGTCGAGTCATTTCAAATTTTATGAAAATCGAATCAAAACTTAAAAAGGTATTTATAAAAATTATCTTAATTCTATTAAATCCTATCATACGTACTTAATTCAATGATATCCCATGCTAGGTAATGCTTCTAGGTCAAGATAGAGTCCTATTACTTCCGTATTACTGAATTTAAAAACCGAATTTGTGTACTAAAATTGTTTTATTATAGCCAACCTATAATCTACCGATAGTTTTTTTTTTTTTGGCTAGATGTTTCCGAAGAAATAGATATTAAATGGAAAAAGAGTCTCAATATGGATTTCAAGTTCTGAAATTTTCAAAGCTAGGCTTCCGTTTCCCATTGGAATTTTCTGTCAATGTCAACAAAAGATAAAATGTTGCCACCTTAAAATGTACTTATTTTATTAAGGAAATGAACCCAATCCTAATAACAGACGATATAATTCATTTCATTGAAATAATAACAGTGTGAACGCACCTCATTTGTCACATTTGACGTACAGTTTCCAACTTGTTACACTAAGGAAATATACAGATAAATAGAATAAATTAACAGTATTAACATTAATTTTTAAAGTAAATGTTATTTAGTTACTCTTGGATGCATAAATTAAGTTAGGCAGTTGAAAATCTTTCACCGAGAATAAATGCTATCCTAAAAACAGATATTCCGATTTGATTAAAGTAAATTATTCACTCTAAAAACGACTCGGAAATGTTTTCGAAAATTCTAAGCACTAAAAAAAATTGTTTTCCTAAATGCTTCTTTAAATCTTAAAATATATTGGTCTGTGTGTGTGTCGACGATGATGAGGAAATCTAGCACACCTAGTAGTCTGAAAATCTCTGTGAGGATAGTCCAAGGCTTGTCCGGATGCACCCGAAGCTCAAATTTTTAATATTTCTTTCATTAGCCGAGCTATTAATTAAAAACATTAAACATCGCAAAAATGCGATCTTTTTATCTGGAAATGGCGCTGAAGAAATATCAAACCGCGAAAGTAACAAATCCTTTCATAATTGCAGACGGTAAAATTTTCTCATTTTCATTTATCCTCGAATATTAAGAGAGCTACTCGAGATATACTCACCATATATACGTAAAGTATTTAAAATAACTATCTTTCACTCATTTCATTTAAAATACAAGGGAAAAATAAGCTTTAATAAAAGTAATACCATAAACTAAAAACATATTATTTTAGCACGTTAACATTGTTTCAGATTTACACACGCAAACCTAAAAGCAGTTATAGGCGAGATCTGCACCGGGCTCATGATAAAGTTGTAATTTAGTTAAATTTTGATTGGACGATGGATTAAATCGACGCTGAGTTCAAACTGACTTCAAACACAAAAGAATATTTTATTGTTACTGTAACAGTCGGCGCAATCCCTGAAACATAAATTTGAGAAAAACTCATTTCGTATTCCAGCTGAACTTAATCCAATTCCCTCTTCAAATATTTGTCACACATCTAAAATTAAAAGACGAATTTTTAAATGTATTTTTTATTATGTGCAATATGTCATTGTATGCATGGCATGTTTTGTTTCCCATAGAAACAAAATTACACAGTTAATCGTTAATAGTGTAATTAGAAAATTCTTTGTAACTTCTAGTTCTGCACTCTAAATGGCACAAAACAATCTCGCCTCTTTTTACATTGATTCACAAAACTCCGGTAAATATTCAAGTCGCAAGTTATTATGCCATGGTAATGATTAGTATCATTAAAAATCATTTTTTAAACATAATTTTTAAGGTTATATCAGGCGAGGAGGTGATTAGAAACCTTACACTGGAATAGTGGACGCTACTTTTTATGAAATATTTTATATAACATGAAAGGGAAAAAAAGTATGATGTTATTGCAGTCTTTCAGGTCTGTTTATTTGTTGTAAAAATCGACAAATGTAGCAGAACCATTTAGAAGTGCGAAATTCATATTTTTGAAACACTACAATTAAAAATAAAACTACTAAAAAGATAAACACTATTATAGAAGTTTTATGACGAAACAGAAAATGTCATATTCAAACAATTTTTCACAACAGTTATAATTTTTTTTTTAAACTAATGAAAAGCATTTTATGAGACATGTTCATTAATGTACAAAACAAGCCAAGGTGTTATTTTATAGTGATATCGCTAAAGGTGTATTCTTTAAAAATCGAAACCTCATTACAAAATATATGTCTGCGAATCAATATTAGTACCATTTGGAACCCATGTAGAACTCGCCACTCAGCTGCAATATATTTCATCATGACATTTTTTTTTGAGAGAATCCGTAAAGATGTAAAGTTCAGCTTACAGTGTTGTGCATAGGTGTTGGCATATGTACTGTTTGAAGGATTAACCAGTTTAATTTATATTGAATGGAAACATTTTATATAATTCATTGTAATAAAATATGTTTTAATTTCAAATATTTTAAAATTATTATTTGGTGGAAAAATAATAATCTTCATTCCTTATGAAATGAAAATAGATAGATGAAGCACCAAAGACAGTGAAACTTGGATTTGACATGGGCACACTGCATGAATCCATTAAACCCTTACCAAATGCGACAGATTATTATGAAAAATTGATATTTCATTTCCCACAGATATACAATCCTGATGGTCGAATACTACTTGCGCTCAAAGAGTACCTTGAACAATACACATAAGTCGACTTCTTTGTAAGTTATGAACCAATGTGGATTTTGTGTAATGGTAGTTTGAAAGGACTAATAAAAAACATAAATTGTTCAGAAGTTGATATCGCAGTTCAACAACAACCTATAGTAGAAGGTACGGTTGCAGCAGTAGATTTCTCGTATCCGTTTAAATTGTTTGACTATGCATTTGTTACTAGAAAACCGGAATACCGACCGCATGTTTTCGACATTTTTCAAACTTTTTCTGCCTCAGTTTGGATAACTCTCGCATTGTTTTTAATTGCAATCCCTTTTGTCTATTACGCCCTGCTGAAAAGGAAACATACATTTAGCAAAATTTTGTTTCACACTTTGTCGGTGCTGTTGAAGCAGAATTCCATAATAACGCCTTCGTCGTTTGCGGAAACACTTCTTATCTATTCGTGGGTTGTGGGAGGAATGCTTTTGTGCCTGTCTTACGATTCAGTATTTCTCTCTTTTCTCTCTTTTCCTCCAGTGACTCCCATAAGACATCTGTCAGACTTGGCCGCAGCCGTGCAAATTGGAGACTATCACTGCCGGGCTCATCGCTGGTCGGTTATTGTAGACTACTTTATGGAGCAGGAAAATTTAAAAGTATTGGCGACCGATATTGTTAACAACGATGCAAATTACAAGGGGCATGGACCTGTTTTATTTGATTTCTTTTATGAGAGTTCAGAGCAAAATCTTGCTCTAAACCTCGATACGAAATTTCTCCATCTTTTCGCTGTGAAGTTCTACGTCTCAGAAGACCGCTTTTTCCAGTACATGTCGTCCATGATGGTGAGCAGAGGATTCTGCTGCAAACACCTGATAGAAAAGTTCGTGCACAGAATGGTGGCTTCAGGCCTTTACTTCAAGCATCGCAGCGATAACGCTTTTATCCCCTACGCTCAAGAGGAAGCTACTACAAGAAGAAAACTGGTGCTTACAGATGTTGCTCCGGCATTTATATTCCTTTTAACTGGCTATTTTATATCCTTCTTGATTCTGATTGCGAAGATAGTCTCAGGTCGCAAGAAAATGACAAAAATTAAGCACAATATTACATATTATTGTTCAATCATTTATAATTTACAGTAGGCTTCTTTAAAATAATTAGTTTTATTTTTTGCTCTTGAAACTTGATTTTATTATAAATACCAATTTTAGAAATTTATTTTTTAATAAATGTAGGATCGCAGCGTTTTCGCGAAATTTTAAACCTGTAAAGCTTCTTTTTTGTGCAATATGTCAACTGCTTACAAATTTTCCTGATTCACGTCACATTATTTTCTATCAACTTATTTTTATTTTATTTATTTTATTTTATTATTATTTTTTTTAATCTTAGCTTTATGCATTAACACACTAGTAAATATTTTATAGGGTGATAGTAATTATATAGTTATCTGTCTCACACTAAAATATTTTTTTTGTTCTTCGGATCAGAAATTTTGAAATCGTGAAAATGTATGTCGAAATTTAGGAAAAAATTAAACACAGTCAATTAAAGATGCAAATACAAGAAACTATGAACATCTTATGGATTCTTCATAAGAATAATTCATAGTAAAGAAATGTTATTTCGCCGAATAGTGTCAGCATTAAGCCTAAATGACAATGTTAAACTCCTTAGAGCATATCGAAATACCAATAATTGATAGAAATTAAGATAACCAAGAAATAAATGAAAATGCAACAAACGAGGATGATAAACTTAAATATATATTGAACTTATCCAACAAGGGAAAAAGAATTGTCAAAAATGCAGCTAGACTCAAATCGACACCATGTGCCATGGACAATCAAGTTAGCATGTGCCATGTTGGAGAAAGAGTAAAAAGTGAAATGCATAAAAAACGTGTGCTGCCATCTAGAAATGGTATAAATAACTTACATTACCTAATAGTAAGCTAAAACAAGAGTCCCCTGGTTAAAAATTGTCAATTAAAATTACATTATAAAATATCTATGAAGAAATGAAAAGAGGATAAAAGAAGTATAAGGTAAAAAATAAAAACGACAAGAATAAAAGAAAATAAAATCATTAATATTTTAAATAGATATACTAATTAGTAATAGATAATTATAAAAAATATGTAAATAATAATAAATAATTATTAATAATTTTATTAAAAGAGATACAAGTACAGTCAAGAATAATGTGTCACATGTAAGATTATGTATCATAAATAAATGTTTAAATGGTAACCCCCCCCCCTCCCTTTATATATACACGAATTTACATATATAGAGATAGATAAATCAAAATACGTCAAACAAGTTCTTTCAACAAAATCTGACCAAATCTCTAATATATTATATGTATATATATATATATATATATATATATATATTTTACTTTTTTTGGTTAATTTAACATAAGGAAGTTGAGAAGATTAAAGGAGACTGCTCGGGTACGCTCCTTCTGTTTTCCTTATCTTATATTGAATTCATATATTTAAATTACATTGAAACTAATTAGGCCGTATGTTTCACGTAAAGTGATCCCAGATTCAGGAGCATACTCGAGATCTAATATACAAGAAAGAAACATTTAAATAAAAGCAAACTGAAGTTGATTAAATTGAATTTATTTAAAAAGATTAACATATTTAAATACATAAGTGTAAATCATTATGCATAGTTTAACGTACTTAACAGTAAACTCGATCGTATGTTTTAATAATACATTTACCACCGAGAATGCCTCATCGCGTAATTAATATCAGTTTAAATAATTAAATATAATACAGAAATTTGCTCGGAATTAAAAGCCTGCTTACCCCTTATACATCTGGTAGACATCATCATCATCTAGTGCGTCCAAAATCCAATTCCTGATATTGGCGGTTGGCGGTTTCACACAACAAAAAAAACTTATAATTTTCACCTAAAATAACGGGTTACAAATACCCTGAGGACACTACTCCAAGATCAAAATTCATATAATGTAATAAGAAAGTTGTAATAAGACAGTAATTTCTAAAATTAATTAAAATTAATATTGATTATTTTCTCACTTACGTATCATAATAGATTATACTTTCTGATGCATATCATAAGAAAATTATAAAACAAAACAAACTCTATGACGCTTAGAAAAGTACAAGGTAAAATAAATTGATAATAAAATAAAGACGTATTTAAATGTACATTATTCACAAAGTTATATTTTATAAAAAATTATTTTATATAATTTATTTTTAATTTAATTTATTTGTTATTATTATCACAAAATTTTCACGTTTTCTTAAAGATAAATAAGAATGTTTACAAATGTCATTAGATAATAAATGTTTTTCTAACTTCCAACGTTCAAAGGTATAAATTGAAGAAATTTTTTTTTTTTTTATAATGCAATATATTTAAATATAAAAAGAAGATATTGTAAAATATAATTATTTTTCAAGAAAATTTTCACGTTTTCATTGTAAGAAATATTTTCCGAATTCCAAAATTCAGAAAAGGAAAAGAAAATTTATAATGACATATTTAAATGCAAAAAAAAAAAAAAAAAAAAATTAATTTAAAAGGCAGTTATTTCTCAGTAAGATTTTTAAATTTTCTTAGTAATAAAATATAAATGTTTTTAAATATTATTAAAATATAAATATTTTCTCAAATTCTTAAAGTTCAGTAAAGAAAGAAATTTATATTGATATATTTTAAATATAAAATAAAATATTTCAAAATATAGTTATTTCACAATAAATTTTTCAGATTTTCTTAATAAGTAATAATAAATGTTTCAAATATCATTAAGTAATAAATAATTTTCCCAAATTTTCAAAGTGCAGAAATAAAGAAATTTTATATAAAAAGAAAATATCTTACAATATAGTTATGTTTCAATCAAATGTTCACGTTTTCTTAATAGGAAATAATAAATGTTTCAAATGTTATTAGGTAATAAATAATTTCCCAACTTTTCAAAGTGCAGAAAAGAAAGAAAATTTATAAACGGAAAAGTATTTCATAATATAGTTATATCTCAATAATTTTTTCTTTTCTTAATAGTAAATAATAAATGTTTCAAATGTTATTAGGTAATAAATATTTTCCAAATTTCAATTTTCGGAAGAAAAAAAAAGAAATTTGTAATATGTTTAAATATAGAAGAAAATATTTCAAAATATAGTTATTTATTAAGTTTTATAGTTATTATTTATTATAGTTATTATTATTTATAGTTATAGTTATTATAGTTATTATAGTTATTATAGTTATTATTATAGTTATTATTATTATAGTATAATAATAAATCACTATAATAATCCAAACTAACTAACTAACTAACTAACTAACTAACATAATTAACTATAGTTATTATTATAGTTATTATTATTATAGTATAATAATAAATCACTATAATAAATTATAGTATAATAATATAGTATAATAATAATATATAAATAATATAATTATATAGTATAATAATAAATATAGTATAATAATAATTATAGTTATTATTATAGTTATTATTATAGTTATTATTATGTTATTATAGTTATTATTATAGTTATTATAGTTATTATTATAGTTATTATAGTTATTATAGTTATAGTTATTATTTATAGTTATTATAGTTTTATAGTTTTATAGTTATTAATTAATAATAAATGATCTTACGTATGAAATAATTCTTAACAATCAGTTCTTTTCCTGTAAACATCTTATGTTCTTTTCATGACATATATGTATTTTGCGTATTTTAAAGAATACTTCAGGAATAAAATATACATAAATTCTTTATAAGTAACATACACCACTATAATGTATTTGAACCATTGCTTGAAATTGTATGCATGAACTCTTAGAGTATGTATATCACTATTATTACTCCTTTATAAAATTACTTATAAAGTGTGTAGAATCATTGCTTGAATGAAGTAAAATAACGTACAGCATCAAGTACAGATGGCATTCTTCAATATTTTTTTTTTAAAAATTATCTTAAAATTACAAATCCTTAATTTATTTATTTTATTTTATCTATTTATTTTCATTATTCATTGAACCCTTTTATTTTTACAATTTCCATTAGTTTACGAAAAGGGAGTTACGTATTTAAATTTTATTTTACTTTATTTAATTTGCTAAGTTTAAAGAAAATTTCAGTTTGCAAATTATTAAATAAATAGTGCTTAAAGCACACTGTCACGGGAACCATTGTTCGGGTACGCTCCTTCTGTTTTCCTTATCTTATATTGAATTCATATATTTAAACTACATTGAAATTAATTAGGCCGTATGTTTCACGTAAAGTGATCCCAGATTCAGGAGCATACTCGAGATCTAATATACAAGAAAGAAACATTTAAATAAAAGCAAACTGAAGTTGATTAAATTGAATTTATTTAAAAAGATTAACATATTTAAATACATAAGTGTAAATCATTATGCATAGTTTAACGTACTTAAAAGTAAACTCGATCGTATGTTTTAATAATACATTTACCACCGAGAATGCCTCATCGCGTAATTAATATCAGTTTAAATAATTAAATATAATACAGAAATTTGCTCGGAATTAAAAGCCTGCTTACCCCTTATACATCTGGTAGACATCATCATCATCTAGTGGGTCCAAAATCCAATTCCTGATATTGGCGGTTGGCGGTTTCACACAACAAAAAAAACTTATAATTTTCACCTAAAACAACGGGTTACAAATACCCTGAGGACACTACTCCAAGATCATCCTTCTGAGAACCTTTCTTCTCTATCACCAATTCCCTCTTTTGCCCCTGGTCATCTCCTTTTTCTTACTTAACTATTTAGTAATTCTTACACCCTTTTTTCTCCCCTAAATCTCGTCGTCCAAACCTTTTTTCTCATTCTGACCCCCATTTCAAGACATCATTTTACTGGATTTTCTTATAAACATATTTCGCTTTACATTACCATAATTTTGGATACATTAAATACTTCCCCCTCTCTGGCCAAGATATCAGGTGTTAAAGCCATAACTTTGACGGTTTCTTTGATCTTATAGAAAAGCTTATTTCTAGAGGCGGCATCCCTTTTGCATCACTATTTCATCCAGCTGCAAGTCTCTGAACGCCTTTCGCCTCTTTTATTCTCTATACCTTTTCTGGTCAATAGAACACAAAACTTACTATAACGTACTTATTCAATTTACGTGAAGTTGTGCATTCGAATTCCTTTTCTTTACAGAAAATACCCTACCTTTTAAAACCCTAAATGACCACCCGTGCGCAGCAGTTGCGTCCGGCTGCATATCTCCCAGCGTCTTTTCATTCCTTTATTCTTATATCTTTTTGGTCAATAGGATACACACTTAGCCAGCTGTCGCCCCAAACACCTTGAACTACTATGCTATTCCTTATATTCTTGCGAGAAATAGTAAAATTTGTAACAAAAGAAATTCCTTTTTCTCATGAACCCGGGGGCAGCACAGAACTGCTAAACTTGCTGGGCATATCTCAGCAAGACGGAATGTGAATAAGTTTGTTTTCATGTATTTTATAGAGTACTGCAAAGCAAAGTGAATTATTTAGTATACCTATTTCAATAATAGTTCAACTCATTTAGAAAAGGAAAATAACATAGATAATATAGATAAAGCTATTTGTATAATTGATTACTCAACACTGCAGTCAAATTATGTAATATTATTACCATAATATTACTATGTTTAGAAGATTATTAATACGTAATTACTACACAGTTAGTCGATGAATATTTATATTTACATTCAGTTGTTAGTGATATGACAGTCGTCCAAATGAAGGATTATTGTCACATCTTCTTCAAAAGAAAATGACCCTTTTCACAGATAAAAATATTTTAGCACAGAGAGCTACTGCTAATCCTCAATTCGCAAGAATTCAGTTCGGTACAGCTTCGGTATTTTAGAATTAACATTACATCATGCAGCTACTGCTACTACAGCTGATCTACTAACACTTTATGTATACAGATATGGGTCATCTGTCAGAATAAAACAGAAGAAGGGCGACACGTCGGCCATACATATATGCACGATATTTTATCTCGAACGAATTTTATAAGCATGCAAAAAACCCTTCCGTAGCGGTTGAAAAATAGAGAAGTTGCAATCAGCTGATCAACTAATGTACTTCACTTGGAGGTCAGTGTACTTCTACCAATCAGAACTGCCTATTTGTAGTGTGTGACGTGACCTCCAACTTGACGTCAATTGCAACTGCTCTATAAGTGAGTTTCTTTTTCCAAGGGAAAATTTCTATTGGCGCACCACACACTTTTATTCCCTTGCAGGGAATTAAGTTCACCAAAAACGCTTGGAATGAAACTTTATTGTATGCAACAAAACGCAGATGCAAACAGTTACTTTTCCTGGCTAATCCTTCACGTTTGGAAGTGAAACGATTATTGATGCAACAAAACATATGACATCAACTAAAACTGATCTACTTTCACATATTTTATTTATGTACAGTAATACTACTTATGTATTCACCTGCATTCACATACACGCCAGTACAAGTGTCCACCTGCGCCACATCATCACCGAGCATGGTGATATTTCGCTGAATTACCGCCAACTTTGGCGATAAAAATTAAGCTTTCCATTTCAAAATTGGTGACAACTGGTTAATTTCGTGAAATGTACAGTCAAATCCAATTTTGAACATGGATTAATTTTGCTAATTGTTAGAAAATAACGCAATTTTGCTGCTTTGAGATGCCCCGGCAAAAATAATTATGAATTTAAACCAGAGGGTAGTGGGAACCTAGAGAAAACGCGTTAAAGATTTGACTCTAATCTTTAACAGTAAGTTAAGTGGCAACATAATAAAAATGACCTCTTTCAGACAAGAAGAAAAAAGGCAAAAGCTTGTTTGTTTATCATGGATTCCAGTGAAATTGAATGAAGGCTGGATTTGAATCCTCTTTCAATAGGAATCTCAAAAGAATTGTTTTGTTACATATACATATATAATTACATATCGCACATTGTGTTGGTCATTTTTCTTTACATTCTCATGTCTTTCACCAATAATTACGATATTCTGTACTATGCTTTCTAATATTTTAGATATTATTGGTATTCTGAAAATACTATTTTTCCTAATTCTATTACTTTATTTATTTTATACACACCACAAAAATAATTCATATTCTGGTGTCTCATTTACGTTTACAATGTTGTAGGTAACAATGTTTTTTGCAGTTTCATTGAATGCAATATATCTTGTAGTTTCACGTATATATACGTGTGTGTGTGTGTATACATCTACATATAAAAATATCTTATCGGCGACATAATGAAAATGATTGTAACCCTATATATAACATGTTTATTTTCACCTGTGCTAACTAATTTTAAGTCACCCATTTTCATAAATTTGTAACACCCCTGTTATGCTATCCTATTATGATGATTTTACTACTAAACAATTTTGGTGAACTCTAACAATTAAACGGCATTCTTTAAGTTTTACTTGCTCACGTATCACTGGACTATATCTGTAATTCCATTAATTTTATGTGTTAGTGTGACACTAATTACATATCCTCATTGTTAGCTAAAAGAAAATTCCTTATATAATTACTTATTTTTTCAATTAATTTTCAGCAGTGAAATTTTTGAATATTGTATACGTGAAATTTCGCATTGCTAACAAACCGTATAACCAACAGAGTGAAAATCGGACCCGGATCCTTGGTATAACGTACCAATACACTATGTTACCAAGACATGTTACCACACTGAGTTACCAGGAATCTGGTACACCAATCTGGCATCTTTCATTCTCATATGTCGTTAAGGCACTACCTCCTTAATACTAAATGCCGATCCTATTCACGTTTTCCCCCATACAGAAAATGGAAGTCAATTTTTTCTCAGAGTACAGTGCCATCTATCGGCGACAGCTGACATGATCTTTCAATACATATCAGTACGCTACCTCTGTAATACATTACGGAGGTAGTGGTCAGTAAATAACGTAAACAAAGACTGTGTTGAGAATATTTATATGGAAAGTTAAAAAAATATAGCTTAAAAAATAAACTTTGTAATTAATTTCTAGAATTTCACAAATGTATTTATTATCTTTTCTTTTATAAATAATAATTTAAATTGCTGTACTAACTGATATTTTTAATTTAAAATACGTATTTGTTTTTAATATAAAAGTTCTTTTTTTAATTAATTGTAATATATAAATTAATAACACTGACCTTTTTTTATAAATAGATTTCCATAAAAAATAACACACAATGTTTTTGGAGCAAAAATATTTATTAACACTATTAAATTAATAGATCAAAAATAGTTAAATAGATCAAAAACTATGAGTAAGTTTTAAGAAGATTAATGCAAAATACCAAAGTAGTGGATTAAATTAAAATTATAGGTAGCAACTGATAATACATGCCCTAGATGGTAGTGCCTAGGTGGCGCTACTATTTGGGACATGCTGACTTTCATTTTTGAGACAAATACGATAGGCATTTAGTTATTACGGAGGTAGTGGTTAAGGCTGAAACTTCAGAACAAGATGGAAAAGCCTTCATGAGCACACAACCTTGTGGCATGCACGAGAAGAAACAAATCCTAGCATAGCAGAACACACACACACATATATATATATATGTATATAATTAATTTTCAATATACCAAGGATCTGGATTCGATTCCTGACATGAACATTTTTCACTCTGCTGGTTATCCGCTTTGTTAGCAAAAAAAAATTACGTATTTAATGTTACAGAGGCCATTCAAAAATGAAAAAGTATAGATATGAATTTTATTCCTTGTTTTACCATCTGTAATGGGATTAAATCGAATGTAATCTATTTCGCCTAAATGCATAAAGTAAAAAAAAAATAAAAAAAATAAATAAAAAATACGAGAAATTATCTGTTTGTCATTTCGGCTTACATCTTACTGTCTGGCAGCCTGTTTGAAATTTGGAAAATCTGCACATAAAAAAAAACTGATTTTCCTCATAACTCACGTGCTGTGGCATTATTTCGCTCTGCCAGATCAAACGGCACTCTGAGAATAACTTTTAGTGCAGTTGCCTGTTGAATGTTCTGGTGTTCACGCAATGTGCAAAGTAGCTTTCTCAGACGTAAACACCTTTATGCTTGGATACTTCGCTGGTTGTGAAATGGAGTCGAAAATGATTCATTCAATTCTCAAATTTATGAATAAAAAAGTACTTATCTGAACATCCCGTCGACCCGTTTCAATTTTTTAAAAACTGTTGCCAAACTATGGGATTGAACGCCAATAACTCAAAGATTCATTTACGATGCATTGCTAGCACGTGATGCACGTATTCCATTGAACTTTCCAACCTAGTTGAAAAGTGTTTATGACTTCGGTTTGTCTGGCCGTCTGGCCGTGCACTAACACCCGTAAATATGCTTGGATTGCCCTGCAATTTTTATATGTTATTGTCATTATCTATAGCATGTTCCCTATTTCAACGGAAGTGTGTAGCACTTATAGTTTTTTTTACAGGGACACTCAAAAGAATTTCGTTACATGACGGCCTATGGGGAAAAATCATTTGCGGTTTATTTTAATGATGTTACATATTTTCAAACACATTGTAATTGATATATATCACTAAGGTGTATTACAAGAAGCTTAATATGGAATAGGGTGTGCATAGCACTTATAGTTACTTTACAGGGACAGTAAAAAGAATTCCGTTACATTAAGTCTATGGAGAAAAGTCGTTTGCGGATTAATTAAATAATGTTTCACTATTTTAAATGGATGGAAATTTATATATATCACTAAGGTGCATGCAAGAGGCTTAATACAGAATAGTGTGTGTAGAGCAGTCATTGTTCATTTACAGAAACACACAAAAGAATTCTCTACTGTCTGTTAACAATAATTCCTGGAAGTGCGTTTTAAGTTGCTGAACGCAATTTTAAATTTAACTCACTTTTTGTCTATTACTTGGTGTGTATAAATTCTGTAAATCATATACAGGGCAGCACAAAAGTTCGGGAACACATTTCCGTTTATGGACAGAAACTCCAGAAGGAGAATTTTAAACTGTGCTACGCATTTTCTAACTAAACTAAAATTTAGCATCCTATGTAGTATATCTACAAATCTATAGATCCTATACAGGGCTGAATAAAAGTATTCGGATATTTTTCCGAATATTGTATAGGTTGGAAATTCCTGAAATTACGTTTTTAAATATGTTACGTGTTTTCCAAATTGTAGATGTTATCTTTCAGCTTATTAAACGGTATGATTTGTAAAATTATTTTGGAAGCGTTGGAAAGTGTTACATAATCTATGCTTGACGCATGATTTTTCGTTCTTGTTATTTATTTTGTGAATAAGCCAGTTTAATTTTTCTAATGTAGGATATACGTACATTAACTGCTATTGCTCTGTTTTCTCTTTCTCTAGGCATTTTTTTTTTAATGAAAAAGATCTGAGATTTTCCATCTGCAGAACTTAATGCTATAGACTATTTTCAAGATTCGGCCATCAAAACAATTGTGCAATAATGGGCATGATATGAGATTCCAATTGCAGACGGATAAACAACGGCGATGTACAACGAGTATCTGGTAAAAAAAAGCAACATGATTCCACGGTTCCAAAATCATTTGTAACTGCGCTAAGGTTTATTTCTGGCTGGTCAAAGGAATTGAAATCAATGAAATATGTAAAAGGAAAAGAAAAGTTGGATTTAACCTTCCTAATGCTCCTATCGCGTTTCACTTATTCTATTCTATTCCGCAGGGAACACTATTTTGACGTTCGGGAGATTCTATTTCTTCGTTGAATCTATCTTCTTTTATTTAGAAATAGAGAGATTCGTTTACTAATTATAATATATATATCATTTCATTTATTTGGTCATTCTGAAAGTTCTGCGGTTATTGAAATATTTTGAATCCATAAATGCCCCATTCCCACCCGAAATCTATACTATTATATAAAGAGGAAATGGTGACTGACTGACTGACTGACTGGGTGACTCATCAACGCCCAGCCGAAACTACTTAAATCAGGGTCATTTGAACTGTAGATTGCTGTTATGGCCTAGGCAAGCAATAAGAAGGGATTTTTGAAAATTCCCCCCCGAAGGCAGGTTAAAGGGGGTTTCGGTCATGTTTTAGGTCATTTTGCCATATCTCAGCAGCAGTTATAGGTAGGAGCTTGAAATTCCAGAAAACAAATCTACTAAAAAATGATTAAACACCTATTTCAGCGATTTTAGAAATTCCCCCCAGAAGGGGTTAAATGGGGGTGGTCGAATGTTTTAGGTCATTTCGCCATATCTCAGCCGCAGTTATAGGTAGGAGCTTGAAATTCCAGAAAACAAATCTACTAAAAAATGATTAAACACCTATTTCAGCGATTTTAGAAATTCCCTCCAGAAGGGGGTTAAAGGGGGGTTTTTAGGTCGAATGTTTTAGGTCATTTGTCATATCTCAGCAGCAGTTATAGGTAGAAACGCGAAAATCAGGGAAACAAATCTACTAAAAAAATGATTAAACACCTATTTCAGCGATTTTTGAAATTCCCTCCAGAAGGGGGTTAAAGTGGGGTGGTCGAATGTTTTAGGTCATTTCGCCATATCTCAGCTGCAGTTATAAGTAGGAGCGCGAAAATCAGGAAAATAAATCTACTAAAAAAAGATTAAACATTTATTTCAACGATTTTAGAAATTCACCACCCGAGGGGTTAAAGAGGGGGGGTGGTCGAATGTTTTAGGTCATTTCGCCATATCTCAGCAGCAGTTATAGGTAGGAGCTTGAAATGCCAGAAAACAAATCTACTAAAAAATGATTAAACATGTATTTCAGCGAATTTAGAAATCCCCCCCGAAGGGGTTAAAGGGGGTGTTCGAATGTTTTAGGTCATTTCGTCATATCTCAGCAGGTGGTCGAATGTTTTACGTCATTTCGCCATATCTCAGCAGCAGTTACAGGTAGGAGCGCGAAAATCAGGAAATTAAATCTTCTACAAAAATGATTAAACACGTATTTCAACGATTTTAGAAATTCCCCCCTGAAGGTGGTTAAAGGGGGTGGTCAAATGTTTTAGGTCATTTCGCCATATCTCAGCAGCAGTTTTATGTAGGAGCACGAAATTAAGGAAAACAAATGTACTAAATGGGGGGGGGTCGAATTTTTTAGGTCATTTCGCCATATCTCAGCTTTTATGTCGGAGGGCGAAATTAATTGAAACAAATCTACTAAAAAATTGGTTAAACACGTATTTCGGCGATTTTGGAAATTCCCCCCAGAAGGTGGCTAAAGGGGTATTCAAAAGTTTCGAGTCATTTTGCCATATCTCAGCAGCGGATTTAGGTAGGAGCATGAAATTCAGGAAAACACATCTATTAAAAAATGGATAAACACGCATTTCAGTGATTTTAGAAATTTCCCCCCGAAGGGTTTTAAAGGGGGTGGTTTCGAAAATTTTAGGACATTTCGCCATATCTCAGCAGCTGTTTTATGTAGGTGCGCGAAATTCAGGAAAACAAATCTACTAAACAAATGATTAAACACGTATTTTAGTGAATTTAGAAATCCCCCCCCCCCCCCTCCTCGAAGGTGGTTAAAAGGGGATTCGAAAGTTTTAGGTCATTTCGCCATATCTCAGCAACAGTTTTAGATTGGAGCGCGAAATTCAGGAAAACGAATGTAATAAAAAAATTACATTGTCTACCCGTAAAACATTACATTGTCCCCCCATTGTGTACGCCGTATTGCAAAGCCGGGACGGGTCGCTAGTTTTGAAAAAAAACTTTTTTTTTTTTTTTTAATGTACATGAAGAAACTGGTTTTATTTATTTGGAAATAAATGTGTTTGTAAATTCCGGTGACATTCAACCCTTATAACTATTATGTTTTTATGTATAAAAATAGGCCGCGGTTTTATATAAGAAAATGGAAACATCGCCCGTGACTAGAGGCTTAACCCTTTCAGGGGCAAAGTACTTTCAGTACTAAAATGTTTAAATTAATGACTGGCACCGGAATGGTTTCATAAATATACCACTGCCCCTGAAAAGGTTAAGCAAGAGTTCAACGAACAGTTGGAATATTTATCTCCGATAAGTTTGTACTAATCTTCTCCTAGAAGGATATTCAGGAAAAATCGGGTGCCTAATAGGATTGTAAATTCTTTTGACAAAGAAAAAAAATCAATATACATATTTTAAATTTTACATGATTCCGGACAATCTTCCATAAAAGGATATACACGGAAGAGGCATTCAGCCAAGGTTATAGGTAGAAAATCGTGAACGTGTATAACGAATGTAATGTCGAGTGAATGTGACGCAGCGTCATACGCGTTTTAGTGTTAAATCATATTGTTTGGCGACAGCTTATAATATATATATATATATATATATAGAAAGTGGTTGACGGGATAATAGACAAGTATCGAAAAATCTAATATGTCGTTATTTTAGAACCTGTAAATTATTTTTATTTCAACGCAAGACGAATTTTAGATTCATGGTAACGTAAAAAAAAAAAAAAAAAAAAAAAAAAAAAAAAAAAAAAAAAACTTTTTTGTAATGTGCAGTTAAAATTAATTTAAAAGTAATTAATAGTAATTTTATTTTGAAAATATTTTAAAATTTTATTTAAACAATTTTAATTAAATTGGATTTAATATAAATAACACCCATTTTGAATGTAACGCATAATTTGTATAAAAGTAGATTTGTAGAAAAGTTTTTGAAGTAAAACCAATCTTTTATACAGACCAAGATATTCTTAATTCTGTAATAACATTCATTCCTTAATACTTTTAGAGTGCTGTGTGAAATTATTTATAGTAACGTAAATTTTAATAATGGAATATATTCATCATTTCGAAATTATAAAGTTTGCATATTAACTTGTTATTCATAGATTCTATAGTTTATAGTTTTTACTATTCATACTTTCGGATTTTTTATTAAACCACAAACAATTAGATGTAATATTGAGTTTGTGATTATATGTTAATGATTATTTGTATAGCAAAAGTTGTTTCCATCTGTTTGGTATCTGAGAAAATTTTCTGAAATATTACATATTTTGACAAAGTATTTTGCAATAATTAACAGGGAGCAATATTTCCAGGCCCTAATTACCAACTAGATAAATTTCTACCAATTATTTTTTCAAAAGCAGTTTTGGCTTTATTTAATCTCAGAATCTTGATATTAATTTACTTTTTGAAAAAAAATTAGTGGAAGTTTGTCTTTGCGATAACCAAGATCTAGCTTTACATTTAATAATTACAACAAAAAAAAAAAAAAGTTCTTGTTAAAGGAATGGTGGAGGACATTAAAATTAAAACTTTTCATTTTGTTTTTAAAAAAAGGCATAAAAAATTTACTTAATTGAAGCATGCATTTAAAAAACAATATGCGTAATACATACAGTGACACGATATTTCAAAATACTCCATGAGCATTCTTAATTATTTTAAACCAATGATTTGTTGAACACAACTAACGAAAATGCAGATATTTGTGCATTTGTTCTTGCATAAATTAATAAAATGTATGGAAATATGTCCGGTGAATCGAGCCGGCCTATTGAATTTTCCCTGTATAATAAGTTCATAACGTTTATAAATTATTTTTGAGATGCACACCCATTCTTTAGACAAATAAAATCGTTAAAAATCTTGAGAAAAATCCAAGATATTGAATGAAAAATAGTTGAATACTTTTACCGTTAGTTAACTTTGGAATTTTCAGGCTGATAAAAATGAATTAAAAAATAATTTACGGATAGCGTCGATGGTGAAAGATTAATTTAACTTTTAAAATATCTTTTAAAATATACACTAAAACACTTTTTATTTTGCTTAAAAGACGTCAACATATCAATATAAACGTTAAAGATGTTAAACTTTAAAATGTACATGTTTCGATTTGTTCACCAAATCGTCATCAGAATATACACAAACCACAAACACAATGTACATAAAAACCGGAGTGTCTGAACAGTCACTAAGTGAAAGAAGGTACAACGCCCTCTATACTTTTAATTTTAACACCGCTCTTAGCTCCATCTACAGACCGCATCCCACTATTATTCAACCACTCAACCCAAATCTTCGGAATGTTAAATGACAACGTATCATTACAATCTTTCGAACTTCTTAAATAAATTTCAATACTATGTGTCTGTGCATGTTTGTGGTTTGTGTATATTCTGATGACGATTTGGTGAACAAATCGAAACATGTAAATTTTAAATTTTAACATCTTTAATGTTTATATTGATATGTTGACGTCTTTTAAGCAAAATAAAAAGTGTTTTAGTGTATATTTTAAAAGTTAATGTTAATGGACGTATTTCGACTCTCCACTTTATTTGAAATACTAGCGACCCGTCCCGGCTTTGTACGGGTAGACAATGTAATTTTTTTTATTACATTCGTTTTCCTGAATTTCGCGCTCCAATCTAAAACTGTTGCTGAGATATGGCGAAATGACCTAAAACTTTCGAATCCCCCTTTAACCACCTTCGAGAAGGGCGGGGGGATTTCTTCAAAAAGTGAGCCTTTACTGACGTTTCGGCAACTATGTACTATGTGGCCATCACGAACATTTCTTCAATAGAAATCAAATCGTCTGCAACAGAATTTAAATGACAGTCTATACCGTCTTGAGATATAGATATCGCGGAAATCGTGAAAAACCGAGCATAGCAGTGACGCCTGTTGCGTGGTATACACCGAAACCTATTAAGGATCTCTCTAGGTCAATGTCTAACTGAATATGAAGTTTTGTGAAATCCCGCGCATCAGGTATATTCATCAGAAAAAATTCTCTACCGTCTGTTAACAATAATTCCTGGAAGTGCGTTTTAAGTTGCTGAACGTGATTTTAAATTTAACTCACTTTTTGTCTATTACTTGGTGTGTATAAATTCCGCGCATCAGATATAAGCTATCACGGAAATTGTGAAAAATGCAGCATAGCAGCTTCACCTGTTGGGCGATTTACACCAAAAACTACCCAGCACCTGTTTATGTCTGGGTCTAACTGAATCTGGAATAAAATCCGTGCATATGTTATGTCTGCAACAAGGTGAAGACATTTTTCTTTCAAATCCACCATCTTTGTAGACCAGGAGGCGGCAGCACAGACAATCACCTCATCGAGTTAACGGCTAAAATTCCAGAATGAGTTAAAACTCGATTCGCGTATTAAAACGCAATCGGTCTGCCAAGTCATACCTTTGTAGAAAACACCCTAAACCCCGATTTGAGCGGTTGACTCGTAGGTTTACCATTGTGTTTTCCTGGACCCAAAGGTATGAAAACATGGAGGACTGGGAGCAGGAACACACAATGGTAAACCTACGAGCCAACCGCTCAAATCGGGGTTTAGGGTGTTTTCCACCAAGGTATGACTTGGCAGACTGATTGCGTTTTAATATGCGAATCGAGTTTTAACTCATTCTGGAATTTCAGCCGTGAACTCGATGAGGTGATTGTCTGTGCTGCCGCCTCTCGGTCTATTGTTTTCGATGACATGCAATCCGACTCTCAATTTTTTTCAAAGAACTTTCCGAAAGCTGCAGACTTCGACCCCCAACTCTAGGTTTAGTTGAACAGATTTTAGTTTAGAAATATAAAATCATTTAACACTGATGGACAGTCAAAAGAATTCCGTTACATTACGTGTATGGAGAAAAATTTTCTGCGGTTTATTTAAATAATGTTTCACTATTTTAAACGCATTGAAATTTATATATATCACTAAGATACATTACAAGAGGCTTACTACAGAATAGTGTGTGTATAGTAGTCAACGTTCATTTACAGGGACACACAAAAAAATTATCTACCGTCTGTTAACAATAATTCCTGGAAGTGCGTTTTAAGTTGCTGAACGTGATTTTTAATTTAACTCACTTTTTGTCTATTACTTGGTGTGTATAAATTCTGTAGATCCTATACAGGGCAGCACAAAAGTTCGCGAGCACATTTCCGTTTATTGACCAACTCCAGAAGGAGAATTTTAAACTATGCTACTATGTAAAATTATTTTGGAAACGTTGGAAAGTGTTACATAATCTATGCTTGACGCATGATTTTTCGTTCTTGTTTAAAGTACAAACGGATTAATATTTTGTAATCGTCTGCAAGCGATAGAGATAGATTAAAAAAAAAAATCAAGCTGGAAATTTAATTTAAATGCAATAATAAATAATTTAATAGCGATGCAGTTTTCAAACAAATTGCGTTTGAAAGTAGATATCCCCCCCCCTATATAACGGTGTAAAAATTAAAAATATGGGAAGTTTAGAATCCCCCCGCTAATCTGGCGAAAACTTTGTTTTTGAATATTAACGCTATAATGTATATTAACGTTATAACGTTATTTTATTTTTATATTTAAATAAAAAAAAATCACAAATCATTGCATGCTACTTGTAACTAATATTCAAAAACAAAGTTTTCGCCAAATTTGCGGGTGAAAAATCGCGCCAATGGGGTGCTTATATGACATCTGTGCCTTTGTGGTTACCTATTTCCTCATGATTATATTTTAGCTATTTTTAAGTTAGTTTTTAAAGACATTATGCTGCAATGTTAAAATATTGGTTATTTGTTATTAGCTAATGTTAAAAGATTGTCGAGAAAAAAAGAATTGGCTAGATTAAAAAAAATTTGGTGATGATTGGCACTCGGCGAAGATAAAATCACGCGATTTCCCCCCCGCCAATTTGGCGAAAACTTTGTTTTTGAATATTAGTTACAAATAGCATGCAATAACAGCACGTGATTTTTTATTGCAATATAAAAATAAAATAACGTAATAAATGAAATAGCTTCTATTATTTAAAAAAAGGAAATAAAAATAAATAAATGATAGTTTGATACAAATAAATATTGATATACATAATAAAAACAATTTATAGAATTAAAATAAAAAATAAAAGTAAATAAACAGCAATATAAACAGAATAACCGGGTTACCATGTGAGGCATAAAATTGACATTTTGTTGCAATCGCGCCAATGTGGTGCGTATATCACATCTGTGCCCAATATTTTTGCTTGGTTTTAATAAATTTTGCTCCATTTCCATGCACCTTTTGCCTCTAATGAAAAAATGTGTCGAAAATTTCAAAAATTCCCAACAAATTGGTCGGGACAATTGTCGGAATTAATTGTCCCGGTAATTTTGGCACAGATGTCATATACGCACCACATTGGCGAAGATAATTTTAGGCCTCAATATTAGGCCTCAGATAATTTTAGGCTATATAAGAGGGGCAAATTTATGCCTCACATGAAAACCCGGTTATTTTGTTTATATTGCTGTTTATTTACTTTTATTTTTTATTTTAATTCTATAAATTGTTTTTATTATGTACATATATATTTATTTATATCAAACTATCATTTATTTATTTTTATTTCCTTTTTTCAAATAATAGAAGCTATTTCACTTATTATTTTATTTTTATATTGAAATAAAAAATCGCGTGCTATTATTGCATGCTATTTGTAACTAATATTCAAAAACAAAGTTTTCGCCAAATTGGCGGGGGGGGGGTAAAAATCCCGCCAATGTGGTCCGTATATGACATCTGTGCCCAATAATCATGGATTTAATTAATTTTGTAATATGCGGTGCAACCAAAACAATTTTGATTAAATCTGTACAAATATCACAGATAATTTTTGGCGCCTAAATGACGATTTTTGCTTTCTATGGCGACCTGCTGTGTTATAATAAAATTGAACATGTGTGTAAATAAATAAAATAAAATGGGTACTTTTATGTTAGCTGGGCGTCAGGGATAACTCTCCAAATCTTTTTTCAATTGGAATCATTTAAAGTGCAACATTTTACGTGAGATTTGTTATTCATATTGATATGTATGTTTAGATATTTTATTATGATTATATATTTTAGCTAATTTTAAGTAAGTTTTTTAAGATTTTATATTACAATGTTAAAATATTACCTAGTTGATATTAGCTAATGTCAAAAGATTGGCGAACCACAGAGTTCAGACAATAAACTCTATCCCTCGCAACAGTGGGAGTTGCCGACTTTATGACGTCATAAGCAGAAGAAAAATTTTAATTGAAAATTACGGCTAATTAATTAAATTTTCGAACAAACGAATGTACGATAACAAATCTGTGTCCAAATATCTTTCATTTAAAAAAAGAATGGTGTAATTTGATGCAGTAGTTTGTTCTCACGGATTGCCGAAAGCAAAAGCGTTTTAAATATATAGATAACCTTAATTCACGCAGTAACAAATTTAAAGGCTTTAAACAAGTGAAAGATCTACATATCCTCAAAAATTATTATTCCAAAGGGTTTAAGTTAAATATTTATGAAAATTGCTTACTTTTTCGGTCACATTGTCTTGAATGAGTTTGGGTAAGTTCGGATGCCGATAACATTTATTGGATGAGGAAATAAGCACCAGAGCTGCCATTTATTGGATTTGTTCCAAAGAGGAAAAAAAACAGTCAGCTACATAGAAGAGTAAAGTAAGAAAATTTACCGGTCTATTTTTCTCGTTTTTTCAAAAATTTGAACCGGCTCGATAGCAAGCGATGCCCGCAATTATACACTGTCATAATAATATCTGTCATGTGGACTAAATTCGATATTTAAAAAAAAATATATATATAATAGATATTTAAACCTATTGCGTAATCCGAATTTTAGAAAGTGAGACTTTTTGTGACAGTTCTTTAAAAGTATCTACATTGATTTTAAACTATAATGTTGCTAGCAAACGCCCACGTTTGGAGCTAACCTTGCCCACAGATTACAAAAGAATAGTTATTTTATATTTTAGTAGCTGTTCCCGTGACTTTGTTCACGTAACATAATAAAGAAAAATAATGCATTGATTAAGGAAAACGTTTCACCCCTATAATTAAAAACATATGTAACTCCGTTATATGTAACATTATATTGTTAAACATGTTGTACACCTTCAAAATGTCAAAATATGTAAATGCATCTCCCCATAAATATTTAATATTTCTTCTTCTGTCGGATGTCTGTCGTATTATTTGGAGACGAATCTTGTTTATTTCAACGGAGAGACATTTCCTTTTCTCCAGAAATAAATGCATCTCCGCATAAATATTAAATTTCTTCTTCTGTAGGATGTCTATCGTATTATGTAGTGACGAATCTTGTTTATTTAAACTAAGAGGTATTTACTTTTCTTCAGAAATAAATGCATCTCCGCATAAATAATTAATTTCTTCTTCTGTCCAAAATCTGTCGTATTATGTAGAGTGGAATCTTGTTTATTTAAACAGAGAAACATTTACTTTTCTCCAGAAATAAATTTATCTCCGCATAAATATAAAATTTCTTCTTCTGTAGGATGTCTGTCGTATTATGCAATGACGAATCTTGTTTATTTCAACGGAGAGGTATTTACTTTTCTCCAGAAATAAATGCATCTCCGCATAAATATTTAATTTTTTCTTCTGTGGGATGTCTGTCGCATTATGTAGAGTGGAATCTTGTTTCTTTCAATGGAGAGACATTTACTTTTCTCCAGGAATAAATGCATCTCCGCATAAATAATTAATTTCTTCTTCTGTCCAAAATCAACAAACGAATGTACGATAACAAATCTGTGTCCAAATATCTTTCATTTAAAAAAAGAATGGTGTAATTTGATGCAGTAGTTTGTTCTCACGGATTGCCGAAAGCAAAAGCGTTTTAAATATATAGATAACCTTAATTCACGCAGTAACAAATTTAAAGGCTTTAAACAAGTGAAAGATCTACATATCCTCAAAAATTATTATTCCAAAGGGTTTAAGTTAAATATTTATGAAAATTGCTTACTTTTTCGGTCACATTGTCTTGAATGAGTTTGGGTAAGTTCGGATGCCGATAACATTTATTGGATGAGGAAATAAGCACCAGAGCTGCCATTTATTGGATTTGTTCCAAAGAGGAAAAAAAACAGTCAGCTACATAGAAGAGTAAAGTAAGAAAATTTACCGGTCTATTTTTCTCGTTTTTTCAAAAATTTGAACCGGCTCGATAGCAAGCGATGCCCGCAATTATACACTGTCATAATAATATCTGTCATGTGGACTAAATTCGATATTTAAAAAAAAATATATATATAATAGATATTTAAACCTATTGCGTAATCCGAATTTTAGAAAGTGAGACTTTTTGTGACAGTTCTTTAAAAGTATCTACATTGATTTTAAACTATAATGTTGCTAGCAAACGCCCACGTTTGGAGCTAACCTTGCCCACAGATTACAAAAGAATAGTTATTTTATATTTTAGTAGCTGTTCCCGTGACTTTGTTCACGTAACATAATAAAGAAAAATAATGCATTGATTAAGGAAAACGTTTCACCCCTATAATTAAAAACATATGTAACTCCGTTATATGTAACATTATATTGTTAAACATGTTGTACACCTTCAAAATGTCAAAATATGTAAATGCATCTCCCCATAAATATTTAATATTTCTTCTTCTGTCGGATGTCTGTCGTATTATTTGGAGACGAATCTTGTTTATTTCAACGGAGAGACATTTCCTTTTCTCCAGAAATAAATGCATCTCCGCATAAATATTAAATTTCTTCTTCTGTAGGATGTCTATCGTATTATGTAGTGACGAATCTTGTTTATTTAAACTAAGAGGTATTTACTTTTCTTCAGAAATAAATGCATCTCCGCATAAATAATTAATTTCTTCTTCTGTCCAAAATCTGTCGTATTATGTAGAGTGGAATCTTGTTTATTTAAACAGAGAAACATTTACTTTTCTCCAGAAATAAATTTATCTCCGCATAAATATAAAATTTCTTCTTCTGTAGGATGTCTGTCGTATTATGCAATGACGAATCTTGTTTATTTCAACGGAGAGGTATTTACTTTTCTCCAGAAATAAATGCATCTCCGCATAAATATTTAATTTTTTCTTCTGTGGGATGTCTGTCGCATTATGTAGAGTGGAATCTTGTTTCTTTCAATGGAGAGACATTTACTTTTCTCCAGGAATAAATGCATCTCCGCATAAATAATTAATTTCTTCTTCTGTCCAAAATCTCTAGTATTATGTAGAGTGGAAAATTGTTTATTTCAACGGACAAATATTTACTTTTCTTCCGAAATAAATGCATCTCCGCATAAATATTTAATATTTCTTCTTCTGTCGGAATTCTACCATATTATGTAGAGTGGAATCTTGTTTATTTCAACGGAGAGACATTTACTTTTCTCCAGAAATAAATGCATCTCCACATAAATATTTAATTCCACATAATCTGTCGCATGTCTGTCCACATAATCTGTCCACATAATCTGTCCATAATCTGTCCACATAATCTGTCCACATAATCTGTCCACATAATCTGTCCACATAATCTGTCCATAATCTGTCCATAATCTGTCCACATAATCTGTCCATAATCTGTCCATAATCTGTCCATAAATAAATATCTCCCCAGAAATAAATGAGCACCCTGTAGAGTGGAATCTTGTACTTTTCTTCAGAAATAAATGCATCTCCGCATAAATATTAAATTTCTTCTTCTGTAGGATGTCTACCGTATTATGTAGTGACGAATCTTATTTATTTCAACGGAGAGGTATTTACTTTTCTCCAGAAATAAATGCATCTCCGCATAAACATTAAATTTCTTCTTCTGTCAGATGTCTGTCGTATTATGTAGTGACGAATCTTGTTTATTTCAACGGAGAGGTATTTACTTTTCTCCAGAAATAAATGCATCTCCGCATAAATAATTAATTTCTCCTTCTGTCCTAAATCTCTAGTATTATGTAGAGTGGAAAATTGTTTATTTCAACGGACAAACATTTACTTTTTTTCCGAAATAAATGAATCTCCGCATAAATATTTAATATTTCTTCTTCTGTCGGAATTCTTTCATATTATGTAGAGTGGAATCCTGTTTATTTCAACGGAGAGACATTTACTTTTCTCCAGAAAAAAATGCATCTCCGCATAAATATTAAATTTCTTCTTCTGTCAGATGTCTGTCGTATTATGTAGTGACGAATCTTGTTTATTTTTTCGGAGAGGTATTTACTTACGTGGGAGAAGGGCTATTGTCCACCTGTAAAATGCAGGAGTCTATTTCATGAGGTAAAATGGTGGTGGTCCAGATTCCAGTTTTTCTCAATTCTGTTGTTTTTCTTGGAACGATTTCCACTTGTTACCACCTCAGTTTTTTTTAACAGTGGAAGTTATAACACAGTGCATATTCACATAGAAGTGCATATCGTGTTTTTTCTTGCTGCGTGCTTAGTATACCAGTTTAGATGATGTCTAAGAGAATTGTGTTAACTTTGGAAGAAAAAGTGAAAGTTTTAAGAGCACACGAGAATGGAACATCAGAGAGGAAATTGGCGGCACAGTTTAATTCCTTAATTTAAGGGTTTAATTTAATTCTTTTATTTATTTTAAAAAGTTTCATTATCTATTTCATGTAAAGAGACACTTGTTGAAATCAATAAGTTGATAGAAAGTTCGATACCTGTTAGAGATTATGCTAACATAAATAATTTGTTTAAACACATCAAAGAATGTTTAGAAATAAAAATTGTTAATGAAAAGTTGTTAAAATCAAAGCAAATTACAATTAATTCCTTCTTAAAACCTGTATAGACATGAAATGTATTAAAATTATTCAATAATAATTTCTTTGTAGTATGTATTTCATGAAACTTTGCTTTACCCATCACTTCTATTCAGAGACCACCTCTCCGAAAGACCGATTTTTTATGGTCTAATGGGTGGTCTCCTTAGAGAGGTTTGACTGTATTAAATTTCTTATTCTGTGTTGATGTCTCTCGTATTATGCAATGACGAATCTTCTTTTTTTCAACGCAGAGGTATTTACTTTTCTCCAGAATCAAATGCAGCGCCGCATAAATATTAAATTTCTTCTTCTGTCAGATGTCTGTCGTATTATGTAGTGACGAATCTTGTTCATTTCAACGGAGAGGTATTTACTTTTCTCCAGAAGTAAATGCACCTCCGAATAAATGTTTAATTTCTTCTTCTGAAGTATGTCTGTCGTATTATGTAGAGACGAATCTTGCTTATTTCCATGGAGAGATATTTTTTTCTCCATTAATAAATGCATCTCCGCATAAATATTTAATATTTCTTCTTCTGTCGGAATTCTTCCATATTATGTAGAGTGGAATCTTGTTTATTTCAACGGAGAGACATTTACTTTTCTCCAGAAATAAATGCATCTCCACATAAATATTTAATTCCACATAACCTGTCGCATGTCTGTCCACATAATCTGTCCACATAATCTGTCCATCATCTGTCCATAATCTGTCCACATAATCTGTCCATAATCTGTCCATAATCTGTCCATAAATAAATGTCTCCCCAGAAATAAATGCATCTCCGCATAAATTATTAATTTCTTCTTCTGTCCAAAATCTGTAGCACTCTGTAGAGTGGAATCTTGTTTCTTTCTAAGGAGAGACATTTACTTTTCTTCAGAAATAAATGCATCTCCGCATAAATATTTAATTTCTTCTTCTGTAGGATGTCTGTCATATTATGTAGTGACGAATCTTGTTTATTTCAACGGAGAGGTATTTACTTTTCTCCAGAAGTAAATGCATCTCCGAATAAATGTTTAATTTCTTCTTCTGAAGTATGTCTGTCGTATTATGTAGTGACGAATCTTGCTTATTTCCATGGAGAGACATTTACTTTTCTCCAGGAATAAATACATCTCCGCATAAATAATTAATTTCTTCTTCTTTCCAAAATCTCTAGTATTATGTAGAGTGGAAAATTGTTTATTTCAATGGACAAACATTTACTTTCTTCCGAAATAAATGCATCTCCGCATAAATATTTAATATTTCTTCTTCTGTCGGAATTCTACCATATTATGTATAGTGGAATCTTGTTTATTTCAAAGGAGATACATTTCCTTTTCTCCAGAAATAAATGCATCTGCACATAAATATTTAATTCCACATAATCTGTCGCATGTCTGTCCACATAATCTGTCCACATAATCTGTCCACATAATCTGTCCATAATCTGTCCACATAATCTGTCCATAATCTGTCCATAATCTGTCCATAATCTGTCCATAAATAAATGTCTCCCCAGAAATAAATGCATCTCCGCATAAATTATTAATTTCTTCTTCTGTCCAAAATCTGTAGCACTCTGTAGAGTGGAATCTTGTTTCTTTCTAAGGAGAGACATTTACTTTTCTTCAGAAATAAATGCATCTCCGCATAAATATTTAATTTCTTCTTCTTTAGGATGTCTATCTTATTATGTAGTGACGAATCTTATTTATTTCAACGGAGAGGTATTTACTTTCCTCCAGAAATAAATGCATCTCCGCATAAATAATTAATTTCTCCTTCTGTCCAAAATCTCTAGTATTATGTAGAGTGGAAAATTGTTTATTTCAACGGACAAACATTTACTTTTTTCCGAAATAAATGCATCTCCGCATAAATATTTATTTTAAAGAGTTTCATTATCTATTTCATGTAAAGAGACACTTGTTGAAATCAATAAGTTGATAGAAAGTTCGATACCTGTTAGAGATTATGCTAACATAAATAATTTGTTTAAACACATCAAAGAATGTTTAGAAATAAAAATTGTTAATGAAAAGTTGTTAAAATCAAAGCAAATTACAATTAAATCCTTCTTTAAACCTGTATAGACATGAAATGTATTAAAATTATTCAATAATAATTTCTTTGTAGTATGTATTTCATGAAACTTTGCTTTACACATCACTTCTATTTAGAGACCACCTCTCCGAAAGACCGATTTTTTATGGTCTAATGGGTGGTCTCCTTAGAGAGGTTTCACTGTATTAAATTTCTTATTCTGGTGGATGTCTCTCGTATTATGCAATGACGAATCTTGTTTATTTCAACGGAGAGGTATTTACTTTTCTCCAGAAATAAATGCATCTCCGCATAAATAATTAATTTCTTCTTCTGTCGTATGTCTCGTATTATGCAGAGTGGTATCTTGTTTCTTTCAACGGAGAGACATTTACTTTTCTTCAGAAATAAATGCATCTCCGCATAAATATTTAATTTCTTCTTCTGTAGGATGTCTATCGTATTATGTAGTGACGAATCTTATTTATTTCAACGGAGAGGTATTTACTTTTCACCAGAAATAAATGCATCTCCGCATAAATATTTAATTTCTTCTTCTGTCAGATGTCTGTCGTATTATGTAGAGTGGAATCCTGTTTATTTCAACGGAGAGACATTTACTTTTCTCCAGAAATAAATGCATCTCCGCATAAATTATTAATTTCTTCTTCTGTCCAAAATCTGTAGCACTCTGTAGAGTGGAATCTTGTTTCTTTCTAAGGAGAGACATTTACTTTTCTTCAGAAATAAATGCATCTCCGCATAAATATTTAATTTCTTCTTCTGTAGGATGTCTGTCGTATTATGTAGTGACGAATCTTGTTTATTTCAACGGAGAGGTACTTACTTTTCTCCAGAAGTAAATGCATCTCCGAATAAATGTTTAATTTCTTCTTCTGAAGTATGTCTGTCGTATTATGTAGTGACGAAAACTGCTTATTTCCATGGAGAGACATTTACTTTTCTCCAGGAATAAATACATCTCCGCATAAATAATTAATTTCTTCTTCTGTCCAAAATCTCTAGTATTATGTAGAGTGGAAAATTGTTTATTTCAACGGACAAACATTTACTTTCTTCCGAAATAAATGCATCTCCGCATAAATATTTAATATTTCTTCTTCTGTCGGAATTCTACCATATTATGTATAGTGGAATCTTGTTTATTTCAAAGGAGATACATTTACTTTTCTCCAGAAATAAATGCATCTGCACATAAATATTTAATTCCACATAATCTGTCGCATGTCTGTCCACATAATCTGTCCACATAATCTGTCCACATAATCTGTCCATAATCTGTCCACATAATCTGTCCATAATCTGTCCATAATCTGTCCATAATCTGTCCATAATCTGTCCATAAATAAATGTCTCCCCAGAAATAAATGCATCTCCGCATAAATTATTAATTTCTTCTTCTGTCCAAAATCTGTAGCACTCTGTAGAGTGGAATCTTGTTTCTTTCTAAGGAGAGACATTTACTTTTCTTCACAAATAAATGCATCTCCGCATAAATATTTAATTACTTCTTCTGTAGGATGTCTATCGTATTATGTAGTGACGAATCTTATTTATTTCAACGGAGAGGTATTTACTTTTCACCAGAAATAAATGCATCTCCGCATAAATATTTAATTTCTTCTTCTGTCAGATGTCTGTCGTATTATGTAGAGTGGAATCCTGTTTATTTCAACGGAGAGACATTTACTTTTCTCCAGAAATAAATGCATCTCCGCATAAATATTAAATTTCTTCTTCTGTCAGATGTCTGTCGTATTATGTAGTGACGAATCTTGTGTATTTTAACGGAGAGGTATTTACTTATGTGGGAGAAGGGCTATTGTCTACCTGTAAAATGCAGGAGTCTATTTCAAGAGGTAAAATGGTGGTGGTCCAGATACCAGTTTTTCTCAATTCTGTTGCTTTTCATGGAACGATTTCCACTTGTTGTTACCACCTCAGTTTTTTTTAACAGTGGAAGTTATAACACAGTGCATATTCACATAGAAGTGCATATCGTGTTTTTTCTTGCTGCGTGCTTAGTATACCAGTTTAGATGATGTCTAAGAGAATTGTGTTAACTTTGGAAGAAAAAGTGAAAGTTTTAAATGACGAATCTTCTTTTTTTCAACGCAGAGGTATTTACTTTTCTCCAGAAATAAATGAGGCGCCGCATAAATATTAAATTTCTTCTTCTGTCAGATGTCTGTCGTATTATGTAGTGACGAATCTTGTTTATTTCAACGGAGAGGTATTTACTTTTCTCCAGAAGTAAATGCATCTCCGAATAAATGTTTAATTTATTCTTCTGAAGTATGTCTGTCGTATTATGTAGTGACGAATCTTGCTTATTTCCATGAAGAGACATTTACTTTTCTCCAGGAATAAATGCATCTCCGCATAAATAATTAATTTCTTCTTCTGTCCAATATCTCTAGTATTATGTAGAGTGGAAAATTGTTTATTTCAACGGACAAACATTTACTTTTCTCCAGAAATAAATGCATCTCCACATAAATATTTAATTCCACATAATGTGTCGCATGTCTGTCCACATAATCTGTCCACATAATCTGTCCATAATCTGTCCACATAATCTTTCCACATAATCTGTCCATAATCTGTCCATAATCTGTCCATAATCTGTCCACATAATCTGTCCATAATCTGTCCATAATCTGTCCATAAATAAATGTCTCCCCAGAAATAAATGCATCTCCGCATAAATTATTAATTTCTTCTTCTGTCCAAAATCTGTAGCACTCTGTAGAGTGGAATCTTGTTTCTTTCTAAGGAGATACATTTACTTTTCTTCAGAAATAAATGCATCTCCGCATAAATATTTAATTTCTTCTTCTGTTTCTTCTTCTGTCAGATGTCTGTCGTATTATGTAGTGACGAATCTTGTTTATTTCAACGGAGAGGTATTTACTTTTCTCCAGAAATAAATGCATCTCTGCATAAATAATTAATTTCTCATTCTGTCCAAAATCTCTAGTAATATGTAGAGTGGAAAATTGTTTATTTCAACGGACAAACATTTACTTTTTTTCCGAAATAAATGCATCTCCGCATAAATATTTAATATTTCTTCTTCTGTCGGAATTCTTTCATATTATGTAGAGTGGAATCCTGTTTATTTCAACGGAGAGACATTTACTTTTCTCCAGAAATAAATGCATCTCCGCATAAATATTAAATTTCTTCTTCTGTCAGATGTCTGTCGTATTATGTAGTGACGAATCTTGTTTATTTTAACGGAGAGGTATTTACTTATGTGGGAGAAGGGCTATTGTCCACCTGTAAAATGCAGGAGTCTATTTCAAGAGGTAAAATGGTGGTGGTCCAGATTCCAGTTTTTCTCAATTCTGTTGCTTTTCTTGGAACGATTTCCACTTGTTGTTACCACCTCAGTTTTTTTTAACAGTGGAAGTTATAACACAGTGCATATTCACATAGAAGTGCATATCGTGTTTTTTCTTGCTGCGTGCTTAGTATACCAGTTTAGATGATGCCTAAGAGAATTGTGTTAACTTTGGAAGAAAAAGTGAAAGTTTTAAGAGCACACGAGAATGGAACAACAGAGAGGAAATTGGCGGCACAGTTTAATTCCTTAATTTAATGGTTTAATTTAATTCTTTTATTTATTTTAAAAAGTTTCAATATCTATTTCATGTAAAGAGACACTTGTTGAAATCAATAAGTTGATAGAAAGTTCGATACCTGTTAGAGATTATGCTAACATAAATAATTTGTTTAAACACATCAAAGAATGTTTAGAAATAAAAATTGTTAATGAAAAGTTGTTAAAATCAAAGCAAATTACAATTAATTCCTTCTTTAAACCTGTATAGACATGAAATGTATTAAAATTATTCAATAATAATTTCTTTGTAGTATGTATTTCATGAAACTTTGCTTTACCCATCACTTCTATTCAGAGACCACCTCTCCGAAAGACCGATTTTTTATGGTCTAATGGGTGGTCTCCTTAGAGAGGTTTCACTGTATTAAATTTCTTATTCTGGTGGATGTCTGTCGTATTATGCAATGACGAATCTTCTTTTTTTCAACGCAGAGGTATTTACTTTTCTCCAGAAATAAATGCAGCGCCGCATAAATATTAAATTTCTTCTTCTGTCAGATGTCTGTCGTATTATGTAGTGACGAATCTTGTTTATTTCAACGGAGAGGTATTTACTTTTCTCCAGAAGTAAATGCATCTCCGAATAAATGTTTAATTTCTTCTTCTGAAGTATGTCTGTCGTATTATGTAGTGACGAATCTTGCTTATTTCCATGGAGAGACATTTACTTTTCTCCAGGAATAAATGCATCTCCGCATAAATAATTAATTTCTTCTTCTGTCCAAAATCTCTAGTATTATGTAGAGTGGAAAATTGTTTATTTCAACGGACAAACATTTACTTTTCTTCCGAAATAAATGCATCTCCGCATAAATATTTAATATTTCTTCTTCTGTCGGAATTCTACCATATTATGTAGAGTGGAATCTTGTTTATACCAGTTTAGATGATGCCTAAGAGAATTGTGTTAACTTTGGAAGAAAAAGTGAAAGTTTTAAGAGCACACGAGAATGGAACAACAGAGAGGAAATTGGCGGCACAGTTTAATTCCTTAATTTAATGGTTTAATTTAATTCTTTTATTTATTTTAAAAAGTTTCAATATCTATTTCATGTAAAGAGACACTTGTGGAATTTCTTGCTCTGTGCTTAGTATACCAGTTTAGATGATGTCTAAGAGAATTGTGTTAACTTTGGAAGAAAAAGTGAAAGTTTTAAGAGCACACGAGAATGGAACATCAGAGAGGAAATTGGCGGCACAGTTTAATTCCTTAATTTAATGGTTTAATTTATTCTTTTATTTATTTTAAAGAGTTTCATTATCTATTTCATGTAAAGAGACACTTGTTGAAATCAATAAGTTGATAGAAATTCGATACCTGTTAGAGATTATGCATTCACAAACGATTATACTATTTACACAAAAGATTATGCAAACACATCAAAGAATGTTTAGAAATAAAAATTGTTAATGAAAAGTTGTTAAAATCAAAGCAAATTACAATTAATTCCTTCTTTAAACCTGTATAGATATGAAATGTATTAAAATTATTCAATAATAATTTCTTTGTAGTATGTACTTCATGAAACTTTGCTTTACCCATCACTTCTATTCAGAGACCACCTCTCCGAAAGACCGATTTTTTATGGTCTAATGGGTGGTCTCCTTAGAGAGGTTTCACTGTATTAAATTTCTTATTCTGGTGGATGTCTCTCGTATTATGCAATGACGAATCTTCTTTTTTTCAACGCAGAGGTATTTACTTTTCTCCAGAAATAAATGCAGCGCCGCATAAATATTAAATTTCTTCTTCTGTCAGATGTCTGTCGTATTATGTAGTGACGAATCTTGTTTATTTCAACGGAGAGGTATTTACTTTTCTCCAGAAGTAAATGCATCTCCGAATAAATGTTTAATTTCTTCTTCTGAAGTATGTCTGTCGTATTATGTAGTGACGAATCTTGCTTATTTCCATGGAGAGACATTTAATTTTCTCCAGGAATAAATGCATCTCCGCATAAATAATTAATTTCTTCTTCTGTCCAAAATCTCTAGTATTATGTAGAGTGGAAAATTGTTTATTTCAACGGACAAACATTTACTTTTCTTCCGAAATAAATGCATCTCCGCATAAATATTTAATATTTCTTCTTCTGTCGGAATTCTACCATATTATGTAGAGTGGAATCTTGTTTATTTCAACGGAGAGACATTTACTTTTCTCCAGAAATAAATGCATCTCCACATAAATATTTAATTCAACATAATCTGTCGCATGTCTGTCCACATAATCTGTCCACATAATCTGTCCATAATCTGTCCACATAATCTGTCCACATAATCTGTCCATAATCTGTCCATAATCTGTCCATAATCTGTCCACATAATCTGTCCATAATCTGTCCATAAATAAATGTCTCCCCAGAAATAAATGCATCTCCGCATAAATTATTAATTTCTTCTTCTGTCCAAAATCTGTAGCACTCTGTAGAGTGGAATCTTGTTTCTTTCTAAGGAGAGACATTTACTTTTCTCCAGAAATAAATGCATCTCCGCATAAATATTAAATTTCTTCTTCTGTCAGATGTCTGTCGTATTATGTAGTGACGAATCTTGTTTATTTCAACGGAGAGGTATTTACTTTTCTCCAGAAATAAATGCATCTCCGCATAAATAATTAATTTCTCCTTCTGTCCAAAATCTCTAGTATTATGTAGAGTGGAAAATTGTTTATTTCAACGGACAAACATTTACATTTTTCCGAAATAAATGCATCTCCGCATAAATATTTAATATTTCTTCTTCTGTCGGAATTCTTTCATATTATGTAGAGTGGAATCCTGTTTATTTCAACGGAGAGACATTTACTTTTCTCCAGAAATAAATGCATCTCCGCATAAATATTAAATTTCTTCGTCTGTCAGATGTCTGTCGTATTATGTAGTGACGAATCTTGTTTATTTTAACGGAGAGGTATTTACTTATGTGGGAGAAGGGCTATTGTCCACCTGTAAAATGCAGGAGTCTATTTCTGGTGGTGGTCCAGATTCCAGTTTTTCTCAATTCTGTTGCTTTTCTTGGAACGATTTCCACTTGTTGTTACCACCTCAGTTTTTTTTAACAGTGGAAGTTATAACACAGTGCATATTCAGATAGAAGTGCATATCGTGTTTTTTCTTGCTCTGTGCTTAGTATACCAGTTTAGATGATGTCTAAGAGAATTGTGTTAACTTTGGAAGAAAAAGTGAAAGTTTTAAGAGCACACGAGAATGGAACATCAGAGAGGAAATTGGCGGCACAGTTTAATTCCTTAATTTAATGGTTTAATTTAATTCTTTTATTTATTTTAAAGAGTTTCATTATCTATTTCATGTAAAGAGACACTTGTTGAAATCAATAAGTTGATAGAAAGTTCGATACCTGTTAGAGATTATGCTAACATAAATAATTTGTTTAAACACATCAAAGAATGTTTAGAAATAAAAATTGTTAATGAAAAGTTGTTAAAATCAAAGCAAATTACAATTAATTCCTTCTTTAAACCTGTATAGACATGAAATGTATTAAAATTATTCAATAATAATTTCTTTGTAGTATGTATTTCATGAAACTTTGCTTTACCCATCACTTCTATTCAGAGACCACCTCTCCGAAAGACCGATTTTTTATGGTCTAATGAGTGGTCTCCTTAGAGAGGTTTCACTGTATTAAATATCTTATTCTGGTGGATGTCTCTCGTATTATGCAATGACGAATCTTCTTTTTTTCAACGCAGAGGTATTTACTTTTCTCCAGAAATAAATGCAGCGCCGCATAAATATTAAATTTCTTCTTCTGTCAGATGTCTGTCGTATTATGTAGTGACGAATCTTGTTTATTTCAACGGAGAGGTATTTACTTTTCTCCAGAAGTAAATGCGTCTCCGAATAAATGTTTAATTTCTTCTTCTGAAGTATGTCTGTCGTACTATGTAGTGAGGAATCTTGCTTATTTCCATGGAGAGACATTTACTTTTCTCCAGGAATAAATGCATCTCCGCATAAATAATTAATTTCTTCTTCTGTCCAAAATCTCTAGTATTATGTAGAGTGGAAAATTGTTTATTTCAACGGACAAACATTTACTTTTCTTCCGAAATAAATGCATCTCAGCATAAATATTTAATATTTCTTCTTCTGTCGGAATTCTACCATATTATGTAGAGTGGAATCTTGTTTATTTCAACGGAGAGACATTTACTTTTCTCCAGAAATAAATGCATCTCCACATAAATATTTAATTCAACATAATCTGTCGCATGTCTGTCCACATAATCTGTCCACATAATCTGTTCACATAATCTGTCCATAATCTGTCCACATAATCTGTCCATAATCTGTCCATAAATAAATGTCTCCCCAGAAATAAATTTATCTCCGCATAAATTATTAATTTCTTCTTCTGTCCAAAATCTGTAGCACTCTGTAGAGTGGAATCTTGTTTCTTTCTAAGGAGAGACATTTACTTTTCTCCAGAAATAAATGCATCTCCGCATAAATATTAAATTTCTTCTTCTGTCAGATGTCTGTCGTATTATGTAGTGACGAATCTTGTTTATTTCAACGGAGAGGTATTTACTTTTCTCCAGAAATAAATGCATCTCCGCATAAATAATTAATTTCTCCTTCTGTCCAAAATCTCTAGTATTATGTAGAGTGGAAAATTGTTTATTTCAGCGGACAAACATTTACTTTTTTTCCGAAATAACTGCATCTCCGCATAAATATTTAATATTTCTTCTTCTGTCGGAATTCTTTCATATTATGTAGAGTGGAATCCTGTTTATTTCAACGGAGAGACATTTACTTTTCTTCAGAAATAAATGCATCTCCGCATAAATATTAAATTTCTTCGTCTGTCAGATGTCTGTCGTATTATGTAGTGACGAATCTTGTTTATTTTAACGGAGAGGTATTTACTTATGTGGGAGAAGGGCTATTGTCCACCTGTAAAATGCAGGAGTCTATTTCTGGTGGTGGTCCAGATTCCAGTTTTTCTCAATTCTGTTGCTTTTCTTGGAACGATTTCCACTTGTTGTTACCACCTCAGTTTTTTTAACAGTGGAAGTTATAACACAGTGCATATTCACATAGAAGTGCATATCGTGTTTTTTCTTGCTGAGTGCTTAGTATACCAGTTTAGATGATGTCTAAGAGAATTGTGTTAACTTTGGAAGAAAAAGTGAAAGTTTTAAGAGCACACGAGAATGAGAATGGAACATCAGAGAGGAAATTGGCGGCACAGTTTAATTCCTTAATTTAATGGTTTAATTTAATTCTTTTATTTATTTTAAAGAGTTTTATTATCTATTTCATGTAAAGAGACACTTGTTGAAATAAATAAGTTGATAGAAATTCGATACCTGTTAGAGATTATGCTAAAATAAATAATTTGTTTAAACACATCAAAGAATGTTTAGAAATAAAAATTGTTAATGAAAAGTTGTTAAAATCAAAGAAAATTACAATTAATTCCTTCTTTAAACCTGTATAGACATGAAATGTATTAAAATTATTCAATAATAATTTCTTTGTAGTATGTACTTCATGAAACTTTGCTTTACCCATCACTTCTATTCAGAGACCACCTCTACGAAAGACCGATTTTTTATGGTCTAATGGGTGGTCTCCTTAGAGAGGTTTCACTGTATTAAATTTCTTATTCTGGTGGATGTCTCTCGTATTATGCAATGACGAATCTTCTTTTTTTCAACGCAGAGGTATTTACTTTTCTCCAGAAGTAAATGCATCTCCGAAAAATGTTTAATTTCTTCTTCTGAAGTATGTCTGTCGTATTATGTAGTGACGAATCTTGCTTATTTCCATGGAGAGACATTTACTTTTCTCCAGGAATAAATGCATCTCCGCATAAATAATTAATTTCTTCTTCTGTTCAAAATCTCTAGTATTATGTAGAGTGGAAAATTGTTTATTTCAACGGACAAACATTTACTTTTTTTCCGAAATAACTGCATCTCCGCATAAATATTTAATATTTCTTCTTCTGTCGGAATTCTTTCATATTATGTAGAGTGGAATCCTGTTTATTTCAACGGAGAGACATTTACTTTTCTTCAGAAATAAATGCATCTCCGCATAAATATTAAATTTCTTCGTCTGTCAGATGTCTGTCGTATTATGTAGTGACGAATCTTGTTTATTTTAACGGAGAGGTATTTACTTATGTGGGAGAAGGGCTATTGTCCACCTGTAAAATGCAGGAGTCTATTTCTGGTGGTGGTCCAGATTCCAGTTTTTCTCAATTCTGTTGCTTTTCTTGGAACGATTTCCACTTGTTGTTACCACCTCAGTTTTTTTTAACAGTGGAAGTTATAACACAGTGCATATTCAGATAGAAGTGCATATCGTGTTTTTTCTTGCTCTGTGCTTAGTATACCAGTTTAGATGATGTCTAAGAGAATTGTGTTAACTTTGGAAGAAAAAGTGAAAGTTTTAAGAGCACACGAGAATGGAACATCAGAGAGGAAATTGGCGGCACAGTTTAATTCCTTAATTTAATGGTTTAATTTAATTCTTTTATTTATTTTAAAGAGTTTCATTATCTATTTCATGTAAAGAGACACTTGTTGAAATCAATAAGTTGATAGAAATTCGATACATGTTAGAGATTATCCTAAAATAAATAATTTGTTTAAACACATCAAAGAATGTTTAGAAATAAAAATTGTTAATGCAAAGTTGTTAAAATCAAAGCAAATTACAATTAATTCCTTCTTTAAACCTGTATAGACATGAAATGTATTAAAAGTATTCAATAATAATTTCTTTGTAGTATGTACTTCATGAAACTTTGCTTTACCCATCACTTCTATTCAGAGACCACCTCTCCGAATGACCGATTTTTTATGGTCTAATGGGTGGTCTCCTTAGAGAGGTTTCACTGTATTAAATTTCTTATTCTGGTGGATGTCTCTCGTATTATGCAATGACGAATCTTATTTTTTTCAACGCAGAGGTATTTACTTGTCTAAAGAAATAAATGAGGAGCCGCATAAATATTAAATTTCTTCTTCTGTCAGATGTCTGTCGTATTATGTAGTGACGAATCTTGTTTATTTCAACGGAGAGGTATTTACTTTTCTCCAGAAGTAAATGCGTCTCCGAATAAATGTTTAATTTCTTCTTCTGAAGTATGTCTGTCGTACTATGTAGTGAGGAATCTTGCTTATTTCCATGGAGAGACATTTACTTTTCTCCAGGAATAAATGCATCTCCGCATAAATAATTAATTTCTTCTTCTGTCCAAAATCTCTAGTATTATGTAGAGTGGAAAATTGTTTATTTCAACGGACAGACATTTACTTTTCTTCCGAAATAAATGCATCTCCGCATAAATATTTAATATTTCTTCTTCTGTTGGAATTCTACCATATTATGTAGAGTGGAATCTTGTTTATTTCAACGGAGAGACATTTACTTTTCTCCAGAAATAAATGCATCTCCACATAAATATTTAATTCAACATAATCTGTCGCATGTCTGTCCACATAATCTGTCCACATAATCTGTCCACATAATCTGTCCATAATCTGTCCACATAATCTGTCCATAATCTGTCCATAAATAAATGTCTCCCCAGAAATAAATTTATCTCCGCATAAATTATAAATTTCTTCTTCTGTCCAAAATCTGTAGCACTCTGTAGAGTGGAATCATGTTTCTTTCTAAGGAGAGACATTTACTTTTCTCCAGAAATAAATGCATCTCCGCATAAATATTAAATTTCTTCTTCTGTCAGATGTCTGTCGTATTATGTAGTGACGAATCTTGTTTATTTCAACGGAGAGGTATTTACTTTTCTCCAGAAATAAATGCATCTCCGCATAAATAATTAATTTCTCCTTCTGTAGTATGTCTATCGTATTATGTAGTGACGAATCTTATTTATTTCAACGGAGAGGTATTTACTTTTCTCCAGAAATAAATGCATCTCCGCATAAATATTAAATTTCTTCTGCTGTCAGATGTTTGTCGTATTATGTAGTGACGAATCTTGTTTATTTCAACGGAGAGGTATTTACTTTTCTCCAGAAATAAATGCATCTCCGCATAAATAATTAATTTCTCCTTCTGTCCAAAATCTCTAGTATTATGTAGAGTGGAAAATTGTTTATTTCAACGGACAAACATTTACTTTTTTTCCGAAATAAATGCATCTCCGCATAAATATTTAATATTTCTTCTTCTGTCGGAATTCTTTCATATTATGTAGAGTGGAATCCTGTTTATTTCAACGGAGAGACATTTACTTTTCTCCAGAAATAAATGCATCTTTGCATAAATATTAAATTTCTTCTTCTGTCAGATGTCTGTCGTATTATGTATTGACGAATCTTGTTTATTTTAACGGAGAGGTATTTACTTATGTGGGAGAAGGGCTATTGCCCACCTGTAAAATGGAGGAGTCTATTTCAAGAGGTAAAATGGTGGTGGTCCAGATTCCAGTTTTTCTCAATTCTGTTGCTTTTCTTGGAACGATTTCCACTTGTTGTTACCACCTCAGATTTTTTTAACAGTGGAAGTTATAACACAGAGCATATTCACATAGAAGTGCGTATCGTGTTTTTTCTTGCTGCGTGCTTAGTATACCAGTTTAGATGATGTCTAAGAGAATTGTGCTAACTTTGGAAGAAAAAGTGAAAGTTTTAAGAGCACACAGAGAGGAAATTGGCGGCACAGTTTAATTCCTTAATTTAATGGTTTAATTTAATTCTTTTATTTATTTTAAAAAGTTTCATTATCTATTTCATGTAAAGAGACACTTGTTGAAAACAATAAGTTGATAGAAATTTCGATACCTGTTAGAGATTATGCGAACATAAATAATTTGTTTAAACACATCAAAGAATGTTTAGAAATAAAAATTGTTAATGAAAAGTTGTTACAATTACAATTAATTCCTTCTTTAAACCTGTATAGACATGAAATGTATTAAAATTATTCAATAATAATTTCTTTGTAATATGTATTTCATGAAACTTTGCTTTACCCATCACTTCTATTCAGAGACCACCTCTCCGAAAGACCGATTTTTTATGGTCTAATGGGTGGTCTCCTTAGAGAGGTTTCACTGTATTAAATTTCTTATTCTGGTGGATGTCTCTCGTATTATGCAATGACGAATCTTCTTTTTTTCAACGCAGAGGTATTTACTTTTCTCCATTAATAAATGCATCTCCGCATAAATATTTAATATTTCTTCTTCTGTCGGAATTCTACCATATTATGTAGAGTGGAATCGTGTTTATTTCAACGGGGAGACATTTACTTTTCTCCAGAAATAAATGCATCTCCACATAAGTATTTAATTCCACATAATCTGTCGCATGTCTGTCCACATAATCTGTCCACATAATCTGTCCACATAATCTGTCCATAATCTGTCCACATAATCTGTCCACATAATCTGTCCATAATCTGTCCATAATCTGTCTATAATCTGTCCACATAATCTGTCCATAATCTGTCCATAATCTCTCCATAAATAAATGTCTCCCCAGAAATAAATGCATCTCCGCATAAATTATTAATTTCTTCTTCTGTGTAAAATCTGTAGCACTCTGTAGAGTGGAATCTTGTTTCTTTCTAAGGAGAGACATTTACTTTTCTTCAGAAATAAATGCATCTCCGCATAAATATTTAATTTCTTCTTCTTTAGGATGTCTATCTTATTATGTAGTGACGAATCTTATTTATTTCAACGGAGAGGTATTTACTTTCCTCCAGAAATAAATGCATCTCCGCATAAATAATTAATTTCTCCTTCTGTCCAAAATCTCTAGTATTATGTAGAGTGGAAAATTGTTTATTTCAACGGACAAACATTTACTTTTTTCCGAAATAAATGCATCTCCGCATAAATATTTATTTTAAAGAGTTTCATTATCTATTTCATGTAAAGAGACACTTGTTGAAATCAATAAGTTGATAGAAAGTTCGATACCTGTTAGAGATTATGCTAACATAAATAATTTGTTTAAACACATCAAAGAATGTTTAGAAATAAAAATTGTTAATGAAAAGTTGTTAAAATCAAAGCAAATTACAATTAAATCCTTCTTTAAACCTGTATAGACATGAAATGTATTAAAATTATTCAATAATAATTTCTTTGTAGTATGTATTTCATGAAACTTTGCTTTACACATCACTTCTATTTAGAGACCACCTCTCCGAAAGACCGATTTTTTATGGTCTAATGGGTGGTCTCCTTAGAGAGGTTTCACTGTATTAAATTTCTTATTCTGGTGGATGTCTCTCGTATTATGCAATGACGAATCTTGTTTATTTCAACGGAGAGGTATTTACTTTTCTCCAGAAATAAATGCATCTCCGCATAAATAATTAATTTCTTCTTCTGTCGTATGTCTCGTATTATGCAGAGTGGTATCTTGTTTCTTTCAACGGAGAGACATTTACTTTTCTTCAGAAGTAAATGAATCTCCGCATAAATAATTAATTTCTTCTTCTGTCCAAAATCTCTAGTATTATGTAGAGAGTAAATAATTAATTTCTTCTTCTGTCGTATGTCTCGTATTATGTAGAGTGGAATCTTGTTTTTTTCAACGGAGAGACATTTATTTTTCTTCAGAAATAAATGTATCTCCGCATAAATACTTAATTTCTTCTTCTGTAGGACGCCAGTCGTATTATGTAGTGATGAATTTTGTTTATATCAACGGAGAGGTATTTACTTTTCTGCAGAAATAATTGCATCTCCGGATAAATATTAAATTTCTTCTTCTGTTTCATGTGTGTCGCATTATGTAGAGTGGAATCTTGCTTATTTTAACGGAGAGATTTACTTTTCTTCAGAAATAAATGCATCTCCGCATAAATATTAAATTTCTTCCTCTGTCGCATGTCTATCGCATTATGTAGAGTGTAATCTTGCTTATTTCAACAAAGAGACATTTACTTTTCTCCAGAAATAGGTGCATCTCCGCATACATTATTAATTTCTTCTTCTTTTGGATGTCTGTGGTATTATGTAGTGACGAATCTTGATTATTTCATAGGAGAGACATTTACTTTTCCCCAGAAATAAATGCATCTCCGCATAAATATTTAATTTCTTCTTCTGTTGGACGTCTGTCGTATTATGTAGTGATGAATCTTGATTATTTCAACGGAGATACATTTATTTTCCCCTGAAATAAATGCATCTCCGCATAAATAATTAATTTCTTCTTCTTCCCAAAATCTATAGTAATATGTGGAGTGGAATCTTGTTTTTTTCAACGGAGAGACATTTACTTTTCCCATGCATCTCTTCATAAATAATCAATTTCTTCTTCTGTCCAAAATCTGTTGTAATATGTAGAGTGGAATCTTTTTTCCTTCAACGGAGAGACATTTACTTTTCTCCAGAAATAAATCCACTTCTCCGCATAAATATTTAATTTCTTCTTCTGTTGGATGTCTGTCGTATTATGTAGTGACGAATCTTGATTATTTCAACGGAGAGACATTTACGTTTCCCCAGAAATAAATGCATCTCCGCATAAATAATTTATTTCTTCTTCTGCCCAAAATCTATAGTAATATGTGGAGTGGAATCTTGTTTTTTTCAACGGAGAGACATTTATTTTTCTTCTGAAATAAATGCATCTCCGCATAAAGATTTAATTTCTTCTTCTGTAGGATGCCTGTCGTATTATGTAGGGATGAATTTTGTTTATTTCAACGGAGAGGTATTTACTTTTCTCCAGAAATAAATGCATCTCCGCATAAAGATTTAATTTCTTCTTCTGTCAGTTGTCTGTCGCATTATGTAGTGACGAATCTTGATTATTTCAACGGACAGACATTTAATTTTCCCGAGAAATAAATGCATCTCCGCATAAATAATTAATTTCTTCTTCTGTCCAAAATCTGTAGCAATATGAAGAGTGGAATCTTGTTTCTTTCAACGGAGAGGTATTTACTTTTCTCTTGAAATAAATTCATCTCCGCATAAAGATTTAATTTCTTCTTCTGTCGGTTGTCTGTCGCATTATGTAGAGTGGAATTTTTTTTTTCAATAGAGAGACATTTACTTTTCTTCAGAAATAAATGCATCTGTGCATAAATATTTAATTTCTTCTACTGTCGGATGCATGTCGCATTATGTAGAGTGGAATCTTGTTTCTTTCAACGGAAAGACATTTACTTTAATTCAGAAATAAATGAATCTCCCCATAGATATATAATTTCTTCTGTTGGATGTCTGTCGTGTTATGTAGTGACGAATCTTGATTATTTCAACGGAGAGACATTTACTTTTCTCCAGAAATAAATGCATCTCCGCATAAATATTAAGTTTCTTCTTCTGTTGGATGTCTGTCGCATTATGTAGAGTGGATTCCTGCTTATTTCCACGGAGAGGTATTTAATTTTCTTCAGAAATAAATGCATCTCCGCATAAATATTAAATTTCTTCTTCTGTTTCATATCTGTCGCATTATATAGTGACGAATCTTGTTTATTTTAACGGAGAGGTATTTACTTTTCTGCAGAAATAAATCCATCTGTGCATAAATAATTAATTTCTTCTTCTGTTGGATATCTGTCGCATTATGTAGAGTGGAATCATTTTTCTTTCAACGGAGAGGTATTCACTTTTCTCTTGAAATAAATGCATCTCCGCATAAAGATTTAATTTCTTCTTCTGTCGGTTGTCTGTCGCATTATGTAGAGTGGAATCTTTTTTTTTGAATAGAGAGACATTTACTTTTCTTCAGAATTAAATCCATCTCCGCATAAATATTTAATTTCTTCTTCTGTCTGATGTCTGTCGCATTATGTAGAGTGGAATCTTGTTTTTTTCAACGGAGAGACATTTATTTTTCTTCAGAAATAAATGCATCTCCGCATAAATATTTCATTTCTTCTTCTGTAGGATGCCTGTCGTATTATGTAGTGATGAATTCTGATTATTTCAACGGAGAGACATTTACTTTTCCTCAGAAATAAATGCATCTCCGCATAAATAATTAATTTCTTCTTCTGTCCAAAATCTGTAGTAATATGTAGAGTGGAATCATGTTTCTTTCAACGGAGAGGTATTTACTTTTCTCGAGAAATAAATGCATCTCCGCATAAATTATTAATTTCTTCTTCTGTTGGATATCTGTCGCATTATGTAGAGTGGAATCTTTTTTCTTTCAACGGAGAGGTATTCATTAAACGGAGGGGTATTAAATTAAAATACTTTAAAAATTCTTAAATATTCTTATTTAAAAATATTTTATTTTTAATTTAAATTTATAAATTAAAAATATTTTACTAAGTTTAAAAAACATGGGGAATCGTTTGTCGAATCTTGTAACCTTGTAAGTGTTTGTTTGCATATAAGTTTTTTTAATAACAAAAATATGTGAACTATTCTAACTTTTTCTTATATCATTCGTTCAGATATAATGCTTTACATTTTAAAATAATATGTAAAGACATGTAATTAGACGGTGAAACCTATGGTTGCATTTTCGTTTAACACTGATTTTAACGATATTGAAAGTTCTTATCATGGGACTAAACGATTTAGCTATAAGTAATATTATTTTTACAAAACTTGTATGTACAGGGTGTTTACAATAATTATTATTAGTGCTAAAATGTTACAAAATTTGGGGAATTTAATATTATTTTTACAAAACTTGTATGCACAGTGTGTTTACAATATTTATTATTAGTGCTAAAATGTTACAAAATTTGGGGAATTTACCCTAAACTTCGATTTAAAATCGGGCTTTACCATATTTTTGAACGAAAGTGAATTTGTAAATGGGTTAGAAAAATAAGAATTTGATATAATTTATAAATAAATAATATTTTAATCAAAATTTAAGTAAGTTGGGACATAACTTTTTTATTAAAGTGATCGACATAAAGTACATTCAAGCTATGACAAAAGACCTGAGATAGTTGACATAAGGCAAGTCCAAACAGTTGAAGCAAGAGATGAGTCAGCAAAACAGGCGTGCAGCACATAAACAAGTCTGGACAGGCGAGTGATAAGTGAACAAGAGAAGGAAAACGGCTTATAACAAGGTACAGGTAAACAACACCAACTGAATGCACGTGGGTTTTATTTTAACCTTGTTCTTATCGCAAACCGGAAACTATGTCACAAACCGGAAGACTATTAGCGCCTCTAGCGGCGATTTCAGCGCCCCCTAGCAAAGCTAATGCAGAAAGATTAGTTAAGTGAAAGCAAGTACAAGACGTTGACGTGTTTTTTGGTAAGTATTTAATTCTGTTTTGTTTCTGAAAGGTAATCGAGCTGTATAAAAATTAGCAAAAAATTTAAAATCAAACTCAAGTTAGTGTAAAAGTATATGTTTTTATTGCACATGTGCAGATATTTGATATGCACCAGTTGGTTACAAGGATAAACATTTAGATTATAGTCTCTCAATAGTTAAAATTAAAAAGTTAATTTTGATTTACTTAAAGATTTTTAAACTTTAAATTTCTTAAAACTATATTTTTGTTAACCTTTTTAACGTAACTTACATTTTTTAACTTTAAAATCTTTTAGTAAACTTTATTTTTCTTAAACTTTATTTATTTTTAAATAACTTATTCAACCCTCTGTTATTAAGTGAACCTAACATATCAAATTTCTTCACTTTAAACATAAATCCTAAGTTTATCAATAAGTCAATTTAACCTTTCGAAAAATATAATTAATTAAAAAACTATGCATCGTGTTGTACTCATTTTGTAGTACTTTAAGCAGTAAACCCTTCAATTAAATTAAAAATTCAGATGATTTCCTTTATCGAATATCTTAAATCGTCTATAAATACTGCTATATCATGGCTTTCTCAGTTAAACCTACCGTAAATTATCAAACCTTGTTGTGGGTTTGAATCCAAGTTAAAACTTTTAATTATCTCTTAATTCTATTGCCCACCGATAGAGGGCGATACAAAAAAAACTATTATTTCATTTTAAAAGGTTCACATCTAAATTTTAATTAAACTCTAAGTCATTTCAAATTTTAACTCGTGACTTTTAAAACATTTGATTGTTTTACACAATAATGTGATCGTTTGCTTTTTAAATGCTAATTAAATTTATTGTTTTTAAGTGTATCATTAAGAAATAACTTGAATATTAAATCAATTTAACCTTAAAAAAGAAACACAATGTATTCAATCAGTACCTTTGTGGTGTAATTGCCAACGCATTCAGCTGTTAAGGATAATAATTCGATTCCATTCAAATACGAATTTTCATTTTATTTTCTTATGTAGGGGAAAATTTCAAAAAGTAGTCAAAGTTGTAGTTTATATTTCTCAAATATCTTAAATCTCAACGAAACGTCATGCTCATAAACCTACCCTTAACTATGATTTTATGACTTGGTCAGTAAATATGTTATGAGTGACGTCATCTGTGGGGGAAACATCCATCTATAATTCCTAACATCATGTCTTATCTTGTGAGTGATTAAAAGTAACACATTTTCAATCAATTCTCATGTAGTTTAAGTAACATATAATAAATACCTCGAGTTTATTTCACCTCCTTTAAACGTAATGAAATTTTTCATGTTTTATATAATTTCAACAAATTTATTTACACTTTGTCTAAGACATTCAAAATGTTTAATAGTTGCTTATTTATTTTTTATTTTTTAAATAAGTTTTATTTTAAAAATGGAAAAAATTTATAAAGTTTTATTTTTAGCGTGTGTGTTAGGTTAATAAATTTCACTATTAAATTCCACTAAGTCGAATTTTTAAAGGTATACATCTATTCACTGCTTTCAAAATGACATGTTGATTTTTCAATTTCAAATGTTTAACAGACTTTTTTTTTAAAAAATGTGTCAGTCTAACAAATTTCACAATGTCCAATGTTTAAGTTTCATTTTTAAAATGTGTCAATCCAACAAATTTCACTAACTCGAAATTTTAAAGTTTTTAAAATGTGTCCATCTAACAAATTTCGCTAATTCAAATTTTTAAAGTTTTTAAATGATTAAGTTTTATTCTTAAAATGTGATAAATTTTCAAAGTTTTGAAATATCACAAGCTGGTGGCGATATAGGTCAAGTAAAGATGAGTCACTCATGCAAGCTGATAACAAGTTTAGGCAGGAAAATCGGTTTGCATTAGTCATTTTTATACTCTTCGTTATCATGTTAATCGGAAGTGATCTCATAGTTATGATAAGACAAACCACGTGATGTTAACAACAAAGTGTTATTCGCAATAAAATTAAATTCTATTTCCTTAAAACAATTGTAATGGAAAGGATATCGAGACTATCTTGAAAAAATTTTAGGTAAGTCCAGTTTTAATTATAATTTATCTCTCTTATCTCATGTTAAAATCTTTTTTTAAATTAACATTTTGTCTAAGCCATACAAAATACACAACATCAGTTTTAACAGTGTAGGTTAAAGAAAACACTTTTTTCGCAATCAAACTATTTTATTCATAATTTAAAATAACACACATCAAATAAGATGTATACAATTCTAATTTCAAAATTTTTGTAATGACCAATAAAACACTCGTTCAGTGAAATCTTAAAATCAGTTAAACAACTTGAAAAAGGCATTCTCAACATATACATGCGCGTTTTGATCTGTTAATTCCACTTTACATATTTTGCATATCATTTTGTCTTTTAATTCACTATAAGTTCGAACTAATCTATAAGATTCACTATCAGTTCAAATAACAAATCTTTTAAACAAGGTGATTTTGCAATGTTAGGTAAAACTTTATGAAAAGTAACACAATGTTGTAAAAAATCCGATTCACAATTAAATATTTCACAACACTTTGTACATGAATGTTGTTTTCCTAAGTGGTGAGTTTTCTTATCTTTCAATAAGTCTGTCTTTCTTGAAAACAGTTCGTTGCAATCACTACACTTGAATTGTTTGGGCGATTCAGGAATCTCTTCGTGAATTTGTAAATCACTCTTTCGCGAAAAAAATTCACCACAAATTGCTTTAGGTGACATGGTTTTACCACATTCACAAGACTGCATGACTCGTTCCATATCAACTTTAATACTTAGACGAAAATCACAACCTTTTACATCAATCACAAAGTATTGTTTAGCATTAAACACTTTGTTCGTAAAATAACATTCTCACGTAGGGGGCGCTTGTTTCAAAATACTAGCATTTTATTGGTTAAAAAAAGTCACATGCAAAAAGTTTTTTCGATAAAGTTTATAAAACTTTGAAATGTATTAAAATTTTTCCTTATTTGATAAAGTTTACAATACTTTGAAATGTATTCTAAAAGTTTTAATCGTAACGTATTTTCCTAAATGAGTGGGTTCGTGTACAACATTTTCTAACTTCGCTAATTAAATTTTTTTAAATAATGTGCACAATTTCCCTTATTTAAATTTTTAAAAATATTGTGTAAAAGTAAAATTTGAATGTTCTGTCAATACTATTTTCAAATTCGAAATTAAATTAATTATATTAGCAAAATGTCTATTTGGTCACTTCATATAAGTAAAGTAATGTTATCTTTTAAACAAATTTCCTGTTTAAACATATGCATAACGAATCGCGTTTATTAAATCATTACGTGATATTATCTTATCTTATCTTGCATCCTATGAAAAGATTTATTCTGTAATACCATGTAAAATGGTCTTAATCACATGTCTTAAATAATTTCATGTTTAAACATATGCATAACGAATCATGTTTATCAATTCATTATCTTATTTTGTCTTCTATATATGAAAAGATTTCCTTTGTGAACACATGTCAGCTGAAGGTTGTAGAAAATTCCAATGGTCTTAATCGCATGTCTTAAATAATTTACTGTAATGTTGTTATGTTAAAATGCAGCATAATAATAATAATGTGTGAGTAGTAGGTTTCTTCTCTAATCTACTAACAAATTTATTTAAATGTACAGGGTGTAACTGAAATGCTTCAACAAACTTTGAGGGATGATAGTACTCATGAAGATGAACAAAAAATGCAATGGAACACGGGGTCGCAAATGACATTTAAGCCTTTCAGGGACAGTGGTATGTCTAAAAAACCACTTAATTTTAATTCCAAAACGCCACAATGGCACCAGAATTTTGCTAAAATCTTTTCCATTTAATATTTATGTGAAATATAGCCTTTTTCTTATTTACAAACAATTTTTTTTGTAAATTCCGGTGCCAGTCCATTTTCAGACGCATTTTCTCTATTTTTATCCTTTAAGCCTTTTAGGGGCAAACTACTTTTAGTACTAAAATGTTGAAATAAATTACTGGCACCGGAATTTATAAAAAAAATTTGTTTGTAAATAAGAAAAATGCTATATTTCACATACATATTAAATGGAAAAGATTTTAGCAAAATCCTGGTGCCATTATGGCGTTTTGGAATTAAAATTAAGCGCTTTCATAAACATACCACTGCCCCTGAAGGGGTTAAACGTCATTTGCGACCCCATGTTGCATTGCATTTTTTGTTCGTCTTCATGACTACTATCATCCCTCAAAGTTTGTTGAAGCATTTCAGTTACACCCTGTATATATATATATATACTTAATTAGGATGAATTTGAAAAGTAAAAACCTAACGATCCTAATTATTTTATTGAATTTGGTGTTATTGTAGTGCTGTATTATTCCCTTTAGAATGTATCTCATTCTATCAATGCTTAACAAACTATATAAGATTTTTTTTTTTTTTTTTGGGGGGGGGGGATAATTTAAAAGTGAAAAAGCGTTTAACTAAATATAATAAATAAGTATCCGTGTTTATTCGAGATTAAATAAAGTAGTATAAAAGGTAAAAAATGTAAATAACATCATGTATTATAAAATGTATTTTACTTCTTTCTAAGCTTATTTTATAAAAAAATTATTGTTTATTTAATGTAACTGCTTACAAAGCAGGAAATGATCCATTTTCATGAGCTTGGTAGCCTAAGCTACCAAGTAGCTACTGAATCGTTGTAATATCTTTAAAAAATGAAAGCTTTCATTTATTTGTAAAGTATTTTAATGCTGACGATAAAACTCGAGGTAAAAAGGTAGGAGTAATGTTGTAGGATGTACAATTGTAATAAAACATCTATCTATTCAATGGTACTTGTACGATTTTGAGTTTGCCGGCCAAATGCCAGGCATGTGTGCGAAGTTCATTTTCTCGCCAAAGCGCTTGGCGACAGAGGTTGGCGTGAAGTGCGTAGGACGTTGAGTGATTGTGAATTTGCATCCCGGTTGAATCTGGATGAATTATGCCCTCCAGATTCAACCGGGATAGCTCAGTTGGTAGAGCATGACAGCTTCAAGAGAACCCAGGTTCGAATCCTGGCACGGACATTTTTCGCCCAGTTGGAAAATTATAACTCATATTGTTACTGCCTGGTCTACGACACCAAGATCGGGAATAACTGAACTGTGTTCAGGAATGGGGGAGGGAGGTGTTTCAAATTTCCCATAAAGAATAGTTTTAGCGAAAACCGCAAACGAATCGACCAATTTTTCCGTATTTTTTATAATCATTTGAAATTTTGGACCCTAAACTTTAATGGCGTCTATCTCCTTCGGAAGACGTTTGGGATCCTTAGTTTCCTATTTAATATTGTTTGTCTTAATGTGTACTATCACCCTTTAAAATTTTGCCCAAGAGTTTAGATTCACCCTGTATAAGAAACGAGGTCATAGATTAATTCTTTCTTTACGGTACTTTCATGAATGCCCAAAAATCGCCGTGGAACACGAAAAGACTCTAGAAATCGCCTAAAAGATTCACGAAAAATTCAAAAACCGCTATATTAATACCGAATAAACTTTATTGAAAAGTGAAGAAAATTTATAATATTGTGGCTAAAAGATGAAAACCGGACTCGTTTTACTAATGTGGAAAAATAGCCCCGAAACAATAAAAAAAAAAAATAATAAAAAGCTAAACATCTTATTAAAAAAATGCTAAAAATACAAAAGTACAGGACAAAATTTACAACATTGGACTAAAACAAATGTAACTGGAATTCTTTCAAGAACTCAAAAATCGACACGAAACGCGAAAAACACTAAAAATTGTAAAGTCAGTCAAAATGAGTTTGAAATCGAATTCCATAAACCATTCAAAAATCGCACAGGACAAAGTTTACTATATTGGGCTAAAAGATTAAAGCAAGATTTTATTTTACGAATGTCAAAAATCGCCGCGAAACACAAAAAATCTTATGAAAAATATTCGCAAAAAATATAGAGAACGCTGTATGAATTCCGAATAAAATTTATTGAAAAAAGGACAAAATTTATAATATTGTGGCTAAAAGATTAAAAGCGGATTTCTTTTTAATGTGAAAAAATCGACGCGAACGTAAAATAAAAACCCACAGAAAAAAAAAGTTAAAAATTAAAAAATCGCAGATGACAAAATTTAGTGCAGGGACTAAAACATTGTAACCGAAATTCTTTCATGAATGTCAAAAAACCAGCATTTTAAAACGCTAAAAGTCACATTGAAAATCGCCCTTAAAATAGAAAAATACTTCAAAAATGGCCGCGGAATGTGAAAAAACGTTAAAAACCATATTAAAAATCTCTAATAGGGGAAGGTGGCCTAAAATGATCCTAACGGGCAAAACGATCTACATATGTTTTCTGTCAGACAGGTTGCGCTATCTACAGGGTAACACATAAACTAATTCTGATAAGTGAAGAAATGGCGGTATTCAAGTGATCGCAGTATTACGCGTCTGAATAGAATTCTTTAAAAAATTGGATTTTATAACATCTGTTATAAGGTAAGCACTAACTTCCATATTTATGCAGATATACAGTTTTTTAAGTATATAAATATGTCTTGGTTTACTTAATGGAGCATGTTTTTAGATGTGAATTTCACTTATGTATTGTCATAATTACTTTTATAGCCTTTATTTTGAAGATAAAAAACATTTTACATTTATTTTTAAATGTAAGATCATTTTGCCCTTTGGTTAGGGTAAAATGATCCTTTGTACACTTTTTAAAGAATCTATTTTTTTCATTACTCAATTTGGGTTTAAAATATTATTAAAATATGTTTATTCTACAAAATATAGTGTAGAACACAAACTAGCAAAGGACCAAACTTTTATTTAAACAGTTATGTTATTTTACAAAAGTTTTTTCCTTAAGATGATCATTTTAGGTCACCTTCTCTTAAATCAAAAGTTTCGGAGGACAAAATTGACTGTAATATTTAACACGTATTTATCATTAAACAGAGAAATCATTTAGAAATCCCTAAAAGGTAGTTTAAATAATGTTTTTATTGCCCTTTGCTTTTACCATATTAAAAAAGAAAAAAAAAGAGTAAACAACATTTTTAAATGTAGTAATTAAAAATCTCTTTTAAGATCGGTAGTTATTTTTTCTTTTTTTCTTTTTTCTTTCTTTTTTTTTCTCTTCTTTCTTTCTTTTTTTTATTTTCTTTCTTTTTTTTTTCTTTTTTTTTTAACAAAAAATTTTCAATTAACTTGATAATTATTAAATAATTATATGATATTTTCAACTTTATTTCTGTATGTAAACATGGAATTTTGTAATCGATTCTTAACTCATTTTAAATTTCAGCGAAGAGATTTTTTTATTCTGTTTTATTTTTCATAAAAATATCACACCTATGTTTTTTTATGCTTATTCTATCGGTGTAGTCGAAATGATATTGTGCACGTTGACTCTCAAATGTACAGGGTGTCCCAAAAACATTCCCCCCGGCTTTTATTCCTTAAATTTTGAGCATAGAATAAAATATCATAGAATTATAAACTAATCGCAAATCGGCCTATCAATAAAAGGTCTTGAACTAACTTTTACATTTAAAACGATAATTTAAATGAACAAAATAGTAACTTTCTCGTACCTTGTTTCTCATGGGATCGTGTACTTTAAAACCTAAAGCGAAAAAGGTATGGCACAGCAATAAGTTACCTCCTGTTAACACGTTCGCTGCCAACTACAAGTATACTCGTAGTGCTATCTACGTTTCTTCAATCTAAAATTAGTTAAAAATCGCACCTGAAATTTCAAAAGAAGAATTTTTATTTTATGTAATCAGAAATTGTCTGTAATAAAACAAAGTAAATATAGCTATTAGTTTTTTCTGGTATGAATTTGAACTTTCTAAATAAAATGAAAATTCCGGCATTTTTAGCTTGGCAGCGAACGTGTTAAAGTTGTGCGAAGTTGTAAAGAACGTGTTAGGTTTGCTTGATCCGCATGTTATATGTCAAAATATAGGGTACGTATAATCTGAGCACCTACCATAAAATGACATTAGTGCCATCGCCCAGCTCACAGCATTCGTCGCGTCATTCCAATACAGAAGTTAACTCTCGCCGTTACTCGCATATAATTTCTTTCTTCCTATTTAAGAGGGGAGTAGGGGTAGTTGCAAAATAACACGAATAACAGTTGATATAATATTTCGAAGACACTACTGACGTGATAGTAATAATTAATTTTTAATATTATAATGAGCTCTATTTAAATTGCTTTTTTTCTGATAAATTGAATTATTTTGCTTAACACTCAATCAATAAAAATCCAGAATTGTAGATGTATAACTATTGCATTTTTTTATATTTTCTCAAACGGTCCATTTATAGTTTAGCTATTCGCTAAACTATTTAAAAAGGTATCGGAATTAATCCAGTAGTTACAGAAGAAAAAATGTAACTCACTATCAGCTGTTTCCTGAAAGTATTTCGTAAGTGTTGATGCCCCTTTCATTCGTAAAGGTGAACTACATGTTAATAAATAAAATTAGAAAGAAAGACACAAGAAATGGTTCCTATTGTCGGTTTTTATTGTTTTACAGATGGAGGGTTGGTTGACCAACTATTTTCAATAAGGTTTACATTTGAAGAGTACATTTTACAAAAATATTTTTTTTTCTTCGTTTAGTGTTTGAGTTTTTAAATACATATTTGGAGGTGCGAATGAGGCTATTGAATGATGCCACTCCTTATCACGGTGGATTTTTCACACAGCAGCTAATTCTGGAGCAGAAGTTTCTCAGAGATGAGAATCTTTTCTTACGCTGCAAAGAAAAAGACACGAGAAATTAGTGTACAGTACTCATGACTGAAAACTGAACAAATGTACATTATAAAAAATAAGCACTTAAAAATTAGCTAAACTGACTTACTTTTAAGCGACTTAAAAAAAAGAAGAATCTGTTTTCAGGCCTTATGTAATTATACGGCCACACTAGACTGCATTATACGGCCATATTAGACACTTAAAAAATGAACATAGTGAATGAATATTGGATGAGATATGGGTATTTGTAGGAAATAAGTTGTTTGGTAGACATATAGGGCAACTTATATTAAAAGAGAAACACCATACTGCAATTAAAATATAAGTATATTAAATATTTTATCTATTAATTTTTAACTGCATATGCGCAATTGCTAACAAATCTGGTTCTGCATAATTTAGTAGTCATCTGTAATGGGCAAATCCCAAAAACATTCTGTCAAATATTCTAAAAATTCAGAAAATTTTCGGCGAAACAGTGAGAATTTCATATTTCTTTCTAATACAAACTGAACAATAAGAATTTATCCACCTATTGCAATTAACTCACTTATGTATATATTTAACGTATGTGAACGTATGTAACGCTTTTGAACGGATGCTTCGATTTTGACAATTCTTCTTTTGACGGAATGGGCTCATACTGGTGGTGTGTCTAAGGATAACTAAAGCAACATCAAAAAGGAAAATTAAAAAAAAAAAAAAGAAAAAAAGACAATTTGCAGTAAATCACCTATCATCCAGCTACTTTGAGAAAGCAATTGAAAGCATATTATATGAGTTGCCTTATGTTTGTTGACGTCTAAGTTATGTAGGGAAAAAAGATATCGTATAATAAAATATGGAATATAATTTTATTCTAACTGCAATGTGTTGTTTCTATTGCACTTTATAAAACTATTGAAAATGACGTTTAATTTGGTTGAAAACCCTGCATGCTATAAACAAAAAACATTCCAAGATTGTTTGAATTTTGAAATAAAGTACTATATTTCCATCATATACCAGTTATTCTTACACAACTTAATACAGATATTCCACAGAAGCCGCATAATCATCTGATACAGCCACAGATCATTTTAACAATTCATTTCCTACTTCAAATTTATTTCATATATAAATTTATTTTATTTTATGTAAAAATATTGTGAATTCATTAAATATTGATCTTCCTACTTGAAAAAAATGCAAAATTTGAAAGTGTCCAATGATTATGTCTGTATAGTGCAATCTATGGAAGTAGGCATTCATGTATATCCTCAAAATTTTAAACAATCACTGAACGCATTTAAATGAAAGTCTTAACACTAAAACTTTAACATACCAAAGAAGGTTTCAAGCTAAAAATAGCCATTGTATTTTCACAGGGTTACGACAAAAAAATAATATTGATTTTTTATTGCGTTTGAAACGTGTTCATTGCTCGAGAGGATTTTGGAAAAAAAAACATTACTCGACAGTATGTTATAGAAAGCTAGCCTGTTATTATCGCCAAGCTAATATTTGTTGAATTGTCTCCATCGTGTTATCGAACATTGTGTGTGCAAATGATTACTTCTAAGTTCTTGAAAATTGGTTGTCATAGTTTAAAAAAAAATTCTTATCTGAGCTCTATACCTATTCTGTCACACTCTTAACATTAAAGACATTGTAGTGGAAACAATGTAGATTAAAATGAGTGTAAATTACAACTAAAACACACAGTTGTGCCCACTAACTCCCACTCACCCACTAACTCATTAAAATACACACTCACATGCAGAAAATAAATAAAGAAAAAATCAGGCAAAGTTGATAACATGAGTAATTTGTGCACTTGTATGCAAGTTGTAGACAATAAAACAGTCACTTGAAGATGTTTTCAATTTTTAGTTTGAAAAATATTGAGTATTTTCAAGCCTTATAATACCATTGAGTACGCAAGTCTCAGCTTTGACTAATAAACTAATGATGCCGTATTTTTAATATTTGCTTTTATTTTTATTTTTCTCGCAAATGTTTTTATGGTTTTTATATAAGAAAAATCTCACATTGAATGGGAGATTCAATGTGAAGGCAGGTGAATGTGAAGGCAGGAAATGTGAAGGCAGGAAAGTTACACAATGTAACCTGAGACATTTGAATTTAAGAACTATAAGTTCATTATTATAATATATACAGTATGTAAAAAAGTTCTGTTACACAAAAGACAGTAAGACTTTAATATTACTAATTTAAGAAGTGAAAAAATTATAATTTTTTCAAATAAAAAAAATAAATTCTTGATCTACCATGAAAGTTTTTAAAATGTTCTATCAAACTCATGTGTTAGAACTGTAAATCAACTCTTTATAACAATCGCATTTAAAAAGTGTAAAAGGAATTCCTGTGGATATATTGAAAACTTCAATAGTAAGAAATAGTTTATCATTCAAATCATTCAGGTTGTAATGCAGGATTTTTTTCTAATCATGACTAGTCAACAGAGATTAAATTAAATAAAATAACTCACAGGTTTGGATGCTGCTGCTAATCTATCTGGAACGGAAGGACGTTCATCTTCTCCTATCCTGTCTGGAGAAACCATGGAAGGAGGATCCTCTTCAACCATCTTCTGATACCCGCGGTCAAGTTCTTCTTCACTTAATGAAAGTTCTGGTGTATCAGGAACGGGATCTACTATCCTGTCTCCAGATTCCAAGGAAGGATCAGGATCTTTAACTATTTTTTGAGACCCACAAACAACTTCTTCTTTACTTAATAAGACTTCTTCTCTATCAGGAATAAAATCTTCTACCCTGTCTGAAGAAGACTGGAAAAGTTGAGGCTTTTCAATCCCCGTTTGGTAGTTTGGGAGCAAACCTTCCTCACTTAAAACTTTTTGAAGATCTTCACAAGGTGAAACAGACGGAGCATCTAATTCTTCCAATGCATCAGGTGAATAGATCACATTCAAGTCATTTCTCAACTGATTATTTCTAGAAGATAAATAAAACTCGTTAACAAAGGATTTTACTTCTCATTTAATAAGCATTTAGGTATTTGTTTTTTCTTTACTGATATGAAATAATTTTGTCTTTAAGATATAATTCACAAAATGAAAAAAAAAAGATTGTGATTACAAGTTCACGTAAATACCATGGTAGGGTATTTGGAGTAAATTACAAAATGTGTAAAGTACTGTCTTTCTGAATATCATAAATTGATCTATGATAGGAAATAAAATAGTGTAGCAATTTTTGGTGCTTTGTGGTTTGTGAGCCTTTGTTTTACATTACTAATTCTCGTTCCTAACTGGATTGTGTTAAAAGTGCAACAATAAATCTCACGAAAAAAATATAAATTAAAGGACGGTTCCAATGTTATCAATTTAGAAGATTTTTTTATTTAGATGTCTACCAGAATTTTCGAAAATAATTTAGGCCTTATTTAATATGAAATTGAATAGGACGACTGTTACTAATAGGAAATTTTGGTAGATATCTCAAAAAATATCCGCTTAAGTGGCAACGCCAAACCCATCTCATTCATCGTTTGGCTCAATTCTACGGTACTATCTTCAGTACGAAGTCGACACCCATTAGATCATGTTATTGGAACTTTTTTCTGTTACGCAAGTATCATTATAAATATCTTTCTCCCGATTAAAGTACATTCATAAAGAAATTGAGTTCGTATTGGGAAAAGTGTAAAACTTATTGATGTTTACTGTGTTTTCTCCTTCAGAAAAATGTGTTTTTTTTTTAAGACATGATCGTTATCTACGAGTGAATGAGTAATTACAGATAATAAGGGATCCATTAATTCTTGTTTCTTAAGTTGTTGTACGTGAAAGTAGAAAATGTATAATATGAGAAACAATTGTAGTAGTTGTTGTATGTACAGGGTGTCCCAAATTTATCTTTACAACTTTGATCCTCCATAAAATCTAAACGAAATAAGATAGCGAATCTTCGATTTTCTGTGCGTATAACAGCAAATAATAAAGTTTTGTTTGTACTATAAAAGAATGTTTTTGCTTTCAGTGTTATACGACCAGTAAGATCTAAAATTGGTGATGGCTACACCACAGGAAAAGCCCCATTCTGGTTGATAGAGCTGGCCTGGTTGATAGAGACGAAGTCAGATACACAACTCCAAAGGAATTTCCCAACAAAATAAGGACGTCTAGGATGACTGCGGTCATCGCTGCAATTCCTGTGGACATCCTCCAAAGAATATGGCAGGAGGTTGAGTACCGTCTCGACGTTGTTCGTGCAACCAAAGTGCTATGTGGAGCTCTTCTAGCATCACATAAAACATTAGAACTTGGTGTTCATTATACAATAAAAAAGATTTTTGTTATAAAATTCCGTTTTAAGTTTTATGGAGGATCAAAGCTGTAAAGATAATTGAATGTGTTGTATGTATATATAAAGTGAATGAGCAAAAGGTCAAACTTAAAAATAAGTGTTTATTTTCTAGATAGAACTCGAAGAAAATGCACAGAAATATTTTACGAATATATTTCTCGCATCATACATTTTTTAAAATATCGAAATACTTTGGCCAATAGTCAAACTTTGGCAATGTGAATTCTGTTGGTTTAAATTAAATTTCTTTTCAGTTGTATTACCATTAATAATACAATTATTAAGAAAAATATTTCACTATTTTCATTTCCATATAAAACGACATTGTCAAAAAACGCACTAATATGAATTTAGATTCCCCAGTGACCACTATGTCTGGCGCTAAAACATCAATACAGGACATAAAGGAGCCTATAATAAAATTGAAAAGCAATTTCATGCCGTTTCATGTTATGCAAAAAGGATGGAGAGATTATTTTGACACATTCTTAACTATATTACTTGTACTAATATAGTAATACTAACAACTTTATTTGTCTGAAAATGCTCGGTTTACTCTTTCATTTGTTGGTTTCAAACTAACATTAATTAGAATGTCGAACCAAAACCTGCAGAAGCACTAATGAAATTTATCATGGTTAGTGAAAGTACCTTTAAATTTATGGGGTTTTTCTTATGTATCAATTGTTCTGTACAAGAGTTTGTGGATTATCGCTCACTAAAATGGATTACAATAAGTCGCAAAAATCAGTAACTGGTAATAATTTTAAAACTTTTAAATAGTAAGAGAGAAATGTTTCAAATACTTACTTAACGTCTTTCGTGAAAATTTGTTCGAATTCCAATTCACAGGAGTCTGGCAGCTCCTCTTCTTCTGCTATAGGTTCTAAAGAAGTACGCACCCAATTCAGATCACGCAGATGGTGCCTCCTAAAAAGTTTAAATAAACAAATTACTTATAAAGATTTAACTAACATTTAAAAAAAAAAACATAATTGTGTGATTTTTTATTTTGTGTACAACGAGGCGTGCCATTTTGTATCGTGTGGTAGCTTCGTTTTGGACAAGGCTAGGAATCCTAATAATAGAGGATAGTCTCAAAAAATGCATGGAGAAATTTGCGAATGCAACCAAAGTTAAACAGATTCATTTGTTTTAATCAGTAAGTCTTAAAAATAATATTTGCGCTTCTCTGCATATTATATATTTTAATTTATACATGATTTCCAAAATGTAGTATAGAATATCATTGCATGCAGTATAATAATGTGTCAGCGTCATTTGCGTATTCTTTTCACCTTTGTTTTTACCCCTCGGGCACAGATATAGAAAGAAATCTGCTATTAGAAATGAATGCAATGCAAAGATCTTCATAGATGCTAATCCTTATTATACCACACTATTTCAATTGTTCGGATGGCGTTTGTGATATTTTATGAAGTAACAGAGGAAATATTCAAATATTTCAGCGATATATAAAACATATTGTAGTTTTTTGCTTTTTTTGATGAAAATAATTTAAGAAAACAGACTGAATTGCTTTCTCCATAGGTTCGCATAACATCCAAAAACTGTGCAGATAAAAAATATTTGCATTTTAATAAATTTTCAAATTAAATGCGTGAAACGTGGTTTGAAATGTTAATCAACGTGCTTACGTTGAAATCATTTCTTTGAGAAGTAAATGGTAAACAACATAGAGAAGAAATAAACTAAAATATACCCGTATTTATAATCGCATATTTCATCTATTTCATTCCTCTTAATTCATAAAGCCTGGCAACAGAAAATCAATGTTTAAAGTTTTCAAAAATGTTGTGCTGGATTTCTTTATTTAACACATATTTTAATTTAAGTAACTTATGTTTAGTCTACGAATAACATTATGCAGATAATTTAATTGCTTAAAGATGATCTACACTTTTAATACTGTAAATTTTCAGTGCTGGTATAAATTATCAGCTACCCCATATTGGGTTAAAGTATTTTTTTCTTTTTTTTTTTAATGTAGTGGCATTGAACGATTGAACGACAAATGTCTATCCAGTCTTTGGGTCATTATTTAACGTTCCTCATACTTCGTTATGAGTAGTTAACATACCTACTTAAGTATGGAATTTCTAAGACTCGAAAACAATTTTGTGAGGGTAATTACATAAATATAAGAACAAATTAAGTTTGAAAATTAGAGTCATAAAAATATTATTTTCCCCTGTAAAGTAGACTTTATTATTTTCAATACAATCCATTAGTGACCTAGAACAGTTTTTGAAGCAGTGAGATTATTTTAAACATGAATGAAAATACTTCATTTAACATGCAACTAATTCTAAGGAGTTGAATTATTTTAAATTGGATGAACGTAATAAAGAAAACTTTTACTTACGCTTTTCTGTGTCCCCTGCATACTTTTTTGTACAGTTTCCTTTTTCCCTTGTTGTAATTTTCTTTCATAAAGCGTTTCAGGTGGGACATTTTTAACGAATTCAACATTACCTAAAATAGAAACGAAAATTAGAAGCAGTTGCGCATCATCAACGCATAGTCAAATTTACAGGTTAAAAAGCAAAAGCTATCTATCTAAAATCTTATAGGCTGTTTGGTTGAAATGAATAGTTCTCAGCGTATTCAAAATTTTTCAAAATAATGTTGTAATCCCAAACCAAAAAATCAAAAATGTTTGCTTGTGTCGTAACGTAAAATTTCAGACGGTGAAATACTTAATTTACTAAAAGTGTCCTTAAACATTCTGTTTTAGAAGGGAATTTTTTTTCTCCAACGTCAGAGCTTTGCGCAAGTATAATTTTATATAAAACAAAATTATAATTCATAATAATGAAGAAACTTTTTATAAGTAAATAAATATAATTTTAAATTCTCAGAAGTACTAAGAGTAAGAGAATAATGTTTAGAATAATAAATTTGTAGATATATTTTTTCGTATGCGTACGATGTGTGCCTTTTACATTTTCGATGATCGCACGTATGCTTTAATAAATGATTCCAAATTTGTTTTCAGAGCATTTCCTTACAAATATATATATATATTTTTTTTCAATCGACTATTATTTCAGAATTTTGAAATCGCTCTTGTTTTAATGATATACATATTTACATTTTGAAATTTTTTTTTATCTATGTCATTATTATTCACAATTTATTTTCTCCACAATTTATACAATTTTGTAATATATTTTAATACTGGGACATAGAATAAAGCTACTTACGTATAATATATATTTTTCCGCAGCTTCATGATATTTAATCTCTCCTGCTGGAAAACCCAGACTATCACTGAAAAAAAATCGTGGATTAAATTAAAATAATATTACTGATTTAAACATAAAACACGTGAACACATACACATAAACAAATACACATGAAAACTGAAACAAATTTCTAATTATAACATTTCACACTATACGAAAATCTTAAAAACGCATTCATTGAACGAATGTTTGTAAAGAGGCAGAGATCGTTAGGAACCCCATTGTGTTATTCAAGATGACATCCCGAACTTGCAGAGCATTCTGTGTTGTTACAGTACACAAAATAAATTCAAATGAAGGCCTTAATTTCTATTCAAATGAAAAAAAGAAAGTTGCCCTTTTAGATTTATCTAAAGTTGTTTATCTAAAGTTGTATTAAATAAGAAAACTTTCTATGAATCACATTTAAAAGGAACACACTCGACGCGTTTCGGGGTGGCAATTTATAACAGCCTATTATGAGCCAAAGTACGAAGGGGACAACGTTTTCAGACAACCCGTCCTGTGTCTTCTTTTGTTTTTATGGAGATTCATACAAAGTTTTCTTATTTAATTGTGATTTACTGCCAGGTTTTTGGTGCTGTTTCATCAATATGACTGTATGTTTGTAAAACTACAGAGATTCAGACCGCTTTCAAAAGATGAAAAAAACACATTGTGTCATTTAACATGATATCCCGAACATGCAGAGAAATTAATATTGTCAAAATAATACTACGTAAAAGTAAATCCAAATGATTACCAAAATTTCTGTCCCGATGAATGGAAGAAAAAAAGAAAATTACCCTTTTTTATTCATGTAACTTTTTTTATACTGGTATGTGGTTTATATTGTTATAATGAATACTCTACAAAGTAAAGTAGAACCTAGCTTTTGAAAGTTCAATAACAACACCATAATTTTTTGCATTAGTACGTTCTCCATGCCAAAAAATATGCAAATAAAATTGACATCTATTCTGAATAGGTGCCAATTTGAGATATTTTTTTGCCAATTTATATATTGTTATAAAGTACAAATAATTAAAAAAAAAAAAAGCATAATACGTTTCGTTTTATACGATGTTTATAATAGTCTGATGTTTATAATATGCATATAAATACGTTTTAATAATGTTATTATTGATTAATAATTAAATGAAAATTCATAATTTGAAATTTTTTTTTCTTCGCCATTGGAATTCTCATGGTAGAATGCTCGAATATTGCTTTATTTCTGATCATTGGTTGCCAAACTATCAATAAATATGCACAATCGGCCGTTTTAAAGACCCATACTTTAGATTACAGTTGGAAATGTTACGTATGATTCCTATTATTAACTTTAAAAAATGTTTGTTAAATTGGCTGTAAGCGTTGAGTGTTGTTGTATGTGAGTAAATAAGATATTTGGAAGTATGTGAAATGGGGCAGTTGTTGCCACATAAATAGGGAGAGTTAGAAGTGTAGGACTGCTGATGATACAATTGAGAATGACGTGGTGAAAATTTATAAACGAAATAGAAAGTACGATATTTAAGCAGGGAGGTAATGTAAAATGAAATAGAGTTCAGTAATATTTAAAGTTATAGAGATAAAGAAACACTCTGCCAAATTATCCTTTTTATAACCATCTTTAAATCTGAATGAATATAATTTATGTTTGTTTTATGGCTCAAAATAATTTATATACACAAGAACGTAACGAGATATTAAGATAGTGCCAATTCTTTTAGTAACACTGTGTCCTATTTCCAGGAGCAAACCCGTATCACCAAAAAATATTTACCAGCATTTTATTGACTACTTTTACAATTGTAATACCTGAAACGTAACACCAATTCGGAAGAAACATGCCTATTTTACTAAGACTGTAATCAACTTAGCCTTAGTATTACAAGATTTTTGGAATATTACGGCATAATTTCAGATATGATATCATACTGATTTAGAAATGCAGAGTAAAATTAAATTCAATAATTATCAACAGCTAACAACATATAAACAGCTGAATATTTAGATAAAAATGATTGACGTGTTTTCTTGAATTGGGTCCTTGGCATTTTGTTAAACTTAGCTCTTATAGTGTAATAACAAAACGGAAAAGTATAACAATACATAAAATTCATTAAAATTAATATCAAAAATCAGTTATCGCAATTATTTTTTTTAAGATTTTGAAGACAAGAAGACACTGGTTCTAAATACTTACCCGATTATCTTCTTCATATCGAAAGCTTTCTTTTTTTTTCTTTCTTCGGGAATTGTGATTAAGATGCGATTAGATTCCCACTTCAGTTCACTAAGCAAATTCTTCCTGAAATATTAAATAAATACATTACTGAAGTATTGAAGTAACCCCAAAAAATAAGATAATTTGTGCACATTTATATTTCTTTGACGTGGAATTCCGTAGCTTTAGGAGGGTTTGACAGCTTCCTTTCAGTCAATAAATATCCTGTTCATTTCACGTACTCTTACATAATCAAGAATTTTAAAATTAGAAATTTTTTAAATCTCAAAAATAATATCTAATTAACGTTTCTATGTGTTCTGTATTGTTTACAGAATTCTTCAAGAAGCGTTCGAAAGTGCAAGAGGTTATTTTCTGCACCATCTTGTTATAGCAGAATCTTCAAGTTGAGGGCAAAAACGTCGTTGCTGATTGATTGGGAATACCAAAATCCAAATTACGCAAATGTCCAAACAGAAATGATTGTGCTATTACATTAAGTATGTTTGACACAACATTTTCGAAGAATTTTAAGAAACTGTTTGAAGTATTTATACCTGTGTCGCTTTCCATTTTTTCAGCAGCATGCAACAAACTTGCAATAGTTGCATATGCTATGGAAAGTAACTGGCCTTTGAATTCCGAAAGTTTTATCAAAGACAATTTCTCCGGCATCACGGACACAGGGAAGGAAAATAATTAGAGATGGTAATGAGATGTAGACTGGGGTAGGAAATGACGGCAAGAATAGTTTTGTTGTTACTCACAAATCGTGATATACAAGTATGCAGTACCAGATCAGTTACTATCACTGTCGGAGACGGTGGCACCAAATTCCTCTTCCGAAGAAGTACACTTTTTCGATGAAATGTGCAATTCACATAGTTGATCCAAGAGACTCGAGATAAATTATAGAAACTCCTTTTTCGAAATCGCAGAATACTGCGATTCAAAAACGCGAAAATTGCTATTCAACAATAGGTAGAATGATTGGCATCTTAGAGAATGGGGTATCACAAAAAAACATGGACTGTGTAGAATTCAGGATGTTCAAATGCGAAGTATATATTATCCGATACCAAAGCATCTGCGTACTCTTACATACCCTAGCGTATAAAAGTTACCCCCTTGTGATTATCTTTTGATTATACCTAAAAGGTTTTTTTTTGTTTAATTTCAATGTTTAGAATAGTTTGTTACTCGATTATTAATAATAAATACTTAGAATTTGGATACAAAATTTCTTATTCCTTAATATTCTGTTGTTATCAACATTCTCCCTATTGCCTAATATACATTTTCTTTTCACGTTATTTTTTTTTCTTGCGCTCTCAGAAATTTCTAGGTCTCGTTTCGTTGAAATTTACGAAAGGAAAAGTTAAATTAAAGAAAAGACCGCAATGATTTAGTGTAGAGTCTGACTGAACTACACAGTGTTATTTGGAAAATAAGGAAATTCGTGAGGCAACTTCCAAATCCTAAAACACCAGCCGCAATGCGCCCTCACTCAAATTCACTTTCTTCATGAAATAATGGAATTCCGCTTGCCGGTGTCAAAGAATTTCTCAAAATTTTAATTTTGTGTCTGAGTGTTATGCATACTTTTTCCTTTTTAACAATATTGTGCAATATTAGTATTTTACTCGTTTCAAATTGCGTGTAAAACCATTCACGAAGACATTCGTAGCGTATTCGTATGAGTAACATAAGGAAAATAGGAAACAAATTGTGTATATTTATCAGCCGACTTTATACATATTAATGAAATTCCAAATTTCATTTTTTGAGATGGTCTTTTTCTCAAAACTTCGTTAAGGAAAACAAATGATTGGGAAGCCTGGACGAATAAAAGTTTCCGGAAGAATAAAAAGAAAGAAAAATAAGAATTTGTATCACGGAAATGGAAGTTTATATTTATTAAACTGGAATGATACGGCTTATAATGGAGACAGTTTTTTGAAATCTTATACCTGATATGCTCAACGCTATTACACCACAATTATGAAATGGCGCGCGTGATATTTGCACAGCGTACAGGAAATATTTGTATATTTAAGCGACAGATAGAAATGTTATGGTTCTTAGCAGATCTAATTTTTCTTTTTCAGTTCTCAGTAATCTAATTTTGCCCCCTGCAATGTAAAAAGTTGTACAAAGGAAAATCATTAATTGTCTCATTTAATATGAAAAGTATACAACCATTTGAAAATAATCTAAATTCATTCTGACACCATACCGTTTCCGCAATAACAGATGTTTTTCAAACTTTAAAATTCTCTAGGTTTTGCTTCAGAATTGCTCATATAGTGTTTATTTAATGTAATAGGGTACCTCTCAATTTGTGTTTTAGAACATTTGAAAAATATTTAGACTATTTTAAACAGAAAAAAATAAAAAGACTTCACTTTGAATTCTATTTTAAGGGCTTATATTATTTTTAATTTTTTAAACAAAACAAAGAATATTTGTACATACTTTTTCATATAACCTTTCAATACATCATTATACACCTTCCATTTTCCGCGGCGATAATTGTTCTTCATATCAGATTTCACAACTGAGATATCCATAGACGATAGCGTCTCCTGAAAAAGAAATAAAAAATGAACACATCCTATAAGCATAGTCAAAGTTACAGAATCTTTTCTCAAACTGAGCAACATTTTCTAAAAGCAGGTTATACATACAAATCAAAGAAATACTTCGGAAAATAAGTTATTTTTCAAAAACAACTGCTCAGAACTATACGTTAGTGTCGAGTTAAATTTCTGATGGCGAAAATTTTTACTCGTGTTTGTTTGAGTTTTTATTAAAGAGTCAATGTACTCGCATGGAAAGAGCCATGGACAACAGAGATGAGATCGAGCTCTTTTTTCAGAGACCGAGTCCGATGATTTCAAATCCGATTCCAACTGGGGCAGATGTGTTTTGTGTCATCAGCTGAGTCCGAACCCGATACCGAAAGCATATATAGTAGAAAGTTGCTAAACATTTTAAAATGGCTTTAAGTTTGATTTTCTCATGTAAAAATTTTTGCTTAAGCAGAAAAATGTATTTAAATCACAAATACTCCTTCATGAAAATATTTCCTGATTTTCATGTACTGAAAATATTTTTAAGATAATAGATTTGTTATTTATACCTAACCACTGGCAGAAATCTGTAAAAGTAACGATTCTTATACTTTTAAAAATATTATTGTATAAATAATGTAAAAATGTATGAGTTCTGTTTCGCAGGATTTCTGTATGACATCAAACATAAAGCAACAATAGACAAAAATTTAACTTGGTTTGATTTTATAAAGGACTGTAAAAGGTTTTAACAAACTTTTTAATACATCCTTATTGCTTAAATGGCAATTTTTTTTTTTACTTTTATCCACTTGCGAATATATAAATTTTCAATTTTGAGCCCGATCACGTACGAGCCCAAAACCCGATGTAAAAAGCCCTCTCGAGTTCGTTTCGGCTTCGGACTCAGCTCGTCTCATCTCTAATGCACACGCATTCTGTTAACTCAAAAGAACATACATTTTATAATAATGAGGAACTTTTAGAGGAAAAATCGTAATGTTAAATTCTTAGATGTGCTAAAAGTTGGTTAACAATTTTGTAAATATGCTTGTCATGTTGTTGAGGGACCTCTATTTTGCGTACCATTTACAGTTTCGTTAATGTAGGTATACTTTAACAAATCCTGAAGACTACAAAATTATTCCTTCCAAATCTTGTTACTTTTTAGCGAAAGTTTTCTTTTGATATCTGTGACATTTCTAAAAGTTAAAATCTATATTGCTATAATTTTATGTATATTTTTGGATTTTGAAAAATAAATTGTTGTATATATATATATATATATATATATATATATATATATATATATATATATATATATATATATATATACATATACCCACATATTTATATGTGTGTGTGTACATGTGTAATTTTTAAAAATTCTTGGCACTAAAACCTAGTGTAATATGAAAAAACTGATACACATGAAAAAAAAAATATATATACAGGGTGATCGGAAACCAGTTGGTAAAATTTTAAAGGGTGGTAGAGGGGACCAAAATAAGTATATTTTGTCTTAGAAGGTGTACCCGAAAATGAAGCGTACAGCAACATTTATCGGCGTTTACACGCTGTATTTCATTGCACTAATTACATTTTTTTCGTCACCAGCTCTTAAGCGCGTCCTTTCCGGACACGCATTCTATAGCAAAAAATTATGCTTAGTTTCCCTGTACCACATTTTTAAATTTTGACCCTTCTGCATATTGCAAAATTCTTAATACTGAAAATTCATAATACCATTTGACTTACTATGAAATTTTCATCCACATCTTCTTCCCAAAGATTTGCTTCAACACGCTCAACAAGTTGGCCAACATCTTCACTCTCATTGGCATCAGTCACACTTAAGACTGTGTCTTCCTCTACGCTGTTATCAGAAGATACACTAAAAAAAAGACGTTTGACTGGATTCAGTTAATTGAAATTATTGACTCTAGTATTACATCTCGCAATAAAGAAAAATCTTAAACATACATTCATCTAAATAAAAGAAATATTGTATGATTTATAGGCAACATTAGTTATTAATTACTTTTAACTGCCGGAAAATAATTGCGCTATCGTCAAAACACAACGATCCTATATAGATTTAAGTGTTGTGGTATGGAGTAGAATATCTTATTGGTTCATTCATATAAAGTTAAACTGTATCAACATTTACATCAACCTGATAGATTTATTACGATTTAGCTGAATTAGGATTATAGGAGAGTCCACATTAATTCTTGTTACACTCGTTTGTTGCAAAATGTTCTTTTTTCAAGTTGACAGCATGCAATGGAAATGTTTGTATGTAGATGTGAGTATGAGAAACGGATGTAAGAATGTCAAACATATTATACCAATAAGGAAAAATTTGCGTGCAATTCTAGAGAAAATATTATTAAGCAAGGAATATTCAGCATAAAGTTATTTAATATATATATACAGGGTGCAAAATGTTATCTATCGCCGACCTTTAATTTCTCAACCGTTGATTGTAGACAAACAGTTCCAATTACAAAAGCGTTTAAAATGAGGTAAATATTCATGTTGTGGCGTTAATTAAAGTAAAAAATCAATTTTATAAAAATTAAGAAATCTAACTTTTTATACGGTCCCCCGGTCTCTACAGTTATGTTTAATAAAAATTTGCACATATAAAAAATACAACATAAAAAGTTTGACTTCTGTACAACAAAAATTCACACAGTTATTAAATTTCAAAGTTTGAGATTTTTTTCACATGATTTTGTCTTTTATTCAGGGATCAGTTAAAAAATGAATTACAGTAAATTGAGATCGATTTACTGTAAATTAGGTGCAATCGAAATTAGGGCGCAATGTCCTTTTTACGGTAAAACTACCTTTAGCCGGTATCGCTAAATCGGTGTATCACCAAAGAGGGTTATTTCATCTAAATATTTGAGCTGACATTGAGGGGTCGTATACAAAGCGAAGAATGACATATTGAAATTAAACAGAAAAATAAATAGCAACTTATTATAATATTAGAAAACTGCCTACTATAAAAAATGAACACATCAAGTACTGGAATCTACTAGAGATACTGCTTAAAGTGTTCTCCATTGATGGCAATGCACAACTGAATGCGTGACAGTACTGAGTCCTGGACAGGAGCATAGCAGGTGTAACGGTGCGACATCCAAGGATGATGCGCTGATTCAGATCAACCAGAGAAATAGGCTCAGTCACATACACTTGTGCCTTGATGTAACCCCAGAGGTAGAAGTCCATGGGAGTCGAGTCCGGTGAACGCGGTGGCCACACTACCGGACCACCATATCCAATGATCTGTTGACCGAATTCGTTGGCCAGATACGCAGGGACGTTTGGTGCTTTATGCGGAGGAGCCCCATCATGTTGAAACCACACTCGGTACGCATTTCTGAAAGACAGCTTTTCATACCAGGCACGTACCGTGTTTTGTAGTAGGTGCAGGTAAAGTTCGCCCGTTAGGGTTCCATCGTAGAAGATGGGTCCAACAATTTAAGTTCCCCATATACCGCACCTCACATTCGTTGACCAGCGTATACCTGGTGTCATACTGTGCGGGCAATGTGAGGATTTTCCAGAGACCAGTAATGCACATTTTGCACGTTCACAATAACACTCCACGTAAACGTTGCCTCATCTGTCCACAGAATGTCACAAAGGAACGATGGATTTTTCTCTATAGTGTTAAGAATGAAATAACAGTAATCAAACTGTCTTTCGTGGTCACAAAACGTCAATGCTTGCACCAGTGTTGGATGGTATGGATGCGCACCATGTGCATATAATAGCTGCCAGACACGCTGACGCGTGTATCCACTTACCTCGCTTATTTCCGCCGTGCTCATTTGTGGATGTAAAAGAGCGAATGCCAGCACTTCCTCCGGTGTCACTCGAACATTACACCTTGCGCGTCTACTTGTTCTGGGTCGTGGTGCATCAGAGCCGGTCTCTCTAAGACGGTGCAATGCATCAGTTATTGTTTAATGCGTTGGATGTCGATCTCAAGGTATACGCTCTGAGTAAACCCTCGCAGCCGCTCTGGCATTCCTTTGACATTCATCATAAATCAGTATCATTTCGGTATATTGCGTGTATATATAGCCTGCCATCACAATCTCTGCGCTGACTAGCATGGTCACTGCTAGTGGCTCGTGTTTTATCCCGAACGCGTTGTGCTGCGGTACTGTTGTAATTTGCATAATCTTGATTTTAATGTTCGTTATATTTCGGTTGGTCATTTGCATTCCGCTGCCATTTATAAAGTTTTTAGTGAGTATATTTTATTTTACTGATGTCGATTCTATTGTTAGTTTTTGAAAACCACGCCTAGCACTCTGTGACGATTCTACACTCGAAAGAGGTGTTACGCTGATATGAGTATTTTCCGAAGTTCTAGTTTGCGTTCTCTTGTAGGCGGTCACTAAGATTGGCACTCAGCCAAACGTAGCTAAACAAACTCGACTCAACCCTATTTTAATTAAATCAAAACAGACTGTACGAATTCGCAAAAGAGCGGAAGGTTTTATTTTACGATAACAAACAATACCTACTTTCAGTGTTGAATTCAGACACTTTTCTCCGGCGGGTGGACATTATAAAGTTCCGGGGAGAAATTGCACTTTTTGGCCATTGGAAACACAAAATCTCACATTTTCCGGGAAGGACATTTCATTGCTCCGGGGGGAAGGGGGGGAATGTCCCTCCCGGGCCACCCCCTGAATTCAACACTGCCTATTTTTACCTTTGAATGTTGTTTGACCCCTAAAAGTTAGCTTAACTTTTTAGATGATATAAACGTCTTTGGTGATACCCCGGTTTTAGCGATTCTGTTTAAATATGGTTTCATCTGCTATGCTCCAACGTGTCCAGGACTCAGTACTGTCACACAATCAATTGTGCATTGCCACCAATGGAGAACACTTTGAGCAGTATCTCTAGCAGATTCCGATATTTGATGTATTCATTTTTTTAGTAGAGTGTTTTCTAATATGATAATAAATTGCTATTTATTTTTCTGTTTGATTTTAATATGTCATTCTTCGCTTTGTATACGACCCCTCAAAGTCAGCTCAAATTTTTAGATGAAATAACCCTCTTTGGTTATACACCGATTTAGCGATACCGGCTAAAGGTAGTTTTTCCGTAAAAAGGACATTGCACCCTGATTTCGATCTCGAATTACTCTAATTCATTTTTTAACTGATCCCTGAATGAAAGACAAATTCATGTGAAAAGATCTCAAACTTTGAAATTTAATAACTGTGTGAATTTTAGTCGTACAGAAGTCAAACTTTTTGTGTTGTATTTGTTATCACTAAATATAACTATAGGGACCGGGGGACCATTTTTTCGTGTAAATTAAATCTGCCAGTTAAGTCCACCTTTACTGTTTTTTTTTAAATTTTATGACTATTTTGTTACTGAAGAACGTGCATACAATGTCCTTATTCTTTAAGTTACACTATAGAAGATTTTATGTCCAGAATCAAACTCATGCTACCAAAAGTAATCTGGCAACAATTCATTGATGGCCTTTATAATTACGATCCCTCAAGTGCAACATCCATGCAGCAGAGCCAAGAGTGTGTTAGTGAAATTGTTTTCAATTGCGTCTTTGTATTACAAATCTTATAATAATTTTGTCTTCTCATGTATTATCTCCAATTTTGTGTCACATTTGTACTTGCGTATTCTTCGATGGTCGGCTAATAGGGTACTACTGGGTGGATGAGAGACATATAACCTATCTCTTTTTCTTATTTTATGTTATTAGATTCGAGTAAGAATTGTCTCATTCCGACAATAACTTCTCTTAATATATTTACTATTAGTTAAAATTAATTTAATAGAAGTCAAAATTTAAAACTTTTTACCTATGTTACATTTTTCTTAATATTCTTTGCTAAAAATGTGCATTTTAAAAGTGTATCAGTTGTCCTGTCATAAATTGAGTGTTTAAAATTTACACCTAATTGATACATTAATTATAAAATAATTATCTTTGACTCCCTCGTTCCAGCGTCCTATTAGTAGGACACGCCTTTTCATTGAGTATTATCATCTCTTAACAATTATTTTTGTTATTAGCTTCATACAGTAATGATACTACATGTTCCAGTAAGGGACACATGCATTACTATGCTTAATTAATCATATTGACCGAAATTCATTGATTAAAGATATCATTTCTACAACTGGCTGCAATACATTTCATTTCACGAGAAAAAATCCTTTTCTTTAACATAGTCACACTAGTCATGAGTCTTTAACATATTCATACCGATGATTTTTCTTAATCTTTAGTTTAACTTGTGCTTGCAAGCATTTTATGCGTAATAAAAAGTTGTACAAAGGAAAATCAATAAATGTCTCATTTAATATGAAAAGTATACAAGCAGTTGAAAATAAATTCATTCTGACACCCTACCGTTTCGGCTGTAACAGATGTTTTTTGAAACTTTAAAATTCTTTAGGTTTTGCTTCACAATTGCTCATATAATGTTAAATGCAAAAGCCCTTTTCCAGTACTTAAGATTGCAATTAATCACGGGATTACAATTAACGTTTCCTCTTTGCTTGGAACAGTATAGAAAAAACCTGCTTAGATAGAATTAAAAAAAAAACTAAAATATGTTTTAGAGGTTTTGGTATTAGAAAGTACACCGTCTGTTATAATTGTTTTGCAGGGACAATGATTTTTATTTCCTTTATGGTTAATTATCGTTATAGACAGGTTAATTTTACACAAGTCTTACAGTATTCCCTTCTCATATGATCATACTTAATTAAAGTATCTGGTTTCCTTCTATCATCTACAGCACATTTATGGACATCATATGTTCACTGTTTCCTTCCGTTACTGGAATAATCGCGTAATTTTTTGACACGCCTATACTGATTATCGAGAACGGTCGAGTTTAAAATGATGTCCATAAATGTGCTGTAGATGATAGATTTGGTTCTTAAGAAGACATCTGTTCTCATAAAACATAATTCTGTGGATTATTAGATTAAAAATAATGCAATGATTCCTTACCCGGATTCTGCGGCTTCGGAGGTATTACTCAAATTAACTCCATCAGATGTACTCAAGATTTCTTCAACAGAACACGGCACTGGACAGGGTTCAGGAACGGGTTCCAAGACAGGATAGTCGTAAGTCATTGGGGCATAATAATTCTCATAATAGACATGAGGATACCAGTAATAAGTAGTACCCTGGTATAAAACAGAGATGACAGGATAAAAGACTCCAAAACTAGAGAAAATAAAAAGATATGTTATAAAATTTGATATTTTTTTGACATTTTAGCAGATGCCAAAAAACTGACACCTATCGTTGCAGTAAAAACAAAAGATTTTAGAAATGCGTCAGAAAATTATATTTCTTAACAGAAAACAACTTCTTCAGAAGACTATGTAAATACAATGTATCTATATACACATGGTGTGCCAGAAAAATGTATACACAATTTGAATGATTATAACTCCAGTCTTTATTCATATATAAATAATATTTAAAATGCAAATAATCTACATAAAATGTATACATTTTTCTCTTACCGCTGACGATTAAAATTATTAAAGTTCTGATCTACTGTCAACAATGGTGGGCTATTGATTCACAAACTTCAACAAGCATGTCATTGGGTGTTGTGGCGCATTCTTGATCCATTGTGGTTCCGGAATATTGTTTATGTTTATTGAAACTCTCTGCGATATTATTTTGGCATTTTCATACTTACAATATTATTTTTAAATAAATTTTCTTTTTCCAAATGTAAATCTTGGTCCACTCAAAGTATACGCCACCACTAAGTATAAGTACTTTGAAAAAAAATTAGAAAGTTGACCCGTTAAACAGTGTAGGTGTACATTTTCTGACGCACCTTGTGTATGTATTTCACGGAAAATAATTCGTTGAATGATAACAAAGCTAGATAAGATAGAATTTCCCTTTTGCCTCTGTAAAATAAAAAGTTACACATATACAAAGTTTATTTGCCTCTTTTGAAACAAAGAAATTCTTTTTAAGGATAAAAGGTTCAATAAATAGTTAGAATAAAAAAAGCGCTACAAACTCCATGTCTGTATTCTTTCATTCCATTGACCCATTTTTTTAAAATCTAAAATAAATTTATAATATACTATTTAAAAAATATATATGTATATGCTTAGGTCATATGATTAAGAGACGAAGTAAAATAGTGAATGAAGAATTCATATAACCATTAAAGTAAAGGTATTGAATCAATTATAAAATTAAGATGTTAAAATATTTTGAATAAATCTATAATATTTTTCTTACTAAATGTAACGTTGACTATCTGGAAATTCATAAAGTTTTTTTCTAATTCGTAAAAAAAAAAAAAAAAATGTAGAGTCGGGATTTAAGCTATACCCCTCCGAGTTGAGAGCCGGTGTGCTACCAATTACACCATTGCGACATTTTTTCCAGCTCTTCATTAACTTCTCTGCCTTGTGGTGGTGAATTCTGGATCCTTAAATTTTGAAATGGCAGGAACTGAGTTTTAACTTTAAATCTAACAAACGGTTTGTTAACATTATCGTTTGCAGAGATTTGCTCATAATGGCGTAACGAAAATCACATATGGCATTGTATGCGTGTGTGTGTGTGGGGGGGGTTATCATCCTTATCCAAACAGTATATGATTTAATACATTATTGTATTACTAGTTAATATTTGAAAATTAGCTTAAATAAAATTAGGCTTCCGCAATATGTTTGGAATTTTGTTAAAAGTTAGAATCGATTATAACACGTGCACGTTCCACTGCACAATGTTCCATTTGCCATAAAGAAATGGCAAAATAAATTATAGTCATTTATAAAAAAAAATTCTCACGATTCCAAAGGCATTTCTTTTTCTTTTTTCCCTTTCATTAGAACTAGAGTTACTGACCTTGTGCTGATATTGTTTTGTATACTGTATAGTCTGTATAGTAAGTTTAAAACACGTATTTACATAGTTACATTTTGGAATCTAATCCTGAAACTATAAGCAGTGTGCTCATGTCAGTACGCTCTTTTTTGGAATCATGAAAATTATTTAACCAAAATAATTTAAATAGTTCTGACCAAGGTTTTTAATTATGTAACTATTTGACAAATCGGAACAAAAATCTCTGCTTGGTTATCAATATCAGACACAGTGGGATGTAGAACTGGGTGTTGAACTGGTAAGAAAGCTTCAACATTATACGAGGGCCGTTTTTTTTCAACTTCCGATCGAACCGCTAATTAACCAGATGGGTGATAAGAGGCAAAGGTACGTGGTGAGCGACTGCCCATCTCCCTAACTATAACCTCTGCTACTACCGACGACGCCAGCTCATCATTTTAAACTGAACTATAGACACGTAAACATGGCTGGTACGAATGATGCTCCCGCCAAGTGCGAGTTGCGTAGTGTTATCCTCTTTTTTCAAGCAGAAGAGCAACATAAATTCACCGAAGAATGACCCATGTGTATGGGAAAAACTGTCTCAGTGATGGTGTTGATGGTGAATGGTGTGCCATTATGTTTGATCATCTGCCGTACAGCTCCAACTTAGCGCTGAGTGATTTTCATCTCTTCCCTGAATTAAAGAAATGGCTAGAAGGCAAAAACTTTCATACGAATGATGAACTTCAAGCCACTGTTAATACTCACACTCTCAGAAAAAACTGTAAATTTATGAGCGTTTGCCCTTCAATTTTTACGGGCAACAGCCTTATTGGATGAAAAACGGTCTGATCCACTAAATAAGCGGCCTTATCCCTTAGATACTTAGAAAATTAAGGGAAATCCACATTTTCTTACAGTTCTAGCCCATATGTTAGCAAAAATACGGTACGACCCCGTACATTGTCCTCCGCTAGAGTGTAACCCTTCATTTTACTCGTGTTTCGAAAATTTTAACCCGCCAAAACAGCGATTCTGTGATGATTATCTAACGTGCTACGTGGTACGGAACAGTAAGCAAAGTGTTATTGTGTTTTAAAGTGCCCTGTAAAGTTACGGGATGCACAAAATGATGGGCATAGATTTTTTTTTTTTTTTTTTTTTTTTTTTTTTTTTTTACGGGGTATGACTGAAATCTCTGCTGCCGACCTCTGCCCGTAATTTTACTGCAATTTTTTTACAGTGCATCTCACATCACTGGCGGCAACTTTTTATGAAGAGGGTATTGGAAAGCTTGTCTACAGGTACGACAAGTGCTTCAATTTACAAAGTGAATATGTTGAAAAATAGCTATAAGTGTACATGACTTTTAGTAATAAAATCATCTTTCTATCTATACTTGTCTTTTTTTTATGGCCTATCGGAGGTTGAAAAAAAAAACGGCCCTCGTATTACTTTTCGACAGAATCACAACCTAGTCTCTCATAGCGTCTTAAAATGCTTGAAATGAAAAACTTTCCCGTCTCATACAGAGCCCTTAAGTGCATTGTTCTCAATGTAGAATTGGTGAGAGAGTAGCACTGTTTCCCGTGTAGCCTTTGAGTTTCGTTTCTCCAATGAGTTCATTGCCGACAAAAAAAACTGACAGGTCACCGCTTCTTATTCGCCATGCGATTAAAATAGGCTGGTTTCCACTCGTTGCCGAACTACCATGTGGTCAAAGTAGGCTGAGAAAAAGCCAAAATCGGTGAGGCACTGCGTTCCGTCTCTCTTTGTGTGCGTTGCCTTTCTGACTACAGATGAACGCTCATTTGGTACAATATCACAACTTTTTGATAGAGCGGGAGAGTCGACTTCACACTGCTTTGTAATACTGTATATTTTGCCACATGACTTTGAATCACTATCACATGAACAAATGGGGGTTGTTTTCGAAATGTCTGCGTTTTATGTAAAAAATAACAAGTGGTTTTAAAACAATGAATTTACACGACATTAAAAAGTAAATACCAATTCACAACGTAATGTTAATTTCAGAAAAGGAACATGGCTCTAATATTTCGAATTTTCATCGATTGCCCATGATATTTCCCCCCTTTATACGGAAAATATAGATTTTTCTCTGCCAATAATTATGTTCTTCTTTTTAGAAATCCATAAACTATAATGGAATATCGCATACGCATTTTCTCACATGACTTTAAATTTTCCATCTATATGATAATTTTAAAGAAGTAACGTTTGTTTGATGTTTGTTTATACGGGTAATCTATGGAACTACCGAACCGGTTTCAAAAGTGATGGTATCAAATTACTCTTATTCAACATAGGCTATAAGTTTATGTCGTTTCCCACAAGGGAGCGCAAGTGCAAAAAAAGTTCCAAAATTGTGATTTTTGAGGTACAGAAGGAGGTAGAAACATGAAATTTGGCATGGTAGTTACGCGTAAGATGTAAACACTCTCTAAGAACAGATTCTAAGAAAATCGACATTTAAAGGACGAAATGCGCGAAATGCGCGAAATGGAATTAAAAAAACAGTTAAATAATGAATCTATGCTTTAGAAATAAAAAGTTTTGATATAATTGTTCATGTATGCGCGTTTTGTGGGTTACGTAGGCAAAAATAAATAAATAAATAAATAAATGGGACATAACATAGAACAGAAGTATTTTTATGAAATTTATGAAACCGACAATGTTTTTTACGAACAAAAAGGGTGAATCATGCTGTTTAGCCTATTTCAAGTTTTTTTTGTCCTGTATGGTACAAAGAATGGGGGTTTGACCCTCTTATAACTTTGAAAACTGTTTTTTGAAACAGTTTACTAACATTCTCTAAGTTATCGAATAGTTAAGGAAACTGCAATTTAACTGTGTCTAGAATATTCTTTAAACTGCACTTACTTGGTCTGTGTAGCATAACCATAATTGTCATAATCTGACACATAACTTGTAGAATAATCATAATTGTCATAATCTGACACATAACTTGTAGAATAATCATAATTGTCATAATCTGACACATAACTCCCACTGTCAGTTGTTACTTGTGGGGCAGCATAAGAGGGAGATTCATACTCATCACTATAATCATGACTTGCATAATCAATGAGGCCAGACACCTAAAATTAAGTAGAGAAAAAAAGATTATGAACTGAAAATGTATTTTTGATAGAAATGCAGATGTAAGAAAATAAAACTATTGAAACTCATTTCAAAAATCGTCTTTTATAATATCTTTAATATATTTTGCAAATTATAAATTATAATAATTTTGTCATTACGAACTCAATAAATTAACTACAATCCTTCTTAACTATAATTGATTTTAAAAGATCACTGCATCATTAATTTTTGGTAAATATATCGAAATCACTAGCTTACTTGTGAGAGCTAAAAAGCAAAAGAGAAAACACACTTGAGATATGTAGATGGATGATATATAAAATTTCATTATAAAAAGTTATGGTGCTTATGCATTATCCGAGCCATTTTAGATATACTGAGGCAAACAATGGTGCCGATTATTCTAATTATTACAATAACTGGTATTTTTTTCTGTCTAGATTGTGACTGCGTTTTCTATTCTTTGTTTGTAACTGGGACGTGTGTTTTAACTTATTTATATTTTGATAAATCATTTGATGTATTTCGAAACAACTAAAACAGAAGCAATTATTCATTTGTAGGAATGGGGTAGTCTTATACCAAAAGTATGTGAATGATTTATACGAAATGAATTTTTACATTAATAATTATATTATGTGGAGATACAACATAGACAATTGCAGACAGTGTAATAAAATAGGAAAGGACATTTCATACAAGATGAATAGAATATTTTTAGCAAATGCGTTATAGTTGATCTACTTCTGGAGCCAAGAAATAACTCCCAATTACATTCGATTTCCGACGTAGATGAACCAAGATAACGTCCGGGGCAAGTCCAAATTTTGTTTACTTTACCGCACTTAGAAAACTTATAAAACCAATATTTGCGATGGGAATGTTTATTTTTTGTTGTTCAGATACTTTGTTTTAGTCGTATTTCGGTTTTGCGATATTTAACGATCTTTTTTGTTTAAAACTCGATGAATAAAAAAGCCGTTTACTTTCATTTCAACATTTACTAAAAGTTAGCACGAATAAATACGCAGTTATAGACATTTCTTTATTTTTGTCCACAATTATATAATGAAATAACCTTATAATAAATTTAATGACATTATTAGATGGCCCCAACAATTCTCGAACAGTGTTAAAGTGATTTTCAATGGGAAACAGAAGCCCACACGTAAACATGACTGGCGATTGGCGACCCTGTTTGGCAGTCTATCTTCTTGGAGTAAATAATACTTATGTACAAAATTTACTTTAAAATGGGTCCATTTAATTATTAAATATAAGGTTATTTTATTTACGTGCGGATATTTTGTTTTTACGATTGTGTTATTTTAGACACAAGGTTTTTTTTCTGAGAAAGGTTTTAATATCAATAGACTAATTAGACATAGACAATAAAAATGATTTAAAAAAGATCTTCTATTAAGTGCAAATAATTTCATTAACCATGTAAAAATTTTCTCTGTAAAAAATAAACATTTCACGGTTTTTAATGTATAAAAATAGTAATAACTTAAAATATTATAGTTGTAAATACTAAAAAATCGACCATTTTAAACACACTTATGTGTGCTTATTATCTATATCACATTTCATAGCAATCCATGCTTACGTTTTCAAGGTATCGTGCGTGCAATGACTTACGGAGTAAAATAAGGAGTTATTTTAATTTCAATAATACGCAAACTCAGTAAATGACTAGAAAGTTTCTAATGGTAGTATTTTAAAGAGTCGAATACTTTTACTGAATAGCGAAAATGTCACGTTTATACATAAAAAAGTTTGAAACCACACAAATTCAAATTTTTAATGTTTTGTTGATTTTCCTTGCGTTTAAAAGGTATAAAACCCCTTAAATTACGCATAAGAAATGCAGCGGAAAACTGAAAAATAGGATTAAAATAAAAACGCATATTTAGGAAAACCACCCATTTTCCAGAAGAAAGAATATTGGAACCCAAATTCAACCTACCAAAGTTTAAAAGATATTTATATTTAAATTAAAACATTATAAATAAAAAAAATACACATAATACATATTAAACAATAAAGTAGACGTTTCAGGGGAAAATGCATCCCTCGTTGGTACTATACAACGTAAAATCGCAAAAGATGACATAAACAACTTGCAAACAGAAAACATCGATCAGAAAAGTTTTCTTTCAATATTCTATACAAATGTACTGTTTACTTATCTAAAAAGGGTTAGTAGCGCTTAATAATACTATGTTATAGAACGCCTAAAGAATGGAATCGGAACCTCAAAAATAGGATTTAAATGGTAACGGAAATTTCCCAAAATCAACCTTTAAAGTCTTAAAATATAAGTACATTTAAATTTAAGACACTATAAAATAAAAAATACACATAGTGCATATTAAAACAATAAAGTAGACGCTTCGTATGATAATCCATACCTCATCAGAACTACGCAGCGTAAAATCACGGAAAATGACATAAACAAGCTAAAAACTGAAAATGTGCATCGGAACAGTTATCGTTTAATGTTGTATGCAGGCGTAATGTTTTCTTTTACGCCGGTAAACGACTTAAATAAGATCTTTGTTTGGGAATGATTATTATTGTTGAAATGATTGTAGATTAATGTAAAATTATGGTTTTTAATCTTTGTTGAATTCAACAATTATTCATTCTTACATCATCGTTATAAATCACTCTCGGAATCAATGGATAATACTACGTCAAAGAACGCCTAAAAAATGACGCACATAATACATATTAAAACTATTAATTTGATGTTTTGGACGAAAGTCCATTCCTCATGAGTACTATATTTAAGTATTGAATTCAGACGTAATGAAAAATTGTTCATTTTGTAAAATTTTTAAAAGTTTCTTATAGTGAAAACCGTTTTCTTATCTGTAAAGAGTTACCAAGGCTTAACAAGAAACGTACCCTCGGAAAACTATGTTCAATGAGAAAAACAATCAGAATAACAAAATTTAGATCAAAACGCAGTAAACAGCTTACCTCCTCAACACGTCCTCGAGATGATCTAAAAAGTTCGTTTTCAACCATAATTGCAATGCAAATCGCAATAAAAACAGCAAATATATCTTTGATGCAGAAAAATACAGCGTACACCAAAGAAAGCCAGTAAAAGACTGAAATAAAATCTTCGGTTAGCAATAATTAATATATTGCTTTCATTGTTGAAATGATTGTTGATTATTGTAAAATTATCGCATGGAATCATTGTTGAAATCAACAGTTGTTAATTATTACATCATCGTTATGAATCCCTCTTGGAATGAATTAATAATACTGTGTTATAGAACGCCTAAGGAATGAACGGGGACCCATTTAAAATGGATAAATGTTGCAATAATGGAGCCTTTTTTAAAAATTAATGTTACACAATCGCAACGTTATTTCTAGTGAGAAAATACAAGCCCCCCCCCCCCTTAGGAATAGAATTAAAAAAAAATCAATGTCCAATTCCTGTATTGTTGTGAATAGATTTATATTCGAAATTTCAAAGCTCTATGTCAACAGAAATTGGGTGAAACATGAGTGAAAATTTTGACTGCCACATACATAATTGAAAAGTAAAAGAAAGCATGTAAAAAGGAACTCAAATTTTGGAAACACTGGCCATTTTCGAAAAGGAATTTTTTATATCTAAATTCAACCTGTAAATGGTGATTAATATTTAAAAACTAATATTACATCTACAAACTGTATGTAATAAAGAATCCCATAAAAATAGTGTTTTAAAATTCGCACAAGAATGCTGCAAATACAAAGTGAAATTAAACAAATTAATATTATTAAAATTAATTCCACTACAGAAATCCCTGTCTACATCTCGGTAACTCAACAACATTGTCGCTAAAAACGCGTTATTCGTGGTGTTACTGTTACATATTGACTTTGGTAGAATTCGAAGGATTTTGTTCCAACTTTTTTGACGAATTTTTAAAGGCTCTATTTCTTTAAATGAATTTCACAAGACGGCCAATAGAACAAAAGGATCAGTGGGTCCAATTTTGCTACTTATTTTAACAAAGTAACATACTAGAAACGAGATATTTACATGTTGTATTCATGATAAGTTAAATATTCCGAATATCGAAATGGTATAAGTTAAATATTCCCAATATAGAAATGTATGAGTCAAATATTCCAAATATAGAAATGTATTAAATAACTGTCCTTATTACTACAGTACGTGTTGCTTTAATGAATATTTCCGAATAAAAAATTGGTGGAATTTTATGGAATGACCTCGTTTAAAGTTTTGTTCTTAGTTACAGAATGCGCAAAAGTACACCCCTGTTTCTTATAAACAATGCAGGTTGCAATACTTTTTTTATGTAAAAATTTGACACATTACAAATGTTCAAAGACATTAATTGAGCTCACATTTTAAAATATAATAATCGCCCTTTTTTTCCCTTTAAAAGAAAGTGACTATTTAGAGATATTACCGTAGAAACCATCAGCCGTAGCCGTATTTTATCTCATCTCTTTTAGAATGACAATGAACAATCCATGGACAGACGAGTAAATGCGACTTTTCACATTTTCAGTATAAAGTCTAAAATTCAACGCCCTGTGCACCCAATGCCAGATTTTCTGCAGAACAATATATGGTTTCACGAGCAGTGTTTTCATATCCAGTATCATAAAAAGAGGAACGGTGGACTCTTAAGCGTGACATATGCAAATGTCACTAAACTATTTCCTTTCAACATATTACATTAATGTGAGTTAAATATTATCTACTGAACATTAGAACAGATACAGAACATATTTTTGTTGTAATTGTCATTCTCATAAATGATTACTTACTCAACAAATGTATTAGAATATAACATTCTGTTATCTGAAATTCTAACAGAACTCAAACTAAATCATTGAAAGAAGTCTTCTCATTCATTAACAGCATTACAATAATTGCAACATCCCATTCTTATTTGAATTTTAAATGATAAAAATTCAAAAAGTTTTTATAAGAGGGGAAATTTTATGTGAGATTGTAGAAAAGTTACGTAAAACAGAATGTCTGTTTGTGAAAAGAAAAAAAAATGTCATTAAAAATTTCACACTAAATCTATAAAGATCAAGTCTTTAGAAATGAATGTTTTTTACTTTTTTTTTTTTTTTTTTTGCTGAAACATTTTAGTATTTTAAAACTAAACAGAGGGTAGGAAATAACACGAATCGCCAGAAAATTTAGAAAAGATTTTTCTATCTGAAAATCAAGAAGGCGTTCAGCGCAATTTTTCCACGAAACTAACACATAAAAATCAGATCGTCTAGCGCAAATAGGGAAACTGGCAACACTGTTTACGCGTGTTTCCATTCCTATTCAAAAACGTATTCTGAAACGAGTTTTACATTATGCTATTTTTTTTAAATAAGGCGTGGAGCGCCGCAGACTTAGAAGATTTCCGAATCACAACAATTTTCGATAACTTTATACCAAGAATTAATTTGATACATTTTTTCTTCAAAAATGTTATTTTTATGTGTTGAATGCCAAACTAAAATTCCTAACCATGATAAAGTGCAATAAAATATATATATAATTTTGAATGAATTTTTAATGTGATTTGCAGTGCGTCCCAAACATGACGGGTTAATTTAAAAAATAAAATAAAGAAAAACCGAAAGAGATAAAAATGAACCATTTGCTGCATCCTTCTTGAGAAAACAGTATATTTTAAGTCACATAAAATTTCAAATTTAGTTTTGAAGTTTGCCAACAGATGGCGTTGCTAAATAGGAAAACTTTAAAAAAATGTGTATAAACATATTACGAAGAAGACTGCAAAAACTAAACAATATTTTCAATAATTCCATGATTTGCAGCAACAACATGCATGAGAAGAAAATTCGCAGAAACATGTGATAAGGTGACACCTGGAATGGCCTCGCATACTGCAGAGATGTACCGTTTCAGTTCAGCAGTCCTTTTCGGATATTGGAGCCTGCATATATCCTGAAGCGTCATCTGTTGGCGAACTTCGTAACTAACGTTGAAATTTTGTATGAATGAAAATTTAATGGTTCAAGTAGAATGCAGCAAACGGTGCATTTCGAATGCTTTCCATTTTTCTTTATTTCATTTTTTCGAATGCACCCTTCATTTTTGGGGCAACCTATATATGAAACACAACTATATTTTGGATAAAAAACGTAACCCACTTTATGTTTCATGTATTCTAAATATGTTAAAACATGCATTGCAAAAGTCTCAAAACGCATGTTATCATTTAAAACGCAGTTTTAGAAATAACCACCTAAAGACTGCCAAATATTCCCATGAAGCTGTTTCATGTAAAAAAATATATATACACTTTTAATGAGGAATATGTTTGAATCTGAACGCTTTGACTGATGCGTACCTATTTCGCACTTTTTAGTTTTACGCGTTTCTTAACCCTTTCCGGCACCGACAAATTCTGTTTGTAAAATGAGAAATTGCTGACTGACACCGGAATTTACAAACGACTTTTTTAGAAAATATGAACTCCTTATTTTATGTTTTCATTACAGAAACAAAATTTTATTAAAATATTCTTGGTGCCGAATGCAAGTTTGGAATTAAAATATTCTTGGTGCCGAATGCAAGTTTGGAATTAAAATATTCTTGGTGCCGAATGCAAGTTTGGAATTAAAATTAGGTGTGCCCGGAGTGGGACCACTGTGCCGGAAAGGGTTAAACACTTTTGCAGCTTTCATTTATGAATCGTGATTATACAGGGTTATTACAAAAGAATCATCGGGTTTCCGAAGCGTTTATTTCGGAACATAATTGGGTTACAACAATGAGTTATACATGAAAATAAACCGAAAGCATACAAAATTGACGTCCATGCTAGAGATGTTCAATATGTGCTCCTTGAGTGATACGGCAGATGTCAAGGCAATAATCGTAATCTTTTTCTCAAATTTTTCCCCACAGTTGACTGTGGAATGGAAAGTTCGTGGCTAGCGTGATTTGTTGATTTCTTGGGACTACGGATGATACTCTCTTTAACTCGGTTCACTGTTTCTTCAGTAACGCTTGGTCGACCGGAACTTTTGCCTTTACATAAATAACCCGTTTCTTTGAACTGTCGATACCAACGCAGAATGCTTTGTTGGGTTGGTGGTTTGCATTTGTATGCCTTCCGGAATGCTCTCTGAACGGTTATAAGTGATTCACACTTTGAAAATTTTAGTACACAAAATGCTTTCTGCTGTCCAGTCGCCATTTTGAATATGACGTTCGCGCAGCAACCATGGCAACCACACGCGCATGACACATACGCAGCACGAAACTCTAGTTAACGCCCTCTCGTTTGAGTTGTCATGGAAACATAAACGTTTCCTAGTTCGCACGTAGTAACGTATCAAAATAGGATGATTCATTTGTAATAACCCTGTACATTGATCATGATTTATCTTTTAATAATTAAACATCGTGATTAAAACTTTAATTTAAATATTAATTTATTGTGTTCAACTCTGCTACCAGCATTGTAGATTAAAATGTCATCTGCTTTTCTAATTCAAAGGATTTTCTTTACATCTCAGTTCGTATAAATACAAGGTCGTCGAAAAAGATTTGGCACGTTTAAAGAAATATATATTTATCCTTCATTAAAGAACAGTAGTCTTTTAATTTAGCCAAGTACTTGAATATTATCCGAAATATGTTAGATGTAACCGATCAACAGCGTGACTTGTAGACAATGCTCACAAGCGTTGCGGGGTGGAAATTCGAATCGCGGTGACATTCAAAGTTTTCTTCTTCATGTACGTGGGTCATTATTTTCTAATCAATCGGTGATTCCAAATAATTTTCTTATTGACTTTTTTCCGTGTTTTAAACAATTTTCGAAATGCATAGAAAACTAGACAGATTTTTAAAAATCGTAACCCTAACAGTAATTGAGGAAACACTGAACTTTTTCGATGTTCCTATCTATTGAAAATAGATGAAATAAATTCTTTATTTGTTTTTGAATAATAAAAGAAGAAAAGAAATCCTGAAACATGAAATACGAAATAAGCATCGACAAGGTTTTGTCTGCCCGAAGACCATCGACTAAAAGTCACAGCTATGAAAAAAGTTATATCAAACAAATCTCAGCAATTGCGGAGTACTTTGGAAAGAAAGTTATTGCGTTTCGTTGATTACTTTTGGAGTTATCATTTTTTGAATCGTGTTAAATTTTTTTGCTTAACCTCTACCTTTTATTCTTCCCTGTATTTGCTAAACATAACCAACAGGAATGATGAATTAGAATCATATAATAATTCTTGTTAAATTCTGTTCTCACATATGTGTCTACAGTCTACATACTCATCAGCGTAATTTTGTCCAGGTCCTGCATATTCAATGGATTTGCTGTAACTTAACAACAAAAAATACTGATGTAAATATTTTTTACTTTTTATGACTGAAATTGAATTTCAATCATAAAAGGGAAAATGTGCAGAAATTCACAAAAAAGATACACTTTTGCGAGCACAATAGATTCTAAAATATCAGTCACATTAACAACAGAATGGGAATGGTGGCTTGTAGTGTCGAAATTACGCATAGGATTTCAAATAAAAAAAATATTGGTCAACCCAAAACGTAGCGAAACGTCGACCCATCTTCATATCATATTATTCCTAAAAGTTTTTCAACGAGCAAGGCTCTACAAGATTTTTTTCCCCTACTTATGTCTACGCATAACTTTTGAACGGATGGTCCGATTTCCATGCTCCTTTTTTCATACCAGCCAGCGGTTTGGGTCGGATCGGGTTGACAGTTTTTTCGTTGCAGGTTGGATGGCTTTTGATTCTTGGGGATCTATTTTGGTAACTCGTTTTTGTTAAAAGAAGTCCCTAATATCATTTAAGATAAAAATATATATATATATATACTTGATAGTGCTATACACTATAATGCCATAAATGATGGGAACTTTCAGTTTTAGACATTTTTTCAAATATTTAAAAATATACATATCAGATTATTTTGAAATTTTAGGATTAAAAAGAACAGGTTTGACTTTATAATTTTCAACGTCGATTTGATAAGGAGGACAATTAGATGACCAACTAAAAATTAAAGAAAGAAAATAATACTTGGGATCACACTGTAAAATAAAATGCACGAAATGATCTGTCGCTGCAGAATATACATAGGCAGACATTGTACACTGCTCAAAACAATTAAAGGATATTTGAAGTTTTATATAAAATAAAGATATAAACGAAATTTTTTTGCCGAAAATAGAAGAAGAGAATCACAAATGCAAATTTTTCTGGTTTTCAAACTGTGGAGTATGCAAATTTTGAGTTCGATGTCAAAAACGTCGCTTCAGCGGCAGCGAATGAAATTTGACTTTCAACTGGATAAAAGAGAATGAAGACAAGGATGATCGGCATTCAGTGATTGCTTTGTTTCGATGAGTACGATGTCTCAGCGAAGTCATTTGACAGATTCAGAAGCTTGGAGAATTGTTGGTAGGTTAGAAGGGGGCCAAACTCAAGCCGAAGTAGCGCAAGCCATTGTAGTGTCACAAAGTGTCATTTCAAGGATCTGGAACCGTTTTTTGGAGAGTGGATGTGCAGGCCGAAGACCAGGGCAAGGTCGTAGACGGGCAACAATACCCAGTGAAGATCGGTATTTAGCGTTAACAGCTCGGAGACACCGAAACATGAACGCTACTCTTCTCCAACAACACCTTCGCTCGGCTACAGGCACCAAGATTTCAACTCAGACTGTCCGAAACCGGCTCCATGCTGTAGGGCTGTATGCTCGCCGACCGATGGTATGTGTTAGATTAACATCAAGGCATCGTCGCGACCGCAGGGAGTGGGCAACCGAGCATGTCAACTGGAGGAGAAATGAATGGAGCAATATTCTGTTTTCTGACGAGTCCCGTTTTTCTGTGCATCCGGATAATAGGCGTATTTTCATCTGGAGGGACCGTGGCAGTAGGAATAATCCTGCGTTCGTGCACGAAAGTGTCAGATTTGGCGGTGGAGGAGTGTTGGTGTATGGTGGCATCTCCATTGACGGGCGCACTGACCTCAACATCATTCGAGATGGAGCTCTGACTGGTCGCCGATATAGGGATGAGATCCTCAGACCTATTGTAGTCCCTTACGCTGCAGCAATCGGAGATAACTTCATTTTAATGGACGATAACTGCAGGCCACATCGTGCAAACCTGGTGGAGGATTTCCTTTTCGAGGAAGGAATCGTTCGAATGGAATGACCAGCGTGTTCTCCAGACATGAATCCAATCGAGCACGTTTGGGACGCTCTAGGAAGACGAGTTTCTGGCCGCCAACAACCCCCACAAAGTCTCCAAGAACTGGAAAGAGCTCTTCTGGAAGAGTGGGGCAGAATACCCCAACTCGTCATTAATAGCCTCATTGAGTCCATGCCTCAAAGGTGTTCAACGTTGCTGGCCGCCCGTGGAAACCATACCCCCTACTGAAAATGATTTTCTTTGAAGAAAACACCTTTTCTTATACTTTTTTTCTCATATGCACAAATTGTGTTTTTTTCCTTTTGTACACAAATGCGCAATAAAATGCATTTTTTTCTGCCAAACATGTGTAATTTATTATCATATAACCTACTATGTCTGTCGACCATGTATCAATCAGCTAAAAAGTTTCCCAGATACAAAATCCACCTAAAACTGCAATATCCTTTAATTGTTTGGAGCAGTGTATAATATGTGCATTCATTTGTGTAAGAATAGCATGTATATTAATAGAGATATAGCGATTTTTTTTTAAATTAAAAAAATTGTTGCATGTTTTTTGCTTATAACACACAGGGTTTTTAACCAAATTTAACGCCAATTTCAGAAAAATTGACAAAATGTAGTAGCAATAAGATAGTGCTATTGGAATATAAATTTATTAAATATTTAAGGAAATATGGGCAGTTGTATGAAATAATTTTTATCTGCGCATGCGCGAACGATATCAAGGAACTTTTTGCATAATTTAGTAGTTAACTCTCTGGAGAAACTTAATAAAAAAAAATCAGTCAAATATCGCAAAAATTCAGAGAGATATCGGCGTTAGAGTGAGCTGTTTTTTAATTTCTGACTAAAACTCGTTGAATGATAAGGGATTGTCCACAAATTGTTATTTTTAAGTTATCGGAAAGCGTTCGGAAAAAGTTTTTTGAAAAAGCTATTTAATTATAGTTTACGGTTATGTTTAAGAAGATTTTGACTCTAAACTACGATGAAAAGGAAAATATAGTCCATACATTGATTACATTTAGGTAAATTGAGGTGTTTATAATAAAATTTTGTGAAATTTAGCCCAATACGCAAAACACTCTACAGTAAATTCTATCGCATATATATGTATTTTCTGTATATAAGTAATTTGTATGCCAGTAGTGAAGATGATAAACTAAAATCTAAGATATATTATACATTTTTCATAAGTTATGAGTCAATAACTTGTAATTTGATTTTTACATTTATATTTCAATAGCTTTTTGGGAAATTACGTAATAGATCGGAACCGTCTATGCCTAAAACGTGTTGTGAATCAAACTGAAAGGCTTCCTTTAGAGGAGATTTCAGGGGAATTTCGATCGTCTACGACTAATGATGCAAGTGATCGTACCGTCCGGCGGAAGATCGTGGCACTTGGTTTTCCTGGCCGAGCTGCAGTTCACAAGCCAAATATCACGCGTCTGAATAAGACCCGTCGGTTAAAGTGGTTCAAAGAACGACGGCACTGGTCAGTAGAAAAATGGAAATACATCCTATGGAGCGATGTATCACGCTAGAAGTTTTGGCAGTCCAATGAACGTGTTTGTGTGAGGCGAGTGCCTGTAGAACGATATTTACAGGACTGTTTCGTATCCAGAGTGAAATTTGGCGGAGGTGGGATCCTGTTGTTTTAATTTCTGGGAGTATGAATGCCGAAGCCTACAAAAAAATTCTGGACAATTCAGCGCTACCGATATTATGGCAACACTTTGGTCTTATTCCATACCTGTTTCAGCATGACAATGTTCCATGTCAGACAGCAGGTGTTGTTAAGACGTTGTTTGAAGAAATTGGTGTGGAAAACCTTCCCTGGCTAGCTCAAAGTCCAGACCTCAACACTTTGGAACACCTTTGGGATGAGTTAGAGCGCCGATTTAGAGCCAGTCCAACTCGGCCAAAAACACCACAGAACTGTTTGCTACTCTACAGGATGAATGGAGCAAGATTCCTCCAGAAACGTATCGAAAACTAGAAAGTTTTATCTCAAAGAGTTGCAGCAGTTATTGTGGCGAAGGGTGGCCCTACACGATACTAAAGTTATGCTGAGTCCCCTTTAAATTCATAGTATAAGGGGCAATAACATCGCAGTTTAAAAATTAAGAGGGGGAGGGGTGGCTAAATAAATTTCAAACTCAGTTTTTTTTTCAAAATAACTGCGAAACTAAGAAAATCAATTAATAATAGAGCTTCTCATTAATAAGCAAATATGTAGATTAATTAATAATTAATTTTATTGAAAATTCAAAATGTATTTGTGCATTATTTCAAAGCATTATTTCATTTTTATTTTCATTTAATTAAGAATTAAATTCAGTTTTAAGATGTTTTGAAATATTACATCAGGGTACAAAATATATATTTGATTAATAATACTGAAAAAATAAAAAACTAATAACAAATGAAAATACACTTACAAATTTTGGCATCATAACATAAAGTAAGTGCGCTTCGCTAAAGTTGCGTTGAAAATGGATTCAGCATCTACTCCCTCCCCCCCCTCTTACCCTTGAGCAGCACAAATGTCTAACAAATACAATGATATGGATTTTCGAAGAATATCCATCCCCCCCCCCCCCCCCCACCGATTTCCTACGGTCCTAATGACAGGACTACCAATAGCGATTATTTTTATATTCTATTTTCACTATTCTTTTCAAAAAATAAATTTTATATTATGTTTCTCTTACACATGTTGTTAAAGCGCATGTGAAAAATTTTTATTTTGAAAAAGTGGTACGAGAAAAAATTAAAAAGTAGTCGCCAGTGTCAGCTCTGTAATAAGGTGTCTTGTGACAAATCGCCATGTAAATGCTGGTTTTCCAAGAAAAACTAAAGTGTCAATAAACAATGAAAAATAGCATACATATTAAGATATCTGACTGCATTTAAAATGCGATTTTTGTCTAAAATTTTCGTTTTCTTTGTATTACATTTTATTAAATCCCGCATTTTTACCTTTCCAAATCTGCGCTTACATTTATTGTACTATAAATAAAACCTAAGTTATCAGAATTTAAAAACTACGTGATAGTGAATGAAACCGGAAGTGCCAAACATTTCAACGTTAATTTTTTTTCATTCGTGCCAAACTGCCAAAACTGTCTTTTAGATATAAACAGCAAAAAAAAAAAAAAAAAAAAAAAAAAAAAAAAAAAAAAAAAAAAGACCTTGATCGATAACTACAGTAAAAGTCCAATTCACATAACTGTTAAGTAAATGTTAAATAAAGTTTAAAATAGTTCAGTAAATATTTCTGTTAAATAAATGTATTTTATGGAAAATGCACTTTTCTGTGAAAATTCCATACGCAAAACGCATTTCTCAAAAAGCTATTGAAATATCACTATAGAAATCAAATTGGAAGTTATCGACTCATAACTTATGAAAAATGTATAATATATCTGTATAATATAAATATATCTGTATAATAAAATGTATAATATAAATGTATAAATATACGTTATACACAAAATACATACGTATATATGCGATAGAATTTACTGTAGAGTGTTTTGCGTATTGGGCTAAATTTCACAAAATTTTATTATAAACACCTCAATTTACCTAAATGTAATCAATGTATGGACTATATTTTCCTTTTCATCGTAGTTTAGAAACAAAATCTTCCTAAACATAGCCGTAAACTATAATTAAATAGCTTTTTCAAAAAACTGTTTCCGAATGCTTTAATAATGAATAACTTAAAAATAACAATTAGTGGACAATCCCTTATCATTCATCGAGTTTTAGTCAGAAACTAAAAAACAGCTCACTCTAACGTCGATATCTCTATGAATTTTTGCGATATTTGACTGATTTTTTTTTATTAAGTTGCTCCAGAGAGTTGACTACTAAATTATGCAAAAAGTTCCTTGATATCTTTCGCGCATGCGCAGATAAAATTTATTTCATACAACTGCCCATATTTCCTTAAATATTTAATATATTTATATTCCAATAGCACTATGTTATTGCTACTACATTTTGTCAATTTTTCTGAAATTGGCGTTAAATTTGGTTAAAAACCCTGTGTGTTATAAGCAAAAAACATGCAAAAATTTTTTTAATTTAAAAAAAAATCTCTATATTTCTATTAATATACATGCTATTCGTATCCAAATGAATGCACATATTATACAATGTCTGCCTATGTATATTCTGCAGCGACAGATCATTTCGCGCATTTTATTTTACAGGGTGATCCCAAATATTATTTTTTTCTTTAATTTTTGGTTGGTCCCCTAATTGTCCTCCTTATCAAATCGACGTTGAAAAATATGAAGTCAAACCTGTTCTTTTTAATCCTAAAATTCCAAAATAATCTGATATGTATATTTTTAAATATTTGAAGAAATGTCTAAAACTGAAAGTCCCCATCATTTATGGCATTATAGTGTATATATACTTTAATATACAAGTGTATATATTTGTTTATTTTTATTCATACAAATAAAATAATTATTATAAATATAATTACATAGTATGTTTTCACATACACATTAAAATATGAATTAATGCATTAAAATAAGCGGTTGGAGTGCGTTGGGTTTGGGTCAAATTTCAAACCGAATTTTTCTGTTCGAGTTGGTATCCGTGCAGTACTTAGTGCGGGTAACACGGAATTGCTATTGTTTCTTACCATGTAAGAAACAATCCATTGAAGTCGGCTATTATTTTATTATTTTATTTTTTATTTTTTATTTTTTGTTAAAAATTATATTTATATCTATAATAATAATGATTTAAAATCATCATTTGTAATCATCGTTGGAATCAATATATGTACATTGTTACGTTTTCTTTGCTATTCAGTGTTGAAACTACAATTTTGCATTCTTATCTCATCACTAATGGAATATAAAATGCCGAAACTGAACTGTCGTCGATGCTATAATTTCAGGCCAAATTTACATTTAATATTTTCAAAGAGGAATATAGTTCTGAAATATGAGTATATATAATGTTTTTTTTTTTATTAATTGTCTTTGGACCTGCTTTCGACGTGTAAATACTTAATGACATTTACGAAACAGGATCACATCTACAAACAATTTGAAATGTGAGAATCAACTTAAATACAGCAACAAAATTTAAATAAACATTACCTGGTCAACAGAGCCTCCATAAAAACTAAAATCATATGTTCTTTCCATTATCGCAATGAAATTCGCAATTAAAATACAGATGTAGTAAATACACAGCGTACTTTAATCAAAGCCGATGAAAGACTTAAAATAATATTTTACATTAATACCGATTATTATTATTTCCATTGTTAAAACAATTGTTGGCGAAAAATAATTTATCTCGCAACAGAACAAATAACCATTTTTTAAAAATAAGCATGTTTAACTAATTTATAATAAATGTGGTCTATTGTTGCTATCATTGTTGAGTAAGTATCATTGTTAAATCAATTTTCTCGAAACACCCTTGCAAATGATGCTCCTTTAAAAAATGTTCACATGCAGGTTTCGTTTCATGCGCAAAAGAAACTCTCTGAGCTATTCTGTGTAATTAAAGAAATCATTCCCAATCACTCACAAACAAACAGAAGTATGCGACAAATAGTCCTCTGACACATTTCCCGAGTCATTACACTAGCACAACAGCAATAATAACAACATTTAGGAAGCTTTTAATGCGACAAATCTTGAAAGGCGGAGGATGTAACCAAAACACTTTGTTACGATAAACAAACAAAAAATTACCAGGTGTAGCACGCACAACAAAAAATTCAAATGACGACAGTTAACTAAAATTCCAAAAGACACCGATTAAATATTTTTGTAACAAAGCTCCCTGTTTATTATTTTCTACAAACATGTTACATTGACATTTTTTTGTCATCTACATATTGGAATTTCAGAAATGAATATTATATATATTCATTTGTATCAGAGTTGCCAAGTCTCCGGATTTTTGCACACCACTAATACTTTAGAGAAAATGTTGTTGTCTTCAATCGCAAAATGCTCTGATTAGATAAAACAACATTTCCTGTACTAAATTACTGGTATCCAAAAAGCCGGAGACTTGGCAGGTCTGATTTGTATGTATATATAGCACATATTTTGAAAGAATATTTCCATTACTCGGTTAGTTTTACTTTTGGATACTAAAATAGAAGTCATTCGGACAAATAGTTTAGGGTTTTTGCAGACTTAGTGCTTGGAACTCCTGGTGTTAAATAAATTTTAAATCGTTTAAAAAGAGATTATAATTTAGACGATTCTTAAGCATAACTCAAAAACTACTTGGTGGAATCAATTGTAATTTTAGATTGGCATACTGAGAGTTCCGAGAAATCCATTTCAGTTAAAATATTCTTGGGTACAAATTACATTTATTTTCGAATATTAATTTAAAATATAATAAATATTTGAAATTAATATTCAAGAAAAAAATAAGAATTATAACTTTTTTATACAGAAATCGAAATATAGAAGGTTAAAATAATTTAGACTGATACAATTTTTACGCAAATAAAATAAACTTTACCTCTTAATCACATTAAGCTTATATCCGTCTTTTTTATTTAAAATTTGAGAGGGCCACATGTCCCAACAATTATAAGTAAAACTACTCACAAATTTAAAATAATGATAATACAGCAGTCGTATTTCTCATTGCTCTAGCATTGTTTAGGTCATTTTAAGAATCGTCAAATATTAATAAAGAAATCTGAAATAGCATTTGTACTTAAAACTATAATTTATAAGAACAAGATATTACCTTTCCCAAATGTTATTTCTTATCGGATCAAGTAAACCTACTTGGAACCAGAATAAAGGGGAGCTCTAGCAATAAGTTACACGTGATTAAACATAATTTATATTCTAAATAGGTTTAATTAATCCGCTTTAGATATGAAAAAGATATGAAATAAAAACAAAAAAAAAAAAACATTCTTGAGCTTTTCTGCGTACAAAATATCGGAAAATTTGCACTTTTTTTGAAGAAATATTATGTTTAAATTTTTTCCATAGCAAAATTTTGGTATTTATTCCTTCATATTTTTCAAAATTTTAAATTCCTTTTTCATTAGTAAATGTGCGCCAAATACAGTAAAACCTATTGATACCAGACACACCGTAACCATAAGTTCTGTCGGCTATTTGCAGGTTTCCGCTATTGAAATGTAAAAACATGCAAATATGTGAGTGTTGGGGATTGGACAATTGTTCGCTGAATAGAGTCGTATGCAATTCAGGTGTGTCCATTATGGAGGTTTTAGTGTACAGTGTAGATGGGATGTACAATGCAGTTAAAAAAAAATTCAAACCGTAGTTATAGGAAATGAAAGTTATAAGGTATCCCCCCTCCCTTCTTTAAAATTTAAAATTCGTGTGCAGCGCAATTTAAACCAGAAAATTCAACTGAAATGATTATTTTAATAATTGAATCCTGTATATAAAAAAAAAAGTTAAAGCAAGAAAAACTTTTGTGGAGACTTTGAGACTGAAAGACTAGATTTTTAATAGTAAAAATTATATATTTTATTTCGTAACATATATACGCCAAATAAAAATAATTTTTATAGTGTGAATAAGATCAAAAAATGTTTAGTTTACGATTTTTAAAAATTCTCGAAATATTCAATTTTCCAAAAAAAAAAAAGTTTTTTATATATTTTTAAAATTTTTAACATTAGCTCACAATTTGACATCTTTAATCCTCCTGTTATACGCCAAAATATACGGTACATATAATGTTAACATACACAAGAAAAAGGTCATTAGTTCCATCATCACAGCATTCGGCGCGATCTTTCTCCCGCCGCAGCAGTTCATTCTCGCCATTGCCTGACTGAAGTGAATTGTTTTATGCCACCCCTTTTTATATGAATTTTTAAAATCACGAATGTGTGTTGTATAATTCTTCTTTGTTGTTTATTTAACAGTGCACCAACGGTTACGAACCTCTATCTCAAACAATTCACGTTGATGTCCTTCTTTTCTTGGAAATGACTAAACCGATAGCATTATTTTTTTTATATTTATTAGAGAGAGCTGTGTCGGAATCGCTTTGTTTTACAGAGGAATTAATTCCTTTTTACATAACGTTCATTCCTTGAAAATCCAAGATTTATAGATGCATAACTATCACATTTTGAATTTTTATTATTTCTTTCAAACTAGGAATGATAAGAGTCCATAATACTCAGGAACAATTCCATCAGATAGGTTAAAGCAGTACTTTCAGAGTGAAATTAATATATAGCCGAATAACGGGTCCATCAACAGTTTAGCTACTTGCAAAACTATTTAAAAAAAGTATGGAATTCGCTCCAGAAGCTACCAAGAAAAAAAGGAACTCACTATCAGCTGTTTCCTCAAAATGTTTCATAAGTGTTGTTGCCCTATTCCGTATGCGATATCGTAAAGGTGAGTGACATTTTAAATATAAAAATACAAAGAAAGACACAAGACATGGTTCCTATTGTGGGTTTTTATTGTTTTTGTAGATGGAGGGTTGATTTACCAACTATTTGCAGCAGGTTTCATCGGAAAAATAATTTTTACAAAGGTGTTGGATTCCTTTAGGTTTTTGTTTTAAATATACATTTGGATGGCAGGGTAATGCTATTGATCTGCCACCTTTATTCACGGTGGATCCTTGACGCGGTTCCAAATCCTGCCGAAGAACTTTCGGATAGACGAGAATCTCTTCTTGTGTCGATTCTCCAAACAGAAAACGCGGTATCTGTCAGGCACGTATTCCGGCATGTTGAAAGTAGGAACTTCTTCTGTCGGTACGTCAGGCAGGCAATTCCTTTCATCATTTCTAATTCTGACTGGAGAAGCCACAGACGATTCCTTTCTGAAAGAGAAATAATACCTGTCAATCCATAGTTTTACTTGTCATTTAATGAGCATTTATGTGTTTTTTTTTGTTTTTCTACTAATATGAGAAAGGATTTCTTCTTTACGAAATAATTTACGAAATGAAAGTAAAGAAAGAGAGAAATGTCATTAAATTTTATAATTAGCCTAAATGCCAAGCCAGGATCTTTAAAGAAAATTACGAAATGTACAAAGTACTGTCTTTCTGAATAAAATAAATGGATCTATTATAGGAAATAATATTGTGTAGAATGTGTTTTTGCTTTGCAAACCTTCACTTTACGTTACTTATGCTCGACTCAAAATGTTTATTGTCAAAAGTGCAACGATAAAATTCAAGAGGGATATAAATTATACCCATAATACACAACGTATCCAGTGTTACCAATATAGAGTAATTTTTTAAAATCCAGGTCTCTATCAGAATTTCCGAAAAATAATTAAAGACTAATTTAAGCTGTCATTTAATAGAACGAATGTCACTAATTCTATGTTTAGCAGGACATCTCATTAAACCATGCGCTAAATGGACAACAGCGAACTGATCTCGCTCATCGCTTGACTCAATTTTCGGATACTAGCTATAGTACGAAGTCGACACCAGTAGGATCATGTTACAAGCACTTTTCCTGATCAGCTAGAATCATTTTAAATATCTTCCTCACGATTAAAATGCCTTCATCAAAAATTCATTTCGTAATCCAACACATTAAAAAAAAATTGTGTCTACTGTGATTTTTTCCCCAACGCATCCCAAAAATGTGCCTCATGATCGATAATTACGTGTGAATGGGTTATTATAAATAAAACAGGATCTCCATTAATTAATGTTTACAATGATACTAATATGCATCAAAGTGGGAAATTTCTAATATGAGAAACCATTCTTGAAGGTGGTATTTTATGCATATATAAAATCAATAAGCAGAAGGTCAAAAGCTGAAAAATACAGTTTAAAAAAATCCTTCTTCTAAAGTTTATCTTTTCTAGAGTAAACTCGAACAAAATGTTCGGCGATATTTTACGAACACATTTTTCGTAGCATACAAATTTTAAAATATCCAAGTACTTTGATCAAAAATCAAACTATTGCAATGTAACTTGTGTTGGATTATTTTTTGTTTGAATTGTTTAATGTTTATTAACACAATGCAGTGGCTAAGGAATAAACACACATTTTTTTTAAAAAATTCTTTAAAAATCAGCATTGTCTAAAACCGCAAATAAAAGCTGACCACCAGTTGCCACGTTTGGCGACAAAATGTCGATTTGGACTATTAGGGACCCAATTTTAGAAAAAAATTGAAAATCAATTTGTTACCATTTCATGTTATTCTAAAAGTATTGAGAGATGGCAGAAACATTTTTATGCATTATTAACACCTAAGAACTTTATTTACCTGAAAATTTTCTTGATAATATTTTATTTTTTGATTTCACATTGGCAATACTTAAAATGTCGTTCAAGGTCAGCAGATTCTTTAGTGGAATAATTCTTGGTTAGTGAAACTACTATTAAATTTACAGAATTTTTTATTATAACAATTGTTCTGTACAAGATGAGCTTCTTAGCTGCCGCTCAATAGAAATTAATTAAAATAAATCTGAAAAATCAGTTAATGCTGATAATTTTAAAGCTTTAAAATATAAAGATAGAAATTATGTAAATACGTACTGCAGATCATTTTTTAATTTTTCGTCCATTTCCATTTCCATATCAGCGGAGTCAAGCTCTTTTTCTTCCGTAATGGTATTCAATCTGTGACGCCGCCATTTAAGCTCTCTTAGTTGGTGCCTCCTGAAAGATTAAATAAACACCTTACGCAAGGATTCAAATAACATTTTAAAAATAGCATATTTGTGGGTTTTATGTACTTTGTGTGGTACGTACCGTGATTTTAGTATCGTGTGGTAGCTTCCTTTTGTATGCCTGCCAAGTTTGGGAATTCTGAGAATCAAAGAAAATTGGAAAAATGACAATGAATAAATTGCGAAGGTAAGCGAAATTTAACATGGCCAGTTTTAAAAATAAAATTCGTGGTTTTCTATGTGCTATATTATTAATTTATACATACGATGTATCCAATTTGTTGCATAGAAAATCGTTGTATGTAATAGAATAATATATCAAAGTGGTTGGCGTATTATTTACACATTACTCTTTACCTCTTGTACAATCGACATCGCAAAAAATCTGATTATTGATTGAAATAAGTGAAATGAAAAGATCGTCATAGATGATTTATCTTATAATTTGGATGAAAAGCACAGTATTGTTTTGTATGACAGGGATGCTACACAGAAAAAAATAAAACCCAATATGGGCTGAAAGATTCTTAGGTATGAGGCCAAATTGGGCCATGCCTGTTTTGGTTACCCCTGTGTATCCATTTTGGGCACTGTTAAATACCCATTTTAGTTAACATTCTGTACACCACCAAAAATGGGCATTTAACAGTGCCCAAAATGGATACACAGTGGTAAGCAAAACAGGCATGGCCCAATTTAGCCTCATACCTAAGAATCTTTCAACCCATATTGGGTTTTATTTCTTTTGTGTGTGCACGAATCATCTATAATGATCACGCTTTATTTATTACTCACTCAAGCAAACTTTCTGTTTAAAGGAATGTAATTCGTTTGCCAATGTTAGTGACTTTCTATTTTTTTCTCATTTTATGCGGTACACGTCATCTATATAACTATTAAAAAATACAATCGTATGATAGTTATATCAGTGACGTATAGAAGAAATAATATAAATTGTGTCGTTTCCCCAACAGGTTGTATATACATTAAAGTTTTATTTTTTTTTAATTAACTTTGTATGTTTGCGCAAAACTTATTTTACACGGAAAACTAAAGAAATTGGATGGTTGTAAAGTCAAGTTGTACAGTAGAAATGAAAACGAAGGAAACAAAAAATGTATTTTTGCCATAGAAATCATAGACTTTCTACCTTAATAAAATGAAATGGTACTGTGCAGAATCAAGGCTGTTATCTGAATTTTTTTTTGTTTTTTATCTAATATTAAAAGTGTTTTCATACTGTATCACACTTTACCGTATTATATCATGCAATCATGCGTATTATATCATGCGTATTATATCATGCATTATATCTATGGCATTTGTATGACGTAACAGAGAATATGTTCACATATTTTCACTGATAAGGAAACACCATCTGAAAAAATTAATTTGTTTTTCGTCAAGACAGGCTTAATTAATTTCACCATTGCTTCTCACAGCCTTAAAAAAATCAGACTCTCTTGAAGGATAAACAAATATTTGCATTTTAATGAATTTTTAAATTAATTTCGTGAGAATTGGACTGAAGCTTGATTAATTTGCGTAGGTCGAAATTATCTCATCGAGAAGCAAATAGCAATAAAAAATCATTAGGAAAGAAGCTACACTATATTCGGTGTTGTACTCGCATGTTTAATAGGATTTATTGATAGTATGGTTGTAACGTAGATCATTTCTTTTCTTGCAGGACATTGCCTGTTTCTAAACCTCCGGTTTTTGTTGTTCTAAAATCACATTCAGAAGGAGTAAAGTCCCACGGACGTCACAATCGCAACGCTGCCACTATATGACTACCTCCTAATCTGGAGATACTATATTCTTTTATAACTTAACTTATTTTTACGTCAGCTACGGAATAGAAACTTTCGTGAAGGTGATTTAGTAGCTTCAATGTGAAATCGTCAGAACCACTTCGGGTGACGTCATACAAAATACACAACCTGAATACTCTACAAATGATAGAATTTTAAAACCATCAGTGAAATATTGTTGAGTCAAAATTTTTCCTTCATGTGAGAATAGCCACAAAATAGATCCAAACTCGTGATTATTAAATTATATTTTTTTCTATTTCATTCCTTTTAATTCATAAAGTTTGGCACCTGAAATTCACAGTTTAAATTGTCGAAAATTACTGTGTTGTATTTTCCAAAAACTTATTTGAATGTCTGTCAAATATCTTATGTTTAATCTACGCAGACATTATGCAGATAATTCATTTGCTTGAAGAAAATCTAAATATTTAATATCCTGGATTTTCAGTATTGATAATTTAACCTCACGGCCCAAAGGTGTCTTTGATTGTTTTTTATTTAATGAAATACAACGACAGAAATTTATCCAATCGATATTTGGGTGCTTATTTAACGTTCCTCATTAATCTTTATGATAACTTATGATATCCTACGTAAGTATGGAATTTATGAATGCCGCTCCAAAACAACTATGTGAGGGTAAATTACATGTCTATAAGTACAGTTTTAGTTTGAAAATTAAAAGTAATCAAAATATAATTTTTCCTTTCTACAATAGACTTGATTATTTTCAATGCAGTCTATTAGTGACATAGAACAGTTTTTTAAGCAATCAGACTATTTTAAGCAGAAATAAAAATACTTCTTTTCAAATGCACTAATTCTATGTCACTAACAGATGGCATTGAAAATAATCTATTGTAGAGGGAAAAGAATCTAAGGACTTGAATTACATTAAATTTGAAGAATATATAAAAAAGAATAATTTTACTTACCATATTAAGTGACCCTTACAAGCTTTTTTATAAAGTCTCTTCTTTCGTTTATTATATTTCTTTTTCATGTGACGTTTCAAATCGTCCATTTTTAAGGATTTCAACATTTGCTAAAAAGAAACGAAAATTAGATGCAGTTACATGCCAATGCATAGTCACAGTTACAGGTTAAATATAAATCTAAAAACTTATGTCTTTTGTTTGAAATCAACATTTCTCACCGTACTCTACAATTTTCAAAAGAAGCAGATTTTAGAAAAAAAAAAAAAGTTTGTGGTAAACATCAAATTTCTGAAGGTGAAATACCTAAGTTATATTGAGGATTTAAAAGTGTTCATAAATGTTCAGTTTTCCAGGGCAGTGGGTGGAGGGACTTCCTGTCCAACGTCAGAGTTATGAGCGAGGATAATTACATATGCAAAACATTATAATTTATAATAGTGAATTAATATTACGTAAAGAAATATTATGTAAAGAAAACTGAATAATCCTTAGAAAAAAATTTTGCGGGTATATTTTTTTTCGCTTTTTGATTGCGTTTTATGTGATTATTTGGTTGCGTAAAATGAGTGTCCTCAGCCTGGAATACCTGTTTTTCGAATGCTATCAATTCTGAAGTAAACATTTTCATGCTCAAAAAAAATGTTTAACAGACAAACATGCAAAATTAACAGCGTTAACAATAACATTAAAATTAAGATTATTTCTTTACTCTTTCATGTATAAATTAACTTATGCGGCTGAAAACGTGTACTTGAGAATGGATAATATTCGAAAAACAGGTATTCCAGCCTGAGGACACTGATTAATACACTATAAAAAACCTTCGGAAACGTTTCTGAAAAATTCGGGCAGCTAAAAATAATTTGTTTTTATAAATTATTCTTTAAATTTTGGAAATGTATTCGTTTCTGGGGATTCAAAAGACAATGTAACATGCTATTTGAAATTTCGGATAACTCAGAAGATTATATTATACTAGCAAGCTACGCCCGCTACGCTGGTCAATTTCTTATAACGAACTTTTAATCCAACAAAATATTGACATTTCATAATTCACTTTTATATTTTAACAGAATAATAAGGCTACTATAATTTGTGACTCGTGCTATAGCCAATATTTACGCCAGGACACGTCGCCCTTATCATAATCTTTTTAAGCATGAAGGTTTCGCTATGGTACTCCATTGGGAAATTTAGTAATTTTTCAAATTCAATATTTGAAAAATGGCATAATCATTAGATTTGAAATTTATATCAAGAAAAATACAATTTTTTACCTTTCAAATACAGTTTGCCTAACAATTTTCTGACAAATACTTTTCGAGCTACTATTTTTTTCAGTAACTTCAAATGTTTCATTTTCCGAGATTAATCTGTGGCAACAATTAACGAAAAACCCAGTCGTCAGAATCGCATAGTTTTTTATTAAAGAGGCTGTTGGAGCAGGGATTGTCACCACCAATTTGCCACCATCACTTTTGAAATCGGTTCGGTAGTTCTAGAGATTCCATAGAAATTGTAATTTAGAATGTTTTTAGAACGCTTTTCGCTCATTTCACCCTTTTAAATTTCGATTTTTTAATTTTGTTTTTAGAGAGCATTTACATCTTATAAGTAACTACAATGCCAAATTTCAAATTTCGAGCTCCTTCAGTATAAAAAAAATCGCAATTTTAGAACGTTTTTCGCTCCTGCACCCCCCTGGGGATAGTGGCACCCACAAAAAATATATCCTATGTTGGAGCAGCGGTTGTCACCATCAATTTTCCACCATCACTTTTGAAATCGGTTCGGTAGTTCCAGATATTCCATAGAAATTGTAATTTAGAATGTTTTTAGAACGCTTTTCGCTCATTTCACCCTTTTAAATTTCGAATTTTTTTATTTTGTTTTTAGAGAGCATTTACATCTTATAAGTAACTACGATGCCAAATTTCAAATTTCTTGCTCCTTCAGTATAAACAAAATCGCAATTTTAGAACATTTTTCGCTCCTGCATCCCCCCTGCGGATAGTGGCACACCCACAAAAAATATATCATATGTTGGAGCAGGGGTTGTCACCATCAATTTGCCAGCATCACTTTTGAAATCGGTTTGGTAGTTCCAGAGATTACATAGAAATTGTAATTTAGAATGCTTTTCGCTCATTTCACCCTTTTAAATTTCGATTTTTTTTTTATTTTGTTCTTAGAGAGCATTTACATCTTATAAGTAACTACAATGCCAAATTTCAAATTTCTAGCTGCTTCAGTATAGAAAATATCGCAATTTTAGAAAGTTTTTCGCTCCTGCACCCCCCTTGGGGTAGTGGCACCGACCTAAAATATAGCCTATGTTGGAGCAGGGGTTGTCACCATCAATTTGCCACCATCACTTTTGAAATCGGTTCGATAGTTCCAGAGATTACCACCTACAAACAAACAAACAAACAAAAAAACAATCTTTACTCCTTTATAATATTAGTATAGATTTCCGTTCGTGGTTATAGCATACTTTCATAAAATAAGAAACATCGGTCATTTTTTACAGTGTAGACATGCAGTTAAAATTACAAAATCGTATTAAACTTGGTAAAGAAATATTTAAAAAACAATTTGGGTCAATAAAAACATTTAAAAAAAATAAATATTTAAATTTTTACACAGTCCAACGGTTCTATAAGTTATATTTAGTACAAATTTCCTATTACACTAAGAAGTAAGATAAAAAAAAGTCCCATTCTTCTTCGATTAAAACTGACCGAGTAATAGCTGTTTAAAATTGAATCCTATTTTTTGCTGCGAAATAGGGATCATTCAGAAATTTACTAGTAATATAAATAATTTTCAGATATATAAAAAAAATAATAGTTTAAAATAAAATTAACATTACGATATAAATTTGAAATCTATTGTCATTTTAACATATTAAAGAAAAATATACAACTTGTACTAAAAATATAGGTAAAAAACTAACAGATTTTTTAAAAATGAAATGATGAAAATAAACAGTCTAATTTTTTTAGAAAATGATGCATATTTTAAAATGAAAATAAAGTATCTAGTCTAAAACTTAATAGCTCAAAAATGTGCACGTGAAATAAATCCTCCTAATACTTTGAGCTCTTTGTGTAAGGAACTCTCGAAGCCTGGTCCAACTCATCTCTGTTTAGATGCAGAAAGTCATGGAATTCAAAGTTTCATAACTAGGTCAATTTTAGTGTTAGACAAATGGGACTTTTTTTTGTCTTAATTGTTATTCCAATAGGCAATTTTTACTAAATATCACTTGTAGGGCCGGAGGACCACATAAAAAATTAAATTTCGTAACTTTTTAAGGAATATTTTTATTAGTCAAAATGACTTTTAAAATAATTGTTTACCTCATTTTTGTAACTGGAACTACATTTCTTTGATTAACATTTTTGGAAATATCCATTGGACACCGTTGAGAGTGGACACAACTGTATATATATATTTTTAATGTATTCTTTTTTAGAAGGTTAAAATCGCTATTGCTTTAATGATACATGATTTAAATTTTAGAAAAGACATTGTTTATATATCATACAATATTTCGTCCCATAATTTATACAATTTTACTTACTATAAGATACATACATACAGACTTACATATAAAAAGTATTTTTCTCCTTCTTCTTCATACTTGATGTCATCACATTTTGGTAAAATCAATTTATCGCTGAAAAATAAAATTATTCATGAATTACATTAAAAGGAATTCATAGAAGTAAACACATACACATGGGCACTTCACCAAATAAGAAAATTTAAAAACTCATTCATTGAAAGAATAATATTACGGTGTGTTTGTAAAGCGACAGAGATTCTTACCGTTTTCAAATGATGGAAAATCCGATTGTGTCATCGAACATGACATCCCGAACATGCGTATAGAATCTTATGTTGTTACACTAAGTTAAAAGATGTTCAAATTGATGACCTTAATTTCTGTTCCAGTATATGCAAGAATAAAAAGAAAAGTACCGTTTCGATTCATGTAAAGTTGTTTATACTTGTATGTGGTTTAATATGTTTTAATGAATAATCTATACATCAAAGTAGGATTGAATTTTTAAAATTTCAATGACAACAATATAATATTTTGCTTTTTTACGTTCTCTACGCCAAAAAAAAAAGAAAATGTGGAAATACAATTGGCACCTATTCTGTATAATACATTAATGAAAAGCAATTAAAAAATGAACGTGTCTATGTCAAAAATATAAGACCGTTTTTAAGCATAAATCGAACAGTAATTTATGTCTTTAAATATCTTAGGTTTTATGCTATTTTTTTATGATTGTCCAGTTACATATCCATAAATACGTTTCAATAATATTAATTATTGATTAATAAAGAAATTAATGAACATTCATAATTTGATTATGTTTTAGTTTTCGCCTCCAATGGAATTCTTTTGGTCAAAAACTTATAATATAAATTTACTTGAATTTTTTTACTTGAATTCGTTGCAAAACTAACAATAAATATGCAAAATCGGCAGTTTTAAAGAGCCATACTGATGAAGAAGTTTGAATTTCCCTTTTCTGCTATTTCATGTACTCTCCAAGGTGGTTAGAATTTCCATTACAGGAGATTTTTTTTAAATTCACATATCTACCTGTTTACAAGTCGTTAAAATCGGCTTATTTAATCTGTGATTAAATGAAGTGATTTGATTATTTGGAAATTTTTGTTAGATTCAACGTCATCGATTTATAGAGTTTTAGTTCATTCATGATTATGGATTATTCCTATTTTTTTCATTTTAAGAAATGGTTCTTAAATTGACTGTAAGCATTGAATGTTGTTTCATGTGAGTAAGTATGCGAAATGAGTAATTCTCGCCACATAAGTAAGGAAAGATAAAAGTATAGGAATGGCAATAATACATTTATAAAGGACGTGATGACTGATTAATGGCATGAATGGCGATTATGAATGGCGTGACTATTTAAATACGAAATAGAAAGCACGATATTTAAGCACATTGGTAATTTAAAATGAAATAGAATTGAACAATCTTAACGCTTATAGAGATTAAAATAAATTCTGACAATTACCTGTTTTATCTATTTTTCAATCGGAATTATGCTAATTTACAATTACTCAAAACAATATACATACACGAGAACATAACAAAATATTGAGGTATGTACTGATTATTTAAGTAACACTGAATAATCCTATATCCAGGCTCAAACCTGTATCGCCAGTAATATTTGCCAGCATTTTATTGATGCATTTAAGATTGCTTTACCTGAAATGTAGCACCAAACGTAACATGCAGAAGCAGAACTTTTATTTTACTGAAACTGTTATCAATTTACTCTTCATATTTTAAACATTGCAAGATTTTTGGGTGTTTTATGACATTATTTCCAATATTATAACATACCGATTTAGAAATGCCGAGTAAAATTAATTCCAGTAGTCGTCAACTGCTTACAATATATAAACAGCTGAATATTAAGATAAAAATGACTAACATATATATATTTTTTGTATATCGAGTTTTCCTTAAACGCAGATCTTACAGTGCAACAACAAAGCGTGAGAAGTATAAGTATAACATTAAATAAAATTCATTAAATTTAGCAGCAATACTTCTAAACTGGAATCATTTTTAAGCTTTTAAAGACAAGGAAACAATTGGTCTAAATACTTACTCGAAGTAATATTTTTTCATGTTGAAAGCTTTCTTTCTTTCTCTATCTTCTGGGATACTAAGCAAGAACGGATCCCATCCACATTTTAGCTTCTTGAGCAATTTTTGTCTGGAAATTTAAACAAACACATTACAAGTATGTAAGTAACATTAAAAAATAATATAATTTGTGTACTTTTCTCTTTTCTTGACGTTGTATTACGTGATTTTATAAGCGTCTGGCAATCCGTGACAGTCCGGAAGTCCGTGAATGCTGTAAATACTCATAATAGTGGGAAATTGAAATATTACAAATAATTTATAATGCAACCAATGTTTAAAATAGAACATACAGTGGTGGCCAAAAATGTGGACTTTTTTGAAAGTTTCATGTTTTTCAACTTTGTGTGCTTGTAGAATATATTAATTTTCATTTAAATACAAACGTTTATATATCAAATTGAAGGTAATTTAATGTAGAATTTAATTAAAAAAACAGTATTACAATATCTGTATTAAAAAAAGTTATGCAACTAATAGTAAGATCTATCTGAGATTTCCATTTTTTAAAGTGATACTTACACAATCAATACTTAGTAAGATAACCCTTATTTTTTAAGACAGCTTCACAGCGTCTTTTCATCGGGTGAACGAGTGTTTGGAGTTCATCTTTCGTAATGACATGGTGCCAAGAATCAATTATAGCTTCAATAAGTTGTCTTTTATTAGATGAACGTTTTTTTCGTGCAAGAATTTTCAAACGTCGCCACAAATTTTCAATTGGATTGAGATCAGTGCTGTTTCCTGGTCATGGTAATATATATATATATACCTTTATTTTGAAACCATGCTTTGCATACTTTTGCTGTGTGGCATGGAGCTGAATCCTGCTGAAAAATAAATGGTGCGTTGTTGGGGAAGAGATCCCTGATGGAAGGTATCAATTTTGGTTCCAGGACAGTTTTGATGTAGTTTTTGGCATTCAGGATGCCATCAATCACTTGAATTCGGCCCACACCATCTGCAGACATACATGCCCAAATCATGACATTTGTTGGGATTTTTGTAGTTGCTTCAATGCAATCAGGATGAAGTGCTTCTCCTACTCTACGTCTCACGCATTCTCTACCATCACTACCAAAGAGCGATATTTTACTCCAGATTACTTGCTTCCATTGATTTTCTGACCATTTAATGTGTTCTTTTGCCCACTTAACTCCTTTTTCTCGTTGCTTTTGATTTATATATGTTTTTTTCCTTGGAATTCTAGCTTGTAGTCCAAATCCTGATAACCTTCTTCTTATTGTTCTTGAACTTACTGCAATCTGAAATACCCGCTGCATTCATTTCATATCTAATGGCATCTGATGAAATTTTTCTATCTTGAAGGCATAGCCGTTTAATTTTTCTATCGGCAGTAGCACTTGTGCATTTTTTTCGGCCTGATTTGGCCTTATTTTCCACTGATTTCGTTTTTTCATAACGTAAACAGAACTTTCGTATACCAGAACAAGTCACTGAACCACCAACTTGTCTTGCAATTTCAGCATAAGAGAGACCATTTTCTCTCAATATGACAATTCGGCTTCTTTTTGTAGATGTCCAATTAGTTCTTCTTGTTGATGACATTGTTTAAAATTAGTTTAATTTAAAAAAAGAACTTTAAATATTCAAAAACAGCAATACTCTATTTAATTGTACTAATATGCATCATTCCGCAAAATATTTCCAAAACAATAACTCTTTTACCACCCAAATAACCTAAACTATAGTTACAGACATTTGATTGGGCCTCAGAACAGTGTTTGTGATTGGCTAGTACGCTTTTATTACAAAACACATCCTTTTTCAAAACGATTTGTGTTTGTTTGTTCTACTAAAATGAGCGTAACTTTTTTTGTAATACAGATATTGTAATACTGTTTTTATTATTAAATTCTACATTAAATTACCTTCCATTTGATATATAAACGTTTGTATTTAAGTGAAAATTAATATATTCTACAAGCACATAAAGTTGAAAAACATGAAACTTTAAATAAATGTCCAAACTTTTGGCTACCACTGTATAATTTAAATCAGTAAAAAATGAAAATAACACTGAGCTTCTTTCATACGCAGATAATATTGTTAATTCATAAACACGGTGTATCCGAAGTAGAAATATACTAGTAGTAGAAGTGTATTGCTGATTGCAATTGTGCTTTGAGAGCGGTCAGGACTGGTTATTGCTCCAGAAAAATAATCGTGATTTCATTCAAAACAGATTCAGAAGGAGTATTCAAAATTTCTAAACATTTTTATTATATTTTCACTCTTTTAAAGTTCACTGCATCAAATTTTATTTATATCTAATGACTTGGTGATTTTTTTTGTCAATGGCAAAATCTTGAAGATGTTTGGAAGAAACGTAAAAAAATTCTGATCTAATAAGTAGAGACGGTGGTAACTTGAATTTCTCCTCAAAGGTAAGAATTGTAAGAGTTATGCTTGTGCAAGAGTATGCCCAAACACAATCACAAATTAAAACAAGCTGGAAATTCTACGTCAAACGTTACAAATAAGGTGCGTTCGTACTCTAGCTAGCTATATAAATATTTAGATCTTGATGATTTTTAATTCTGTAAAATGAATAATATCGTCTGCAGATTAATGTCTGTAATAGAATAAGTATCTCGGTCGCTTGACGATTAAACTTCTCCTAAAGTTTTGATTCGATTTTAATAAAATTTGAAATGTCTCGACAAAATTCTGCAAAGATAATATATCTTAAATTTCAAACCATTCGGTTGGGTAGTTTTTGCGTTGTTATATGCGGACGGACGGACAGACAGACGGACGGACCAAGCGACGACAATAGGTGCTACGTATTTATATAATTACGAACGCACCTAAAAACACGAAAGTTTCAGGAAAGCCAATTTCGAAGCTATTACTGATACAGAAAAGGAAAAATTTGAAGATGGCAATCTTCAGAATAGATGGAAAAGACGACGAAATGGGTGTCATTATTGCTGACAAATTGCCAAACACAGCTATGCAGTACCAGAACCGATAATATCACTGTTCGAAGCGGTGGCGACAAATTTCTGTTCGGAAGTAGTACATGTTTGGGTGAAGCGAACAACTCACAAACCTTTGCCAAGAGGCTCGAGATAAATTATATAGATTGCTCCTTTTTTGATTTCGCAGAATTCTTCGAATCTAAATTATTATTCAATAAGAGTCGCAACAAAAAAGATGGAACGACTGACATCTTTGAGAATTGAATCACAAAAAATCACAGAATGTGTGGGATTCAAGGTGTTCAAATACGAATTATAAATTATAGGATAGCAAACAATCTGTATACTTTTATGCATCTTAAAGTGTAACAGTTACCACTCAGTTATTTAGGTTCATTATACCTAAAAGCTTTCAATTTATTTTCAATGATAATTTGTTACATGATTATTAATAATAAATATTTTAATTTTGAAAAATATTTTTTTATTCGTGATCATTTATTACCAAAATGCCCCTCACTTTACTCAGAATATGTCAAATGTTACTAAGACATTGGCGAGAAAACTTTATGTTATGTATCTTGGTTTGAGTATTGGATCCAATTTTCAAATTTAAATATCTCAGAAGTTCGAAAATGTGGCTTAGCCCCAACCCCCTCAAATGTGAAATTTGTGCTTTAGGACACTTTTACAGATAGTTATGGTATTTTACACAAAAATGAAAGAATTCCATATCACATGCTATTGAAAGAGCTTGGTGTGTTTTTAATTTAATGGATATAATAAATAATATTTATACATACTTTTTTGTATATCCTTTTAATATATCTGTATACAAACTAGATTTTCCATAGAAGTAACCTTCTCTCATTTTAGATTTCACTTCTTGTACATTTAGTGAATTTAACATTTCCTAGAAAAAAAGAATTGAAAATTAAACACAGTCACATTCTATGCGTAAAGCCGCAGTTACAGGTTAAAAAGCAAATGCTACCAGTTTAAATAATTATATGATTTTTTGTTGAATTCACTATCTCTCAGTGAATGGAATAATTTTTAAAAGAAGGTTTTAAACTCAAATTAGAAAATTGCGAATTAATTTTTTTTAAATTTTTGCTTTAGAAAAATAGGAAAATAATAATAAAAAAAAACAATACAAAAAAAAAGTTATTCTTTATATTAATAACGAACATATAAATAAAAATTGGCAATTTCAATGTCTTAAACGTGTTAAATATAAGCTAATAACTTTTAGAAGCATAATTTTGTAATGTCTTTATAAAAGTTTTTGTATCACTACCAAGTTGCGTACTTTTTACATTTTCATTGATCGCAGACATGTTTGAACACATAATAAAAGCTAAAACAATTATTCCTTCGAAATCTAAACGTTGTTTTCGAGCATTTTCACACTAATATTTCTTTCTTCAAATGTCTTTTATTTTCAAACTTTAATCCGTTATTCCTTTAAAGTTTTATATTTTCTAAATTTTTGAAAAAAAAAATTATTTGTTTACGTCGTAAATTTTTTTATGAATAGTTAATGAAAATTCAAACAAAGTTTTAGCATAGGAATAGTTTTTGGCTTACATATAAGGAGTCCGCATCTACATCGTCTTCAGAAAGAGTCGATTCGCCCCTAGATGATCCAGGCGTGTCATCTGGTCGTCCAACAGTTTCTCGGTCGTTAACATCATTTACAACATCCAAATACTTCTTTACTCTTGTGTCAGAAGAGGTACTGAAAAAGCAAGTGATTCGTCGTTGAAATAAAAGTGCATGAAAATACATTGTTTGTTATGATATCTCACATAAGAAAAATAATATTAAAAATACACACAGTTAAAGAAAACACTTTCTGTACCATTTGCAAGTAGGATATTTGTAAATTGCTTTCAATTACCCAGAAAACAATCATGTGATTTATGTTAAAAGCACATTTTTTACGAATAGACAATATTTTTGTGCCATCGTTGTGTTGTGAAGTAAAATCTGTTACTATCAGTGCGTTTCTATGTGCAATTAATGTCAATGAAATATTAAACACCAGCACCTTATCCATCAACCTTATAGATTATTCATTATGTCATTCCGGATTATGGAAGCGTCCACAAGAGTACCTATTATTTTCGTTTTTTGAAAAGAGGGCTTTTGTGTTTATTGTATGCAATGAAATTTATTGTTTGTAAAAGTATGTTTTGTTTTGTATAAGAAATGTGTGTAAGATGTGTGTGTGTGTATAACGATACAAGTAAGGAAATGGTGCGTGTATAAATGGAGATAATGATTTAGCATGGAGTTAACATGAAGTTTTTTTAGTTAAAAAATATATACTAAATTAACCAGTGTGCATCACAAATAAAATCTTTCATTGAAGTCAGTTTCTACTTTTTTGGCTTTATTTATTTTTATCCCTATTTTATATACTTAAGATCTTAAAGAAATATTGAAGACCTTTTAATAACAATATAACATGTCTTATCTCCAGGAGCACAACTTAAGCACCAGAAAATATTGTACCAACATTTTATTCACTACTTTTATAATTACGATACGGAAAACGTAAAACAACTACAGAAGAAGAGAGGCTACTTTTCTCAAGCTGTTTTTAAATAAACATAGTATTAAAAAAATACAAAGATATTCCTCATATAAAATAATTTGCAATACATGTGAACAATATTTAAGAATGGACAAAGCAATCTTCCTTCTACATCGAAATTGAATTTCAGATAATAGAACAAGGACCCTTGAGACAAAACTGCATTCGACTTGTTGAAATTCCAAAAGTTAGAAAATCACAAAGCGCTCAATCAGCAGTTCATTTGTCCGTGTTTGTTTATTGCTTGATTTGATCCTTTCTGATTTTGGAGAAAGAATATGAATCAATATATTAATTTTAGTTTGTGATAGCCGGAATTTGGAATATTAAAAAATTGCAAAAATATTATCTTATTTGCAATTTTACCTCAGCTAAAAATGTTTGCAAAACAAGTATAAAAAAAAAAATGCAAACCGAATTATGCATAAGAAGTGTATAAACAATATTATAGATAAAATGTGCATTATTTGAATTGTGCTCAAAAATGGCGGATGCTGCCATCTATGAAGCTTTTTTTTTAAAATTTATTTGTTGATAGGGAGAATTATCATCTCTTATTTATTTTGCCCCAACAGGGGGTCGAACTCGCAATATTAAGTGTAGAAAGCTAACGCGTTACCAATTTTGCAACTGGGGCGGTAGAAGTGTCTGATTTAAAATGCGTCTAATAGATATTGAGGTTAATTATGCTGTGTATTAATATTTTATAGGGAAGATCTTAAATTTATTGGAGCAGTTACAATTCCTCGAAGTTTTAATAATGAGGTTAATTTATTACTCGGGTTTTTCTATGGTTAATGAGTATATGGCTTTTTAATATAATTTATTAGAATAATTTTCTTGGCTTTTAAAGAATGGTTTAAATATGATTTGATTAATTTGTTGCTGAGAAATTACAAAATATGAAGTTGATTTTGGGGAGATTTTGTCAATTTGGGAAAATGGTTAGGATGGTTACGGGTGGAGTGGGGGGAGGTAAATTATACATTTTTTTTGTTATGAACTTATTTAATAAATTTAAAAAAAGCGCACCTTGGATTTTAAAATATATTTGTCAGTTTTTTTTCTCCAATTTTAAAGAACTAGATTTTTTTTTTTTGAGTAGCTTAAAATAATTAAACACTAAGAAAAAGTACAGCTGAGAATTTTTTTTGGAAGGGGGGTCTGGCTCATCACCTAAATCACACATGAAAATTCATTCTGAGTTCTTTTTTAATGTTGATGTGTTAAAAATTTGTCTCAAACGGGTGGTTCAAGACAAAGTTGAATTCAATCAGCGGTGGTCCGGCGGAGATTTAATACGCCAATTTTTTTTCCTCGTATTCTGAAAATCTCGGTGAATTTTTTTTTCCGAGCAACTTAATCTAATTAAACACTAACAGAAAGGGGGGGGGGGAAATAACTTTAAAGGAGGCTGCCCTCCGTAGAACCCCCATGGAAGTTAATTTTTACATTTTGCGAAACTGCACAGAAAATGCAAATTTTGGAAACATAGATAATGCACTAAATTTTATGGAAATATGTGGTAGTTTTTGCAAACATAAAATATGTACTTTTGGTATGCATAAAAAATACGGATAATTTCCACAAAAAGTGTATATTTTTGAAATATTCAAAAACATTCACATTTTATGCACAAATTGTGAACAATTCATCATTTTTTCCAAAAAAGTGAAACTATTTCTAGGTAGGATTTAGACAGTTACATGTTATAATATGTAAAATATGTATTATTTCGCAATTACTAAAAAACGCCCCTAATTTAAATACTCCCTAATACATACATAAGTTTTTAAAACCACTTTTCTCTATATTGCTCATCTTTGTGATGTCCAATTACTAATTAAAACTATCCCTTTTCCTGAATTTTTTTCAGAATTTATAAGAGAAATTTTAGTGTTATCTCAAAGCATCGGAAGATTTAAATGATATTACTGATTTAGATAGTAAAATTGGATGTTTTCGCAATTTACATATAATCAATATGATATTGATACATTTAATTTTTTTATTATAATATAGCCTTATTTTAAGTGAAAAAAAATTAGCGAAAACTAACCTCTCTGTTTGGTGATATCTGAAAATAACAAAAAGCTTTTTTTTTTTTTAATATGAAAACGATCTGTTCAACTATTTCTATTTTTTTTAATCATACACTGACATTTATTTCACTGTCACGTATATCGCTTTTCATAATCTCGGTCATACGGCAATTTCAAAATGCGTCAAACATATCACTGACAATTTCATTTTAGGTTACATGTTTGTATATGCCACTTTCTTTCCGTTATCAGTTAAGCATTACATTCATTTTCGCTCTCTATAATATATACAAAATATTTGTAATATATACATATAATATATACATATAATATATACATATAATATATACATATAATATATACATAAAATTAATGTTTTGCTGAAATTTAGATATAAAATTTTCATTTCCGTTCAAAGAATGAGATTTCGTCTCACCCATTTCAGGAAAAGAGCACACTACATCAAGCATAAGACAAAAAAATCTCACAGACGCAAATCACAGCCTCTGAACATGCAAGAAATTAGTTAGCAACAACCCTCATTCTGCAAAGCCTATCACTGAAATTTCCAACACAACAATAACAATAGTTCTTTCTTCTAGCGAGAAAAGTCGTTTTCATCGAAATTGGAAAAAGTGGCTCCTCTAGGTCGTAGATGTTTGTTTTCTGGAATTTTGCATATAAACTTCTTGCATGAATTTTTGCTGCCCATTCGCAAAGTTAGTTACAAAATTTTATATTAGCTAAAACATTATTCTCGTAGTTCACAGATGCCTCTAAAATTATTTTATAAACAATATTAATAATAACGAAAGAAAATATTTTTGCCATTGTATAATAATATTAAAATGCGCATTTTAAAAACGCATAATATTATAGAAAAGTATATAAAATAATAACCACCGATAGATAGAAGAGTATACGAATTGTATTGGACAATTATAAATCACAATTACCATGCTGTATATACCATATGAGAGAACTTAATTTTGCTGAAAAACGTACAATCCCGTATACAGTGCATTGCAGGAAATGACTATCCATAGACGGGTATGTATTATAAATTATTAGGGCGTCTCTGTATTAAAAGAATACATTTTATGTACAAGGTGCAGAAAAATTTTGTTTAGTTAAAAAAAGCATAATGCAATTGAAGACGCATTTTTCACAATTACTACCCATAAACACTAATGTATCTGAATTATTTTTCTGGAACCCAATAAACGGAACATGTTCAAAGTTATTTGAAAACATTTTTGTTCATCTCAATAATGTGTATCCGTTTATTTATGTTTGTATATATACCGTTTTTAAAATCCTCTTTAAATAATTTTACCCCATCTTATGATAATATAAACGAATTCGTTTTGCGTGTCAGTTAAAATGACAGGTAAAAATACGCACACCTTGAAAAGTACGGCACATGTTTCAATAAATAAAAACATATAATACTTTTTGAATTTTCTGATCCTATATAACTAAATTTAGACTGAAGAAAGACAGACAGACAAACTGAAGTCATAATTAATTTTCAACTATGTTGAAAAGTTTTAATTGAAAATCGTAGAAAATTATTTGTATTTAAAGATATCTCTCAATAGAGAAGATTAAAGATAGCATCACTAAATCTGGTTGTTATAATATATTGTATTTGTTAAAAATAACTATTCTTTAACAGGGTCACACTCATACCGATGCTTTTTCTCAATCTTTTGTTTAACTTGTACATACAAACATTTTACGTGTAATTTTTCTTACTTCAAAATCGTTCAATGTCTCATTTAATATGAAAAGTATACAAGCAGCCGAAAATAATCTAAATACATCCTGCAACCCTATGTTTCCCGTTGTAATAGATGTTTTCGAAACCTTCAAATTCTTTAGGTTTTTCCTCGAAAATGGTCGTATGCAAAATGCTTAAATGCAAAAGCGTCTTTTCAGTACGTAAGAAAATTTGCTTAAACAGTGGGTTCAGAAAATATAAGTAAATTTAAAGATTTATTTTGTACGATTTTAAGTAGAATTATTCGCGTTAGATGGCAGCACTATGAAATAAAAGCTATTTAAAAAGACTTTTTGAACTGAAATTGTTACGTCCTAAAATGACTAAAAAATATTCTCAAAAACTTTATCAAATTTCTAAAACTTTATTATTATTGTGCTTTAAAAATTCTATCATATTTTTCGGTTATATATTTGTATTATTAATTCTTTCATTCTTTCTTTATTAGATTTTTGTAAGTATGCGATCCTGTTTTTTCTTGTTATGCGGGGTAGTGATGTAACAAATTGATTCTGTTATTCTCTGTGTTGATTCTAAGCGTAAAATGCTGCTGTTTTTAAGTCTGAATTCTGATTGTTTGTAAAATTCTAAACTCTTATTTCGAAGTCAGTCTACTTATTAAAATATGTGAAAAAGATAAACCTGTCCAGTCTGATTAGCTTCAATTTTATTATTGGAAGCAAGCAATTCTTTATGATTTAGAAGCTACTATTATTTTTATTGTTGAGAAAATATTCTTCAAATACTAGAATTAAAATTCTAGTTTTGATTTAACAAATATTGAAGTCTACGAAGAAGAGTATTAAACTAATCGGCTGATATTGAAATCATGCAATCTGGGCATGACACAAATCTCAAGGTACGTAGATATTCTTTTTATTTATTTATTGAGTTATAAAATCTCAACTGTGCTAATTCTTGAATCTAAATATTCTACATAAATTTCTGGTTCGTTGAGCCGGAGTCGGCTGGTGATAAATCAATTACATCTTATTCAAAATTATAATAATGACGAAAACAAAAGCGGAAATCGCTTCGGAATCCAAATTTAATTTTTACCGTAAAAGAAATAAAAAGATATAGGGATCAGGTATCCGATGCGATTGAAAAAGATAATTTGCAGTAATTGGAGAAATTAAAGTCGGAACTTAATATTTTAGAAAGTGATTTAAAAAAATCATATTTTGGTATAGCTGAAGAAACAATTGAAACTCTTTACGATTCATTTACTTCTGCTAAAGACTCAGTTGTAGAAGATATAGTGAAAATTGATCAGTTTATTGCAACTAAGAACGAAAGTAAAAAAACCCGATGTGATGCAGATGAGAATAGTTCTATTAGGGAAAATTCAATAAAATTACCTAAATTCCAATTGCCCATATTTTATGGTGATATGAGTAATTTTACATTTAAAGAGACATTTTTGACTTCTATTCATAAAAATGAAGCGCTTTCCGATCAATTAAAATTTTCGTATTTAATTGTGAGTGTCAAAAATTATCCTGCTAAATTAATTTCAGGATTTTCTATTTCAGGTGAGAATTATAAACAAGCATGGGAAACTCTAGTTAACAGATATGATAACCGTAGAAATTTAGCATATTCGCTATTGTCAAAATTTATTAATGCTAAACCATTAAAATCGTCCACGCAGAAAACAATTCTAGAGTTATTGGATAATTGCAATGAAGTGATTAGAAATTTGAAATCTCTAAAATTTGAATTTAACGAATTTGTTGATTTAATTTTGGTTTATATTGTTCAAACTAAATTCGATGACTCATTAAGAAAACAGTGGGAGTTATCATTAAATAAGGATATTTTTCCAACATATGATATGTTAATGACGTTTTTGGAAAGACATGCACGCAGTTTGCAAGGTTGTCATGCTGAATTTATTAAGTATGAAACTAAACCTAATAATAAATTTGATTTTAAATCTCAACAAGGCCCAAAGAAATCTCTTTCAAATGCAGTTGTTATGGACAATGTGAACAAATCTTTAAAGCCCTTATGTCCAAAATGCAATGAAGGGCATGCACTTTACAAATGCGCAGAAATTCAAAATTTAACGGTTGATCAACGATGGCAGTTAGTAAAAGCAAAAAAACTATGTACGAACTGTTTAAGAGCTAATCATTTTGTTGCTAATTGTCTGATTAGCACTACCTGTAAACATTGTAAGGCTAAACATCGTTCAATTCTGCATCACGAACAGTCTAATTCTGCATCACAGAATTCTTTTAGACCGCTAGAGCGGGTTACAAATCAAAATAGCGGAAGTAATTCAAATGCACAAGTGGATGAATCCAATTGTTTAAGCAGTCAAACTTTGACTGAAAATTCCCAAACATTACTGGCTACTGCCATTATACATGTGAAATCCAAAACAGGAAAATTTATTCCTTGTAGGGCTATGATTGACAGCGCTTCTCAAAAGAGTTTGATTTTAAAATCGTGTTGTAGAAAGCTAGGCCTTCCCTTGAGATCTACAATTCATAAAATATCAGGAATAAACAATTTAGTCGCAGAGACAGCTCTTCAGGAAGTTTCTTTAACATTTTCTCCGCATTTTAATAACGAAACTTTTAGTTAGATGCTTTAGTTATTAATCAGATCACAACAAATTTACCGAACTTTTTGATTACTAATAAGTATTGGCCTCATATTGAAGGACTAAATCTGACGGATCCCAATTCCCATGTGTCCGATTCCATTGATGTACTCATAGGTGCAGATTTGTTTGCTAACATAATAATCGGAGAGTCCATTCTAGGTCCTAAGGGAACATCGAGTGCTGTTAATACGAAACTGGGTTGGATATTATCTGGAGTAATTTATTCGAATCAGTCAAATCACAATTCTTCTGTTAGTTGTCATATTACGACGCAAATAAATTCTCAATTGCAAAATTTTGGGAACTCGAATCATTTCCTAGTTATGATCCAGTTTCGCTAGTAGAAGATAATTATGTAAAAACAGTATCACGCACGGAATCAGGAAGATATATCGTGGATCTTCCATTTAAATCTAAACCTGTTCTCGGAAATTCTAAATCTCATGCTTTAAAGCGAAAAATATGCTTAAATAAACTTCAAGGAAATTCCGTACTTAAGGAACAATATTCGTCATTCATGAAAGAGTATATTGATTTGGGACACATGGAACTCGTTCCAGCCGCAGAAATTTCAAATCCAGATCATTTTTATCTCCCCCACCACGGGGTAATAAGAGAGGATAGTTGTACAACTCGACTTCGGGTAGTATTCGATGCATCCGCAATTGGTTCAGAAGGTCGCTCGTTAAATGATTATTTGGAGATAGGGCCGAAATTACAACCTGATATTTTTCAGTTATTATTAAAATTCAGAATGCATCCAATAGGCTTTAGTGCGGACATCGAAAAAATGTTCAGGCAAATTCTTATCAATCCAAAACATGTAGATTATCAACGTATTTTATGGCGGTTCGATCCTAAAGAAAACATTCAAACCTATCGGTTGTTAACAGCAACCTATGGCACCGCTTGTGCGCCATTTTTAACAATTAGAACTTTAAATCAGTTAGCAATAGATAACGAACAAACTTTTGAAAGGGCTTCTAAAATCATTCGTGACAATATCTTCGTCGATGATTTGTTGTCGGGTTCAGATTCCAAAGAAAATGCTCAATCTTTAATTACGGAGTTTATTAATGTGATGAAAGGCGGAAGCTTTAATTTACGAAAATGGTCCTCAAACAATCCTGAAATACTCGCTCATTTACCAGATGAACTTAAAGCTTCAGCAAAGACAGTAATCAAAGAAGATGAAGCTGTTAAAATTCTGGGTTTGTTCTGGGATTCATCTAATGATACGCTAAAAATAAAGTTTAGCGAGTTCAAAGCCGTGCAAAACAAAAGAGATCTTTTATCCGTGATATCTACAATTTTTGATCCTCTAGGTTTTCTCTCCCCGATAACGATTAGTTTAAAAATAATTCTACAAAACCTCTGGAAGGAAAAAATCTCTTGGGATGAGGAAATCCCAAATTCAATTTTAATTAGTTGGAATCAATTTTTAGCAGAAATTCATTTATTACAATGTATTGAAATTCCCCGGTATACTAATTCATACCATAAAAAGGATTGCGAAATTCAGTTACATGGTTTTTGTGATGGTTCCGGAAAAGCCTACGCTGCTGTCTCTTATTTACGAGTTATCACTCCTAACGAAATATTCGTCAATTTACTTGCTGCAAAAACAAAGGTAAATCCCATAAAGCCACAAACTTTACCACGCATTGAACTTTGCGCCGCTCTATTATTAGGAAAAATTTGCTCAACTATCGTCGATACTTTATCCACGAGCATAAATAGTGTATTTTTATGGTCAGATTCCCAAATAGTGCTCGGCTGGCTAAAATCGCCTCCTTTAAAAGATAATCAGTTTGTATTAAATAGAGTACGTCAAGTGCAAACATTATTGCCTTCAGCCGAATGGAACCATGTTCCCGGAACGCTAAATCCTGCAGATGTAGCCTCCAGGGGTATTCCACCGCGAAAACTCCTCAATAATCAGATGTGGTGCCATGGGCCTCCATGGCTGTCGTCAAAAGAACCAATTCCAATCCCCTTATACAGTCCTATCGCTGAATTAGATCAAGAAGCTAACTCTGTCAGTAACATAACAAAAATAAATGTCTTACCAGACTTTATTCAAAAATTTTCAAGCTTTAATGGATTAGTACGTGTAATAGAATGGTGTTTGCGATTTATTCATAATTCTAGACAGAATTCTACAAGAAAGATCGGAAATCTAAGTGCACAAGAAATATCTAGTTCTATCATTTCTATAGTGAGAATAATTCAAAATTATGAATTTCATGCAAAATTAAATTTTTAAAAGAAAATAAATCCTTGCCAAGCAATAGCAAATTGATATCGTTGAATGTCTTCTTAGATTCAGCTGATATATTAAGAGTGGGGGGTCGTCTATCGCAACATGAATCATTCAGTTTCGACAGAAAGTACCCTATTCTTCTTCCTAAAAACAGTCTTTTTACAATATTGTTAATAAAGGATGTACACGATAGAAATTTACATGCAGGTACACAGTTAGTGCTTTCTACAATTCGCCAGAATTACTGGTTTGTAGATGGTCGTTCAACAGTCCGACAAGAGCTCCATAAATGTGTGCTTTGTAAACGCCTTAAGGCACAAGCCTGCCAACAAATGATGGGAAACCTTCCCGTTGAAAGAATAACTCCAATTCGTTCATTTCTCAAGGTGGGCTTAGACTTTGCTGGTCCCTTTTTGACCAAACCAAATATGCCAAGAACAAAAATCAAGCTAAAATCTTATATCGCAGTTTTCGTTTGCATGTGCACGAAAGCGGTTCATCTCGAACTTGTATCTGACTTATCTGTACAAGCCTTGCTAGCAGCATTCAAACGCTTCATCGCACGCAGAGGTTTGCCCTCTGATGTCTTTTCTGATAATGCCAAAAATTTTATTGGTCTGTCCAATCAATTAAAACAGCTTTTTAAATACTTGAGGGAAAGAGACTTTCAAGCATTTCTCTCCACCCAAAGAATTAATTGGAATTTCATACCTCCATATGCACCACACTTTGGTGGTCTATGGGAAGCAGCTGTGAAACTTACTAAAACTCATCTTGTGAGAGCTTGTAAATCCAGCGTACTCAATTTTGTAGAGCTCACTACTTTACTTTGCCAGATAGAAAGCTGCATAAATTCCAGACCGTTAACCCCGATGTCTTCAGATCCTTCTGATCCTCGTGCTTTAACGCCGGATCATTTTTTAATAGGAGCACCTCTTCTTGACATTCCAGAATCATTCAATCATCCTAAAATATCGTTAAATGCTCGCTGGCGTTTAATAGAAAAGGCAAAAAATCAATTTTGTGGCAGGTGGTCCAGCGAATATTTGCAACATTTTCAACAACGTCCAAAATGGACTACTCCACGTGCAAATCTTCGAGAAGGCGATTTGGTGATAGTTCATGAAAGATTACAGCCCATGAAATGGAAATTGGGTCGGATTCTAAAGACTTATCCTGGAACAGATAATTTTGTGCGGGTTGTCCTGATCAAGACAGTTGACGGTGACATCAAGCGTCCTATATCAAAGGTGTCCCCTCTCCTGCCGGGGGCGGAGGATTTTTTTTTTTTTTTTTTTTTTTTTTTTTTATTGAGTTATAAAATCTCAACTGTGCTAATTCTTGAATCTAAATATTCTACAATTTAAAAGAACTAATTGTCCATTAATTACGTAATTGCAATGAATACTTCCTCTTTACGTAAAAGAGAATAGAGTAACACCTGGCTAAACGGAATCACAAAAGAACAAAAAATTTGCTTTACAGTTTCTCATATTAGAAAGTACACCGTATGTTATAATTGTATGGCAAAAACAATGATTTCCTCCTTATAAAGTTAAATTTCGTTATAGACAGGTTACCTTTACACAATTCTTACAGTATTTAATTCTCATACGCTTAAACGTAGTTCAAGTGCATCGGAATGGTTGTCTTCCATAATATTATACTTTCACAACTTACTTGCGCGTAATTTCTTGATACACCTATTAATCTGTTACTGCTGATCGCGAACGGTCGACTTCAAAATGATGTGTATAAATATTCAATGGCTGGTAGATATGATCCTTAAGAAAATACCTGATTAAAAAAAAGCATAATTCTGTAGAATATTATGTTAAAAAATGCAATGATTCCTTACCCATAGACTTCGACTTGGTTATTTTGTGCATCACTATGATTAACTGGTGCGGATACACTTGAATTCCCTTCAACGGAAGAAGGCACTGAAGGTGATTCACTACTAGGTTGAGAAACTTGATAATTGTAAGTAAGAGGCACATAGCCATTGTTCTGGTAGACATGAGGATAGAAGTAATAAGTTGTACCCTCGTGCAGAATATAAAGAACAGGATAAGAGACCTGTAAGCTAGAGAAAAAAAAACACACACATATGTATATATATGTTATAAAATTTGACATTATTTGATATTTTAGCAGATGCACAGAAAAAATTCTAAGTATCCATGAAAAAAAAACAGATTTAAGCAATTCACTAGAAAATTATATTTCGTAACAGAAAAAAACAACTTCTGGAGAATAATATGCATGTACGATATGCATACCGGGTGCACAGTAAGTTCGTTAAAATTTAAAAGTTTATTAAAAAGAAACAAACGATGCTAAAAGATATCGGTTTGCAAGAATGTGATTAGAAGGAGATAGGATTTTTTTAATAACAAAAAAAATTGGTTTTGAAATTACCGATAGGTGTCGCTGCATGCATAATACGGGAATGCATAAGATTTATGCGAATCAGGTTGTCAATAAAACCCCTCAATGCACGCAGATTTTTTATTGGATGCCAACAGACTATTGTTGCCAGATCAAACTCTTTTACAAGAACGGAAAACCCTCAACTGGTGCATTGCGATAATTCTGCACGGCAAAATAATTGAACACGAGAAAATGGCCTGTTTCATGTGCTGGGATACTGAAGTTTGTCAGTATCTTCGCTGAAATGAATCTTTTAATACAAACCTAATTTCCATACACCTGCTTCTTGTTATGGATGACAGCTCTATCTAGAGGTAATTTTTTAACAACATTTTTTTTTGTTATTAAAAAAATCCGATATTCTAATCCCATCCATGCAAACCGAAATTTTTTAGCATCATTCGTTCCTTTTTAATGATTTTTTTTAAATTTTTAACGAATTTATGGCGCACTCGTTGTATTGTAAATATATACCGTAATTTCCGGCGTATAATCCGCGGATCAAACAATCATGTTTTGACCCAGAAATTTTATTTTATAAAATTTAACTTACAAGATCGCTGTAAATATTTGACTTCAATTATTGAATAAAATTTCTGGATTAAAACAGAATTGTTTTATCTGCGGATTATACGCCGGAAATTAAGGTATATATATATACTATACAAATTTCGCGGGGAAGTAATTATTCGAATATTAATAAAGAAAGATAAGAATGTCCGTTCTGTCTCTGTAAAACCAACATGTTGCACATCTTCAGCGCTTTATTTGCTTCTGTCGAAACAAAGAAACTTATCTCAAGTTTAAACCAGTTAACTAGCTTCGATTACAAAACGAAAACAATTTTTAAAGACGCAGCGCCAAACTGTTTACTACAAATTTACTTATTTATACATTGCAAATAGACTCTTCTTTTTAAAAAAAACTGTCTGTGTGTACATATGTTTTTTTTTATTTAAAAAGATTGCAATAAACTCCATGTCTATATTATTTTATACCGATATTTTAAAATCCAAAATAAATTTATACTGTACTAGTTAAAAAAAAAAAAAGCAAAAATCACAGATCCTTGGATCATGTGATTAAGAGACGAAGTTAAATAGTGAATGAGGAATTCATATAAAAATACTGATAATCAATAATAAAATAAAATATTAAAATATGTATTAAAATAAATGAGTGATATTTTTTTAACTGAGAGTAACTTTGCTTATCTTGAAATTCATACATATATGAGTTTTTCTAATTCGTTAAAAAAAATGTGCCTAGTGTGCTTCAAATTACACCACTGCGACATTTTTTTCAGCTCTTCATTACCTTCTCTGCCTTGTGGTGGTAAATTCTGGCTCCTTAAAAATTTCGAAATGCCAAGAAGTAAGTTTTAAATTTAAATCAAACACACGGTTTCTGAACATCACCAATTATAGAGATTTGCTCATAATGCGACAACGAAAATCACAATGTCAAATATTTGGCTTGGTATTTTGTTTCTCGGGCGGGGGGGGGAGGTGTATCATGGTCATCCGAACGGTATATGATTTGATAATACTTGTTAATATTTCAAAATTACTTTAAATAATACTAGGTTTGCGCAATAGGTTTGAAAATTTAAAAACATGTTAGAATCGATTATAACGCGTGCACATTCCAGAACTTCAAAATAAATTATAAACATATTTGAAAAACATCTTTCACTATTGAAAAGGACATTTTTCTTTTTTTTCCCCTTTATTATAACTAAAATTACTGCCTTTGTTCTGATATTTATTTTTATACTGTGTAGTTTAGCACGTGTATTTGCATAATTGCATCTTGGAATCTAATTATGAAAATGTAAGCAGCGTGCTGACGTCAGTATTCTGTTTTTTTTTTTTTTTTTTTTTTTTTTTTTTTTTTTTTTTTTGAGTAATGAAAATCAGACACAAGTGGATATAGAACTTTTGTTGAACAGGTAAGAAAACTTCAACATTAAACTACTTTTCGACAAAATCACTACTGAGTCTCTCATAACGTCTTAAAATGCTTGAAACGAAAAAATTTCCTGCCTGTTACAGAACCGTTAAGTGCATTATCAATATAGAATTACTGCGACGGTAGCACTTTTTTTCCCATGGTTTCCCACTATATATACCCTTTGATATAACGGGAGAGTGAAATGCACACCTCTTAATTCGTTGACCTACTGTATATAACGCCACATCACGTGAATCGCTACACATTAACAAACGGATGTTTTTGTCTAATTGTCTACATAATTGTTTACGTAAAAGATAGCAAGCGGCTTTAAAATATTGAATTTACATGACCAGAACTTGACAAATGCGGTCACCAGGTCGAGATTGGCGATCAAGCTTTTTAATCTGGAGAACGAGTTATTTAATCTGCAAATTTCAAAATAATAAAATCAGAATTATTGGACTGACTTCGACAGGAAAATAGGCAAAAAGTTGTTTCCCTTCTTCATTATTCCTCTCCTTATCAGATGTAGATTTTGTATTCGGACTCAACTATCCGGACGTTTGAAGCATTGCCGATTAATTCAGTTTTTACAACATTTCTTTCTTTTTTCCAGATATATATATATATATATATATAGATTTTTGAGTAAGTTTCATTAGAAAACTTAGCTTATATTATCTTTCTCAATTATGTACTATTCTAAACTATGTAACTAACAATTCTAAACTATGCGTATTAATATTCTTTCTCCACTAATTCATTAAAAAACTTTTGTGCTATTTTAAAATCAATCACGAAGAAGGGGGGGGGGGGATTAAATATATTTTACTGGCGACTACAATTTTTTTCTGGCTACCCGAATTTATCAAAATTGTAAAGCCCTGTACATGACATTAAAACGTAAATTCCAATTCTCAACGTAAGGTTAATTTCAGAAAAGCAACAAAGTTCTAATATTTCGGATTTTTATCGATTGCCCATGATATTTGTTTCTCATTATACAGAAAATATAGATTTTTTCTGCCCATAATTATCTTCTTCTTTCTCGAAATCCATAAAATAAAATGACTGTTTTATTTACTGCACTGTACGTGAGAGAGTCGCAAACGCACTCTCTCACGTGACTTTAAATTTTCAATCTGTACTAATATTATAAAGAAGTTACGTTTGTCTGTAGGGGGTATTCTATGGAAATTCCGAACCGATTTCCAAAGTAATGGTGGAAAACTGATGATAAAAGTTCCTGCTCCAACATAGGTTATAATGTATGTCGCTGCAATTACATCTAAGGGCTGCAGGAGCATGACAAGTTCTAAAATGGCTTTTTTGGTGGTACGCAAGGAGCTAGAAGCTTGAAATTTGCCATGGTAGTTACTTTTAAATTGTAAATGGTGTCTAAGAACGGTTTCGAATAATTTCAAATTTTAAAAGGGTGAAACGCACGAAAAGCGTTCGAGTTCTAAAAGCGTTCTAAATTACGATTCCTGTGGAATTATTAAGGATAGAAACTTAAAATTTGACATGGCTGCTACTTTTAAGAACGAAATACACGCACAGAACAGTTTTTTAAATGGCAATTTAAATGGGTTCAAGAGAAACAATAGTTCTAAACTTACTATTTTTGTGATAGAACGGACTAGAAACTTTAAATTTGGCACGATGGGTTACTTTTGAGATTTAAATGTTTGATAAAAATGGTTTATAAAATAATTCCTAAATTAAAAGGGTGAAATGAGCGGTAAACGTTCTCAAAACGTTCTAAATTATGATTTCTGTGGAGTTTTACATAATTTTTGTTAATTAAAAGAGTATTTATCCAGGACCTTGGCGAGATAAGTCTGGCAACCTGTTTTCATAATTTCTGACAATCTGTTCAGTGTTTCATATACACAAACAATTGTTAGCCATTTAACTATTTTTATATACGATGTGAAGTACATTGTGTAAAATAACACAATAATAGTTACATAAATATAATGTTTATATATAATTTCATGTATAAACTAGCATAAAATTTCACCCGGTTTGTTTTCATAGCTGTTTATATCGTTTGGCCACAAATCTCACTTTCTGAAGCCCGAATTGCGCAAAGCTTTAAAGAAAACGCCAAGGCCCCTATACTGAAAAAGTACCATTAAAAATTCCACATCCATTTCAAAGGCACAGAAATAGCACTTGGCATATTTCAACAACTACGCTTGTAGTGTCGCGGATTTTGTTTGTTAGATATAATTTGCCGTTGACTGAAAAAAATCATATTAAACAGTCTAGGGTTAATCAATTACATTTTGTGCGTTTTCCCATTTCTTCATACAAAAAATTAATAAATCTGTTATAAATTTGTTCATTGTAGTTTTTAAATATTTAAAAAAATATTTCGATCATTAATCTATGCTTTAGCAGTTCAAAATTACGAAATAATTGTTAATATGTATATTTGCGTTTTGTTGGTAACGTAGGCAAAGAATAAATAAATACATAAACGGGTCGTAACACAGAACATTTATGAAACCGAAAATTTTCTTGCGAACAAAAAAAGACGAAGTCCTGCTTAGTCTAATATTTCATTTATTAATCTAGTAAACACGTGAATTGAAATGTTAAAGTAATAATTTATATATTTAATAAACACATTACCTTTTTTTTCTTGTTTGGCGCAGAAAATGGCGGTTTGACCCTCTTATAACTTTGAAAACTATTTTTAAAAATAGGTTAATTTCCATATTATTTGAATAGATAATTAATTTCAGAGAAAGTACAATTTAACTGTAGAGTGTACTTTAAACTGGACTTACTTAGGCTGTGTAGAATAAACGCCATTGTCATAATAATCTTGAAAGTCAGGGAGATAACTCTCACTGTGAGTTGTTACTTGTGAGGTATCATAAGAAACGGATTCATCCCATAAGCTAAATAATGGAAGAAAGAAACTATCATTTTAAACTGAATTAAAACTATAGATAGATTATTATTTAATAAAATATATTAATAATATATTAATATATAATAATAATTATATAATTAATAATTAATAATATAATAATATATTTAATACTCGCTGTATTAGTTTAACAAGATTGAGTATAACTTTTAATAAAACTTCCTTAGTGCTAATAATTTATTAAGTGAAATCAGGCTTGACATTAAAAAAATACCATTTTTAATTTTAATTAACATCATCTGAATCAAACATTAATAATTTACTTATTTTTTTGGAAGTGGCGAAAATTACTCGATTATTAATACCATGCCCCAATTTGTAACGCAGATGTACCCAACATTTTTTATCGAAATTGGTGAATGGCCCCAATGGCTTAGAAACATTCTCTTCTCTAAAAAGAAAATATTACACAGGGGGTGGAGGAGTCGTTTTATTTAAAGATCAACTACAGTTTATTATTTTCTAACTTAAGCTGCAAACTAAAACAATAAATTAACTTCGAATGGTAACTTTGTTAGCTTGCACTGAAAGTCTCACAATCAATTTTAGAATGTTCGAAAGTATATGTTGTTTACATTTGTTCTTCACATTGCAACATCTTGTTGAATTATTACACATGCAGCAATTAATGCTCCACATTAGTGTCAATTGACATTATATTTTGCTGTAATTATTTGAAATTATCTGTAAATATTATTTTCAGATAGTAATTTTAGTATAATTCATTTTCCTCTTGTATAACAGAAACGACCTGCTGCGAAAAACACAGAAAAATTCAAAACTCTTCACTTCAGTAAAATAATTGATAGAATTATTACTTGTATTTTGTGACTTACTGATATTTATTATTTTATTACTGGCATTCATTAAGTAATAATTGTTATTGGTATTTTATTTTAAGATTTAATCGTCTGAGATAAACTCTTCTCATAACCAAAATGTTTAAAATGTAGTTTATCAGCTGAAACTAACTTGCAATGAAATAACTACAAAATTCGAACAATACCGAAGGCTTGAACGACGAAGATAAAATATATCAAAATACTTTGCAATGAAACAAATAGATAGTAGAGTACAGCAAGAACACTGTTTTCCCACAGAACCAACTTCATTAAAAATTCCCGATCCCTCACGTCAAACCGAGTCTAGATTTTTATTAGTAACTTTTGCAATAATAGGGCTATGTTTCACACTTTTTAACACATATAATTTTCTCTACATGAAATGAATGAATACAATACATGAATGAATACAATACAACGCGAAGGTTTGGAATTGTACAGCAGTTCAACCAGTGGTACTGTATATGGAGCTTCTATAAGAGAGTGGCGAAACACGGGGAATAAATTTTTTCGATAAATCTAATCGCTGGAATATGGTTTGGAGCAGTTTGGACAAAACGTCAACCGAAGCACACGCTTTGCGCATATTTCTCTATTGTTATGTATGAAGTCACCCGAATACCCTATATACTTTTAATTTCATACCGAAATATCCAGCATTTATTTACAGTATTCTTGTAAACAGTACTCGCTTCCAGCAAGTCTGGTGATGTAGTAGTAGTTTTACACAAAGCAGGATAAGTTAAAATGAACAGCTGTATACAAATTGAGAAATTACTATAATAATCATCCCATTATTTAAATTATGAGATGATTATTATAGTGATCCACAAGTAACATCAGTTAATGGGAACTATTTATCTGATTTTGTCTGCAGTTCGGCATATCATGTACAGCCGAAGTATATTTGAAGGAATCTTGTATAGTCTATGCACGATAGCTTGGCCGATATCCTGGAAAGAGTTTTTTGTGATACGGGAAAAGAAACTTGCTAGTAGCTAAAAAACAGTACAGTAAATGCTTTAATTAACTGTTCCCCTTTATTAACAAATAAATTAATCAAAATTTATATTACCCACTGAGCTAGCTATCATGGGTAGGTAATACATTTTGTCAATTTGTATATAGCTGTTCCTTTTATTTTATCCTGCTTTGTGTAAAATGCCACTACATCACCAGGCGTGCTGGAAGCGAGTACTGTCTACTTTGGAAGAATACTGTACATAAATGCTAGGTATTTTGGTATGAAAATAACAGTATATAGGGTATTAGGGTGACTTCATTCATAACAATAGAGACATATGCTCGGGTTGATGTTTCGTCTAAACTACTCCAAACCACATTCTAGCGATTCGTTTCATTGAAAATCCTTTCTACCAGTCACATTTCATTGTCCGTATTTCGCCATTCTCTTATAGAATAGCTCCATATACAGTACCACTGGCTGAACGACTGTACAAAAAAATCTACAATAGTTTTGAATAATAATAAAATAAGATTTATAGTATAGGATTTAATGCAATTTACTGGCAGTATTATTTTGATTACAACTGTTCAAGAAGTTGCCTTATTTCTAAGCATTTTCTAATTAAAATTTACACTAAAGTTGCATGTTTTAAAAGCGTATTAAAGATACCTGAAGAGAAAAAAATACATATCTAAGTATGTTTGATCCGAAATCTCTTACCTGTTCTGGGGACAATCCTCATAATGATCAAGGCCATAAACCTAATAGAGAAAGAAATATTAAGTAGAGAAATAAATATTATTACCGAAAGGTATTTTTAATAAAAATGTAGATCAAGAAATTAAAAACATTGAAATTAATATAAAAAATGGTTTCTTAAAATATAATTTTAATTTCTATAAATATCGTAAAATATCTATAAATCTATAAATTTCGTAAATTATAATTGTAAGAAATTTTCCGTTTATTCCGTATTTAGTTAATTAGAATATTTTCTTGATATTAAAAGAGCCCCGCAATATTCATTTTTAAGAAAATCTATCGAAATCACAAACCTACTTGTGAGAGTCAATCTGAGATATACAGATTGATGATACGTAAAAATTGTTCTCGAAAAAGTTATGGTGCTAGTCTGTCATCACAGCCCGTTCAGATACACTGCGCCAAAAAATGGTGCCGATTATACCAATTACCCTCTAAAATTAGAGGAAGTATCGTTTTGGGTTCCCTGTCATTCAGAAAATGTTTTCTAAATCTTACATGCATAGAAAATCGTCAGTGCTACAAATATCATTCCTGTGAGTGAATTAACCATTTATTCACATCTAATTCATTAAACAGCCATTTACAATGTTCCCAGTATATTCATTAGATAGAATGTGCAATTACGAGGGTGGTTTTCTATAACCAGCACATCAAGATGATAAATAATTTGTTAACAGCATAGTGATAAGATTCAGAATTCGCGGTTAGATAAGTTTCCTGATGTTATGCGGATATTTTCTTGCATTAGGCAAACTTTATTCACCAAAATAAATACGAGAAAATACGAGAAGTTAAAATGAGAATTAGAGGCCCATTTTCAGTTATTTTAGGGCCCGTCTTAAGTTTTAGAGACGAGGTTCGTGCTTCAAGTGCCTTTTGGGTAATCAGGCCCTGCTAATTACATTAATTTGAATAAGAATGGACAATTCAAATGAGGGAAGCAGAATATCCTTGAAAAATGCATTATTGTTTATGCATTTATTTGAACATGCACAACCAAAAGAGGCTTCACAAGTATCAACAGACAAAATTAAATCATTAAAAAACAAATTAGTTACGTAAAAAAAAATTGAGAAAAGCTTAAAGTATATGTACACTTTTCAAGAACATGTTTATGTAAATACTTCCCATTTATGTGAGCAGTTGAGTATGAACATTGAGTATCAAGAAATGTAAAAGGTAAAGATATGACATTCTAACTTTTGTAAAATAAGTGCTCCACTGGTTGGTCCATTTTTCAACTACCAGTATTCCCGAAAACAATCTCCGTAGAAGATTTTTAAAACTTTTGAAATAGAAATAATCCCTGGGAAAGATTTCTACAAAATTGTAAACAGAAAAAAAATAGCATTTCAAAAAGATTACGTATTTAAAAATCGGATCGAGTAGTAGCCATCAGAACTGATAGTTATTTAGTCTTCATACGTTCTCAAAGTGTTATTGAAAATATGTCAACAGCAAACGGCGCAAGAATCACACATTCTGTTTTGTAAATTTAAATTAGACACTGAAAAAACACTCAAATTTGTTATTGTTTCAGAATAGAATGTGTCAAGAATAGAAAACATCTTCACAAAACAATGTCGTATTTTAATACTTTCAGTCACTGCGATATTCCTTTAGAAAAACAATATTCATTTTACTTAAATATGAACATTAATTATTATGACGAATTGATGATAGGGAAATATTTAATCTTGTTTAATAATGTTAGAGAATATTTAAAACTATGAAAATGTAGGGAACATATCAAAATCTATTTACATTTAAAGAGCACATTACATTAAACAACAAATGCTGTTTAATGTTTGATGCGAAATGAGTTCATAAATATTTTAAAAGATTTTATTTTGAAGCACGGGGGTTCATAAATTTATACCATCAAACATATTTAGTATAAAATAGCCAAACAACTTTTATAAAGATATATAGAGTGGTAATTTAAATAGACGATAATTATAAAGGGTCATATTTTAAAACAGAATTTTTTGATTCTGTCCGTGAAATTTTATTCTATGTCTGCATCAGTAAAATTCATAAATAAAAGGCTTGAAGTAAACTGAATATTTCGAATGGGAAAATCAATTAAACGGTTTTTCTTTTTGTGGGAGCACTACTTTGAGTTCGTTTGAATTAACAAGTCTACATTATAATATCATACTGATAAATCAGCGTTGGAATCTTTCACTACTACTAATGTCAAAGACGCTAAAAGAAACGTATCGAAAACTTAAAAAATCAGAAGACAAAAGCAACTTAAATATAGGAAACGCCAATAATTTTCCCAAAGAAGGTATGTTCAGGTCTGAATTCATTGGTTATTGGTTATGAAGACTTAACAAACAAGATCACACATAGGAACAATAGGAAACGAAAGAATCAATTAAAATGAAGTATTAAAGTTTAGATAATTTTGCTAAAATATGTTACCTCGTCACCATAGGCTCCATTTAAGTTAAAATCATTCGTTTTCTTCATAATCGCAGTTAAATAGCAATTAAAACATTAATGTAGTAAAATTTTCACATACATCAATAGAAATCGGTGAAAGACTTAAATTGGTATTTCTCTTTAATTTTGATTATTATGTTTTCCCATTGTTAAAAACATTGTTAAACAAGGATTGTTGTTTTTGCAACAGAACCAAGTAGTACTTATGAAAAACAAACAAAAATTGTTCACTATGACATACTATTCCTTTGTTGACAGCATTGTTGTTAAAGCGTGAGTGGTTATTTAAAAAAAAAAAACTTAATTGTAAATAATGTCCCAATTCCGTAGGCCGTACGTTAAATTGAAAAAAAAATATATATTTAGAGTCGGATTCCTGAAATACGCAATACGTTCTTGGAACAATAAAGTGTAACCCAACAAACTATTCTTAATTTTAATTTTAAAAAGATATGATTTTTTTAAAAATAAATCTTAGATTTTTTTTCAAATTAAAATTAATTAATTTTAAATTTTAAATCGGATTTTTCTAATTTTCAACAATCATTAGCATATTGAGTGACAATCAAGAACTTTAGATTTGCGAAACAGTTAAACATCTAATTAGATGATATAACAGAGCATAAACTATATGTTTGCATTTGCTTTGTTATTAAAATATTATAATTAAAAATCATACCAATAATATATCTTCAAATATGTAGTTTCATTATTAGCAGCACAAATAACAAATAAAATATCATGACCGCCCTTCTTACAACTATATTTTGGACTGTTATTGCATGAATTTAAACTGAAATACATATACATGTATGTGTATGCTAACAATATATATATATATATATATATAGGGTTTAGGCTGGCGTCTAGGTGAATGAGTAATAGTCCACACGTTTTTCAAATTGATTAAACGTTATACGTTTAATATCTTGATTATCATATAAAATATTTACAGCATTAATTTAAAAACTTATATACACTTAGAATTGATCCGACCGTCTGTCGGGTTAAATGCGCGGTTCCACCGACCGGCATAAAATTAACAAGAGACTATCCTCGATCCGTCTGATCGGGACGAAAGCTGTAGCACATCTACTCTGTTCTCACGATAAAATTGCACATCATCAATATTCTATTGTTCGCGAGGCATCGATTCAACATCACAAACCCCAATAAAAAATTTTCCTTGGTTTGCAGTCCAAAGTTCAGATGAGAACTACTGCGACCACAACTCGGCCGTCCTGACTGTGCTGTGGCCTCACAGTCATCATCTACTAATTTCACTAGGTATAGAACCAGTCGATTAAAATCTAAAATTATCAAATACACACAAAAAATATATATACAAACAAAACAATAAACAATAGTAAATATTGAAACATACAGTGTTTCCTAAAATATAAAAAATGAAAATAACGCAACAAAAACTTGTTATAACGTTGAAAATTGCTTAAAGTTCAGAGTTCACTCATAATGTTCAATAAAAAAAAATATGTTCTCAGTTGAAAATATCAGTTTGTCCATCGTTTCATAAAGTCAGCAGCACTCGATGTAATGTTTGGATTCATCATGGTATCCGATTTTCTTTACGTTGTATCGGTCCTTTCCTTTCACTTTGGTGATTTCATAGGGACCGAGAAATTTAGGTCTCAACTTCATGCCTGTACCAAATTGTGTTTTTTGTATAGCTACTAAATCACCGAGTTTGTAAGCGGTGGCCGTTTTTCTTTTTTTTATTATAGGTTTTACGATTTTCTTCCTGTATTTTTAAAATGATCTCTTTTGCAATTTCCCGATTGAAATTTCTCTCTGACATAATTGAATTTACATGTTCTTCGTCTAACAACTCTTTTATTTACAAATCGTTTTTATGTCGCAATTTAACTCCTGTTAGAGGCTCAAATGGTGAAAATTTTGTTCTTCTAGATATAGTGCTGTTTATAATTCGCTGTACCGATGCTACATATTTGTACCATTTTGTGGGGTCTTCTATGCTAAGTTTTGATAAAATTGGTATCAGTATTCTGTGCATCCGTTCTATCTGGCCATTTCCTCTTGGAACACCTGTCGTTATTGGGACATGTTGTATTTTTTATTCGTTACAATATGCTTCAAAATCGTCGGATGTAAACGCGTGTCCTTTGTCGGTTATTATTCGGGACGGGTTTCCGAAAATGTTGTGTTGTAATTTTAATTTATCTATAACTTCTACGGCAGCAGTAGTTTTAACTGGGTATAACCAGACAAATTTTGTGAAAGCATCTACGACGGTAAAAATATGATTATAATTTTTGTGAGTGGATGGCATTGGTCCTATATGATCAATATGATACGTCTCAAGGGGAATATTTTGTTTTGGAATCGGGTACAATAAACCTTCTCCTTTCTCTTGCTTTTTGTTACACAAAATGCACTCTACGCAATTCGCAATGACATTTTCTATTTGCTTCCTTAACTGGGGTATAAAATAGTTTTCTTTTAGAATTGTTTCGGTTTTTGCTACCGCATAATGACCTTTATTGTGAACATGCGTATTATTGCTTTTAGCATATTTACGGGAATCATCAACAGCTCTCTGTCGTTTTCATATTTATACAGTATGTCATTTCGATTGAAATATTCCGAGCTTTCATTTTTTTCGATTAATTTTTTGATGGTTTGAATATGTTCATCTTCTTGTTGCGCTAATTTAATTTTTGCTGTTAATTCGTCATAAGAACGTGTTACTACCAATATCGTATTTCTGCTTAGTGCATCGACATGCTTCATTTGATTTCCCGCTCGTGCAACTCTAATTTATCACCGCGTCTGAATATGTGCAATACTGGGGTATTTACTAATTTCTCTTTAAGTGTCTCGAAAGCTTCTTTTTCGATGGGTCCAAATTTGAATGTATTTTCTGCTTTAACAAATCGCTTAAGGGCTTTGCTATTCTTGCATAGTGAGGAATGTATTTTCTAAAGTAAGATGTTAAACCTAAAAAACTATGTAGTTGCTTAAGAGTACGGGGTTCGGGGAATTTTTTCACTGCCAAGGTGTTAGCTTCTGATGGCCTAACGGTACCATTTTCTATTATGTAACCTAAAAATTCTATTTTTCGCTTGAAAATTTGGAATTTTGTAAAATTAAACTTAAGTCCGTAATCAGCTGAAACTTCTAGGACACGTTTCAGTTTTAAAAGGGCTTCTTCGTCAGTTTGCGCAAGAATTATATTATCATCTAAATAAACCAGTACAACTTTTTCTTTAATTAGTTGTTTAAAGACAACTTGGATGTATCTTTGGAACTGTTGAGGTCCGACCGATAGTCCGAAAGGGAGTTTCTCGAACTGGATCTGAGAATTATGTGTTACAAATGAGGTATATTTCTTACTATCCTCTGCGATATCGATGTGAAAAAAAACATTTTTTAAATCTAAGGTAGTGAAAACTTGCGCTTGTTCTATGTTGTCTAGAACTTCTTCTATTATTGGTAAGGGAAAACGCTCTTTAATTATTTTTTTGTTTAGGGGTCTGTAATCTACATAAAGGCGATATGAATTGTCCTTCTTCTTCGCTAGAACTATAGGGGATGCATAGTTCGAATTACTTTCTGTTATAATACCTGAGTCCAACCATTCCTGTATCTGTTTATCTACAAATTCCTGTTCCGGAAATGCTAACCTACGTGGTCGATGTGCAATTGGAATATCGTCTGTTAATATTATGTTTACTTTTAAATTCGTATCTTTAATTTTATTTGGTCTATAGTTAGTGATAAGTTCATTTAATTTTGTTTTAATATCCTTGTTTGTAATATGACTAGTATCTATCTCCTGAAAATTTATTGAATTTGCTGTTTCAGCTAAACAAATCTTTGTGGTTTCCATTAAATTCGGTTGCATATCTGTACACTCTTCATTTTCTAACAAACAGTCACTCTGCACTTTAATTGGCATGTTTGATTTCTCAGCAAAGTAAAAAATGGGAGTATTGCGGTTAAACTCTTCGGTTCTCTCGAAATCAGCGAGCGTTGCAGTTTTTTCAACTGTGGGAGAGGTTTTTAATACTGACCGCAAATAATTTCTGGGTGTGCTGTAGCTGATGTGGGCAAATTTTTGTCTTGTGGTTTCTCGTGGGAAAGCTATTGCGTAATTGAATTTGGCTTCTTTCAGTTTTCTTTTTCCAGTAATCTGAATTCCGTCTTCAGAAATCTTGAAATTTACTTATTTTAAAAATTTACTCCCCAATATAATATTATAATTTAAATCTTTTACAATATATAAATCGGTATTTACAATATAATTATCCATCTCAACATTTAGATTCACGTAGCCCATAGGGGTTACATGGTTTCCACCTATACCTGACAAAGTTAGATCATTTGCATATAATTTGGGACGTCCTAGAGAATTATAAGTGTCCAAATTTGCCATATTTACTTCGCACCCTGTGTCGATTAAACTTTCAATACTTTTTCCTAAAATCATCACGTTTTTCATTATCCTATCTGAAGAAATTGAGATGTCGCTTGCAAAGGAATTTACACTTTTAGGGACATTATAGGTGCACTGATCCGCTTTATGACCTATGGCTTTGTATTTGAAACAAATGGGTCCTTCTCTTTTACGTGGGCAGTTAATCTATTTGTGTGAAAATTCGTTACAGTTGAAACAACGAATTTTTACACTTGAACTATTTTTTTGGGCACTTGCGTAATTTTTCTCATACGGCACGCGACTCGTATCACTTCGATGAAATGTCCTATTATTTTCAATCGGAAGTTTTCTAAATTCCGTTTTCGGGTTTCTATAATCATATTTTCTAATATTGTTCCTTGCTGATTCATAATCGTCTAGTTAACAATTAACTCTTCTACATTTGTTATTTTTGGCAATTCACCACAAAAATGTTCACGAATGTCTGGAGGTAATTTTTTCCGAATTTGATCCACAACTGTCAGGTCTTGAAATTCTGAAAAAGTCCGTATTTGAAGGCCTTCTATCCATTCCCGTAAAAATGTGTTAATATCGAAAGCGTAATCACGCCAAGAAGATGAAATGTCTTTACGATGATTATTAAATTTCTGTCTAAATTATTCAGGTGACAAGCGGTACCGTTTAAGCAACAATTTCTTCACGAAATCATAATCTGAAGCGTCTGGGTCTGGTTCCCGACCAACAAATTGTACTATGTCAAGAGGTAACAAGCCTAACAAATGAGAAACCCACTCATTCTTATCTAATCCTATTCTATTTATTTGCCTTTCAAAAAGGTTAAGATATACCCCGATATCACCTGGTAATTCAAATTTTGCTATAATTGTTAACAAATTATTTTTATTCGTTGGAGGGGGGGGGGCATTAGCATTAATTGTTCATTGCAACTCTAACTTACGAATTTCAAATTCCTTCTTTGATTGTTCCTCAGCTAATTGCCTTTCTCTCATTTCTTTCTCCTCCCTGTCTGACGTAATACGCATTTTAATATTTTTCGTGTATTCTTCATCGTAATTATCGGATTTGAGAATTAAGTCCGTCAGTATTGAACATTTTACATTTTCTGGCAGTACTAGATTTAATTCTTTTTAACTCGAGCGAGTTATGCCATTATCTATTAAATGCAAAATTAACTATCTAATCGTAATAAACAATACATATAAAAAAGTTTTTTTTCACTTACTTCCATTGAGTGATCCAATTTAAATATATAAAAAATATACAAAAAAAAAAACACCATGGGAATCTGAGCTCTCTTTATTTTTTCTAAGACCAAGGTTCGACCACCTTGTCTTTTTAAATATTCCTGAATAATACCTGCACAAAAAATAAAACACTACAGTTATTAATTTTTTGTTTCCTTTAAAATATTATAGAGAAAAGGTACCACCACCTTTTTTTTTCTTTTTAAATATTACCTGCAAAAAAAAAAAATAAAGCACTACAGGTTTTTTATTTTTCTTTATCACTTCGTTGAATGCAGGAAAAAAAAATACACCCTGCTTTAATCTTTGTAATGTAAAAAGAAAAAGATAAACAAAAATAATTTCGGCAGTTGATTTACAAATATTCGCGAAGCATACTCAAATAACGACAGATAACACTTTTCGATGCAAAAACACTTTAAAACATATCTGGAGAAAAAAAACATCAATGATGCGGCTTCCTCAGTAGGTCAAATTCTTTCTTTTATCAGTAGCTTCGGTAACGTTCTTCTTCATTCTCTTTTCGAAGCAACCAAACATCCGGAAATTCATGAGCAAGAAAGCAGTGAATTTTGCTTCAGAAATCTGTCTAAAAAGTCTATCTAAGTCTGTTCTCTGGCGTTCAAAAAATATCCCGGCGATCTCCCAAATATTGTAGGGTATAGGCTGGCGTCTAGGGGAATGAGTAATAGTCCACACGTTTTTCAAATTGATTAAACGTTACACTTTTAATATCTTGATTATCATATAAAATATTTACAACATTAATTTAAAAACTTATATACACTTAGAATTGATCCGACCGTCTGTCGGGTTAAATGCGCGGTTCCACCGACCGGCATAAAATTAACAAGAGACTATCCTCAATCCGTCTGATCGGGACGAAAGCTGTAGCACAACTACTCTGTTCTCACGATAAAATTGCACATCATCAATATTCTATTGTTCGCGAGGCATCGAACTTTGATTCAACATCACAAGCCCCAATAAAAAATGTGCCTTGGTTTGCAGTCCAAAGTTCAGATGAGAACTCCTGCGACCACACACACACACACACACACACACACACACACACACACACACACACATAAATACATACATAATTATTGCTTTCCTTACACTACGTGTTTGGAAAGTAAAAATATACACTATGTCCAAAAAGTCTGAAAACGATCGAATATCTCGAGAAATACACATCGGATTGAAAAACGGAAGCATGCGTGTTAAATATATTTAAAAAAGCTATTCAGTAATACAAATTTTGACTCCGCACCCTGAACCTTCTGAGGGTTAGAGGGGGATCGAAATTTGAAATCTTGAATAAGAACCCCCATTTTTTATTGCCGATTTGGATTTTATGGAGAAAAATACTTAACTTTTTTTTGTATGTAATATATTTTTCGGATAATCGTAGATGGATCTGTAATGAAGCAAAATGCTGTCAGATTCGTTTTGAAGTTCTGATTTTAAAAGTTGAGAAAATAGAAACTGAACAGAAAAAATCAGCTTTCCTTCCTACATCATGGACAGGAAGGGAGCCACTGCTTTAATTCTACATGAATGCACTACTTTAATCATTACCCCAGAACAACGGCTTGGTCATAGTAGCTTTCTTCGGAGTGATTAATTAACGTGAGTCTTTTTGCCCCTCACGATTCGGGGTGCTGTTTAACGCCGCATTTTGATTGATTACATCGCCATCTACGATGATGCGAAAAAAAATTTAAATACAAAAGTTACATATTTCCTCTGTAGAATCCGAATCTGCAACAAAAAACGGTCGTTCTCATTCAAGATTTCAAAGCTGGAGCCACTCTGACCCCCAGGGGGGGTCTGAGTGTGGGGGTCAACTTTATTATCACTGAATAGCTTTTTTAAATATATTTAACACGTACTTTACTGTTTTTTATTCCGATGTGTCTTTCTCGAGTTATTCGACCGTTTCCTGATTTTTCGGACATACTCTATATGAAAATAAGCTTTATCCAACGTAACAGAACATTTAGAAGAAATATCACATTAATGATAAGTTAATTGAAAATTACAAATATAACTGATTTTATTTTTCTAACTGAGTACAAACAAAGGTAATATGTAAAATATTACAAATCTTAGTTCTTATAAATATAATGGATAAAAAGAAAATTACTATACAAGGTTAATTACTATACAAGAAAAAAAAAATAAATTATAAAAATTACTATACAAGATTAAAATTGCATATTTCAGCCGGTTATACATAAAAATAGCAATAAATTCAAAACAAACGTATATACAGGATGTTTATAAACTAATGGAAAAAAATTATAGAGGTGATAAAACAGGTTTAGATACGTCCAGAAGAAATAATCTGCAAGTCTGCGGAAAGATAAGTTAATATTTTAAGAAGAATTTCCATTGTTTATGTGCTTTAAATACAGAAAGTTTTAATTATGAAAATATTTCTTTCAAAACATAGAAATGCATATATATTCGAAATACCCTCAAATGTGCCATTAAAAGCTATAAAAAAACATATGCTTAGTAATTATAACTTAGCTCCTCCTGTTAGATTTTTAGTAGAAATGTGCATATTGTTATACGTAGCACAAGTGTACAATAACGAAAAGAGAATTGTTGGGATGTAGCATTTTTCCGTTGTTCCTTATTTTTACATTTTGTTATAACGAAATGGATTTGAAATGCTCGTGTGCTTGACTGTAACGTTCAAAACGATTCCAGTTTTGCCAAAATCTCGTCTCAGATTCACCAGATATGGACATAGCACATCTGTGCTTTTAGGTGTCGATTTATACACAAAAATATATCGCAGGGTTTTGGTTACTGAAGGTGGTGAACAAAATATTTCTTAGAGATACTCATTAAATATTCATTAGAGATTTGACTATTACTGAAGGAATATTCATAACTGTCGATTTATTCACAGGGTTTTGGTTACCGAAGGTGCTGAACAAAATATTTCTTAGAAATTCTCATTAAATATTCTATTAGAGATTTGACTATTACTGAAGAAATATTTATAATTGTCGATTTATTCACAAAGTTTTGGTTACTGAAGGTGGTGAACAAAATATTTCTTAGAGATACTCATTAAATACTCATTAGAGATTTGACTATTACTGAAGAAATATTTATAATTGTCGATTTATTCACAAAGTTTTGGTTACTGAAGGTGCTGAACAAAATATTTCTTAGAGATGCTCATTAAATATTTATTAGAGATTTGACTATTACTGAATGAATATTCATAATTGTCGATTTGTTCAGAGGTTACCGAAGATGATGAACAAAATATGTTTTAAAAGATTTGACTATTACTGAGGGAATATTCGTAATTGTCGATTTATTCACAAAAATATAAAGCAGGGTTTTGGTTACTGAAGGTGGTGAACAAAATATTTTTTTAGAGATACTTATTAAATTTTTATTAGAGATATGGCTATTACTGATGGAACATTCATAAATATTAATTGTTTGTAACAAAAGAAAAAAAAGAAACTTCTCTAAAAATTTTTTTTAAGCATTCTTTGTTATACACCAAATGCTTCAGACTTTTGAGACATTTCTTACACATTGGAAAATTTAAGTTTTAACATTTTCAATCAAAAAATATATATATATATATATATATATATAAGTCTTTAGAACAGCTTTTTAATATGCATTTTAGGTTTTTTATGCAATACACATTTTTTTAAATAAATTTCATAAAAAGAAGTTTTAAAATTTCTTTTACTAACATCTCAAATAGAACATCTATTTATGTATAAAAGAGCCGATTTTTATCATCTCATACGTAGAAAAAAATCCATTGAAGAGACTAAGAGAAAAAAATAGGGAAAGGGAAATCAAATCGTGATAGAAAAATATACTTTTCTTATTCAGCCGAATCGGCAAACATATTACATTAGCAAAAAAATACTCCACTCCCTTTTAGTTTTAAGACCAATCAATATTTCTAATACTGTGGGTAAACGAGGAATTTACACAAAAATATGATTTCCTGATTTTAATAGAAAAAAAAACCCACCCTGATATCTATATTTTACTATTTTTATAAAATAAAACTGAACCAGATTTTTATGTAAATATCTTGAAACAGCATCTAAGATAGAATATTTTTTAACATATTTTTTTCTCTTTCGCCTAATGTAATACTTTGATAACAGCCGAAAGCGAAATTTTTATAATAAAATGCATCATTATTTGAGATGAATATCACAGAAAAGGATGTTTTAAAAATAAAATTTCAATTATGTTATAAAACAAGTAAAATTTTTTATAAAAGCATTCTTTATTCCAAATAATAAAATATTTGTTGAAATAAAAAAAAAAAAAATAGAAAAAAGATCAAGTTAATGATAATCTTAACTGAAAAGTGCAAATGTTATATAACTGAAAGAGATTTTATTCTTTTAATTGAGTACTTAAAAAGGGTATTAGAAAGGTTATGTAAAATATACTTATAATAAGTTATACTTAGTTCTGTCAGGTAAAACGGATAGAAAAATATTCCCATTAAAAACTTACATAATCTATGGAAACTTGTACCTTTTAGCTAATTATTAAAAATAAGAAATTGTTAAATTCAACACAAAGGTATGCACAGGGTGTTTCTAAGCTAATGAAACAAACTTACAGAAGTGATAACCCAAATGCATATATGCCCAGAAGAAATAATCTGGAAGTCTGCAAAAGATGAATTAATAATTTAAGAGGGATTTACATTGTTTTTGTGTCTTAGATACAGACAGTTTTAATTATGAAAATGTTTTTTCAAAAAATTAAAAATGCATGTATATTTGCAATACTCGAAAATGTGTCATTAAAAACAGCAAAACACATGCTTGTTAACTATAACTTAGCTCCTCCTATTAGGGTTTTAGTAGAAATGCGTATATGTACATTTTGGTATTACAAACCAGACTTTAAATTATTCTGGTGTTGACTGTACCTTTGATAACGAATCCAGTTTTGTCAAAATCTCATGTCAGATTAGTAAGAAATGGGCATAACACATCTTAGCACATATTGGCATCTTAACACTCTTAGGTGTTGATTTATTCACAAAAATATATTGCAGGATTTTTTGGTTACTGAAGGTGGCGAACGAAATATTTTTTTTACAGATACTGATTAAATTTTCATGAGATATATACAGGGTGTCCCAGGATTATTGGGGCAAACTTTAAGGGGAGGTAGGAGATATCACAAGGATTCAGATTTGCATAGCAACCCATGGTCGGAAACGTCATGCGAAAGTAGTATGACAGGTACAAGTAACGAAGAAACACAAGGCTGAGATCATCTGAAATAATTTATTGGTCAAAGATATTACATGTGTTGTAGTAGATGGTATGTAATGATGTGTGAAAATATCACAAAAGGTGTTCAAAGTTTCCACCATTGCTAGTGATGTATGCATTACACCGTCCGACCATGGATTGGCGGGCTCGCTCAAATACACCTGGATTTTGTTGGATACCCGCAGCAGCACAGATGAGTCTTGCAACCAGATCCATATCGGAATCCACAGGCGTTGCGTATACAGCCCTTTGCAGTGCACCCCAACGAAAGAAATCTATGCAGCTTAAATCAGGAGAGTGTGGACCAATCCATCGGTAACCAAACACCTGATTCAAATGTTCACGAACACATCTGCCATAATGGGGAGGTGCCCCATCATGTTGAAACCACATATGACGTCTGACATGTTGGGCATAGTGTCAAGAAAGCTTGGTAGCACCTTTTGCAAAAATATGAGATAATCTGCAGATGTTAGAGGTGCTGGCAACAAGTAAGGTTTCCTCCAGTGCTCTTGTGAACAACACCACCTAACGGCGAACGAAGCCGTTTCCGACCATGGGTTGCTATGCAAATCTGAATCCTTGTGATGTCCCCTACCTACCCTTAAAGTTTGTACCAATAATCCTGGGACATCCTGTATATGGCTATTATTGATGGAACATTCGTAAATATTAATTGATTGTAACAAAAGAAAATAAAGACTTTTCTACAAAAAAAATATTTTAAGCATTCGATATATATGTACCAAATGCGTTGGAATTTTTAGACATTTCTTGCATTTTCGTTCGAGAATTTGAGTTTTAACATTTTCAGTCGAAAAATATGATATATAAGTCGAATAAAAGAGCTCTTTATATGCATTTTAGACATTTTTATACAATAAACATATTTTAAAATCAATCTCATAAAATGAAATGTTCAAATTCCTTTTAGTAACATTTGAAATAGAACATCTTTTTATGTATAAAGCAACCGATTTATATCATTTTATACGTGGAAAAAAATCACTTGGTGACTAAGAGAAACGAAAAAGGAAAGCGTAATTGTGATAGAAAAAGATATTTATCTTTTTGAGCCGAATCGGCAAAGATATTACATTAGCAAAAATATACTCTACTTTCCTTTAATTTTTAAATCCAATCAATGTTTCTAATACTGTGGGTAAACGAGGAATTTACACAAAAACATGATTTCATCATTTCAACAGAAAAAAAACACCCTGATACATTTTTTTAAAATTATTCCTATAAAATAAAACTGAACCAGGTTTTTATGTAAACATATTCAAATAGCATCTAAGGATATTTTTTCAAATAATCTTTTTGTCTAATGTAATACTTTGATAAGAGCAGAAAGCGAAATTTTTAGAATAAAAGATATCATTATTTGGGATGAATACCACAGAAAAGGATGTTTAAAAAAAATTCAACTAAGTTATAAAACAAGTAAAAATTTTTATAAAATCAGTCTTTATTCTCTATAATAAAATATTTATCGGAATAAGAAAAAAACATCAAGTTAATGATAAGCTTAACTAAAAAGTGCAAATGTTATATAACTGAAAGAGATTTTATTCTTTTAATTGAGTACAAAAAAGGGTATTAGAAATGTTACGTAAAATATTTCAAATCTCAGTTCTATCAGATAAAATGGATAGGAAAAATTTCAAATATTACATAACCTAAAGAAACTTGTACTTTTCAGCCAATTCTTAGAAAAAGAAAAGAAATTGTTAAATTCAAGACAAAGTTATGTACAGGGTGTTTCAAAACTAACGGAATAAACTTACATGGATGCTAATGCTCGTCCGGACACGTTTTAGAAGGAATAATCTGCAAGTCTGCAGAAAGATTAGATAATGTTTTAAGATCAACTTACATGGTTTTTGTGTTTCATACATTCGAAATTATAATTCCTATATACTGTATTAATTACAGTAGAAACTCGACTATCCGACGTAATTTTGACCGAATCGATATCGGATAATCGAAATTTACGGATGATCGAAAATTTATCGATAATCATCTAGTTTAATATGTAACATCGCCATCGAACTGCTATTCTGACTATTTAAACTGCTAAATAAATATATAAATTCAAATTATACATGAAAGTAAATTTATTTTGAAACAAAAAACTTACAATGATTTAAATGAAAGCTTCATCTGGCGTAAAATGGCCATCATTTGCTTTGCAGATCTGTTGCGAAGATTTCTTAAAAACATTACTTCAGAGGAATCACCTGTCCTTGTTATTCCAACCAAGCAAGACCTTTTAAGAAACACTCAAAAGCATCATTACTTGGGACAATTACTCAAGAAGCATCATTACTTGGGACTTTTTTACAATCTTTACTTGGAAATCCTTCTCGCTTTCTTCATTATCTTCTTCTTCTTCGTCTTCTTTTAGAGAATGTTTGATTTCTGCGATAATTTCCTCATCATTAAACAACTGGAAGCCTGCCTTTTCCATGTCACAATTTAACCAATCTGTGATTTCTTTGAGCTCAAGCTAATTTCAATCACACTTTCCAAAATCACTAAAATACACGTTTAATCATGTTTTTTAGTAGATTTGTTTTCCTGATTTTTGCGGTCTTAACTAAAATTTCTGCTGTGATATGGCAAAATGATCTAAAACATTCGACCCCCACCCTTTAACCCTCTGGGAGGGGAATTTCTAAAATCGCTGAAATACTTGTTTAATAATTTTTTTAGTAGATTTGTTTTCCTGATTTTTGCGCTCCTACCTATAACTGCTGCTGAGATATGGCGAAATGACCTAAAACATTCGACCATCCCCCTTTAACCCTTTCGGGGAGAGATAATTTCTAAAATCGCTGAAATACATGTTTAATAATTTTTTTAGTACATTTGTTTTCCTGATTTTTGCGCTCCTACCTATAACTGCTGCTGAGATATGGCGAAATGACCTAAAACATTCGACCATCCCCCTTTAACCCTTTCGGGGAGGGAGAATTTTTTAAATCGCTGAAATACATGTTTAATAATTTTTTTAGTAGATTTATTTCCTGGAATTTCACGCTCCTACGTAAAACTGCTGCTGAGATATGGCAAAATGATCTAAAACATTCGAACTCCCCTTTAACACACTTCGGGGGGGGGGATATTCAAAAATCCTTTCTAGGCCATAACAGCAATCTACAGTCCAAATTTCGTGAACCTGACTTTAGTAGTTTCGGCTGGGCGTTGATGAGTCAGTCAGTCAGTCAGTCACCGTTTCCTCTTTATATAATAGTTGATATCATAATATTATTATTAATAATTATGAGCGATTCTGACTCTAATCTAATCTTGAAAATACTTAAAGTAACTAGATTAATTTTAACACAATTATTCAAATTGGTAAAGAAATCATATGAGTTGTAATTTTCCAACTGGACAAAAAATGTCCGAGCCAGGATTCGAAACTGGGATCTCTTGGCTGAAGCTACCATGCTCTACCAACTGAGCCATCCCGGTCGAATCTGGAGGACTTAATTCATCCAGTTAACCTTATTGATCATAGCATCTGGCCTGATATCTGAATCAGCTCAACAGAATAAATCGCAGGTAAATTACAACTGATATGATTTCTTTATCAATTTGAATAATTGTGTTAAAATTAATCTAGTGTAATCACGTATCCAGCGTTTACTGGAGTTCCAAATTACCTGCGATTTATTATGTTGAGCTGATTCAGATATGAGACCAGATGCTATGATCAATAAGGTTAATTGGATGAATTATGTCCTCCAGATTAGATCGGGATGGCTCAGTTATTAGAGAATGGCAGCTTCAGCCAAAAGATCCTAAACTCGAATTCTGGCCCGGATTTTTTTCGTCAAGTTAGAAAATTACAACTCATATAACTTGGCATATACATAAAACATCTGATTGATACTATTATTAAATTATAATACATAATTCTGGCAGGCAAAATCGACCATTATCAGCATTTAAATAACGCAGACAGAGCACTTGTAGATGCATTTGCACTGAAAGACAAAATATTCATGAAACGTGGATGACTGGAACGGATAACACTGTATTTATACTCAATTTAGATCACTCTCATGTCTTTGCATTTAGAGAAATGGCAGAGTCAGGAAAACTGACACGGGAGCAGATCTTATTTACAGAATGAATTATAATCACGATTTAAAAAAAAGAAAAAAACAGCACGATACGTGAAAATATCAGTTTATACCTCTTTTAAAATTATCGCATTTTATTACAAGGTTCTTATCATAGTTTGGACAAATCATAAGAAATTGCGATAACACAAAGTAATATGAGTTTTATCCATTTCAAAAGATCAGTAGAGAAGTTATACAGGATGTTTCACTAGACAATAATCCCGGAAAATGTTAGTTAAAAAAAAATCTATACTAATAAAAGAAAGTTTTGCTCTCTGTGTGGGTGTGTTTGTTTGTTTGCCTGTCTGCGATGGCTAGTAAAATCTAGCCCACCTAGAAGTCTGAAAATTTAGGTGTGGATAGTCCAAGGTCTGACCATGTGCACCTGAGTCTCAGAATTTTAATATTTTAATAATTACTCAAGATATTAATTAGAATATCATTAAACATCGCATCGAAAATGCCATCTTTTAAATCAAAATGGCTAAAGATAAGAACTTCCATTGTGGATTTGCAAGCAGAAATGAACGAATTTGAAATTATTTTACTAATAAGCGAATATTAAGAAAACTAATTAAGATATCAATTTGAAAACTTCTGAGCATATGTAAAAAAAAAAAATTCTGCATCCGACTATGCGACTTTTGAAAAATTAGGCCGGTAATTTTTCTTAATTTATGCAAAAAACTGCCAAAAATCTGCTGGCGCCAGTGAAAAAAATCCGAGAAAGTTTCAGACAGGGATCTGCTTTCATTAAAAACTGAACTACAAAGAGATCTGTTTCTCTGGCCGATTCCTCCATTTAGTTTGCGAAAATGAAAGGAAATAATTGCCAATTTTTACTAATGTACAAAAATTTAGATAACTAATTAAGATATAGATCTGAAATTGAGGATGGAAAGTGTTGTCATCTGCCGGATAGTTTAGCGTAGCATCTTCGTTATGTTCTAATTATCAGAAAAATTTATTTCTTTTTTTTATGATCGCGTTAATGTAGGTGAAGGTGGTTTTTCTTGAACAAATTACTCGTTATATTTGCGGGTATGGGGAGGGAGGGGTTTAACGCCTTGCTCTGAAATTATTATTATCTCGGGCTCAGGCAACGCCGGGCGGGTTAGCTAGTGTGAAAATAAAACAATTGTATGTCATAATTATAAGGGTAATATACGAAGCTCTTGGTTCCATCTTGTTGATACATTGTGAAAAAGATAAATGTTTCTAAATTTACGAAAATGTAATATAAACACTCACGAATATATAACATCTTCCAAGTTACTCACGATCCCAAAAAGCTTTTCTTTATCTTTAGAAACCTCAGAATGCAATAGATTTTCGATATTTAAAGAAGCATTCACAGGAACAAAGTTTCCTTTGCCGTCCGTAATTTTCGGAAACGTTTCCGAGTAGTTTTTATCGTGCAGTTTTCTCATACCGGAGTATCGGCTCTTTGGATACTATTGCCAAGTAAGTACTCTGATTCGCACGGTGATATCCCCACTTTTAAATTGACACATTCTTGGATTCACAGTAGACGTGAAGATGTTCTCATTATTCGCTTATTCTGCAAGATGCTGATTAACATATTGGCTGATATGTTCCCGGTCTGGCACACGGCGTTGCAATCGCCGAACCGATGCTTTTTTTCGTAAATACTAACCTTTAAAAGGTACCAGAAAAAATGTCGTGATGATTCGCCGTGGGGATAAAACGTTAGAGTGGTTTCAGTTGAACGGCTTTGTTGATAAACAAAAAAATGGATAAACAAGAATTTCAAGAATTGTTATTTGATGGGAAAAACACCGTTCACACAAAAACTTGGCTTGATAAGCGTTATCCGGACACTGCACCAGGTAAATCAACCATTATTGACTGGTTTGCTGAATTTAAACGTGGTCGTACGGACACCAGTGATGCAGAACTCAAAAGAGGTGGTTACTCCGGAAAACATAAAAAAAGTCCACAAAATAGTTTTGGGGAACCGTAAAATGAAGTTGCTGGAGATAGCTCAGACTCTGAAGATATCCAAGGAACATGTAGGTTTTATTTTGAATGAACATTTGTCTATGAAAAAGCTGTTGTCAAAGTAGGTGCCGCGCGTGTTGACTTTTGACCAAAAACAACGACGAGTCAATGATTCTGAGCACTGTTTGGAGCTTTTTCGTTATAAAATTATGTTATTTTTTATAAAATTATTATTATTATTATTTATTTATTAAATTAATATTATTAAATTATTATTATTAAATTATTATTATTAAATTATTATTATTAAATTATTATTATTAAACTATTATTATTATTATTAAATTATTATTATTATTATTATTATTATTATTATTATTATTAAATTATTATTATTTATTACTAACGTTATGTTATTTATTAAAGTTATAAAGTTATGTCAAAAAGTTGTGTTTTCTTTATTAGACCGGGAACTTATCAGCCAATGTGTAACTCCTTCTATATTGTTCCATTTTAGATTATTAAATAACGGCAAATGTCTCATATGTGAAGTTAACGACTTACTGAAACACATTCTCTTTTCGCGTGTGAAGTATCAGTCGCAGCGGGATTTATGCTGGAACAGGACTATTTTGAATCGAAATTGCTTCGTTCTTTTCCAGCGTCCCTAAACAAATTTCGTAATTCCAAAGATTTTCTTAAGACCACTCTAAAATTCTTCATTCTATTGATCGTTTATAATTATACCTTCTTTCACTTGCATTGATTTTTAGTGAATCATTCGAGACAACAGCCTTTCTGGTACAAATCTCTATCATGCAAAAAATTAGTTCGATATCAGTGATGTATATCCTTAATGATATACATAAATTATGTTTCATTATGTTTGAACATCGTTAAAATACATTACAAACGATTTTTCTCTGCAGACCATTATGTAATTGAATTATTTTCAGTTTTCCTGTAAATGAGCTATAAATGCTACATAATTCATTTTCAAAATAGTAGGTAGGTACATGCTATGGCAAATCTCAATAACGTAACATATATTAATAACGTAGGAATGGAAGTATATTTACGAAAGTTAGAGTGCGGACAGATGGACGGACAAACAGATATACGAACGGACAAACAGATAGACGAATCGAAATCATAAACACTTTTCAAATATGTTGGAAATTGTTAAACATACATGTCAAGTAAAAAAAAGAATGTTTTTTGGCAAAAATATCTCATTATTACAGAAAGCCTACACTGTAAAAAATGACCAATGATTCTTATTTTATGAAAATATGCTATAACCCCGAACGAAAATATAATATAATCTTCTGAGTTATCCGAAATTTCAAATAGCATGTTACATTGTCTTTTAAATCCCCAGAAACGAATACATTTTCAAAATTTAAAAAATAATTTATAAAAACAAATTATTTTTAGCTGCCCGAATTTTTCAGAAATGTTTCCGAAGGGTTTTTATAGTGTATTAATTAGGGTCCTCAGGCTGGATTACCTGTTTTTCGAATGTTATCCATTCTCAAGTACACGTTTTCAGCCTCATAAGTTAATTTATACATGAAAGAGTAAAGAAATAATCTTAATTTTAATGTTATTGTTAACGCTGTTCATTTTGCATGTTTGTCTGTTAAACATTTTTTTTGAGCATGAAAATGTTTACTTCAGAATGGATAGCATTCGAAAAACAGGTATTCCAGGCTGAGGACACTAATTAATACACTATAAAAACCCTTCGGAAACATTTCTGAAAAATTCGGGCAGCTAAAAATAATTTGTTTTTATAAATTATTCTTTAAATTTTGAAAATGTATTCGTTTCTGGCGATTCAAAAGACAATGTAACATGCTATTTGAAATTTCGGATAAATCAGAAGATTATATTATAATTTCGTTCATGGTTATAGCATATTTTCATAAAATAAGAAACATTGGTCAGTTTTTACAGTGTAGTTCTGTTCAAAGAGTGAACAATTATCAGTATGAAAGGAACAAATGACAATGCATATTATGTGTATTTTATTTGCCGAAAATTCAATGCTTAAAATGTTAAATTCAGTGCTTAAAATGTTAAATTCAGTGCTTAAAATCATTTTCAAAGACCTTCAAAGAACGCAGAAAACAGATAAAATTTTGAAGCTTGTTTGAAGTGAAAGGTAGAGGAATGAAAACAATTTAGATGAAAATGTATATATTGCCCAGGAAATCTTTATTAAATTCTTTCTTACTTAAATTGAAGAAAATTGCACGAGAAACTTTTATCGAATTATACAAACTCAGTTTCGAACAAAATGGAATCTCATTTAAAAAATCCTTATATTCTTCGAAACAATACTTTATGTCTTTTTGGCTGTCATTCATTTACCTGTAAGTAATGGCCTATTTATTTTGGGCATAGTAATTTATTCTGTTACCAAGTTCTACAGAATTTTAACCCTTTATGTCCGACTGGATTTTAAGTCCTATTAAATAAAATTTGATGTAAAATTTATTTAATACGTCTATTAATAACAGAAAAATTTATATTTCACGCAAAATACTTTGCCTTACCATGTTTAGAACGTGTAGTGAATTTTACGAAATTAACTATTTTTAAACATAGATTTTTTCTCAACCATTTACTTACCGATAGCGTTTATTCTGTTGAAAAATGTGCAGTGACAAAATCTTTCATTTAGAAATAAGGCGATAATTTATTAAATTTTATTATTTTACAAGAATGGAGAGATTTCATAAACAATATTATTTGTTAATTAATCTAAGTATTGTTGTAAATGTGTTACAAAAAGGCTTATAATTAACGATTTAATAAGTTAGTTTTAATAAACAAGTCCTTTCTGAGTTGTATATTATTACATAAATTTTCTAATCCAACTTCAAATTTTAAGAATAATATTATTAAAGTGAGCCTTTTCTTAATTCATAATTTTGAACATAAAGAATGAAGAAAGAATCACTCACTATTTATGAAAAGTAGTTCATCTTGATTGTTTTCAAGATACAAAGTAGAATATACTTTTTTTACTTTTCTATGTCATTTTTAGAACGTATATCTTTTGAATCTATACTTTGAATCTTTTGTATACATAAAGTACTTACCTGTCGTTTAGACCTATATCAATCAAAAAGTACATTCCATTTGCAAAACCAAAGCATGATTAAAATTTCTCTGTTAACACTATATTTCATAATGATTTCTATCTAATATTGCGCAAATTTAAATATATGAAAATAATATAAAGTAGTAAATATAATATATAATATCAAAACTGTGTAAAAGATATAAAGATAATTTTAAACCTTCAATGCTACTTTAGTAGTTCTGCAACTGAAATCCTCTCCACAAGTTTAACATGAAAAGTAGTTAATGACAGTTAATTCAATTCACAAATTTCCTGAATGTCGTAATTGTACAGAACACTAAAGAAAAATATAATTCTTATTATTGTTTTTTCATCGATTTTTCTACTAATTTCGATTATTGTTAAAGATTGAGAACGCTATTTTCTTACTTGTCGGTGAAGCGAAGTTTGGGTGGATTTGTTAAAATAATTGTGGCTACGCCCATGTGGGCAGTGATTTCACCAAAGCCAGGGGCCAATAGACTGATGAATACTACTTTTGATAACGCGAAATTTCTGCCGAAATTTCAGGAACAAAAAGTTCAAAGAACGGTTTCTCAGTAAAACAGCTTCACAATGCAGCCTTATCTCATTCGGATAGCGCCACAGAGCTCGAACTCTGCAATAATAGTTAAGCTCCTCCTCCGAAGATTTATATGGGTCATTTTTTCGAAAACTGCGAAAGTGACATCATCGCTGCACAGAGCGCGGCTGACAATAAATAATCACGATCTATAATTATTTTACTTAACTTCGATTTATAAAGATTAAAACATACTATGTTTTGCTACGCGGTCCCTTTCTTGCAATAAGACGCTCTTTTTCATGTGGTAAAGTGATCTGTTTAATGTATTCAGCCTTCCTAGTTTATCTAAAGGTCAGAGGTCACCAGGGGACGACTCTGATAGATATATTATCGCCCCTTTCTTTTGTTTAGACTACACTTTCTTATGTTGATGACCACAGATGCTATGGAAAAGAATTGCTAGTTGATTAATTTACGACTTTCTTACAATAAGTCATATAAACGGACTTTTAGTCCCGGTCTTCAGAGGAGGAGCTCAATTATTATTGCAGAGTTCGAGCTCGGTGGCACTATCCGCATGAGAAGCTGCATTGTGAAGCTGTTTTACTGAGGAACCGTTCTTTGAACTTATTGTTCATGAAATTTCGCTTGGATTACGCTGTGCTTCTTTACGTAACAGTGTAATTGTGTTCCTGTAAAATCTTGTTCTTTATGGAAGATTTTCAAAATAAATATTGTGTTGTCTTAAAGACAGTGCAAATCACCTTTCAAGTATACAAACCCTGTTGTTGGAATTCTGTAATTAGCAGATACTGCTTTCATTTACAATTACATCAATTTAATGTCTTTTTCATTAATTTCGTTTACCTAGTCATGTAAAATGTAAATATATCTTAATTATAAAAAAAAAATGCATGAAAGAAAGAAAAAATATCACCATAATTTTAAACCTTCAATGCTATTTTAGTAGTTTTATAGCTGAAATCTACTTCATAGGTTTAACATGAAAATTAGTTAATATCAGTCAATAAATTTCCCATGTGTTGTAATTGTACAGAACACTAAAGAAACATCTAGATCATATTAATTTATTGTTTCGTTATTGATTTTTTAGGTCCTATTTTTTTTTTCAAACACTGAGATCATTTATATCTTATATGTCAAAATTATTTATTAAGAATAAAAAAATCCTAATGCGAAAACTTTTTTTACGGAGTTTTTTAGAAGATTTATATAAAGAAAAACTGGGGATTTGCAAGTTAATTAATGGCAGCAAAAAATATTAAGAATGATATAAAGACGGTAATAATTCTTCTGTGCTCTATATGACAACGCGATAGAATTCGGATTGTATTTTTTACCCTAGGGACATTTATATCTTTCAATTTTTCTAATGTATTTTACTTACTTGATAACTTTCTTTCGTTTCAATCTTTCGTATTCTTTATTCCTAATAACCTGACTTTAAGTTGGAAAGTTTTTTTTTCTGGAAATATTTATAAACTATTATTTGATTTTTACTTTCTTCTATCTATAACAGAAGAAAGTATTGTAATCGAAATTTTTTTCGACTTCCGGTTTTCGACGGATTTACACGTTTTAGGGGTCAGAGATTCCAAAAATCATATTTTTACAAAATGTCTGTCTGCCCGTTCTCATTTTATCATCGAAAAGTGTATGAAGTTATGCTTCAAATTGAACCAATTTTTTTATATATATTTTTGGCTATGGCAAGCAGGTCCTACTTGAATTTGGGGATATTTCGGCGAAAGGGGGTGCTGTGATCGCGCTTTTTGTTCTATTTTCACTATTGTATCATCGAAAAGTGTATGAAGTTATGCAGATAATTGAACAATTTTTTTTTCTATGTTTATGACTATAGTCTGCAGGTCCCAGTTGAATTTAGGTATATTTAGACGAAAGGGGTGCTGCGATCGTGATTTCTGTTCCATTTTCACTATTGTATCATCGAAAAGTGTATGAAATTATGCAGATAATTAAGCCAAATTTCTTGTACATGTTTTTGACTATAGCCTGCAGGTTCTGGTTGAAGTTGCGGATATTTCGACGAAAGGGGTGCTGCGATCGCGATTTTTGTTCCATTTTCACTATTGTATCATCGAAAAGTGCATGAAGTTATGCAGATAATTGAACCAAATTTTTTGTACATGTTTTTGACTATAGCCAGCAGGTCCCAGTTGAATTTGGGCATATTGCGCCAGGAGGGGGCGCTGTGATAGTCATTTAAAGATTTAAATTTCAAAAAGTTGTACAAAAAATTAGAAATCCTAAATACTTTTTGGGTTAAATGTTCGGCTTTGATCCAAGGATTCCAGAGCATTTTTTTGTTTTTCCTCTATCTTAAAAAATGGCTGAGATATAGCAATTTGAAATTACAGGGTGGCCGACATTTTAAAACAATGCAGCAGGAGTTTTGTGAACATGATTTCGCCAAATTTTCTTTCATTGTTGTAACCATCTTTTCAACTCTTTCATGCTTGAAACTGTATATTTATATCAACCAACGTCAAATTCTCGCCGAGCGTGGCGACAATTGGTGAAATATCGCCAAATTGGGCGACAAAAATACGTTGCCATATAGGAAGCCAACTTGGCTATGTCTGTCTAATTTGGCGATATTCTCATTGAAATTCAATATTGACGCGAACTGGGAATGACTCTTCTGTAATCAGGTTCCGAGCATTTTAGCTTCGTGTATTTTCAGTAGAATTATTTAAAATCTCAAAACCAAGCAATAGGGAGGCTTTTTTTCTGCCGGTACAGGCAAAAAGTACTTTCCATAGTTTAGTATAATACATCGGCTGCTCGCATCCAGGTAACTCGACGATTCTCAAGCAGCTGACGTACAACAGAATGACGAAAAATATTGATTTTATTTTTGGCGGTGTGATAGCGAATTTTGAAGCATTAACATGTATGAGATAGAAGAAAGTTTTAGGATTGGCATATCCGACTAGTTTTACAATTATTTATTGCATGAATGCTTGGAAATTATATTATAAAACGTCTCATACATGTTTGGTAAATGCGTTTCGTGGGAAAAAAAAAGAAAAAAAAAAAGAAAACCGTTTAAAATAAACAAGGTGAAAGCAAGTGCGATGTTATTTCCGTTAACGTTATCTATTGCTTAAAAGAAGTAGTGAAGATTTTTAATGAAAATTTAATAATATTTAGTAGTGAACACCAAGCCAGCCTTGTTTTAGTGACTTATTTTGGAATCAAATTGCAGCGGAGTATCAACAAGCCTTTGGGACAAATTAATACACATCAGCGTTGCCCATGCGTTGCTTTGCAGAGGAAGAAGACTTTGCAGGGATTAAAAGAAAGGAAAACAGAAACAAATACAAAAACTCACAGTAGGAACGATTTAAAGCTAAAAAGAAAGCGAGAAAAAGCCAAAATCGAAGAAGATTCTTGTACACAGATTCTTGTAGAGGAAAGCTACATTAAGTGATTGGAATTTCAATAAATTGAAGAATAGGCTTCATTCGAATATCATAAAAAGGCCACATGATTAAATAGAAATACATATTTTTATGTAAAGCATTTGTTTTGGATGCATATTTTATTCCTGTGTTCAGAATATTTTCTACTATTGACATTAAAATATGCTGACAAATGAAATAAAATATATATCTTAAATTCCCAATTCATAAAGAAGTTAAATGCAAATAGATACTTAAATTTTATCCAATTTTAGAATTTTTTGTATAAAATATTACTTATCTTAACATCTGTAAACTGCAACACAGTTTGCAGTAGTTAACTAAAATGTGCTCATACACTTTAGTTTTTCAGAGGAAATTACATAGTTACATCGTGATGTTCTGTAATTTTCCGAACCCTCTTTTTGAAGTACTAGCAATTCAAATTCGATTTCGTATTAAAAAAGCTTGTTTACTGCTCTTATCAAGCACATTAGCACTGTAAATAAATACAATATTTCATACAATAAAAATAAAATATTTTAAAAATAAATAAATAAAAGGGAAATTTTTACTACTTCTCTTTATTTAATCAAAAGAATAAAAAATGTCAAATGATTGAGAAAATAAGAAATTCAAAGGAGTTTCATTTACAAGCATCAGATATAAAATGTATCATTGATTGAAAATCGTTCAAGAATATCTAAATTAGAAGAAAAGCTGGGAGGAGGAAGATAGAGTTCTAGCCTTAAAAAAATACAATTTGTACTTGATGTCCAGCAGCGAAAAGTAATTGAAAATCATTATTAGAAAATTGTTTTTGGTACTTTTTTCACTACTAGGATCAAAACGTTCGAAGGCTAACTTTCCTAAAGGATATGATGTTATTGATATTATATGATATACATAGCTACCTTCTTAGTACTCATTTTCTGCACCTATGCACTTCTAGAAGAACAGTACAGTTGCTGAAAAAATTGCTAGAAGAATTTGGATGAAATGGTCTTCATTGTGGCCCCCGCGGTTTCCTCAATCTTAGATGCTCTCTTGAAAATACCTTCTCAGGTTACATTGCTCCCTCACCCTCACCGTACATCAGTTGAAACAAATGCAATGTTTCTGGAAGCGATTTTTCTAAACATTGGCAAAATTTGATGTTCGCACACTGTTTTTCAAATGCCGCCGTTTCTTCTTTCGACAAACGCGAAAGACTGTAGTCCAATGACAGTCATTGTATGGAAAAATCCTTCACACTGCGAACGTACATCGTCCATCTTCTACACAATGGCAAAATATTTCTTCTTTCATCCATTTCCTGGTTGCTGATATCATCAACCAGGTCTCCGGGCAACATATTAGCAAACCATACACGAATTCATGCAGGGAAAAAAAAATAAAGCTTTGCTACTTGTCAAACTGTAGTCTGACGTATTCAAATCTCCGTCGAACACTTCAAAGTTTTTCATCGCTAACATTATATTGTTATAACAAAATGTTTTCCATCAGGTGGTCTTTGCATCGAACGATGATTTTAGATGTATTCTACTTCTACAGCTGTAAATTGTTGTTACAATCAGAATAATATGCAAGAAAATTCATCAGTATGGGCACAGCTGGAGTGGGATAAATGGAGCATTTGTCCTTTTGTAGTTCATGGGCCAAAAATGTAATTCTATTTTATCTGGAATCTTTTACATAAACATAAAACACACATTAATCGGTACAGATTGTTTTTTTTTTTCAATTAAATTTGTATTATTATTATTATTAATATTATTATTTAAACCTTTCATATTTGTTTTTATATACGCTGTAAGGTAAATGGTAATATAAATTAGCAATTAAGAATCTACCAAGAAAAACCATATTTATTTTATAATATTTCATACTATATTTTCTTACTCTAAGATGAATTAAATGCAGTAATATAATTAAGTGCAGTAAATAATCTCTTTTTAATGAATTATTGGAAGGAATCTATCTTATATTAAAGAACATAACTACATAAAAGTAGGATCTCATAATTTTGATAAGTGAAAACAACCAATCACTTCTAATTTAACAGTGCTAATGTGCTTGATATGATCAGTAAACAAGCTTTTTTTAATACGAAATCGAATTTGAATTGCTGGTACTTGAAAAAGAGGGTTCGGAAAATTACACAACATCACGATGTAATTATGTAATTTCCTCTGAAAAACTAAATTGTATGAGCATATTTTAGTTAACTACTGCAAACTGTGTTACAGTTTACAGATGTTAAGATAAGTAATATTTTATACAAAATTTTTAAAAATTGGATAAAATTTAAGTATCTATTTGCATTTAACTTCTTTATGGATTGGGAATTTAAGATAGATATATTATTTCAGTTGTCAGCATATTTTAATGTCAATAGTAGAAAATATTCTGAACACAGGAATAAAATATGCATCCAAAACAAATGCTTTACATAAAAATATGTATTTCTATTTAATCATGTGGCCTTTTTATGGTATTCGAATGAAGCATATTCTTCAATTTATTGAAATTCCAATAACTTAATGTAGCTTTCCTCTACAAGAATCCATGACCTGTACGAAGGAACTGTAAACTTCTAAAGCAGTAGCAATTCGCAGATCTGTTTTGGAAGAATTTGCAGAGGAATATGCTTGTACAATTTGACCAATAGCAAGTTTTATTTTTCTCCATACATGCATTAGTGTATAGTTTGCTAATATGTCTCCGGGCACAGTCTCCGAACCTTTTGATCCTAGTAATATTCTAGAGTTAACCTAATTTAGTTAACACAAACGAGATCACATGATCAAATAATTAAATAGACACCACACCAGTTCTCAAAAGGAAAGGGACTTTTAAGAGAAGATAATTTAATTTTTGTTTGCAGATTTAAATATAACATTGATACAAAAAAAATGAAAATATTTTACAAATAATATAATAAAATCACTTGTTAATTTTAAATTAAAGTGTAATTATTGCTTAAAGTGATAAAAAACAAAATACAAAAGGTTTAAAAATACTTTTTAATATAGATGACACATGTTTCTTTTGCTCAAACGGGGACATCTTCGGATCAAAATGATAAATAAAATATTCTCGCTAAGTTTTTGAAAATGATAAACATATGTTAAATCACGCGATCACATGTTCAATGTAAGCAGGTGCTTAAATTGGTCAAACTGGAAAACGTGAAAATTATTATTTTATTTTTATTTTTATTGGTTCTTTAATTTGTAAAGCATCGTGTGCCAAATTTTAGGTAATTCAAAGAAAGCTGATTCGTTGCAAATGTTATATTTTCGCAAATATATTTCTTTTGATTCACGTATAATAGATGGGAAATAAACTCTTGATGGAAAAATCATTTTACTATTCTTGAAATCAATCTGCAGCTGCTCTATTCTATGTAGCTAAGGCAGTAGTTCTTCTGTCATATTTGATATGTGCCATATGTTCTTTTATTCTCGTTTTAAATTTTCTGTTTGTCATTTTTTATATAGTATTGTAATGTAAAGAAATATTTTATTTTCGAAAAATTCTGCTTTGGTGACCAACAGTTTTATCTTAATATTATTATTTATGCATGAAGAAATTGGATTTTTAAAATAAAATAAAATTGGCTACTATATAAGGTAGAAATGTAAAAATGTTCACAGAAACACCCCAAATATACCCCAAACAGATTGAAACGTCCTTTAAATTTTTATCTGTTGGAGATACGTTGGCAATGTAAATTGCAAAAGTGGGCAAAATAAGGTAGAAATTAACCTTTTGATGATAAAAAAATCTTACCATTAATTTTTAAAAAGTTACACCTTTAAACTTTTTTGTACGGTTCTTGAGTTAAATTATACCTAGAAAAATGTTCTCCATGTTCTGAGAAGTAAAACAGTAAAAATACGTTTATTCTACTGACACAATTAATCGAATTATGATACATTGAGTTTTATGACATTTCAAAACTTTCCAGCAACAAAAACAAGAGACGATAGTTTAGTGAATGTTTTTGGGCCACCCTGTATATAAATCGATTATTAGTCAAATGCAAAATAAGTCTGCGTAGCTAAAAAGCATCCATTTAATGGCAAAAAAATAGTGAACGTTTATAAATTAAGCAAGGAAGAGACAGAAGCAAGGAAAAGAAGGAAGTACAAAGTTAAAATACAGAAAATTTAGGAGTTATTAGAAATAATAATAAAAAAACAAAACAATAATTAGTATTATTTTTCACAATTGAGAATTTTTAGGCTGTGCGCTTTTCATGCAATAGACAACCTGCAACAATAATAGGTTTGCCTAAATATAGTTCAGATTTCTAAGTTTTTAAATATCTCCCTTCATTTATTAATTGTATAATTCCATTTTACATTTAAGGTATTTATCTCGCTGTAATCAAATCATTACTCAGCGCCTTGGAAGCAACGGAAGTTGTTTTTGCAACAGATAAAAATACACGGATGGATATTAGTATTTATAAAGTGCTTTAACTAGTTCTCAAATTGCATAGACATACACAGTTTCTATAAATGGCATCATTAAACTTTGTAAGATCAGAAATTTTAAACAAGTACGTAGAAATGTTGAGATGTGGATAGTAATTGGAGTTTACTGTAAATAAGGCTGTGAATTGATTTTAAATAACAATTTAAGAGGACTAAATATATAAGTTTTTAGCGAAGAAAACAATATATTCAAATCCGAACAATAGGGTAACTTGGGGTGAGATGCCGTATTGGACAAGATGCCGTGTCACGTGAATTTCCTATGCGCAGGTGCTGTAGGGAAACGTCACTCAGTCGTGTGGAAGAGGCTTCCCTACTAATACTTTAATTCCAGTTTGCTTTGTTTGATTAAATTTTAAGTAGTGCTTTTCTATTGCTATTACGTCTTAACACCTTTGGTAAATGCCCAAAATATTTTACGCTCTTTCTTTATGTAATTCCTATGTAGTTGGCCATCTTACACCAAGATTGGGGTAAGATGCCGAAATGCAAGAATTCACAAAAGTAAAATTTTTTATGCTTTCTATGAAATTTGTAAAATGAAATACATTTTCAAATCATACATAAATGTATCAACTTTAACAATAAATTAATGAATAACAAATCATTTTCTGATTTTTATAAAAAATCAAATAAAAAACTACGGCATCTTCATCGAATCTACCCTATAGTCAAATACGCGTAATTATTTTTTAAATAAACACACCTAATTAATATCACTGGTTAAAAAATGGTTTATGTTTAAGCCAGAATCTTTATTTAACAGTTTGATGTGAAGCAATCATTGTTAAGGAATAAAGTGCTGTAAATGACCCTCATACTGCACTGGTATGAATGAGTTTAAATGAAGCATCATTAAACTTTATAGCATCGGTAATTTAAAATAAGTACTAGAAATGGGAATTGCGGGTAATAACGAAGTTTAGTTTCACATAAAGGCTGTGCATTGAATTGCTTTTAAATAACAATTTAAGATTATAAAATTACCTCAGCATTTAGAGAAACATGTATTTAAACACATACCAGTGTGTATATTTCGATACTTATTACATACTAAAACAACCATATGAAATTATTTATTATAAAAAACAACCATATATTTGAATTTCTCTATTTATTTAGTAGTTTGATGAGAAACAATCAGTGTAGAAAATAATAATGCATGCACTCTTTTTTTGTCTATTACATTCTAGAGAAAAGGCGGTAGAAAGGGGAAATTTTAATTAAAAAAAAAACTCAATATATTTTTCTTAGTTTGTGATACAAGTGTTCTGTAATAATGTTTATTATTATATGAAATTAAAAAAATACAAGATGGGTCAAAACTTTCGAAAGATTTAATTTCGAGACCGAATTTCGAAAAATTTTGAGTATTTCGTCCCACTTCTCTTTCATGGGCGGGAGATGTAGGACAAACATGTAAAGAATAGGACAAGTTTGAGGAACTACAATCAAAGTTTGTGTAAACGATTAGAACTGTGTTGTATTACAAGAATATTAATGTTATAAAGATACATTACATACGATAACATGATATTATTAACAGGACTTTACAAATTTAATTAAAATCTGGTAGCCAGCAAACAATTCTTGTGGGCAGCAACAGGAGTAAAACATTATTTACCTCCCTCCCCCTCCCCTGTCATTGATTTTAAAAAAGCACAACATTTTTTTTAATGAATTAATTGAGAAAAATTAATAGCAAGCATAATTTAGAATTATTAGTTGCATAGTTTGTAATAGCACATAACTTAGAAAGATAATATAAACTCTTTAATGAAATATCAAAATTATATAGCCCCCCCTCCAAAAAAGGGAAAAGAAAAGAAAAAATAAAGAAAGAAATACTGTATAGGCCGATTAACCGGCATATTCTGGAAATTCTGATTGCCGAATGCTTCAAATGTCTGTATAGTTGGGTGTTACAAAATATAATCTGATGAAATGATCATCGACGAAATAGTGAAATAGTGAAACAGGAAAACAATATTATACCTATTTTCCTGTTGAAGTCAGTGAAATAAGATTGATTATTTTAAAATTTGCATTTTATAAACTTATTTTTGCCGAATCAAAAATAAATAAATAAAAATACTTTGTGTTAGAATATAATTTCTAAGTCAATTTATTAATATTTTGTAGCTTTGCAACATCTATAATGAGATATCTTATGAGAATTTTAGTTTAACAGTGTGACTAAGTTGAGTAACAGATACTGCTCTTGATAGAAATTATAGGCAAGTAATTGCCGTAAACGTATTGATTGGAAAAAAAGAAGCCTATTTATATACGTACGCCGGCTCAAATAATAAGCATCTTTACCTGCTTATAAAATAAATCCCAAAAGGAGAAATATTTAAACTAATTACATTATCTGCAAAATAACTCAAGAGTTACTATGTAATATGCATTTCTTAAATAAACCATTCTCACGCGTTGGTATTACGTAAACGGAATCAGCAGCCGGCTGGGTTGAATCAAAATAAAGGTTTATTTTGATCCAACAATCCACGATAAGAATTTGAGGATAAATAATATAAAAAAGCCAAAATAACTTAAACTTCTGAAGTGCAGTGAATCATTTTTAATTTCCATTGACTGCAGATGATAATCAAAACACATAATAAAAAAATATTTTTGTGTAAATAATATGGTCACGTAATCAAAAATTCTCTTTCCCATATCCCTCCGACCAAAATTCTCTGAAAAACTGGAAACTTGATAATCTCATGAAAAACATTGGTAAATTAACCTGTACCAGACACTTGTCTCCAAACCAGGGACGCGCCGACCTACTGTGCAATGTATTCGGTGCACACGGGCGCCATGATAATGAAGACTCCAAGCAATTTAAGCGAAGAAGAAATATTTTTAGAAAATACATATTATTCTCTAATTTTATTAAAATTAATTATTCTTTAAATTTCAGTTATGTTTTATAGATGAATGAATTACTTATAATGACTTATATGTTATTATTCTTTAAAATGAATGTGCTAAATGAATCAGTATCAGTTCTGAAGACAAAAATCTGATTTTAAACTTATAAAGATTTTGAGAATATTTTAGCATTCTATCCCATTTTCGATAACACAGAGGCTGTATTGACATTATTTCATACTGTTTTATTTAACCTCCCCTTCCCTTTTACATTATAATCACCTGACATGCTGGCTGGGCAGAGCGGAAAAGAATGACATTTTCTATGCATGAGAGAGAAAATGCCTTTTAAACTTGGTTCTTCCATGCAAGTGCTACAGCAAAAAAGAATGCTGGTAACCACCATCATTGCCAACATTGAAAGACGCCATCCATCAATATGTACGTACTGTACCAGAAGAAATGTTGCTTAATGCTGTGAACTGTATGGTTCCTCGTCTGACAACTGTGCTGCTGAATGACAGACAGCATATTGAATAGTTGTAAGTTAACTTGTAATTTGTAAGCCACCTGTTAGTAAAAAAAAGGAACTAGTCAAGCACTTTTTGCTTTTGTCATAAAAAATCTGGCTTCTTTTCCAACTGCATTATAAGCGATAAAATTTTGTGATAATCTGTTACTTCTTATACGAAAAAAGGTGCAAAACTTTGAAAACTTGTGTATCCCGTGTTGACCCTTCCTTAATATGATCCTCAGCAAAGTTTTATGAAGATGATACCTATATCTTAAAATGAGTACTTGCATTTTTCAAAATAAAGATTAAAATAATTATTTACAAGTCTATAAATTTCTCAAAATATTTTGCTTATTTTTAAATAACCGTTTTTAACAATGCTGTATTTAATTATTTTTATTTTGGAAGAAACTTAGAATTATTACTTATGTTTAGAAATGAAAATTCGAAAATAATTCGAAATGTTAAACATGCATTAAACATCATTCGTATGACTTTTTTGCATGAATTTCGTATAGAAAACAAATTTCCTTTTTTGTGATAACCGTGTTATATTTTCTGCATCAATTTCCTTTCTGCACATAATCCAAAACATAAGCAAGTGTCTACTGTGGAATTCAAGTTTTTTTCAAGGAAGCTTTTTATTTATTCATAACAACTGATCAATACACTCCAGTGGCATCCTTATATGATATTTTTCAACAAGATTTCTGAATAAGAAGATATAAGGAACTAAATATTATTGCTGGGAATAAAGTATATTTAAAAAAAGTATTCATTCTTTTACAATAAGAACATAATACAAATAGTTTTACATGGAGGATTTTGCTTTACTACAATATATCATTAGCATAGTTTCATTTAAAAATTATAATATAAAGAATTAAGATTTATATAACAAACAAATATTTATAGAAACTGTGACTTTTTTAATTTCCGTGATTAATTTAATTAATTATTTTTATGATGCATGCCGATCCAAATATAATAGTGGGATATAATGTCACAGAAATTTCACATAATTTGGATATTTCAATTTTATTTGTAATATGATTTTCAGCGTGTTTATTTTTAATTTGTCGATTTGGTTATGAATTATTTTCGTTGTCTAATTTCATGCTCATGTATGCTCAAAGTAGAATTTATATTAAATATTTTTTTTTTAATTTGAAGTTTTAGATTTGAAAAGAAATTTATGTTTAATAATATTGTGAATTCAAAACATTAACAGTCATTTTTACGTCTTTTGAATTTTAAGTAAATTTATCTTTTGTCAATATTCTGTATAGAAATTTTTTGCTTTTGTTGTGTATGATTTAGTTTTGTCTGGAATATAGAATAGAAAATGTTGTGAAGAAATTCACAAAAGGTATTTTAACTATTTTAATTTTATTTTTAATAATGCATATTAATTAAGCCATTCAATCAGCATAATTTGGAATTTACTATATTTTAAATAATATTTACTTATGTACATATTGGAATCATTGAATTTCATTTTTAATAACAGAATTGAAATTATTTTAATGCATAATATTTTTTATAACTATTATAATAACGCATAACCATTACAGAAAAAATCGGCTCTTACCAAGGTCATAAATTTCTGTCTGCAGATAATGTTTGCCCTAGTTTGGACATTTAGCTCAATAGAGGATTTATTACAAATCAACAAAATTTATGGATCTAGTAATAAAAATTATGACTCCAAAGAGGATGCAACAATTCCCCTCTATAGTAGAATCTCCAGATTACAGTATATCATCACCGAATTGGTTAAGCATCCTGCCAATGAGAACAAGTTGGAAATTGTACTTTAAACGTGGCAAATGAGGTGCGTTCGTTTCGTGCTACAACTAGTTTTACAATGAAAAAGAATCATCGTTATTATTTCAGTGAAATAAATTATATCTTCTGCTATGAGCGAAATGAGGATGCCGTTTTTTTTTTCTTACTACGTATGCCATGTTTACAGATGCGAATGTTTTTTCGACACCAGACCGCGTTGTAAAATTCACCATGGAGATCTTGCTTTGTGAATGATTACCTCCATGGTTTAATATTTGACTCACGATGAATGAATAGTTTGTTTATTTACTTTAATGGATTGAGATATTCGGCTGTAAACCTAATTTTCAATGAAGTTATCTCAGAATCTATACATTTTTTAATGTAACTCATCTCTCAAGCAAACAATTTTTTTGAACGATCTTTCTAAAAATGTAACTTTTATGCAATTTTATTCGAAAAATAATTTTGAATAAAAATGGCCACTTGGCATATGGAAAAAGATGTGGTTAGCCCGTATTTGTCTTCCTCAGTCACATCACTTGCTCTTTTACTATATAGATTACGTGTGATAGGATTTAATAGAATAAAGAAAACTTTTATTAATATCTTTTAACGTTTGATTCGATTTTCATAAAATTTGAAATGACTCGACAAAATTCTGCAATGATTATATATATTAAATTTCAAACCATTCGGTTGGGTAGTTTTTGCGCTGTTATATGCGGACCGACGGACAGACCAGACGAAGACTATAGGTGCTACCTATTTATATAATTACGAACGTACCTAAAAAGACGAAAACGAAAGGCTGTACTTCACCCCATAGGATTATTCAATTGGTTAGAGAGTCCTCTGGCTCTCCCCAGAGTATCCGATGCGAAGAGCAGTTTTTGAAAAAAATAAAAAAGAGAAGACAAATTACAGGTTATTTTTATGCTACCACTGTACTCTTGCTTACTGACATCGTGTCTGAGAGTAAATCCTAAAAACAGAAAACAAATTACTTTTTTTCTGGTAGCCATGCTATATTTTTATCACCAGTTATCTTTCTGCAAGTGACCGAAAATATAACAATGTAAAAAAATAAGTTCTTATAAGAGACTTTTTTTTATCCATAATAACTGATCGATACACTCCAAGGGCGAATCTTGGATGATATATTCGTATTTTTCAAGAGTTCTGAATAAAATGATAGAAAATATGAAACATTATAGCAGGAAAGGAAGTACAAAATTGTGCCCATTCTTTTAAATAAGGACATAATAAACAAATACTTTTAATCAAAAGCTTTTACTTTACTAACATAAATGACTTGCATTTTAAGTAAAAAAAAAATTATATAATGAATATAACAAAGGAACTGTTAAACTGTGATTTTTTAGATTTCATTTAATTATTTATTACTTATGTATGATGCACGTTGATCAAAATTTAATGTTCGAGTATCATTTTTGACTGAAATTGGATAATTGTTTTATATTTTAATTTTGTTTATGCTTTTTTACTATCTATAATTTTCCTTTATGGGTTAGTTATTAACTAGTTTCATTTTAAAATACAAGTTTAATTTCTAGGAGCAAAAATTGATAGACCAATGAAAGGGGAATATACTCAGCCCTGTGGCTAGCATGCTGGACACAAAATGAGGAACTTGGGCCGAAGTTCGCGTGTTCAAAATCAACACAGTCTAGCTGTGAAAGGCTGTGAAAGGTTTTCAGGATTTACCCTGTACGAGAACGATAATTCGGGTAATTTTCCCTTCAAAAGTCGCAATAGGGTCAACACTGGCATACGCATATCAAAAGCATATCCTTAAAACAGAAAACAAATTATTTTTTTCCCGATAGCCATGTTATATCTTTAGCACCAGTTCTTTTTCTGCAAGTGACCGAAAATATAAACACACATAATATTATGCATATCATCTCTGCCAATGAAGGGGTTTTCATCGGCAACCAATAAAGCAGGTTGTCAATTATCGTAAACACATATTCAAAAAGTATCGAAATTATCTCATCCAGAGTGGCTAGAGTCAGAGAATTTCTCAGGAAAAGTATCAATATTTTCGTACAGGAAAATTCGCTTTATTTAATTTCGCAATTAAGTAAATGAATTTTTTATACGTATTTTCCCTGAGAAATTCCTTAACTACTGGCTGCTCTGTCATCGAGATGTTCTTAATCCGATGTACAAAGGATGGGAATGCTGGTTTAATTCATCGACACGTGACTATTTCTGGTGAAAATTAGATGTTACACCAGGAGATAAAAAAGTTTTGATGTATTTTTCTGGTAAAAATTTCTTTATTAGACAACGCATGTCAGAAACTGCTCTAAAGAACTGCTCTATCTGTATCCAGTCATTTTGTGTATATCAGATGAGATCCATGGCCTGCCATTGAATTTTATTTTTCGAGGCTAACGAAAAAGAAAGGCTACCGCGGTGCTTTACGCGTATCTTTTTTTATAGACCGTAGGAGTCACGTAATGCTCGAATGCACCAATGCAGGTGTACGAAAAGAGCAACACGTCACTCTAGCGGTCTGTAAAAAAGGATACGTGGAATGCAACGCGGTAACCTGTCTTTTTCATTAGCCTCGATTTTATCCACATGACGTCAGCAGAGGTATATAAAACACAAATAGGCTTGAAGAATATTGCAATACTAATTACTGCTTTCCCGTCGTACAGTAAAATGTTATAATAAAAAGTCTTTTTCGGAGGGTATATACCGCAGAGGTGTTGCCCCTTGCGCGTAATGCCAAATAAATATGGATGATTGGCTGTTATACGTATGCATATTCATGTTCAAAGAATGAATTTTCTTTATTTGTTTTTAATTTAAATTTTTAGATTGTGAAAAGAATTTCTATTTAAGAAAGAAATCCCCCACTCGGGGACAGCCACCCTTGAGGTCTAGGAACAAAAAGTCCACGAGAGGAAAAATAAACGCTGCCCGACACGATAGCAGGAGGCGCCTGTTTATTACATTTGAAAAAAAAAATTAATACAATTGCATAACAATTGCTGCACAATTTTGCACTACGCTAGGCGAGCAAAATCACACGGTAATTATAACAATCACAAATTTCAAGATAATTACAAAATACAATATTTACAAATTTATGATCTATTTGAATACAACATACTACGCATGAAATGCATAAAATTTCATCCCGAGCAATGTTACATATAAAGATATGTGTATTAATAAAGGGTGCTATAGGTAAAGTTGGGTGCAAAATGATAATATATATTAACGTATGAGACGTAATCGAATATTATGCAATAACAATTATTTACAAATATGATTACGCTTTTATAAGATAATCGTTTTTTATATCATAAGCCATAATTAAACTGCATAAATGTATTTCCTTTAGGTACTAGGAGAACTAAAAATTTTTGCAGCTGTAATTTAAACTCTTATCCATACTTGCAAACAAGGCTCAGTAGATTGAAGGAAATAATTTCAAATAATAAACTACAAATTATTATTTAAAAATATAAGATATTTCCAAAATATAAACCCTTTTTTATAGAACAAAAGGACAGCAAAATAATAACAACAATTATTTTAACATCTTTCAAAATTTAAGTAAATTTATCTTTTGTCAATGCGAACTTTTGTGTTTGTCTTTGATTCAGTTTTGCTTTTATATTGTAACTGAACATAACTACAGTACATTTTCAGATTTTGTTTTAATAAGATTTATTGTTTTTCTCAGTGCGCTATTTCCAGTACTTTTTTGTTTTTATTGTGAAAGTCATTATTTTTTTTCGCACAAAAAAGTATTCGCTTTTCTTAAATCGAATCTTTTTAAAAATAGATAATCACAATCAGTCTGTAATGCCGAATGCTCTGCAAATTATGGTTTGCAGAAATTAACGCTTCCCAATCCTTTAGAACTGTCATACAAAAGTCAATTTCAATGAAGGAGAACTTCGCAAATGCAATTTCTGTTTAAATCCGCAAATTACTAGAACATATATTCGTTACTTTATAAATTCAAAAGTTTGTACAGCGAAAGTTACCATTAAAAGCAAATATTATAGACTTTAAAATGCATGTACACACACATAAAAAAATAACTAACTGTCATCGAAGTTTAAATAACAATAATATATGTATAAAACAAAACAGTAATACCTAATAATTATTTTAACAATTATTAAAACCTAAAGGTATCTTTTAGTAATGCCCTCTTAAGAAGCGTATTTTTTCTCTTTTGTGTTTTTTTTCCGCCAAATTATCGCAACCAACAAAATGCAAATTTCACTGAAGAAAGATTTTTGCATTTTATTTAATTTTGTTCATTCTGAAAAGGATAAAATTGTGAATCACATTGTAAAATATTATTTATTAAAATTTAGTTATTCCTTTGAATTCGTAACAATAAGGAAGGCCCTCTATATACTGGGAGTTAAAAAATGCATATGCATAATTTAAATGATTATAACCTAATTATTTTTATTAACACATCTCGAAATGTAAAATGAAACAACAATAATGAAAGTTTTAGGTTTACATACGTAATGAACGAGAACAATAACCGTACATTATGAAAATAATGAACGGTATAGGTACAGCCTCTCTTCATCTGTGGGGTTTGTTTATGAACGCGATCTTTCCGAACGTAGTTTGTGAAAATTTTGAACAGTACCATCTACCTCAAACTTATCTCTAAGTTTAGAGATTGTAAGCTGCGTAAGGGAGTTGCTGAAACTCTCTCCTAAAGTATCTGCACTTCAGCTACGTTTTCAAAATTCCAGTAACACTTTAGGATAAAGTTTAGGATAGTTAGTTTAGAAGAACAGAGAAAAAGAAGAACATGGCAGTTATTAGCGCATAAATTGTGCATATAATATTTTGAAACACCCTGTATGTTCTTTCAAAACGATTCATGAAGCATCAGATTAGTGTACATTTTTGTAAGTGACCCATTTCAGTAATTCATCAGGCCATTCTCTTTTTCATACTCATTAGTGAAGATGTAGTTTGATCGGGTCTTATGTTCATTTTAACTAGCTGGCTGACGCCCGTTAGCGGGCCCGTAATCATATTGGGGCCTCAAATTCATACGGACCTCGTAAAAAACTGTCCTAATACTTCGTTATCACCAGACAGCGCTGCAAAGCATGATTTTAAGCAACATTAAAAGTCATCGCCGTCCATTTATCGCTCTTTGGCATTAAAACGTTAGAATTCTCCCCCACACTCCTTACCTAGACTCATCAGAATACATAATAATAAATCAACATAAAAATTCTCACAATAAACATGGCTTTACCAGAAAAGAAAAAAAACATTAAAAGTACTTAATCAAGATTTCTAAACGTAAAATAATAATAATCATAAACTATATTATTTGATTAAAGCATATTTAAATTAAAAAAAATAATTCAAAATATAAAAATTATGTTTGCCATCGGAAACACACATGTGTACCTAACATTTATAAATGTTCTTTATTTTCTAATAAAACTTCTCAATTTTCTAATTAGTAAAAATTTTCAATTTATTTCGTTTTCTTGAAGAAATGGAGGTTGGGGGGTTGGCCTATCTGCAAAAACAGATCTTTTATTTTTTTTATCAGTTGTTAATGCGTATATATTACGTCCCTATTTCATTCTTTCTTGGATTTTCTATGAAAATATTTCTGGCGCTGATTAGTGTCATGTTAGATGACATATCCTTATCGCATTTTTTATATTTAATTAAATTTCCACTATGTGTTTCTTCACTATTCTTATTTAATAGTTAGTGTTAGGATACCTTTATTTCGACACCTTTCCCCTCAAAATCCACCATTCCTTTCTCATTTTTCTTTACCTTCGAGCGATTTTCTTTTTAAATGTTTTAATTATCACGCGGCCTTTTTTCAGCTTCCCAGATTACAGTATTGGATTGTTGTTATAAAAAATATTCAATCATCTAAATTTCCTACGCCTATTTTTTTAGAGATGCATTATTGCTCAACACTTTTTATTTTAGTATCATCCGAAATCACAGCAAGTGCTTTGCGGGCGGTGTCACGGCATCAACTACCAAGCCTAATTAAAAACGGGGGTTAAAAAATAATTTTAGAATCAAGGTTTCCAAAGGAAAAGGAACTTTGGTGTTGATTGACATTGTACTAATGAGGGGTTCGTTTGGAGCCTGTAGCGTTTACCAAAAATTATTTTTATTGTGTGATATATATTGTGCATTTTTTTAGTAATTTTTAGATGAGTGAAATAAATTATATGTTTTAACATGGAAATATATGTATCACAAATATAAAAAATATAAACTGTGATTCGAATAAGTATGATATTTTTATAAACTTTATCTTAGAAAGCAAGTTATTTTCTTTTTTAGCAGTGTTGTGTTCTTAGCATCAAATTTCCCTCTTCATTTAATCTGGAACGCAAAATTGAATCTAGTATATAAATAACTTCTTTGTTCAAGAATACTTCGTTTATTCATAATCAGGGAGGCTCAAAGAGAATAAACAAATAAGATATTTCATCATATTGATTATTCAAATAAGAAAGAATAAACAAATATTCTTTCAAGAATACTTCGTTTACCCATATTCTAGGGAGATTCTGAGGTGAGCAGCATATTCCAAGAAGAATTCTGCACAAGGAAATATAAAAAATAAACATTTTTACTTGGAAAGAAGCAACCTTTTAAAATAAAAATCTTATGCAGAATATTTATTCGAATGCTTTTGATTTAACCCATTTTAGGCCAAGCATAGAAATTTTATAAAATGTGGTATTATTTGCATTGAAATTTGCTTAAATTACATTCATTAAGACATCAAAAAAGTTTCGTGCATGAAAAATAATATTTTATTTAATTTGACGTTACCATTATTAATTTATTATTAATAATTTACCATTAAATTTAAATAAAAAAATTTAAGTTTTCTTATGGCATTTGTTTTATTTTTATTTTATTTACAGAACTTTCAACTTTACTCCATTATAAAAACATATGATTAATCTCAGGTGGAATAATTATATATTTTCAAAAAGTCGAATTTGTCAATAACCGTTTCAAGTAAGAAACCAGCGTATTTTGAAAATATCTCAACAAAAAGTGATTACTTCAATTGAATAACTAATATTTTATAGATGTCTCCAGAACCCTTAAAAATAGCAGAAAAATAAAATTAGCGAAAAATATACGTCATAGTGTTAATAAAAAATATTTATTAAAATGCTGCGTTTACGCACCTTTGGCCGAAAATGGGTTAATAGCTTAAATTACTTATATATATTTATTTCAAATTTTTAATGTCTATAAAGATTATACATGTATTGGATAAACTAACACAAGAATTTTTAAATTCTTTAGGGATATTTACAAAAATCAGAGGTAAGCATAGTTTATTGTTTTTTGTTTATTTAAAGAACTATGAACAAACAAAATATTGTGAAAATTTAAAAAAAAGTTTGATATATTAATGCTTATAAAACTTTTTTTATTTTTGTATTAGCATTCTCTCCTTTCATAGTCAACATTCTAAATTCTTATTTTCTATATTCAAGATGTTATCACACATGTCAAGAACATAGATCAAATTCATAAAGCATAATTCAAACAATAACTTCTACAAACTGTAATGTAACCGAATTCTTTTGTACTTCCCTTCATATAAACAATAAATATTTCGCATCCTCTTTTCAACTGGAAACATGCTGTAGTGTATATCAACAGTGCATATCAATTTTGTAATGTAACGTCATTAAAGTATACTTCAAAGAGTTATCGTCCATTGACCATAATGTATCTAAATTCTTTTGAATGTTCCTGTAAGCAAACTATAACTGGTATACGCCAGTTTTCAATAGTAATTATGCTATAGTAAAACCCAATGGCATATAGACACTTCGTGGCAATTCAAATATATTTATTAAAATTAGAGCATGGATAGATGGCCAATCGGACGAACCGAAGTGATAAAAACTTTCAACTATGTTGGAGTAAGACTCCTATAATAGGAGCTGACGCATATCCATTTTGTTTCGGATTATTGGTACCCAGCTCAGCACCAATCTACCGCAGCCGGAGTTGGGGTTGCCTAGGACTCCTATAATAGAACAGGTTCTGATTAGCTTGGTTTTTCGACTGGGCTCCAATTCGGGTGCCAAATCTGCGAGGATGCGTCAGCCTCTATTATAGGAGTTCTATGTTGGAGTAGTCAAATGCATACAATGCGGTACAGCCTCCGAATCATCAGAATACCGAAGTTTAAGCTGCATCGAGCGTGATTGATGACTCCCGGGAACGTTACGCTGATGTTGGTTCCGTGTCGGTACCACAAATCGGCACGTAAAATCACTGATATGGAGTGTTCTCTTGCTGAAATGTTGGTAGATGGCAGAAGGGTACTGAGCATGGAGTGTCCCTCTTTCTGGCTAGTATCAGAATTGTGGGAATGTATTTAAGAGCTTCCCACTTCTCTTGAGGTTCTGGCGTTAGTTTTCTAGGAAGTTTCCATGGTACTTTCTTGGACACGATAACGACGACGACGACAACAACAACAACTATGTTGGAAGGAGAGTTAAATAGAAAATGTTTTATCAGCTTTATGTACGTGGTAGAGCTATGAATAAATCGCATTTAATTTATAAATTACCTTCATGCTTAATACTCTATAATATACATACAGTACATATGACGACCCTTTCTTTAACAAATGAAAGCAATAGTAATTAATGAGGAATCTTTTATGATCCTGATTCAACCGAAACAATAAATCTGTTAGAATGATGTGAAAGCTTGTAGTGTTTAATTTTCTATTTGAGAGGAATAGCATATAGAAATGAATCGGTATTGGATTCGCCACTACAATACAACAATAGCAGAACAACGTTTTCTTTCCATTATTGGGATGCTTTTACCATAAGTAACACGACGTTTATTTCGGGGATTGAAAGTGCTGAGAAGACATGACAATAGCATGTACTTTCACAGCATCTTTGCTTAAAAGCAAATAATTATATTTTCTTTAAGAAACATTGTAGATAATTAATGTAAAAAAATTGTAAGGTAAGGTATTATTATTATTATTGTTATTATTATCATTTTATATATGCAATGGAAGTGTTTATAATTATGGCATTTTTAGAGCCATTTTAATCAACGATCAGTAGAGCAGGTGATAGTCTCAATTTAGCAATGCAGGGCAGATGCAAGGAAAAACAGAAATACTGAGCCAGTGCCAATTAAAATGTTTTAACAAGGACCCTCCAAGAAGGTCATTTTCACTATGGGATATTAAGAAAAAAAGAAAACATGCCACAGAGAGAAAGTCCATGGTGACAGCTGAAAACTAAACAGGCTCCAGTAACAGAGAGGAAATGTCTGACAGTGACGGAATACCGACCACCCAAAAACCCAAACCGCAGTAAACTCAAAAGATGACGAAAGCAGGAAATGCCGCCAGACATTATGGGTTGCTGCCAAACCAATAGAAGTAAGTTATAGGCGGATCTGCAATTAAGACAATTAAGAAAAGAATCCAATCAACATGCAACTAGGATCCCGCGACGTAACAACAACAAAAGAAATAGGCCCAACCCACAGGAAGGGAGGGAGAGAAGAGATGCTAGAGAAAGTTGAACTAAGTCAGTCTTCGTAAGAAAATCATCGTCAGGAGTAATGGTTAAGAATCATCGTGATCATTATAACTAACAGAATTAACGTAAGCAGTGATGGCTAAGAATCACCATCAGCAGTGATAATCGTCAGCAGTTATGGCTAAGTAGTCATCGTGAGTCTTCATCAGCAGTCATCGAAAGCAGTTATGGTCTTGAAAAGTTCAAGTTAGCTAGAAAATATGTACTAGTAATAACTAAGCTTTGTGATCAGCAGTAATAGCAAAGAGTAATAAAGAGTTATAATTAGGTGGTGATGGTCAGCAGTTGTAATCAATAATTATGAAGAAGCAGTTATAACTAAACATCGACAATCAGCAGTAATAGTCAACGGTTATGGAGAAGCAGATATAGTTGTACAGTTTCAATTATGGACAGATAACAATGAAGTGATCTGCTGAGAACGATTCGAAAAGTAGAGACGGAGAATATGTGGCAGGATGCGAAAAGCATGTGACTAAGAAAAGTAATGCGCCAAAAAAAAAACTGTCATAAAGTGAAAGACTGTTAAGACGAAGCGCGCAGAAACAACGAGTAACCGACAAAGAGGCTGCATCCCCAGGGACTTTCGCTCCACTGGTCATATAATGGTACTAAGGTTATATATTTTCTTCACTGTTAAATATTATTTTAATATTGTTAGGGTGTGGATTTTGGATTCCCAAAATTACGCAAAATTATTATAAAGTATGAACTCAAAAGCAAATAAGTTGAATAAAATGACTAATATAAATATTAAACTAAAAACAAAGCTGAACATAGAAAAGGTTAATGATAATCTATGTATAAATATATTGATAATGTTTATGTTAAGGTAATGAATATAAGAAATATTAAATTAACAAAACAATTGAAAGAACTAAAGGAAGTCCAAAATAAGTTATAATAAAATATTAATCTCTTGTCATGTTGGACAATAAATTGTAATTTTACTTTCTGTAAATAATACCTATCACTTTTGTTATGTAATAGTTCTCTTTTACATATCCATTTTAATAAACTTAATTGTTTGAATTATATCTTGTGTATTTAATGGGTATTAGTACTTCAATCTATTAATGTATTTTCTTTCAGATATCCGCCTTATTAGATATAGGATTATTTAATTTCAGATGTTCTGTTTACACAATAAGTTTAAAACTAATTCTAAAATTTTGGTAAAACAGCGGTTAGGAAATTTTGGTCCGTAAGGCTTGCGCTCTTCAAAACACAGCACAATGATTTAGTTTATAATTAAGTATCTTTCATTTGTGCAACTTTTTTTATGATCGTGCTTAATTATCGGCGTAAGCCTAGGTTCGATACGACCCCTTTTCTGTTAGATTTACTTATAATTAAATTCCTTGCATTTAGCTGTGCAAATTTTAATGGTCTCCCCTTACTGTGGTATGATGATCATGGCGAGTTTTTCAACGTAACTCCTTCGTCGGTGTATGTGCATAGATCGTCACACCAGAAAGCAATTAGAAATTCTATCTCTTAAAAGCAATTAATTAAATAAATTAGTTCAGTTAATTGTTTAGAAATTAAATTCACAGAAAATAATCAATTTTAGAAAACTGAAAAAAGCTTAAATTTCTTTCAAAATAGTCATTTCTAAGCATTTTAAATAAAGGAAATAAATTCTAGTATCCGTAAATCAATAGCTCAAAGGAAATACTTTTGTATCCACAATGTGATTCGAATCTTTGATTTTCTTTTGAAATAATGTATTTTCCAAAATCTGCTTTAGACAAAACTATCTTCATTTGATTAAGTTTTCGTAAGAAAATAAATTTGTCTTCAAGTAAATTTTTTTATTTGTTTTTAAAAAGACTTGTTCTACTTCCTCTTTTTTTTTTTTTTTTGAAATAAAACATTAAACGTTTAGTTATATAAATTGTTTGATATTTGGTATTGATATCAGATTTTTTAATAATAACATAATTTAACGTCTTCAAACATACACAAATGTTATGAGATTAAAATAAAATTATCATCACCGTGATTCTTTTTGTTATGAGTTAAGAGCTAATTTTCGCTGTTATTAGTGATTTTTATAAATCCTCACCCTTAAATCCAAGTGCCCACTGATAAAATATTCTACTGAAAAATGAGACACGAACTTATTCACTATTTTAAACGACTAATAACAAAAAAAGTTATACAAAGCGCTTGTGTGTGTGTATACAGGGTGCCAACTGAAATCCTGCCAACTCCTATAAGCTTCAGAACGGCGACAGCTACAGGCATAACAGTGGCTATGCACTACGAACCCGTGTCCTAAAGTCCGTGCAGACTTCTAGTTGGTGCTGAAAATACAACGCGGTTATTACAAAAGAAAGAATTTGTTTTCTATGTAAAATGTTTTCATTTCATCATTCAAAATCTATAATTTTAAATGATGTATATTAGGGATCTATTATAATATTCATTAGAAATATTCCGCGCTATTTTAGTAATAACTGATAAAAGTTATTTAGGTGATAAAAAAATGGATTTTCCTTTATCAAAATAGCGGCTAACTTTTGAAAACTTCAATTTGAGACTCCATTTATGTCTGATGAAATACAATAAAACCCCAATAAATCCTCACATCGGATAAGTCGTCAAATTATCTTTGTTCCTTCTCATAGGCACCAATGTATTAAATTTACAATGCTAAATCACAATGCTGTTAACTACAGAGCGATGCATAACTGTTATTCGAATGGTTTTGATACAGTAGTATGTATAATTTATATTCTATTGTTATTTAAAAAATACAGTGTCTTTAAAGTGTGTATGTATGTTTGACACCCAAACATATAATAGTTACTTTAAAAAATATTTCTTTAAATGGTAACACTACTTTGACGGGTTCAAAATTTCGAAATTTTTTTATGAATTAAGGTACTTTCTATAAACTTAAAAATCATATTTTATTAGTTAGAAATCGATATCGAAAGTGGAAAGGAAAATTAAATTTGGAGCTATAAAAGTACGAACATGAATAAAAAGTAACGAAAATTTAAGCGCGTTTTTTCAGAACAGCATTATCAAAATCGGTGGATACTTAGACTCCGCCAATTTTCAACCAATCAACTTGAATTTTTTTTTAATTAATCGTTACACATTTTCTTCGTGAAAAAGTCGGATTTTCTCGAACTACTCATCTATCGCTTTTCTGGGAAATTTTAAAGTAATAATAAACTTTTTGGTTGATAGCTAAATTTTACTTGGAAATTATTACATTTAAATAACAATGCATGCTTATTTCTTAAAACGGCTACATATTTAGTATTTGGACTAAACATTTTCTTTTGTTTGCTTGTCCAAGGTAAGTCTATGATGAGTTATGCTGTCCACCACTTGATCTTTTTCAAAAGTGCTCCTGACCATCAACTATCACATAAATCTCAAAATAAGAAATTTTGGCTAGTAGCTACTGCCGAGTTGATAAGACTTTTAAATTCGCCAGTTTCTGGCCGTTAACCACTTTTTATTTAGCAGACTGGCCATTGGGAATACTTCCATTAATAGGCCAAATATACATAAGTGACATTTCAAAACTTAAAAAGAGATAAATAGAAGTTGCTTAAAATTGTTTTTATTTAAATCTATCAATAAAGGAAAATTATTATTCGAAAAATAGTTTTCGAGAAAAAAATTATTTTTCCGGTCCTACTCAAATTTTAATCACCATACTTCAAAGTTTTATCGCCTATTGTCGACTGGCGATTAGTTACTTTCAGCTTTACTGTTAAACCTTTATTTTTTAATAAATAAAAAATATATATACATTTTCCTACTTTAAGATTATGTATATTAATTTAGTGTAAATTAATTTTTATCTACACTTCGAATGCCCCCAAAATAAATAAATAAATAAAATCTCTGAGAATCCTTTAATTTCAAGGTGCCAAAGTGATGTTACCTTTTAGTTAAATTTTGAATGATACTCAGTTGATTTCCATCATTCATTTCGCCTTTAATAAGTCGAGCATACCGATGATTTTCTCCTTTCACGTTCTGGTTCAAACGAAACTCGGTCATTGTTTCCTCTTGATAATTCAGCTTTTGTAAGTATACGCAAATGATAATGAAGATTGATATACTGAATCGCAAATCTGTACTCTTTGATTTATGCTTTGTTCCTGCTTCGTGCTCTAAAATCTTGTTAGAGGCGATAATGTTTCAAAAACCAAATAGCGTTTGATACTTTAGTATTGTTATTGCACAATTATTTTAGAAACTGGAAATGGAAGCTTGAGAGTGCTATAATTTCTTGTTATACGCGGAGTTGTTATATCCAATTTCCTTATAGCTTTAACAAATTAATTAAAAAATAAAGTACAGCTTTGTAATAGATCGTAATTTCGTAAGTACGTTAGACTTAAATTCACATCGCTAGAAGTAAATTCACGACAAGGGGTCAAATGTAAACAGACATTTATTTTGGGGAGTTTCCGAATATGCGGATTTTAATAGTGATAAAAAATTTTCTGTATTTTTTAAATATTTTAATAATAACATTATCAATTAATAATTAATATTTCTGAACGTGAGGGGTTACACTCAATCATAAATTTCGAAAAACGTATTTTTTGAAAGTTGCAGCATTACAAGCTTTATCAACTGATGATATCTATTACAAGAGGGAACCGTGATTACCTCTTTGGTCTTCATATCCCTCGAGTTTTGGTAGAGCAAGTGCGGCAAAAACTCGATTTAAGGCCCAGGACCTGGCTCTCTCTAGGGTGTTCAGCTCCGAAGCTTTTGGGTGACCCCGGCTCGTCCCCAAGTGTTTTCGTGGTGGTTTCCTCTGATATTGGGATCCACCTCGAATCGCAACGACCTATGTCGTCACCTCATAGGTTCAATAGGAGTGATGTGCAGGTGGCGGTGCTCCTACGTGTCCCAGCGCATACGGGAGGCCTCTCCTGGTCGTGCGCGTTATAAGTTCCTCAGGACTTGGGTGTGATGGTTGACATGCTTGACGGGCGCCACTCTGTCGCCTGGCGGCGCAGCTCAGTTTTATCAACTGATGAAGGACCACTTTATGGTGCTGGAACAGATGATTGTCTGTAAGTAACAAAATAATAAGCAACGTACTGTAATCATAACACAAAACTTTATACTCGTTTTCTTAAAAGCGCATTTTTCAAATAGGTGCCTACAATTATTTAAAAACTACCGAATGGACTGACTTCTAATTTTGTCAACTATTTTTTTTTAATTATGTAGAAACTGAGCGAAAGATATTTGTTTTTTTTTCATTTTTATTTTTTTTTATGATCAAAACAAAGTCTTTTTAAAGCCAACAAGAAAGAAAAATCATGCGTCAAGCATGAATGTGAAACACATTCCAACACTTCCGGAATACTATAACAGAACTACACCGTTTAATAAGCTGAAAGGAGATATCTTAAGTAAGTAAACAATTCAGAAAACGTATAACAACTGAAAATGTACTTTCAGAAATAATCATCCATAGACGGTAATGTACCCAGTTCTTTGCGTAACTCTGTATATGAATTTATTTATATTCTACAAACACCTCTTATCAAACTATAGTTCAACTAGAAAATGCATAACTCAAAAAACACGCTTAAGCAGTTCACGCTCATACACAGTAACGTTTACAAATTCTTTTTTGTAGCCCTGTATGTATATGATCTACAGAAGATCTTGTGTACTACACACCACGTAGTACACAAAAAATTATTTGAACTTAAAACCGCATACCAAAACTGGAAACGCATTTATGCCTCCTAGACCGTACTGTAACCGAATTCTTTTGTGTGACCCGGGAAATGAATTATAAAAGCTTTGCACTCCATATTCTACAGAAAGCGTATTTTAGTGCACCTAAGAAGTACATATTCATTTTATTATGCTTGAAATGGTATCACATCATTAGAATACACCGCAAATGACTTTACTCCTTAAACCAGACCGTAAAGAGAATTTTTTGAGTGTCCTTGTAAACGAACTAAACACACTCTATTACGTAGATACACAAGGAAAGATCAGCTGACGTCACTCAGGGCAAAAGACGGTTTGATTGGTGTATGAACCAGGACGAATTTGTCTGATTGGGTAGAAGATTGGGAGATTGATTGACGGGAGTGATTGTTTGTAAACATGCCTTTTCCTATAACTTGAATACATGGAAATCCGAGTATATTTATGATAGTTAGAGTATGGACAGACGGCATGCAGGCAGACATACCGAATTCATAAACACTTTTCAGTTATGTTGGAAAGTGTTAAAAATTGAACTTTCTCTTCAGATCGCCGCCATTTTGATAAACAAACAAATCGTCTCTTCATAAATTCTTTTGTCCAGTCTCAAAAATAAACATTATTGAATTAATACCCCCTATTTTTCTACAAAATCTACACTCGTAAAAACAAGTAATATAAAACCTTTTTTTTTAAGTCAATTCCTACTTAGGTCAAATAGAAATTTTTTTCCAGCGATCTACACGCTTCGCCACTGACGGTATTTATTCCTAAATTTATATCCTGCTAAATATCTTACATAAGAGAAATTTTTGAAATGTATTAAAAATTAAATAAAAAAATAAATAGCTGAAATACCAAAAATTAATAGCTCGAAAAGTATTTCTCACAAAATTGTTAGACAAACTGCGTTAGAAAGTTAAAAAAATTGTATTTTTCTTGATATAAATTTAAAATCTAATGATTATGCCGTTTTTCAAATATTGAATTAAAAAAATTACCAAAACTTCACAATAAAGGGCCATAGCGATGTTACAGTTAACGATAATACAGTTTTTTTCAAATATTAATAGATTTCACTTCTTTTTGTAAGTAATCCTCCTTCTCTTGATTTTGGGTTCTTTTTGGAGATCATCCACTGATTTTCGCTAAGCCCTCACTCTGTCCCTATTATTTACAGGTATCAAAAATTTGAAGCTTTAGTTTCGTTTGCAAAGTGATAAAAAGAGATTTCAGGTTCCTAGGCAAGCACTAAGTTATGGGAGAGGGAGTGTCAAATGTACTCTCAATTGCTTCCTGGATAGGTGCTATCCATCTGAGATATTACTCGCAGCCCTAGATACTTGATATTTAACATAAAAGAACTTTTTAGTATAAAAAGAAAGCCAAAATTAAAATTTCCGGAAATTTCCAATAAATCAAACTATATTCCTTTTGTCGATGTTTTTTTTGCGTTTTTTTTAGCTTTTTTTTATTATTTACGGATTTTTTAATTTTTCCTTACTTTGTGTACTAAACCCTGCCTTTCTGCCAAATGTCAAGCTTCTAGGACTACAAAATCGAATTATTTTCAAATTTTCATAAACTTATTGATTTTTTGATTTTAATTCCAACTTACCTGATTGTCATGCCAATATAGTAATTATTTGATCCGTCTTTTTAGGATCATTTAGGTTCAATTTAGAGATAAATCAAGTGAATCTTAGAGTCACCATGATTTTATTTAGAAAGGCCTATCAAGCCATAACCAGCCAGTAATGTCGGGAGGGTAGGGGGAGCTGTGAAAATTTTTGTGGGGCTAACATCATTTAACAATCCATATTTCATATGTGAAGTAAATAGAGTACCAGTCTATAGCGGAACTTTTCTATAACGAAATTCGTAAACGAAAGAAAAGAAAACCATAATCCGGGGGAAATAACATAAAACAATTAGGGGCGTTGTACTAGCTAATAGGACAAATATCTTAAAACTAATGTTTCTAGCAGTACAAAATCAAATTGTTTTCGAATTTTCGATTTCTTAAAGATATTTCGATTTTTCGATTTTATTTTCGAATTTAACGAATATTTTAATTGTTCCTTTTATTGAATAGTAAATACTACCTTTACACCAAGTTTTAAGTTTCTAAGACTACAAGATAAAATTGTTTTCAATTTTTGATTTTTTCGAATTTTTTTTATAATTTTCTGGATTTTTTAATTTTTTCTTATTTTGTATCCTTTATTACAAGTTTCAAGTTTCTAGCGCTACAAAATCGAATTATTTTGAAATTTCCGATCTTTTTCGAGTTTTTTTAATTCTATTTTCGAATTTATTGTGTTTTAAGTTTTCCTTTTTCTGTATCCTAAACAATAAGTTTACGCCGAATTTTAAGTTCTAAAGCTACAAAATCGAATTTTTTTCAATTTTTCGAATGTTCGATTTTTTCCCCGAATTTTACAGATTTTTTATTTATTTCTTTTTTTGTAACCTAAATACTACCTTTCTTCCAAATTTTAAGTTTCTAGCTTTACAAAATCGAATTATTTTCAAATTTTCGTTTTTTTTCGTTTATTTTATTTTATTTTCAATTTTTGTTGTGTTTTTAATTTTTTCTTTTTCTGAATCCTAAACACTACCTTTACACCAAATTTTCAGTTTCTAAGACTACGAGATCATATTATTTTCAATTTCTCTCTTTTTCTTTCTTTTTTAAATTTTCGATTTTTTTTGAATTATCCATATTTTTTAATGTTTCCTTATTTAGTATCTTAAATATTACCTTTGATCCAAATTTCAAGTTTCTAGCGCTATGAAATCGAATTATTTTCAAAATTTCCTTATTTTTCGATTTCTTTCGATTTTTTTATTTTATTTTCGAATTTTATTGCGTTTTTATTTTAACTGATTCTGAATCCTAAACACTATCTTTACCGCGAATTTTAAGTTTGTAAGGCCAACAGATCAAATTATTTTAATTTTTTTCGAATTTTTCGAATTTTTGATTTTCTTTTTCAAATTTTCTGGATTTTTTTTCTTATTTTGCATCCTAAATCCTACCTTTATTCCGAATTCCAAGTTTCTAGCGCAACAAAATCGGATTATTTGAAATTTTTCGATTTTTCGATTTTATTTTCAATTTCTTTTTGTGCGTGTTTTTGATGTTTTCTTTTTCTGAATTCTAAACACTACCTTCACACCAAATTTTAAGTTTTTAAGACTACAAGTTCGTGTTATTTTCAATTTTCAATTTTGTTCGATTTTTTTGAATTTTTGAATGTTTTTTGTTTTTAAATTTTCCGGATTTTATACTTTTTCCTTTCTTTGTAACCGAAACACTAGCTTTATTCCAAATTTTAAGTTTCTGCGGCTGCGGTATCTACCCAATCTTTTTGATGACGCGAGAGTGAGTGAGTGTGTGAGTGACAAAAAATTGAAACTTTGAGTTCATATATCGTCTGCACTAATTTATGGGTATTTTTTGAATTATCCATACTTTTTAACTTTTGCTTATTTAGTATCTTAAATATTACATTTATTCCAAACTTCAAGTTTCTAGCGCTATGAAATCGAATTATTTTCAAATTTTCCTTATTTTTCGATTTTTTTATTTTATTTTCGAATTTTATTGCATTTTTTATTTTAACTTATTCTGAATCCTAAACACTATCTTTACTGCGAATTTTAAGTTTCTAAGGCTAAAAAATAAAATTATTTTAATTTTTTCATTTTTTTTTCGAATTTTTCGAATTTTTGATTTTTTTTTTCGAATTTTCCGGAATTTTTAATTTTTTCTTATTTTGAATCCTAAATACTACCTTTATTCCGAATTCCGAGTTCCTAGCGCAACAAAATCGAATTATTTGAAATTTTTCGATTTTTTTCGATTTTTCGATTTTTTTAATTTTGCTTTCGATTTTTTTGGTGTTTTTGATGTTTTCTTTTGCTAGATACTAAACACTACCTTCACACCGAGTCTTAAGTTTCTAAGACTACAAGATCGTATTATTTTGAATTTTCAATTTTGATGGAATTTGTTGAATTTTCGAATGTTTTTTTTTTCGAAATTTCCGGATTTTATAATTTTTCCTTTCTTTGTATCCTAAACATATATATATATATATATATATATATTTGCTGTTTTATCATACAGTAATGGAAGTTGAGGAGATTAACTGAGGAATCTTTGCTGCTTTTCATTATTTTAATGAGTATTCTGGGTTATACTATACAGACATTATTTACAAGTATGAAGTATTAACCATTTTTTTACGACAACTTCTCAGCTAAAGACTGAATCTAATGTCCAGTATAGGACCTGACGTTGCTCCATTTTCTGCTGCGTAAGACTGTTGTTAAGCAGTTTGAGTTTATCGCTGTTGCTATGGACTTGCGTCCGTTCTGCCATACCGATATGTATATAGTAGATCATATTATGCAAGTACTTGGCAGAACCAGAATTCCACATCATATTTAAACATCAACAAGTGCAAAACAGCTAAACATCAAAGATAAAAAAAAAACAAATCAAACCAGAACAAGCTAACTGAACTAAAAGGCTGTGGCCTCATCGACAGTGGGTATAATATAAAGTAACAGCCATGTTTCGGAACGAAGATTATATAGGATAAATTAGTACAAAAATGGCAGTGGGTTTCGGCCAGAGTGTCACAATGCATAAATCAAATGCAAAAACATTCAAAAGCATATTGAAATCAAAATAATAGAAGATTCCAAGTTTTCGTTAATATTGCATTTGAATGGGAATTTCGAGAAAACAGTCGGATATTGCCAGGTTGGCTTCATTTATGGTGAGCTACTTTTGTCACCGAAGGTGGCAATATTTCGACAAATACCACCAAACGTGGCGAGAATTTGACGTTGATAGATATGACTGTGTAGTTTAAAGCGTATAACAGGAATAACAATGGTTACAACAATTAAAGTAAATTTGCTAGAAAACACATTTACTAAAGCTCCTAAATGAAACCTGATAATAAAAAAATCAGCCACCCTAGAATTTCAAACTGCTGTATCTCAGCCATTTTTTAAGATAGAGGCGAAACAAAAAATGCCACGGAATCCTTGTAGAAAAGGCCAACATTTAAGGGCAATTTTGAAACAAGATGCCGGATGAAGCTGGCCAACACACTCGGTCAAGACCTTGGTAAGTCCTGGACACATGTTCAGCCACATCCGAATCGGTTAATAAATACGAGTGCTATCCACGACATAAGAATGGAATATAAATAAATAAGTATGTACTGGGTGGTTATAATATAAATATCTCTATTTGGAGCTGTCTGTAGCTTGAAGGAATAACCAGAATTAAACCAAAATCGGTACACTTACTATACGAAAAGGGGGAAGTAGAATGGAACAAAAAAATATTGCAATAATCGCTGAAAGATGGCGCTTTTGAGTGGGAAATGTAATGTGTAATATTGCGTACCGTGGATGTGTTGCAAACCTCAATGACTTTACCGCATATCACAAGTGCGAAACATCCCTCCTTATGCGCTACATTCTGCAGTTGATCACGTAGTGTACCGCCTGGATTGTGTCCTCCAGCAAAATTGCCATGTGGATCCCGAACATGATCGGCACCAACATGCGAAAGCGTAACCATTTTCACTGTGACATTTTCCAATAAATTAGGTGTGCCATCTGGTTTGACGGCTTAATTCTTTGTTCTTGTATTACACTTTACATTTCACACTTAGTAGAGCCATCTGTCGGTGATTATTGTAATTATTATTTTTTATTATTCCATTCTTCTTCCCCCTTCTCGAATAGTAAGTGTACCTATTTTGGGTTCATTCGGGTTATTCCTTCGAGCTACAGACAGCTCCAAATAGAGATACTTATATTATAACCACCCTGTATATATACAGGGTGTTTCAGTTAAACATTTCAGAACTTCTAAGAGGGGTAGGGTATATCCTGACAAGTCGAAATCATATAGCAATGTGGGGTCGGAAATGATTTCCTAAAGCGGTGTTGTACACAGAAGCACCATAAAGAAAAGAGACCGTAAGTGAGAAATCGTTTTAATAATACATGAAAAGAAGCAAAGGTACATGGATTAAAGTAAGTATACGGTCTCTTTTCTTTATGGTGCTTCTGTGTACAACACCGCTTCAGGAAAGCATTTCCGACCCCACATTGCTATATGATTTCGAGTTGTCAGGATGTACCCTACTCCTCTTAGAAGTTCTGAAACGTTTAACTGAAACACCCTGTATATATATGTTCGAAGTTGCTTCCACGGACTACAATGCACGCCTCACATCTCCGACGCATGGACATCCGAACATTCTGGAATACTCCAGGCGAATTTCGAATTTCTCCGGCAGCTACTGCGATTCTTGCAAACAGCTCCTCAGCATTGTCAAGAGGGGTGTCATAAACTAGCGATTTCATATGACCCCAGAAATAAAAATCAAGACATGTGATAATTTTTAGAACTACGGTAAATAAATGATCCTTCTCTTTTATTCTTAAATTCAATTTTAAGTACTTTATAACAGTAATATAAGGTAATGCAAGTTTGGCCTACCTGTTAAGTCCGCGTAGGTGTGATGAGTAATTATCCAACTTGCGAATTAATCCAGCGATAATGCACATTTGAAGTAGATATTAACAAACACAATCTTGTTAAAATAAAGTATGGCTTCGTGAAAATAACTTCTAAGTTAATTATTTAATTACTATTAAAAAAAGAGAAAAAAATTAATTTACATTGTTAAATTTACATCGCACTATAAAAAGTTAAAACATTTAATTTTAAGAGAAAGTGTTCAGTAGTTCTACATTTTAAGAAGGTTGCTCAGAGACTGAAGTATTAGTTCTTGGATTAGAGAAACACACAGTCAAGTTTACGTCATTTAGCCTTGAACCCTTGAGGTTACACGTGTAAGTTCTTTAATGAGAATCTCACAGAAAACAGAAAAGTACTTTGTCAGCGCACACGTGTTTCGTTTCACCAGCTTGAAGTCGGATGGATGAATATTCAGGCTCACAATAATAGATGAAATGTTTATTTCAGAAATCACTCTTCTAACACCCCTGCTTGATTTCTGAAGTATAAATGTTCTTGAGATTTAAATCTGTTCTGTGTTTTGTAAAGTCAGGTTTGGGAAGGGGTTTCGTTAGAATGTCAGCTGTCATAGTTTTGGTTGGGCAATATTGTAATTCAATTATTCCCTTTTCCTTAAGATCTTTTATACTGTTGTATTTTATATCGATATGTTTTGTTTTCGAATGATGTTTATAATTTTTAACCATGTTTATACAAGCTTGATTATCTTCGAATAAAGTTATGGGCAAATTTTGTTGTAGATCAAGGTCCTTTAGAAGATTGATAATCCAAGCTGTTTCTTGTGCTGAAGTTGCTGCTGAGATGTATTCAGCCTCAGCGGATGATAAGGCAACTGAATTTTGTTTCTTAGTTGACCAGGAAATTGTTGTATTTCCTAACTTACATAAATTTCCCGTTGTTGATTTACGGTCATATTTATCCCCTGCCCAATCGGAGTCAGCATATGTTGTTAGTATTGGCTCATTTTCTTTACTAATAATTAGTTTTAGTTCTTGTGTTGTTTTTAAATATCTAATAACCCGCTTTACTGCGTTCCAATCCTTTTCTCTGGGTTTTTCGTTTCTACGACTCAAAATGTTCACAGCGGCGGCTGTCTGGTCTAGTTATTGTAGCTATATATAACAATGTTCCGATAGCTTGCCTATATTTACTGTTATTAGAAAGTAAATTTTCCTCATCAATTATGTTTAAGTATCCGGGTTCCATCGGAGTATCACAGGGTTTCGCTTCCTTTAAATTGAATTTTTCGATCAGTTCTTTTATTTTGTTTCTTCGAAATTTCCTTCTTTACTTCTTTTTATGTTTATCCCCAGATAATAATTTACAAGTCCTAAATTTTTGACTTCATATTCCTTTTTTAGTTGTTCTATTATTTCATTTATTTCTTTAGTTTCCCCTGAAATTAATAAATCATCAACATATATAATGATGTATGTTGTATTATCCCTTAATTTTCGTGTGAAGAGACATGGATCGGAGGTGCTTTGCACAAAACCAAGTTTAGTTAAACTTTCTTCTAATTTAATGTTCCATGCTCGTGCGGATTGCTTCAATCCGTAAATTGATTTTTTTAGTTTGCAAATTTTATCTTCCTCTCCCGGTATTACATGCCCTTCTGGTTGTGACATATAAACTTCCTCTTCTAAATTTCCGTGGAGGAATGCTGTCTTGATATCTATATGATTAACATCTAAATTTTCATACGCTGCACATGCTAGAAACGCTCTTATAGTTTTATACGTTACTACTGGAGCGAAGGTTTCAAAATAATCGCTTCCATATTTTTGAGAGAAACCTTTGGCTACAAGACGTGCCTTATATTTTTCTATTTCATTATTTTCATTATATTTTTTGGTGAATACCCATTTATTCCCAATTACTTTTATTCCAGGTGGTGGATCAATTAGTTCCCATGTTTTGTTTTTTCTTAATGAATTAATTTCTTCATTAGTTGCTTCATACCATTTGTTTCTATCATATGGGTTTTCGATTTTCGCTATATCTTTCCACTCTGTTGGTTCAACAATTTCATTTTGTTTAGTTATATAAGCGAATCTATCGGATGGAACTCCCCTATTTGATCGTTGAGATCTTCTAGGTTCGTTTTCGTTTAAATTTTCCTCATTGTCTGTTTGTTTATCTTCCTGCATGTCTATAAAGAATTTTGAGGAATCTCCCCCTGCTTTTCAGGTTGTTTCTGAACTTCTAATTCTTCTCTCATATCAATGTTTGATTTTTTTTCGTTTTCATTTGAATTGGAGTTTTCTATAAATTTAACAGTTCTCGCCCTTATTACTTTATTATTACCAATATAGATCCTATATCCTTTGGATCTGTTATCATATCCGATAAATGTTCCTTTTATTGCTTTATCATCGAGTTTTCCTCTTTGGGATTTATCGAGATAAGCATAAGCTTTGCAGCCAAATATTTTTATGTTTGATAAAACCGGTTTTTTGTTTGTCCATAGCTGGTATGGAGTTGAATTGTGTGATTTTGTTGGTAATCTGTTTATAAGATACACAGCTGTATTTAAAGCTTCGGCCCAAAATTTATTTGGCAGCTGCGCTTCCGATAATAGGCACCTTGTCATTTCGACTAAAGTCCTGTTCTTTCTTTCCGAAACACCGTTCTGAGGTGCACAATGCGGAATAGTGAACTGGTGATGAATACCTTCATATTTTAAGAATTTTTCTAATTCTTCGCTGGTGTACTCACCCCCATTGTCTGATCGGATTTCTTTAACTGTGCGACCGAATTTATTTTTCGTTATGGCTACATATTCTTTCACTTTGGTAACTACCTCACTTTTATTCGATAAAAGAAATATCATTGTGAATCTACTAAAATCATCTGTGAATGTGAGAAATTATTTCTTCCCTCCTATGCTTTCTGTTTGCATCGGACCACATACATCCATATGCACCAGATCGATCGCCTTCTTAGCTCTGTTCTCACTCTGTTTTGGATACGGTGCATTTGTTAGTTTTCCCTTTATACAACTCTCACAAACTATGTCATGTTTGCAATTTTGAATTTCTAGACCTGTTGCTAAATTGTTGGATAAGAGTTGTTTAATTGAATTAACATTTCTATGACCTAATCTCTTATGCCAAAGCTCAATGCAGTTTTTATTCTTGCATTGTTCAGCAAAATTGACATAGATTTCTTGCTTAGGTTTATATAGGTCAATTTCATATAAATTTTCTCTCTTTTTTCCTTCTAAGAGAGTTTTTCCATTATAGGATAAGTTACAGGTGTTATTTTCAAACATGAATTCATAACCATACTTTGTGGCTTTCGTAACCGACATTAAATTTGATTGAATATCAGGGACATATAAAACGTCCTTTAAAGTTATGTCATTTGATTGTGTCCGTAATTTTATTGCACCTGTCCCGTGCGATTTTAGTGTTGTTCCGTTTGCTATCGTGACAGTATTTTTGTTGTTATTGTCAATGTCAACAAATACATTTATGTCATTACAAATATGTGAACTGCTTCCAGAATCAACAATCCAAGTAGATTTAGACTCATTATGTGCGATTAATGATAATTGCCTTTGAGACATTGTTTCTTCGTTTTGATTTTCTTCGCTTTTACTCTCTTGAATTTGTGTGTTTTTTTCTGCTTTAGTTTTCGGAGTAAAATTACTTGCTTCAAAGCATAAAGACGAATTTTGTCTGCATTTTTCATTTGTTTGGTTCTTAGAATTTTTATTCTTAAGAAACCAACAATTTTGTCGCACGTGGTTTTTCCTTTTGCAATTCGTGCAAAAAAAGGTTTTGTTCTCTTTTTGGATATGCCCTAGTGTTTTGTTTTTGTTTATTAAATGTTTTGTATACATTTTCATGCGATGAATTGGAGCTTTCTTGTCTCCTTTGAAATTCATCTGTTAGTTTTCCTTTTATAAATTCCAGATTTAATTCGGTCTCTGATCGAGCCTCTAATGCCGTGATCAGAGTATCATAGCTAGGTGGAAGGGAGCACAACAAAAGTGCAGATAGATGAGAGTCCTTAATCTCTTCTCCTATAGATTTTAACCTATCAGCAGTTTCTAATATTTTAACAATATGGTCGTTCATATTACCATTTTCAACTAGTTTTATACTATATAGTTTTCTTAGCAAATATAATTTACTAGATAAATTCGCGCGCTCATGTATTGTTTTTAATGCTAACCATGTAGCTTTAGCTGATGTTTCGTTTTTTATGTAAATCAGCTGTGAGTCTTCTAAGCTTAAATTTATAATAGCCCTGGCTTTATTGTCTTTCTTCGTTCATTCGCCTGTTAAGGGGTTTGGCGGATCATCAGTTATCTGGTTGATTAAATCCTCTTTCATTAACAGCATCTCTACCTTGAACTTCCAAATCGCATAATTATTGGAGTTCAGTTTTTCTATGCTACACATTTCTTTCATATTTGAAGCCATGATGTTGTATTTTTATTAATTTTACTAATACTTTTATAGTTTCTATTATTTAAAATATAGTTTTTTTATTTTATTTATTTTTCTTATTAGAGAGCGGTTTTACCGTGTTCATTCCTCAGTCTCATAATCTGATAATTTTTAGAACTACGGTAAATAAATGATTCTTCTCTTTTATTCTTAAATTCAATTTTAAGTACTTTATAACAGTAATATAAGGTAATGCAAGTTTGGCCTACCTGTTAAGTCCGCGTAGGTGTGATGAGTAATTATCCAACTTGCGAATTAATCCATTTGAAGTAGATATTAACAAACACAATCTTGTTAAAATAAAGTATGGCTTCGTGAAAATAACTTCTAAGTTAATTATTTAATTACTATTAAAAAAAGAGAAAAAAAAATTAATTTACATTGTTAAATTTACATCACACTATAAAAAGTTAAAACCTTTAATTTTAAGAGAAAGTGTTCAGTAGTTCTACATTTTAAGAAGGTTGCTCAGAGACTGAAGTATTAGTTCTTGGATTAGAGAAACACACAGTCAAGTTTACGTCATTTAGGCTTGAACCCTTGAGGTTACACGTGTAAGTTCTTTAATGAGAATCTCACAGAAAACAGAAAAGTACTTTGTCAGCGCACACGTGTTTCGTTTCACCAGCTTGAAGTCGGATGGATGAATATTCAGGCTCACAATAATAGATGAAATGTTTATTTCAGAAATCACTCTTCTAACAACATGATAGGTCGGGTGACCGAGCAGGCCAATGCACGGGACCACCACGTCCGATCCACTGTTGACCAAATATGACATCCAAGTATTTACGAACAGCTCCGCTATAATGGGCAGGGGCTCCATCGTGTTGGAACTACATTGTCTGTTGCGTCGATGCAGAAATCTGTTCATCTCACAAAAGTTGTGGCAATACTTGCTGCAGAAAGAGCAAGTAGTTATCTCCGGTTAGACGACACGGTAACAGGTAAGGTCCGATGAGGTGATCTCCCATAATACCGGCCCATACATTGACCGAAAATTGAATCTGTGCTGCACGACGTCGTATTGCATGCGGGTTCTCGACCGCCCAGATATGGTCGTTATGCGAGTTGAAAATTCCTTCCCTTGTGAAGGATGCCTCATCGGAAAACAACACTTCAGCAGGAAAAGTGGGATTTGTAGCACATTTTCCAAGGTACCACTGTGCGAAAGCAATACGAGGTGCGTAATCCTCTGGTTGCTGTGCCTGGACACGCTGCACGTGAAACGGATGCATGTCTTGTTCTCGGAGAATCCTCCAGACGCTGCAAGGGGAAACCCCGACTACGTTTGCTAGACTTTGTGTACTCGTTCTTGGATTCCTCTGTACATGCTGCAGCACATTCTGTTCGACGGCTGGAGTCCGTGTTGTTCTTACCCTGACCCTGTCAGCTCTTTCAAATGAACCTGTCTCAGATAATCTCTGGTGCAGTCTTGCAAATAAATTATGACTGGGAATACGCCTCGTCGGATATCGTTCCGCGTACAAACGCTGTGCGGCTGGCCCACTACAATTTGCAGCCCCGTACACCAAATGCATATCGGCTAATTCTGCGAACGTGTAATCATCCATCCTACTAACTTGGCGTTCTTGTGCGAAATGAAGATTCCCTGCACGAAAGCTCGGAACTTTTGCACAACGCCATCTACCGCGTCAGGAAAGCATTTCTGACTGTCCATTGGTATATGATTTTGGTTCGTCAGGATGTACCCTACCCCTCTTAGAAGTTCTGAAACGTTTAACTGAAACACCCTATATATATATATATATATATATATGATTGTTGATTTATATATATATATATATATATATAAATCAACATTTGGACTGAGAATGGTTTGAGGGACACAGGTCTGGGGATCATGATCAGTAAAAATAAATTGAAATTTTCCGGGATTACTTCCCGGCGAACGGTTGCAATCGGTAGCTTTTTACTTTTTGTAATGGAAGCTACCTAATAAAACATTTTATATTGTATATTTTATCCCAAAACGTAATTGCATTCATCATTGCCTTTCCGCAATTCTTCTCAAGCTACAATGCACTGGTGTTTACGATAAAGTTCGTACAGTAAAAAGGTAATAAAAAACGAGTTACAAATTTCATTTTCTTCGAAAATATATACAATAACTATTTCACAATATGTAGAATATTTATATAACTAGATAAGTATACATTAACACCATTTATTATTAAAAAAATGAAAAAAGAACTTATTTTGTAAAAAATTGTTGCTTAAGGTAATTTGTCGGGAAGGGCTCGATGTGTATAACAAATATTCTAAAAGAAGATAAATTTCATTTCATCTGTTTTAAAATAGACTCTATTGCTATTCAGTTCTATATGTAAAGAATTTTCAGAGTACATGTTTGTATAAGAAAGCGCTGTATCATTTAATAATTGTTAATGTGGTCTTTTATTAATCCATATTGTATATAGACAGTAATTCTGTAGGAAAATTGAAAGGTAAATAAATGTTAGATCTGAGAAATATGCCTTATGATTACGATACATATTTCGTTCTTTTTGATTTTCACTGTGACAACTGCATTATCATATAGATTGAATCTGCAGACCTGAGAGGATTTATTTAGACGTATCACCAAATGAAATAGTTTGCCTTTCTATGTGTAACCTGAAATAAAGCGTATGATTAGATACACATTTATCAGAAAAACGAAATACTATGATTTAATGAGTAGTTTTACATATTTTTAAATTACACACATTTATAAAACTAAAATGAATTGTTAAATTTTTCTTTTTTAAATTTAAGAGTCTGTTTAGAAAAGGTTCCTGTATTTAAAAGTATCACCTGTATGTTAGAAGGACGTAATTATTTAAGAAGTAATACAATTTTAGTTTACCAACAATATAGTAGCTTGATAATGTTAGTTGAAATTTCAGTTACAAAAGATTTTCATCCGCATGAAAGCACGCAGTTCTGAAATTTCTGATGACTTTAGAAAAACTTGAATAAACATGCTGAGTTTTACGATTACGAAAATAAGGGCTTTTTATATAACGTTTTTAATGACAAAAGGTGCGTGCAGTTCTACTACGATTTCTGAGAAGAATTTTTCGCCTTAAGTAATCGTGGCAGGGTGCTTGCTCCTCCAGGTGTTCCCGACTCAACTCGGCCTCTGCTTGGCGCGGGATTATGGCTGGGAACCTGACCGAGGACGCCGTGGCGGCCGGTTCAATTTTCGGGATTGGGCTAAAGCGGGATTCCAGAGAGGGCAGATACCGACATAGCGCCACTCCCGGGGCTTTAGGTGTGCTCGACTTTCGTTGGTCATGCCTAACTGTCCTAAGAACCTGCCGGGGATTCCAATCTGGATGCGGCATCGTGCGGACTGAGTCTCTCTCGTCCTGCTTGTTGGCACAGCATGTTCCAGAAGGGACTTTGTGCCATTAAACCCTATTCAACCAACCAACCAACCGATGCTCCAGAGCTTAGCCAAGAAGAGTGCTTCTCTTGGCCAAGCTCAGGGCCTCTGTTGGGGGGCGCCGGATACAGTTGGTTTCAGGGTCGGGGCCGGCCGGATCCCCGCCTTTTAAGGACTTTGAAAGCAAGTGGTCGTTTCTGAAGCGAATGAGCTAACGGGCTTGGGCAGTATCAAGGTCCGGCCGGACCACATTTTTGCTTTCATTTGCTACTCCGCCATGCAGTGTCTCCAGCCTAGTCACCTGGACCCGTGACGGTGGTGGGGGACTAATTTTCCTAATTTTTTATTTCTATCCGTAGTTAAGTGTTTACTAACATTTTTTGTGTGTGTTGTCCATTCCCTGGAAGGAAACTAGAGGTGACCTTCATAGGTGCTCCTCGATTCCGACCGGGGATATAGCAAATCTCAGGAGGGAGCCCTTGGCTAGTTCTTTGGCATCTGGTTGTTCTTATGGGCTCCATAAAAACCTGGGGCGATGATATTACGAACTTCCCCTGGGAACCGAACTTGATCCGACCCCTTTAGTACCTATGAGTGGGTTACTATCGTAGCGGTTTAATTTTACGTAGTGCAGTATTGCATGTGAAGCAAAGGCATATTAGTCTTAATTAATCGCAGAAAAATATTTCAATCTTACCAATTAATCGTAGAAAGCTTTCTAATTTGAAAAAAAAATTACTCAAGGATTTCTAGTCTGAAATAGTGAGGCCATACAGACTGGAAATTTTAAAGAGTGTACACATCTTGTTTCAGTTCATCATTTCTAAACACCAGTAAAACAAGTAGAAATATTTACTACTACTTGGCGACATATATATACACTCTAAATAAAATCAAGTAGGAGTAGGGCCTTTTCAACTGTAATTGTGCAGATGTTTAGCTGATTTTATAGATAACAGTTACTTAACCATATTTTGAATCGTTTTGGACACATGTAACATTGAGGCTATTTTACCATTTCTTAAAAAATTAACTCTACTCAGAACTTTACTAAATTATGGTTACTTTACCAAATTCATGAAAAATTGCTGAACGATAATTTTTGTTTATGACTGGTTGAACGAAATAATTATGAATTAATGGTGTTTTTTCCATTAATCTACAACTAGAACATGGTAGGAACCCCATTAATTTACGAAGATCAATCAGTGATGAAAATAATTGTGCAACCAGTTTCATGAATTTGGCAAAGTATTCACAATTTTATCTCTATCCTGACAAATGAGAAAACTTCATAATAGGGTTAACCATTTACAGTGAACAGGCGTGCCACACACATCGAGATGTTTTTGTGAATTATTTGTATAGCTGACATGAATCTCGTCATTATTTTTTTGTCTTCGTTTTATTTAATCGCAGAATTTATTTCTGTTATCAAATAAGACTAACACTACTATTATAAATAGTGGTACGAAATTCGGTAGCTATACAATTAAATATCAAAAACATCTTGATGTGGGTGGCACATTTCCACCACAAGTTATAACCGTTATCTATAAATGCGCTTGAATGATTGGACAGTTTGCATCAGAAATTATAGTTAAAATTACCATTTTCTCACATCAAATTTCTTCCAGTGTAAAGTATTTTATTGCATAATTTGACTTACCTGTACTGCAGAAGGTGTTTCAAAAACTTGTGCAACAAAGTTTCAGTGGTGAAAATACGCGCTAAAATAAATAATTTTTCTAAAGAAAACGAGTATCCACTTATTCATCCAAAAAATACAGGATGTCTCAACAAGGATGACCAATTTGGCTTTTTTTTTAAATTAGAAATTTCGAATTCCCACAGGAAATTTCGAAAGAAGAATTTTTACTGAATGTAATTACCGAATATCTGTTATTAAATAAAGCAAAAATTACTATTCAGAATTTCTAGTATGAATTTGGATTTTCTGAAAAAAGGCCAAACTGGCCATTCTGGTCTCACTCCATGCCGAATTCAAATTTTCATTCAGATCTTTAACAATAATGAAGATATTGTCAACAGTTTTAGTTTGCTTTCTGTGAAATGAGATAATGTCTCAACAAGGATGACCAATTTGGCCTTTTCTTTAATATTGGAAATTCCAAATTCATACAAGCATACGAAACAAGAATTTTTACTTTATGTAATCTAGAATATATGTCATTAACTAAAGCAAAAATTACTATTCAGAATTTCTAGTATAAATTTGGAAATTTTGAAAAAGGCCAAACTGGCCACCCTGGTTTCATCCGAACTCGAATTTTCATTCAGATCTTCAACAATAATGAAGATATTGTAAGATATGGTCGACAGTCTTAGTTTGCTTTCTGTGATGGCAATATTTTGTATCCAAACAATAGTAAAATAGATGCTCCATAATTTAAAATGTATCTGATCGTATATATGGTGTAATCAGAGATCTGTCGAACTTTTCAGTTAGCAGGGATGCACCTCAGTTCGAAGCAAACAGTGAAGGGCGCCATTATTCATAAGACTAAAAACATACAAAATATAATCTCACTATATTAGTGGCAGCAATAAACACGTCTTATACTTGTACAATGCCCATACATTCCACAGTAGTAGCCATAAGTCCCCTATGATTCAGAAACTCCATGTAAAACTAATTTCCAGAAAAACAAAATCATGGAAAATTTAGAATAACATTTTTCTGAGAGAGATCCTTATCTTAAAAATATTTGTAGAGCAAGGAGCCAGAAGCTGCTTATACTAGAAATTCGCGACTATAATTAAAAAAAGAAAAAATATTATTGATTTTAAATAGAACATTTTTTTAAATGGATTTTCATTTAAACAAAAAGCTAGCAACAGCAAGCATTCAAAATAACACCAGAAGCCCACTCAGCTGAGTGGTTAGAATGCTGGCCATAAAAAGAGAAACTTAGGCCAATGGTTGCGGGTTCGAAACCATTGTGGTCTGAGAGGGGTAACTGTGCAAGATTTTCAGGATTTTGATTGTATAAGGTCGATAAATCGTGTTACTTTCCCTTCAAAAGTCCTCCCAGAAAGTGTGCCTTTTATTAAAAAAATGGCCAAAACTAGCCGATGTTTAACGAAATCCCATGCCATCGAAAGGACCCTATGATGGACAGCCTTGGTTTCGTTGATCAAATTAAAGCGCATTTTCAGCATTTCTCGTGATTTCGTAGAAAGTAAAGTTAGTCTGCAGAAAATGTCGCTAAAGATATTTTTTATTATTACATTTATGGACGAAAATCTGTTATCGCGAGATGACCCTGCGAGTGAGACACCCTACATTTTTGGCAATAAGTAGATTGCGATCTTTGAAAAATTGTTTTTCGTGAAGAGTATTATTATTCCTGAGAGTTTGTTTCATTAGTTTTTTAAATATGCTCTACATTTGCCCTTTTATAAACTCCTTTAAAATAAAATACAATAGACCCTTAGTTCTTGACAATATAATTTTTGACAATAAGTGGATTGCGATCTTTGAAAAATTGTTTGTCGTGAAGAGTATTATTATTCCTGAGAGTTTGTTGCATTAGTTTTTAAATATGCTCTATATTTGCTCTTTTATGAACTCCTTTAAAATAAAATACAATATACCCTTAGTTCTTGACCGTATAATTTTTGACAATAAGTGGATTGCGATCTTTGAAAAATTGTTTGTCGTGAAGAGTATTATTATTCCTGAGAGTTTGTTGCATTAGTTTTTAAATATGCTCTACATTTGCTCTTTTATGAACTCCTTTAAAATAAAATACAATAGACCCTTAGTTCTTGACCGTATAATTTTTGACAATAAGTGGATTGCGATCTTTGAAAAATTGTTTGTCGTGAAGAGTATTATTATTCCTGAGAGTTTGTTGCATTAGTTTTTAAATATGCTCTACATTTGCCCTTTTATGAACTCCTTTAAAATAAAATACAATAGACCCTTAGTTCTTGAACGTACCAGTTGTCCAGAAAGTCTGTTTATCGAACAAGAAATTCGAGTGAAATTTGATTCTGTTCTTGAACGATGAGAGTGTCTTCGTCAAATTTACCGATTGAAAAAAAGGTACCAAAATCAACCAAATTGATATTTATTTTGTTGGAAGTAAAGATCACATACATGAGGTGCAGTGATCGCCGAATTAACAAAATTCAAATATTTTGAGATTCCTATACAAGATTAAATAATGCTGCTGAATATAAAAAAAAATCATTTATTTATTTTTTTTTCTCCTTCTTTCTTTTTTTCGGTCTCTGTGGGTGCGAAGCATATAATATATATATATACATGCGACATAAAGATCCAGAATGTAAGATTTTTGAGAAGTAATTTTTTGTAAGTAATTGCGAGATTTAAAAACAGCGAGTTATCTTAAGAGCCTACACTAGTCATGTGAAGACACTCACACATTTGTTAAACCTATTAAAACGTTTTTTTTAATTTCTCGCTTGCATTTTAATACTTTTAAATGATTTTTGTTTGCATAGGTTAGCTGAAATTGATCTCTAACCGACGTATTTTTTACCTTTATGATTTCGGTTTTTTTTTTTTTTTTTTTTTTTTTTTTTTTTTTTTTTTTGGAACCGGTTTCGAAAGTAAAAATAATCTCATAAAAAAATATTAAACTGCAAGGGAGAAACTTGAAAAGAACGCTCCTATAAGTTTAACATCATAAGTTACAAGTTTCTTTGGAGGACTAGCGTAGGCTCTTAATGGTCCTAATGATCTAAAAAATAAGAATGAAACATCCCCTCTCCATCTCTTCATTATCAAGTTAACCAAAGTTTCACTAATAAAGGTCTGGGTACGTTTTTTGTAAAGTTTTTTAAATGTTATGAAATTTAAATTGTCTCATGTAATGTACATAGTGCTGCAAATGCGTATTTGTGTTTTTACTGTACGTAGGAGACAGGTAAATAAAAGAAATAACCTGAGAAGGTTAAATCAATTAATCGCATTTTCATTATTTCTTATAATAAAATTTGATTTGACTCTCGAACATTTCATTGGAACGACTTGTGTTCCAAACCACTGTACACCACAAAGGATTTTAGTAATCTTGAAAAATTCTTTTAAACAATTTTTCCACAATCTTAAAATTCTTCTTCTAATTTCTAAAACTGAAACTAATTTGCATTCCACCTAACAGGCTTCAAGATTAATGAATCTTTTCAATTTTAATGTTCATGCCACTAAAATTAAATGTCAGCATTGAAATTGTCTGTATAATAATGCATTCAAATTAGCTAAACTAGTTTGTATATTTCATGCACGAAAGGTGTTAAAAATTTTAATAGTTAGAATAAAAGGGATAAGATGAATTTTGTTAATGTCGCAGTTTAAGTAGTTAAATTAGCCGATTAATTAGTTAATAAGTAGTTAAATTAAACGCAAACCATTATGTTTAAAACATATATTTTGCATTGTAACATTATGAGATGCGTGGTGGAAATCCATGAGATACACTGATTGTTAAAAGAAATTACGTAAATGTTTATACGTCGATATGTTATTCTAGATATATTCTACTTATGGATATTTTCTATTTTTGTGTTTCTCCATTTCTGACACTTTGAGTTTCTCAAACAGTCACATATTCGTGAGTACTTTTTAAACTGAATTTAAAAGCGTTTTTGTCATTACAGAATTAAGAAAGTATTATTTTTGTAATCTGGGAATGATTAAAATGATCTAAACGAATATTGGAAAAGAAAATCATTATTTAAAAGTACAATCATGTATTGTTAGTCATACATAGTCTATGGACTATGTCAATTAACAACATTTATATTTAAAAGAAAAAGTTTAAAGTAACCGTTTTAATAATTTGAAAAATTATCATTTAGTGACCTCCTTGGGGTGCGATTTAATCATGAGAAAATGTGCACACAAGAAGCATTTTATTTTCGTGAAAGGAAACATTTTTTATGAGTCATACATTTTGTTAATTGAAAATACACTGCTGTCCAAAAACTATAGGGCAGTGACCGGACGCTTTTCCTTTTTACACGGTTTGTCAAATATCTACTGAAATTTTTGACAAATTGTTCTTGAAATTCGAAGGTGTACAGGACATGTTTGACTTCAAGAACAGTAGAAACAGTATACTGCAATTAAAAAATGAATATCTTTGTATTATATGGGATTCTCCCCCCCCCCCCCCCCCCCGAATTTGTTAATTAGCTCACTGTATTGCTGGCAACTTTCTGCGTTTTCACTATATTTGACAGTTTATTTTATATGAGTTACTGTATAGAATTGACTACCAAATCATGAAAAGAAAAATCTTTTGTATAGTTCGCGCATGCGCAGTTATAAATTATTTCATACAAATGCCCATATCTCATCCAATATTGAATATATTAATTTTTTCATTGCAGTATACTGTTTCTACTGTTCTTGAAGTCAAACATGGTGCTTTACATCCTCGAAGTTCGAGAACTATTCATCAAGAATTTCAGTAGATTTTTGAGAAACCGTGTAAAAATCGAAAGTGTTCGGTCATTGCCCCTTAATGTTTGAACAGCAGTGACACTCATTGCATTGCCAAAAATTGCTGGATATTTCTGATTTCAGACGTTTTGTCGAATATCTAGTGAAGTACTTGACGAATTCTTCTTGAAGTAAAGGGTTGTAAAGGACATGTTTGAACTCATATTTTTAATCATGAGAGCAATTAGGGGAACGACAACGAACTGAATAAAAAAAATAATATTTTCGATCATTCTGATTCATAACAGTCTAGAAATTATCTGTAACTGTAACGAATGATTTTACAAGCTCTGTACAATGTTTATAAGCATTTGTGTCAGAAAAGTACGTATATTCACAGAAGCATAAACGTGTCTTATAAAAATTTAGAAAAATCCTCATTTGATTTATTTAAAATACGCCGAATTTTCATCCAAATTTCGAAATACTTTCAGAAAACTTGACACAATACAACAGAATCGCTATTCTACAATTAGAAATGAATCTAGGAAATACTTGATAAGATATGAGCATAAACATATAATAAAATCACTAATTATCATTAAAATACAGATTTAAATGCTTAAAAGATAAAAGTAGAATTCAAAAGGCTTATAAAAACATTTTAATATAATGATCGACATGATTCGAATGCACAAATGGCGCCATTATCAAGATCTACATGATAAACAAGCTATTCTCGCTTGGATTATTTGAAAATGAATATTTGAAAATGATTATTTGAAAATTGATTATTTGAAAATGAACTTGAAAAACATAAGTCACTAGATCATATGTGTAATAAAAGCAGGTGCTGGGAAATATTCAACTATAAACGTGAAAAAAATGTGAATTTTAATAAAGCAATAAGAGAATATTAATTTTCATGTTTACAGGTGACTACTACGGTATAAAATGAAACGAATCTTGAATTATTGTGATTTTTTTTGTTTCGACCCAGATTGAACCCAAATTTTCAACATCGTCGTTCACGTTGCTATAGGAACCGATTTGTCATTTTCCCAACTTGAATTGAATCACGGCAGTAGCAAAACCAGAGAATTCGTTTCGTTTCAGATAACAATTGTCAAAAATCGCGAAAAAGGCTACAAAATTCATTAAAAATTTCATTAAAAATTCGGGAAAAATTAAAAAATCACAGAAAACAAAATGTATTATATTAGGTTAAAATATTAATACTGGATTCCTTTTATATAAAAAAAACAAAAAACAAAAAAATTCTCATAAGAAATTCGCAAAAAAATCAAAAATCGCTGCGGGCAAAATTTACTATATTGGGCTAAAAGATTGAAACCAAATTTCGCAAAATAAATAAATAAATAAAATTAAAATTAAAAAAGCGAAAATTTTAAAAATTGCAGAAAACAAAACTTATATTCAGCTAAAGTACTGAAATCGGATTTCTAAAACGATTGTCACAAAAATGGCCGTAAAAAACAAAAAAAGTCTCTAAAAATCGTATAAAAAATCCTAAAAAAGTAAATTGTCTCAGAAGATAAAATTTACTATGTTGGGCTAAACGATTGAGATCGGAATTTTCTTGCTAATGTGTAAAAATCGCCGCGAAACGAAAAAAATAAAAGATAAAAATAAATAAATAAATAAATTCAATTATAGAATCCAAACGTGTTTCGATGGCATAACTTCAGACATACAGGTACCTTTCTGTTAAATATTGTAGCTCCACCCGTAATTTCATGAAAATATTTATGGAAATTTATTTATGTCTAAAAACTATATAAATTTTGTGGTAGGAGAAACATTTTAATTATAACTTTAGTCGCATGACGAGTGTTGCTCGTTATCTTACAATTCGGCACGAAAATCTCATGACTCACAATTTTAGACTCTTAGACTCACAATTTTAGCGCAAGAGTGTTAATTTTACTATCTTTATTTTGAATTCAAATTATTTACAATGTACCGCGCAGTAAAATGTTTTTACTACTTCAAAAAAGAGACCATAAAAATTATCTATTTCTTTAGGATTTTTGAATATTTTACTTAATTACTTGCCTCTCTAACATATTTGCCTCCCCACTTCTTTCACTGACTAATCAGTACATACCACGAAAATATTTGGGAACCGTCAAAATTTCATTTAACTTCAAAATAGTTTCTCGAAACTTACTTAGGAATTCCTAAAATAGAAACCAATTTTCACTTTACTTAAGCGACCTCAATTTTAATTACTTTTAACCACTTTTAATGTTGAGGCCATTAAAAAGATTAAAAAGTTAAAACGTCAGCTTTATTGTTATATTAAATAAAAGATTTCAACCTGGATAACTGCGGGTTGAGTAATTTATGTACAAAGAGTATTTTTTTATAACCAAACAGAATGAACAGGATGAAAATTAATGATGTTACAACTTACTAATTAGTAGCTGATTAAAATAACTCGTTATTTTTACAATTATTTTATATTCATTTTTCAAAAGAATTTTCATTTTACCTAAGTGACCTCAATTTTAATTACTTCTAACTAGGGTTGGCACGTTTTTGCCAAAGGTGGTAAAAACCATGGAAAAAACCGGCAAAAACCGTCCTGGCAAAAATACATTTTTGCCACTTTTTGCCAAAGTGGCAAAAATAGATATGTTTTATTTACAGCGATGTAATTAATATATTTTAATTTTTAATAATTTCAACTCTAATAATATGTAATTTTATTTTTTTATTTACCTTAGAATATTCAATGCATCATTTAAACAGTTAATCTAAGTAGATTGTATTTTTTAGTAAAATACTTTAGTAATCAGTTTTACTTTTTAGTAAATAACTTACTGGCTTTGGTTTAAACTCTCATAATTATTAAACAATCAATCCTTATGCTTCAGTTAATTTTGTAGCAAAGTCTGAGAGAGAAATAGCACTTGCCAATTTGGCTATGCTATGAGAACAACAGTTATTTGAAGTTAAATTTAAAAACAATAGAAACAAAACCTTTTGCAAGATAATTCATTCTCATTTCTATGATCAAATCAAGATTCAAGTCTGTAGCAGGTATAATGACAATGGGAAAAATTTTAAGAAAAATTACCTAATAAAATCATTGTACCCTCCCCTCTCTTAACTATATTTTAAGTACCACTATTTCGAAATAGAAATATCCCTTTATTTCACGACAAAAATTTAATGTCAAATAAAACGCAGATTACTATACAGAATAAATGTTACTAGACAAATGAAATTATGGGATAAAACAAGTAGATGTCAGGTAACACTCCACAAAGGAGTGCAATTAAATTGTGTTATGATGATATTTGTGGGAAAAAATATAAACAATTTGATAATATATCAAAATTTATGTATTGTATTTTATACCACTTTATAAATAAACGTGTGATATGTTAAATGCTTTAAAAAATATCTTTTAAAAACCTTTTTTAGTATATTTTTGTACATTGTGTTTAATAATCTACCTGAAGGGTTGCATAATCACTCAATTATTTTTCTCATTCTTTAAAGCTTTATAATAAAAATATACACTTTTAAGTTTTGCAAGTATAAAACAAATATTAAATTCTGCTCATATCGTTTAAAAGAAGTATAATATTTAATGAGATAACTGACATTCTTACACTAAAATTCTTAATGCATAACAATACATTACTAAAGTAATTATCTTTTAAAAACATAGAAAAACCATTCAACCATGTTTTCATTATTAATCTCATTACTTGAAGTTGCAAAAGTTGTTTGAAAATTGTTTGAATGATGTATAAAATTCGTTCTTAGCCAAACTGTTCTTAGCCAAACTATAAGATTAAATGCCAATTATGGATCATTGTAAATGTCATTTTCACTTGATATTAAACACGTTACATGTGTTTGTTACGTCATCATATGAATTTTAATTTATTTTTGTATTTTTGTTAAGGTTTTACTAATTTGTTTTTTCTTTCATTATTTAAAATGAAAATTATGTCAATAAATGATTACCTCGTGATATTAAAGGAAGAAAAAATATAACAGATTAGTTTCAATTGGTGTCACCAATTTTTGTCCACAAAATATTTTTATTTTTCTATATTTGCTTCAAGCCCATATCTAATATTTACATATATTTTATAGTTTTTTTTTCTACGTTTTTTGACTCAATATAGAGGATTGAATTCTTTACAATCTTCCGTTATCATTGATGTTTACTACGTTCCTTAATAAATTCGATTATTACATTTGAAATACTTACAATTAATTCACAAATTCAATATCTTAAAAATATCTGTTTGCTTGTGGTTTTATTTAATAATTCAGCATTTAAACACATAAACTGTATTCTTAGTATTATTTTGACAGAAATAATCTGGATAAATCAAATTTTATATTTGCTATGTCGTTACGTCATGAGTAAACTTTATTATTAAAGTAACCCTATAATTTAGATTTTTTTTTTTTTTTTTTTTTTTTGAAATTCATTCATTTTTTCAACTTAAAATTTTAGAATGGCAATATTTTTTCATTTGTATAATTTGGTGAATAGTTTGGTGAAATTGGTCGACGGGATAAACAAGTAGTACCGTTTACTTCTATTTATACCTAAAGGCTCAAATAAAGATAAAATGAAAATTAATTTGGCAAATGTTTATGCATTAATATTGTTTTTTATTATAGATTTTTTAAATGTAAAAACTGTTGATTTAAATTTTTTTAATATACATTAATTTTAAAGGCAACATTACTACATTAATTTGAGAAAAGTAAAAAGTTTTTACCTGTCACCATCACATAAATTTATCTAGAAAATTGATTATGATTGATTATTGATATTTTTTTATTCATATTACCAGTGAAAATTATTTTAATTAATCAAATTAATATTAGTGAAATATGTAATTAATATTCTGATTTAAGTCTCAATTATAATATATACAAAATTATATTATTTTATTATATTTATTAAATCCAGCCTTTTTGCCAGTTTTTGCCGGTTTTTACCAGGTTTTTTCCAGTTTTTGCCATTGTCCTGGCAAAAATACCATTTTGCCGGCAAATTGCCCAACCCTACTTCTAACCAAGTTTAATGTTGATGCCATTTTAAAAAGATTAAAAAGTTAAAACGTCAGCTTTATTGTTATATTAAATAAAAGATTTCAACCTGGATAACTGCGGGTTGAGTAATTTATGTACAAAGAGTATTTTTTTATAACCAAACAGAATGAACAGGATGAAAATTAATGATGTTACAACTTACTAATTAGTAGCTGATTAAAATAACTCGTTATTTTTACAATTATTTTATATTCATTTTTCAAAAGAATTTTCATTTTACTTAAGTGACCTCAATTTTAATTACTTCTAACCAAGTTTAATGTTGATGCCATTTTAAAAAGTTTAAAAAGTTAAAACATCAGCCATGTTGTTATATTAAATAAAGGATTTCAACCTGGATAACTGCTGTTTGAATAATTCATGCACAAAGAGTATTTTTTATAATTCAAACAGAATGAATATGATAAAAATTAATGATGTTACAACTTAGTAATTAGTAGCTGATTAAAATAACTCATTATTTTTAAAATTGATTTTATATTCTTATTTCATAAGAATTTTCACTTTACTTAAGTGACCTCAATTTTAATTACTTCTAACCCATTTTGATGTTGATGCCATTAAAAAGATTAAAAAGTTAAAACGTCAGCCTTATTGTTATATTAAATAAAGGATTTAAACCTGGATTACTGATGTTTGAATAATTCAAGCACAAAGAGTATTGTTTTTAATCAAACAGAATGCATAGGATGATAATTAATGATGTTACAACTTAGTAATTAGTAGCTGATTAAAACAACTCATTATTTTTACAAATTATTTTATAATGTTATTCTATAAGATGCGTGTAGAAAGTCCCATCAAATTCACTTTAAATTATGTTGTTGCCAATAACGCTTATTTTGATTGGCTGAAGATGATCATATATTAAAAATTTTGAAGTGTTTCCTGTAAAGAAAAAAAAACTATACCTAATACGACGATTCTTTTAAGTAACTTAAATAATCTAACAACATACTCAAATTGTGTGACGATTCGTCCATTTTTATAAAAGTTATATTGTATAAAGTGAAAACAAAAACACAGCAAAACAGACAGAAAGGTAAACATACTACTTTTGGATCCTGATGTATATGGGTTTACAAGCAGAACAAATTTTTTCCAGCAGCAAAGATTTATAAAAATCGGAGCAACCGTTTAAAAGTTATGCGTGGACATATATAAAAAAAAAGATACAAACGAACTGAAAAACCTCCTTTGTGTGAAGTTAGTTAATAAACTTCGAAAGTAGTTATATTTTTGAATAATATTCATATTCTGTATAATTTCTGTTCTTGAAAATCTGATATTTTGAAATTAATATTTTTAGGAATTTGTTTCTCTTTAATTTTTAAAAGTATTATACTAGTATTATTAAATTATAAAATAGGAAGTTTTTTTAATATGTGAGGGATTAATAAAGTTCGAATTCTTAATAAGATGAGATAAATCATTAAAAAAAGAGGAATTGTTATGTTTAACAGTAGTTTTTTAACCTCCTATATGGTCTCCAATTTTATATAATAAATGAACAAAAAGAAATTAACACTGAGTAATTTTGATAATAAAATAACTTGAGGGGAATTTTTTTAAATTAAAATTTTAAATTGATATCTGTATTTTATATTTAAAGTGTTGTCAATTTATTATTCAATACGAAGTTTTTAAATTGAAAACTCACTCACGTACACAAAAATAAGAACACAGTAGGGAAAAAAAAAACTTCTTTTTTAGAATTTTAAATATTTTTCTGTGTATTATTTGGCTTATTTTCATTATCTTTGCACACATTGTGCTTTACAAATGTGCCTACGAATCAATATAAATCATAAACACTTTTTAGGGATATTAAAAATGTTTTGGAATTGCTCTCTCGAAAGTATAAATTTCGTCTGCTTTTTTAAAATACTAATTTTCATTCCATTTAACTGACCTCAAGATTAATTGAATCGTTTATTTCATAAGCGCAGAATTTCGTATTGTGAGAAATTTGTGAAATCTGTCCCCCCCCCCCCCAAAAAAAAAAAAAAGTTATTTTCTTATACTCACAAGCAAAAAAAAAACAGATTTTTTTTTTTAAATTAATGAAAATATAATTTAACAACGTACAAAAATGTGCAATAACCTTGTCCGAGTCACCCATGTTTCCGAAAAGGGTTCTTTAACTTTAAAAACCTTAGAAGCCAATATATTTTCAAGATTTAAAGAAGCTTTTATAAAAACAAAGTTTTTTTGCTGCCCGGAACGTTTCTGAGTAGTTTTTATAGTGCATTAACCAGTTTTCTCAAACAGTAATGTCAGTTTTTAGGATGCTACCAATCCTCAATTAAACATTTTTAACTGTGTAATTGTTAGAAATTATAATCTCTTTCATATGAAATTATCATTAGAAATTATAATATCTCTCATCGTGTAAATCGACGACAGCCATCCTTCAAAAATAATTAATTGGAAATAGTGTATACTTTTCTTTAAATTCAATTCTTGTGAATAGGGAGCAATAATTTGTACACCTAAATGCAAGGAGCTTAAATTTGCCTCCTTGGTTTAATCGATAGCTGACACAAATCTTGATTTCTAAATGACAATATGTTGACAGACGATTTTTGTTCTGCAGAATAATTTGATTCCTAAAGTTTGAATATGTGAAAATATGTTTTTATTTTACAAAAATTTTACTGTAATAAAGATTTTGTTTTCACCATCTATTCAAATTGAAAATAATTTCTTTTTCCAGTTTTAATGAGAAAATGGCGTGAAAAATATATTAATCCGTTTTATTTTTCCTTTTTATCCACAAAATGGGAGTAGTTTAGTTGTCGATTTTAGAGAAATTTCGTTAACATTTACAGAGTATGACGTTTGACTTTAATGACTTATTTAATAATATTGATATCACAGATATGTTCAGGATTGTCAATTTATTATACAAAGAATACAGGGATTCTATAAATGAAAAAAATAATATTTCTTTAAATTACTTTAAAACATTAACTAGATTTATTCTATATTATAATTAAAATGTTTTTAATGATACTATTTATCTACAAAGCTGTGGCCTGCCTCAGGGTGGCATTGTTTCTTCAATTCTTGCAGAATTGCATTTATACTATTATGAGCGTAGCTAAAATATTGCTAATTGTAAAATGTACCGTTATATAGATGATATTATTGTCTTCTATTTTAATAATAATTCAAATTATTTACTACCAATAAAATATCATAAAAAATTAAATTATAGTTTCAATGTTATGGTAAATAATGAAATTAATTTTCTTGATCTTAAGATAATTCTTAAAGATAATAATAAAATTATGTTTGACATTTATGACAAGCGAAATGATTTTACATTTCAAGTAAATTTATTTACTAATTATATGTCATGTATACATAAATCAGTATTTGTAAATATTTTACTAAATTTCGCACATAGAATTAACAATCTTTGTTCAACTAATTTTAAAACTCAAAATTTAAAACTTATCCTTCAACATGCAATAGAATATGGTAATTCTTATTATTTAGTTAAGTCAATTTTACGTATATAAATTTAGCTTTCATTAGGGTTATATGTTTGTACATTTTTTATGTTAAATCTCCTTTTAATGTTAATAATAATGATATTTTTACATTTTAATTGTTGATATATTTGGCTAAAGATTTGAACTCCTTTGTGTGCGTGCTGCATTGGATTATCTTAGTTAAATATCATTCATAAATTAAAAATATAAATGAGTGTGAATTCTAAATTTATTGTTTATGATTATATGGAGTTTAAAATTATTAAGGATGTTACAAAGGTTATCCAATACAATATATTATTAATATGTTAAAAAGATATTTAAATAAAATACATAATACATATTTATTTAAATATAGTACACTAATACATGTATCCTTAAGTTTAATATATATATTTTTATTTTATTTTATTATTATTATTTTTTTTAATTTAATTTTTTTTACATTTTTTTTTTACTTTTCATGGTAGATATTTTTTTAGCTAGATATAAGTTCCAATAAGTGCATTGTAATATTGGATAATCTATGCTATTTCTAAGTTTGCTAATAATTCTTTATAAAATGAAAATGTCATTCGAATTCTACATTATTGTTTTAGATTAATTAAGATAATAAATGGGATTGTTAAAATGACATTAAATACTTTACAATAATTATAATTTTAAAGAAAATTATATAAATAAATATTGTCATATGTAAAAAATAAAATATCTTATACTAGAAACTCTTATTCTTTATATAAATCATTAATATTAACTTGTAAAATTAATATATTTAGACTAGATGGCAGCAGCAAATAAGTAATTTATACGGAGCATTAAATATTATACTAGATATAATTTAATATTTTTACACTAGATGGCAGCAGCAAATAAATAATTTAAAATATTTTACTAGATGGAATATAGAAAGCGAGTGATATTCTTTATGATATAATTTTAAATTATCCAGTAATATAATATGTATTTTAATTTATTAAATTAAAATTATAGTAATTAAATTAATAGATTTTATATTATTTATTTATTTATTTTTATATATTTTTAACTTAAAAAATTTTGTAATCTCTGTAGTTAAATAATAATAATTGCAACTGTTGGTTACAATTTATGATCTGAAAGATATTCTTCTTAACGGTTAAATTAATCTTTTTCGTTAGATACAATTTTTTTGACCATGTTTCTATTGAAATTATGCTTAGGAATATGGGTAAATAATTAATGTAAGTAATATTTATTTTAATTTCTCTCCCTCTTATTCAAATTGTTAGTATGATTTATAATATTCCATTTTCAAAGGTCTTCTTGTTTTTCAATCTGGTTTCAACGATTGTTCGGACAGCGATATGACATGATTTTTGGCATTAAACTGGTGTCATATACAGAAAACAATCGTTTTTTGCTTATAAATGTAGTTTTCCTGCCCTTGAAAAAGTGAATTACATTATAAGCTTTCATTTGTGTTTATACTTTTGTTTCCTTTTTTTTTTTTCATTTGAATTAAAAATATTTCATTTATTAGGACTACATAATTTAATCTGTAATTTGACACTGCTATATGGTATTGTGATTTTATTGTGTATGGTCAGTTTCTTATGTTTCAATGGTTAAATTTTACATTAAGTTTATATATATATATATATATATATATATATATATATATATATGTATATATATATATATATATATATGTAATAATAAAATAATAAAAAATTTTCGCCCTATTTCTTTAGTTAAATTATTCCAAATTCTTCAATTCTTTTTTCCCTCTCTTTTTAAAATATCTCTTAAATCTATTTTGTATTTTATTCCATAACTTAATCAAAATATTCTGTTATTTATCATTCTAAAAATATTAATCTGTTAAAAGCTACACGTATTTATTAAAACCTTATTCTCTTAAATTGCAACACTTGCCTCTAAACGCACCTGCCTAATTTCTTCTTTTGAGACATTTAATTTTTATTCTTTGGAACTTTTATAATACCATTTTTATTTCTATTTAATTCATTCGGCATCCCATGATTCCAAGCGGTTTTCGCGCCCAAAGGCCTTTTTACCTTTTTAATTTGCCGCTTCTGTTAAAGAGTTTTAATCATACGTCAGAGACACGTCTTCGTGGCCTCATTTTTTCATCCATTAGCGAGAAAGCTCCGCCTTCTTTATCCCCCTAGCGCCGTCCGAACATGGGTGCGAGTGGACCAGCTTGTTCGCGCGTTTTGTACCTTTGGGCCAAATTTTGAAGTATTTATACGGTTACACTGGCTTCGGAGACAGAATTTACACGAATTAGTGGTTGTCATCTAATTGCCGTCACTGGGGAGTCTACACTAATGCATCGGTAGTATGTTCTTCAAGCTCTAATAATTCTTCAAGATCTTCAAATGTGTTCAGTTTTAATGAAGCGAAAGTTGGTGGAGTTGCTTTCATCTCTGTGATCACAATAAAGCCACTGCTCATCTATTAAGTTATTAAGTCTTCTTTTTAATGTTTTGGGGAAATTTCTTCTGGATTTCACTGCCTCTGCTCAATTTTTACGACTGCAAATACCTTACGATTTCCGATGTGATATACTTCGAGATTTGTCTTCATGGTGAGTGACTCGAAGTGATGCCCTGTCCGGGTGTCATGACTACATTTCAACGATCTCGACTGCGGCTACCTCGATATGATTATCAGGTAATTTTAGTGGTTTCGGACTGAGATGTTCCGATTGTCTGGTGGAAAGAACGTTCAAGTCGCCAGCAATAGCGATCGTCTATAATGTGCCAATTTTCGACAGGAATGTATCATATATATATATATATATATATATATATATATATATATATTGGAATTTAATTCAAAATTTTAAATTCTGAGAGTTTATATGACATCCTCAGATCAATGATAACCGGTTGTCAACTAAATCGCGTTGTGTTCGCGATAATCTAAGAGGAGTAATTGCGAAATACAAACAGACGATCAGATTTTAATATAATAGATTCGTGTTCATTTTTCTTTTCCTAATAATCATGATGTGAATTTTGGCTGAAAACTCTCATGTGTATGGGGTAACTGATATTTTCATGCTTAATAATCAGAATAGTTAAACAAATATTTCAATTTTTCGTTTTAAATATGGTGTGAAACTCATCTACTTTCTGTACATACTTATCCTTGTATTATTAATGTATAAAATTGATTCACGCTCCTTTAAAAACATATTTGAAAATTCCAGTTTCATTTCAAATATGACGTCGCTTTGTTCCCAGAGAAACCTCTTTTTAATGATATAAAATTGATTCTTTTCCAGTAAATTATAACGGAGATTTTGGCAGAAAACTCGCATCTGTATCTAACCGACATTCAAGCTTATTATTTAGTAGCGATAAAATGTAATTCAATTTTTCATTTTAAATATGACGTCATTATTCATCTACTTTCATTAAATACTGATTTTCATGCTTACGAATACTTGAAAATGCATGTTTTATTTCTAATATGACGTCATATTTGTCCAAGCCAAGGAGGATCTTTTTCATAGTTCCATGGTCCAGAAATCGTTTCTTAATAATATAATTATTGTTAATTTTTTCTTCGAATTATAACGCAATTTTTTCTAGAAAACCTTTTCTCAATCCGACATTCATACTTCATGTATAATAGCAAACGCTCAATATTTGTATTTCAAATATCACGGCAATTCATCTTCTTTTTAATTCTTTTTAATTTTCATTTTTTTACGTGGAAATCGTTAAATTGAAAATTAATTGTTGGGGAAAATATTATTCCAAGCTTTGTATTTATTGGCAACGATAATGCTTAACAACGTAAAATTGTTAATTAAATTTTACAGAAAAATATTAATTGATTCTCTATGAAAATAATGAATTTTTCAATTATTAAGAAAAATATTTGAAAATAATAAATAACACCTACGCTATGTTCATTTCTGGGTTATAATCCATCTATATGCAAAGATACAGGGCCATTAAATCCTCCGATTTGAAGTTTATTTCAGCCAAGCATTCACACACACATCACATTTATAATTATAAATAGTATTTAATGGTGAATGCATAGCTACCAACTTTCTGGTTTTTTGAAATGAAATAAAAAATATATTTTGAACTAGAAATGTTGTTTTATAAATGAAATCCAATAAGTACAACATAGAAAGAAGACACCATATTTAAATATTTTTTCAGGTTTAATGGTATGTTTATTTGATAAAAAAAAAAAAAAAAAAAAAAAAAAAAAAACTTGGAATATTGGTAGTTATGCGAACATATTGGTGAGTCTAAGATACTTTAAGTTTTATAAACTAACTCTTATTTTATTTTTTTGGTACCATATATTTTATTAATAGACCGGACTAATATGTAAAAAGCGTGCGTGTTGCGTATTTTTATGTTGTATATATTTAGTACTTGTTTCGCAATTATTTACAAATATCAAAATTTTTGCATAATTATTTCAAACATTTGTAACCCGCAAATATATTTCCAAATAAATTCCTTTTTAATTATTTGACAATTTCAATTTTAGCTGTTTTAAACTTGACATTGAAAAGATTAGCATTTTATGGTACAATAAAATATATTGTATATTTCATTATACCATAAGGTGATAAAAAACCAAAAGAAAGCGTCAATGCTTTCAAGCATATATTTTGTTTCGCTTCTGAAACATTTCGAATTTTTGAATGAATCAGTTGATATATACTTCCACAAGTTTTATTTTTAGAAAGTAATTTCTCTTACAAAGTACCTACAAATCAATACATAACACAAAAATGTGTCTCTATTTTCAAAAAATATTTTTAACTTTCAAACTGTTTTACTGAATTTAAAGTTCTCGAAATTTCTAAAAATAAAAATTAATTTGCATTCCACTTAATAACATGTCACTTCATTCGTCAGCACTTTTATTACTGTGACAATTTCCGAATGTTATGCATGAATTATTTGATATATTTCACAATTTTTATTTTAAAAAAAGTTATTTTTCTAAATATGTACCTACAAATCAATACATAGCACAAATATGTTTCACAATCTTCACAAATGTGATAAGAATATCCCGATTGTCAGTATCTACTTTATATTTATACAATGCTTTATAAGACAGGGAGGAATCGGGCAAAGTCACAGGAATTCAAAATGACAGCTGTAATTAACAAGTTGGAAATTGTACGTTAAACGTGACAAATGAGGTGCGTTCGTTTCGTGCTATAATTAGTTTTACAATGTAAAAAATCATAGTTATTATTTCAGCGAAATAAATTATATCGTCTGCTATGAACGAAATGAGGATACCTTTTTTTTTTCTTATTACGTATGCCATGTTTACAGATGCAAATTTTTTTCCGACACTAGACAGAGCTGTAAATTCACCATGGAGATCTTGCTTTGCGAATGATTACCTCCATGGTTAATATTTGTATGACTCACGATGAATAAATATTTTGTTTATTTACTTTAATGGATTGAGATATTCGGCTGTTAATCTAATTTTCACTGAAGTTATCTCAGAATCTATAGTTTTTTTAATGTAGCTCATCGCTCAAGCAAACAATTTTTTTGAACGATATTTCTAAATATGTAACTTTTATACAGTTTTTTATTCGGAAAAAAATAATTTTTAATAGAAATGGCCGCTTGGCATACGGAAAAAGAAGTGGTTAGGCCGTATTTGTTTTCCTCAATCACATGACTTGCGCTTTTATAATATAGATTACGTATGATAAGATTTAATAGAATAAAGAAAACTTTTATTAATATCTTTTTAAGTTTTAATTCGATTTTCATAAAATTTGAAATGACTCGACAAAATTCTGCAACGATTCTGTATATTAAATTTCAAACAATTCGGTTGGGTAGTTTTTGCGCTGTTATATGCGGACAGACGGATGGACGAACAGACAGACAGACGGACGGACCAGACGGCGACTATAGGTGCTACGTATTTATATAATTACGAACGCACCTAAAAATGACGCCATTTTCTAGCATTGTTTGGAATTTTCTTCCTGTTCATCATATAAAAGTGTGTTTGATGTAAATCTCGATATTTTTAGGTCAAAATTTTCATTTCTAACACTTTCCAACGTACTTCAAAAGTGTATATGAATTTAGTTTGCCCGGCCATCCATCTAACCATGCTCTAACTCACGTAAATATACTCGGATTGCTATGTAATTGATATATGTAATTGAGGTTTGCCATGAAATGTTCAGTATTGAAAATTACGTGTGTAGCATTTATAGTTAGTAGGCACTCAAAAGAATTCCGTTACATTATAGTCTATGTAGGGGAAAATCGTTTGCAATGTATTTTAATGATGTTACACCCCTTCAAATATATTGAAATTGATATACATCATTGACATACACTGCCAGATACTTAGTATAGAATATGTTTTGTATAGCATTTATCGTTCATTTACAGGGACACGTAAAAGAAATCGGTTACAGTACCGTTTATGAGTAATACTAATTACAGCTGAATGTACATGTATTTTCTAGAGATCATCAGTTGAGTCAATTGGTTTTACCACAGTTTCCACTATTACCAGTTTTATTGTTGTGCAAATTTCCGAATTTTTGAATGAATCATTTGATATACTTTCACAATTTTTAGGTGCGTTCGTAATTATATAAATACGTAGCACCTATATAGTCGTCATCTGATTCGTCTCTCTTGCCATCAGTCCGCATATAACAGCTAAAAAAACTACTAAACCGAATGGTTTTAAATCTAATATGTATTATCGTTGCAGAATTTTGTCGAGTCATTTCAAATTTTATGAAAATCGAACCAAAACTTAAAAAGATATTCATAAAAGTTTTCTTTATTCTATTAAAGCCTATCGTACGTGATCTAACATATAATAAAAGCACAAGTCATGTGACTGAGGAAAACAAATACGGGCAAACCACTTCTTATTTCATATGCCAGGCGGCCATTTTTATTCAAAATTATTTTTTCGAATAAAATTGCATAAAAGTTACATTTTTAGAAAGATCGTTCAAAAAATTGTTTGCTTGAGAGATGAGTTACATTAAAAAATATATAGATTCTGAGATAACTTCAGTGGAAATTAGGTTAACAGTCGAATATCTCAATCTATTAGAGTAAATAAACACAGGAGATTCGTTCATTATAAGTCACAAAAATATTAAACATGGAGGTAATCATTCGCAAAGCAAGATCTCCATGGTGAATTTTGCAGCGCTGCCTGGTGTAGAATAAAAAATCGTATTTGTAAACGTGGCATACGTAATAAGAAAAAAAAAGGCATGCTCATTTCGCTTATAGCAGACGATACAATTCATTTCACTGAAATAATAAGGATGATTTTTTTTACATTGTGAAACTAGTTATAAAACAAACGCACCTCATTTGTCCCGTTTAACGTACAATTTCCAACTTGTTTTTCTTAGAAAGTAATTTCTCTAACAATGTACTTAGAAATCAATATATAGTACAACAAATGTTTGTTAGTCTTGAAATATATTTTTAACTTTCCGACTGTTTTATCGAGTTTTAAGTTCTCCGAATTTTTCGAACTAAAATTAATTTATATTCGACCTGCTAACATTAAGTACCCTTTCATTTGCTACGACTTTTATCATTGTAAAACTTTTCGAATTTTTCAATGAATCATTTGATATACTACATTTATCAAAACACATACAACACCAGAAATCAAAACACGAAATGAAAATAACTGCCACAATTTTTATTTTCAAAAAGTAATTTATCTAACAAAATACTTAGAGATCAATACATAGCAAAAAAAATGGTTTCTCAATCTTCAAAAATAGTTTTCGATATACTGCATTTATCAAAACACATACAACGCACAAATCAAAACACGAAATAAAAATAACTGCCACAATTTTTATTTTCAAAAAGTAAATTATCTAACAAAATACTTATAGATCAATATATAGCAAAAAAAAAAAAAAAAAAAAAAAAAAAAAATGTTTCCCAATCTTCAAAAATATTTTTTGATATACTGCATTTATCAAAACACATACAACGCACAAATCAAAACACGAAATAAAAATAACTGCCACAGTTTTTATTTTCAAAAAGTGATTTATCTAACAAAATACTTTTAAAGCAAGACATAGAAATTTTTTTTCTCAATATTCAAAAATATTTTTAACTTTTAAAATGTTTTACCGAATTTAAATTTCTCTAAATTTCTATAATAGTTAGACTTTATGCGGAAAACAAAAACTAAGAATAATAGTGGAGAATTACGAAAAGCGTGAATATGAACTGCTGTTGTTTTATATTCTAATAGATCTGAAACAGGTGCAAAAAACAAAATGAAATGTTTTAAATTTTTAGTACTGCTAGCTTTAAATAATAATGTTTGCCTTATTTAATATGAATTTTCTGACATTGAATAAATTAAATGTTACTTTTCGAAAATAGTGGTACAAATCTTGAAAATATAAGTTGGCGAGTTCGTACTATTAAACGGATTAAATGGGTTACATTGAAAGAGCCTGCTATGGGTCTCTGTGTATCATAACGAAGTGAACTTGGTCAGAATTGTGTTTATTTCTAACATTGCAATGTTTATTTCTCAATTGGAAAAGTCTCACCTTATGCGAAATTTTAGTTCGCTATGACTTTCTTTGCAAAAAGTTTACAAATACAAGACGAAAAAATGTTTTGTTTTAAGATTTAGCTTAAGGTATGTGACCCAAAGGTGGCCATAGCTGCTTTGAGATAGTGGGTTTTGCAAATAAGTTGCTTTGAGGATTTTGTATAATTTTTTGGTTGGGTGTGCGTGGCTGAATTTTTGTTTGTAACATTTTACACTTATCTCTAACACATATCAAGCATACTTTTCTTTGTAAAATAAAGTTTAATTACTTTTATAATACAATTTCCTTAGCCACCTTTGGCTCGTAGTGTTCCAAAGGTGACCCATGTATTGAAACCACTTTTAAAATGTGAAAAAAAATACTCGACAAAGTTACTAACTTCTTTTGAGTGATATCTGGTGTTGACAATAAATGGTAATAAGTTTGTTCAGAAATTTATGTAGAAATTTTGAAAATCATCCTTACAACACTGATTTCCACATTTGTTTTCTAAGGTGGCCACCTTAAAACCACCACGAAAAAAAGTTTTGTTTTATGATTTAGCTTAAGGTAGGTGACCCAAAGGTGGCCATAGCTGCTTTGAGGTAAGTCGTTTTGCAAATAAGTTGCTTTGAGGATTTTTTATAATTTTCTGGTTGGGTGTGTGTGGCTGAATTTCTGTTTGTAAAATTTTACACTTATCTTTAACACATATCAAGTATACTTTTCTTTGTTAAATAAAATTTAATTACTTTTATAATACAATTTCAAAATTGCAGTTTGTGTGCCACCTTTGGGCGCATAGTGTTCCAAAGGTGACCCATGCATTGAAATCACTTTTAAAATGTGAAAAAAAATACTTGGCAAACTATTTTGCTTACTATTATGCTCCGATGAACTTTTCTTTCTTTTGATATATTTCGAGTTTTTCTTCTTAATCTTCTTATTTTATGACACGAAAAGACCCTGAAGAACTTTTTGTGCACGGTAGTTCAGGGATTTTCTTCTAGGAGTTACTAACTTCTTTTGAGTGATATCTGGTGTTGACAATAAATGGTAATAAGTTTTTTCAGAGATTTATGTAGAAATTTTGAAAATCATCCTTACAACACTGATTTCCACATTTGTTTTCTAAGGTGGCCACCTTAAAACCACCATGAAAAAAAGTTTTGTTTTATGATTTAGTTTAAGGTAGGTGATACAAAGGTGGCCATAGCTGCTTTGAGGTAAGTTGTTTTGCAAATAAGTTGCTTTGAGGATTTTTTTTTATAATTTTTTGGTTGGATGTGTGTGGCTGAATTTTTGTTTGTAAAATTTTACACATATCAAGTATACTTTTCTTTGTAAAATAAAATTTAATTACTTTTATAATACAATTTCAAAATTGTAGCTTGTGAGCCACCTTTGGTGCATAGTGTGTCAAAAGGTGATCCATGTATTGAAATCACTTTTAAAATGTGAAACAAATACTCGGCTGACTATTTTGCTTATTATTATGCTCTGATGATCCTTTCTTTCTTTTGATATCTTTCGAGTTTTTCTTCTTAATCTTCTTATCTTATGACACGAAAAGACCTTAAAGAACTTTTTGTGCACGGTAGTTCAGGGATTTTCTTCTGGGATTTACTGATTTCTTTTGAGTGATACCTGGTGTTAACAATAAATGGTAATAAGTTTTTTCGGATATTTATGTAGAAATTTTGAAAATCAGCCTTACAACACTGATTTCCACATTTGTTTTCTAAAGTGGCCACCTTTGGGAGATGCGTATGATCGATATTTGTACGACGTAAAAATATTAATCTTTTACGATACTTAGAATCGAAGTAAATGTGGTTAAAGAGAAGGAAATAAACTTTCAGGAAACGTATCATGTCGCAAAGTTCTAAGAATTTAAACAAGTGTAAATTAAAATATCTTCTTAACTGGAAATTAGGTCGACTACTCCTCAAAAGTGAAATCACTGTATAAAATACCGGAGGATCAAGGCGATCTCTTTAAATTCAGCTACGTGCACTGCAGATACATGATTGACAATGCAGTAGCACCATTTTGTGATTAGAGATTAAACTAATTTTACTTTTGAGGGGTGGGCTACCTTACCTTACTTAAATTGATCTAGATCACTGAGGTGCACTACAAGAAGTTTATTCTAGAATATTGTGTGCATAGCAATTATAGTTCCTTTACATGTACACTCAAAAGAGTTCTGTTACATTACGGTCTATGGAGAAAAATCATTCGCGGTTTATTTTAATAATGTTTCACTATTTCAAACATTTAGAAATTGTTATAAGGTGCATTACAAAAGTCTTATTATAGAATATTGTGTGTATAACATTCATTGTTCATTTACAGGGACACACAAAAGAATTCGGTACTGTCTGTTAACAATGATTGCCGGAAGTACTTTTTTAGTTTCTGAACGCGTTTTTAAATTTAACTCATTTTTTGCTTATTATTTGGTGTGTATAAATTCTATAGAGCCTATACAGGGTAGCACAAAAGTTCTCGAGTACACTTCCGTTTATTGACGGAAATTTAAGAAGGGGAATTTTAAACTGTGCTGCACTTTTCCTAACTGAACTAAAATTTATCAGTCTATGTAGTATATATACAAATCCATAGATGATATACAGGGCTGCACAAAAGAGTTCGGATATTTAAACATTTAAACGAATATTGTTGATAATTCCTGAAATTATGTTTTTAAATATGTTATGCGTTTTCCAAATTATTTACTTACATATCAACTTTTACCTTATTGAACGGTAAATATTTGTAAATATATTTTGTATGTGTTGGGAAGTGTTACATAATCTATGCTTGACGCATAATGATTCGTTCTTGTTTTTCTGTTTTTAAAACATGAAATTTTGTTAAAAAAATAACACCCGTTTATCCCCTGAAGGTTCTTTTTAATGACTAAAGTTTTTACTAAAGTAGCTAAAGATGCTCCAAAAAGCTTAAGAAAATATGTTTTAGGTTTAAAGTTATTCAGTTTTTAAAACTAATTGCACAAAAAGAAGAAAAATGACTAGAGGTGCAAAAACATGTTAGGATAACGAACTATACCATGATTCTAAAAAATAAATTGCAAGTTGGTATTTTAAACAAAAGGACAACTTTGAGATAATATATTATTTATATTGTGAAACGCAAACATTTCTTCTGATAACAGTAACGATCCACTTAAAAGCACTTAATTATCTTTAATTGACTTATTTTTGCAAAGATGAAAGCAAAATTATTCAGATCAGTGCAAGCACAAAAGATAAACTACTCAGTTTTTTGTCAATCATTTCATTTTCAGTTAATATAAGTGGCATAAAAATAATACTTTTTCTTTTCAAAGAATGAAAATTCGCTCTTCAGAATTACTTCTTTTTAACATTTATGTCGCTGAATGATTTATTTTTAATGATTTTTGACGCTTCAGGGTGTTGATGAAATATTAATTTGGATTACATTTAAAACCTCTCGAGAAATAAAAAATGCATAAAATTGCTCAATTTATTGCTTATTCAATTTTTATTTGCTGTCACAAGAGATCTTTATTAAAATAAATAAATAAATACAATAATAAGATGAAAAAAAAAAACCCAAGAATATAGTCTTCGGAGAAAAAATATTTTTGTATTTTTTGACTTTCAACAAAGAAAGTTGATAATGAGGTTTTTATGGTTTTTAAAGTGTTTCTCAAACTTTCTGCTCAACAACACTAAACTATCTGACGTATTGTTTCACTCATTTAAGCGATTTGGAATTGAATTGTGTTTTCCATTTTTTGATTAATAAATTACATATAGAGCTATAAGCGATTTTTGACACATGACGACAAGTTTTCCCCCTTTCCCCTGAATTTGCCGCGTCGGGATTTCGGTTTAAAACGCCGAATTTGACAGTATTTTCCGAAAAACCTTCTGCCTTTACCAAAAAAGAAAAAAAAAAGAAAAAAAGAAAACGTTTTTCGATTACATAGTTTCTGAATAAGAGCACCTGCCAATTTCATGCATGTCTGAACAAAAATGAATTCAAATATGTTTCAGAAAGTAGCTCTTTTGGATTTGAGAACAGCCTTAAGTATTTCCTCGTATAACTTTTTAACGGATACATAGATTTTGAGAATTCTTTTTAACACTTTCCAACCTAGTTAACACTTTCCAACCTAGTTGAAAAGTGTTTATGACTTCGGTTTGTCTGACCGTATGGCCTATGACCGTCTGCCGTCTGTCCGTGCTCTAACTCCCGTAAATATGCTCGGATTGCCCTGCAATTTTTATATGTTATTGCTGTTATCTATAGCGTGTTCCCTATTTCAACTGAAGTGTGTAGCACTGATAGTTTTTTTACAGGGACACTCAAAAGAATTCCGTTACATTACGGTCTATGGGGAAAAATCATTTGCGGTTTATTTTAATGATGTTACACAATTTCAAGAACATTGTAATTGACATATATTACTAAGGTGCATTAGAAGAAGCTTAATATGGAATAGGGTGTGCATAGCACTTATAGCTACTTTACAGGGACAGTCAAAAGAATTCCGTTACATTACGTCTATGAAGAAAAATCGTTTTCGGTTTAATTAAATAATGTTTCACTGTTTAAACGCATTGAAAATTATATATATCACTAAGGTGCATTACAAGAGGCTTACTACAGAATATTGTGTGTATAGCAGTCATCGTTCATTTACAGGGACACACAAAATAATTCTCTACTGTCTGATAACAATAATTCCTGGAAGTGCTTTTTAAGTTGCTGAATTCGATTTTAAATTGAACTAACTTTTTGTCTAACACATGGGCTGATAAGTTCCCGGTCTAATAAAGAAAACACAACTTTTTTACATAACTTTTTAACTTTATAACTTTATAACTTTAATAAATAACATAACTTTAATAATAAATAATAATTTAATAATAATAATAATAATAATAATAATTTAATAATAATAATTTAATAAAGAAAGAAAAATAATAATTTAATAATAAATAACATAATTATATAACGAAAAAGCTCCAAACAGTGCTCAGAATCATCGACTCGTTGTTGTTTTTGGTCAAAAGTCAACAAGCGCGGCAGCCACTTTGACAACAGCTTTTTCATAGACAAATGTTCATTCAAAATAAAACCTACACGTTCCTTGGATATCTTCAGAGTCTGAGCTTTGCGGTTCCCCAAAACGATTTTGTGGCCTTTTTTTATGTTTTCCGGAGTATTCACCTCTTTTGCGTGGTGTATCACGGGTGTACGTACGACCACGTTTAAATTCAGAAAACCAGTCAATAATGGTTGATTTACCTGGTGCAGTGTCCGGATAACGCTTTTCAAGTAAAGCTTTTGTTTGATCGGTGTTTTTTTCCATCAAATAACAATCCTTTAAATTCTTGTTTATCCATTTTTTTGTTTATCAACAAAGTCGTTCAACCAAAACCACTCTAACGTTTTATCCACACGGTGAATCGTCATAACATTTTTTCTGCTACCTTTTAAAGGTTAGTATTTACTAAAAAAAGCATCGGTTCGGCGATTGCAACGCCATCTCTGTGCAAGACCGGGAACTTTTCAGCCCATGTGTTATTACTTGGTGTGTATAAATTCTGTAGATCATATACAGGGCAGCACAAAAGTTCGCGAACACATTTCCGTTTATTGACAGAAACTCCAGAAGGAGAATTTTAAACTTTGCTACGCGTTTCCTAACTAAACTAAAATTTAGCATCATATGTAGCATATATACAAATCTATAGATCATATAGAGGCCTGAATAAAAGTATTTGGATATTTTTCCGAATATTGTATATGTTGGAAATTCCTGAAATTACGTTTTTAAATATGTTATGCGTTTTCCAAATTGTTTACTTAGATGTTATCTTTCAGCTTATTAAACAGTAATGATTTGTAAAATTATTTTGGAAGCATTGGAAAGTGTTACATAATCTATGCTTGACGCATGATTTTTCGTTCTTGTTTTCATTAGGAAGAACTCGTGCTGGAGGTGGTTCTAGGCACATAATTATAAATAAGGACTTACTTATAATCACGGTTAATTATAATTAGTTTCCATTATAATTAAGAATTTAGGGAATGCTATTCCACCTTCGTACAATTATGATTGTTGCTAGTGACTGAGCTTTGAATCACACTGAATTTCAGTGTTTTCGTATTGCATTAATATACCACATTTCAACGTGCGTATATCGCTCACCTGCGTTTTGAAACTGTATTTTCCTATTTTTATGTAAGTATATTCAACGTATTACACGCAAATACTTTTATGCAAATATACCTTCACGATATATGTAGCATAAAAATACAATAAAGAGCATTAAAAAGTATAAAAACTGGTACAAACATAAAGAAAATAAGCAAATGCAAAATGAGTGCATACATTACTGCCAAATCTATCAGCTTGAATCTCCATGAAACGTGTAGAATTGTACTCACGTTTATTCAAGTATAGAAATGTCAAATATAGAGAAATTAAATATAGATATTTCATTTCTTATGCTTAATTTTTAAGTTTTCATTTTTATACCCGGCGTATAACGTGCACCTGTAAAATTTGACCAACTTTCATGTTTCAAAAGCGGACTGGCATAAGGATTGCAAGCAGTCAGCCCCTTATATTTTTAGGACATTCACGTGCTTTACGTTATTATAATACAGAAGTTTATATGCGTATGCTTCGAAACTGTTCTATGCATGTTTTTTCTCTGTTTTGTAACACTTTCCAACATAGTTGAAAAGCGATTATGAATTCAATTTGTCTGTCTGTCCGTTCTCTACCTCGCGTAGATATACTCAGATTGCTATGCAATTGATATATTATGTTAAGGACGTTTTCCATGACATGTTCGGTATTGTAAATGAAGTATGTACCGTTTATAGTTCATTTAGAGAGACACTCAAAATAATTCCGTAACATTACGGTCTATGGGGAAAAATCGTTTGCAGTGCATTTTAATGATGTTATACTATTTCAAACATATTTAAATTGATATATAACACTGAGGTGCACTACAAGAGGCTTATTATAGAATATGGTGTGCATAGCGTTTATCGTTCATTTACAGGGACAAACAAAAGTGCGTTTTAAGCTGTGGTAAGCATTTTTATATTAAATAAATTCTTTGCCTATTACTTGGTGTGTATAAATTCTACAGACGATATACAAAACAGTACAAAACATATTGAGTGCATTTCCGTTTATTGGCGGAAATTTCTGAAGGAAAATTTACAACTGTGCTGTGAGTTTCGTAACTGAACTAAATTTAACATTCTATGTACAAATCTACAGCTCATATACAGGGCTGTACAAATGATATTTTTCTAACTATTGATGGTAATTCTTGAAATTGGGTTTTCAAATGTGTTATGCATTTTCCAAATTGTTTACTTCGACACAAACACATGAATTCTGATGATCTACATTAACCTTTGCATTTTCAGGTGTATATGCATGGGTAGCAAGCTATCTGCTCACAACTCATGTTTCATTTGTAATATCCCGTAACTCTCCGTGGTGAGATGTTCTGTAATTTTACTCTGTTTCTTTACTATAAATTTCGTGATTTCAGTGGCTATATATTTGGTAATTGTATTTTAGCGTAATTCTCTTGTATGGGAAGTTATGTGTTTGTATTTATAGTTTATTTTAGCATTAGACTTAAGTTTAGTGAGACAGATGGAACTCCATCTGTCTTTACAGTCTGTTATATTTCTTAGTTTGTAAATTACTTTTATTATAGTTATGTTTTTGTTTAGAATCGTTGTGTTTCTAGTTCCCTGCGTGGAGCAGTGGAGTATTGTTATTTTGTTTTGATTTAATTCTAACAACCCGTTGTTTCGGTTCTGAAGAAAATCTTGTGTGGATAAATATACACTAAAAACACCAACGTTTAACACACAATATCAAACTATAGTACAATGGACAGACGTACCTTTCGTGAGTAACTTTGACTCACACCCTCAGTGTCAATAAAATAAAATTAAACATTATTACCCCCAAAGACATGAAATTTAATCGAGAAATCCAAATGAAAACAACTACACACCGAAAAACACATCACGCACGAGCCACCAATGAGATTAAGCCGGAAGTGATTCACTATGACACAGTAACTCAATCCAGAAAGGTGAGATGTAAGGTACGCTTAAAAAATCATTGACCAGGGAGTTACCAAATGTATGAATATAAACTGCTTCAAGGAAATCTAAATCTAATGGAGTTTTGCATTTCTTAATAATAGTGGTTGAATCAAATTTAAAATTGTGTATTAAACTCCAACAGTGACAAGCAATAGAGGATTTTTGTTTCGGGTTCGTTCTTTGGGCTGTGACATTGTTGGATGGTGAAGGGGGAATTACCGCCGGAGGCTTTACGCCGCAAACCCTCACAGGTTGGTTGGCTGGGTGCTCTTGTTTACTTTATTGTTTACTTGTTTACTTGAAGTGTTGTAACACTTCCCCTCGGTATTGCGCTTATACTCTAAAGCGAAAGCTGAGTTCCAGGAGTGGTCATCTCTTGTCATCCCTTGCTTACTTAGACATCATCTTTAACTCTAATAAACAGTGAAGTGAAGCTTTGTTAAATTATTCTGGAAGTGTTGGAAATTGTTTCATAATCTATGCTTCACGCATGATTTTTCGTTCTTCTTTAGTTTTATTTTGACTATATGGAATAATATGAGGTTGATATTTTTCAGATGTTTTCTTTTTTTATTTACCCATCATACGTAGTATAGGGTAAGTCTTGTACAATCGTTTTGAAAATCGAAAATTTTTTTTGACGGATGTACACGTTTCAGACACTGGAGATTCTGAAAAACATATTTTTAGAAAAAAAAAAAAATTGGCGTCCTTCTGTGTGTCTGTATGTCTGTGTGTCTGTGTGTCTGTAAACGCTCTACCTCCCGAAAAAAGTGAGATAGAGACTTGCAAAAGCCGGGTTTCCTGAGGTGGTCATCCCTTGGTATGTACTTAGTACGTAATAATGGGAAGAATTTAATTGAGTTTCAGTAACCTCGATTATCCGGAACTATTTTTTTCGGACTCTCGACATATTCATTCTGATAGAAGGTCTATAAAAATTTTCGAACTTGTTTATTTTAAGGAGTGAATATAAAAGACAATAAAAAAACATAAATTTTGCATAAAGCAGGAAGTCTATCGGATAATGAGTTGCCGAGATATTTGGAATCCCATTTCCACACTCTTCGATTTTTCATGAGCCTGTATTTCAGTCAAATTTCAATTCAAAGATATATTTGAATTGAAAATGAGACGCTTAATCAGATGCAATGAACCGTTAGTTAATAGGATTAATGTTTTTCGAGTCATAAGGATGTTTCTTTTAAGCAATTCAGTAATCGACCCGTTAAAGTTTATGACGTCATCAAGCCACGATTTTATTCGAATTGTAATGCATTTTATAAGTAGTTTACATATTTTTTATTTTAATATTTTATATTATGCATATCCATAATGGGTAAGTATTACGGTGGCCCCCAACGACTAATTTAATCTAGCACTCGAAATCTTACGTAAACAGTTTAGAAGGAGAAAGAGCATAAGGAAAACACTATTAATTATCTTAATCTTTTTTTTTTTTTTTTTTTTTTTTTTTTTTTGTAATTAGCAAATCATTTTATCTTCTCACTCTTTTGTTACATAAAATATAAATTAATTTTCCACTTCAAAAATCCTGGTATTATTATCTCAGTTTCAGATATTCTGTTATATTCCCTCTTAAGTGATTAATGGTGGCTTTATTATCAACATTATGCATGAGTTACTCTGAGGCTACATGGCCTCTCTAATAATTGCTGATGAATGCGAAATATCGGATTTTATTTGAATAATTGTCAATCATAGTTCCCTTTAGATCTCTTCATATTGCAGGGATTTATCGAATGACCATTCATGCGATAAAGTTTATTTAACTGAAACGCGAAAGCACATATTATTATACAAATTATCGGACTTAGCTTGCCAAGAGATTATATGATAAGAAGCCTAGACATTTTTACTCTCTCCATGAATGATATAATAATTTGCAATGTGTGTTGGGATAAAAAAATAAAAATAAAACGAAACAATAAAAAAAATTGACAAGAGTTAGACTTTTATTTAATTATTTTTTTAAGATGTTAAAAAAATGTCTTTTATAAATTTTTTGGGTTACAGTTTCCATATTTTTAATGTTTTTATTGACAGGCTTCCAACGTAGCTGAAAATTGTTTATGACTTCGGCTCGTCTATTTGTCTGTCCATTCGCGCACTATCTTCGAAAACTATGTTAGGATAGCTCCAAAACATCCATGTTATTGAGGTTTATTATATCATGATTCTTACAGGAAACTATGCCCGCTGCGCTGGTTCATCTTCCAAACGAACCTTGAATAAAACGAAATAGTGAGTTCGAACATCTATTTTAAAATATATGGACCTTCACCTGGAGTCCTTCCGCATTGCTGAATACAATGCGAATGTTATTGCGCTATTATCTTATCTTATGCGTTAGACAAAATTCAGGCTATTAAGAAGCAACACTTTTATTTGATCATTTTTAGCACAGTTTGATAGAGAAATGTGGTCATTATGACAAACAGAAATTATAATGTTCTCTAGTCACCATGCTACTAAACAATAGAGCATTAGAATCATTACAGAGATTGACGATTGAACTTAAATAATGTTCGGGTTATTGATTGTCGTTTGTTAGTTCTTGAACTCCGGGCCTCTCAGTTTGGTGCTATGTGTGGTTCTGGCAGCTTAAATACAATCTTACTCTAGGTTACATTATATTTCATAATATAGTCATCCTCTGGCAGTTCTACTACAGTTTTCGATCTTTGGATTCCAGCAGATTAAATACAGTGAAAAATGTAATAAATTATTTGGACACAAAGAACAGTGTTTAACTTTCATATTTAAAATAAATGTGAATAATAGTAAAGTGGTTTTTTAAAGCTAAATTGTTTGATTAAAATTAAAATAACGTCATTTTCACTGCCTTTTCATTTTATATACCAGTTGCAATCATGTAACCATTAGCCTGGATAAACCTCGATAACCGATTCTAGTAGAAAAATAGTTCTCTAGTTTGCATCCAATAAAATCTTCCTCATCTTCCGTAATCGAATCCATAGCCAAGTTTGAACTCAAACATTATTTGTTTTTGCTACAATATGGTTACGCATTACCATAGTTAGCTACCAAACAATGTTAATTACGCGCCAAACTACGTTTCATTAAATAATGTAAAAAATTGCTGTTGACTGAATTATAGATCGTTCACCAATAAAACTCTCTGAGAATGATAAATAAAGTTAGTTATGCGAAATTTTAGTAATAATCTTCTTGGTAAATATTTGAACGGAAGATTTTTTTGCATTTCTCCAATGAGCATAATAACACGGAGAAATAAATATGCTTGCTTTTTCTTTTATTTTCAAGATTATATTATTATTCTGTTTGTTGTAACCTCATAATGAACATATAAACCCCATAAATCCCACAATGAACATAATCATTAATTTGTCACTAAGTGTAGCTGCTAGGGCTGTGGTAACTAAAGTGAAGCTGCTAGGGCTGTGGTCACTAAGTGTAGCTTCTAGGGCTGTGCGTCTGTCGAAATTGCTTTATAATGATAGAAATTTTATCTAATCTGAATTGCATGTACTTTTTTTCTTATCTAAGGTAAAGTTAAATGTTGTTTCAATATTGAAATCGGCAAATATTGTTTCTTGGCCATCAATGGTGTTTCAAAATTTTTTGCCGTATATTGTAAGTATTGCTTTTTTAGTGATAGTAAAATAACTGCAGCGGAAATATATGTAATAGTAAATCTTCTTTTGTCTGCTTGCTTCATATTGAAAAATCACAAATTTACTAATCCCTGAGTACAAATTTAGTGTAATCTACTGCAATCGGATTCACGGTCCAGAGTTCCCTTCAAATATAAAAGAAATTCCCAAGAATATAGTAAATACGCCAATTGGAGGGTGAACCGATTTCAAAAAATTCGTAAAAAGAATATCTTTTAAAAACTTTGAAAAAGGAGATAAGATATGCAAAGAAAACTAAAATGAAATGAATGGTGAATTTTTTTAAAAATGTGTGTTAATAATTTGTGTGTGGCAAACATTTACACTAAAATTAAAATATTTGACTCTTTTTTTATAATATTAACTGTTATTTATATAATGTACATCTGTATATAAAAGATCATGTACAATATCTATAAACACTGCAACGTGCCAATCGTTTATATTGGAATATAGTGCAGAATAGGCTGCTGACGTAAAATACTGATTAATAGAATTAGTCACTTTAATTATTTAAATAACTGAGAACTTAAGTAAAAATGTGATTTTCCTATACATTGGAACCAGCCATTAATTTAATAAAATTTTGATTCGGATTTCGGAAAAATATTACCCGATTACGGAATATTGAATGATATTATCACCACAAGCGGAGATAAACAAAATAACTGAAGCATAAACTTAATTTTGATATAATACTGTGAACTCATTTGGCAAACTCGCTTTTTTAAACATTAGCCAGCATGTGTACTACATTCCTTTTACAACAAACCGAAGTAAACAAATTTGCACACAGATCAGATTTTTCTAAATTAAAAATTGGTATCATTACTTTTGTATTAAGAATAAAAATTTTTAGAGCTGAGGCGTTTTTAGTAGCAGACACGAGACTGTTTATATAATTGTAAAAGAAATGTTTTTTCTGCCATTATTTATTTTGTGCAAACAAAACGTCTTGCATCGGTTTCGAATACCATTCTATTGGCTTGCAGAAATGACTATTTATCGTATCCTTGTGCACAACAAGCCAATATATAATGCTTAACAATTTTGTCATTGAATATTTGGTCTTACCGCCTATTGTTATTGAGATACAATCTCTAACTCCAGAATTTACTGCTAGGGGACGCTGTGCTTCAAAGTGCCTCATCGTGTACCGCATAGACATTTAAACATATCTATACACAACATTCACGGCTATAGCTAACTCTGTTCTCCAGATATTTAAGCCAGGGCCCGCTTAAGACTCAGAAGTGGTCACAGCCATGCTGTGATGAGGCGATTTCCGCCCCGCTCCCAGGTACTATCTCGTCAAGCTAGGCACACATGCCTAGCAGGTAGAGGCCTGGTTAGCGGTATATATATAAAAAAAGACTCAGAAGTAGGGGAAGCCAAACTTCACACAGGGGGCTCTATTACTCTGCCAATTGCTTTGTCATTTACTAAATTCATTTTTCGTATGTTTTAACAATTCCATATTTTACCATCAAAATTTTGAGTAAACAACACTTTTAATATTAAACCAAAACTAATTACCTATATACATATCAAAATTAATTTTATTATTTACATAATTATACATAACTAATTAATTTTGTAAATGTATTAACAAACATGGAACTACAGTTGCGAATATTTGAGCTTTAAAATATCTTTTATGCTTTACAAATTGCAGCATTTGTCAGTGTTAAGAACAGTTCAGGGACAACAAATATTTGACGTAAATTTATGCATAATTGCAACACAATTTTGCTTCTCCTTTTACTTTTATTTTATGAACAGAAATTTTATATCAGTGAATGCTACTTACTTCCCCCAAAATTTAAATAACTTATTTTCCATATTTTATATTATTTCTTCACTCTTTATGAATATAAGCTATAATGATTAAATTTTCTGATACTTATCGCAAATTTTACAGTATCAAACATTTGGAATTAAAATGTAAAACATAAGAAAAAAGAAAATAAGTTGAATGTAATAACTGTTTTTATACTATTAATTACATTATTTGAGTAAAAAATATAGAGAGTAAATGTGCCAGAGATCGAAGAAAGATTGAGTTTCGTAGTTTAGATAAAAATTTCTTACGAAAAAAAATTGCATTTTCTACCCTGATTGAATTTTTTCCCCAAAAAATTAATTTTGAAAAGTAAATTTTTGGGGCCCCCTTTGTCTTTCAGTAGGTAAGCACGGGTCCCCAGGGGGATACCTTCTTTAGGTATTCACGAGTTTCGCAACCCCGGATTCCTGAGCGATCTTTCTTCTTTTCTCCATTTTTCTCATTTTAGTTGTCTATCCTCTATTCTTTGTTTCACTCTTTTTAATTCTCTCTCTTCAGTTTGTTATTCTCTGGTTATGGTAGTATCAACACCGATCTTCCCCATTCGGCATTTGGACTTATGGGGAACCAGTATCGGCTTTTCGGGCTCTGTCTAGTGGCATCCAGTTGGGTGTGGGAGTGATCTCCAGTTTGAATGCAGAGTGGGGAAGAGGAGTAGCGTGCTACCATAATTTCGTTTTTAAGGAACGTTTTTTAGAAAACGGTCCCAGAGGTGAGTTCTCTCGGTGGCGTTAGGCTGGGGCGGAGGCGGGGGCCAGCTCATAGTGGGAAATTCTCTCTGGTTCGCTGGAGACTGTGTACCTGGTACGCGCTATGAGTGGCAACCGAATCTCCAGTTCACGAATGGCTCCGGAGGTTACTCTGTACACGATAGAAAAGAGTAGGGAACCACTACCTATGCGGGGGTAGTGGCGAACTGGAAGTTTTCCGTGGATTTAAAATTTTTTTTATGGTTACAACTATGGCTGATCAAGATATAATGCTTTCTCAGGTTGGCGGTAGTTGTGACAGCGAGAAAAGTGAAGAACAAGGATTGGGGGCCACTTCTAGTGAAACCCAATCAAAGACTGTGCTCGATTCTTTGGAAAAGAGTGCAGTAAAACAAAAAGAGGAAATCGGCATGACTGCTGGTGGGAATGGAGGTGGAACCCATCTAGGTGGGGAACACTCTGGAACCAACCACTGCAGGATGACCGAAATTACTCACTAAGACTCAAAGAAGAAACCGACAGAGGACGCAGAAGCGGGAGGAGGTGGAAACCAACACTGCTGATGCTCAACCGAAAGGATCTGGGGAAAATCGGAACAAAAGGAAGGTGGCAGTATTGACACCTTCACCACAAATGTCGGCAATAGCAAAGAGGCCTAGGGAAGATACCCAGAGGTCTTTTGCCGCTGTAGCAGCACTCAAGAAGTTAGCCGTGGTCAAGGAAGACTTCCCAGCGACCAGGCTGACACAAGAAGAGGTGGATATTATCTTGAAGGATGTCATCAGATGTATTGATTTGAGTCCTGATGATAGACCTCTACCTCTTATAACTGACTCCAGGCTTATTACTGGAGCCTTAATCTTCAGTATGAAGGAGATGCTACTGAGGACTGGATTAGGTCTACTTATCATGGCAATGCTACCGTCTTTGAGGGTATTCCTCTTAGGGTACTTGCCATGAATGAGATGCCGAAGCCTGTCAAAGTGGCTTTTAAAACAAGGGATATTTACACCAAAGATCCCAATGAGCTGTTGAAAAGGATCAACAGATACAACCCGGAGTTGAAGACGGGAGACTGGCGTGTTCTGGACCATGCTGCAGAGCCACAGTCTATTCGTTGGATCTTCGAGGTTGATATTGCTGCATCTGAAGCCATCAAGAGAACCAACTACAAAGTGTACACAGGCCTCGACAAGAGATCATTCAAAATCTTGAATGATCCAATTACTAAGAAGATGAAAGGGAAAGAGTCTGAAGCTCCATCTACAGAAACTTCCTCTCAGTTAAGTGAAACAAGCAGTATTTATGATATTAATACTAGGCTTGGAAATGTATATGTCCAACAGAACTCACCCCTTCATGCTCTTAGAAGAGGTGGACCAGTTGTTGGCTGAGGGCTCAGAGGATACAAGTATCCCTGAAGAAGACGAAATGGTTGCTGGTAAAAATGAATCAGGTAACTTATCTAAAGGTAACTCAAATCAACCTCCATCATAGTAGGGGCTCATCTGCCATTTTAGGAAAGATGATCTCTGAAGGGAAGGTTGATGTTGCACTTATTCAGGAGCCCTGGACAGGAAATGGCAACAGTTTTGATCTAGGGTGTAGAAAGGATAGGCTTTATTATGATAGAACCTGTTTAAGGCCAAGAGCTTGTATTTATGTCAGCCCTAGGCTAAATGCAATTAATATGGTGAACTACCTGAATGTGTCGCCGTCAAGGTGGATTTTAAGGGTGAGACTGGGCCTGAAAAAATCATTGTCTCATCTTCTTATCTTCCATTTGAGAAACAGGACCCTGTTTCTAGTGAGGCAAAAGCTCTCATGGGTTACTCTTCTCGGAAGGGGCACAAGTTAGTGTTCGGGTGTGATGCAAATGCACATCATACTATTTGGGGCAGTACAGACTGCAACAAACGGGGAGATAACCTTCTGGAATATATTTTGGCTTATAACCTATATATTCTTAATAGGGGGAATGAACCAACCTTTATTACTAAAAATAGGAGAGAGGTTCTTGATGTCACATTTTCAGCAGAAACTGCTTTGACATCATTAGTGATTGGAAGGTGTCAGATATTATTTCACTATCAGATCACCAACTAATCATGTTTAACATTGCAGGGACAACAGGACCAGCAATGATGAGAAGGAATGCCAGGAAAACAAACTGGCATTCTTACCGACAGGAGCTTGAAGAAAGGATCCTGTCTTTAAGGGGTAAGTTAAATTTTAACAATTCTTCGGACGTGGAGTTGGCTGTTGACTCAGTGCAACAGGCCATTCTCCAGTCTTTTTATAATAGTTTTCATCCTCATGCTGCTAGCTCCCCAAGGCCTGTGCCTTGGTGGTCTTCTGAGCTTAGTACACTCAAGAGAATTACCCGCAGGGCTTTTAATAAAGCCAAGAAGGGTGGTGATTGGCAGCAATACAAGATTTCACTCACCACATATAACAAGGCCATCAGAAAGTCTAAGTATGATTCTTGGAAAAACTTCTGTGATCGTATTAAGGATGTCTCAACTAGTGGTAAACTTGTGAGAATTATGGCTAGAGATAAAAATACCAATATCAATGCCATTAAATTGCCAAGGAAGGGGAATATGCTGAAACAGGAAAACAGATTCTCTCAGAAATGATGAGGATTCACTTTCCTGATTCTACTAGTGACGACCTAGATGTACCTCATGGTACACCTACTGCCTTCAATGGCAGTAGGGAGTGCTGGAATCTTGCTGGAGTTTTCGTCACTTACGATAGGATCTTGTGAGCAATCGATTCGTTCGACCCTTACAAGACTCCTGGTATGGACGGAATCATACCTGTTTTGTTACAAAAAGGGAAGATGATCTTAGTCCCAGTGCTTAGTCAAATTTATAGGGCGTGTCTTGCTTTTGGATACATACCAAATCCATGGAGAAACACTAAGGTGATCTTTATCCCTAAACATGGGAAAGACACATATTTTGAAGCAAAATCTTTTCGACCAATCAGTCTTACATCATTCATGCTTAAGACATTGGAAAAGTTGATGGATAGGCACATCAGGGAGCGCATTTTGAGTGCAAGTCCGCTATCATGCTCCCAGCATGCCTATCAGACCGGCAAGTCAACAGACACTGCTCTTTATAATCTTTCCTTCGTGCTTGAGAAAACTATTAAGGCAATTGAAACTGCTTTTGCAGTTTTTCTTGACATTGAGGGTGCTTTTGATAAGGTATCTATGGATTCCATCCTCAGGGCATTGACTAATAGAGGTGCGGATGAAGTGACTCTGAATTGGATTAAATGCCTGCTCAGGGGTAGGTCTGTACATGCTGAGTTGTGGGATACAATTCAGGTTAAGGAAAAGAAGGGTTGCCCACAGGGTGGAATTCTCTCTCCTGTGCTTTGGTGTCTGGTGGTGGATGGACTCCTTGTGGAGTTACATCTACTTGGTGCATACTGTATTGGGTATGCTGATGACATTGTCATCATCATTAGGGGCAAATTCGAAAATATTATTTCGGACATCCTCAATATTATCCTTAAGCAGGTAGAGCGGTGGTGCAAGGAGGTTGGTCTTTCTGTTAATCCAGAAAAGACGACTCTCGTTGCCTTCACTAGGAAAAGATCACTTAAATTTAATGAGGTAGTGTTCTATGGGCACACTTTAAGCTGCTCAAAGGAAGTGAAGTATCTTGCTGTCTACTTCGATGAGAGACTGTGTTGAAAGAGGCACATGGATTATTGCATCAGTAAGGCCAAAAAAGTTTTCTGGTCATGCAGAAACGCCATTGGCAAAACATGGGGACTTAGTCCAATAGTGATCTGGTGGATATACAATATGGTGATCTGTCCTATGATCAATTATGGCAGTATAGTTTGGTGGTCAAGAACTATGACTGACATTGCCAAGTCCGAATTAGCAAAACTGCAGAGGATGATCTGCATGACCATGACAGGTGTACTTAGGACAACGCCTACATCTGCTATGGAACTGCTGTTGTGTATGTTCCCACTGCATATGAATATTGAGGCAGAAGCATTGATCTGCTCACATAGGCTCATTTTACATGGGCAATGACAAAGTTACTCGAGATATCTTACTTGAGGTAGGCTTAACTGTAAAATCAGCAAGCACCCAGTCTTTATCATGAAGAGTGATGGTATGCCTTTAAAACATGTATTTGACAAGCAATTTAGAATTAACACTTCATTCTAGAGCTGACTGGAAGAATATTTATGTGATGGAACTTGAGACAGGTATGACCTGGTTCACTGATTGTTCCAAGATAAATGCTGGAACAGGAGCTGGGGTTTGCTGCCCAGCTGATGGTACCTCTCTTTTTTACCCACTAGGTAGCTATACCACTGTCTTTCAAGCAGAGGTCTATGCAATACTTATGTGCAGTTATATCTGCATTGAGAGGAAGTATAGAGGCCTGTCTGTCAATATTTACTCTGATAGTCAGGCAGCGTTACTTGCCCTGGAGAAACAAAATTACTTCCAGGATTGTTTGGGAGTGTTACTGCTCTTTGAACAGGCTTGCCAGAAATGGCAACAATGTTACTATACATTGGGTGCCAGGTCATACTGGAATCCCAGGTAATGAGCTTCCTGATAGTCTAGCAAGGAAAGGGTCGATTACTCCCTTTGTTGGACCAGAAACAGCTATTGGCATTTCTAAGGACTGCATCAGAACTACTGTTTTTAAATTCTAAGAGAGCAGCAGTATCAACAATGGCTTGACTCAAGTGGACAGAGGCAAGCGAAAGAGATCAACAGTAGCTGCCCTAGTAAAAGGGCACAGGAACTCATTGGGTTCAGAAGGAATAGTCTACGAAATATGGTGGAACTGTTAACAGGGCACTATAGACTTAATAGACACCTTTGCATTATGAAGGTAGTCAGTGATCCTCTTTGTAGGGGTTGTAAGTACGAGGAAGAGACTGCTTCACATGTCCTTTGTAGCTGTGAAGCATATGCTGCCTATCGTTTTGAACACCTGGGTCGACATCTGATTGAGCCATGGGAAATTTAGGATATTTCTATCAAATGTCTGCTGAATTTTATGTCAGCTACTGGCCTGTTTAGGGACTAAGTGGGGATGGTTTTTCCTCTTTCATCATTGGTTGACAGTACAACAGACCTCTGGTCGCGGTGCTTTGGCTTTCGAGCCCCCCCCCCCCCTCAGTAATACAGTAATACAGTAATACAGGTAAGCACGGGTTTCACGGGCCTATTCGGTAAACAGGCCCTAATTACGCCACAATAGAAGTTTTCATTTTGCATATACAGCCCCTTCTAAAGCAAGTGCCATATTTAAAAGCTACAGTAGATATTTTGAATACATTTAATAACTGGAAGTACGCTTATATACGAAATGATTTAAGAGATAATCAGCATAGCATCTATTTTGAATCACCCGGTGTAGAATATTGTGAATTTCATTATACGCCTTCATTTTTAACAGAACACTATACCAATAAATGTAATTTAATATATTTCACTTATTTTTTTTTATTTTCCGCCAGAGGAATATCGATCCAAACTATTACAGTGTAATTTATTCTTATGTATTTTATCTTAATACTGCGATAAAAGTCATTTTTAATTTAGAAGTCAAGAAGAATATAGAAGCGTCCAATTCTAGTTTGATTCGTTCAAAGTATAGTGTACATAAAGATAAGGTTTTCTTCTCTCTCATCTTCTGAATTCAATGATAAGCAATCAGTGATCTTCTCTAACAAGTCAGATTCAGTAACTTTACGCTTATAATAATGCACGTTGTTCTATTATTTGCAATTTTGTATGGTTCCATTTATGGTTAGTTTAGTGATTATAATCTCTAAAGCCCGGGAAACGAAGATGTTATAACAAAGCCAGAACGCATCTTTATGTTTGAGAATTCAATGATCTTCAATAAACAATTTATGAGCTCTTTTAATATAATTATTGAAAGAATAATTATGAAACTTTGAATTATAACCTTCATGTATTTTAATAACTTTAAGATGTTTAAAAGTTGTTAAAAATAATTTATTTTCACGGTATATCCTAAAAAGGACTGATGGTTTCTAAAATGATATAGCAAGAATCGATAATAAAATTATTCCTACAGGAGATTAATGGGTGAAGTCAGATTTATTTAGTAGTATTCTTCCTTCTGTCAGTACCAAATGAGAATGGCACGTGGTACTTTGTTTTTCTGAACATGTTAGTTACTGAAATACTTTTCGAAATCACAACATAATGATCTAGAAATGTCCAGTCTACTATTCGCTTCAATCACACTTTATAAACGAAATACAAAATTAACATCAGCTATGCTATCAAATGGCTTTCAAGATTGATTTTGGTTATGTTATTGTGATGGGATTCTATCGGTGCACCGTATTCTTTAATTTTCTCCAAAGGAATCGTATGGATTGTGATCTGGCTAATACAGTGGCTATTCAATATTCTTTTTGATTGCGAAGAGATAAAGCAATTCAATGACGGAGTTATCAAAATACTTCTTCAAGCAAATGGAAATTTGCGTAATTCACTAAGGGTTTACATCATCTTCAATTGAATCGGTTATTTCAAAAACCACATAAGTCAAGTTTTTTTCCAAATATACTTTTGTGTCGGAAATGTTTTACTTAAAGGTAGACCCATGATCTGGGTAATTAACCACATAAGTCAGTGTATTCCTTCCTCTTCAATTAATACCTTCTAATTTTCGTCCATTATGTAAACGACATAAAGTCAGTGACTTAAGTGGTTGTTGCATGCAATACCAGATTACATTACCATATTACCATTTGCATGCAATACCATATTAAAACATAAAAATGTTCCTGTATAAGTGCTATCTTCATAAATTATGATTAAAAATATGTTTAATATGATTGTTTTGTTCAAATTAAATACCACCTAGCTTTGTTTCATGCTGAAACAACATAGGTCAGGAGCAGTTTTTCTGTTATTCTTTTTTATTATTATTCATAAATCATAAAATTTATTCGATATTTACAAACTTTGAAGTTCAAGCTCTATAATCAGCCGAAAAAACCTCCCCATAAAAATTCGATTACTTGTGAATAATGCAGTTTTTTTTAAATTTCTATAAAGTTCTGATTCTGTAACGTATGTGGTTTTTGAAATGACCGATTCAATTAACCAATTTATTTTAGCTCAAGACGCAACCAATTCTGCAACACTTGAAGAACTGGATTCACCACATAACCGTATCTTCTCGCTCGTGGGTAAACGCACAGTACATCTGCCACAATCTATTATTTAATCCTATAATCATCAATATTCGACTTCTTCCTTTTCCCGAAGATGAACATACAGTTAACTTCAGAACATCTTATTTTATTAACCTAAGTTCTGTGAACTTTCTCTAAATTTCTTTTTTAGGTTTTATTCGTAATCTACAACACTTTTGCCGGTCAGGATCCCTTAGAAAGACCCCCTGGAGGGCTCTCCCCCCCTAGTACCTAAATTCCTGGAGTAGATAATCGGCCTTCATAAATCAACCAACTAGAACACTTTTACAGGCAAGTTCTGTTGCCAAAAAATATGTCACGTACAGAAACTCCTTCCAAATAGTCCATCTTGTGTAGCAATGCATCAGCGCCATAGCGTTTCTTGCCGCAGCTGTAATGCAGATTCGAACTAACAGTTTTCATACTACTGCCGGTATAAAAAATAAATCGCAAAATGTTATGAACTGTCTTGCGTAAATTTAATTTATAGTTCACTTTACAAAACCGGCAGAAACGCAGGCACTGATTCATTGCTTCACAAATAGACCATTTGGAAAAAGTAACTTCGATACGTAGTATATATATATTTTGCAAACAGAACTTGTCTGGAAAACTTTTGACTTATTCTTATATTTTAATACAGCATTAATTTTTAACCTTAGAAATATTAAATTTGTACGATTAGATATTTATAAAATCTGTTTTTGAAACACTAGAGAATATTATAAAACAGTGTAATTAAATTTTTGTAACATAAATTCAATATTATTTGCATTTTCAAATAAATTTTGTAGGTTATTTTACACTTGTATTTCAAATAAATAATTACTAAATAACATTTTAATGAATACAGGGCTCCCACACCCAGAAAAAGGAATTGATTAAAACAACAAAACATGTTTTGTTGAATACATTTTGGTTGTTTTAGCAAAATTTTTAGTTGAAGTAAAAAAATTGGTTTTGTTGCTTGAACAAAAAAATATTGTTAACGCTCTTACAAAATTTTAACAAAATTTGATCAATTTTACTAGAATTAACAAAATTTGTTTTTTTAATTTTACAATAATTTTGTAATTCCAGCATTTTTTTATTTGTTTTTTTAATTTTACAATAATTTTGTAATTCCAGCATTTTTTTTTTTTTTTGCAAAATTTAAATTGTTGTGTAGTAGCCATAACTCTCTCACTTAACTCGATTTATTTGACTTATATAGCTATGTAATTAAAGGATTAACATAATTTTTGGATAATTAAAACTTTTTTTCATTGGGACGGACCAAGGTAATTTTAAAAATCCCCCTGTCCCATTTATTTCTTTCTTCTATCTTTACAAGAAGAAAGTATTGGAATCATGAAAATTTTCGACTTCCGGTTTCCGACGGATTTTAGAAGGTCCTGAACACGATTTGACTGTTTTTAGAAAATGACTGTCAATGACTCTGTCTGTCTGTATGTTACAAAAATTTTGTGGGCTCTCTATCTCAAGAACTAATGCACGGAATTTAATAAAACTTTATATTCAGTTAATTCCTGATATAAATTGTTGCTGATTAATTTTTGGTGTAAATCGCGCAACAGGTGGCGCTGATATGTTGCATTTTTCGTGATTTCTGCAATAGCTCTATCTCATTTTCAACAGTGAATTACGCCTGTAATCTTTGAACGTAACTCGATTTATTTGACTTATATAGCTATATAATTAAAGGATTAACATAATTTTTGAATAATTTAATTTTTTTTCATTGCGACGGACCAAGGTAGTTTTAAAAATCCCCTGTCTCATTTATTACTTTCTTCTATCTTTACAAAAAGAAAGTACTCTGGTACTGGAAGAAAGTACAGGGGTAAAACATAACAGTGAATTTTTATCCTGCTTTTTGCAGGCGTAATTTACTGCTGAAAATGAATTAAAAATTAACTATGTGTTGCCGTATGCTGGGCATTGTATTGTCGTATCATGTTTACCCCAGAAATTTGCGTGCTCCTGATGACATTTCTATTTTGCGCTGCGGTTTCAGCCGTTCTGACATATATAAGAGTGAGAAATGCAGTTCTCAGATATCGTTCCTTGTAGCTCAGTGGAGCCTCAGAGAGCTGTTCTGAGGACCCGGGATCAACTCCCGGCTTGGGCAATTTTCACTCTCTCGGTTTTTCACTTGAAAAAAAAAGCAGGATAAAAATTCACTTGTTATTATTCAAGGTTCACAAACGTAATTCACTGCTGAAAATGAATTAAAAAATAGTTAAAATTGCACATTTAGATTGGTCCATTTAACAAAAGGTTTTGTAGTATAAACGAAACAAGTTCATAATATAACATATTTTATTATTAAACAAACAAAATATATTTTGTTGAAAAAAGAAAATAGATTGTTAAAATAACACATAGCATATATCTATGTAACAAAAATAATTTTGTTAATTCAAGTAAAATTGAACCATTTTACTTGAATTAACAAAACATTTTTTTGCTGACGATACAAGTTTTTATTTTGGAATTGCAAAAAAATCAACAATGTTTTTTTTGTTGATTCAAACAAAATTTCCATTGACCCATATTTAAACGAAAAGTTTTGTTGGGTCAACCAAATTTTTGTTGATTCAACAAAGCTTTTTTCTGGTTGCAAATGGTTCGCCAACTGAATACCAATATTTTTTTAACAGAAAATTTCATGGTAGGTTTCTACAACATTTCCGTAAAAAAATTCACCTCCGAAGCTGGTTTCTGCAAAATTTTCGAGAAAAATCTAAAAATAAAATTTTCTATGACAATACCAGTATTCAGTTGGCGGACCATTTGGGATCCCTGTAAAAAAATTTTAAATTCTTAAAATCAAGGATTACGTTAAAATATGTATAATGTTATGTGTAAGTATAATATGTAAGTATAATAATAAGTATAATATGTCTAAAAAAAAATGTATGTGTGAGAAATTTAGCGATTTATAAATGCTATCAAGGAAGCACACATTTCTTTAAAGAAAAACTCATAAGTTTTCAAAAATTAAATTTTCCTTTGAATTAATTTTATTCAAGTTTTACTTTTAAAATTTTAGTGTTTTAAAGAATTTAAATAATGCGTTGAAATTAATATGAGGCACTGAAATGCTCTTCTTGAAATTTACCACTTTTACTATTTTACGAAAACTTAAAATTCTTTTTAGAAAATACTAAAATTAAATCAAATTCGTATTTCACTTAACTGATTTGATAATTAATTACTCTTTACCAGTTTAAATGGCTGCAATTAAAGTTAAAACGTAAGCTTTAGGGGTGTAATGAATTCGAATAGAATAATTCGGCCTGAATAATTCATGCGCAAAGATTGTTAAGAATTTTAAGCATTTGGAATTATCGAATAGGAAGGATATTGATGGTGTTATAGTTTACAAAGTAGTAACATGATTTAACACAACTCATTGATTTTAGACATTGATACTCTAAAGTTTCTGAGAAGAATTTCGCATGAAATCACAAAGATTGAAAGCGAATTATATAAACACACTCATTATCTGAGCAGCATATATACTTGGCAGCATAATACCTGGATGTTATAAAGTTACTGGATATTAATTATGTTTCAACTCTTTATTGCATCTAAAATTATTTTATAGGGCTGTACAAAATATTCGAATACGTAACCATAAGTGCATTAATACATTTTACAAACATTGTGCAATTCCAAATTTATCAAAAACACTATACATAGCTACCGAACTTTTGGTATTTTTCAAATCAAACTAACATATTTTGAAATAAAAATTTTACATAATAAGTGAAATCAACATTTTATCAAATGAAAATAATACACAATAAATAAATTTTCTGGATTCAAAATATGTTTATTTGTCTTGAAATTAAAAATCCTGGTAGGGTGGCAGTTATGATACACAACAGCATGTCCCCCTGTTACATATTATAGAATCTGTACACCTCAATGCAAACGTTTATACAGTGAGTGAATTCGATCAATTCTCAAAAAATGTTCACCATATTCTTTAAAAATAATATCATGACAAAATCATAAAATTAAGTTGTCTCAAAAGTTTAGGTAAAATTTCACCGATTCAAAATATGAAATAATCAATTTAAAAGGAACAAGATTTAAAATGTAATGAAAGTTCTAATCTTCATAATTAGATCATATAGGGTGAAACGCTCATTTATTGACACCTAACCAGTAACTGACACTGCAGCAGAAATCTAACTCAAATAAGCATTTTCTTGTAAAATTCTGCAAAGTAATGTTATCTAGGGGTTTGTCTTAACTGTTATAACTTATTTTTCAGCTATTGTTTTTTCAAAAAAGGGATGGCGTCAGTTACTGGAGATATTGACAATATTTATGACAAAAATTAATTTTTAGTAATAAAAAGCATGATTATTCAAAATTTTGTCAACAATAATTTTTTAATGTATCTTTACTATACTTTCAAAAACAGGGATAAGTATGAAATATATTTAAAACTTTGTAATAGTGATTTGAACAAGAAAAAATTGTTAAAGTATCAGTTACTGGTGGTTTCACCCTATGCGAATTTACACGGATGATATTAAAAGTATATAATTCCTAGCTCAGTTTTGTACTGAAAATATTCTGTCGAAAATTTAATTTCATTTGAAGTGGAATAATAGCGGATATCACCCTAAACATAAAAAAAATAATTCAGTTAAAATTTTTTATCCAATTTAGACCATAACTAATAAGCTGGTATGTCGAAGACTTTAGGTTTTTGTGACTTGAACCAGCCTTAGTGCCAATTTTCATTTTATGCGTCCATAGAAGTAATATTCCGCTCCCATCTCTGTTGTATTTTTCAAGGTCTACAGAGGAAGGTCTATGTTATACATAGACCTTCTCCATCTATACTGTGTCAGGTCTATACACGACCTGACACAGTATGGATGTATAGATTATCTCTTAAACCGCAGATGACAGAAATCTACTTCCAATTAGAACAAGTTGGAAATTGTACGTTAAACGTGACACAGGAAAATAAAAATAATGAACCTTATTATTTCAGTGAAATGAATTTTATCGTCTGCTATGAGCGAAATGAACATGTCTTGTTTTTTGTTTTTTTTTTACTTTCTTATTACGTATGCCACGTTTACAAATGCGATTTTTTTTCTACACCAGACAGCACTGCAAAATTCACTATGGGGATCTTGCTTTGCGAATGAATACGTCCATAGTTTAATATTTTTATGACTCATAATGAACGAATCTCCCGTGTTTATTTACTCTAATGGATTGAAACATTCGGCTGTTAACCTAATTTCCATTGAAGTTATCTCAGAATCTATACATTGTTTATTGTAACTCATCTCTCAAACAAACAATTTTTTTCAAAAAATCTTTCTAAAAAGGTAACTTTTATGCAATTTTATTCGAAAAAATAATTTTGAATAAAATAGGCCGCGTGGCATATGAAAAAAGAAGTGGTTTTCCGGTATTTGTTTTCCCCAGTCACATGACTTGCACTTTTATTATATAGATTACGTACGATAGAATTTAATAGAATAAAGAAAACTTTCATTAATATCTTTTTAAGTTTTGATTCGATTTTTATAAAATTTGAAATTCTACAACGATAATATATATTAAATTTCAAATCATTCGGTTGGGTACTTTTTGCTCTGTTGTATGCGGACAGACGGACGGACCAGACGACGACTATAGGTGCTATGTATTCATATAATTACGAACGCACCTAAAAAGTACACGATTCAAGTATAGATTTAGATATGTCATTTGTTTTATAAGGCTCTCTCTCTATATATATTTAAATACGAAATATATAGCCAAATCTATATACAAATTGATAGCTAGAATTTTTATACGGCCCTCTTTTCCTCTAATTTTTATTTAGAAAAATGCTACTCTGTGTCCACTGAGTGAAATTCCAAATACAGCCAAAATCGTTCAATACGAGTATGACTAAAACGAGGACACAGTTAAAACGAGCAATTTGCAAGTTAAGCATGGCTCTTCGTTTAAATCATAATAAGATTTTCACGCTTTTTCCAAGCTATAAGAGCAAAATCACGGCTAATACGTGCAATGTGTTTTTCGGCGAAAAATAGGGTAGAGTTAAGATAGAAGTCCGTTTCTCTTATCGAAAACTGTTCTCTCTCAGCGATAATATTTCTACATTACAACTATCTGTCACAATGTAATAATTTATCAGTTTTAGCAGTCAGAATTTCTACTTTAAAAAAGACCCCCCCCTTCCACCCAGAAAATGCATATGAATGTTTTGAGGTCTTGAAAGAATGAAAGAAAAAGGGGGATAAGGGCATTTCAAATACTGCCCTTTGTAAGATTCACAACTGAGCCACGGAAAGAAAGGAGCATAGAAGAAAAACTTTATTTGTTTATCTCTTCAAGCACGGTCTCTGGACCATAACAACCAGTCCTTTTATGCCTCTTATTACACTGTTTAAATAAAAATTATATGTGAAACTGATACCTTGAAAATTACAGGGGCTATTGCTATGTTAGCCAAGTCTTTCAGGGAAAAATGGAAGTCGTCAGTTGCATTACTGAACATCGTTTAAAGCCTTTGGAATCACTACTTCTTTAGAGGCTTTGATTTCAGTGCTATGATTTTGCTTAAAAATAAAGTCGTCTAAATAAAATGATACTCGCAAAGATAAGACTGAATATTTTATGTTAACTTTATGATATTAAATATAATATAATAAATTATAACACATTCTAATATATTTCTTTTAAATGCTAAAAGGTGTAAACTTAAAACGTAATATACAGTAAAATAACTTTTATTAGATTGTTGACATGTTTTGGCTCACTCCGAGCCATTTTCAAAAAGAAATGAGAATATTCTATAATTGCACGGTCTTTGACATAGCTGCCAACTTTTACGTTTTTTTCCTATCACTGAAACTTGATAGTAAATTTCATCTCATTAAATCGACAAAATCGTGTGATTACCTAAGGAAAAAATTTCTATTAAATTTTAGTGGTAACAAAAAAGCGTAAAAGTTGGCAGCTATGGTCTTTGAAGTTATTATTTGAAATGCTATCATTTAGTTTTCATGTACTTTTTAAAATTACGCACGTTATTTTTTATTTTTACTTGGTTGTTTATTTCTATATTTGTAACCATGGAGTAACTTGAGCCACAATTTCGGTAAGTTAAAAATACTGCATCGTTTTATAATCGTTACAGCTTAATAGCCAAACACCCTCAGAAATTAAAGAATATCATTTGCAGTAAAATTGACCCAATTAATTTTGAGAATTATTCAGGTGTATATGAAATACCTTTTATTAAAGAAGAGGGATTAAAGAATTACTACATTGTCATGATAAGCCAGACATTTAGTTACAGTAAAAAGGAGCATATAGCTGACATTAAGTATAATAGGGAAACCACAGCCCTGGCAAGATTATATCAAGAAGAATAGACCATCCAAATAAATTTTAGGAAAAGTAAAATAATTTTTTCCTCCTGTCTATACTATCCATTCATTATAAGAGAAACCATAGAGATATTAACACGCAAAAATACAGTATGTAACGATTCAGTGTTTTTTTAACTTACGGAAATTGTGTTTCGTGTTACTCCATAGTTACAAATATGAAAATAAACAACCAAGTAAAAATAAAAGATAACGTGCGTAATTTTAAAAATGTACATGAAAATTAAATGATAGCATTTCAAATAATAACTTGAAAGACCGTGCAATTATAGAATATTCTCATTTGTTTTTGATAATAGCTTGGAGTGAGCCGAAACATGTCAACAATCTAATAAAAGTTATTTTACTGTATATTATGTTTTCAGTTTGCACCTTTTAGCATTTAAAAGAAATTTATGATATTAAGTTAATTTTAGCATTGAGATAATTCGAGCAATCATTAGTACACTGCAACAACATCAATAACAACAACAACAAAATTGTTGATTTTACAGTACAATACTGGCATCCCGGCTGGCAGTATTATACTGTAAAATCAATAATTTTTTTATTTTTTGCAGTGTAATAACTACTTTAATTATAGATGTAATATTAATTATAGATGTTTAATTATATTTGTTAAGATTTTCGCTATCTTCACGGGTATTACGAGAATCGGTTAATACGAGGACTTTTATAATCCCCTTTCTTCTCATATTAACCGAGTTCGACTGCATTTACGAAGTTGAAAGCGATCGCGAACCGGTTTAAAAACAGGTATACAGGACCCGGTGGGACACAGCTGCACGCGTGCTAAATTCTTTGCTATGTTTAGGTGTAAATCCAAGAATCTCGGAATAAGTATAAGTTGCAAAATGTAACGATTAACTAAACATTTTTATACTCTTGTTTGTTTAGTAAAACCTTAAACGTGGATTTTTTGAAACGATATTTTTCAGGTAAGTAGCATTTAATGGATCAATCAATCAACTTTTTTCCTTTTCGGAAATTAAAATATTATTTATTTTGTGGGGACATGAACCTTTCATATGTAAAATATGTAAAACAAAAATAAAAATAAAATATTTTTTTTTAAAGCCAGGTTAGATAAAACCACGTAGAGAAAAAAATAAAAGGCAAAAAAAAAAAATGACAAAAATGACACTTTTTTCAAACGAGTACCATTTTACCAAATTTCGTTCTATTTCACATAAAATAGGTTCATGGTACGTACAATATCTTTTCTGAAACAAAAAAATGATTTTGTTTGTTTCAGATGACTTTGACAAGCTGGGGTACAGCACAGCACAGGGTGATGCGCACACAGCATAACCATATGTAACTGACAATATATACATTAATTATAATAATTATTGTAAATTATTATTAAATTATTATATTTGTTTTTGTTAAAGTATTAATAAAAATTATTTTTATAGTAAAAAAATACGAATAATAAGTGGGTAAATTCCGTTTGTGTTACTTAATTGTTTCTATGTAAAACAAAAACCCCGATGTGGAGCTACTTTTTGGGTCCGTGAACGGTAAACTCCCTTAATGTAACATCTAACTTATAAATAATTCAAGTTGCATGAAAAAGTTTTAATAATATAATAATGATATTTTCGCTGTTATACCTTTAGAGCTTTATACTTGGTTGATAGTTTGTTCTTTTTACTAATGTGCATAAAAAAATTCAGCTCACTTGTCATTTTAATGAGGTGGTTTGTTTTTCGTATGTATTTAATTAAAAAAAAGCTGTTTTAATTGATATAGAAAGGCAAAATAACCACATACCGAAAACGCTGCATAGCATAGAAGAAGAAGAAAGTTTTCTGTATGTTCAAAATTTTATTTATTATAACGCAAAGGTAACTGAGTTACATCTATATAATGATCAACAACTTTTAATTTTCCGCGTGCTAGAGATATTGGTGTATGCGCCACTTCGAGCACGCAGTATAAATTCACCTGCCCTGATCAAGATTGTGAATAATTTTAGTATTTTGCGAATTATGCTCAATACACGCAATATGTGGGCGTCTATACACTAATATGTATGCGTGTTAATACACATCCATTTTTAAACCGTTAAAAAAACATATTTCGGTAACGTAATAAGTCTGAAAAGTGCCTCACTTCCACTTATAAAAAAAGAACCCGCCGTGAAAACATTGTTCAAAATTATAATAAATTCGCTGCAATGTCTCATTGTTTAAGTTATTTTTTGATTTTTTTTCCCCACGGAAACTTATAAATTAAACGTTATTGACAAAATGTAAGTATATAAACATGATAAAAACTAATTATATGTATAAACGTTTTAATAATATAAAAAAATAAGAATATACAAATACTTACCAGGAAAATTGTGTGGAAGTAAGTGTTATTGACAAGCTGTAGATATGAAAACATCATAAAAGCTAATTACATGCTCAAAAGAGAAATACATAACCATTATAAAATACAATTTAAAATAAGATTTTTAAAACCAAAACAACTTCATTATTTTAAAGCAAAAAGAAGTTCCAAAACAAACAAAATAAACGGTACCATTTGTATTGTTTTTACTACATTTCATTGATTCTGGGAAATGAAATAGGCTTTATATCTATTCTCTTTATCCCCTCCTCCCAATAATAATATTAAAAAATATATAATAAAAGATAAGGAAATGCAGGAAAACTGACAAATACTGTTTGGCCTTTTCATAAATGTTTGCGATAGTTTTATCCTTTTCTGAAAGGATAAATCGATCACTATAGCTTGAAATCTTAAAGTGAAATATCTATTAAGCTGTAAAGTAAAAGTCAAGAATAAACAAAATGTTTGTTTATATATCATCAATCATTTTTAGAAAAACTTTCATAATATATAGAAAAATATATATGTAAAACGTATGCAATAGGTAAAATTTGTATTGGAGTCATATCGTGAATATTATTATTATTTAAATGAAAAGTAGTCAAAATAATTATATTTAAGCTGAGTACTATGATTTTTAAATTAAAGCCTGATTCACTGAAAAAAAAGGGTACTTTTCGATTAGCCGGGCACCAGTGATATATGTACATGTATATATATACACATATATATAGATACACATATATCTACATACACATATATGTACCTACATATATGTACACACATATATGTATGAATATACGTATATATGCATATAAATAAAAATTTATATATGTACATATATCACTGGCGCCCGGCTAACCGAAAAGTACCAAAAAAAGTTTTAGATTTTACAGTATAATACTGGCATCTCAGCTGCTAGTATTATACCGTAAAATTAACAATAATAAACAGTGAAATAAGTAGTATTACGCTGCCGCTCATGCAGTGTATTGCTGCTTATTTTACTGTTTATTACTGTTAATTTTACGGTATAATACTGACAGCTGGGATGCCAGTATTATACTGTAAAATCAACATTTTTTTTTTTTTTTTTTTTTTTTTTTACAGTGTTGATGGAGATAATGTATGCTGTAAAAATCAAGAATAAATATTGTATCATATAAGTTAAATGACGACTTATCAAATGGAGAGCAGTTAATATTAAATTATCTGAGTGTATATTGCCATTTCACTGCTTATTTTCAGCTTACATCTTTTTCTCAAATGTACAACATATTGTAAGATACTGACTGGAAAAGGAAAGAAAAACCTGCGACAAATTTTCGTGTATACAGTTCTAAATTGAATAAATTAATATATTCTTGCAACACATTGGAATACAGATTTTTTACGAGAAATTATGAAAAATCCTGAAAAACAAAACACACCAAGCCATACTATTTCATCACCATATTGTCGCAGAGCAATGTGAGAGGTAACTTTAAACTAGGAATTCTATCTATCTTTTCGGAAATGCATACAACTTTTGAAATAGGCGTCGTCTTTACATTAAAAATTGCTCCAAATTTGAATTTTCAAATGCTGAAGTCCACTTTGACTCCACATCTGAATTCCTTGGATCGAGGCAACCCGGAAAAACGTGTGGTCTTAAATCTTCATACAGTTATGAAAGAAATGTGTTAAGGTTGCCTTAAATTTAAAAAAATAACATTAAAATTAGAATGAAAAATAGGAATATACAAATAGTTACCAGAAAAATTATGTGGCATTTTTAGAACTCAGTTTGTATGAGAGAAAATTCTATAATTTTTTTTTCTGGTTACAGTATACGATTTTATTTTCTGAAGATGCTTTGCTAAAATGAGACGGTTCCTTTAAATCTGGAATCTCCAACCTGTAGGCTGTAGAGCTACCACTGCTTTCGGATAGATTTATTCGCCCTATTTATTGACAAAAATTTTGGCATTAAGTAAAGCGAATACTTTTTTAATCGGAAAAAGTAGGGAAAACGGATTTTAGGCGGAAAGATTGAATACATCTCTTTTAGATCGTCGAAAAGTAAAATTTATTTACATCTAATCATGAAAACTAATAACTGGAATAAGCTGTAAACTTACACAACCATATTTCTTAACGATCGTGATAAGTTTCAAGTAAAAAAATAATGTAGGTCGTAAGTAACATGAATTTATTAATAGTTTTCATAAATAAAAATCTATCTTTGAATCGAAAAAATGTCTTGAATATGTTTGTGTCTACTGATCGCCTTGAAAATGAAACATTTCATCGGATGATTTTGTGGGACAAATCTATATACCGTTTAGCAATTGATTCTAAGTTTCACGCTATTATTATTCAGAATTAGCAATATAAATTTCAGAATGTATATGTTACGGTAAATGTAATGAACCGGTGATTACTTATAATTACCGGTGATTATACATAATCACCACTAAACTTGGTAAATGTGATAAATTATAGAATATTTATCAAATTCACCGGTTAGATTATAAAATCCTCAACTCGTAATGTGGATTGTAATACATTCGGATTCATTTTTGGAGTAAAGAGGTCTTTATTCTAAAAAAATTAATATTTTCAAATAGTTTGTACGCGTTGCGTACATTAAACGAAAAAAAAAAAACACATCATTAGATGCATGAAACTCTCTGACAGCAATCTCTAGAATGCACGACATTCATTCAAGAGACGGTCAGTAATTTATGTATGTACGTTTCGCTTACGTTAACCGAAAAGAAACATCATTGGACGCATGAAATGCGCTTTATGTACAACAATATCTAGAATGCATTTTGTTAAAGCTATGGACTTTTATTATATTCCCCATTATGAGTTGGGGATTTTATAAACTAACCAGTAAATTTGATAAATATTCAATAATTTATGACATTTACCAATTTTAGTGGTGATTATGAATAATCACCACATAATCACTACATAATCACCTTATTAATCACATTTACTGCATCATATATAACGATTATAAAGGAATCATGGTCTTAAAAAAAAAAACAAAAAAAACAAAAACATATTGTCAATGTTTTTTTAATATGCTTTGCTTTACTGTTTAGATGCTTTATTTGTATATTATAATATTACCCGGTTCTGCAATGTAACCTTAGGCATTCTCAAGATATCCTCAATTGAAAAACAAAATTAAGTTGTTTAAATTGCAAAAATTTCATACAAACATTGTAATATATAACATTTTGAGAACTATTCAAAAAAGCGTAATTTTCATTCTTTAAAAGCATTTTGTGCTTTTATACCAAATTTTACAATGCGTAGATCTGTGAAATAAATTTGCATTTTTAGATTTACAATTTTGTAAGTTAAAGTCAAATTTAAATAACATTTAGCATTTTAGTTAATTAGGACTATTTAAATCAACGGCACTTTTAATGAAAATATTCCATATATTGAGACTAATATTGGGACTAAAAAATAAAAATTTCAAATAAAATAGAAGCTTCTACTAGAAAATATTATGAAACATTTTACGTTTCAAGCTTATGTCGGTCTCTAAATGCGCAAAGCTTAAAGAAACTTCTAAAAATTTAATCCTTGTCTAAGACGGAAGAGAAACATAATAAAGATTTATTTTGCACGAAGTAGAATGTTCATATTTATTGGAATTATGAATCAATTTTGAAGGAACTGAAAATATCACAAAAAGTCCAGAAAGACATTTATAGTTTTCCTATACAATATTTTGTTTGTATACATTTTAAAATTAAAGGGCAATTGGCACACCCTTCATTTGGCTAAAAATTATGAAAATATCGATTTTCAACTCATTGCTTAAAATGTAACTAGACATTTCAAATCCTAAGCATGTGCTGAAAAAGTTTCGTAAAAATCTGAGAATTATAAATATATGAAAAATATTCTCGGAAAATATATGAAAGTAATGTACAGTAGGTATTCGCCTTAATTTCATTTCTAGTCTTATCAACGACTTCTTAGCATTTCATAAATTCCTAATTATTCTTGAGAGATAATTTGTCGGGTATAGAATGTTTAATGCTATAATAAATTTTATCAACTAGATTTATTCAATTTGTTAAATGGTACATTGCTTTATATAATTGCTTGGCTTATATATAATGCAAAATCCAGCCTCCAATCGTGGGCGTCATCGCACCAGTGCGTGCGACAGTCTTACTAATTCCGCAAATGTATAGAGCAAGCTTATGTACTAGTCCTGACGTTCATATAAAGCGGAATGCAAAGGTCAGGGTAGTAAATGTTCGCACTAAATCAAGTGAATTAAAGCGTTTTATTACAAAAATAGCTGTCCTTCCTATTGATAACTAAAACAAAATATGGTGATTAATTATTAATTTTACATTTTTACTGTTATGTTATGTATATATATCTATTTATTAAAGCACATAAATTGCATCTCATATGATGTATTAACCAATATGAATAATTGTGTCTAAAGTAATCTAGTGTAATCACGTTCCCAACGTTTACTGGAGGTCCTATTACCTGTGATTTATTCTGTTGTGCTGATTCACATATCAGACCAGATGCTATGATCATTAAGGTTATAATTTGGTGAATTAGTTCAGCCATATTCGTCCGGGATCGCTCAGTTGGTAGAATATTGGCAGCTTCAGCCAAGGGATCCGGGGTCTGAATCCTGGTTTGGACTTTTTCGCTCCGTTGGGAAGATTACATCTCACATAAATTAACGTCTGAATTTATTAAAGGTACACTTAAAGAGCAAATTTTATTTCAGACTTGAATACACACAAATTATTACAATAGACTAACACGAGTGGAAAATTAGCCGGGGCCAGGACTCGAACCTGGGTCTGCAGCGTTACGTGCCACGTGTGTTATAACCAATGAACTAACCCGGCCGATATTCTAGCTCGGCAATTTCTCATTGTTAATTCGTGTTGGAGAACATCACCGGCCAGCAAGCAGACAGAACTGGATGGCGGAACAACGATGAATAAATTACTATTCCATCTATCACACAGTATATATATTAAAGCACATAACGTCTGAATTTATTAAAGGTACACTTAAAGAACAATTTTTATTTCAGACTTGAATACACACAAATTACAAGCTTGATAGGCAGAGCTAGGGTTCAAGTCCTGGCCCCGGCTAGTTTTTCACTCGTGTTGGGCCTAATGTAGTAATTTGTGTGTATTCAAGTCTGAAATAAAATTTTTTTTTTAAGTGTATATCTATGTGTTGCGTAATTATTTTTGCTGTAATTGTGCTATGTAAATTTATTTGATTGTAAGAAGTATCTTGTACGGCACTTCAGTGATGATATCAATAGATTTCAATACGTTCGAAATAGAGTAGCATCATTAAAATACACCGCAGTTTAGTTTTTCCCATAGAACATAATATAACGATATTCTTTTGAGTGACCCTTATGACAAAGACGTTTGTCATATATCTTGCTTTCAGTTCAACTACCCCCCCCCCCAAAATTTAACAAGTTAACATAAACTTTTCCTTTCCTCTTCCAAAATCTAACAAGTTTGTATTGATTTCATGCTTCCCCTTCCCCCCCCACCAAAATAGAGATAATAATAAATTCATAAATAATCATTCATTACCCCCCCACACAAAATAAATAAATAATTATAAGAATAAATAAATATAGTTTATAGATTTTAAAGGTCTGTAATTCCCTCCCCCCCCCCCCACCAAAATTCAATATTTTAACTAAAATCTATTTCTGATTTAATTTAGATAACGAATCTATTTTCTTTATTCTAAAATGCAAGTCACTCGCATACATCAGAAACTTTTCAGTACTTGACTTTGCGGTTATGCTAAAAATAAGTTACAAATGTTCATATATTTCTAATCCAACCGTTTTCTTCTCATGAAATCAAAAGTGCATCTGTCTTAAAACTTAGACAAAATATATAAGCAGCTGTGCTCTACTTATTAAAGTAATGTAACGTATAACCGACATTCTTTATGCAAGCATTAGCACTTCTCATCCGCTCTCAAAAGAATTAATTAAAAAGATTAAACTGTAATATGCAAGCTCATATCTTTCACACCCTGTTATTATATTCGAGCCACTTCTAACCGATAAAATGCAGCTGTATTCTCGGCACAACAAGTGACCATCCTCAAAATTAACTTTTCTTTTTCCTTTTTTGTCTCCATGAAAGAATCTTTACAACCCTTCCTCCCATTCTCAAACGAGTGCATAATCATAGACAGAATCTAGCATTTATCGTTTTTTCCCATACGCTTATGACATTAGTCTCCAAAAACTTTCTCGCCAAGTACTGGCGATTTTATCATGCTTTCCGCGCCAACACCCGTACATGTAACTTTTAAAACTTCATCACTTCGGCTGTTTGACTTGACCAGAGAAGTTGTAGAAAAGTTATCTTCGTTTTTGTAGGTACCTCCCCTTGCTTCTTGACTCTTTTATTCCTTTTGCCTACCCTTTATTTTAACGATGTCTTTAAAAAAAATAAACAGTGTTTGCTTTTATCTTACCTGAATCTTCTTTGTGCATCCGAGTCAACTGCCTCTGTTTATATTACCTGCGTCTCACAAAGAACCAACTGATTTTTATTCGTGGATATCAGACTTCAACGATTATTAAAGAATTCTCCAGTACAGTTCTTGGTGCGTCTCAGCCGTATACTCTTCTCTAAGAGAAACCTTTTCCACTGTTTAAGGGGAGGTACCGGACTTCAACGCATATTTCTTTAACTGCAATGCACTGCGTCCTGTATTTACGTTAGCGCTACTTCCATATCAGCGCTTCTACGCGCCCTCGATGCAGGATTATCTCCATCTTGATGTGGCAGGCACCTGGCCTGTGTGAAAGTGCTGCCCCCCCACCGCACCGTCGTCTGTGGAAGCCCCCCCCCCTCCGTTCCAGAGCGGACATGCTAGAGTCATCTCATCTGCGTTGACAACCTCTACCTGAAGCGCGCCACCCCCCCATCTCTTCTGTCACCTGCTCTCTTATTGTCGCTGCCTGGAGTCCTTCTCCACCCCCCTCATCTCTTCAACAGTGTTTCCGAATGTGATCCGTGTGCAGTTTAAATACAATTATCTCTCCAACAGTGTTACCATACGTGATCCGTGTGCATTTTCAATCCAAGTGTTTCTTCAACAGTGTTACTATAAGTGATCCGTGTGCATTTTCAATCCAAGTGTTTCTTCAACAGTGTTACTAAAAGTAATCCGTGTGTTGCGTGTGAATTTTAAATCCAAAGGAATCTCTTCAAAAGTTAGTGTTTCAGAAAATTTCTATCTCTTCATAAAAAAAAAAAGTTATTCACTCATTATTCTTCAAAATATAGGGTGTTTATTATTGACATACGTCTACTAATCGTCTACTAAGTTTTTTTTTTGTGTGTTTTGTTGTTCTCCCAGGAAAACAGAAAAAAAGTAAGTCAAACAAAAAGTGAACATTGCTAATACTGCTTACCGGAACGTTTGTGAAAGTGTCTGTGCTTCTGAGCTATCTATTGTTTCGTTATTGTGTTATTCAAGAGTATACCTACACTATGACCACTTTACAATTTTTTTAATTACAATTTTCTCACACAAACAAAGTAAATAAAGTAGGTAGTTATAAAAAAATACAGATCTAAGTGAAACAAAATAAGAAGATTAGTACAAGAATGTTGTGATACAAAGTTGTGATGATCATAAAAAAAAAACCTTAGTGAACGAATCATTGTTACAAAAAAAAGCGTTTTATTTCATTTTAAATTAACAAGTATGAAGGATGAATGGAAAGTTAGTATATTGTAACTTTCACTCACTCACAGTAAACTTTTTTTGCTTAAAAAAAAAAAAAAAAAAAAAAAAAAAAAAAAAAAAAAAAACCTTTAGCTTTGATTAAAATGTACATTTCAACCTTCATACTTCTCTTGTAATATAATTAATTTTTTTCTCTCTCAGTCAGTAGTAAATTTTATTTGGTTAAATTATTGCATTTCTATTCTTAAAAGAATATATTTAATAACAGAGTTTTAGTTATGTTTTTTTTTTGTGTTTGCCTGCTACCAAAACCTTTTTAATTGAATATGCAAGAGTAAATTTAATTCAATTTAATTTTTGAACTTTCACATCAAATGGTATAAATATGATTATTTTATCTTGCATATTTTTTTTAGTTGTTGTAAAATATGATATTTTTATGAATATTTAAGGCAAGATTTTTTTTTAAAGGTGTTTTGGATACAAATATTAATCTGAGTTTTTAATTTTTAGTAAACCAGTTAAAAAAAATAATAACTTAAATTGTCTTGCAATATTGGTTTTATTTTTTTTAATGAATAAAAGAAATGTTAAGTTTCATTCATAATAATTTAAATAATTTGCATGAATTTTTACTTTTTACACTTGTGTTGATAAATCCCAGGTAAGATCTATTCACAGTATTTTATGCTATACAAATTGATTTTAAAGTTATAAAAAAAAAGGATATTTTTTTTCCTTTATTTTTCTCTCATTCATCGCTGTTTCTTTTTAAAAAGGAATTAAAAATGAGCGTTAGGGATCTTTCTGGTAAAAAGAAACAGTGATCAGTTTTATTTTTATTATTTATTATGATATAAATGCAGTTTACATTTTTTTTTCTTTCATGTTATATTTATTATCTGCTAGTGTATATTGATATTTTTGGTTATTTTATTGTGCATGCAGTGTTTCCTTGAATTTCAATAGTTTAGGTAACTGTATTTTTTGGCCACCATGGCTTCTCGACAAATTCCTATTAACTTACCTAATTTTGACGGTGATCATGAATCACTCAAATTCTTTTTCGACCAAGTACGGTCTGTCAGTCGCATAAATAAATACAGCCCGGAAGCAGCAATCGCGCTACTTAAAAGTAAACTGTCTGGCTCTGCATTAAAATATTTAACTCAGAACCCTGATTTAATTATATCAAATGATATTGATTTTATTGAAAAGGAGTTCACTAATTTTTTTCCCCGCCGAGTAAATCAGCTGTTGCAATCGAATTGGCTAATTTAACCCTGTTACCTGCAGAAACCATAAAGAACTTTGCCCATAGGCTTAACGTTCTAGCTGCAACAGTTTATTCAGATATTCACGACGCCAATGCGCGTGACAAAATTAAGTACATGAAATTTTTGGAAACTATTCCTTCCAATTTAAGAATTAAAATTCAAGAGGAAGGAATTTCAGAGTACCAACCCGCTGTTTTGAGGGCCCAGGCACTTCAAGATATTTTGCATGGCGAGAAAATTTTGCATGCTTACCCCACCCCTTCCCCAACTGATTCAATATTTGCCGATCAGCTGAAGCAGCTAACCGAGAAAATAAACGCCCTTTCTGTAAATACCCAAACACAGCCAGAAATTAAGGAAGACGCGGCAACTTACAAAACGAAATTTACTGGCATGCACAACAAACGGAAATGAAATTTCAAAACAGAAAGTTTAACAAACGCCCTTCTCCACATAAGTCGTACAGATTCAATCGTACTACTTGCCAGCTATGTTTCAAAAGTGGTCACGAAGCGCAGGCCTGTTTTAAATGGAAACGCTTAAATACACAAAGACAAGGACAATTTCACAACAACAATAGCAGCAGACAACAGGAAAACTAATTCAGAGGTGTAATTTTGCTGATGGCTTTGCACCTCACCCCACTACTGAATTTACATCAGCCAGTTTTTTCCCAGATCCTCCCTTACCAAAAATTTCACATAATAGATTGGTAAACTCAGTGAGCACACAAACATCTGATATTGTAAGAATTTCTAAACATGAAACGATACAAACAAACACAGAACAATACGAAAACAATACTACAAAAATCATTTATAATGTTAGTAAAGATGCGACATCACTCCCCCTTGTAAAAGCCACAATTGCTAAAAAGGATATTGTTCTACTTTGCGATACGGGTAGTACAATTTCGTTGCTCTCACAGTCTTTATTTGACGAATTGAAAACAATTTTAAAATATAAGAGATTATTAACTGGCGTTGTCATCAAAACAGTCAATTCTGATGTAGATTTTTCCGCATGTATTAGAACCTCCATTAAATTACAGCACAAAAACTTCAACCACCACTTCTATGTCGTAGACACACCAGATTCATCTAGTTTCGAAGGTATTATTGGCTATGATTTCATCAAACGATTCAATATCGTTGTAAATACTGTCAAAAATCTTATTCATATTGACAACACTTTATCGATTCCTTTGGTAAACAAACAAACTACTCCATCTTCTGAGATAAATCAATGTAGTACACAACCCACCTCCTTCAAAAATCAAATTGTAGTTTTGACTCGTAGAGTTTCCTTAAACCCTCAGGAACAAAAATGGATTTCAGTTTTCACAGATACTATTAGCACAGACAAAGAGTATTTATTTCAATACAATTCACCCGTTGACAACTTAATAGGATTTGATGCTATAGTTAAGTCCCAAAATCCAAAGCGAAAAAGAAAAATTCCACAACAATATACATTTTTCCTGATTTCGGTTAAAAACAATTCTGATAATCCCATTCACCTTCAAAAAAAAGCTAAAATAGGTCAACTTTTTGAGGTCGAGGAAATAATTGAGTACTCCCCAGATAAAATTAGTCAAGATGACTCAGATCAACAATTTTTAAATCTCATTCAAGCTTCTAAAGACATTCTCAAAAAAAGAAAAGAAGACTTATCTGCAACTGATTTTAATCTTGAACACTTACCGACCAATGAGGCTGAAATTCTAAAAGAAATGTTACTCAAATATTATCCTGTATTTTCAAAATCTCTAAATACACTTGGGCATACAGATAAAATTATTCCAGATTTGAAATTTATTAATGACTATCCTATAAAAACACTTCCTTTTCCAATACCTCAGGCATTACAAAAAGATGCATTAGATCAAATTAATCAATTACTTGAAGCTGGAATTATACAAAGACATTGCTCGGAATGGGCTTGCCCTATGTTACTTGTCAGAAAAAAGCCAGATGGTACTGGTAAACAAAAATTTCGCCTTGCACTTGACCTTCGAATGTTAAACACTGTAATACAAGGCTCATCTTACCCACTACCAAAAATTCAAAACATTATCGCTAATCTCTCCTCTTACACATTCTTTACAACACTCGACTTTCATCAAGCATACCATCAAATTAACTAACCAGAAAAATTTCACAATCAACTAACTTTTACCACCATGTTTGGATCTTTTTCCTACCGCAGACTTGTCTTTGGTTTAAAGACAAGTGCCTCAATCTTTCAAGCTCTAATGGACTCTTTAATTGACGAACTACACCTACAAGGTGTGTATACGTATCAAGATGACTTTATCATAGGTGCAAATTCTTTTGATGAAATGTGTTCTAAACTCGACAAAATTTTTAACCTCCTTTCCAAGTACAATCTCACTCTTTCACCTAATAAATGCAACTTTCATCAAACAAAAGTCAACTACTTAGGTTTTCAAATAGAAAATCATTGTATTTCACCAATCCATTCCAACATTGTAAAAATAACTTCATTTCCTACACCAACTACAAAACGACAACTAAAAAGGCTTATTGGTTTGATAACTTTCTATAAATCCTTAATTCCAACATTTAACAAACTAGTGCAACCACTTATTGATTTAACTACTCCTAAAACTAAATTCATCTGGACAGAAAAACATCAGGACATACTTAAAACAATACAGAAAGTTTTCTTCGGTTCACCCATGGTTAGGTTACCAGATTGGAACAAAAAATTTTATTTGAATACAGATGCATCTAACATTGCCATCTCTGGCGTTTTACTGCAAGAACATAATGGAAATCTTCTACCAGTAGCATACTTTTCTAAATCCTTAAATTCCTCTGAAAAAAAAATATCCTGCTTTAAAACTAGAACTCATGGCAATTTACAAATCTGTTATTGCATTCAAATATTACTTATACAACAGAAAGTTCCTAATCTTATCAGACAGTAAACCTCTAAAAAGATACAAAAAGACTACAAACCCAGCAGACATAACCAGCCGTTGGCTAATTGACCTTTCAGAATATTCGTATGATTTTGAACACATTCCAGGATCTGCAAATGTTTTAGCAGATTATTTCTCTCGCTGTAATTTTGACAACAACCAAGAAAATTTACTAACCAATCCTAACCTTATCCATGATCCTCAACCACTTCCAATAGTTGATCATGAAACATCTGATATTTGTAAATCTGTTAATAACAACAATTGTCAAGTAAATTTTCTCATCTCAGGTGAACGAACAAAACGAGACCCATTATTGGAGATATCAAATCAAACTTTTTGCAGTGAACAACAAAAAGACCCTACCTTAGCTAGTATTTATGATCATATATTACATAATGGACCTTCTTCAAAATTCCCGAATTACTTCATACACCCTGATTCTAAAATATTAATGTTCAAAAAGGAAGATATCATAAATAATACTTTCTCATATCACATTGTAGTCCCTGATTCACTTAAAAGTAAAGTTTTAACTATATCCCATCTGTCACACTTTGGTATGGCCAAAACTTATGAATTTCTTTCATCCAAATATTTTTGGAAAGGCATCTATGTAGATACACTCAACTTTGTAGCTTCATGTGTCAAATGTTTACAGGCCAAACACCATAACACTCCACCCCCACCTCTTCAACCTACATACACACCAAGATATCCTGGTCATACAGTCAGTACAGATTTACTTGGTCTTTTCTCAAACAATAAACATGTTTTAACTGTAACCGATCACTTCTCAAGACACATTGAACTCTATCCTCTCACTGATACTTCTGCACCCAAGGTTGTAAAATGCTTATTTAGTTATATAACTACCTATGGGAGACCCGTCTGTATTTTGTCAGATTTAGGCCCACAATATACTTCTCATATTTATAATGCATTTAATGATGCTCTTGGTATAAAAATACATCACAGTTCGGTCTCACACCCACAATCTAACAGTATAGCTGAGCGGATTAACAAATCTATTAAATATTCTGTTACCACATTACTACAAGAAGGACACTCTTTTGAAAATGCTCTGTTTATTCATAAGTCACTTTATAATGGTTCGACACACTCTTCTACACTATTTTCACCTAACTTACTTCATTTTGGTCGTGAACTTTCACTAATTTTTGACACATATGATCATAGTACCAACCAAGCATTTCTAGATAAACATGTTGAAGTTTATAAATTACTGAATGACTTAAACAAAATATATGACAAAGCATATAACAACATTAAGACTGCTCAAAATAGACGTTACAAAATTCACAGTCGAAAAGCTAAATTAAGAAATATATGTTTAAAAGATATTGTTTATTTAAAATCAGTCGACAAATTTAAACCTAAATATACCGGTCCATATATTGTAACATTTAAACACTCCCCAGTTTCGTTTTCAATTAAAAGATTATATGCTCATGATGATACTGCATTTAGGCATTGATAGACTTCTTCTAGCACCACCTCGATATGGACATTTATGTGATCCTGCAAGTCATGTTATAGATAATAATTCTTCTAACACCATTCTCGCCCCTCGCTACAATTTAAGAAAAAGATAATTTGTAACAAATTAAAAAAAAACAAAAAAAAAAAACTTTTAAACTTTATATGATCTGATACTAAGTGTTTTATCCCTGGCTAGGATTCTACGTATACTGTGCATAACTTGTCTTCACCTGACTTCACGGCTGGTCCATGTCTTCTTGTGAAGACCACTTTTACACAATATTTTGTATCGGGTCACAGCTTTCTGTTAATTTTTTTCATTCAATGTTATAAACAGTAGATAAATATAATCTTTTCACATTTTCCTCTCACACTTTAAAACTTTCATTCATACTAAATACAAAATGCTAGACATTCTCATTAAATAAAGTTTTTATTTAAAAAAAAAAAGTTCTCTCAAACAAACTTAAAGCATTCGCTTACAGGACTTGTACAGTTTCACTTCATCATACCCGATTACGACATATTTTAGGTCTCTCAACACTCTAGGACTGTCAATACATTTGGATATGCATACGATACACTTGTATCTTGTTTTTTTTCTTTTTAATAATTCTTCCCCTTCAGGCTAGTGGTACCGTTCTAAATTTTTTGCCCTTAGGTTACCACACCTCACCAGATTGTGTTTAGAGAGACAATTGTGATTTAGTTTACTAATTCACAATATTCCCTTTTCCCAAAAGTACATGTGTTCCCGAATCGTGCTCCTGTGTGGAGATCAGCGTGATCTTCATTGGGGAGCACGGAGTTCATGTTGTCATGATGTGGACTCTCATCACTGCCCTCCTCACCTAAGTCGTAAGGCCCTAAGCCTGAGACATCACACTTGTTATGCATTGACAAGATTAAGGGCGGTCCCCTTTTTATGGGCGTGCCACATGCACCTCTTTTTTTTTACCGTCCTGTGCTTGCACGAATTTTTAAACCTTTTTCAAACAACTTTTCATTACACTACACTTGAGTTAACCCATTTTCACTTTTCATATAATTCAAGTTAATTTTTAAGGATATATGTTTATGTTATGTGTTATTTGTGTTTATTTTTATTGTTTTCATTTGTGTTTCATATTATACTTAAGTATTAACTACAGTATTTAAGTGCAAGAAAATTGAGAAAAGGAGTAAAAATTTTGTACTCAATTATCATTAGACATGTCTAGGAAATTAACAATTTTTTTAAACTGTTACCAGAACTGAACAAAACAGAACAAAAAAAAAAGAAGAGAAGACGAAGAGATATAAAAAAAATCTTCGTAAGTACTGCACTTAATGACATATTTGTAGACTGTGTTACGGACTAATGAGGTAACAAAATCCTTTATACTGTTGCAACCCATATAATTTTACAAGTATTTTGTTTTATCTTATGTATGTATTATTTTAAGCTTGGGGAGAGTATAACTGTATTGTATTTTTTGTAAAATAAAAACTGTACTGTAGACAGTACAGCTTTTCTGGTCAATGGGGTGATATATATGACAAAGACGTTTGTCATATATCTTGCTTTCAGTTCAACTACCCCCCCCCCCCCCAAAATTTAACAAGTTAACATAAACTTTTCCGTTCCTCTTCCAAAATCTAACAAGTTTGCATTGATTTCATGCTTCCCCTCCCCCCCAAAATAGAGATAATAATAAATTCATAAATAATCATTCATTACCCCCCCCCACACAAAATAAATAAATAATTATAAGAATAAATAAATATAGTTTATAGATTTTAAAGGTCTGTAATTCCCCCCCCCCCACCACCAAAATTCAGTATTTTAACTAAAATCTATTTCTGATTTAATTTAGATAACGAATCTATTTTCTTTATTCTAAAATGCAAGTCACTCGCATACATCAGAAACTTTTCAGTCCTTGACTTTGCGGTTATGCTAAAAATAAGTTACAAATGTTCATATATTTCTAATCCAACCGTTTTCTTCTCATGAAATCAAAAGTGCATCTGTCTTAAAACTTAGACAAAATATATAAGCAGCTGTGCTCTACTTATTAAAGTAATGTAACGTATAACCGACATTCTTTATGCAAGCATTAGCACTTCTCATCCGCTCTCAAAAGAATTAATTAAAAAGATTAAACTGTAATATGCAAGCTCATATCTTTCACACCCTGTTATTATATTCGAGCCACTTCTAACCGATAAAATGCAGCTGTATTCTCGGCACAACAAGTGACCATCCTCAAAATTAACTTTTCTTTTTCCTTTTTTGTCTCCATGAAAGAATCTTTACAACCCCTCCCCCCATTCTCAAACGAATGCATAATCATAGACAGAATCTAGCATTTATCGTTTTTTCCCATGCGCTTACGACATTAGTCTCCAAAAACTCTCTCGCCAAGTACTGGCGATTTTATCATGCTTTCCGCGCCAACACCCGTACATGTAACTTTTAAAACTTCATCACTTCGGCCGTTTGACTTGACCAGAGAAGTTGTAGAAAAGTTATCTTCGTTTTTGTAGGTACCTCTCCTTGCTTCTTGACTCTTTTATTCCTTTTGCCTACCCTTTATTTTAACGATGTCTTTAAAAAAAATAAACAGTGTTTGCTTTTATCTTACCTGAATCTTCTTTGTGCATCCGAGTCAACTGCCTCTGTTTATATTACCTGCGTCTCACAAAGAACCAACTGATTTTTATTCGTGGATATCAGACTTCAACGATTATTAAAGAATTCTCCAGTACAACCCTATTAACGAACTATGAATGCTACTCAATTCATTTTCAGTACGGAATATAGCATGGTAAACCTAAATAACATATATACAGTACATCATAATCCGACTGTAATTACGCGAGTTACAACACAGCTAGGCGGACAGACTGCCAGGCAGACGGACAGACAATCTGAATTCTTAAACACTTTTCAACTAATTTGGAAAGTGATAGTGATATAAGCTGTACTGTATAATATTGATTGTAATACTTCAAAGATATTGAAATTTGTACATTTCAATCCGGGGGGAAAATGTTTATTGTTGAGAATTGAGAATTTAGAAGTTCCGTTAGAGGTCGTCGCGAATTCCCCTCGATTGAAAGTGAACTGAGCTGAACAGAGTAAAAAAAATGTGATGAATGAATATGTATGGGACGTATAGGTGCTACCTGTCCTGAAGAGGATAATTAATTAGAAAGAGGATAATTGTTGTTTCCCTGTTTTGCCCCGCACTTTGCGAAATTTCGCCTGTGTGCGGACGTGTGATATAACGAAGAGTTATTTTATCACAACTTCCAACAATGCGGTTTTAAAAAAATTAGATATACATAGTTTGAGTCAGATTTATATATATATATATATATAATGTTAACTTAAATGGGCCAGTTGAACAGTTTAGACATTTCATGAGCTTCCTTGTTGACGTCAACGTTACCCCCTGTCTAGGAGTAGCTGTATTTTTAAAACTTAGGGAGTTAGTTATAAGTGAGAAGAAGTCTCACTGTAGTCTGAACAAAAAAAAACAGTCGAGATGAAGGAAATAAAGTTCAATAATACAAGGCATTTTTCATGTATTTTCTTTGTTAAGTAATAGCTTGGATATTAAATTGAAAAATAAAGTAAAATAAATATTATTTATATATATATATTTATCAAATACAAATTATTAATTACATTACTTCTTTGTAATAGTTACATTTAGCTTGATTTTCTACATAAAAGCTAAACTATGTTTATTTAACTTGAAAAAAAAACTACAACGTTAACAGCATAAGTTTATATTCAACGATAACAAAATAAGCATTTAATAGTAAAACTACCAAACTGATAATTAATTTTAGAGAGTGATGACTTTATTTATATTATTTTCATTGTATCTTAAAATATGTTACAGAAGTCATAAGAAAATTAAATTTTAAACAATTCTTAAAATGTATTTAAAATTACTAAAATATGTTAACATTATTACAAAGTAAAGCAACAACAACAACAACAACAAAACCGAATTTTTCTAAATGAAAGGATCTTAAAAAGGGATAAAAATACAATTATTTCTTCTTCCACATTAAACTGGTCTCAAGAGAAGAACTCTTGTGTTAAGTGCATGAGTGTATGCGCACTGTACTACTTCATTTCAATATTTTTTGTTCATAAATTAATTTTCAAACAGGTTTTTGTGACCTCAAGGTAATTTCTGAAATAACTATTTTAATTACACATAAAACATTTCTATCAACCAAATATACGGATATATATTTTTATTTTTTATGCAATTAAATATACTATACGAAACAGGAGATCTAAAGTAAATGCATACAATGGCAGACTTTTAAAAGAATATATATATATAGTTACTCGGTTAATGAATTAATTATATTACTGCTCCCTAGAGACTTTTAGTAAGAAAAACATATAAAAAAAATGAGTTGTTCAGAAAAGATTTATATTTCTCTTTGATACAAAAAATATACAATTTAGAAAACGTAACTCGGAATACATTTGTTGTTTTTATCAGTATAAATTATGCTTTTCTTATTTAAAAAACAATGATAAATTTATTAACTCTTTTCAAAAGGGAAAAAAATTGCTGCGATAAAAATTATAATGCTTCCCTGAATCTTTTAAATATGTCCTAAATGAATACACAGAACAATTCATTTAATCAGAAATTTCACTAAAATGTATTGAAATAGAAAAATGAAATGAAAATATGGGTATATCTATCACACTCTTTTTACAGTGTGCAGAGTGTCCCCTCTTATTGCTATCCATTAGTTAATAACTAAGTCGTTAGCTTTAGAGATAAAGCTCCAATTTCGAAAATATTTTAAATGCTAATGTTGTTCTTTATCATATATCTAGTCTTTCAAGTCAGAATAGCTATATATTTTTTAAAGTTATAAAATTTAAAATTTTATTCGGTTCTTGGTTCTTATAAATTATATTTAGATAAAGGTCTCTCCATGGCCAAAAGTAAAGCACTAAAAATACCATTCTTCTACGTCCAGAACTTACGGAGTTATGTGACATTGAATTGTATCAATTTGGAGCCTTTTTTAGTACTGAAAACGGGATTTTACGTTTTTAGTGCATGTTGTTAGAGCATGAAGAAAATGCTTCTCCCCCCCTCCCCTAGCTGTGGACCGTATAAAAACCGTTTTACCAATGTAAAAATGCATTTGAAGCTCAGCATAACGTCATTTTCACTGGCGCAAACTTTTTATACGTATTTTATATGCGTACTTGCTTAACCACCATGGATACAAATACAAATATATGCAATGAAAAATGATTACTGCATGTTGTTAGAGCATGAAGAAAATGCTTCTACCCCCCCCCCCCCTCCCCTAGCTGGGTACCGTATAAAAACCGTTTTACCAATGTAAAAATGCATTTGAAGCTAAGCATAACGTTATTTTCACTGGCGCAAACGTACGTATTTTATTACGTATTTTTTATACGTATTTTATATGCGTACTTGGATACAAATAAAAATATATGCACCATGGATACAAATAAAAATATATGCAATGAAAAAATGGCATCAACGATGTTATAATCCATAAAGATAAAACAAACCCAATGGACAATATTACCTTGACGTCCCAATAAATATGAATTTTTATTCGCTTATTTAAAAAAAAAAGTTCACGTACATAAATATTTTTACCGAAATTTAACCTGCAAATTAAAAAATTCGGCCAAAAAGTCACATGTCTGAAAATTTTTCATTATTTCTCTTTTATCCTTGCAAAAATGGAAGTAATTCGATTGCCACCATTTTGAAAAAATAAAAAAACATTTAAAATCAAAACTCTGCTAATTAATAAAAATATTGAACAAACGAATGCACGATAACAAATCTGTGGCCAAATATTTTTCATTTAAAATAAGAATCATGTAATTTGATGAAGAACTTTTGTTTTCACGAACTGGCGACAGAAAACTCTTAACGCTTTAAACATATAGATGACTATTTTGAAGTAAATGGCTTTTGATACGATGAAGAACAACAATTGAAATATTTTTCTAATTGGATCCATACTTATAAAGCTAACTGTTTAGGATTTACCTATAATGGGAAAACATTAGAGGGTACACCCTGTATCATATTCAATTCATTTACATTAATTCTGATTTCACCTGTATTTTCTGTTGAATAATTATAAAAATATTTGTTTTCATTTCCCTGTATACTAGTTGCAGAGGATTAACACATCACTAAAACTTTGTTCCACTGGAAAGCATAGAATAAAATGTAGTTTCAAGGAACAACCGCTCATTGACAACAATATATCAGAATTATTCTGTGTGGCACTGTATACGAATTATAGACGCTATACATATAATCTCCTAACACGAAACATACTGTAGTACATTTAAATAGTATAAAACAATTTCATCGAGCTTAAAAACAAGTAACAATAGTCGCCGTATACGAGGATACATTCGAATATTTCAGGATCCAACACATGAATTATAAATACCATATGGATAATTGTGAAAAAAAGACCTGTTGTGGTGTACCTCAATAACATATGTACATTTTGGTAAATTTTAAATATTATTTCCTTGCTAAAATGTGCGCCAAAATAATCACCGACCTCAGGCGTATCCAATTCTTTATTTGGCTTTGTATAGTAAAGAACCCCAATCGCCAAGCGCAACATTTTCAAATGCAATGTATGCTGTGGCAAATTTTTATAAATAGATTTTCCGGCAATCCAAGAATATTTACGTAAACTACAGCACAGATAATCTGATATACACAGAAACTGAACTGGAAACCAAGAAGAGCGGTATAATGATATTCTTAAATCTAATTTGTGCATTTCGGTTTGTTAAAGCGGGCGTTAACACGATGTCATGCACGGACATTGAAAGGAGTAAATTCCATGATTGCGTAAAGAAAAGTTTTCTAGCATGGAAAGTACGAGCTAGATATTCAGAGAATCATGAATCAAGGATTAACCAATCCAAGAGTCGAGGTTATCCAATCGAATCAAACCGTTGGAAGAAATACAGAATTGATACATAAAAGTTAACTACGAAAATCGTTTCCATAAAATGCAAACGACCTTCTGTAATTATAATTTTAAATAAAAACATTATAATAAACGAAATAATATTTAGTACATTAACTGAAACTTTTTCTCTAGCTATAACATACATAAAAATATTAAGACATAACTTTTTATTATAAAATTGTTTTCCATTTTTATTTGAAAAGTTCATATCGAAATAAAGTAATTATTAAAGATTTCTAGACTAAAGTTTTTATTTTAATAACCGATATAATAAAATCCATTCAAGATGCAAATAACATACATGCAAAATATATTTTAAAATTTGTTTGGTTTCAATAATCTTCATTATGTGGAACAGTTTACATAAATGTTTATCCATCACAAACATATGTTAATGTTTACTAGAAAGATTAACAAGCATATTTTTTAGATAAGCAGCAAAGTAAGATATTATAAAACTGGATATATTTTATCAAATTGTGTATCCCAAATAAAATAATACATGGCAAAAAAAAAATCTGAAATTATTTTATGTGTCTTGATTAGAGTCCATATTTTATAAGCACTGAAAAAGAATAAACTATGCTCTAAAAGTTTCTGAAATATTCCCTTAAAATTTTTCATTCAGAATTCTTTTTCATAGAAATTTAAATATTTCTATTATAGATAGATGAGAAAGGAGGAAGCAACGATAAATAATAATAATCAGTGCAAATATTTGTTTTTATAATTTTTATTGCATTATATATACAGTGGCGGTCAAAAGTTTCCGGCCAGTTAGTTTCATTGATTTGTTTACCAGAACGTTTCAGTGAAGAAGAAGCGCAATTGCTCCAGAAGTTAGGAATATGAAAGTGATCTCTGACCACGTGATCATTTTGATTAGATACTGAAGACACTTGATGCAAAGGGGAGGAATTCAAAATTCGAGTGTGCAAAAGTTTCCGGCCATTCGTCATCCTTTAGTTTTTGCTATTGGTAAAGTGTTGTTTTGGCCGTGTTTGTTAATTTATCAACATGAATAACGTAGTCGAAATTCAAAAATGAAAAGTTGAACAATTATTGTTCGTAAACGAGTGATTTGTTTGTCGTTAAAGAGCCAATCCTCTCGTGAGATTGCGGCAAAGTTATCGATCGGAAAATCTACTGTGAACGATATTTTTAAAAATATATAAAGATGGTATGACCTTCAGGTCTTGCCACGGTCCGGGAGACCCCGGAAAACGACTATTCGTGTGGACAGAATTATCAGGAGAAAAGCAGTTGAAGACCCGCATAAAACTGCTGCTTCAATATCCAGCGATTTACGGAGAGAAAATATTGCTGAAATAAGTCGGTCTGCTATGTCAAGAAGCTTACGTGACGTTGGACTTTATGGAACAGTATGTGTTAAAAAACCTTTCATAAGTAAAAAAAAAAAATCAGCGGGCCCGACTGGCGTTTGCTAAGGAACACAAAAACTGGTCAAGTGAAAACTGGAAAAAAGAACTATTTTTCGACGAATCGAAGTTCAACCTTTTTGGAAGTGACAGCAGACACTACTTCCGACCACCTAAAAACAAAAGGTATGATTCGAGATTAGTTATTCCTACAATGAAGCATGGCGGAGGACACGTTATGCTGTGGGGAGCATTTTCTGGAAAAAGTGTCGGCCCGTTAGTTGAAATCCGTGGCAAGATGAATGGTGCAAAGTATATGGATATCTTGCAAGATCATTTTCTGATTTATTGGAGGAAAATTGCGGTCGCAACTATTTGTTTCAGCATGATAACGACCCAAAGCTTACATGCAAGTTCGTCAAACGGTGGCTTTCGCACAAAAAAATTCTGCTTTTGAAATGGCCAGAACAATCACCCGATCTGAATCCAATAGAAAATCTTTGGAACGAACTTGACAAAAGTGTGCGGAAGTATAAATATTCCAATTCAGCAGAACTTCCCCCAAAATTGCAAGATGAGTGGGAAAAACTTACCATAGACGATCTTCAACCGTTCATTGAATCGATGCCACGTCGCTGCGCCGCAGTACTTATTGCTAAAGGTATGACTACTTGTAGATATGACTAATTGTAGATATTAAAGCTATCCTAATCGTAAATTTTGTTGATCACTGTTATTTTCTATTATAACACCATTTTTTCCAAACTTGCCAAGATGGCCGGAAACTTTTGAGAACATGCATTTTCCTTTGGAATTAATTTTGTCAATTAAATTTATTGATATTTATTTGTTTTTCCATAAATAAGTTCCTAACTATTACATCAATAAAATGTATAAGCATCACTTTGAGATTCCTCTTCATATCGGTATATTTACAAATTAATCGAAAATTTAATGCTGGCCGGAAACTTTTGACCGCCACTATATATCATAATATATTTTTCCAAATTTAATACAGTAAAATTTTGCATCTGATCATCAATAATTTTCTTAATAAGTGAAATGTTCTTGTAACATATACTGTTATACTAGGGTAACATTTATAGAATTTTTCAATAAATGATGTCACTAACTTTGGTAGATCAATTCTGTTCTTATTGATGCTGAAGTTTCAACTTTAAAATCCAAAAATTCAATAATTTCAGCAGACTTTTCAGTATTATTTATTTTCTTTTCTTTAGTACAATGTATCCTTAATCTTCTCAATTTCTCAAGCTGCAGGTTCTTGTGAATCCAGCTTCAATAATGTTTCAAGTAATCATTAAAAATGTATTTTATTCATATATAATATTGTTTAATTTCTATTGTCGTATAAAGTGTCTTTAGCAATTAAAATGCACGTAAGTATACGAATTAGCAAATTGATTAACCACATTCATCTTACCATTCACTGCATTTTTATAACGTATGAAATTTATAAAGAAATTTTTCTAACAGAAGACAAAATATTCGTTAATAATAATTTTATAAATATGTTTCTCTTTTGTATACATTCATAGAGCATATTTTCAAAATATGCACATTCTCATGCACACATGCCATTGCATGTAATCCGGATTCTAGCCATGATTTATATCTATTCAATATTTTATTCGTCGGATGAATCTGAGCTACATCATATATATATTTTCTTCGTGTCGCTTTTAGGAGATGATATCTCTATATTTCCTATTTCGATCCTCTTGCCCAAGAGAGTTAAACGTATCAAAAATGAAATGTAAGAATAGTTACTTAAAATTTTCGGAAGTTTTGAGATGTAGAAACATATTTGCGCCCGATTTTTTTAGAAAAGCCTTTTTAGATAAGATTCAAGCCCATTTACGAAACTTTCGAAAATATAGACTGCTTTTGGGATTAAGATCATACCATTAGTATATATTAGATTATCTAATATTTTGTAAAAACTGTATTGATGTTGTGCCTAAATGTTAAATTTCTCTCAATACTTTTTTCATTTTTTCATATATTAAAGAAAGCATCCAGCTGAAAAATTTTTGCAAATATCATATTTTTCTTACTGGATAATTTTCAAAAATGTATGAAATAATTTAAATGATTCCATGAATGCTATGTATAACAATAATGGAGATGGATAACGGATAATAAATATAATTTTTCTTTCCTTTTCTGCTCACATTCTCACTGTTTTACATATATGTACAATTTACAAACACATATGATTTATTCCGCTTTAAGAAAAAGTTTGTGGATTAATTTCAAGGTAGACTGGTAAAATGAGCAATAAAATTAACTTTATTTATTATTTTTTATTATTATACACACACGCACACACACACACACACACACACACACACACACATACACGCAAATTATATATATGTAGTTCAAAATCCGACAATAGAGGGCGCTGTTGCAAATAATTCCATATTGCTCACACAATGCAAGATTTGGATAAAAAAACACTAGAGAATACTGCATATACACTCTTAATACGCAAAAATAATAATGGTGCGTAATGTTATTGTGATTGAAAACTGCACATGATAACCTCAAGCACCATTATTAGTTTTGCGTATGATAAGTGTACATGCAGTATTCTCTAATGTTTTCCTATCCAAATTTTGCGTTGTGTGAGCTATATGGTATTATTCCACGGAATTCTCTGCAGCAGAGCCTTCTATTGTCGGAATTTTGAACTTTTCGTGTCATGCAAAATCCCGTACCACCTGAATATTTATCTGTAAACCATATGCCTGCCTGATACATTGATTTTTTTTTTTATCGCGTTATACTTTCGCGCCGAACTTTTGAAACACCTAGTATATTAAACAGAAGAAATATAGAATAAATTAGTTGAAGGTATAAAACTTTGAATAAATTGAACATTTGAAAGTGTGTATGATGGTTTATTATTTTTCAACAAGGCCGCTGTAAATTGGATAAATTGTAAAAAAATTAAACATGTCTTCAATTCTATAATCACAAGTAAGTCTAAAGGAATATTTTGCAACGAAATATACTAAACCTTGCGTCAGAGATTTATTGAAGGGAAAAAACAACGCCTTTTACACATTACATCGGAGTGATTTACATTTAATACCTTAAAATGTATGTTGCACTGCATGCAAATTGTCCCCTAAAGTAGGCAAATCGTGCAGTTTTACCTAGGAAAAAACACGCTAAGTTTTTGTGGTTATCTCACCGTAGGAGTTGTGAAATACATTTTACGACTATGCGAGCACAAAGGTTCTAAAGTGAGTATTATTTGCATTTAAAATTTAAATTTTAGTACAAGACATTTATTCATAGAATTAAAGTTGACATAAATATGCTTTCGTGGTACGTTTAGTAGATTGTTACATATATAGTAATTTAATAATCAATTTGCACAAATAGGCTGCAAAGAAGTCGTTTGACAGACTCTTTTTGCTCTTGACGTTGTTGTCGATAAATGGAATCACTGTCCAGAAAAGCAAGAAACGCAACACATACAGCTGCTTCTACGACGAACTGCATATTTTGCATAACGAAATTCAACGAATTTTCTGTTTGTATATCTGACTAACGCCGTCCAATATTCTACAGCGGCAAGCGAAGATTCTGATAGATTCTCCATGATATAAGGAGTGTACTCGTTTGCCAGCCAGAAAGTTCCAGGTAAAATCTGATTCTTACGAGGCCACCAGGAAGCTCTAAACATTTGAACTTGTGTTTCGATCCAGAATTTCGCATCTCCTAAAACGACGGGATTGTCTGTCTTGAGCTGCAAATTTTCTTTAATATTTTCAGCGTACTCGATACACGAATCCATCAACCAGTAAAGTTTTTCAGCTTCAGCTTTCTCTGTATCCAAGATCATCTGCTTAGCAATTTCTCGTTTCATTCTGGAATCATTTGTGCAAGAGAGTGTGTTTCTAATTCTTCTCATTAAACTTCTTAAACTTTCCATATTTAAAAGCGGAAAGATGTCAAATCCAAGTCAAATATATCAATATCGTTTAAAAATCAGTAAATGAAAGTATAATATAAACTGAATTTCTGAGAGGTTTTATACTGAGCTTTTATAACAATGCTTCATATAAGCAGTTTTGTCTAAACACAAGAAAGAAGTTTTACAAATAATGCACCATTCACATTTATGTGGATGTACGACAACAATGTAATAATGAATAGAGAGTTTTAATCCGAACAATTTGCAATTGTTTCGATAACAATATATCACAACCATGCCCAATACAATGTTCAACAATGTTTAAAAATGAATATATTCCGTCATTGTTTGCTTTCTTGTATTGGGAAACTCGATGACGGGTACACTGTTAAAAATGTACAGCAAACCGTTTAATCAATCGACCGTTTTTATAGAAAATGGTTACATAATCGTAATTTAACTCTATTCTGACCATAATATGGGCAATAATAAGGTCGGAATAGAGTTAAATTGCGGTTATGTAAACCTTTTCTATAAAAACGGTCGAATGACTGAACAGTTTGCTGCAAATTTTCAACAGTGTACAGTGCTTTAAAGCTGTCAAGCAAAGACGACTACTACAAGAATATGTGAAATAAATTTTGAACAAAATCTTCAAATACACACTGTTAAAAATTTTCAGCAAACTGTCCACTCATTTGACCGTTTTAGTTAAAAAAAGGTTACATAACCGTAATTTAACTCTATTCTGACCATAATATCGGAATTAATATGGTCAGAATAGTTGTAAATTAATGTTATGTAACCGCTTTCTATAAAACCGGCCAAATGACTAGACAGTTTGCTGCAAATTTTTAGCAGTGTATTAATACGAATTCTAAGTCTATAATATTCTTGTGTATATTAAACTAACACCAGTTAAAAAAAAATTGAGATTTTGAAAGAGATTGTAAAATTTATTCTTTTCCAGTAGGTGTTTAAAAAGTACTTTAAACGGAGATTCAGGGAAGTGATGAAGTCAGAAAAGAGCGGGCGGAACCCCCCCCCCCCAGGTTTTGTAATTTAATTGACATAATTTTCTGTTTCTCCAATTTTTAAAGACAGTAAAATTTATTTTTGTGAGTAACTTAAAATAATTAAACATTAAGAGAAAGATAAATTATGAAATCTCGTAGTGTGTGTGTGGGGGGAGGGATGCTTCCCTTAATCACTCATCGCAGTTAATTTTTGTCCCGTTTTTCTTTTAACTTTTATGTGCTGAAAAGTTACCTTAAAATTGGGTATTTCAGGGCAGTGTTGATTTTAGGGAGGAGGGGGGTAACCCTCGAATTTTGGACAATTAATTAAAATTTTAACTAACTTTCTTTTTTAAATTTATTCTTTTCGAATAACATAAAATAATTAAACACTGAGCGAAAGAGGATATAAACAACATATTTTTTTTTATTTATCTTCTCCCGCTATTTTTTTTTACCTGGTTAGTTTCAAGATTTTAATGATAAACAACATTTATTTATTTATATATATAGATATATTTGTTTTGGATTTTAAAGTTTAATTTCTTTGAATGTTTGTTTTGTTTCATTTAAAATATAGGAGGGAGGGGGGACTTTACCAGGTGTTCAATTATGTCCATTAAACTAAATGTCTTGAAAAAAGTGTTAATTATTAATAACAAAGTAAATACGCAATAATGTCAAAAACTGAAAAACTAATATTGCTTAGCTTTTAAAACTGTAGATAAATTGCAGAAAATATCTCACAAACTTACTAAAATTAAGTTCTGTTAAATTACCTTAGAGTAACTGCACTTATACTGCAGATACATCAGAAAATATAATACTTAATTAATGACTGTAAAAATACTTCAAATATACTGCAGTATTACTACAGATGTAAAGTCTCATTATTTTTTTTTAATTTATGATTATAACATAAATTCACGTAAACTACAGTATTTTTGCAGATAAAAACTCACAGTATTTTTGAAATAAATTACTGCAAAAATACTTCACATTAACTGCAAAATAACTGAAGTATTTTTACAGTCGAGATAATACTACAGAAAATCTACAGTTAACTGTAGAAAAACTTTAAAAATACTTCACTTCTGTAGAAAAACTGCTGTTCATTTTTATCTGGGACTTTTTAAAATTTTCTTAGAAACAGTGTTTTAAATTAAAATTAACGACTACATTTTTTCTCATGCGTACAGAAGGTCATTCACAGTCTATGAAAACGATTTTTACAATTAATTTCTAAACATATATGCCACATTCTTTGCGACAATTTTACTCTACTGTATAGATCTCCTGTTGATTATAACTCTTGTATCGAAATTTCCATCATAGTCAATTTTTCTCTTAGTACAATCATATCAGTTTTCTCCCGCACCTCTCGAAAAACTTTCCAAAGTCTTCCAATGTGTTGTGGATAGGGTTTCGTCCTCTAAAAGAATATATCTATTAATAAATCACTTAACGCAATAGTAATCAACTTCACTCTTGTGGAATGTAAAAATATTTTTAATTTCACAACTCTAAGTAAATCGCATACGTCATCTCTACACTAAAACAAAACACACTCTGACCTTTACAACAGAAATGACGAAATACAAAGGGTTGCCGGTTTTGGCTACATGCCAGTTCCGAACATCCCGCCACGCCTTGCAATGTTTTTTAAACATTCAAGATAAAATGTATTACATAAATTTGCAATACTATAATCATAAATTCAACAGTTCCAATATTACATCACATAAACACCAATAAACAATCATTGAAAGAATACCATAATAATAATATATTTGCAACAAATTTTATTAATTATTCATAGGTAGTAGACATACCTTTGAAATTGGGCGCTTATATTGGCCCAAGGCAGTTTTGACTTCTACTACTCTAACCTTTGTGTCTTTTCCAGGATAAATATTACAAATTCTCCATAAAGACCATTAACATGGTGGTAAATTTTCCTCTTTAATAACAACCAAGTCTCCGATCTTTACATTATTTTACTCAAATTTCCACTTGCGTTTCTGCTGCAAATTGCTCAACTTTTCCAGATTAATTGTGTCATTTTGGTTAAATTTTGTCAGTGATCCAGCCTATTCTCACCAATATTTGTTAAATCAGGTTCAACTATTGATGTGATAGGTCGGCCAATTAGAAAATGGGAAGGGGTCCAAACGTTAAGATCATCTATGTCAGCAGACAAAGGAGCAAGTGGTCGAGAATTTAACGATCCCTCTACTTGAATTAACGCCGTCAGAAACTCTTCATAAGTTAACTTTGTGTTTCCTACCACTCTCTTTAAATAATATTTAATTGATTTTACACCTGCTTCCCAGATACCACCAAAATTCGGGCCTATGGGTGGAAGAAACTTCCGATAAATACCTTCTGATAACATATATCCTACAAGAGTTTCATCAGGTTGCTGTATTAACCTTTGCAACTTTTTAAGCTCAGCATTTGCACCTACAAAATTTTTCGCATTGTCAGTAAATAGTTTAGCACATTTGACTCGTCAAAAAAGAAACCTTTTAATGGAAGCAATAAATGAGGCTGATGTCATATCTGACACTACCTCCAAATTCATTGATTTCGAAACAAAGCAAATAAATAAACAAACATAAATTTTGTGGTAGGTACCTTTCCTCTGGCCCCTATACTTGATAAAGAAATGGCTACAAAAATCTGCCCTAGTTACATTAACGGGAAAGGTTTTCTTGACTCTTTCATCAGGTAATTCTCCCATTAACTGATCTAGTACCTGTGGTTTGGCCTTAAAACAGATAATACAATTATGTACAATTTTCCTGCATACACTTATTCCATTAATTATCTGCTTAGCCGTTAAAAATTAATTAAGGATCGTGTTTATAGGAACAAGAAGTGTTTTAGATACAGTGAATTTAGTTTAGGGATTGCATTTTAAAGAATTAGGAAAAAGACTTATTACCTTTAAAAGCAAACTTGTTACTCCACTACTTTTACTGTTTTAAAGTGATTTAATAAGCTGCTGTTATTATTATTAAATTCCATCATGTTCTAATTTGTAGTTAACAGCCCTGAGAAGCCTGTTACAAAGCTACATATGTACGAAGCTCATGAGAAGTAAAATTAGTAATTTGAAAAAAAAAAGATTTATAATTTAATATTTTTATTCTTCTACTTTCTATCTATTCATACAATTTTCCTATGCAACTTCACCTGTTTTGTTATAATTAAGTTTTATTTTCGGAAAAGACAAAGTATTTATTTACCAAACGAAAATAACTCCGTTGTTGCCATATTTATCCTTCCAACCCTTTTAACGTTGATGAAACAAATAAAAGTACAATTAATCTGTGCCAATGAAACTTGTATAAAAGAAACCTGCTTTAAATGAAAAATTTCATGGTCCTGGCGAAAAGAACAAAAAAAATTATAAGGGATAATATATCTTCGAAGACAAAAACCTGTCTAAAACGACATTTTGTCCGATCTTTTGCAATTATGTCTTAATAGCTTTTATTTATATCGCAATTCTGCAAGCTTAAAATATTTTGTGGAGATTTTGTATTATGACATAATATGAGAAAACATGTTTACTTCCAATGATGTGAACCGTGTGTGCATTAATACATGTGATTTCACATTTTTACTAAGCTGCCTAGAAATAAGACATTTCAGAGTAAGTATTAGACGAAATATTCTGTTTGAATGATTAATTGTACGAGGATGTGAAAAACATATTTAAAAGGAAAATGTTTTACAAGTACGCGAAAATTTTAGACGAATGTCCTTTTTAAACTTAGATCATAATAAATAATCATTCAACAACATCATTCTAACTTTGAGTAGAAAATTATTATCTTAAATATTAGAATGTATTAAAACTAGCACAGATGAAGCTAGTCATTGACGGCCACCGTAATACTTACCCATCATGGATATGCATAATATAAAATATGAAAATAAAACATGTGTAAACTATTTATAAAATGCATTGCAATTCGAATAAAATCGGGGCTTGAGGAAGTCATAAACTTTAAATGCTCTATTACTGAATTCCGTAAAAGAAACATCTATATAACTCCAAAATTGATAATCAGATTAATTAACGGATTACTGCGTCGGACTAAGCGTCTCATTTCCAAATAAAATATATCTTTGAATTAAAATTTGAATGAAATACAGGGTCATGAAAAATCGAAGAGAGTGGAAAATAGGATTACAAATATCTCGGCAACTCATTATCTGATCGACTTCATTCTTTATGAAAAATTTTTGTTTTTTTTATTGTTTTTTATTTTCACTCCTTAAAATAAACAATTTCGAAAATTTTTATATACGTTTTATCAGAACGAATATTTCAAGAGTCCCCAAAAATACTTCCGGATAATCGAGGTTACTGAAATTCAATAAGCTTCTTCCCATTATTACATACTAAGTACATACCAAATTTCAAGCTTCTATCGCAATTTGTTCGGGAGATAGAGCGTTTAGAGACACACACACACACACACACAAACAGACGGCAATTTTTTTTCTAAAAATATGTTTTTTCGATTTCAAAACGATTACAAGACTTACCCTATACTACGTATGATGGGTAAGTTTTTTAGATAATAGTAGCGGTAATTAAAACATTTAATTTTTAATAAATAATGAAAACAGGTTAAAAATACTCTATACTGTAAAACATGTTCTACTGGATTGAACAAAATTTTGGTTCCGCATTAACTGACATCATAAGATGTTGAAATCATAGCCTACCATTTGGAGCTATAAAATATTTTTAATACTGTGAATAATATTAATAGATTAATGAACGTTATTATTACTACTTTGTTTTACTGTAGCACCAAAAATTGGTTAAACCAAGCACACGATTTTTAACTTGTCCCACACACGAGAAAGCGTATCTGCTATTACTGAGTGCACGGCAGCAGTGCACTCAGCTCCCAGTGGCCTATTACCGAGCGACCTCTACCGGCCGCCTCTGGAACCATCACCGCTTTGAAAGCCGTGCACTCAGTAACAGCAGATACGCTTTCTCGTGTGTGGGACGAGTTTGGCTATCGCGTAGATGTTTGCCGTGCAGCAAACGGTGGACACATTGCACATTTATGATATCTTAAAAAAACTTTGAAACTTCCTCTTTTCATTGGTATAAAGATTATTCATTTTGGATTTGTACTTTAATAAATATATTTTTTTGAAAATGGGTCCATCATTTAGAATAACCCTGTATAACGACGTTACTCTATGAAAATGTAACACACTTTCTCTTATTGGATTAATAAGTAAATAATATGTTTAGTATTATTGTTGATAATAATATTGAGTTTAAGTTCACATTCGAAGACTGCTTAGCTGCATTTAGTAATAAAATAAAAATAAAAAAAAAAGCTGCAAAATTATTCGATTTGATACACGAATTTGAGAACACTTATATTGACGCTCTTCTTTTGATTGCAGTATGATGTTACATCATACACTGGCCTCCAAAAGTTAAGGTACAACATGTTTTTCGAAGCTCACCAGACAAAAAATGGCAGTCAGATTAAACTTCATAGTTTATATGAATGACAATAATAAGCTTTAAAAAAACTTACGCAAAAATTATAGCTACCACTTTTATTTTATAGAAAAGAATAAGTATTTGTGAATGAGAGAAAAATATGCAATTACGAAGCTTTCGTAATTTCGCGTGTAAGTTTTGTTGTATTCGAACTATTGTTGTCAGTTTATTTCACAACAGCCAGTAGAGTCTAGAAATGTCTAGAAGAAGTCGTTTGCCCGATTCATTAAGGTGGCGTGCGGTAGGATGGATGGAAATGGTGTTGTCACAGGCCGATACTGCTAGTCGGCTCAATGTGTCTCGCAGTGTAGTCCAACGACTCTGGGATCAGTATGAATCCGATGATTCTGTGTCCAGAAAACATGTTCCAGGCCTCTCACGTGTTACAACACCTGCAGAAGACCGGTTTCGAGCTCTTTCGGCCCGAAGGAGAAGACGCACTACTGTGCCGCAACTCATTGCAGAACACTTTGCAGCATCAGGGAGAAGAATATCCGCTACTACGGTGCGAAGACGTCTTCACAATGCAGGTCTCTATGCAAGGAGACCAGTTGTGTGTGCCCCCCTCAACAGACGACAGAGTAGGGCCCACTTATGTTGGGCAAGAGAACATGTTTCCTGGACCAGACAACAGTGGGCTTCTGTACTCTTCACAGACGAGTTCAGATTCACACTGGAGAGCGATTCAGGACGTCTTCTGACCTGGAGAGAACAATGCACTTGATACCATCAATCAAACACTGTCGAAACACACAGGTACAGAAACGGTGGAATCATGGTTTGGGCAGGATCTCACTCGGAGGCCACACTGACCTGCATGTGTTCCATGGAGGAACTGTGACTGGTGCGAGATATCGGGATGAGATCCTTGATTCATATGTGCGCCAATATGCCGGTGCTATTGGCAATGGTTTCATTCTAATGGATGATAATGCGAGACCACACCGAGCTGTGGTTTTTGAGGATTATCTTGAGGATCACGGTTTAAAGAGAATGGAATGGCAAGCTCACTCTCCAGACTTGAATCCGATAGAACATCTTTCAGACTATCTTGGAATACAGGTTGTGGCTTTAAGGCCTCCTCCAAGGTCATTAAATGAACTGGAATAAGGCTTACTCCAAGTTTGTCAGCGTTACCTATTTCGACAATTTAATTGAGAGCATGGAAAGTCGATGCCGCCAATGCATTCAAGTCCGGGGTGGACATATTCCGTATTAGAACCAGTTTTTTAATGTTTCTGTCACATTTTACTGCATAATACTGCGATGTACTGATTTCTCCAAGAAGGGAATTTTCCACCATGAGTGCTTTTTTGTTGTAATTTCATTTATACGTTTAACTTAAGTAAATTTCTATGTCGCATTTAATAAATAACAGTTTAACGTACATTTCTTCCAAATTTGTTGTTTCTATATTCATTCATTTGCAAATTAGACACAAAAAAACGGTTGTACCTTAACTTTTGGAGGTCAATGTACTTCCGTGATTGATTATGATATCAACATACAAAAGTTTAAAAATTACTCATCGGAGTAAATAGTTGGGAAAAATAATTATATAAGCTGATTGCGAAACCACCTAATTTTTATTTACATAAAACTAATTGTTATTTATCTGCAAAAAAATTTCAATAAAATTTCAAAACAATATAATAGGCAACTGCAAGTACTTTAATGGAAAAAAATCAGTGATCCAGAAAAATGAATATGATACGAATTTTAAGAAAAGAACTGTGATCTTTATTATTCGAATATCATTAGTTAATAATAGAACTTTAGTTAAATATAGTTATAGAAATTAATGACGAACTTTTATTCCAGTTCATAAATATGCAAAAATGGATCAAAAGTGCATATTAATCTTCTTTAGTACGTAAATATTACTTGCTATTCAAGTGGGGTTTCTATGTATAATTTTTTAATTTATATCAAGAAGCCATTTTAATTAATCTACAAAACTTTAATTAACAATGAAGGCAAAATAGAGTAAAGAATGCAGGTTAATGTCTGAATTGATATCCATATTCATTATAACAAAATATATAATTTGAAAAGATTGTTATGGAAGTATTTTTAAAATGCATTTATTACTTCTACATTCTGAAACGATTGTTTGCAAAGAGAATTTTTAACGATGTAATTAGCCGATAATTATCGACAGAAGGACTTGAATGAATGAAGTATTATGAATTGGAAAAGAATTATTGTTCATCGGAATGAAAATGATAGCTTTATAAAACGAAAAGAAGGAAAATAGTTTACGATTTCTTGAGTAATTAAAATTATTTTTATATTAACAATCTCTCTAAAGCATATACATTTTTATAAAAGTGATGTCAATTTTCCTTTTAAATTTTAATGAGTGTCTATTTGTTAGATATTTCTTCTTACGTATGGTTATTTGTATAAATATTTGTTCTATTTTACACAATGAATATGTATTAGAAGGTAAAACGTTCTTTATGTCATATATAACTACTAATTTTTCCACAATTTGAATATAACATTTCCTCAAAAGAAATATTCGCCTTATATAATCGCACAATTCTACGATTACATAAAGTGAATATTTTTATTCGTAAAATTGGGTAATCATAAATATGGAGATCTGGAAACTCTATATTATTTCAATGAAATTTCATTACTTCTTATTATTTGTTTTTAAATTTTCCTGTTAACTTTAAAAATATTTTCATGACATATTAGGGTTTCAGCCTAATTTTTAAATGACTAAAATATTTATAATACTGTGAATAATACTAATAGATTAATGAAGGTTATTATGATTTTTTTTACACTCAAATCTTACAACTACAGTCGAACCCGGTTAAGACGCCTTTCAAGGGATTGGACAAAAGTCGCGTATTAAGCGGGATCGCGTATTAAACGTGATTAGTATAATGTTGCAGGAAGTGAGTTTATTTACATATCTAATCCTCTAAATAAACTTTAGAGCTTTTGTTTACGGTCCAAAAAATTATCTTTTACGCATATTTAGATTAAAATATAACTATATTTAAGTTTAATTCCGTGTGTTTTTCTAGGACACACTGAACAATAACTGAAAAAAAATATATATATTCAAATTATTACTTTAATGTGTACGTTACAACCCAAAACAAAACAACAAAATTAATTTTCCTGCTAGCCTATTTTTTCATCACCAAAAATATTAAACCTTTTCAGAACAACCCAAGTTATTAAAATCATATTTATTACTTGTGATGGTAATGAGTAACGCCTTTTTTTGATTTTATGACTATTCTCCATATTAACAGCAAAATTGTTTAATCTCGACACACACAACCAGAGGCCAATTGATTCCATGAAACGCAGGTTGCTAGTAACCCACTGAACATGAATAAAACAGAAGAAGGCAGGAATCAGAAAAAAGTAACGAAGAAATAGAATTGAAAACGTAAAAAAAAAAGTTACAATTTCTACCCAAACTCGTTTAAAAGCACACAATAATTAGGCTATATTTACTACAGTGTATGAGAGGAAAAACAAAAATTGACAACATACACCGCGCGAAGAAAGAAGAATAAATAGAAAAAAGCGACCAAGATTTTTCTCTACTTCATTAAAATCATATAAGAAGCGAGAAACAAACAATCTTAAGAGGCGAAATCAAAAACGAGTTCCAGTGTTGCAGTGTAGCGAGATTTTTTTTTATCCAAACAGCTACAAATATTTCCGATTAGTAACATTCTCCTTAATCTGTCATTCAATAATCCATCTATATATTAAAAAAAAGCGCATTCTGTCAAATCCACATGAAAATAGTCTCTTTGCGCATGCGTCAACCTTTTTTTGAAGACTTCTACCCTCAGAAACGGGAAACCTGATTGATTAAGCCAACCCTCACTTGTTTAGCCTAGAAGGATTGAAAAGGGTTGATTGAAAACGGATGTAGCCGTACCATTGCATTGAAAGCATAGACCTTCTAATATATTTTTGCTCTGAGGTGGAAATATAAAGTTTTTTTTTAAAAGAACTCACGTTTTCACTACTAAATATGCATATTTTTTCGCAAAATTTTAAAGAGAGTTTGGATGCAGGTATATTTGTAACCGATTGAAATGTCAGAGGGTTCGGAAGATGAGAACTATTTTTTTATTGCTATGTTAAAGGAGCCGACGCGAAAACAAACAAACAAACAAACAAAAAAGCGAGAAGGAAACATTTCTTTTACAACTAGATAACAATATTTTTCACCAAATTTTTACACGGGCTATAAAACCGTTTTATTTATCACCAATAAAGATTTCAAAGAGTTCGGACAAAAAAAATACTTTATATTTTAAAACTATGAAACGACACTAGGTAAAAAAACAAGAAAATGAGCGCTTTTATCAGTAAATATCAATATTTTTTCGCGAATTTTTCATTTAAAAATATAATTTCATACAAAATCGGGTTAAAGATATAATATAATAAAAGCTTCATGTTTTCTTTTTTTAATTTCTTATCACGGGCCTGGGCAACTCCGGGTGAGGGCTCAGCTAGTTTATTATTATTTGGAAATAGTAGTAGATATCTGAATGAAAATCCCCCACTAAATTGGCAACACTGAAGGAGAAAGAAGAAATTGGCATCTTGATCTATGAATTCGTGCATTAATGCCTCAAGAGACCGAAATTGTATCGCGTACTAAGCGGGATCGCGTAATAACCATTCGCGTATTAAACGGGACATTTTTGCATTAGTCTTACGGGCGATGTTCAAAGAAACGGAACAATGCGCGTATTAAGTGGGATCGCGTATTAACCGTAAACGTTGTAACCGGGTCCGACTGTAATTGTTGACTCACTTCCATCTAACCAATTTTGCTGAAATATGGTACATAAGTTCATTGTCGATGACAGTGAAATACAAGCTGTCCATAAATTATTGTCGGGGTTACCTTACCTTATTACAGTTCATTTAATAACATGACGAAAAATATTATTACATATTAGTAAAGTACAACTCCAAAAGTTTCATAAACAACACAAAAAAGTTACATATGCATAAAGTTGCAACTCAAAACGTTATTAATCAAATAACGATTATAATCAAATAACAATTAATATTAAAAATTTATCAAATTTATCAAAAAGGGATTGTGAAAACTAAATTCACAAAGGAGAGCAAAAGGAACGTGCGAGAAGAAAAAATATCAATGGTATTCTAACTGCATTTGAAGATGACGCCATTCGCCTTTTTTAATCCAATATAACGAAACATAAATTTTAGGCTACACGTAAAATATCACTGCTTCGAACAAAATGATCGATGGTTCTTTTTTCTTCTAAACATTTCAATTTCAATTTTGCGTTTTAATCATAAATATAAATTAAATACGCGCAGAGGCATCACACTTTATCTTTTTTTGTACTATTTATTTCTTTATAATCATTGCTGAGCATATTATTGTGTGGTATTTTATTTTTGTGGCAACGTTGATTTGAGTATAACTTTTCAATTCATTTATGAAAACAATGTTGATTTTATTTTTAATTAACTGCAATGTTTAATCAAAAAGCATGTTTTAACGATTGGTGAGTGTACTATGTCAGAAGCCGGCTCAAAAACTTTTCGAATGATACCTCGTCCAATGTTGTGTGTTTTGTAAATGCATAACAAAAAGGATGTTGACAACGGAAATAATATATATATATGATTTTAATATTAATTATTATTTGATATATATTTTTATTTTTTTCTGCTCACCCTAATAAAGAGTTCGCTCAGAGGGAGGTAATAGATGAGACAGAGGTATACAGAGGCACACCCATACCTTCTGCTAACGATCAAAATTGCGAAGAAACGTACAGAGCAAATAAAATAACATAAACGGGATAGCTTGCAAGCTTTATGAAGACGACACTAACATATTAGTTTTAAGAGTTGAGCATGCTATTGCTGCAAACAAGTTATTGTTCAGATGTTTCACACCATAAAATAATACTTTGCATCAAAATCCACGTTGTTAAAGTAGCATATATTATGACGGTCATGAATGTCTTTCAAACAAAAAATATTACTAAAGCAGTTTCTTCGCATAATTTCTATAAATATGGGAAATATACATATATTCAATTATTGAAAAAGAACCAGTCCTTTGTAAGAATTTTATCAGCTGAGAAAGTACCATTAGTGTAGTCGGACCAACATGTTCCATCTCCAAAAGCTACTTATATGTTTCTTAATCAATAAACATATCCAGTCCGAAACAAACAAAAAATAAAAATAATGCGTCAAACATTCATAATAATTTAAGAAAACTTCACCGTTTAATAAGGCGAAAGATGATGCCTAAAAAAAGTGGGGAGACCTACCTTTCGGCTTAAGCTCAACTACCCCCACCCAGCAAGTCTAAATAAACAACGTCGAGATCAAACCAAGTGTGTGGCCTACCTTTCGGTTTAAGTTCAACTAGTCCCGCCTAGTAAGTTTGTTTACCTAATTATACTGAGCATTACTAAATTATACTTTGATATTGAGTAATCATTATACTATGTAATTCTGAAATACAAATTCTGAAAATACAAAATTCCAAAAATAAAAATTCTGAAAATACAATTTACCAACCCTACTGAGCAATACTAAATACTACTATGTGATACTGAGCAATAATACTACCATGTAATAATACTGCAAGATGCTGAAGTAAATAATAATAATGGATAGAAGTAAGTACTAAATGAACAATAATGAATGAATGAATAATACTAGAGTAAACAATTATACATTATGCTAAAAATACTAAATAACACTGTATGATGTCATTAAGAATAACTGAATTGTTAAGGTTAGAGTTTATATAGTCTAAATAAAGAATTTGGAAAACGCATAAGACATTTGAAAACCGAATTTAAGCTATTATCATCAACTAGGGCATCCAACTCGTGCTTTCTGGGATAGAGAGTATAGGTGAAAACCATTTATTTTTTATTGAAAACTCTAAAAGATATTTTACATGTAATATTTTTTTTTAAATTGCCCCCTAAAAACACCAAACAGCATTTTCATATGAAATATGTCAGTTATATATTCAAATAAAATTTTTAGATTTATTAAAAGCGGTATTTCGTATTGGCCTCATGCCAGAAGTTAATAGTGAAAGAAAGTGCTAAACATTTCGTTATCTGCAGCAATTGTTTCTTAATTATGATAATTTCAGCGGTTTTAAGCGCTTATTTCGATTACACGACTGTTAAATTTGCGTTTTATTTATACAATTTTATTTATTGATTAATGAAGTTTTCATTTCGTTATGGAATATTAGCTCGAAACAAATGCTGAACTTTTTATATTGTTTAAAGTGCAAACGGATTAACATTTTGTAATCGTCTGCAAGCGATAGAGCTAGTTTAAAAAATATCATGCTAGAAATTTAATTTAAACTCCATAATAAATCATTCAATTAAGTTACAGTTTTCAAATATATTGCATTTGAAAGCAGATTTTCTTCCCTATACAACGAAATTATAAAAATTGCAGTAGCAAAAATCGCAAAACCCAAATTTCATCGTCAAGTGTTGCCATTCGGAAACTGACGTTAGCGTCACGCACAGACATGTTTGTCCTTTATAATATAGATAGATGGTCGCATTTTCTGCAGCTCTGTATATGATCTATAGAATTATATGTATATACTACAGTATACCTACTCGCTCCGTCCGAAAGTAGCAGAAAATTTCCTACTACACCACAGAAACCTGTACATCTTCGCATCTAACCATGGCCCATTTCCTCACTACCTGCATAAGTTTGGCAAATCCCCATTCTTTCGCTGCACATATGGAGCCCGCGGCACATCACTCCATTTCATCTTGGCTTGTCCATTCACAGCAACACTACACGTAAGGAAACCAGCCTCACTCCCTTTGTCGAACTGGTTTTATGTAATTCAAAAACAACCAAGAACCTTGCAAAAAATAATAGACTGCATTTCTCTCATGGAACGCAATCAACATCTGTTCCAACTCCCACCAGTGAACTGTTCCACGGACGAGGAAGACTAATCAATAATCTCCCAAACACTCAAAAAAAAATCGAACCATTTTTCAAAAGCATAACCAAAACTCTAAGTTTCCGCCAAACCCACCGCATCCACTGTAAGCTCTTGAAAACAATCCTCAACAGTATAAAAAGAATATTACGTCTTCATCAAACATCCCTCATCCATAGTGAACTCTTAATCATAACAATCAACAGTGTAAATATAACTTAATATATCATCTGACTACCACCATTCATTGTGAACACTTTAAATCATAAAATCTGATGAACTTATCTTGTTCATGACAATCAAAAGTGTAAATAGGACTTAAACAATCATGTAACCAGCACTATCCAATGAGAACTCTAAATCATAAACTCTTATGAACTTACAAAAACTCAGCCAAATATGAACCTATTGTAATGTAATTATGGTAATTATGGAAAAGCCTAATGGCCTCATTTGTATTTTTTTTAAATAAACTTGCCGAGCAGGGCTTGTAGAGCTTAAGCCATATGGTAGGCCTCCCTGCTTGGTTGAATTGAATTGAATTGAATTGAATTGAATTGAACTGTATGTACTACATATAGTATGCAAAAATGTAGTTCAGTTTGGAAACGCATAACATAGTTGAAAATTCCCCTTCAGCAAGCGGAAGTGTACTCCAATTATTTTGTGCAGCCATGTATATATGATCTATAGAATTTAAACACACCACGTAACATGCAAAAGAATTGTTAAATTTAAATACCATAATTAAAAATGCACTTCCAACAGTTATTGCCCATACACATAACTGTAACCAAATTCCTTTGTTTGTCTCTGTAAATGAACGATAAACGCTTTGCACACCACATTCTAATATAAGTATCTTGTAGGGCACTTCAGTGATATATATCAATTTCAATAGGTTTAAAATAGTGTAACATCATTAAAATACACCGCAAACAAGTTTTTCCCATATAACATAATATAATGATATTCTTTTGAGTGACCCTATCAACGAACTATGAATGCTACACAATTAATTTTCGACACCGAACATACCATGGTAAACCTATATAACATATATCCAGTACATCGTAATACGACTATAATTAGGCGAGTTAGAACACGGCCAGGCAGGCAGACGGGCAGACAATCTGAATTCATAAACACTTTTCAAATATTTTGGAAAGTGATAGTGATATAGGCTACACTGTATAATATTGATTACATTCTGAAAAAGAAATTTCTCGTCATAAAAATAATTCCAAGCAAAAGCAAGATATATGAATCTCGAATGAGTATTTATAAACCAGGATGCAGTCTTATACATTATAAATGTTTTTGGAAAACACATTTGCAAACTATTTAGTTTCCGAAAAGAAATCTGAAATATTTTTTCATATTTAAGAATAATTATTACTTTCGCATGAAATGACTTGGAATTTTTAAAAAAATATTTTTATTTAGATGTTTAATCCTCACACAGAAAATTAATATCGGGTTTTTGAAATGACTGAATATAATGTTCTACGACAAGCTAAAAACAAATAACTTAAGGTAGATATTGATTTTTCTAGTTAATATCTATGTAGTTTATAAACTGAGTTCATGGTGGTTTTTATAACAATCTTTTCATTCTAAAAAAATATGTAATTAATAAACAAAAAAATAATTGCATGTAAACGCAATAGAACCTTATCCCGATTAAGTATTTATGAGTCAAAATGCAGTCTGATACATTGTAAATCATTTCAGATAAAACATTTCCAGCCTATTTATCTCCTGAAAATAAATCGGATTAATAGTTTCATAAGCAAGAATAACTACTATTTCCATATGAAATGACATAAAAAATGTCTTTTCATATGTTTTTTCATTGAGATATTTATTTCTAAGAAGTTTATTATCGGGTCTTAAAAAATGGTTGGATATAATGTTTTATAGTAACCATCTCTTTTATGCATGCAGTATAAATGTAACTTATGGTGGATATTGGTTTCTGTAATTAATATCCACGCAGTTTGCAAATGAATTGTTTGGAAATTTTTATATGGTTGGAGAAGCTGTTAGAATGTATTCATTTTAATGTTGAAGATAAGGGGTCTCGCTAAAAATGTAAAATTATTCTTAATATAAATGAAATAAACAAATGTACTGCCTCATTATTAATAAATATGCTGCCTAGGTATTATTTAATAGCGATAGTTGTTAAGATTAATAAATAAGCTTTAATTATGGAATTATCGTCATTCTGAATATTCCATACTTTATACATTATATCCGTATTTATCCAGCTGCTATGCTCACGTACATGAATATTACATTCTTCTGTATTTTATACGTACACGTACATCCATCTTGTGATATACATGCTCATTTACCTGCGATAACTTTTAATACATATGATGTAAATATTAAAATATACATATATATACAGGGTGATTATAATTAAAGTCCCACTTTCAAAATGCTGTATAAAAGGAACCATTGGTCACAATGACTTCAAATTGGAACTGAATATATTGGAAGAAGGGTGAAACGGTATGGCATAAGAAAAATAAGTTCCAAAGAGTATCGATAGATGACTCGTAAGCGGCATACAATGCAAATTAAAAGACACTCATGCGCAATCAAAAACAGAATCATTATTTGATTTTTATGCGGTTTTTGGCCCAAGGACTAAAAACCGATTTTTCCCGTCCAATGTGGTACGACCTTGCCGTGGTGGATGGGCTTTCCACTTACAGTACCACAACTGTTGACTGATTTGGAAGTCATTTTTTTCGTCAAACAACCGAAACACTCATGCACATTGAACAGTACGGTTGGTTTACTGTGCAACGCATGCCAATGAAGTCCTATTTCGATTAAAAATGTCACTTGTAGTCGAATCCACTTTCGTTATGCCGCTTACAGCGCCGTCTATTGATACGCTTTGGAACATTTGTTTTCTTATGCCATACAGTTTCTCCCTTCTTTAAGTTTATTCAGTTGAAATTTGAAGTCATTCTGACAAGTAGGTCCTTTTTTACAGCATTTTGAAAGTGGGACTTTAATTATAATCACCCTGTATATATATATATACATGGGGATTCTGAACTCATGGGCAAAACTCTAAGGTGAGATAGAACACACCTAGACGATCTCAAAACACCATGCAATGCATGGTCACAACGCAAGCAGTGAAGCGCTACAGGACGCTTTCTGATTGCGGAAAGAACCTTGTTTCTACCCAATATCTAATAAATGATTGCTGATTTTATTTATTCGGAATGGTAACTAGGATTCTAATATGCATAAAAAAAAGAAGAAGAAATAAAAAAATTGAAAAGTAAGTAGCTTTGCTTGTAAAACGGCTGAGGTCTATAGAGAGGAGGGGTATCTTAAATTGGACCAAATTTCCTTCAGAGTAGTTGAGGATGAATCATAACTCATGGACAAAACTTTAAGGAGTAATAGAAAACATCTAAACAAGCTATTTACAATCTATCTATAATACATTGATGTATCGAAAGCGGCGAACCGCTAGTTGGCGCTGTCATTAAACATATAAAGCAGCACTGGCTTTTGACACGCATCCTCATTTCTACCATGGATTGCAAAAGGGATGGCTGGTTTTACTAATCAGAAAAAGACGGACATGCATTTCATGCATGGTGCTGTGCATACGAATTCTCTGGAAGCCCTAATAGTGTAGTAAATAGGGTTCTCCCCACCATCAGAAAACCCCCTATAGCGTTTCACTGCTTGAGTTACAACCATGCATTGTATGGTATTTTGAGTTTGTCTAGGCTTGTTCTATCTCTCTTTAATGTTTTGCCCATAACATCCTGTATATATATATATGCACCTGTGTGTGTGTGTGTATTCAATGTATATACCGTGTGATATAAAAATAGAAATTATGGCGATTATTGCTGACTATAGAAAGATACTTTCAATTACAAAAACGATATAAATCAAATACAGTTTTAGACTAGTAGGTTGTGGTCATCACAAAACTGTCTTACATGTCATTATAACATATTCATTTAAACAGCATACTCACACAGCAACAATGGATTTTAAATATAATGACTTTCTTTTAATTTAGCATAGAATTGCAGTGATCAGTGAATAATAATAGAAAAAATCGTGCTCGCTGAATTGCCTCGATTGATTGCGGACAACATTAAGAATCTTTCCTGAAACACAGGATAAAAGTGCCCCAGTTTATTGATCATTGATCAGAGTCAAAACTGAATCAGCATGTATTTATGTCAAGGTCTAACACAATATGAAGTTTGTTCAAATTCCGTGTAATAAAACACAGCAAAGCATAACCACCTATTGAGTGATATGCACCAAAACCTTATTAGAATTTAGTTATGTCAAGGTCTAACTTAAGATGAAATTTGGTGAAATTCGGTGCATTAGTTCTTGAAAAATAGCTATTTTGGTAATCGAACAAAAGCAGCATTTCAGCGTCACCTGTCGGGGGATACATACCAAAATGTAATCAGCGTCTATTTATGAAAAGGTTTAACAGAATCTAAAGTTTTTGTTTTAAATTCAGTACATTAGTATCTACTTGAGATAGTACTAACTGTACTAATTATTGAGGACATTGTCAGAAAGTTCAGAAATTTCGTAAGCTTTGAAGCATAACTCAGAGACAATTAACTTAACATCATTTTATTTTTCAGAATTTACATAAAAGACCACAAACTTTTTGTCATATACAGACATACACACACAGAGACAGACAGACACACAGACAGACAGACGAACAGACAGACAGACGAACAGACAGACAGACGAACAGACTAAAAGACAGACAGACGAACAGACTCACAGACAGACAGATGGACAGACTCACAGACAGACATTTTCTAAAAAGAGTCAAATCATGTTCAAGACTTTTTTAAAAATATAAATCCATAGACAACCGGAAGTTGAAAATGTTCACGAATCCAGTACTTTCTTCTCGTGTATAGAAGAAAGTAATACGGGATTTATTTTACAAAGTGATTTATACACATTAAAGTAATTAATTTTTTTTATATTGTCTCTGGGTGCTATAAGTTATATTTAGAAACGTTTTTTCCATGCTATGACAAGTAAAACAGTAACAATTATATTCGTTTACAAATAAAATTTACCGAGTTATGATACGTTGAATGTTATGACATTTCTTAGCTTTCCGACATTAAAAACGGACAAATCATTTTTTATTGTCAGAAAGTACAGAAATTTCTTAAACTTTAAAGCATAACTCAAAGACAATTAACGCAAGATCATTATTTGTTTCGGAATTTACATTGGCTAAGAGTTGCATCGATATTACTTGCAGATCATGTGAATCAATCTATTAAATGTTTTTGTAAAAGAATAAGTAAGCACCTTTAATATTTATAATCCATTTGTCTACTTTTTAAACTTGACAAGTCATTTGTGAGTTTTTTATACGAATTAAAGATTTATAATAATCAGGTTGTACACCTATAACTTCATGAAACATTGCAGATTGATTGTTTGAGTGAAGAGTAATACTTTTAGGTACTAATTGTTTTTGTAAAATAATAGGTAAGCATCTTTACAATGTTTAGTGTATTGGTAAATTTTTTTATCTGTAATTCCTTTTATAAGTTTATAGCAAATATTTAGATAATGTGTTTTAATTATTTACTATTTCTAAGACGTATTTAACAAACACAGAATCTTCCTTAAATAATGAGCATTTTGTTATCGTTTCTCGTAATTCAATAATTTTGTCATTGGTACTTACTTCAACTCCCAATTCTACTGCCAATTTACCTCAACATGTTTTTTTTTACCTTATTTATACAGAAAAAACTCAAATATTTAAGGAAAGCATTTTCTAATTAACAGAAATTTTAAAATACTTCATTCATTGATATTTCTTAAAACAAAACAAAAAATATTTACTCTTGCTGGTTGCCATAGCATTTAAGCTGTCATTCAATGAAAATGAAAATGAAAATGAATTTTAAATGCAATAAATATTTTTAAATTGAATCATATAACTTGAAGTTTCTGATAGTATCTAGGGAATTTTCCAGAAAACACGCCAATGTAATAACGTTTTTTAAATTTTAAATTCTAATAAAATAACTTATCAAAAGTAAAATTTCTGCAAGCAGGCGAAAAATTGCTAATAAAACACGATGAGATTAAGGACAGAGAAGCATACGTAAGTATGCTATAAAATAATACATAGATGTTGAACTTTATGAAATTCTTATTGAAATTAATACAGAATTATTTCATATAGATACACAGCTCTCTACACTGTTAAAAATTTGCAGCAAACTGTTTAGTCATATGACCGTTTTTATAGAAAACGGTTACATAACCGTAATTTAACTCTATTCTCATTATAATAAGCAATAATATGGTCAGAGTTAAATTGCGGTTATGTAATCGATTTTTATAAAAAAGGTTGAATGAATGGACAGTTTGCTGGAAATTTTTTACAGTGTTAAATTACCAGATAAAATAAGATAAAAACTATATCTGTTACTATGGATTAGGTCCACTGTTTGGACGCCATTCAATCCCAAATAAAAAACAACTATTTTTTTTTCGAAGAATTTTATCCTCTGAAAAGATATCTGTAGCTGAAGTGTGGAAGATGAAGCAGAATTTACGAATAATTTCCTTTGAAAATAATTAAACGCAATTAAAAAATCCCTTAAATTATAAAAGAAAAATTTTATTCAAAAATTCTAGTGCACATTTTGATTAAAATTAAGTGGTATAAATAATATACTACCTTCCGCCATTCAAAGTGTTTTAAGAGGTTGTGGGGAGTTTTCGGCTGTAAAATATATATACATAATTAATTATCTCTTTGGAGATTTAATTAGAATGTTACAAGAACTTGATATGTTTTTTGAAATTCAAAGATATTATAATTATAATTATATATACACACATATATATATATATATATATATATATTCATTTCCTGAATGTGTAACATTTTATAAATGTTTTCTCGAAGCCGATAAATACATGTAAAAATTATATCAGTTCTTGCCGCCCAGAGAACGATCGAGCGGTACTTGTTACAGAACTTTAAAGCTATTTTCTGGAAACAATATTTTTATGCTGGCACCCACAAGATCCCGACAATTGATGTACCGATTTTCTTGTTTTCTTTTCTTTTAATGAAAGCTTATATATTTACCTAGTTTTTGATGAATGCTTTCTTTAAATTTTAATTCGTTGGGTTTTTATAAAATAAATACAGTCAGGTTTTTTGCTGCAAATTGATACATTAAATTTGATTCTCCACCATTTTGTTAAAAATCCAAAATTAAAAGATACATATAATATATATTGGTCAAGGACTAGAATACTATGTATATTTTAACTTATTTTTGTTTCATAAGTTTAAGATGATACCAATCAGAGAAATCTAGGATACAACAAAGCGCCACACGCCGCGCAACATCGAGAAAAAGCGAGTCCAAAAGGTGCATTTATCATAACAAAATTACTAAAACATTACTTGTTGAATGTACAAAATATGTGTTATTTTATGCAAAAACTTATATATTGTCACCTCACCTCGTTCCTAGATATCAAAACGGTTCCATTAAATATGCCGAAAAACATCCATAACCTCTTGGAATACTTCATTCAAGAGAATGTAAGTCCGAAAACAGGCATTCTCGGACAATACGTAACCCTCTGACCACTTATTTTTTTACAAAATCCTTTCGACCAATATGTAATCGAACAGTATCTCCTCTGTTATTACATGTTTCAAATCATCATGTATTTGAAATATGTCGTAATTTTATCATTTGCATTTAAAAAAAAAATTGTTACAAAAATTGTGTATTATATAAATTTTTGTACGAATGTCTTGCTCATGAAAATCGCAGAATAAGCGGTCAGAGTGATAACAATACTTATACTCTAGAAAAGTGTTTTACAAATATAAAGATAATTTTATGCAAGAATAACATACAAACATAAAGACTATTAAATGCAAAAGCAACAAACATTTATCTCGATTACGTATACACAAGACAGAATCCAGGGTTAAACATTGTAAATGTTTTCGGATAAAATATTTCCATCCTATTTATCTCCCGAACCTAAATCTGATTAATAGATTCATGTATACGGATAATAAATACTTTTGTCTGATATGACCACAAAAGAAATGTTTTCATATCTGTTTTGGTTTAGATGTTTATTTGTAAGGGAGAAGTTCATTATCAGATTTTGAAAAAGTTTGAAAACAAGAATATTCTACGACAAATATTATTTAATGCATTTTATAAAAATAACTTACAGTAGAAATTGTTTTTTAGGTTGATGTCTATGAAATTTGTAAATGATGCTTAAAGACGCTTTATATAATAATACTCGTACTTAAAATGTTATTTTTTAATTGCTCAGATAATTGCATACAAAATCAATAGAAAAATAGATCAATAAAAAAATAAAAAATAAAATAAAAATAAAAATAAAAATAGTAAAAAAAAATTAAATAAATAAGATAATAATAAAAATAAATAAAATAATAATAAAATAGTAAAATAATAATAAAAAATAAAATAAAAATAAAATAATAATAAAAAAAAATAATAAAAATGATAAAATAATAATAAAAATAAAAATAAAAAATAAAAAATAAAAAATCAATAAATCAATAGAAAAATTTAACTAAATGTTGAGGCATTGTAAAAGTTTTTGAATTAAACCTTTCCAACCATTTAACCCTGAGGAAAAGCGAATCTAAAAGGTGCATTTTTCAAAACAAAATGAATAAGCGTATTGTAAGTACAAAATATGCGTTATTTTACATATAACCTCGTTCCTAGACATCAAAACAGTTTTATAAAATGTGGAGAAAATCACTCATAACCTGTTGAAATACCGGGTGATTATAATTAAAGTTACGATTTCAAAAATCAATAATTTCAAAACTACTGGTCAGAATTACTTGATATTTTAGCAGAACAATCGTGAGGTAATGGAATTTTATTTGGAGAAGGAAAATAATATTTCCTAAATGTGCCGATAGATGGCGCTGTCAGGGTTCACATTCTCTGGGAATATGCCAATTACTAATACGTGACACGCGCACCGCAGACATAGCTGCCATAAAAATGCGGTTCACCAGCTCTTTGCCTAGATGCTTCATCATGACTCTGACTATGAAGGATCGCGCTCTGCTCTTAAAGCTTTTTTATAAGAACGATGACTGTTCACTTACAGCTATTAGGAAGTTCGGACATTAAAATCCATAAAAAGGGGTCCAATAACCACAAATGGTCTGCGAAAAATAATTGCTAAATTCGAAGAGACCGGTTCATTTGACGTTAAACGAGGTGAAGGAAGGAAACCAGTTTCGGCTGCGGCAGTGGAAGATGTGACTACAGCAACACAAGAACAGACTAACAGTGGTGCTGGAATCAGCAGTGCACGGGGAATTGGCCAAATGCTGGATATGCCAAACAGCACGGTGCGTAAAATCCTACGGAACATCTTGCGCTGTTATCCGTACAGGATAACTCATTTGAAGGAGTTGCTACCTGCTGACCTGGAAGCACGTGAATCTTTTGCACTACAATTTCTTTCCCGGATGGAAGTGGACAACGGATGGCCATGAAACATTCTGCGGTCTGACGAAGCCCATTTTCATTTGCAAGGTTCTATAAATACGCAAAATTGCAGGATTTGGCGACCAAGAATCCGTCCCAGCTACAGCCATTGCCTTTTCAATCTGAAAAGGTCACTGTGTGGTGCGGAATAATGGCAGCGTTTATCGTCGGTCCGTTTTTCTTCGAGGAGATCATACCTGCGGGTCCCGTTACCTGCACCGTTACTGGCAAGTGATATGAAACACTTTTGCGTAACCATGTCATTCCAGCACTTCAGCAGCGTCAGTGTGTGGATCACAGAATATTCATGCAAGATGGCTCTCCTCCGCACATTGCTACCACTGTGAAGCAGCTACTGATTGCTAATTTCGGGGATGATAGGATCTACCTTTGGGATGATTTGGATACCGACTTAAACACGTGTGATTTCTGGCTTTGGGGATACGTGAAGAATGTTGTTTACAGCGGGCGGATTCAGAATCTAGCCGACTTGAAGGTAAGCATCACATCACATCCATTGCATCAGTACAGATAAAGTCCGATCTGTTGTGGAGCATGCCGTTTTGCGCTTCCAATTAGTAGCGGAACAAGGCGGAGGGCCTATCGAACAACTTGTGCCTTAATCATCAGTAAGGTGTTTGTTCCATGAAGCTCTTTTTTTCATTTTTTTTTCATTATCGCTGTTGTCACTGTAAACACGTATTTTTGTCTTTTCGCTAATAAATTTTTAGTAAATACCTGAACTCTATTTTTTCCTTTTGTTTAACAACATTCTTGTGTTTAACGAATACATTTTTGGTCTTTCCTCTGACATTACCCTGAAAGCGCCATCTATCGGCACATTTTGGAACTATTTTTTTCCTTCGCCAAACAAAATTCCATTGCCTCACGATTGTTCTGTTAAAATATCAAGCCATTCTGACCACTAGTTTTAAAATTATCGATTTTTGAAATTGTAACTTTAATTATATTCACCCGGTATTTGATCAAAGATTGTACAAGTCCGAAAAAGAAAGGCATTCTACAATATTTTATACCATTTAAAAGCACTTGCATTCTAGAAAAATATTTTCTAAATATAAAGATAAATCTATGCAAGAATAACATACAAACATAAAGATTATTCCATGCAAAAGCAGCTAAAATTTATCGCGATTACGCATATACGAGCCAGAATGCAGAGTTAAACATTGTAAACGTTTTCGGATAAAATATTTCTAAACGTATCTCCTTAACCTTAATCTGATTAATAGATTCATGTGTAAAAATAATAAACACTTTTGTCTGATATGATCAGAAAAGAAATGGTTTCATATGTATTTTAGTTTAGATGTTTATTTGTAAAGGAAAAAGAAGTTCATTGTGAGATTTAAAAGCAAAACGTTGAAAAAAAATATACTCACATTTAAAATCTTATTTTCTAAACGCAACAGATAATTATATGAAAGATCAACAGAAATTTGATTTTCTTACATATTTATAAATATAGAATCAAAATAAAGGTTTAGGCATTATAAATGGTATTGGATAAAACGTTTCCAACCTATTTAACCTCCTAAAATACATTTGATCAACAGTTTTATATGTAGGAATAACTACTACTTTGGAATGAAATGACATGAAAAAATGTTTTCTTGAAATTATGTTTATATGTTTATTTGTAAAAAGAGGAACTCGTTAACGGCTTTTAAAGAATAGTTGGATGTAACGTTCTACAATAATCATCTTTTTTTCCCCTGAAACAAACAATACTTGAATTCTAAAATATTCCAGGTGCGTCATAAGTTCGTTAAAAAAAGAAACAAATGATGTTAAAAAATTGCGGTGTGCAGAAATGGAGTTAGATGGAGATAAAATGTTTTTCCATACCAAAAAAAACTGTTGTTAGAAAAATTACCGATAGACAGCGCTGGCATGCCTAATATGTAGCAGATGAAAGCAAATTAGGCTTATGCAAATTAGACCCATTCCTGGGAAGCGTCTGACAAGCTTCAGTATCCCAGCACATAAAACAGGTCCTTTTCTCGTCTTCAGTCATTTTGCCGTGCGAAATTTTCGCAATGTGCCAGTTGCTGATTTACCGTTCCTGTAAAAGTGTTTAATCAACAATGTTTGATCTGTAACGATAGCATACTGCTGGCATCGAATGAAGAATCTGTGTACATTGAGGTGTTTTATTATTACTGTTGTAAATGTTGTTATTTGCATAAATATGCTTCATATTTAGCAGCGCCATCTGTCAGTAATTTTTGAACAAATATTTTTTTGCTATTTAAAAAAAAATCCGATTTCACGGTATATCTTCTAAACATGCAAAAGAATAGACATTTATCTTGATTAAATAAATGCGAGAGAAAATCTACGGTTATACATTGCAAATATTTTCAAATAAAACATTTCCAACCTATTTATCTCCTGAAAAAAATCTGATTAACAGATTCCGAAATGGTCCGCTTTTTAAATACTAGGATTTTCTAAGAAAAATTTCCTCTTTAGATTTTTCTGGCAAATTCTGTATAGACTTACCTTAAAGTTTATTTCTGTTGCAAATGTTATAGAAATCTATCACGAAAATATTACTTAGAAAAATATGGTATTCAATAAAGCACATAATCTAATAATAATTATTACTTTCGCTTGAAATCACATGAAAAACTGTTTATACTTATTTTCGTTTAGATGCTTATTTGTAAAAATAAATATGTTTATCATCGATTTTTTAAAATGTTGATTTTATTATTTTTCACCAACCACCTTATTCTAATTCTATGGAAAATAACTATTTATGGAAAGTAAATCATATTATATACTAATTTTTCTAGTTAATATCCAAAACATTTGAAATTCTGAAAGGTTTTATTTAAACATAAAGATAATTTCATGCAAAAGCAGCATACATTTATATTGATTACGAGCCAGAGTCCAGAGTTATACACTGTAAATGTTTTCGGATAAAACATTTCCAACCTATTTGTCTCCCGAAAATAAATCTCATTAATAGTTTCATGTATACGAATAACAATTACTTTCGTTTGAGATTTCAGAAAAGAAATGTTTCTCATACGTACTTTGATTTAGATGTTTATTTGAAAGCGATGCGTTCATTATCAAATTGTTGACAGAAAGTTCTATGACAAGCATATTTTTTAAGCATGGTTATTGTGTCTAAAAAATACAAGCGGCTGTTCTGGTAATACTATAAAAAGGGCTAAAAAAATTAAGCCTGAACGATAAATGTTGATTGCAGCAACTGATAATTATTTTCAGCTTAAACTTTTATAAGGATTAAATCGAGAAAACGTTTCGGATGTTGATGAATGTTTTATATACGTAAATTATATCCCGTTTTCTCTGATTTGGATAGTGTTTGTCATAGTTATTATCATAATATATATATATCATAATATGTCTCATTTTTCCTAGCTTTAAGTTTTATTATTAATCAAGTACTAAAGTATAAGAATATAATAATTAAAATATACTTCAGCCATAACTATGCTGCATAATTCACTACTGAAAATAGAAAAAAAATTAATATGCATAATTAAAAGTTTACAATATTTGACATATGTACAAAAAAAAATAATAAAACACAAAGTTTAATTGTCCGTGGGCAGTGGACAAAGTTTTGTGATGGGACGTTTCAGTTCCCCATAGCCAGTTTTTAATTTAATCAACCGCACGTGGTTATCATCACCAGGAAACAGTTCCACTATTCTGCCTAGTTTCCATCTTAATGGGGGCTGATTTTCTTCTTTTATTAACACTTAGTCATTCATTTTTAGGTCCGGCTTACTTTTCAACCACTTACTTCGTTGTTGAAGTTGCGAGAGATAGTCGCTATACATACATACATACATATATATATATATATATATATATATATATATATATATATATATATATATATATATGTATGTGTGTGTGTGTGTTTGAAAAATGAGAAGTAACATCATCAACGATACGAATACAATAATTTAATAATATACGCGCGCAGTGATAAAGGCTAGGAGTTCACGCAATGCAAAAAAAAAAAAAAAAAAAAAAAGCATGCAAGCACGAGCGAGTGTTTTATAGATTTTAGACATTGTTCTTTGATGAATTTTGATGCAATGCTCGGGGAAGCTTGCAAATTATGTTTCTATCGAGATACGAAAGTTAGTATCGCTCAGAAATATGTAGTTGTATTTGATTCCAATCCTCAGTTGTATATAGTGTTATTTTATGAAATCTGTTTTGTTTATATTATACACTATATGGTCATTAATGACCGGCAACTTTCAATTTTGGACATTTTGTCGAATATTTAAAAATATACTTGTCAGATTCTTCTGGAATTTTAGGATTAAAAAGAACAGGTTTGACTTCATATTTATCAATGTCGATTGGATAAGGAGGTCAATTAGGGGGCTAAAAAAATATTAAAGAAAAAAAAGAATACTTTGGTTCACCCTATAAAATAAAATGCACGAAATGATCTATCGCTACAGAATATACATAGGCAGACATTGTACAATACGTGTATTCATTTGTGTAAGAATAGCATGTATATTAAAATAGAGATATAGCGATTTTTTAAAAAAATTAAAAAAAAATCTTGCATGTTTTTTGCTTATAACATACAGGGTTTTTAACCAAATTTAACGCCAGTTTCAGAAAAATTGACAAAATGTAGTAGAAACAATATAGTGCAATTGGAATATAAATATATTAAATATTTAAGGAAATATGGGGCAGTTGTATAAAATAATTTTTATCTGCGCATGCGCGAAAGATAACAAGGAACTTTTTGCATAATTTAATAGTCAACTCTATGGAGCAACTTATTAAAAAAAATCAGTCAAATATCGTAAAAATTTAGAGAGATATCGGCGTTAGAGTGAGCTGTTTTTTAGCTTCTCACTAAAACTTGTTGAATGATAAGGGATTGTTCACAAATTGTCATGTTTAATTTTTATACTATATTTCATTTTTAGTGATACTTTAGTTCTCTTTGAAAAACTACCCTAACAAGCTTATTCGAACTAAAAAAGAATAATCAAAATCAAAGGATCCGTTCCAAAACTATTATAACCTGGTGAAATGATGTTTTCCAAGGCAAACTAAAGTATCAATAAACTAGTCGGATGTGCCAATCCCAAAACTTTCTTCTATCTCAGTCATGTTAATACTTCAAAATTCGCTATCACATCGCCAATAAAATCAATATTTTTCGTCATTCTATTGTACGTCAGCTGCTTGCGAATCGTCGGGTTACAGGGATGCAACAACCGATGTATACTAAACTACGAAAAGTCCTTCTGGCCTGAACCGACAGGAACAGATAGCCTCCCTATTCCTTGGTTTTACGATTTTAGCTAATTTTACTGGAAAACACGAAGGTAAAATGCGTGGAACCTAAATAAAGAAGATTCAATCCCAGTTTTCGTCAACATTGAATTTGAATGAGGATATCGCCAAATTAGTGCTCTACAGCCAAGTTGGCTTCATTTATGGCAACTTATTTTGGTCGCCAAATTTGGCGATATTCCGCCAACTGTCGCCACGTTTGGCGAGAATTCGACGTTGGCGAATATAAATATATAGTGATTAGCATGTAATAGGATGAATGGTTACAACAATGAAAGAAAATTTGCCGAAATCGTGTTAACTAAAACTCATAAATTAAACCCGTTTATGGATGAAATTCCGCTGCCTTGTTTGAAAATGTCAGCCACCCTAAAATTTCAAACCGCTATATCTCAGCTATTTTTTAAGATAGAGGCAAAACAAAAATTGCTCCGGATTCTCCGGAACAAGGCCGAACATTTAACGAAAAAAAGTTTTAGGATTTCTAATTTTTTTGAATTTGCACATCTTTTTGAATTTGAAATCTTTAAATGACTATCACAACGCCCCCTTTCGTCGAAGTATCCTCAAATTCTAATAGAAACATGTTTGCCATAGCCAAAAACCTAGAAATAAATGTGGTTCATTTTGAAGCATAACTTCATACACTTTTAGATGGTACAGTAGTGAAAATGGAACAAAAATATCGATCACAGCGCCCCCTTTCGGCGAAGTATCCCCAAATTCTGATAGAACCTGCTTGCCATAGCCAAAAACCTAGAAAAAAAATGTGGTTCAATTTGAAGTATAACTTTATACACTTTTCGATGATACAATAGTGAAAATGGAACAAAAATATCGATCACAGCGCCCCCTTTCGTCGAAGTATCCCCAAATTCTGATAGAACCTGCTTGCCATAGCCAAAAACCTAGAAAAAAAATGTGGTTCAATTTGAAGCATAACTTCATACATTTGTAGATGGTACATTAGTGAAAATGGAACAAAAATATCGATCACAGCGCCCCCTTTCGTCGGAGTATCCCCAAATTCTGATAGAACCTGCTTGCCATAGCTAAAAACCTAGAAAAAAAATGCGGTTCAATTTGAAGCATAACTTCATACACTTTTAGATGGTACAATGAAAAGACACACAGACGGACAAACGGACAGACAGACATTTTGTAAAAACATGTTTTTCGGAATATCTGACCCCTAAAACGTGCAAATCCGTCAAAAACCGGCAGTCGAAAAAAATTTCGATTACAATCCTTTCTTCTATTATAGATAGAAGAAAGTAGAAATGAAATATAGTATAAAAATTAAACATGACAATTTGTGAACAATCCCTTATCATTCAGCAAGTTTTAGTGAGAAGCTAAAAAACAGATCATTCTAACGCCGATATCTCTCTAAACTTTTACTATATTTGAGTGATTTTTTTTAATAAGTTGCTCGATAGAGTTGACTATTAAATTATGCAAAAAATTCCTTGTTATCTTTCGCGCATGCGCAGATAAAAATTATTTTATACAACTGCCCGTATTTCCTTAAATATTTAATATATTTATATTCCAATTGCACTATATTATTTCTACTACATTTTGTCAATTTTTCTGAAACTGGCGTTAAATTTGGTTAAAAACCTTGTATGTTATAAGCAAAAAACATGCAAGAATTTTTTTAAATTTGTAAAAAAATCGCTATATTTCTATTAATATACATGCTATTCTTACACAAATAATACACATATTGTACAATGTCTGCCTATGTATATTCTGTAGCAATAGATCATTTTGTGCGTTTTATTTTACAGGGTGAACCAAAGTATTCTTTGTTTTCTTTAATATTTTTTTAGCCCCCTAATCGTCTTCCTTAGCAAATCGACATTGATAAATATGAAGTCAAACCTACCTGTTCTTTTTAATCTTAAAATGCCAGAAGAATCTGACAAGTATATTTTTAAATATTCGACAAAATGTCTGAAATTGAAAGTTGCCGGTCATTAATGGCCATTATAGTGTATTTGAAAAACTTTCTGTCGTGTTGTAACTATTATTCATCATAATCCCACATATATACATAAATCCATATATATACATTTCACACATATATATATATTCTTTTCACTACTCAACGTGCAAACTTTCTGATACAATCGTGTACATTCGTGTAAGAACTATGCCTGAATAAAATTCAGGCATAGTTCTTGTGGTGCTAAAAGAATTTAAATTTTCTTGTAAAGTATGACACACATTTAATTATAGTTTATTACCACCTGATAATCAGCTTTTAGTATATAAAAAAACAGCTTAAATCATGAACTATGATATAAAAAAAAAACTTTCTTTTTACATGCAGATGGCATTAGATTCTTGCTTTTGTCATTTCAAATAACTAATCCCTGTAGGGAAAATTTTTTTGAAGAAAAGCTGCTAAAAAATGAAACTTTTTTTAAAAATCGTATAAAGTATGACACGCTTTTAATTATAATCTATTGCTTCCTGGTGACTAACTTCTCATATCTGAAAAATAGTTTTATTTAATGAGAGTTTTAACCATTGCGCTATCAAGCCAAACTGAGGCCCAGGAACTGGTCTTCATTCGAGGGCTCATTCCCTTTATATATTGTAGCAAAATATTGAAAACGTTCGACTTTTTAGTATCCAAATTAACGCAAAATGGCTGATTTATTTTTTCAATTTTGCTGATGGACTTTATGAGCGCAGGGCCCGGCATCCCGACCTCGAATCCTATCTCTTGTGGCCAACCCTTGATATGAATATACAATAGTGGTTATGCATACATATTTAGATGAAGGTTTTTTTTCTTGTTATGTTTTTTACCTTATATTTTGTAAAAATATCAAAATTATGTTTAGAATAAGTAAGTATAGTGGGATGTGTGCAATACATTTTCGGACCTAAATTATCCTCTCCAAAAGGCTGAAAAGTAAATTATTTTAATGTTGTTGAGGGGACTTTATAAACCAAGGACACAAGTGCATTCCGTTTACTGCTCCCTTCCAGTCCTTTTTGACCAACCCTTCATATGACCGTACACTGATACGTATAAATAGATATTTAGATGATTTTGTTTTATTTTATTCCCAAATGTGTTTTTAACATTACTCTATAAATTCAATGAGATTAAACATTTTCACCTTTATGCCACGAAAATTTTATTGTTCCTTTCTGATTTACCACAGCGTTAAACAAAAATGTTATATGGTCTGCATTTTTATGTTCAGAATTCCATGGACGAAACTGTCACATTTACCATTAAAATTGATCACATTGAGGCATTTTATAATTCCTTTTAATAACTTATTAAGAGTTGGTGGAAACCTTCGGAGGTTAAATTTTCTCTCTATAGATCTTGTTCACACTGCATAAGAATCATTTCAAGATTTTCTTTATCAATTTTAACCTTTTGGAAAGAGGTGCTTTCAAGAATACATGTTAAAGCATGACAGTTGCTGTCAGAGACCCCGTGTGAAGGTTAGCTATTTTTCTCCATCATAACATATTTCTCTGTCTTCTCTTCCCCATTATCGTTAAATGAGTACCATGTATTATCTGATTTGGAAAAATAAAATGTATATACTTTGATGTATATTTATTTACTGTTTAGGAGGCTTGCACTAGAGCCTTAAATATTTATAATTACCCATTTCCTTTTCTAATGCTATTTAAGATCAATAAATTTTATAAAGTTGGTAGTATATCAGGTTTAGATATTTCGAATATATATATATATATATTTTGTTGAATATGTTTTAGACAGGCAGTGAGATTTAGATTACACTTAACTAGTTTCACGCGTAAAAGTTTCTTCAACTGACACATATCAGAGTGAACAGGAGTGCAAGACTAATTCGATAAATAATCAAAAGAGTTGTGGAAAATTAAACAAAAAAAAATAGTAAACAGAAAAATTATAGAAATTTTAAATGAAATTTTTAATTAAAAAAGAGAGAGACAGACAGATAAAACAGAAAAAGAAGAAATGAGGAGGGAGGCGGGGCGTCAAAACATTGTTATAAATTTTTAATATAATTATTCTGGTTTTGATTCCATTATGAAATTTTATTGAAAAAAAATTTAAATTCAATAATAATTTTATTATTTTCTTTAAAATTTTGCATGTATTATATATATATATACTTTTTTTATCTACAACGTCAATTTCCCAAGGGGAAAAAAACTGAAAGTGAATGGGTGAGTAACAAATTTCGGGTTATTTTAAAAAGCATATTTTTACGCAAGGTATAAAAATGACTTATGGTGGATATTGATTTTTGTAGTAGATATTCATTTAGTTTGGAAATGGAGTTCAAGGAAGCTTTATTTACCAACGCTCACATTTTAGAACAGGGGTTCCCAAACATTGAGATTGGAATAACGCTAAATCGCAGCTGATACACTTGCCATACAACCAGGTAAAAAAGGCAATGCTAATTGGGATTGGTTTACAGCAGGGCATTCGACTTACGTGCCCTAGGCCCGCAGAACCAGAGTCTTAATTTACGGAAGACTAGGTGGGGGAGCGGCTTTCGTCCCAGTACTGTTACGTGTACCATAGTTTCAGAACACTGTTCTAAAACGTTATTTTTTAAATGTAGTAGATAATTGTATGCAAGACCAACATAAATTTGTCTTGAAAAATATTTATAAATCCAAATAAAGATTTAGGCATTATAAATGTTTTCGGTTAAATTTTTCCAACCTATTTTTCTCTTGAAAATAAATATGAATAAAAGTTTCATATGTATGAATAATCTTTACTTTCGTTTCAAGTGACCTAAAAATTTCTTTTATGTATTTTCGTTTAGAGGTTCATTTGTAAGAGAGAAGCTCGTTAATGACTTTTAATAAATGGTCGGATATACCGTTCTATGACAATCATAGTTTTTTTTCATTTAAATTCATACTGTCTTTTAAATTCATTAATTTCTTCAGACTACAAACAATACTTAGTCTAAAAAAATATTTTCTTAACATGAAACATCAGCAGTTATTTATCTCGATTAAGTATTGAGCCAGAATTCAGGATTATAAAGTGAAAGTATTTTCGAATAAAACATTTTCAATCTATTTACTTCTAAAAAAAAAATATGGTAACCAGTTTCTCATTAAGAATAATATTTATTTTCGTATGAACTGACATGATATGTGCTTATATTTATTTTTCGTTTAGATGTTTCTAAGAAAGAAATACGCTTATTATCGGATTATTTTTAATGTTGAGTATAATTATTTTCAACAAGCATCCTATTTTAATCCAAGTTATTAAAATAACTTTTGGTGGATACTGTTTTTTGTAGTTAATATCCAAACAGTTTTAATTTCTGTAAAGGTTTTTATTTCTAGACACAAATATAATTCCATTCAAAAGCAACAGACATTTTTATTTATTATTTATATACGAGCCAGAATCTAGTGTAAAACATTGTAAATGTTTTCAGATAAAACATTTCCAACCTATTTGTCCCCGGAAAATAAATTTACAAAAAAAAAAAAACATAATTACAAAACCATAATTACAAAAACATAATTACAAAAACATAAAATTACAAAAAAAAAAAAAAATGTTTTTGATGCGTATTTTGATTTAGATGTTTATTTGTGAGCGAAACATTACGGGTACTGCATTTCCAACCTGTTTGTCCGACAAAAATAAACATCATTGTACATTTACATGTTTCATGAAACATGACTTCCAGAAAGTGAATCATCTTTTTTTTTTCCATAAGTTTTATCAAAATTTTCAGAATTGATTGTTTTTTTGCATATTTTACGAAAATGGACAAATTTCTAAAAAATAAGACGTATGATGCGTTTATAGATATCAAATGTTAAGAAAATCTAACTGCATCAAAATATCTGACTAATGGGACTTTAACATGTATATAAATCTCGTGTTTCAGTTTTAAAACTCTATAATTGCAACTTAAATGTTTTTATATCTCATACTATTTCTGTATACCTTTTTTATGCATAATACGTAGTTTTAGGTAGCTTTCAATACAAAAAGCTACCTATTGCAGCCGTTCGGAGGAAAGCAATTCCAAAAAAAATTGGTATATTTTTACCGATCATGACTCACAGACCCCCAAACCACCCTCTGTTCAATAGTTGATTTATATATATGTGGTATTTTGTCTAAGCTGAGTTAGTACCAGATGTAAATTTCCATGAGAAAAGGGTAGTCCGTTAAAGAACTAATATCTTGCAGTCGATTTCCATGATCATGGCGAAGTAGTAAGGCAATGAAAAGACACCAGAACAGTTTCTCCAGTAACGTCCAGCCAATTTTCAGATGAATAGTTTATTACGAATAAGAGCGATGCAGCACATTTCCCACAGGTATAAAACTTATAGCATAGCCCTCGGCTTTCACGATGGGTCACTCCATTGATTACAAGTTGTTAACTGGCCAGATGAATATTCTACGACAGAAAAACACCAAATACATATTTGTTTACACTTTCAGCTACGTCAAAAATCTAGTGCTCCGACCGATGCGGGCGAGTTTTGTTCTCTACGCGGAGACATACAGAAATTTACGTCACGAGCGCACAACCCAATGAGTGAGAAGCTAGTTCCAGCCCAGCGAATGAGGCGCGAAGGAGAAGCTAAGATAGTAAAGAATTCCGAACCTGGTCGCGGACAAATTTTGAAGTTAAAATCCCAAGCGCGCGAAAAAATCAGAGCAATAATAATAATAATAATAGTAGAAAGAAAATGGCTTTTAAAAAACATTCGAAATGAGAACGCGTCTCGGAATTTTATAGATTGGGGAGCTGATAAAAGCTACGAATGAACTTAAAATTTTAGATTAAGATTTAGAATAAGATAATTATTAATATACGGATATTTACTTTTAAAAGGACTTGAAATAGGAATAAATATTATTAAAAATTAAGGAAATACTGACTATGTCAGAAGTTAGATTAATTTAAAAGATTAATGCGAATAAAATGGAAGGATACGAAATAAATAATTTTTTTATATAACATTAATATATATATATATATATATATATATCTGACATATGTCATCCTGTAACTCTCTTATTTATGAATCGATTTGAATGTGACTGATTATGTGTATAGTACATACCAAGGTCTCGACCGAGCTCGTTGGCCAGCTTCATCCACCATCTTGTTTTAAAATAGCGGCCAGTTAAAATTTTTAAAATTTTTAAAAATTCAAAAAGATATAGAAAAAATTATAAATTGAAAAAATTGTTTCTGTTAACTGTTAGAACATCATACAAGGAATCTGGAAAGTTTTTTGTTTTGGCTATATCTTAAATAATAACTAGCCGGATGTGTCAATTCCAAAACTTTCTTCTATCTCACACAGGTTTCACATACACTAAAAAGAATCAGCACCAATTTATATCAAGGTCTAACTGAAACTCAAGTTTTATTAAATTCACTGAATTATTTCTTGAGATATGACTATCATTAAAATCGTGTAAATCCCGCAAAATGCTGCATAGCAGCGCCACCTGCTGGGCGATTTTTACCAAAAACTAATCAGCACCAGTTTATATCAAGCACTAACTGAATATAAAGTTTTACTGAATTCCGAGCATTAGTTCTTGAGACAGAGCTATTGCGGAAATCGCGAATAATGCTGCATAGCAGCGCCACCTGCAGGGCGATTTTTACCAAAAACTAATCAGCACCAGTTTATATCAGGGACTAACTGAATATAAAGTTTTATTGAATTCCGAGCATTAGTTCTTGAGATAGAGCGCCCACAAAATTTTTGTCACATACAGACAGAGTCACAGACAAACATTTTCTAAAAATGGTCAATTTGTGTTCAGGACCTTCTAAAACATATAAATCAGTCGAAACCCGGAAGTCGAAAATTTTCACGAATCCAATACTTTTTTCTTGTAAAGAGGCTGAGATATGGCAGTTTGAAATTCTAAGGTGGCTGAGATTTTGAAACAATCTGACATTTGTTATGCTAATACTCTCGTATTTATAAAGCGACATGAATGTGACTGATCATGTGTACAGAACATACCAAGGTCTCGACCGAGTTCGTTGGCCAGCTTCATGCGCCATCTTGTTTAAAAAAAGCGGCAAATTATTTTTTTAAATTTAAAAAAAAAAATTAAAACATATGTATAAAATTTTGTAAATTGAAAAAGTTGTTTTCGTTAATTCTTAGTCCCTGATTCAAGGATTCCGGAACATTTCTTGTTTTGGCTTTATCTTAAAAAATGGCAGAGATATAGCAATTTGAAATTCTAGGGTGGCTGACATTTTGAAACAATGTTATATTTGTTATGCTGTAACTCTCATGTTGAAATTCGCATTCAAATTCAGTATTAACGAAAACCGGGATTGAATCTTCTATAATCGGGTTCCAAGCAATTAAGCTTCGGGTGTTTGTGTAAAATGCGTTGAATTTTTAAAACATGGATATGAAAGCTACTCTTTCCTCCCGGTACAGGCCGGAAGGACTTTTTATATTTGCATTACTTAACTTAATTCTTAATGAGATACATTATGTTACTTAATTTTTTTTCAATTTACTTAATAAAATAATTAAAATTTTCTGAATTAATTTATACATCACTTTTTGTCTTACCATTACCAAGATAACAAACTTTATAATTATTTAATTTATACCCAAAACATTTTTTCTTTATATAGTTGATCAGAATATTTAGTTATGTATTTAATAACTATATTTAGTAAGGGAAATTTCACTAGAATGAATAAATTAATAGAATTTTTCAACAGAATGTAACATTATGAAACTGCATGTCCTAAAATGTCATTTCGTTATCGTAAAAATAACATAATATATATAACAGTGAGTATATTTTCAAAGCAACACTTGTTTATTAGTTTATGAATTATGGTCTTTAAAATTGGAAAAAATAATTTGTCCATTTAACATTAATTAATTTTTTATCATATATTCTAATACGAGCAAATCTTGTGTGTGGTTATATATATATACATATATATATATATATATATATATGCAAAAATTATCTTAAAAACGGCTCTAACGATTTTGACGAAATTTCGTGTCCTACCGTTTTGGGGCACCAGAAAACCATTGGGCTAGGTCACATGTTCGAGAAAATTCGACTAGTGGGTCATTTTGGGTCATTTTGGGTCATGGTCTAGCTAATTGTATCTAAAAAACGGTTCAAATGATTTTGACGAAATTTTGTATCCGACCATTTTCGGGCACGAGAAGACTATTGGTCTGGGTCACATGTTCGAAAACTTTCGATTAGTGGGTCATTTTTGGGTCAACGCGGGTCAAATTAATTTTATCTAAAAAACGGCTCTAACGATTTTGATTAAATTTTGTGTCCTACGAGTTTCGAGCACAATAAAATAATTGGGCTAGGTCACATGTCCGAGAAAATTCGATTAGTGGGACATTTGTGGGTCATTGTGGGTCAAGATCTAAAAAGCGGCTCAATTTACACTAAATTTTGCATCCAATGGTTTTCGGGCACGAGAAGACTGTTGGGCTAGGTCACATGTTCGAGAAAATTCAATTAGAGGATCATTTTGGGTCATGGTCAAGCTAATTGTATCTAAAAAACGGTTCAAACGATTTTGACGAAATTTTGTATCCGACTATTTTCGGGCACGGGATGACTATTGGGCTGGGTCACATGTTCGAGAACTTTCGATTAGTGGGACATTTTTGGGTCATTGTGGGTCAAGATCTAAAAAGCGGCTCAATTTACACTAAATTTTGTATCCAATGGTTTTCGAGCACTAGAAGACTATTGGGCTGGGTCACATGTTCGAGAACTTTCGATTAGTGGATCATTTTTTGGTCAACGCAGGTCAAATTAATTTTATCTAAAAAACGGCCGTAACGATTTTGATTAAATTTTGTGTCCTACGAGTTTCGAACACGATAAAATCATAGGGCTAGGTCACATGTCCGAGAAAATTCGATTAGTGGGTCATGTCTGGGTCATTGTGGGTCAAGATCTAAAAAGCGGCTGAATTTACACTAATTTTTGCATCCAATGATTTTCGGGCACGAGAAGACCGTTGGGCTAGGTCACATGTTCGAGAAAATTCAATTAGTGGGTCATTTTGGGTCATTTTGGGTCATGGTCAAGCTAATTGTATCTAAAAAACGGTTCAAACGATTTTGACTAAATTTTATATCCGACTATTTTCGGGCACGAGAAGACTATTGGGCTGGGTCACATGTTCGAGAACTTTCGATTAGTGGGTCATTTTTGGGTCATTGTGGGTCAAGGTCTAAAAAGCGGCTCAATTTACACTAAATTTTGCATCCTATGGTTTTCAAGCACGAGAAGACTGTTGGGCTAAGTCACATGTTCGAGAAAATTCAATTAGTGGGTCATTTTGGTCATGGGTCATGATATTTGAACTTAAATTTAATTTTGACCGAGCATAGCTCGGTCTTCCCTGCTCGTATAGCAGAAAGAATGCATAATTTTTGTAAAATGTCCTTCAGTTCCTGCATGGATTGGTCCCATTAATAATTTCACATGCAAGAATATTTATTACTTTTGAATGAAGTGACAATCAAAACGTGTTATTATATGTTTTTGTTTAGATGATTCTTGAAAAGAGATAGTTTATTATCGGATTTTAAAAAATAGTTCAATATAATGTTCTTTAACAAGCATCATATTAGGGTGCTTTCTTTACAAAAAGTAGAATCTGTCCGGAGGAAAACGATTTCGGAAAATTTCGGTACATTTTCATTAATTATAACACCCAGATCCCAGATACACCCTCTGTTCAAATGTTATATATGTATGTATATATCGCCATAAATGAAGCCAATATTTAGATTACAGAGAAATTTGTTGAAATTCCGTTGATGAAACCTAGAAATATTATATAATCAGGATTCATGAATTCTAGCTTCGTGTGTTTGAGTAAAATTAGCTGAATTCTTAAAACAAGGAATAGGTCAGCTATATTTCCCTCCCGGTAGAGGTCAGAAGGCCTTTTTAACACTTTCCAATCTAGCTGAAAAGTGTTTATGACCTCGGTTTGTCTGTCGCCTGCTGCTGGCCGTCTGTCCGTACTTTAACTCCCGTAAATATACTCGGATTGCCCTGAATTTTTTGTATGTTATTGTTGTTTAATACAATATGTTACCAATTCAAATTGAAGTGTGTAGCACTTATAGTGTTTTTTTTACAGAGACAGTCAAAAGTATTTCGTTAAATTACAGTCAATGGGAAATAATCGTTTCAAGTGCATTTTGAAGAAGCTACGCCATTTGAAACATGATGAAATTGATATATAATTATGAAGCGCATTAAAACATGCTTTTTGTGGAATATGGGGTGCAAAGTATTTATTCATTTACAGAAGCGGATCCCAACCTGAGGTACGCGTACACCTAGGGGTACATGCACTGTTAAAAATTTGTAACAAACTCTCCAGTCATTTGATCGTTTTTGTAGAAAATAGTTACATAACCGTAATTTAACTTTGTTCCGACCATATTATTGCCCATATTATGGTCAGAATAGAGTTAAATTATGGTTATGTAACCATTTTCTAAAAAAACGGTCGAATGACTGGACAGTTTGCTGTAAATTTTTAACAGTGTGGTAGAATATTTGGAGGTACGTGAAAATTACATTCGTAATGGTGGATAACGCAAAAATAATGCTTAAAATGAAAACAGAAAAGCAAAACTGTAAACTTTTTGTTTACAAAAAGTAAAATAGGCTATTCGTATAAACTGAAGAAAAATGCGAAAATTTATAGTAATTGATCTCCGTCTATTCCTAATAATGTCTTACGATTTCGCATGTGTTTCCCTTTTCTTTTATTATTATTTTCTGTCTTAGTAATTGTAAAAGTATTTAGAAAAAACACGAATCGTATCGGGTCTTCTGTGCTCGACAATTTCCTTTAAAACCCATATGAAAACAGATCATCATTTTAGTGTTCGACTGATCAGCATTAGCATAAACTCATAAATGTGTATTAATGTGGGTAGCTTCACCTCTACTTTGTGAGAGCTTAATTTGAAATCTTTAGCTAATATATCATGTTTTGAGTGTCTTTATGTTGAGATTGTGTTATGGTTCAAAAGGTAATGGGTTGAAAATTGGAAATCTGAAGAGAAATGCATCTAACATTGGTAACTAATATCAGAAAATTACTAATGAACAAAAACAAAAATATTTGGAACGGGTTTATGTGAGAAGGGGTACGCATAAATGAAAAAACTAAGCAAGGGGTACGTGAGAGAAAAAAGGTTGGAAACCGCTGATTTACAGGGTCAAACAAAAGAATTCTGTTGCACAATGTTCTGCAGGGAAAAATCTTTGCAGTGTAATTTAATGGTGTTTCACTATTTCAAATATAATGAAAATTATATGGAATACTGAGGTGCACTATAAATTGCTCGCTTAAAAGTATGGTGTGCATTGCGTTATCGTTCATTTACAGGGTGAAATGAAATAATTATGTTACTCATTGTTGTTCTACGGGGAAAAACGTTTGCATGATTATTTAATGATGTTTCACTATTTCAAATATAATGAAAATTTGCATTACTGAGGTGCACTATAAATTACTCGCTTAAAAGTATGGTGTGCATTGAGTTTATCGTTCAATTACACGGACACACAAAAGATAACGGTTGCAGTATACCTACGATAATTACAGTATTTGTGTGATAAGTTCGTTTTCGAGTTTGGTTTGCGTTTTTAAGTTTAACTAATTTTTTTTTTTTTACATTACGTGTTGTGTATAAATTCGGTTTATCATATACAGGGCTACACAAGGGAATTCGTAAGTATAACAGACTATGGGAGTGAATTGTTTAAAGGTAGTTTTTAATTGTGTTATGCATTTTTCTACTGAATTATATTTAGTAGACAGTGTAGTAGATTTAGTTATATTTAGTAGACAGATAAGTTTGTGGAATATAAATAAATTCATATACAGGGCTACGCAAAGAAAAAAATACATTATCGTTTGCGGTTAGTAATTGCTAGAAGTGAGTTTTAAGTTGCCTTACGTGTTTTGTACCTGAATTAAATTTTAGCTTAATATATGTTGCGTACAAAAGTGTTTAGATAATATACAGGACTGTACAAAAGTGCATTTCAACATTGATTGGCGAAAATTGTTAAATGTAAATTTCCTAACTGAATTAAATTTTATCATGCTATGTATTATATAACCAAATCTACAGATCATATACAGGGCTGAACAAAATAGTTCGACTACTTTTTTACAATGGAAAGTAATTTCGAAAACTGTATTTTTCAATGTGGTATATGTTTTCTAAACTGTTTACTTACATATCTTCTTTTACCTTATTTAATGTTGAAGTTCTGGCGCGTCCCTCCGGGTGATCTTGACTCAGCCATTTAATGGGGAAGATGACCGGGAAGCCGGCATTGCGAGATGTTCTTCGACACGCCAATGTTGGGAGCCTCCTCCCTACGGGGTGGAAGAACGCCCCATAGACTGATCTCAGTTGCTGGACCGGGATTCCCCGGGTCGAGTGGGTGACGCTGAGCAACAGACTAGTGAACGACGATAGGACTGTTTTCCACAATTTATCCGGGGCGATGACGGAGGCAAGATCGGACTCCGAAGAGCAAGGTGTGATGTCTGGACAGTGCGTAAGGCGGCGTGAAGCAACTCTCGGTACTGGGACGCGGTAGAGTGCAGATACCGGCATGCAGGTTGAGGACTGTACGGTCCGCATCTACCACGTCTCCCGCTACAGTTGGAATAGTTCTGTGTCGACCTCAATGGTCGGGCAGAAAAGGGGATTCTCTGTTTGCACCAAGTGTGGTCCGTGTCATCGGGGCCACTCAGGTCACTGCGGCTCGTGTAACTTCCTTGGGAGGGTGTAGGTTTTTTCCCTGGACTGTTCAATTACGAGGAACCGGACCGGAGGCTCACCGACTAACGCGGCGGCGATCAAATCAAAACTTGAACCCCGGGTCGAAAACCAATACAGCGTGTCTTTGCGCAGTCGGAGCTTTCTACGCTCGATCAGCAACAGTCTCATAACTAAATTTCATGCAACAAACCTCGATCGGGACCGCTTCTCTGGAGCTTTTGAGGGATTTTTCCATGTCCTTCAGAGTCCGATATTGGTGTTTTACATAACTTTCCCCTTTTGTCTAACATTTGTTGTGTTTTTGTTTTTGTTTTTGTTTTGTGAGTTTGTTTTATATGTCATGTGTTTCCGAATGGCCCTCGTTCGAGTCAACCGCACTACTCGTTCTGCCGGCGGGGGAAGTCGGAGGGAAAGCCGTCGGAAGTCACGCGGAGATAACCTAAGCCAGGACATGTCTATACGTTCAGGGACTCCTTTCCTCGACGTCCTGGGAAAGCGAGAGGCTCCTCCCTCTCGCCGCAGCCGATGAGGCTAGTCGCTTCCTCTTTACATAGAATTCGATGTTCGGAAGCTCCGGTAGAGCAAGAGTCGTTCGGGAAGCTCGGCATACGGCCTAGGGCCCGGTTTCCTCTTTTTGTTTCTGGCTTTGAAGTTTTTGGGGGACTCCAGCGTCTCTCCAATTATAGAGTGGTGATGACCTAAGAGAGTAGGCACCTCCGATAATCGCAACGTCAAATAATTGGGAGAATGGGAGTGGTCAGCAGGTGGCTGTGCTCCCACGGCCGTAGAGCATACAAGAGGACCCTCCTGGTCGTGCTTGTTAAGAGTTCCTCAGAACTTGGGTAAGGCGGTGGATGGGCCTGAGGGCGACCTCAGGCGACCTGCGGCGCAGCTCAGTTTTAACGGCGAAGTTTCGTTACAGTTTTCTGGATGTGTTGGAAAGTGTTTCATAATCTATGCGACGCATGATTTTTCGTTCTTGTTTAAATAAAGCTATGAAAAATAACTGATAGGGACTAGTTAATATCCAAACAATACTTACACTCTAACAAGTAATTTTTGAATAAAAATTAAAAGAACTTTCAGTGACTATTTCGTAGTCTATGACGTTCTTTCAATTGTGCAAGAACACTCATGTTATTAACATTGCTTAATTTATTTTATTTATTGCATGCCAGATCGCGTAAGCAGCTAGAATGGCTTGACACAACATTACTTTATGTGACATCCCGTTATTGTTATTCACATTAAATTTTATCTATATCGTTACCAGTTGAGTACTTTTATAAATAAGAAAGTGGTGACAGACGCAGAGGGGGCATACTTTGAATGGGAGTTTTTGTCCAAACTACGGCAGCCCATATATTTTGCAATATACTGACTTGGACAAGTTCGATCGGGTGACTGTGAGAATTCACCAAACATTAGCTTTGCGATAATGGAAGGCTCACCAACTTTTTGTACAGGATCAATCAAAATCCTCCAGGATCAATCCTCTCGATCAATCAAAATTTATTGCTTGCATACTGATGCCACTCACTTATTTATAAAGGCATATGTCAGCTTCGCTCACGTTTGCCGAGCAGGAAAAAATCACATTCTAAAAATTTTGCCGTGTCACTATAAAAAATTATACACAATACAATGACTATTTTTAACTTAAATCTTCCTTGGTTTACTAGAATTGATGTATAAGAAGTTTCATTCAAATCCTATTCACTGGTTGTTGAGAAACGTGCGGGCATAAACACATAGAAATATACAATGCATACATTAGAGTTGCAAAGGGTGGGGAAAAAAAACGGGTTTATAATATGGGAATAACCCAGGATTTTTGGGAGGGAAATATTTAAAATTTCCGGAAGTTTTCAGAAAGTTTTAGACATAGAATTTTTTAATTTGTAAACAAAATGTTTTTTTTTTACAAATGAATACAAAATCAATAACATAAATACATAAAAATGACACAGTTTATATGAAAACTAATGAAATACTTCTCCAACTGCAGAAATATTAAATAACAGAAATTAAATTAACATAAGTAAGTTGATATTTTAATCGTGGATAGGTAAAATTGCGAGAGGCAGATGACAGATTCGTCTTGCCTGACATGAATATAAACTTCACCCTTATTGTCCGATTCAGCAATGTAAACAAAAAAAGAAAACGAACAAAACTAAAAGAAATCAATGCAAAAATACACTGCAACTCACTAGAAAATTAATGAATATTAAATATACCAGCTAACAGAATTAAACAATTTTAATAATTACAGAAACATTCAAATCTTTACCAATTCAATTCACAGCCGCCATTGCTGTAAAGAAAATGATGTGTTATAATAAATTACATAAACTTAGACCGCAAAATCCTAAGTTTTGTGAATTCATAATAGAAAACCTTTTTTAAATTTTTCAGAACAGTGTCTGAAATTTCTTAAAAAAAAAAATAAAAAATGACTAGTTTTGTTTACTTTTAAAACTTATTTAAAATTTCCAATATTCCCTAAAATTTTGGGTTTCTTCCTAAAATTTTCCGGGTTTATTCCCGTCCCTCAAAAACTGCGGGTTTTTTGCAACTCTAGCATACATACATACATATACACATACGGCCAAAAACAGACGCTTTTTTAGTCGCTTAAAAATGTATTTTCTAAACATTTATGTAATTTTACGCAAAAACAGCAGAAAACCTGGATTAAGAAAAAAAGAATCATAAAAAAAAGAACCAGAATCCAAAATTAAACATTATAAATGTTTTCGAATAAAATATTCCAGTCTTATGTATATCTCGAAAACGTTTCTGACCTATAGTTTGTCCTTTAAAATTCTAAAAACTTTAGTTTTGTGTCTGAATTAATGTAAGAATAGTACTTACTTTTGTCTGAAATGACCCGAAAAATATTTTTTTCATGCATTTTCTCATGGATATTTTTCTCATAAGAAAGAAATACGTTATCGGATTAAAAAAAATGTTTAATGTAATGTTCTACGACAAGCATAATTTTTTATGCATGCTATAAAAAATTACTTATGTTAGATATTGATTTTTGGAGTTAATATCCATGCAGTTTGTAGATTGTGTTATGGCAGTTCTGTTAAAGTTATAATTCTTTTAGAATGCATTCACTGTTATATTGAAGGTGAATGTATATACGAGTTCAAATATTTTAAATAATTCTACATAAAAATAGAATAAATAAAAATGTTTATTATGGTGTTGGACATGTAAAATATTTTAAACATTTTAAGAAGTAAATACAATTGGCAGAAAAGTTAACAGCAAATAAAAAATCCCGAATATTTTAATAAATGTTTTTGCACACAAATATCAATAATATGCATAAGAGATCTTTCGGTAAATGGAAAAGTTACTTCTGTAGAAAATTGTCATTTATACATGCAGCGAAATTTGTAGAATATGCTCATAATGAAGTACTATCTATTTTGAAAATGTATGCAATTTATTACAAATAATTTTGTTTTAAAATTTGTTAAATGAAATGGAAATATGTATATATATATATATACATATACTATATATAAGTGAATCAAAACTCTAATATGCTTTTATGTATTTAATGAGGTACATTTTAAATAATTTCATTTTCTGATGAATATTTAAATAATAAGAAAAATTACGTATTAATTATTTTAATTAAATGTCAAAGAAAGTAACTTCCTTGAAATACTTAGAAACATTGTTTCCCTATTTTGCTTTAAACTGAGTGCAATTTAAATGTCAGAATAACAGTTTTCAGAAAAATGCAATAACTTGAAAACTTCTGTTTATCTTGATGTTATTACGGAAGTATAGTTTTCATTCAAATATCTCGCTTTAATTATTCATCGTTTTAGAAATGGGAAAATTTTCTTGAATAGTTTTCTTGAATAGAGTATTTTTATCAATATTTTATACTAATGACAGTTTAATAACTTTTAAAATTGATTTTATGTTTTACATTAATACTAAATATTAGACTTGGCATGGTTATAACCACAATGTAAACCATAGTGTAAACTTCAATGTAAACTAACTGGAATTTTTTTTTTCAAAAAATAATAATTATTTTTTAAGAACAACTTGAAAATAATATTTCCTCTTTTTTGTAATTTGAGTGTTTCAAATTATTGGATATAAATAAATTCTAATTTTATAATTTTATTTTAGAAGTCAGTATGAGACATAATGAGTCATGTTTGTATATGTGTAGGATAGAAATTAACATGTGTTGATGAACATATCTGATGCTCTAAAAAGTTAGTTTAAACCATGTTAGTTTAAACCATTACACATATAAACATGTGAAACTAACAAAGCTAAAATAGATAAATATTTCAAAATATTCAATATTTAGTATAAAATACTCTAATTTTAAAGAATGCAGATTATTTACAGCAATTAATAACATAAGATGATCTTAGAGATTTTGATGAAGTTGCAAAAGAAAATTTGCTTGGTTGGGGAAATAATCCTTGAAGAATTTGATAAAGTACACGCATGAATTTTTATAAGTGGACATTGAAAAGTTTTGTGCCAGTTATAGCATCTCAATAATACCAGTCTATCTTTTATCTTGCTTGTTGGATTTAATGGTCAAAAATGTTGACTTGGAATTGAAAAAAAAAAAAAAATCACAAAAGTATCTGAATAACAATAATAAAAAAGTAATAGCATTAAATACTGAGATTTAAAAGTTAGCCATTCTGGAAATACTTTCTTGAAAATGAATTCGTTAACTATGAAGAATGGTTAAGTCAAGAAGAAAATATTAAAATGTCCAGTGAACTAATTTTCACTGCAAACAGTTACTACAACCGTGGTAGAGAAAATATTTTCTTTGTGTTCTTTGATTTCTGTAACCAAAATCGAACAAAAAATACGATATTGAAGCAACTAAATGTTCATTTCTCCTTTTAAAAGTTAAAATGAAAATTCTGTTTAATAAGCAACTGTTTAAGTAAAATTATATAACAAGATATGTTCAAATGCTCGATAACACAGTTGAATATCTTAAATCTCACGGGTCGACCGCAATGGTCGGGCAGAAAAGGGGATTCTCTGTTTGCACCAAGTGTGGTCCGTGTCATCGGGGCCACTCAGATCACTGCGGTTCGTGTAACTTCCTTGGGAGGGTGTAGGTTCTTTCCCTGGACTGTTCAATTACGAGGAACCGGACCGGTGGCTCACCGACTAACGCGGCGGCGATCAAATGAAAACTTGAACCCCGGGTCGAAAATCAATACAGCGTGTCTTTGCGCAGTCGGAGCTTTCTACGCTCGATCAGCAACAGTCTCATAACTAAATTTTATGCAACAAACCTCGATCGGGACTGCTTCTCTGGAGCTTTTGAGCGATTTTTCCATGTCCTTCAGAGTCCGATATTGGTGTTTTACATAACTTTCCCCTTTTGTCTAACATTTGTTGTGTTTTTGTTTTTGTTTTTGTTTTGTGAGTTTGTTTTATATGTCATGTGTTTCCGAATGGCCCTCGTTCGAGTCAACCGCACTACTCGTTCTGCCGGCGGGGGAAGTCGGAGGGAAAGCCCTCGGAAGTCACGCGGAGATAACCTAAGCCAGGACATGTCTATACGTTCAGGGACTCCTTTCCTCGACGTCCTGGGAAAGCGAGAGGCTCCTCCCTCTCGCCGCAGCCGATGAGGCTAGTCGCTTCCTCCTTACATAGAATTCGATGTTCGGAAGCTCCGGTAGAGCAAGAGTCGTTCGGGAAGCTCGGCATACGGCCTAGGGCCCGATTTCCTCTTTTGGTTTCTAGCTTTGAAGTTTTTGGGGGACTCCAGCGTCTCCCCAATTATAGAGGGGTGGTGACCTAAGAGAGTAGGCACCTCCGCTAATCGCAATGTCAAATAATTGGGAGAATGGGAGTGGTCAGCAGGTGGCTGTGCTCCCACGGCCGTAGAGCATACAAGAGGACCCTCCTGGTCGTGCTTGTTAAGAGTTCCTCAGAACTTGGGTAAGGCGGTGGACGTGCCTGAGGGCGACCTCAGGCGACTGGCGGCGCAGCTCAGTTTTAACGGCGAAGTTTCGTTACAGTTTTCTGGATGTGTTGGAAAGTGTTTCATAATCTATGCGACGCATGATTTTTCGTTCCTGTTTAAATAAAGCTATGAAAAATAACTGATAGGGACTAGTTAATATCCAAACAATACTTACACTCTAACAAGTAATTTTTGAATAAAAATTAAAAGAATTTTCAGTGACTATTTCGTAGTCCATGACGTTCTTTCAATTGTGCAAGAACACTCATGTCATTAACATTGCTTAATTTATTTTATTTATTGCATGCCAGATCGCGTAAGCAGCTAGAATGGCTTGACACGACATTACTTTATGTGACATCCCGTTATTGTTATTCACATTAAATTTTATCTATATCGTTACCAGTTGAGTACTTTTATAAATAAGAAAGTGGTGACAGACGCAGAGGGGGCATATTTTGAATGGAATTTTTTTTCCAAACTACGGCAACCCATATATTTTGCAATATACTGACTTTCACAAGTTCGATCGGGTGACTGTGACAATTCACCAAACATTAGCTTTGCGATAATGGAAGGCTCACCAACTTTTTATACAGGATCCTCTCGATCAATCAAAATTTATTGCTTGCATACTGATTCCACTCACTTTTTTATAAAGGCATATGTCAGCTTCGCTCACGATTGCCGAGCAGGAAAAAATCACATTCTAAAAATTTTGCCGTGTCACTATAAAAAATTATACACAATACAATGACTATTTTTAACTTAAATCTTCCTTGGTTTACTAGAATTGATGTATAAGAAGTTTCATTCAAATCCTATTCACTGGTTGTTGAGAAACGTGCGGGCATAAACACATAGAAATATACAATGCATACATTAGAGTTGCAAAGGGTGGGGAAAAAAAACGGGTTTATAATATGGGAATAACCCAGGATTTTTGGGAGGGAAATATTTAAAATTTCCGGAAGTTTTCAGAAAGTTTTAGACATAGAATTTTTTAATTTGTAAACAAAATGTTTTTTTTTTACAAATGAATACAAAATCAATAACATAAATACATAAAAATGACACAGTTTATATGAAAACTAATGAAATACTTCTCCAACTGCAGAAATATTAAATAACAGAAATTAAATTAACATAAGTAAGTTGATATTTTAATCGTGGATAGGTAAAATTGCGAGAGGCAGATGACAGATTCGTCTTGCCTGACATGAATATAAACTTCACCCTTATTGTCCGATTCAGCAATGTAAACAAAAAAAGAAAACGAACAAAACTAAAAGAAATCAATGCAAAAATACACTGCAACTCACTAGAAAATTAATGAATATTAAATATACCAGCTAACAGAATTAAACAATTTTAATAATTACAGAAACATTCAAATCTTTACCAATTCAATTCACAGCCGCCATTGCTGTAAAGAAAATGATGTGTTATAATAAATTACATAAACTTAGACCGCAAAATCCTAAGTTTTGTGAATTCATAATAGAAAACCTTTTTTAAATTTTTCAGAACAGTGTCTGAAATTTCTTAAAAAAAAAAATAAAAAATGACTAGTTTTGTTTACTTTTAAAACTTATTTAAAATTTCCAATATTCCCTAAAATTTTGGGTTTCTTCCTAAAATTTTCCGGGTTTATTCCCGTCCCTCAAAAACTGCGGGTTTTTTGCAACTCTAGCATACATACATACATATACACATACGGCCAAAAACAGACGCTTTTTTAGTCGCTTAAAAATGTATTTTCTAAACATTTATGTAATTTTACGCAAAAACAGCAGAAAACCTGGATTAAGAAAAAAAGAATCATAAAAAAAAGAACCAGAATCCAAAATTAAACATTATAAATGTTTTCGAATAAAATATTCCAGTCTTATGTATATCTCGAAAACGTTTCTGACCTATAGTTTGTCCTTTAAAATTCTAAAAACTTTAGTTTTGTGTCTGAATTAATGTAAGAATAGTACTTACTTTTGTCTGAAATGACCCGAAAAATATTTTTTTCATGCATTTTCTCATGGATATTTTTCTCATAAGAAAGAAATACGTTATCGGATTAAAAAAAATGTTTAATGTAATGTTCTACGACAAGCATAATTTTTTATGCATGCTATAAAAAATTACTTATGTTAGATATTGATTTTTGGAGTTAATATCCATGCAGTTTGTAGATTGTGTTATGGCAGTTCTGTTAAAGTTATAATTCTTTTAGAATGCATTCACTGTTATATTGAAGGTGAATGTATATACGAGTTCAAATATTTTAAATAATTCTACATAAAAATAGAATAAATAAAAATGTTTATTATGGTGTTGGACATGTAAAATATTTTAAACATTTTAAGAAGTAAATACAATTGGCAGAAAAGTTAACAGCAAATAAAAAATCCCGAATATTTTAATAAATGTTTTTGCACACAAATATCAATAATATGCATAAGAGATCTTTCGGTAAATGGAAAAGTTACTTCTGTAGAAAATTGTCATTTATACATGCAGCGAAATTTGTAGAATATGCTCATAATGAAGTACTATCTATTTTGAAAATGTATGCAATTTATTACAAATAATTTTGTTTTAAAATTTGTTAAATGAAATGGAAATATGTATATATATATATATACATATACTATATATAAGTGAATCAAAACTCTAATATGCTTTTATGTATTTAATGAGGTACATTTTAAATAATTTCATTTTCTGATGAATATTTAAATAATAAGAAAAATTACGTATTAATTATTTTAATTAAATGTCAAAGAAAGTAACTTCCTTGAAATACTTAGAAACATTGTTTCCCTATTTTGCTTTAAACTGAGTGCAATTTAAATGTCAGAATAACAGTTTTCAGAAAAATGCAATAACTTGAAAACTTCTGTTTATCTTGATGTTATTACGGAAGTATAGTTTTCATTCAAATATCTCGCTTTAATTATTCATCGTTTTAGAAATGGGAAAATTTTCTTGAATAGTTTTCTTGAATAGAGTATTTTTATCAATATTTTATACTAATGACAGTTTAATAACTTTTAAAATTGATTTTATGTTTTACATTAATACTAAATATTAGACTTGGCATGGTTATAACCACAATGTAAACCATAGTGTAAACTTCAATGTAAACTAACTGGAATTTTTTTTTTCAAATAATAATAATTATTTTTTAAGAACAACTTGAAAATAATATTTCCTCTTTTTTGTAATTTGAGTGTTTCAAATTATTGGATATAAATAAATTCTAATTTTATAATTTTATTTTAGAAGTCAGTATGAGACATAATGAGTCATGTTTGTATATGTGTAGGATAGAAATTAACATGTGTTGATGAACATATCTGATGCTCTAAAAAGTTAGTTTAAACCATGTTAGTTTAAACCATTACACATATAAACATGTGAAACTAACAAAGCTAAAATAGATAAATATTTCAAAATATTCAATATTTAGTATAAAATACTCTAATTTTAAAGAATGCAGATTATTTACAGCAATTAATAACATAAGATGATCTTAGAGATTTTGATGAAGTTGCAAAAGAAAATTTGCTTGGTTGGGGAAATAATCCTTGAAGAATTTGATAAAGTACACGCATGAATTTTTATAAGTGGACATTGAAAAGTTTTGTGCCAGTTATAGCATCTCAATAATACCAGTCTATCTTTTATCTTGCTTGTTGGATTTAATGGTCAAAAATGTTGACTTGGAATTGAAAAAAAAAAAAAAAATCACAAAAGTATCTGAATAACAATAATAAAAAAGTAATAGCATTAAATACTGAGATTTAAAAGTTAGCCATTCTGGAAATACTTTCTTGAAAATGAATTCGTTAACTATGAAGAATGGTTAAGTCAAGAAGAAAATATTAAAATGTCCAGTGAACTAATTTTCACTGCAAACAGTTACTACAACCGTGGTAGAGAAAATATTTTCTTTGTGTTCTTTGATTTCTGTAACCAAAATCGAACAAAAAATACGATATTGAAGCAACTAAATGTTCATTTCTCCTTTTAAAAGTTAAAATGAAAATTCTGTTTAATAAGCAACTGTTTAAGTAAAATTATATAACAAGATATGTTCAAATGCTCGATAACACAGTTGAATATCTTAAATCTCACGGGTCGACCGCAATGGTCGGGCAGAAAAGGGGATTCTCTGTTTGCACCAAGTGTGGTCCGTGTCATCGGGGCCACTCAGATCACTGCGGTTCGTGTAACTTCCTTGGGAGGGTGTAGGTTCTTTCCCTGGACTGTTCAATTACGAGGAACCGGACCGGTGGCTCACCGACTAACGCGGCGGCGATCAAATGAAAACTTGAACCCCGGGTCGAAAATCAATACAGCGTGTCTTTGCGCAGTCGGAGCTTTCTACGCTCGATCAGCAACAGTCTCATAACTAAATTTTATGCAACAAACCTCGATCGGGACTGCTTCTCTGGAGCTTTTGAGCGATTTTTCCATGTCCTTCAGAGTCCGATATTGGTGTTTTACATAACTTTCCCCTTTTGTCTAACATTTGTTGTGTTTTTGTTTTTGTTTTTGTTTTGTGAGTTTGTTTTATATGTCATGTGTTTCCGAATGGCCCTCGTTCGAGTCAACCGCACTACTCGTTCTGCCGGCGGGGGAAGTCGGAGGGAAAGCCCTCGGAAGTCACGCGGAGATAACCTAAGCCAGGACATGTCTATACGTTCAGGGACTCCTTTCCTCGACGTCCTGGGAAAGCGAGAGGCTCCTCCCTCTCGCCGCAGCCGATGAGGCTAGTCGCTTCCTCCTTACATAGAATTCGATGTTCGGAAGCTCCGGTAGAGCAAGAGTCGTTCGGGAAGCTCGGCATACGGCCTAGGGCCCGATTTCCTCTTTTGGTTTCTAGCTTTGAAGTTTTTGGGGGACTCCAGCGTCTCCCCAATTATAGAGGGGTGGTGACCTAAGAGAGTAGGCACCTCCGCTAATCGCAACGTCAAATAATTGGGAGAATGGGAGTGGTCAGCAGGTGGCTGTGCTCCCACGGCCGTAGAGCATACAAGAGGACCCTCCTGGTCGTGCTTGTTAAGAGTTCCTCAGAACTTGGGTAAGGCGGTGGACGTGCCTGAGGGCGACCTCAGGCGACTGGCGGCGCAGCTCAGTTTTAACGGCGAAGTTTCGTTACAGTTTTCTGGATGTGTTGGAAAGTGTTTCATAATCTATGCGACGCATGATTTTTCGTTCCTGTTTAAATAAAGCTATGAAAAATAACTGATAGGGACTAGTTAATATCCAAACAATACTTACACTCTAACAAGTAATTTTTGAATAAAAATTAAAAGAACTTTCAGTGACTATTTCGTAGTCCATGACGTTCTTTCAATTGTGCAAGAACACTCATGTCATTAACATTGCTTAATTTATTTTATTTATTGCATGCCAGATCGCGTAAGCAGCTAGAATGGCTTGACACGACATTACTTTATGTGACATCCCGTTATTGTTATTCACATTAAATTTTATCTATATCGTTACCAGTTGAGTACTTTTATAAATAAGAAAGTGGTGACAGACGCAGAGGGGGCATATTTTGAATGGAATTTTTTTTCCAAACTACGGCAACCCATATATTTTGCAATATACTGACTTTCACAAGTTCGATCGGGTGACTGTGACAATTCACCAAACATTAGCTTTGCGATAATGGAAGGCTCACCAACTTTTTATACAGGATCCTCTCGATCAATCAAAATTTATTGCTTGCATACTGATTCCACTCACTTTTTTATAAAGGCATATGTCAGCTTCGCTCACGATTGCCGAGCAGGAAAAAATCACATTCTAAAAATTTTGCCGTGTCACTATAAAAAATTATACACAATACAATGACTATTTTTAACTTAAATCTTCCCTGGATTACTAAAATTGATGTATAAAAAGTTTCATTCAAATCCTATTCACTGGTTGTTCAGAAACGTGCGGGCATAAACACATAGAAATATACAATGCATACATTAGAGTTGCAAAGGGTGGGGAAAAAAACCGGGTTTATTACCGGAAATAACACAGGATTTTTGGGAGGGAAATATTTAAAATTTCCGGAAGTTTTCAGAAAGTTTTAGACATAGAATTTTTTAATTTGTAAACAAAATGTTTTTTTACAAATGTATACAAAATCAATAACATAAATACAGAAAAATGACACAGTTTATATGAAAACTAATGAAATACATGCTTCAACTGCAGAAATATTAAATAACTGAAATTAAATTAACATAAGTTGATATTTTAATCGTGGATAGGTAAAATTGCGAGAGGCAGATGACAGATTCGTCTTGCCTGACATGAATATAAACTTCACCCCTATTGTCCGATTCAGCAATGTAAACAAAAAAAGAAAACGAACAAAACTGAAAGATATCAATGCAAAAATACACTGCAACTCACTAGAAAATTAATGAATATTAAATATCCCAGCTAACAGAGTTAAATAATTTTAATAATTACAGAAACAATCAAATCTTTACCAATTCAATTCACAGCCGCCATTGTTGTAAAGAAAATGATGTGTTATAATAAATTACATAAACTTAGACCGCAAAATCCTAAGTTTTGTGAATTCATAATAGAAAACCTATTTTAAATTTTTCAGAACAGTGTCTGAAATTTCTTAAAAATAAAAAAAATAAATTAAAAAGTGACTAGTTTTGTTTACTTTTAAAACTTATTTCAAATTTCCAATATTCCCTAAAATTCTGGGTTTCTTCCTAAAATTTTCCGTGTTTATTCCCGTCCCTCAAAAACTGCGGGTTTTTTGCAACTCTAGCATACATACATACATATACACAGACGTCCAAAAATAGACGCTTTTTTTAGTCGTTAAAAAATGTATTTTCTAAACATTTATGTAATTTTACGCAAAAACAGCAGAAAACATGGATTAAGAAAAAAAGAAAAAAAGAACCAGAATCCAAAATTAAACATTATAAATGTTTTCGAATAAAATATTCCAGCCTTATTTATATCTCGAAAACGTTTCTGACCTATAGTTTGTCCTGTAAAATTCTAAAAACTTTAGTTTTGTGTCTGAATTAATGTAAGAATAATACTTACTTTTGTCTGAAATGACCCGAAAAATATTTTTTACATGCATTTTCTCATGGATATTTTTCTCATAAGAAAGAAATACGTTATCGGATTAAAAAAAATGTTTAATGTAATGTTCTACAACAAGCATAATTGTTTATGCATGCTATAAAAAATTACTTATGTTAGATATTGATTTTTGGAGTTAATATCCATGCAGTTTGTAGATTGTGTTATGGCAGTTCTGTTAAAGTTATAATTTTTTTAGAATGCATTCACTGTTATATTGAAGGTGAATGTATATACGAGTTCAAATATTTTAAATAATTCTACATAAAAATAGAATAAATAAAAATGTTTATTATGGTGTTGGACATGTAAAATATTTTAAACATTTTAAGAAGTAAATACAATTGGCAGAAAAGTTAACAGCAAATAAAAAATCCCGAATATTTTAATAAATGTTTTTGCACACAAATATCAATAATATGCATAAGAGATCTTTCGGTAAATGGAAAAGTTACTTCTGTAGAAAATTGTCATTTATACATGCAGCGAAATTTGTAGAAGATGCTCATAATGAAGTACTATCTATTTTGAAAATGTATGCAATTTATTACAAATAATTTTGTTTTAAAATTTGTTAAATGAAATGGAAATATGTATATATATATATATAAATATACTATATATATATATATAAGTGAATCAAAACTCTAATATGCTTTTATGTATTTAATGAGGTACATTTTAAATAATTTCATTTTCTGATGAATATTTAAATAATAAGAAAAATTACGTATTAATTATTTTAATTAAATGTCAAAGAAAGTAACTTCCTTGAAATACTTAGAAACATTGTTTCCCTATTTTGCTTTAAACTGAGTGCAATTTAAATGTCAGAATAACAGTTTTCAGAAAAATGCAATAACTTGAAAACTTCTGTTTATCTTGATGTTATTACGGAAGTATAGTTTTCATTCAAATATCTCGCTTTAATTATTCATCGTTTTAGAAATGGGAAAATTTTCTTGAATAGTTTTCTTGAATAGAGTATTTTTATGAATATTTTATACTAATGACAGTTTAATAACTTTTAAAATTGATTTTATGTTTTACATTAATACTAAATATTAGACTTGGCATGGTTATAACCACAATGTAAACCATAGTGTAAACTTCAATGTAAACTAACTGGAATTTTTTTTTTCAAATAATAATAATTATTTTTTAAGAACAACTTGAAAATAATATTTCCTCTTTTTTGTAATTTGAGTGTTTCAAATTATTGGATATAAATAAATTCTAATTTTATAATTTTATTTTAGAAGTCAGTATGAAACATAATGAGTCATGTTTGTATATGTGTAGGATAGAAATTAACATGTGTTGATGAACATATCTGATGCTCTAAAAAGTTAGTTTAAACCATGTTAGTTTAAACCATTACACATATAAACATGTGAAACTAACAAAGCTAAAATAGATAAATATTTCAAAATATTCAATATTTAGTATAAAATACTCTAATTTTAAAGAATGCAGATTATTTACAGCAATTAATAACATAAGATGATCTTAGAGATTTTGGATGAAGTTGCAAAAGAAAATTTGCTTGGTTGGGGAAATAATCCTTGAAGAATTTGATAAAGTACACGCATGAATTTTTATAAGTGGACATTGAAAAGTTTTGTGCCAGTTATAGCATCTCAATAATACCAGTCTATCTTTTATCTTGCTTGTTGGATTTAATGGTCAAAAATGTTGACTTGGAATTGAAAAAAAAAAAAATCACAAAAGTATCTGAATAACAATAATAAAAAAGTAATAGCATTAAATACTGAGATTTAAAAGTTAGCCATTCTGGAAATACTTTCTTGAAAATGAATTCGTTAACTATGAAGAATGGTTAAGTCAAGAAGAAAATATTAAAATGTCCAAAGAACTAATTTTCACTGCAAACAGTTACTACAACCGTGGTAGAGAAAATATTTTCTTTGTGTTCTTTGATTTCTGTAACCAAAATCGAACAAAAAATACGATATTGAAGCAACTAAATGTTCATTTCTCCTTTTAAAAGTTAAAATGAAAATTCTGTTTAATAAGCAACTGTTTAAGTAAAATTATATAACAAGATATGTTCAAATGCTCGATAACACAGTTGAATATCTTAAATCTCACGGGTCGACCGCAATGGTCGGGCAGAAAAGGGGATTCTCTGTTTGCACCAAGTGTGGTCCGTGTCATCGGGGCCACTCATATCACTGCGGTTCGTGTAACTTCCTTGGGAGGGTGTAGGTTCTTTCCCTGGACTGTTCAATTACGAGGAACCGGACCGGTGGCTCACCGACTAACGCGGCGGCGATCAAATGAAAACTTGAACCCCGGGTCGAAAATCAATACAGCGTGTCTTTGCGCAGTCGGAGCTTTCTACGCTCGATCAGCAACAGTCTCATAACTAAATTTTATGCAACAAACCTCGATCGGGACTGCTTCTCTGGAGCTTTTGAGGGATTTTTCCATGTCCTTCAGAGTCCGATATTGGTGTTTTACATAACTTTCCCCTTTTGTCTAACATTTGTTGTGTTTTTGTTTTTGTTTTTGTTTTGTGAGTTTGTTTTATATGTCATGTGTTTCCGAATGGCCCTCGTTCGAGTCAACCGCACTACTCGTTCTGCCGGCGGGGGAAGTCGGAGAGAAAGCCCTCGGAAGTCACGCGGAGATAACCTAAGCCAGGACATGTCTATACGTTCAGGGACTCCTTTCCTCGACGTCCTGGGAAGGCGAGAGGCTCCTCCCTCTCGCCGCAGCCGATGAGGCTAGTCGCTTCCTCCTTACATAGAATTGGATGTTCGGAAGCTCCGGTAGAGCAAGAGTCGTTCGGGAAGCTCGGCATACGGCCTAGGGCCCGGTTTCCTCTTTTGGTTTCTGGCTTTGAAGTTTTTGGGGGACTCCAGCGTCTCCCCAATTATAGAGGGGTGGTGACCTAAGAGAGTAGGCACCTCCGCTAATCGCAACGTCAAATAATTGGGAGAATGGGAGTGGTCAGCAGGTGGCTGTGCTCCCACGGCCGTAGAGCATACAAGAGGACCCTCCTGGTCGTGCTTGTTAAGAGTTCCTCAGAACTTGGGTAAGGCGGTGGACGTGCCTGAGGGCGACCTCAGGCGACTGGCGGCGCAGCTCAGTTTTAACGGCGAAGTTTCGTTACAGTTTTCTGGATGTGTTGGAAAGTGTTTCATAATCTATGCGACGCATGATTTTTCGTTCCTGTTTAAATAAAGCTATGAAAAATAACTGATAGGGACTAGTTAATATCCAAACAATACTTACACTCTAACAAGTAATTTTTGAATAAAAATTAAAAGAACTTTCAGTGACTATTTCGTAGTCCATGACGTTCTTTCAATTGTGCAAGAACACTCATGTCATTAACATTGCTTAATTTATTTTATTTATTGCATGCCAGATCGCGTAAGCAGCTAGAATGGCTTGACACAACATTACTTTATGTGACATCTCGTTATTGTTATTCACATTAAATTTTATCTATGTCGTTACCAGTTGAGTACTTTTATAAATAAGAAAGTGGTGACAGACGCAGAGGGGCATATTTTGAATGGAAGTTTTTTTCCAAACTACGGCAACCCATATATTTTGCAATATACTGACTTTCACAAGTTCGATCGGGTGACTGTGACAATTCACCAAACATTAGCTTTGCGATAATGGAAGGCTCACCAACTTTTTATACAGGATCCTCTCGATCAATCAAAATTTATTGCTTGCATACTGATTCCACTCACTTTTTTATAAAGGCATATGTCAGCTTCGCTCACGATTGCCGAGCAGGAAAAAATCACATTCTAAAAATTTTGCCGTGTCACTATAAAAAATTATACACAATACAATGACTATTTTTAACTTAAATCTTCCCTGGATTACTAAAATTGATGTATAAAAAGTTTCATTCAAATCCTATTCACTGGTTGTTGAGAAACGTGCGGGCATAAACACATAGAAATATACAATGCATACATTAGAGTTGCAAAGGGTGGGGAAAAAAACCGGGTTTATTACCGGAAATAACACAGGATTTTTGGGAAGGAAATATTTAAAATTTCCGGAAGTTTTCAGAAAGTTTTAGACATAGAATTTTTTAATTTGTAAACAAAATGTTTTTTTACAAATGTATACAAAATCAATAACATAAATACAGAAAAATGACACAGTTTATATGAAAACTAATGAAATACATGCTTCAACTGCAGAAATATTAAATAACAGAAATTAAATTAACATAAGTTGATATTTTAATCGTGGATAGGTAAAATTGCGAGAGGCAGATGACAGATTCGTTTTGCCTGACATGAATATAAACTTCACCCTATTGTCCGATTCAGCAATGTAAACAAAAAAAGAAAACGAACAAAACTAAAAGATATCAATGCAAAAATACACTGCAACTCACTAGAAAATTAATGAATATTAAATATCCCAGCTAACAGAGTTAAATAATTTTAATAATTACAGAAACAATCAAATCTTTACCAATTCAATTCACAGCCGCCATTGCTGTAAAGAAAATGATGTGTTATAATAAATTACATAAACTTAGACCGCAAAATCCTAAGTTTTGTGAATTCATAATAGAAAACCTATTTTAAATTTTTCAGAACAGTGTCTGAAATTTCTTAAAAATAAAAAAAAATAAATTAAAAAGTGACTAGTTTTGTTTACTTTTAAAACTTATTTCAAATTTCCAATATTCCCTAAAATTCTGGGTTTCTTTATTAAAATTTTCCGGGTTTATTCCCGTCCCTCAAAAACTGCGGGTTTTTTGCAACTCTAGCATACATACATACACATACACAGACGGCCAAAAACAGACGCTTTTTTTAGTCGCTTAAAAATGTATTTTCTAAACATTTATGTAATTTTACGCAAAAACAGCAGAAAACATGGATTAAGAAAAAAAGAAAAAAAGAACCAGAATCCAAAATTAAACATTATAAATGTTTTCGAATAAAATATTCCAGCCTTATTTATATCTCGAAAACGTTTCTGACCTATAGTTTGTCCTGTAAAATTCTAAAAACTTTAGTTTTGTGTCTGAATTAATGTAAGAATAATACTTACTTTTGTCTGAAATGACCCGAAAAATATTTTTTACATGCATTTTCTCATGGATATTTTTCTCATAAGAAAGAAATACGTTATCGGATTAAAAAAAAATGTTTAATGTAATGTTCTACAACAAGCATAATTGTTTATGCATGCTATAAAAAATTACTTATGTTAGATATTGATTTTTGGAGTTAATATCCATGCAGTTTGTAGATTGTGTTATGGCAGTTCTGTTAAAGTTATAATTTTTTTAGAATGCATTCACTGTTATATTGAAGGTGAATGTATATACGAGTTCAAATATTTTAAATAATTCTACATAAAAATAGAATAAATAAAAATGTTTATTATGGTGTTGGACATGTAAAATATTTTAAACATTTTAAGAAGTAAATACAATTGGCAGAAAAGTTAACAGCAAATAAAAAATCCCGAATATTTTAATAAATGTTTTTGCACACAAATATCAATAATATGCATAAGAGATCTTTCGGTAAATGGAAAAGTTACTTCTGTAGAAAATTGTCATTTATACATGCAGCGAAATTTGTAGAATATGCTCATAATGAAGTACTATCTATTTTGAAAATGTATGCAATTTATTACAAATAATTTTGTTTTAAAATTTGTTAAATGAAATGGAAATATGTATATATATATATACATATACTATATATAAGTGAATCAAAACTCTAATATGCTTTTATGTATTTAATGAGGTACATTTTAAATAATTTCATTTTCTGATGAATATTTAAATAATAAGAAAAATTACGTATTAATTATTTTAATTAAATGTCAAAGAAAGTAACTTCCTTGAAATACTTAGAAACATTGTTTCCCTATTTTGCTTTAAACTGAGTGCAATTTAAATGTCAGAATAACAGTTTTCAGAAAAATGCAATAACTTGAAAACTTCTGTTTATCTTGATGTTATTACGGAAGTATAGTTTTCATTCAAATATCTCGCTTTAATTATTCATCGTTTTAGAAATGGGAAAATTTTCTTGAATAGTTTTCTTGAATAGAGTATTTTTATGAATATTTTATACTAATGACAGTTTAATAACTTTTAAAATTGATTTTATGTTTTACATTAATACTAAATATTAGACTTGGCATGGTTATAACCACAATGTAAACCATAGTGTAAACTTCAATGTAAACTAACTGGAATTTTTTTTTTCAAATAATAATAATTATTTTTTAAGAACAACTTGAAAATAATATTTCCTCTTTTTTGTAATTTGAGTGTTTCAAATTATTGGATATAAATAAATTCTAATTTTATAATTTTATTTTAGAAGTCAGTATGAAACATAATGAGTCATGTTTGTATATGTGAAGGATAGAAATTAACATGTGTTGATGAACATATCTGATGCTCTAAAAAGTTAGTTTAAACCATGTTAGTTTAAACCATTACACATATAAACATGTGAAACTAACAAAGCTAAAATAGATAAACATTTCAAAATATTCAATATTTAGTATAAAATACTCTAATTTTAAAGAATGCAGATTATTTACAGCAATTAATAACATAAGATGATCTTAGAGATTTTGATGAAGTTGCAAAAGAAAATTTGCTTGGTTGGGGAAATAATCCTTGAAGAATTTGATAAAGTACACGCATGAATTTTTATAAGTGGACATTGAAAAGTTTTGTGCCAGTTATAGCATCTCAATAATACCAGTCTATCTTTTATCTTGCTTGTTGGATTTAATGGTCAAAAATGTTGACTTGGAATTGAAAAAAAAAAAATCACAAAAGTATCTGAATAACAATAATAAAAAAGTAATAGCATTAAATACTGAGATTTAAAAGTTAGCCATTCTGGAAATACTTTCTTGAAAATGAATTCGTTAACTATGAAGAATGGTTAAGTCAAGAAGAAAATATTAAAATGTCCAAAGAACTAATTTTCACTGCAAACAGTTACTACAACCGTGGTAGAGAAAATATTTTCTTTGTGTTCTTTGATTTCTGTAACCAAAATCGAACAAAAAATACGATATTGAAGCAACTAAATGTTCATTTCTCCTTTTAAAAGTTAAAATGAAAATTCTGTTTAATAAGCAACTGTTTAAGTAAAATTATATAACAAGATATGTTCAAATGCTCGATAACACAGTTGAATATCTTAAATCTCACGGGTCGACCGCAATGGTCGGGCAGAAAAGGGGATTCTCTGTTTGCACCAAGTGTGGTCCGTGTCATCGGAGCCACTCAGATCACTGCGGTTCGTGTAACTTCCTTGGGAGGGTGTAGGTTCTTTCCCTGGACTGTTCAATTACGAGGAACCGGACCGGTGGCTCACCGACTAACGCGGCGGCGATCAAATGAAAACTTGAACCCCGGGTCGAAAATCAATACAGTGTGTCTTTGCGCAGTCGGAGCTTTCTACGCTCGATCAGCAACAGTCTCATAACTAAATTTTATGCAACAAACCTCGATCGGGACTGCTTCTCTGGAGCTTTTGAGGGATTTTTCCATGTCCTTCAGAGTCCGATATTGGTGTTTTACATAACTTTCCCCTTTTGTCTAACATTTGTTGTGTTTTTGTTTTTGTTTTTGTTTTGTGAGTTTGTTTTATATGTCATGTGTTTCCGAATGGCCCTCGTTCGAGTCAACCGCACTACTCGTTCTGCCGGCGGGGGAAGTCGGAGAGAAAGCCCTCGGAAGTCACGCGGAGATAACCTAAGCCAGGACATGTCTATACGTTCAGGGACTCCTTTCCTCGACGTCCTGGGAAGGCGAGAGGCTCCTCTCTCTCGCCGCAGCCGATGAGGCTAGTCGCTTCCTCCTTACATAGAATTCGATGTTCGGAAGCTCCGGTAGAGCAAGAGTCGTTCGGGAAGCTCGGCATACGGCCTAGGGCCCGGTTTCCTCTTTTGGTTTCTGGCTTTGAAGTTTTTGGGGGACACCAGCGTCTCCCCAATTATAGAGGGGTGGTGACCTAAGAGAGTAGGCACCTCCGCTAATCGCAACGTCAAATAATTGGGAGAATGGGAGTGGTCAGCAGGTGGCTGTGCTCCCACGGCCGTAGAGCATACAAGAGGACCCTCCTGGTCGTGCTTGTTAAGAGTTCCTCAGAACTTGGGTAAGGCGGTGGACGTGCCTGAGGGCGACCTCAGGCGACTGGCGGCGCAGCTCAGTTTTAACGGCGAAGTTTCGTTACAGTTTTCTGGATGTGTTGGAAAGTGTTTCATAATCTATGCAACGCATGATTTTTCGTTCCTGTTTAAATAAAGCTATGAAAAATAACTGATAGGGACTAGTTCATATCCAAACAATACTTACACTCTAACAAGTAATTTTTGAATAAAAATTAAAAGAACTTTCAGTGACTATTTCGTAGTCCATGACGTTCTTTCAATTGTGCAAGAACACTCATGTCATTAACATTGCTTAATTTATTTTATTTATTGCATGCCAGATCGCGTAAGCAGCTAGAATGGCTTGACACAACATTACTTTATGTGACATCTCGTTATTGTTATTCACATTAAATTTTATCTATGTCGTTACCAGTTGAGTACTTTTATAAATAAGAAAGTGGTGACAGACGCAGAGGGGGCATATTTTGAATGGAAGTTTTTTTCCAAACTACGGCAACCCATATATTTTGCAATATACTGACTTTCACAAGTTCGATCGGGTGACTGTGACAATTCACCAAACATTAGCTTTGCGATAATGGAAGGCTCACCAACTTTTTATACAGGATCCTCTCGATCAATCAAAATTTATTGCTTGCATACTGATTCCACTCACTTTTTTATAAAGGCATATGTCAGCTTCGCTCACGATTGCCGAGCAGGAAAAAATCACATTCTAAAAATTTTGCCGTGTCACTATAAAAAATTATACACAATACAATGACTATTTTTAACTTAAATCTTCCCTGGATTACTAAAATTGATGTATAAAAAGTTTCATTCAAATCCTATTCACTGGTTGTTGAGAAACGTGCGGGCATAAACACATAGAAATATACAATGCATACATTAGAGTTGCAAAGGGTGGGGAAAAAAACCGGGTTTATTACCGGAAATAACACAGGATTTTTGGGAAGGAAATATTTAAAATTTCCGGAAGTTTTCAGAAAGTTTTAGACATAGAATTTTTTAATTTGTAAACAAAATGTTTTTTTACAAATGTATACAAAATCAATAACATAAATACAGAAAAATGACACAGTTTATATGAAAACTAATGAAATACATGCTTCAACTGCAGAAATATTAAATAACAGAAATTAAATTAACATAAGTTGATATTTTAATCGTGGATAGGTAAAATTGCGAGAGGCAGATGACAGATTCGTCTTGCCTGACATGAATATAAACTTCACCCCTATTGTCCGATTCAGCAATGTAAACAAAAAAAGAAAACGAACAAAACTAAAAGATATCAATGCAAAAATACACTACAACTCACTAGAAAATTAATGAATATTAAATATCCCAGCTAACAGAGTTAAATAATTTTAATAATTACAGAAACAATCAAATCTTTACCAATTCAATTCACAGCCGCCATTGTTGTAAAGAAAATGATGTGTTATAATAAATTACATAAACTTAGACCGCAAAATCCTAAGTTTTGTGAATTCATAATAGAAAACCTATTTTAAATTTTTCAGAACAGTGTCTGAAATTTCTTAAAAATAAAAAAAATAAATTAAAAAGTGACTAGTTTTGTTTACTTTTAAAACTTATTTCAAATTTCCAATATTCCCTAAAATTCTGGGTTTCTTCCTAAAATTTTCCGGGTTTATTCCCGTCCCTCAAAAACTGCGGGTTTTTTGCAACTCTAGCATACATACATACACATACACAGACGGCCAAAAACAGACGCTTTTTTTAGTCGCTTAAAAATGTATTTTCTAAACATTTATGTAATTTTACGCAAAAACAGCAGAAAACATGGATTAAGAAAAAAAGAATAAAAGAACCAGAATCCAAAATTAAACATTATAAATGTTTTCGAATAAAATATTCCAGCCTTATTTATATCTCGAAAACGTTTCTGACCTATAGTTTGTCCTGTAAAATTCTAAAAACTTTAGTTTTGTGGCTGAATTAATGTAAGAATAATACTTACTTTTGTCTGAAATGACCCGAAAAATATTTTTTACATGCATTTTCTCATGGATATTTTTCTCATAAGAAAGAAATACGTTATCGGATTAAAAAAAAAATGTTTAATGTAATGTTCTACAACAAGCATAATTGTTTATGCATGCTATAAAAAATTACTTATGTTAGATATTGATTTTTGGAGTTAATATCCATGCAGTTTGTAGATTGTGTTATGGCAGTTCTGTTAAAGTTATAATTTTTTTAGAATGCATTCACTGTTATATTGAAGGTGAATGTATATACGAGTTCAAATATTTTAAATAATTCTACATAAAAATAGAATAAATAAAAATGTTTACTATGGTGTTGGACATGTAAAATATTTTAAACATTTTAAGAAGTAAATACAATTGGCAGAAAAGTTAACAGCAAATAAAAAATCCCGAATATTTTAATAAATGTTTTTGCACACAAATATCAATAATATGCATAAGAGATCTTTCGGTAAATGGAAAAGTTACTTCTGTAGAAAATTGTCATTTATACATGCAGCGAAATTTGTAGAATATGCTCATAATGAAGTACTATCTATTTTGAAAATGTATGCAATTTATTACAAATAATTTTGTTTTAAAATTTGTTAAATGAAATGGAAATATGTATATATATATATATAAATATACTATATATATATATATAAGTGAATCAAAACTCTAATATGCTTTTATGTATTTAATGAGGTACATTTTAAATAATTTCATTTTCTGATGAATATTTAAATAATAAGAAAAATTACGTATTAATTATTTTAATTAAATGTCAAAGAAAGTAACTTCCTTGAAATACTTAGAAACATTGTTTCCCTATTTTGCTTTAAACTGAGTGCAATTTAAATGTCAGAATAACAGTTTTCAGAAAAATGCAATAACTTGAAAACTTCTGTTTATCTTGATGTTATTACGGAAGTATAGTTTTCATTCAAATATCTCGCTTTAATTATTCATCGTTTTAGAAATGGGAAAATTTTCTTGAATAGTTTTCTTGAATAGAGTATTTTTATGAATATTTTATACTAATGACAGTTTAATAACTTTTAAAATTGATTTTATGTTTTACATTAATACTAAATATTAGACTTGGCATGGTTATAACCACAATGTAAACCATAGTGTAAACTTCAATGTAAACTAACTGGAATTTTTTTTTTCAAATAATAATAATTATTTTTTAAGAACAACTTGAAAATAATATTTCCTCTTTTTTGTAATTTGAGTGTTTCAAATTATTGGATATAAATAAATTCTAATTTTATAATTTTATTTTAGAAGTCAGTATGAAACATAATGAGTCATGTTTGTATATGTGTAGGATAGAAATTAACATGTGTTGATGAACATATCTGATGCTCTAAAAAGTTAGTTTAAACCATGTTAGTTTAAACCATTACACATATAAACATGTGAAACTAACAAAGCTAAAATAGATAAATATTTCAAAATATTCAATATTTAGTATAAAATACTCTAATTTTAAAGAATGCAGATTATTTACAGCAATTAATAACATAAGATGATCTTAGAGATTTTGGATGAAGTTGCAAAAGAAAATTTGCTTGGTTGGGGAAATAATCCTTGAAGAATTTGATAAAGTACACGCATGAATTTTTATAAGTGGACATTGAAAAGTTTTGTGCCAGTTATAGCATCTCAATAATACCAGTCTATCTTTTATCTTGCTTGTTGGATTTAATGGTCAAAAATGTTGACTTGGAATTGAAAAAAAAAAAATCACAAAAGTATCTGAATAACAATAATAAAAAAGTAATAGCATTAAATACTGAGATTTAAAAGTTAGCCATTCTGGAAATACTTTCTTGAAAATGAATTCGTTAACTATGAAGAATGGTTAAGTCAAGAAGAAAATATTAAAATGTCCAAAGAACTAATTTTCACTGCAAACAGTTACTACAACCGTGGTAGAGAAAATATTTTCTTTGTGTTCTTTGATTTCTGTAACCAAAATCGAACAAAAAATACGATATTGAAGCAACTAAATGTTCATTTCTCCTTTTAAAAGTTAAAATGAAAATTCTGTTTAATAAGCAACTGTTTAAGTAAAATTATATAACAAGATATGTTCAAATGCTCGATAACACAGTTGAATATCTTAAATCTCACGGGTCGACCGCAATGGTCGGGCAGAAAAGGGGATTCTCTGTTTGCACCAAGTGTGGTCCGTGTCATCGGGGCCACTCAGATCACTGCGGTTCGTGTAACTTCCTTGGGAGGGTGTAGGTTCTTTCCCTGGACTGTTCAATTACGAGGAACCGGACCGGTGGCTCACCGACTAACGCGGCGGCGATCAAATGAAAACTTGAACCCCGGGTCGAAAATCAATACAGCGTGTCTTTGCGCAGTCGGAGCTTTCTACGCTCGATCAGCAACAGTCTCATAACTAAATTTTATGCAACAAACCTCGATCGGGACTGCTTCTCTGGAGCTTTTGAGGGATTTTTCCATGTCCTTCAGAGTCCGATATTGGTGTTTTACATAACTTTCCCCTTTTGTCTAACATTTGTTGTGTTTTTGTTTTTGTTTTTGTTTTGTGAGTTTGTTTTATATGTCATGTGTTTCCGAATGGCCCTCGTTCGAGTCAACCGCACTACTCGTTCTGCCGGCGGGGGAAGTCGGAGAGAAAGCCCTCGGAAGTCACGCGGAGATAACCTAAGCCAGGACATGTCTATACGTTCAGGGACTCCTTTCCTCGACGTCCTGGGAAGGCGAGAGGCTCCTCCCTCTCGCCGCAGCCGATGAGGCTAGTCGCTTCCTCCTTACATAGAATTCGATGTTCGGAAGCTCCGGTAGAGCAAGAGTCGTTCGGGAAGCTCGGCATACGGCCTAGGGCCCGGTTTCCTCTTTTGGTTTCTGGCTTTGAAGTTTTTGGGGGACTCCAGCGTCTCCCCAATTATAGAGGGGTGGTGACCTAAGAGAGTAGGCACCTCCGCTAATCGCAACGTCAAATAATTGGGAGAATGGGAGTGGTCAGCAGGTGGCTGTGCTCCCACGGCCGTAGAGCATACAAGAGGACCCTCCTGGTCGTGCTTGTTAAGAGTTCCTCAGAACTTGGGTAAGGCGGTGGACGTGCCTGAGGGCGACCTCAGGCGACTGGCGGCGCAGCTCAGTTTTAACGGCGAAGTTTCGTTACAGTTTTCTGGATGTGTTGGAAAGTGTTTCATAATCTATGCGACGCATGATTTTTCGTTCCTGTTTAAATAAAGCTATGAAAAATAACTGATAGGGACTAGTTAATATCCAAACAATACTTACACTCTAACAAGTAATTTTTGAATAAAAATTAAAAGAACTTTCAGTGACTATTTCGTAGTCCATGACGTTCTTTCAATTGTGCAAGAACACTCATGTCATTAACATTGCTTAATTTATTTTATTTATTGCATGCCAGATCGCGTAAGCAGCTAGAATGGCTTGACACAACATTACTTTATGTGACATCTCGTTATTGTTATTCACATTAAATTTTATCTATGTCGTTACCAGTTGAGTACTTTTATAAATAAGAAAGTGGTGACAGACGCAGAGGGGCATATTTTGAATGGAAGTTTTTTTCCAAACTACGGCAACCCATATATTTTGCAATATACTGACTTTCACAAGTTCGATCGGGTGACTGTGACAATTCACCAAACATTAGCTTTGCGATAATGGAAGGCTCACCAACTTTTTATACAGGATCCTCTCGATCAATCAAAATTTATTGCTTGCATACTGATTCCACTCACTTTTTTATAAAGGCATATGTCAGCTTCGCTCACGATTGCCGAGCAGGAAAAAATCACATTCTAAAAATTTTTCCGTGTCACTATAAAAAATTATACACAATACAATGACTATTTTTAACTTAAATCTTCCCTGGATTACTAAAATTGATGTATAAAAAGTTTCATTCAAATCCTATTCACTGGTTGTTGAGAAACGTGCGGGCATAAACACATAGAAATATACAATGCATACATTAGAGTTGCAAAGGGTGGGGAAAAAAACCGGGTTTATTACCGGAAATAACACAGGATTTTTGGGAAGGAAATATTTAAAATTTCCGGAAGTTTTCAGAAAGTTTTAGACATAGAATTTTTTAATTTGTAAACAAAATGTTTTTTTACAAATGTATACAAAATCAATAACATAAATACAGAAAAATGACACAGTTTATATGAAAACTAATGAAATACATGCTTCAACTGCAGAAATATTAAATAACAGAAATTAAATTAACATAAGTTGATATTTTAATCGTGGATAGGTAAAATTGCGAGAGGCAGATGACAGATTCGTTTTGCCTGACATGAATATAAACTTCACCCCTATTGTCCGATTCAGCAATGTAAACAAAAAAAGAAAACGAACAAAACTAAAAGATATCAATGCAAAAATACACTGCAACTCACTAGAAAATTAATGAATATTAAATATCCCAGCTAACAGAGTTAAATAATTTTAATAATTACAGAAACAATCAAATCTTTACCAATTCAATTCACAGCCGCCATTGCTGTAAAGAAAATGATGTGTTATAATAAATTACATAAACTTAGACCGCAAAATCCTAAGTTTTGTGAATTCATAATAGAAAACCTATTTTAAATTTTTCAGAACAGTGTCTGAAATTTCTTAAAAATAAAAAAAAATAAATTAAAAAGTGACTAGTTTTGTTTACTTTTAAAACTTATTTCAAATTTCCAATATTCCCTAAAATTCTGGGTTTCTTTATTAAAATTTTCCGGGTTTATTCCCGTCCCTCAAAAACTGCGGGTTTTTTGCAACTCTAGCATACATACATACACATACACAGACGGCCAAAAACAGACGCTTTTTTTAGTCGCTTAAAAATGTATTTTCTAAACATTTATGTAATTTTACGCAAAAACAGCAGAAAACATGGATTAAGAAAAAAAGAAAAAAAGAACCAGAATCCAAAATTAAACATTATAAATGTTTTCGAATAAAATATTCCAGCCTTATTTATATCTCGAAAACGTTTCTGACCTATAGTTTGTCCTGTAAAATTCTAAAAACTTTAGTTTTGTGTCTGAATTAATGTAAGAATAATACTTACTTTTGTCTGAAATGACCCGAAAAATATTTTTTACATGCATTTTCTCATGGATATTTTTCTCATAAGAAAGAAATACGTTATCGGATTAAAAAAAAATGTTTAATGTAATGTTCTACAACAAGCATAATTGTTTATGCATGCTATAAAAAATTACTTATGTTAGATATTGATTTTTGGAGTTAATATCCATGCAGTTTGTAGATTGTGTTATGGCAGTTCTGTTAAAGTTATAATTTTTTTAGAATGCATTCACTGTTATATTGAAGGTGAATGTATATACGAGTTCAAATATTTTAAATAATTCTACATAAAAATAGAATAAATAAAAATGTTTATTATGGTGTTGGACATGTAAAATATTTTAAACATTTTAAGAAGTAAATACAATTGGCAGAAAAGTTAACAGCAAATAAAAAATCCCGAATATTTTAATAAATGTTTTTGCACACAAATATCAATAATATGCATAAGAGATCTTTCGGTAAATGGAAAAGTTACTTCTGTAGAAAATTGTCATTTATACATGCAGCGAAATTTGTAGAATATGCTCATAATGAAGTACTATCTATTTTGAAAATGTATTCAATTTATTACAAATAATTTTGTTTTAAAATTTGTTAAATGAAATGGAAATATGTATATATATATATACATATACTATATATAAGTGAATCAAAACTCTAATATGCTTTTATGTATTTAATGAGGTACATTTTAAATAATTTCATTTTCTGATGAATATTTAAATAATAAGAAAAATTACGTATTAATTATTTTAATTAAATGTCAAAGAAAGTAACTTCCTTGAAATACTTAGAAACATTGTTTCCCTATTTTGCTTTAAACTGAGTGCAATTTAAATGTCAGAATAACAGTTTTCAGAAAAATGCAATAACTTGAAAACTTCTGTTTATCTTGATGTTATTACGGAAGTATAGTTTTAATTCAAATATCTCGCTTTAATTATTCATCGTTTTAGAAATGGGAAAATTTTCTTGAATAGTTTTCTTGAATAGAGTATTTTTATGAATATTTTATACTAATGACAGTTTAATAACTTTTAAAATTGATTTTATGTTTTACATTAATACTAAATATGTAAACCATAGTGTAAACTTCAATGTAAACTAACTGGAATTTTTTTTTTCAAATAATAATAATTATTTTTTAAGAACAACTTGAAAATAATATTTCCTCTTTTTTGTAATTTGAGTGTTTCAAATTATTGGATATAAATAAATTCTAATTTTATAATTTTATTTTAGAAGTCAGTATGAGACATAATGAGTCATGTTTGTATATGTGTAGGATAAAAATTAACATGTGTTGATGAACATATCTGATGTTCTAAAAAGTTAGTTTAAACCATGGTCGACACATATAAACATGTGGAACTAAGAAAGCTAAATTAGATAAATATTTCAAAATATTCAATATTTAGTATAAAATACTCTAATTTTAAAGAATGCAGATTATTTACAGCAATTAATAACATAAGATGATCTTCGAGATTTTAATGAAGCTGCAAAAGAAAATTTGCTTGGTTGGGGAAATAATCCTTGAAGAATTTGATAAAGTACAAGCATGAATTTTTATAAGTGGACATTGAAAAGTTTTGTGCCAGTTATAGCATCTGAATAATAGCAGTCTATCTTTTATCTTTCTTGTTGGATTTAATGGCCAAAAATGTTGACTTGGAATTGAAAAAAAATCACAAAAGCATCTGAATAAAGATAATAAAAAAGTAATAGCATTAAATACTGAGATTTAAAAGTTAGCCATTCTGGAAATACTTTCTTGAAAATGAATTCGTTAAATATGAAGAATGGTTAAGTCAAGAAGAAAATATTAAAATGTCCAGTGAACTAATTTTCACTACAAACAGTTACTACAACCGTGGTAGAGAAAATATTTTCTTTGTGTTCTTTGATTTCTGTAACCAAAATCGAACAAAAAATACGATATTGAAGCAACTAAATGTTCATTTCTCCTTTTAAAAGTTAAAATGAAAATTCTGTTTAATAAGCAACTGTTTAAGTAAAATTATATAACAAGATATGTTCAAATGCTCAATAACACAGTCGAATATCTTGAATCTCACGGTAATATTGAAGAAAAAAATCGAGATAACAATGAAAAAAAAAAGTGTTGATTTTACAGTATAATGCTAGCATCCCAGTATTGCATACCCCCATACAGTATAATACTGGCAACACTGGCATACCAGATGACAGTAATATACCGTAAAATTAGAAGTAGTAAGCAGTAAAGTAAGGAGTAATATGCTACCGCGCATGTACAGCATTAATTATAGTTAATTAATTTAGTATTATAGTTAGTTAATTATAATACTAAAAAGATTATTGAAATCGTTTTAGTTTTCCTAGAAAAGGTACATCAATACAATTTTTTTTTCATAAAATTTCGCAACTATTGTTGACCCCTTAAATAGTGCTAACTGAAGATTCCAAGTTTGGATTCTTTTTAAAATATTTATTATGTCTGAAATTAGTATCAATTTACCGAGAAAGAAGTGGTTTGTTTTTGTTACATCGCCATCTTTAAAAAAAAAAACTTTGCAACTGATATCAATTAGTAGATTTGTGGAATAACTAAAATAAAGATTAAAATTTGTGCAGTTTTTTATAAATATGAAGTTTGAATTAACGTTTCTTCACTACCCGTTATAAATATTTTAAATTGATGTATTTTGAAACCATTATATAAATAATTTCCGTTAAAAAATATTAATGTTTTTTCTCTAAATTTAATTTTAATATGATATTTTTTCGATTTGCTGAAAAATACATTACCTATATCATTGAAAAAATCACCTAAAAGAACCCATTTTGATTTGTAAAAAATTACTTTCTGTTTTAGATTTTAAGGGGTTTACAAAATTTATTTATAAAATTTCCATACATTTAAAGTCTACTTAATTGTCACTAATTTTGAAATTTCATAATTCAAAGTGTCAATTTTACAGAAGATAAATGTAAAAACTCTTCACTTAAGTCCAATGACCCAGACGTGACAAATATAAATTTAACGAAAATTTCATACTTAAGTACTTTTACTGATTGCTTGTAATAGATATATTATTAAATAGTTTTAATGTGAATAATTGGTATGGTGATTAGATTATAACACATATATTAACAATTTACAGCATCATGACTCATATAATAGTCTGATGTGTGAGAAATTCTCTGTCAATAAGAAATAACATTATTTATTTATTATTACAAAAGTGCATGGCGCACATATTTTGGATTGCACTAACAATTTTATAAATTAAAATTAATTGTACTCTAGACGAAAATCGATATTATAAAGCAAAAACATTTCCGTGAGTAACGCTGACGTCATATTGACGGTGGCAACATCTGACCAATAAAATTCGCTTTTACTGAATTTTTTTTAACTTGTAAACATCGATCATTCCAATTTTTACACCGTCGGATTGGAAAAAAAAAAGTTAATTCAAATGCAATTTGTCTGAAAACTGTATCAGAATTTACTAATTTTGTATGTCTTTTGAAATAATTTTCAAACATGACTTTTTTGAAAATCTATCTCTATCGCGTGCCGCCAGATTACAAAAGATTAACTCGTTTACACTTAAAACAATATAAAAAGTTCAACATTTGTTTTCGGCTAACATTTGATAAAGAAAATTAAAACGTCCCCAATAAAAAAAGCAAAATAATAAAATAATATACATGAAACACAAATTTAACAAACATGTAATCGAACTACGTGCTTAAACTCCGGAAATTATCGGAATCAAAATGGCTGCTGTAAGTAGCGTTAATCTTTGGCGATATCTTCGGCTATTAACACCTGGCATGCGGGTAATACAAAAATATCGCTTTTATTGAATTTCAACACTTTATTTGAATACATAATTGATAGTTTTTTTGTATAAAAATCCGTTTTAGTGTTGTTAGTTGGACAGCCTACAAAAATGTATTAAATATAAAAAATCTATTAGAATTTTCAATAACAAAAAGAATTTTCAGCTATATTCTGTAACCCGGGAAACCTTGGTTTGGATCTTCTAGTAATTTATATAGTGAAATGTACTTAAAAAACACTATTCTTATCACTCCAGATCGAACACGAAATAGATTTCTTTAGAATTTGTATTGTAAAAATTCAATACACTTTCTTCAATCTCCACAATTTCATATCAGATGACTTTTTTTCGATTTTAGAATTTTCATCACCTTTTTAAAAATTAGAAATATCATTCCAGTAATTTTTCAATGTGGATTCGAATGTCATCTGCACGGTTGAAATATCTGATGATGCAATTATCCGCAACGATATCACTGAAAATGAGGTAGAACTCTTAGATCCAGCAGAAGAAGAAAATGCAGTAATCCCAACAGAGTGGCGGCTCCTCTATTGGCGTATACGAGCTCGTGAACCCTAAAAAAAATGAAAAATGTAAACTAACAAGTTAAATAAAGTAATTAAAAAGACGTTTTTCTAAAATTTGTGGATTAGTCACTTCACCCCTTTCACTTAATTCTTTTACCATCCCCTGGCAAAACGTTATTGTAATAGCATAAAATTCGAAAGTTTTCAACACAGAGCGCTTGGTCTTTCATAGATCGCACATGCGAGCGAAAAAAATCCTTTAAAACAACTTTATGCGGACAGAAGAAAGGAGACGAATGGGAGGGGAATACATCGCTCATAGCTTTCCCTTGGTACCTCCTTCATTGTGCGGGAGGTTGCATTTTTGGCAGTTTCTTTACCGTTCGTACAATTTCTCCCTTGGTTTACAATGTGTGTGTGTTCAGTTAGTTTTTTTTAATTAATTATTAATCTGTTTATTAGTTTTGTTTTTATATTTATTATTCTGTATAAGAACTAGTTGTAAACAGTTAAGTTGGCATATAGTAAAATCAGTGTTTCGAAACTAAAGTAGTTCTATTTTTCAACATTTTTGCTGGAGACAAAAATTGAAATTAAACTACTTAAGCAACCCGTTTGCTAAATCTGATCCATATTGCGAAATCCAAAACTAGAGATTTCAAAAGGGAACCCAAACTTCAAACCAAATTTATATGAGAAATTTTCATGGATTTGTGGATGTAAACTAATTAATAGGTGATTTATTTTCTCTTTCCTTGTCTTATGTTTGCAAAACAAAATAGCGATCCAAGTTGAGAGAGCTACGGTATAGCTGATTTATCACATATATTAAAAAAAAATAAAGAAACATAGATGTTCACAATCACATTTAAACTCCACAATACAATGTGCTAGGAAATCTGGGTATTTGCCTACAGTTCGACGTACTTCCGTTTGTTTCATTAGGAGTTCAAAATTTTACCTCTGTATAATTCCTAAACTACTGCACCGATCGACTTTCTATTTGGTATCCCAATGTTTTTAAATTTTATTATGAAGACACCCCTTAATTTTTTTTACATTAATTGAAATAAGACATTTATGTAATCGAATGATCATTTTCGTGTTTCTCTGTGATAAGTTGGCGAATTATATGTATGGGGGTATTCTCACTCTCTCTCTCTTTTTTGATGGTTAACTGTAATTTTCTTTGCAGAAAGTAAAAAGTTACAATTTTATCATTGAGGATATTTGTTTTTTATACTTGCATTTTGTTTACTTGTGACAACACAAATGCATTTTAACCTGTACGTTGTACCTGAAGATTTCATTCTAACCTCCATTTAAATAAACCACGAGCCGCCACTTCCCCAACACCGATCTTTAAAAAGCTGCTGCATGCTTGCCAGGACGAAGGATTTTTCTTAGGCAAATAATAATTGTGAGATACTTGCAAATGTAGAGAAAATGGAGTCACTTATTGTTCAACATGTTTTAAAATAAACAAAAATAAGTGATCACTTTCTTGCTTTATGTCTTAATAAAGGTACATACGTACGATTTTTTTTTTATTTGCAGCTTTTTTAATAGCATATCATTTATTAAGTAGTAATGATAGGAAAATTCCTAATATAATTAAAAGCACTGATTAGCATCCCTAACTCTTCTTGGAAATATTACAATGTATACTAAATGTTAATGTATACCTTTTTAAATAACAAACTCTCAATTTAACGAAATATTTTCTTAGTCCATGACAGTTCGTAAAAACGAGGGTCTACTGCATATAAACAAGGTAGTTCAAATAAAACCGGACCAGACATGAAAATCTCTATGACACATGAAACCAAAGAATTAACTACGTTAATTGAGTTGCAGGAGGGACCGGACTTCTTTTATTTTGACAACTGACCCTAATGAGCACTCTAACCACTCTAAAGTTCATAGTTTATGTTCTTTTGCATAATCTGGTGTGTCAAATACATTTTTATATCCGGTCCGGTTTTATTTGGACTGACCTATATAGGAATATAGACATCCTTAATTTTAAATTTCTTTTCCACGTACAAAGTAGTTAAAGGTAATCATTCGGAATGTAATAAAGCGTGGGCTCTACGTTTAGGGATCTCCAGGGTATTAAAAATTATATTTACTTTTATGAAATAACTACAACAGAATGTGTGAAATACATGATCTATATATATGATCTTAATGATTCATGATGTATTATTGCATATCACCAATCATATAATAAAAGTATTTTATAAAGCCATAAGTCTAGAAAGTATTATTTAAGACATGAATTATTCAGTTACAGTATTGTAGATAATGAAATTTATTTAATTGCGTGAATCATACAGTGATTATAGATTATGTTGCACACAAACATCAAGAAATAACAAAGTTTTCTTGCAATGCGATAAATTTATTTTGAGTCTTTAACAAAATCCTGAACGATTCTGTGAACGTCCATGTTACTTTTCTATACAAGTTTATCTTTCTCTAATCGTCTAAAACAGAAAATTAAGTATCTCGATTAGTTGCTAGTTGCAATAGACACAAATTTAATTAAAATGACACTTTTTTAATTTAATATTTTCCTTCATGAATTTTCTGGTATAAGTACATCAGCATTTTTTCAATATGTTAAAAAATATCAATAACATCCTTTAATTATATTTAATACCATTGTTCACTTTCTCCTGTATGTTTCTTATTTTTTTTCCGGTTACGATGTGAAAATGTTTTCCTTAAGTTTTTTTTAAACAGTGGATTATAGAATCATTTTCGATATCATTTTGTATAGTTCTGTGTATTTAATGTTCCATGAATAGCTACTGTATGTATATTACTAAGAGTAAATGGGGGAGGGGGGGGTGGACTTTTTTAAGCATCGGCCAGTTTTGGCAAAATTGCTATGTTTTCAGAAAGCATTTTGAAAGGGAAAGTGAATTACCATTTTCATACAAGAAAAACTTTGAAAGCCTTGCGTAATCACTCTGCTCAAAACATTTTGCTATCAAGCTTGTGAACCTCAAACCAAATCTCTCATTTTGTTGCTAGCAATGTAAATACTGGGCTACGTGACTTTTTAATATTGCGAACAATTAAGTAATAAAGAAAACTGTAAAACTATTAATAGATATCCCAAAATAGTTTTAAAATTTAACTATCTAATTACACTGTTACATATAACTAAAGAAATTTAATAGTATAACTTACAAAAAGTTTTAGATTTAAGGTTCGGTTCAGGTACTTTACTTAGTAAAATTTATGTAAAAACAATAAATAAATGATTAAATTTGGATTTTGTTTTTACATAGATGGTACAACTTGGTAAATTATTTTCAATAAATATCAAATAACTGACCTATCCCATTTAATTAAATTATTTCTTTATAGAAAAAAGTGTCATTAATAAAGTTATAAGATTCAATGTCTATGATAAGTGTTATATTATCAAAATTTTATAAATACAGTTCTTATAAACTAAAGACTCACAATTATTCACTTTATTTACACCTTTAACTTTTCATATTTTCGATATCAACAAATTCAACATTTTATAAACTTTTTTTTAACAAGATGGAGATTTCATTTTATGAGAAACTTAGGCATGACTGACACAAATAAGGATAGAGACAATATAACTCATCGTGGTGCTTACAACGAATGGTAGATGTTATCATTATATCATCATTATGACATCAACTCATTGTCTTTTCTCATATATCCATTTCTGGTATAATTTAAACAAATTATATTTTTTATTATACTTTACTGTTGGTGTGTTACAATGCACAACATAGTCTATCCACTATCTATCCGAATTTCTCCTGTAACAAATAGAATCCGCACTTGGTGTGTTCGAGAAAAGATTATGGGATCTTTTGATGAAGAAAGAAAGAAAAATAATTGTCATGTTACCCATGAGCTATAGAACACATTTCTATCTTACGCGCATACATTACAGGATGTTATTTTTTAGCGTATTATGTTAATTTTCTGTCTGTTTCAACAACATGTCAAAATCTCATTAAAATTACCGCATTATTAATTCAATTATTAATAAAAGAAGTAATGGAAATTCATCTTTACTTCATGGAAAATTTTCAAGTCTGGCTTTTCGGAAGTAGTCATTTTAGTAGTAATCATTATAAAAATATTTAATTTGTGTTAAAAGAAAACACGGGCTTTTCTTTCTGCAACTTCTTTTAATAGTTATTCAATACAGTTGTATAAACAATATCATTTTCCAATAAAATGTTGAAAAACTTGTGTGATACACTAATAAAGGAGGAAAAAAACCCCTCTCTGAATAACGTAACTAAGTTCACTTCTACTAACTCTCCTGTTTCTCGTCTTCGCAAATGGGCGATCTATCACAGTGCTTGTAATGGTTGCCATTTATCTTATAGGTCAAACTAAGAAAAATCTCGAAATCCGCTTTAAAGATCACCCCCCTTAGGTGTATAAGCAAGAAATTTCTAATGTCAAGCATGCTTGCGATTCCGGCCATAGTCTTAATTTTCCAAAATGGTAAAATTATCTTTAATGACAATTGTACCTCTGAATGGAACTTTCTCGAATATCTAGCTGTATATCTTAGACGTAATGTTAATAGTTACTGAAAAATCTGATTCCACTATGCTCTATGCAGCAATAAATAAATCAGTCCATCCATCCATAAATTCATTCTATCATTCATTAATTCATATTTTCTTGGAATATCCTTTTACTTTTCTGAATATGTATTTTTATTCAATTGCTTCATATTTCTCCTTCTGTTTTGTCTTCTTCTGATTGACTGATACCTTCTGCTTTCCTGTAGGCTAGATTGGACGTTTTCGGCTAGATCAGACAGAAGACGGCTGTTTTCTTTAACCTGTCCCTTTCTTTCTCATTTCATGTTTCAGTTGTTCTCCTACTGTCAGAGTGGAAGCACGTCTTCTTTGCGTCCGATGTAGAAAGACAGAGTTCTTCCGAAAGGCCTTATGTTTATATTATTTTTATGGTGTTAGAAAGAATTTTTTTGCCTTTATTAATAGCACTTTAGTTTAAAATAACTAAAATCATTCAATCTTCATTGAATTTAAATTATGTATATTTAATTTTAATAAATTTTTTTTAAACTTTTAGTTACAAGAGTAAGAGTTCTAAATGCTATCAAAGATTTTTAAAAGCAGCTGTTTGAACTTGTAACACAGACCTGCATTGTAAAATACGGAAGGTACAGTCACATATGAGCTGCTTGAAGGTAAGCCACACCACTACTGGATACATATACAGGGTCATTCACAATTCTCTCCGGGGTTTTGAAACGTTATAGTAAAAAAACGAAGACGAATATGAAAAAAATAAACATATGAAATTATTCCGAAACTATTCAAGTTTTACTTACATACATTACAGGTGTTCTATGTGTGAACCCTTGGTCACACGGCATACATCCATGCGATAGTCCAGTTCCTGCCGTACTCCGTTTCTTTAAATCTGAATCAGTGGTGTCAGTTCAACGGGCCTTTCGTAATAAATATCGAAAACAGGGACCAACTGACAAAACAATTCATGTGTGGTACCGGAAATTTAAAGAAACGGAGTATGGCAGGAACTGGACTATCGCATGGATGTATGCCGTGTGACCAAGGGTTCACACATAGAACACCTGTAATGTATGTAAGTAAAACTTGAATAGTTTCGGAATAATTTCATATGTTTCTTTTTTTCATATTCGTCTTCGTTTTTTTACTATAACGTTTCGAAACCCCTGAGGGAATTATGAATGACCCTGTATTTTCGTCGTTTAGATAATTTGAAAAGTCACAAAGCGACCTGCATTAGTCAATAAACGTGGAGTAATACTTCAGTAAGATAATCATTGACTGCAGACGGTACGATTGACTTAACAAAGCTTAATTCTTTTGGAGATGGAACTTGTTTCTCTCTTCATTCAAAATACAATTCAGATATGGCATCCACAGTTTATCCGTTTAGTTTAGTTGAGCATTTTCTTGGTACAGAAAATTTCCATAGCAAACAACGTGAACAGCAGCAAATAAATATTTTGTTAACTATGACTAAAAAAAAATCAACAGAAATTCATTATTCGCTTAAGTTATGGGGAAATATTCTATGAAAATTATGGCGACTATATTGATGATTAATTTTATGCTTATCATCAAATTCTGCTATTTGGCTTTTTCATAGTTTGAACAGAAACTTACAATCTGAGTATGCAACTTGTGGGATTACCACCACTCTTATAAAGGCACTCTAGCATTACCACAACTTTTTATAAAGCGAATACGTACTTCCAGAATGTTTTTATAAAAATATTACGTCCTTTCTAAGAAAATAAACTTTTAATACACAAGATTATGTTAATAAATCATTTACTATTTTGGAAAAAACTCTAATCCATTTATATTTTTAACTATGTGTCTGAGCATGTCATATTATGAATAATATTTGTTGAAAAGTATACAATTCATTTTTTTTATTTAAATGAAAGAAAATTTCTGATTTTCATTAATTTATAATAAAATGATGTTGCCATAAATAAATATATAAAAATGACTAAAGGATTTTCTCATCAGTTGAAACTAACAGAAAAAGGCTTTAAAATATAAATAAAACATGTTTTGTAAGCACTTTGTTGCAAAAGAAAAATTCACATGTCATCAAAATAACAACAACAAAAAAAGTTCATGTATTAATTAATTATTTCATACTTGAAAACTTTATTTGTACAAGTGAATATGTTCTCTAAAATCGCCTCTAGGAATGATAATCTAATTTATCTTACAAAGAGCTAAAATTAGCTTAACAAAAATACATGTCCTTCTTCATAAAGATATTCTACACAAAAGTAAAAACTTAAAAAAGGTTATAAATTCAATTATCATCAAAAAATGGAAAATTCACGAAAGAATGACCTTATGATAAGTAGTTGAAGTGCTAATGTATGTTAATTTAAGAGAATGTTATTTTATTTTCATGCTTAGACTAATTGAAGGATGAGAAGGGAAGTGCAAAACTTATAAAAAAAACCCTCTCTTTTAGTGTACAATGTTTGATAAATTTCTTTTATATGTCTAATTAAATTAAAACAAAAATATTAAATTTAATTAAATGCTTTTACGTACCTACTTGACGTAAATCGCAACAAAGGCTCGAAAGTAAATACTAACATTTTGTTTTTTGTTTAAGGATAAATTAGAGAAATATGTTTTAAAGAAAAAAAATTCTTTTTTAAAAAATTAATTGACATGAGAGGATTATATTTAGTTACTTTGTATGCTTAAACACCAAAGGAAAAAAACCGTACGATTTAATGGTGTTTTCTTTTCAAAATGTAATCACATTTTTTTTAAATATTTTAGCTAAACTTCTGATCACTTTTTATAAGTACACAAGTATTGCAAATCAATAGAACTGTGGTCGGCAACCTACAGCACGGGTGCTGAAATTGGCACGCTGACACATTTTCAGTGGCTCGCAGATTGAATTTTTCTATTTGGATTTTTCTATGATATATTAGATACCAGCTGTTGCGGAATAAAATTTTCAACAATCTGTAGTATTAATAGAATTAAAGGGCTTGCAGTTAGTTCCAATTTTGACATTTTTGAAATATCCATTTTCTTGTACAAAAAACAACAACAACAACAAAAAAAAAAAAAGCACTCACATGGAAGGTTTCCATAAACGCATACTCAGAAATGTTTGAAAAAATACAGAATGTTCTTCCCATGAAGATATATACGTCTATAAAAAAAATTTCTGCGGAACCTCGATATAAGGCCCGTAAAAAAATATGAAAATTTCGTTTAATTGGCGATTTATCACTGGTTGGCGACGGAATAAAATTTTAAAAAATACGGTTTTATGACAAGTACTCTTTAAGGAAAAACTTTTTAATGCTGAACTTGTTTATGAAAGTTTAACTTACACAATAAATAAATTTTTATAACTACAATTTTGTGTACACATTTATATGTATATATAATGAAATTTAAAGATCGTAATTTACGATTTAAAATAAAACTTTAATTGATTGAAATTGTTTCAAGCTCAAAAATAAGCCCGATTCTGAACATTATTAATTCAAGGTAAAAGTATTGTTGCTATGGAAACAACGACTTCTTCGATATATAAATGTATAACGAAAGCGTTTGTCATGGGGCTTTTCTTTTTTAAATACATTTATTATACTTATATAACCGGTGAAGTCGTTTAAATTAGAAAATATCGTGCAATGGGGGATAAAACAATAGCAAAATTTCATCCAATCGGTAATAAATAGAAACAAAAACAAATAATAAAAAAACGTGAATGATTTATTTAATCTGATTTAAAGAATATTTTTAATTAATATTACTGCAAACGTACAGAGAGTTGAAAATGTTGACCACAAAATGCAAACGATTCTGAACTAGAGGGTATGATAACATGAGCCCTAGAATTAACCCATTACTATAATTTTTTTAAGCTAATGAAATTTTACGCTTTCAAATTTTATAAAAATCTCATAGACATATTTGGAAATAAAAAAAAAAAGCATTGTTGAAAATACAAAAATTATACATAAAATAATAAAATTTCATCGTTTAAGTTTAAATTCATTAATTATTGCGCATTCGAATAATCATTTTACAAGAAATTTCTAAATGCATTAAAATCGTTTGCGTTTGGCGAGGACAAAATTTTGCTAGCCAAATCACGACTTTTTGCGCCAAGTAATCGAAAGTATTTTATTTTTTTGCAGATTTTTTACGGGGATTTCGCAGCTAAATTTCACTGTTCCTTTTTACATACACGAGTAGCTTCATTAACAATTTTTTTTCAAAATTTTCTGAGTGTCCGCTATAAGGAGACCTTCCTTGTCGGAATAGGTATTTTTGGATATTATTGGTAGAAAACTATGCATAGGTGTATGGACTAATGCATGTGAAAAAACTTTTAAGGAAACTTAAAAATTTATTTATTTCTTTAACTTCCCAAAAGTGTAAAAAAGTAGCCAACCCATTCCTCCTGCAAAGCCTTTCAGTTTTTTTTTCATACTGTTGTTATAAATCAAAGAATTTAGTATTGATTAAATCTGTCTTGTCAAACTGATCAAACTTGTTAGTGCATATAATTAACAATAATTATACTTATTATGTAATTAAATATTTTTAAAGTAACGTACATGTAATATTATGAGCGATATAGATATAGACTACATGTTTCAATATAATGTGCTTTGCAGAAATTTAATGGAATTGAGTTAGAGCACGAAGCAATTTTTAATATATGCTCGGCACATTCCTGGTGAAAGGTTGCTATCCATGGCATAGAGTGTCGCCAAAATGATTTCTTAATTTTAAAGGTCAATAATTCATTATCTAAGTATAAAGATGAAAATGAAGCGACAATTTTGTAAATTTGTTAAGCTCATAAATTTTGTATTCCAAAAAAAAAAAAAAAAAAAAAGCATAAAAGTAAAAAATGTATTAAAAATAAAACACACTTTTATAAGTATTTAATATTCTTCTTCAAAATGATGCCTAATTTTAAACTGCAATTTAAGTTTTTTCCAAAAAATTACAATACATGAATTTGGTGTGAGTGCCAAACTCGATATGAAAAATTCACTGATTTTTTTATGCTTGATAGAAAGTGCAAGCAAGTGAATTTATTAAAAAATGTATAATTTTTGCTCTGTTTCTTTTTAAGATAGGGCAAAAGGAATGAAAAAAGGATACATTTTTTAAATTATCTTTTTAGAAATTCTAAAATGATTTCTCAACAACAATCAAAAATTAATTAAAATTGAACTATTAATTGATAAACACGCATATTTTTAAGTATTACACTCTTCATTTTATAATTATAATTTATTTTCTATTTTTAGCCTTTAAAATGTTTCATTGTTGCAGTTTCATAGCCATTTGACACATTTTGGCGTGTGTTTATTGACGTATAATGAAATCCATTCTTGTTTCAATTTGTATATGTTACAGTGAAAACCCGAAATCAGTCAAAACCCGAATTAACTAGGTAAAACGGGTTTTTCCTATCTCTCTAAGTTAGAACGCGTTCTAACTGGAATAAGTCAATTGAAACGCGTTTTAACTGGAGCTCTCAGTTAGAACACGTTTTCCCTAGTTAATTCCGGTTTTCACTGTAACATATATATGTTACTAGTAGTGCTAGCGCTCTAAGTCAGAACGCGTTCTAACTGGAATAAATCAGTCAAAACGCGTTTTAACTGATTTATATCAATATTTTTTTATAGATACAAATAATATTGTCTAACAAATCAGTCAAAATCCGAATAATACGAGTTTTTCGTAGCGCTCTAAGTTAGAACGCGTTCTAACTGGAATAAATCAGTTAAAACGCGTTTTAACCGGAGCTCACAGTTTGAATGCGTTTTCCCAAGTTAATTTGGGTTTTGACTGATTTCGGGTTTTCGCTGTAACATATATATGTTAATAATCGTCCTAGTGTTCTAAGTTAAAACGCGTTCTAACTGGAATAAATCAGTTAAAACGCGTTTTAACTGGAGCTCTCAGTTAGAAAGCATTTTTACAAGTTAATTCGGGGTTTGACTGATTTCAGGAGAATATTTTGCGATTTATCACCTGTCCAGAGCTAACGAAAAAATGCCCTAAAAGCAATAAATTATTTTATAATTAAGTTATAAAACTATTAAAATGTTGTATTGACATCTTAACCCCACCTGTGAGCGTAATTTTTATAATTCTAGCATATCACGAAATGGGTTAAAAATCGATTATAAAATTCCATCTTTACGTACAAAAACAAGGTTGAGTGTATTAAAAGAGTTTAAAAAAATCTCCGCGGCACTACACTCCACTAAGCATCATGAACTGCGTTAACTCCACTTACTTGACCAAGAATTCTGAGCTGCTAAATATATATTTTTTCACGAACGAGTTTTATTTATTAACTTACTGTAGAGTAGTATTACACACTGCGAGAGTAAGTGTTTGATTGATTTTTTTAGTGACTTTTAAAAATGTGATATGTATAGGGTGGTCATAAAGGCTTTCCCTTATTACAAAAAAATATTACGAAATAACCATTGAATGTAATACTGTAAAATTTTTATTATGGAGAAGTCATGTTCTTAAATTTTTGTAGTCCATCAGATGGCGCCATTTAAGCTGTATTACTCCACTTATGCTGTATAATCCTCCTCGCTTACCCGATATTACTCCTCTAGATTTTTTTTCTTTTAGGGGTACATAAAGGACAGAGTGCTTGCAACACCAGTAAAAGATATTGAAACACTCAAAGTCAAGATTACAGATGCTATGTCTAGCGTGACAGCTCAAATTTTGGGCGATACATGGCGAGAAATGGAATACCGCCTTGACATTCTTCGAGCTACCAAGGGTGCTCACATCGAAATTTACTAACGAAAGTATTTGTATTGAAAACTTCATAAATGTCTTTACATTATATTGAAACAAGCATACGCCTAATTGTACTAGTTTTTCTGCAATAAATTATTGTAATCAGGGAACGACTTTATGACCACCTTTTATTTTATGGTAAAGAGACGTAAACTTGTTACATTATTACGCAATATAATTAAAAAGAAAACATGTATAATAATATTCAGGATAAATAAGTAAAGCAACATAGTTTTGAAAATGTACCAAATGGACTGCAAGTAAAATTCAGGTACAGGCGCTAAGCCTATGGTTGTTACTGTTATCGTGGTTGGTCAGTATTCCATGAATCATTCCCGTGAGACACAACCAATATTGGTACACAAGAAAACCAACGTAAAGGAAGGCTTTCTGTATTAAAAAACAATTTTAAATCTGTTCTCAAAATATATTGTTTCCCGCTCAATATTGTGAAACTTTTTGACACATTCACGAAACAATATATCTACATAAAAGCATGGAATTAGGCTATTAAAGCGATATTGAATAGAATAGCGTTTATCATTTTTTGATAAATGTATGACACATTTAGTTATAAACGACTGCTGTTTCATTAAAACCTTTCTCGGGCTCTTGCGTTTCAAAAATTGGCTCGAAACGCCGACTTTGACATTATTTTCTAAATCATTCTCTAACTTTATCAGAAAACGAGAATCGCTGTTCGATTACTTGTTTTTTGAATAACAACACTTCCAAATGTCATGAATTTAGCAATAAAAATGACTGCGGTAATTTGTTTAAAAGTGAGTAAACGAATTGGAAGCTGCTTCTAAGTGTTAGAAATTTTTACATCGTTAAAATAGCTGTACCGCAACTCATAAAGTTTGTTCTTATTATTACAAAAATGGTATTTCTAGTACAATCTTATTTTTAACAGCCATAAATGTTTCAGTATAGAGGAAAAAGTGCTAGCAGTCTAAATTAGTGGTCTTCAACTCGTGTCTACCGTCATTTAAAATATTAAGAAAACAAATTACAACTTCCTAAAAGACTTTCAAAGCATCTTATTACTTCAAATTCTTTCTTTGATAAAACACGACGATTAAAGCAGGGTAAAAGGTTACTCGGTACACATAATTCTCCTCCACATCAACAACAAATGCCGACGAAGTAAAGTTTCTAATTTTGTGCCATAAACTTGGAATTTTGGGAGACGGACAGTACCGCATTAAGCTAATTGTTCACGATGTCTTTGCATTGCTATAGTCTTTCAATTTATTAAATGTTACCTGACGGAGTAATTTCATTTTTTTAACTATTACTACTACTATTACTAAATGAAGTAATTGTACAGACTTTCTGTTAGTAAATTTAATTCTATTTATCACAGCGTTGCATATCTGCAACATACTCCAAAATCAATGTTTTACTTATACAGCTTGCTTTAAAAGACGATTTTATTTATTGCTGCTATCTCCCAACATAGCAGGTAATATAAAATGTTCATAGAATTCTCAACAGACGACGAAAATGTTTTTAGTTTGTCATGCCAAAAATTTATTTATCATTTGAGCATTTATGCATCGTTATTGCTAAAATGAACTTCGTACATTTTGTAAAACTTTTTAATAAACGCTGGAGACGTCCAAAATTTTACAAAGATAATTTCGTATTAGAAAATCGACAATATTTATGAGAAGTATGTAAATTTCCGTTTGTTGCAGCTGTAAAAAAAGTACCTTTTAGTCAATAATTTTTTTTTCTAAATTTTTTTTAAATTATTTTTTACATGTTTAAAATGATGATCTGAGAAAATATTTTTCAAATTGGGGTTTATGAGTCTCAATGGGTTAAGTATTACGTGCAAATATAATTAAATAAAATGTTTTTTTATGTATTAAATAGACAAAGAGAATTTTGAAAATCCACAGCGCCTATATATACAGCCGCACGTTTTGGGTTTTGTAACAGGTGTGTAGACAGTTTTTGCCTATGCTATTTAACCAAATTATGGATAACCCGCAAGAATTTAAGAATTTATTGATGCGGCCCTCGAGCGTGAAAGGTTGAAGACCCCTAGTCTAAATCTTGCAATTACTCCAGTGCAGAGGAAAAAGGGCTAATTTCTTAGTTTTGAAATTTCACATTTTTAACACTTTCCAACATAGTTGAAAAGTGTTTATATTCAGTTTGTCTGTCTGTCCTGTCCGTGCATATTAACTCACGTAAATATATTTGGATTGGAATGTAATTTATATATATATGTTATTGATGTTTACCATGGCATGGTCGATATTGAAAATGAAGTGTGTAGCACTTATAGGTTTCTACAGGGACACTCAAAAGAATTCCGTTACATTACGGTCTATGGAGAAAAATTATTTGCAGTTTCTTTTAATGATGTTACACAATTTCAAACATAATGAATTTGATATATTTCACTGAGATGCGCTACAAGAGGCTTACTATGGAATATGGTCTATGGAGATATATTATGGCTATGGAGAAAAATCGTTTGCAGTTTATTTTAATAATGTTTTACTATTTCAAACATATTGAAAATGATACATATCACTAAGGTGCATTACAAGAGGTTTACTATAGATTATTGTGTGTACAGCATTCATCTTTCATTTACAGGGACACACAAAATAATTCGCTACTGTCTGTTAACAATTATTGCTGGAAGTCCATTTTTAGTCGCTGAACGTGCTTTTAAATTCAACTCATTTGTTGTCTATTACTTGGTGTGTATAAATTCTATAGATCATATACAGGGCAGCACAATATTTCTCGAGTAAATTTCCGTTTATTGACGGAAATACCAAAAGAGAATTTTAAACTGTGCTACGCGTTTCCTTTCTGAACTAAAATTTAGCATTCTATGTAATATCTATACAAATCTATAGATCATATATAGGGTTCCTAAAAGAGTTCGGATATCTTTCCGAATATTGTTGGTAATTAATGAAATTGGGTTTGTCATGCGTTTTCCAAATTGTTTATTTAGATATCGTCTTTCACATTATAAAACGGTAAAGATTTGTAAAGTTATTTTGGAAGTGTTGGAAAGTGTTACATAATCTATGCTTGACGTATGATGTTTCGTTCTTGTTCTTATATAGAAGATCAGTTAGCTCAATGATTACCGTACTAGACACAAATATGTGAAGAGCGATGCCATTTTTCCTGAGTCTGATACCGTGCAGCGAGAGAGTATGTACAGAAGTTCTGAGCTTAGGGTTATTTTCTTATACAAGAACGAAATTATGGTTACTTTTGTTCCAAAGGTGGGTTGTGATATTTTTCTTCAAAGAAGATGATTAAATTTGGACACTTCTAAATAACATTTCCCACTAACATTGTTGCTGAAATGTAAATGAATGTAAAAATTGACATCTAAAGTTATATTATATATAATAAACTTTCTTTAAATGTTAAATGCTTATTGGAAAGTGTTACATAATCTATGCTTGACGCATGATTTTTCGTTCTTTCTCTTATATAGAAGACAACTTAGCTCAATGATTACCGTACTAGACGCAAATATGTGAAGAGTGAAGCCAATTTTCCTGAGTCTGATACCGTGCAGCCAGAGAGTATGTACAGAAGTTCTGCGCTTAGGGTTTCTTTTTTATATAAGAACGAAATTCTGGTTACTTTTGTTTCAAAGGTGGGTTGTGATATTTTTCTTCAAAGAAGATGATTAAATTTGGCCACTGCCAAATAAAATTTCCCACTAGCATTGTCACTGAAATGTAAATGAATGTAAAAATTGGCACGTAATGGTAATTTATATATAGAAAACTTTCTTTAAATGTTAAATGCTTATTGGAAAGTGTTACATAATCTATGCTTGACGCATGATTATGATTTTTCGTTTTTGTTCTTATATAGAAGACCACTTAGCTCAATGAATACCGTACTACACACAAATATGTGAAGAGCGAAGCCATTTTTCCTGAGTCTGATACCGTGTAGCCAGAGAGTATGTACAGAAGTTCTGCGCTTAGAGTTTTTTTTTTTATATAAGAACGAAATTCTGGTTACTTTTGTTTCAAAAGTGGGTTGTGATATTTTTTTTCAAAGAAGATGATTAAATTTGGCCACTGCCAAATAACATTTCCCACTAACATTGTCGCTGAAATGTAAATGAATGTAAAAATTGACACGTAAAGGTATTTTATATATAGTAAACTTTCTTTAAATGTTAAATGCTTATTGGAAAGTGTTGCATAATCTATGCTTGACGCATGATTTTTCGTTCTTGCTCTTATATAGAAGACCACTTAGTTCAATGATTACCGTACTAGAGACAAATATGTGAAGAGCGAAGCCATTTTTCCTGAAACTGATACCGTGCAGCCAAACAGTATGTACTACAGAAGTTCTGCGCTTAGGGTTTTTTCTTATACAAGAACGAAATTCTGGTTACTTTTGTTTCAAAGATGAGTTCTGATATTTTTCTTCAAAGATTATTAAATTTGGCCTCTGCCAAATAACATTGGCCACTAGCATTGTAGCTGAAAAGTAAATTAATGTAAAAATTGGCACGTAAAGGTATTTTATATATAATAAACTTTCTTTAAAAGTTAAATGCTTATTAGAAAGTAATAATAATAGTTGCAGCAATGTTCACAACAAAAAATGCAATTTGAGGATTGATAAATTGGAAAATCAGATTTGAATAAATGAGATATCTATTATACTAGGGAATCGAACCCGGGCTTCCCGGGTTACAGAACGCAGGCGAAAACCATTTTTTCCCCTAAATCTAATTTTTTTCATATTTTTATTTGTCAAAGTTGCTGCGTATAGTGATTTTTTTTTACTGGTTTCCTTGCTTTTCTTGTGCGTGAAGCGCTCATACATGCGGTATCCATCCAGTTTTTTTTGTACTAAGCGTTCATACATGCGATATAGTGATCGCGACATTAACGAATTTAAAGGGTTTTGTTTATTTTATATATTTTTTTTGTATTATTAATACAAGGATTTGGTTGCATCCAGTGATGCTTCTTTGTTAATTTATTATTCATCATCATCTTATGCATGCGATATAGTGATCGCGATATTAACGAATTTCATGTATATTCGTTTTTTCCAACTTCGCAATGACCGTTAACATTATTTGTAATACTGATGAAATATGAATTAAAACGTTGTTTCTTACTGCTCATATTAACTTTTTATATGCATTTTTATTAAATTTGTGAAATAATTTTTTTATATTTTATTCATAAAAATGCAATATCTAAAACAATATCTTCTGTTTATATTATCTGTTAAAATATCCGATGTTTGTTTATTGTAAACAAATAATTTTCTTTTGAATTTTTAAATTATTACAAAGCTTCCTTTTCTTCAAAATCGTCTGAACTAATCAAATTTTGTATCCGGTATAACGCTACTCTCATATAAAGGCACCCTATTCTTGTGACGTTTTTATTTCAAAATTCATTAATTTTACTACCTGTAACTATTTAAAAATTTATAATGGCAGCATTCTTCCATTTGTTTATTTTGCGTTTCAAAATTCATGCTTAAAAATTATTTTATAAGCCATAATATATCAGGCAATTAAGATATAGTTTTCAAACAAATTGCATTTGAAAGTAATTTTTTTTCCCTCTATAACGGTGTAAAAATTGAAAATGTGCTATGTTTAGAAATTAAAAAAATTGCAATAGTAAAAATCACAAAACCGAAATTTCATCGTCAGCTGTTGCCATTCGCAAAATGACGTATGCGTTACGCACGGACACGTTTGGCCTTTATAATATAGATAGATAGATAGATAGATAGATAAGTGATTACGTATACCAAAATATTTTCTAATCAAAGTGGCATTTTTATATACTAAAATATTTTCTAATCAAAGTGGCATTTTATAATAAAATAATTTATAAACTTAACATTCATTACAAATATAAGACAACTAATTTATTTTATCATCAATTCATTCGTAATTTAAATAATTATTTAATGCTTTCAAAGCTGAAAAGGGATTTATAATCATTAGCGTGATGAAAGGGCTTTAAGGGTGACTGCTTAATTAACTGCTAAAGTTCATTAAAATTTCTAAAATCATGTGATGATGGATTATTAATAATTTCCCAACGGAATTAATTACTCGCAATAAAGGCAGTAACTTTTATGTGAACATCGCAAATTTGCCTTTATAAACTTAGATACTTAATTAACAACATTTATTTCGTAATTTATGTATCATATTACATCCACGTGGGTATGCAACATGAGTTACTGGTTATATATTTTAAAATTAGAAATTTATTTAAATTAAGGTTGTATGTAAGTCAATGAAGACTGATATGACGCCAGGTTAATTATGTGTGTTCTTTGAGGATTTTTTTTTCTGTAATGAAAACGTAATAAATATTTCATTCATGATAAATACATTATAATACAAAACAATGAATATTTCATTTCGAAATTTAAAAAATATAATAAAATACACAGGGTTCGTTGGTATATATCAATGGATATATAAATTGATATATATATCCGATATTTATTTTCAAAATATCAAGATTTTTGATATTTTCGATATTTTTACATTATTTGATATTTATTTTCAAATCATCACGATGTTTGTTATTTTCAATATTTGATATTTATTTTCAAAATATCACTGTGCAAGATATTTTTGATATTTTAAGTCAAAACAAGTGTAAATGAAATTTCAACTGATATTGACTGTTCCATTCTGCAGATAAAGAACATTTGTCTCTGGCAGTGACTTTTCTAGCTAAAGAAAAAAAAAAATCTTATCCCAACTTTGTTTGAAGTTTTTATTTTTAAATGTAGATTATATGGTCAGAAGGTGAAAGACAGATATAGAAAGATAAATTGTCTAATTTAGATAATCAGTTCTATAAAGTTTCATTAGAAAAGAATCAATTTCCGGTTTTGGTGTTGTTGAGCTTAAATTGTACAACATGTTAGGGAATAAAAAAAATAAGCTGACATTTATATTTAAATTTTTCCATTAAAAACTATTTTGTATTTAATTTTTTGTTTTATAAATTACCGATTTCTTGATATTTGATACTGAATCTTATAGTTGTTTTATTATAAGTGTATAAAGCAAATTATCCTGTTTTGTTGATTAGTTGATCTTCAATTTTGTTCAAAAAAAGGGGGGGGAAGCAGTTTTAATAAATTGTTTAAGCTTTCATGTTAAGTGCAATATATTTTAGTTTGTAATCTATATTATTGCTGCTTGAAAATATTTATTATCAGCAGTAGGTTAGCTATTTTGAAAATATCGGATGTATATCGAAAATATTGGATATATATCAAAATATCGAATATTTTTGATATTTTCGAAAATATCATATTTACGAACTCTAAAAATGCATCATCCATTAAAATTTTGAGCGACTTTATTCATCTATGTTAGCCTCTCTTGTTCTATGTATCAAATTGAAGCTTAGCTCCTCTTAAGAAAATTTTAGGACAGACTGGAAGAGTTTCATTCCTCCTTTTTCTTCAAATGAAATATACATAAACTTGCTGAAGAGAAAGCGAAATTTTAGTATTTTTTTCCGCATCATCGCTGACAACAAAAATTCAGCGTAATCAACATTAAAAAAGTTACTAACTCTGCATGGTAAGAGATACAAGTATCATAATTGTTGTAGATTATTGTGAATTATGACTAGTATCTGTATATTAATTTTTATAATGTATATTAAATTGCCTATTAGTGTATTTTTTAAATATTTTTCACTAAAAAAAGCACAATATATAAGAGAAATTATTTTATTTTCGTCGGAGCCAGGATGGCGTCGTGTTTTATAAGTTTATTTATATAGATTTCATTATCTAATATAGTTGGTGGAAGGATAATATAATATTTTCTTATATTTAGTTTTGTATAAAAAATATCTTCAATGGTAATGACATATTCTGTAGATTACTAGGAATTGTATTTTTGCATAGGGTAGTATTACTAATAATAGTTGCATAATTAACACACATTTTCTTTTTTCAGATATTATAATTTAGCAACAAATTCTAAGAACAGTCAATATTACAATGTTTTAATATTCCAATAGTATAGGTATATAATTTCTGGTAATTTGATCATACACAAAGTATACATATGTAACGTCGTGTAATTCCTATTACGTATATTCCTTGCAAGGGAATATGCTAGAGCTGAAACCAATTACATAGTTATGCAGTTGGATGGATTTTTGGTTCTTTGTTAATTATTGTTGTCTTATATTAGTGCATTGATTGTAAATTTAGAAAATTGTAAAAACTTGCACAAATGGATCTGATGGGATAACATTCTGGAGTAACTGGGGAATAACGGACAGCAATTAACAGACAGCAATAAGCTGAAACCAATTACACGTATATGTAGTTGGATGGATTTTTGGTTCTTTGTTAAGTATTGATGTCTTATATTAGTGCATTGATTGTGAATTTAGAAAATTGTAAAAACTTGAACAAATGGATCTGATGGGATAACATTCTGGAGTAAGTGAAGAATAACGGACAGCAATTAACAGACAGCAATAATCTGAAACCAATTACACGTTGGATGGATTTTGGGTTCTTTGTTAAGTATTGTTGTCTTATATTAGTGCATTGATTGTGAATTTAGAAAATTGTAAAAACTTGAACAAATTGATCTGATGGGATAACAATCTAGAGTAAGTGGAGAATAACGGACAACAAATTCCCCAAACTTACACTCTAAAAACGACATTTTAAAAATTGAGCAAAAAATACTCAAATCTGAGCATATCGCATGGTCAAAATGGCTCTGAATCAAAATTACTCACGTTTGAAACATGTATATACTCATTTCTGAAAACATGCACACTTTAAAGAATAAAACATCAAGTGTTCATATTTGAATATGTCCATGTTTCAAAAATGAGTTTGAACTGATCCAATCATTTTTGAGTATGTCCATGTTTTAAAAATGAATTTGAACCGATTATAATCATTTTTGAGTATGTCCATGTTTCAAAAATGAGTATGAACTGACCTCTATGTGTTCAGTTTTGAGTATGTCCATGTTTCAATATTCTTTATATTAGTATTTCTGGTATTTCAGAATTGAAAGAATTGGGTCATCCTATTTGAATCTTCACAACAAAATGATAACATCGATTTACTCAGATTTGAAAGTGTCATATTTTTCAGTGTAAGTGCATAGGGGTACTAGGGTAATTCGTTTTCTATTTTGACGATTATTTTAATAAAAAGAGTTTTGATTTAATAATGAGCATTAATTGCGAGAGCAATAAATAATGTAAGTCTGGATGGTTTCCTTTGCATTAACTAGTTTTTGTAAATAAAAGTTACAAAAGTTAATTTTAAATTTGATTATTTTTCTTCGACTCATGTTTGATAATTTTATTGGTAGGCGTTTTTATAGATTAAAGATACTTAGAATTTATAAAGTTGTCTTGTGCATTATTTAATCCTCTTAAGTTATATTTATTCGAAAAAAAATCACACAATTCAAAACTTAGTAATGGTATTCACTAATTTTATGGCCTTGACAAGGGGATCTTTTGTAATTCCAAATTGCAGTAATAAAGTAATTAGTAGAATATTTAGAGAGCTAATTTAATATATGTATTCAGTTGTATGCAAGAGTCAGTTTTTTCCTTAACATTTCCATAAAAAAGAATTTATTTCATTACTGCAGTTATGTGTCGAAAAAATGACTTCCTTTATTTATGACAATAATACATCTATATTTAAAGAATTTTATCTTTAATATATAAGTACACTCTTAAAAAAAACTCGTTGGTTTTAAGGAAAAGGCGGTCAGTGAAAACAGTTTATTCTATGAAAAGAACACTCTAAAAACAACATTTTCAAAACTGAGCAAAAAATACTCCAATCTGATTATGTCGCATACTCAAAATTGCTCCGAATCAAAATTACTCGTTTGAGACATGTATATACTCATTTTTGAAAACATGCACACTCTCAAGAATAAAACATTATGTGCTCCTATTTGAGTATGGTCATGTTTCAAAAATGAGTATGAACTGACTTCTATGTGCTCCTATTTGAGTATGTCCATGTTTCAAAAAATGAGTATGAACTAACCCTAATCATTTTTGAGTATGTCCATGTCTTTAAAAATGAGTATGAACTGACCTCTATGTGCTCAGTTTCCAGTATGTCCATGTTTCAGTAATGTTTGAGTACGTCCATGTCTCAAAAATGAGTATGAACTGACTCAGTTTTGAGTATTTCCATGTTTCAATATTCTGAGTATTTCTGGTATTTCAGAATTGAAAGCATTGGGTCGTCCTATTTGAAACAAAAAGTTTCATAACAAAATGAAAACATCGATTTACTCAGATTTGTAAGTGTCATTTTTCTCAGTGAAAATCTGTATTTATTACGAACTATCTTTTATTGTAACAGATTTTGTCTCAAATGAATGGCGTCCTGGCTGACAATTCTTTTCTGTGAAATTAACAGACTTTGTTTACAATATTTATATGCTGTGTAAAAGACTATATATTTAACTATGCATTTATGCACCGCAAATCATATTAAACATTTAATTTACATAAAACAATCATTTAATGATACAGCATATCTGTGTAATGATTTGGCTAATAAAGAATGAGCTGAATCGATAGCGTAGTCCTCTATGTAGCTAATCAGCTGATCAGCTACAAAGTATTTTCTTTTCATTTAAAAACTAGTCGGATGTGCCAATCCCAAAACTTTCTTCTATCTCATATAGGTTTTATATACATCAGCACCAATTTATATCAAAGTCACACTGAATCTAAAGTTATTTTATTAAATTTCGTGCATTAGTTCTTGAGGTATCGTCGCTACCATGTCAAACTATCGAATGTAAAAAAATGCATTTTTCAATATTTTTAAAAATTGGTCGATAGTCACCACTGAATTTTAATAGTATTCTTCACCAGGTTTGCCAGTTTGGTCTGATTTTTTATTCAGAAATTTCGAATTCATGCCAGAAAATTCAAACTTTTTTTTTATTTATTTAGTGACAGACATTCCGTGATAACTCGAAGTAAAAATTTTTCTCTCAAAATTTCCGGTATGAATTTGGCATCCCTGAATAAATAAGAAGACCAAACTGGCAACCCTATTCTTCACAGATATTTTATTAGTACCCATACTAGGTGAAGAATTCTAATAAAATTTAGGGGTGACAATCGTCCATTTTTTTTTAAAGTAATGAAAAATGCATTTTTCATATTCGATAGTTTGGCATGGTACCGACGATATGACTATCGTTAAAATCGCGTAAATCATGAAACATGCAGCATAGCCTGTTGGGATAGTTACATCAAAACCTAATCCACAACAATTTATATAAACGTCTAATTCATTTTGAAGTTTGATGAAATTCTGTGCATTAGTTCTTGAGATATAGCTATCGTGAAAATCATGAAAAAAATTGCATTGCAACGCCACCTGTTGGGCTGGTTACACCAAAACGTAATCAACAGCTATTTATGTCAAGGTCTAATAGAATCTTAAGTTTGATGAAATTCTGTGGATTTGTTCTTGAGAAATAGCTACCGTGAAAATCATGAAAAAAGTAGAATAGCTGCGCCACCTGTTAAGCTATTTACACTACAACATAATGAGCGTCTATTTATGTCATGGTCTGTCAGAGTCTGAAATTTGAGGAAATTATGTGCATTAGTTCTCGAGATATAGCTATCGTGAAAATCGTGAACACTGTAGCATAGCAGCGCCACCTGTTTGGCGATTTACACCAAAAACTAATCAGCACGAATTTATATCAAGGTCTAACTGAATCTAAAGTTTTATTAAATTTGGTGCATTAGTTCTTGAGATAGAGCGCCCACAAAATTTTTGTCACATACAGTCAGACACACAGACAGACAGATCCACAGAGAGACATTTTCTAAAAACAGTCAAATCGTGTTCAGGACCTTCTAAAATGTATAAATCCGTTGAAAACTGGGAGTTGAAAATTTTCATGAATCCAATACTTTCTTCTTGTAAAGATATAAGAAAGTAAGAAAATCGCGCATTTTAAGTGGTAATTAAAAATCATTATGTTGGTCTAATTTCGGCTTTGAATATTCAACAGAGATTGCCAATGAGCTAACCTATATGTTAAATTTGAAGAAATGCACTTTGCTTGATATTCATAATTGTTAGTACGTAACTGAGCTAATTAAAGTAATAAAGTATAATAAAGCAACCATGAGAGATAGAGAGAGAGATATGACGAAAAATTATTTTCTTAATGGTAATATGGAAATATGTCTTATAACGACTTAAAAATTTACGACAATTTCAAATAAACCAATCAATGAATGGATAAATATAAAAACAAATAAATAATATAAGTCTAGTCGAAATTCAGAAATTTCGCAATGGTTTTACTTTTTTTGAATTAAAAATTCTTTGGCAAAGATATTTTATACTTAAAAACTCGTATGGATACTAAATGGTTCAAATTGCACTTAATGAGAAAAAAAGTGAACTTTTCGTTACTTGACAAAACCAAAAGTACTGACTGAAAGATGTAGAAATTTGAATTATACATCAATTTATTATTCATATGATACAGTTTTATTAATAAATTCTTGTACCACGATTTCAAATAATTTTCTTAAAATCAAATTTCTTGAAGTTTTAGAAAATCAATAGCCTTTTATTTCAAACGCTAACAGTTTTCGTACTTTTTTTCATCAATTTTGGAAACATTTAATAAAATGGAAATTGTATACCTTAACGGTTACAAAATAGCATTTTAGGAACGCTATTTCAGATCTAGAAAGAAAAAGAGAAATTTCAGAGCGTGTAAAAATGGACATGAATACATGTATGAGATTTCATCATATTATTTGGGATTGAGACAATTTTCAGAAAACGAAATTTTGCACAAATTTCGAAATCAATATTTCCTTTTTTCTGGTTCAGTTACTGATTACTGATTACAAAAAAAAAAAAAAAAAAAAAAAAAAAAAAAAAAAAAAGACTTTTTTTGTTCTTAAACGTTTAAATATGATAAAAGTGACGAAACGCTTAATTTTTTTAAAAACTTTTATTATATTTAATAGAAATATTTTTTTTTGACACTTTTCAAGAGAGCAGAGTAATAAATTTATTTTGGTGTTCAAACTTAATTTTGTTTTTTTTAGACGTCGTTAATATATCTAATTCAATATCAAAAGTACAATCATCACATAGCGATTTTTTTAATGGTAGAATGTGAAAAGAGATTTTATAGAAAACAACTAGTTTCGTAAAATATAAGTTTTCTGGTGGGTGAAGAAATGTTTTATAATCTCGGTTTTGAAGGAAGAGCATAATCGCGTTTTTTTCTTAAGAATATTTGTAATATTAAATTTACGTTAAATGGAAATTTCAGCTAGAAATGTTTTACAAAGTGAACCATTTACACATCCTTCTTAGTTCTGTTTTACATAACATATTTTTAAATTATGATGCGCCGATTTCTATATTTTTTTTACGCACACTAATTATTCTTTTTTTTTCATTGAATAAAAAGAAGGAAACCTTTTAAGTACCTTTTTAAAATCATATGTTTCGAAGTTGACATCATCAGTATTAAAGTAATTTGGTTTTGAACACAATCTTAAAGAAAGAATTTTGCTGTACATTTCCTGACATTTCTTGAAGAGGTAGAGCCACATTTTCGGAAACATCGCATAAACATTTCAAATCTTATCCTGTTATTTATAAATATTGAATCTTATAATCGTTATTGTTATTATAAATATTTAATATTTATTTTGATATGCAATTTCAAAGCTACATTCTCATCTTATCCATTGTCAAAGGGCTAGGCAGTACCTCTCATAGGTTTTGATGTTCTAAGGCTTTGGTAAAGTAAATGAATTTCGGTGAACTTCAGGATTAAGTCTCGAGCCTGATACTCTTGTGATTGTCCGGTTACTTGAAGCCCTTGGAGGGATCCGGCATGTACCCGAACGGAATAGCTCGTTCCTCTAGCCTTTGGGACTAACTGTTGTGATGACCAGGCGTCTGGGTGTTTTTTGGGATTCAGGGGGATTGATGTGCATTGGGCTCTGCCTCCTCCTTGGCCGTAGAGTGTATCTATGTGGTGTCCTGGGAAGACCAAGGCAACCTTGCGCGCGCGTTGTAAGCTCTCGACAGCATGGTAACGACGATCGGACTAGCTGCATAGACACGCTTATTTTTCATCACTTATGTAAACTTAATGTCTAACATAATGCCACTTAATGTCTTGTGCGGTCCCATTCGAACTCAGCCACTAACTATGCGGTCAATGAGTGAGTGCCCATTTTTCTCTGTGATCCTGGATCGGCCATTTGAGTGTGCAAGATAACCATGAAAATAGTCTCCCATGGGACAGAGTGCTGGTGCGTCTCGTTTGTTGCTACACGTGTAGTTTGAGGGCATTTTCGCGATATGCTTTGGACGCGGTGACTGCACAAACGTTTTCAGGGTATTTATTCCCTTGTGTGTAACAAGAATTCGGTTACCTTCTTATAACCCTACCGGAAGACGATCTCTGGTTTTCAGTATGGGCATTGGTTGCGGCTCTCATCGTGTACTTTTTCGATCTGTGCACGCGGACAATTGCTGCAGTAGACCATCCTTAGATGTTGGCGGGTGATGGCTGGTTCTTACATTGCTCCATGGATGTTGTGTCGTCCGTCCGGAGGCGATTTCGTCCGTCTGGTGAGGCTTTCTGTCGCTTCGGCTGAGATTCGCCAAGGTCTAACCGCTGCGCTGATTCGGGATCTCTTGATCCTGGTACGGCTTATTTTCTTTGGTTATCACTTAATGTTTCTTTAGTGGTAGTTTTTATCACACTTTTAGGATTTACAGTTTTTGAAAGATAATTATAAAGGATTGCGTAGGTCACATCACATTCCAAGCTTTTAATAATTCAATATGGTGATTTTAAAACTGGTGAATTTACATACGTCATCGTGGAATCATCTGTGTATAAATAATAACTGTCTTAAAAATTTTTGTCGATAGTACACCTTAATGTTTCGTATGATACATTGATACAAATGATGAAACCATTAATTTCTGTTAGCTGATTGGATATGAAAGAAATTTTCTGACGTGGCTTCCTTGGTAAGTTGCAAATGTTTACAATTGAGCAAATTTGGTCTAAAATAATTCTTAAATAAAGTAAAGCCAGGAGAGATGGCGCAGTCGGAGAGATTGCGCACATAGAGGTTTGGGGGGAAGGAGTAGAGTGAGAGCGCAGCGACTCCAGGTAGTTGTACAACAACAGTAGTGGAGTGTCTACTTGAAAGTGTACGTTGATTGCTTTGAGCGTCTAAGATAAAGTATTACTATTTTGTTTTGTTTTCCCAAAGTAAGTGCTTGACATTTCATAGCTATTCATCAGAATTTCTATACAATGTCAATAGTACAAAATATTTTAAACTTAAACGATTTCTCATAAGCTACTAATCTAGACTAACAATGTGAACATCAACGGTTCGTTTTAGAAGAGGTCATGTTTAAATAAAAGGCCGCGCAATCTTTCCTACCGAAATTGGAGAGTTTGCGCATTTGCTACTTAGGAGAGATGGCGCAGTATTCCCATTCATTTCCATGGTAGGAGACATTACGCAGCATATTGGTAAATTTGCATAAAAAATGAAAAATGAAAATGGACTAATTTTAAGTTAAACGTGTTATTAAGTTACATAATTTATTTTGTAATCTTATCTGACTTTCTTTTTCTGATTCTTTAATATTTTTCCTTTAATTAAAATTTTTTAATCGTTTTTAAAATTACTTCCTTTTTCTGATTTTTGAAGCATTAGGTTGAAATATTCACTTCCAATACAATAAAATTTGTTCACATTAACCTTACAGCAATGTTATTTAAGTGTAATTATTATGGTTAACAATTTAATTGTAGTTATTATTAGTAACAATCTCTCCTACCCATGTGCCAATCACACCAACCCTGTAAGGAGAGATTGCGCAAATTAATTTTCTTGGTTTTATTACAATTGTTCTATTAAATTGCAACATAACAACAAAATAGCAATGGAAGTGCATAAAAAACTAATGAAGTAAAAATTATTCATGGATAGTTTAGCAAAAAATTAATATTTAGATTTTTTATTGCTATTCTTTTGAATTGTGCGCAGACTATCCTAGCTTTACCTTATGTATTCGAGTTCGTTATTTAGAGAATTTTTCTAATACTACTTTTGCTGCAATTTTAAGTTCCAGAAAAAATTTCGTATATAGAGACTTTCGTAAAATAGAAGTTCCCTTCTATGTACTTACCCTAATAGCATAGTGAGTCACATGTGCCCAATGCACATGTGACTTGTGGCACTGTGGCACAAATTCAAATCTTTTTGCCTGAATTTCGCCGTGTGAAGTGGAAAAAGTGTTGTATCTACGTCACTCATACTAAATCGAAATGCCACATTTTGTCACGGGTTGCAAGCTTCGAAATAATCGGTTACGTCTATTTCACAATGTAGGCATAAAATAAGAGTCTTCTGAGAGTCCTAATGTATTGAAATAAACTAATCCACTTTTGGATCCTTAGTGACTTTGACCATTTTTTAACGATTGCGATCACACAGTGACTGAGAGTAATGCAATTTCAATTATTGAAAATTAGGGACTAATACATCATGTCTAATTTCAAGAACACGATTTAATCTAGGCTACTATTAGATTATACAAATAAATAGTAGCCGACTTCCTCCTACATACGTGTAACAATGTCTTGTTTTACGGAACTCGCCGTAACTGTGTGGGGTCCAAAGTTGTGATCCGAAGTTGTTTCGAGGAGTTGTACTAAATTTGCTTTTCTACGAATATACACAAAAAACACTTTTTGAATCAACTTGTCTTTCTAAAATTTTTTGTTATCGTATACCTATTAATAAATTATGTATTTTTAATTATAGGATCTATTCACAAACAATAGCTTATTAATTAATATTAAAACTCTAGGTTAACATGTAAAACTAAATTTCACACAACACTTATTCCAAATATAATTACATTTATCAAAAATTAGGTAAACGCTATTACATAGGGATATCTGTTTTTCACAGAAAATTAAAGTCTCTATAGGTATACAATTAGATCGAATGCGAGCTAATAAGCTATGTAAATGTCCAGCCAAGTAGATTATCATTTATAGAAGTGAATTCATATCCTTATTAAAATGATCCTTATTAAAACGACATCCTTAATAAAATGATCTGTAGGTCATTCACATACAAAATGTATCCGTTCGGCAGGCGTAGTCGTGTGGAATTAGGCTCATCTTTTTGAATCACCCTTTATACATTAATAAAAAAAATTGTCGATGTTAGTTATCTTGTAGTCAGTGGTTAGTTTTTTTTTTAAACTCGCGAATGCAGAACATCTGGTGCAGCATAGAAGCCATCATACTGACAATCAAAATTTATGTGTACTAGGTAAGATTAGGAAGGACTCCAGGTATGGAATATAATAAATTATAACACCTTGTAATAGTATATTACTTTTAAATGCTAAGGTGTAAAATTAACAACTATAATATAAATTAAAATAACTTTTATTAGTTGTTTTACATGTTTCGACTCTTTCCGAGTCATTTTCTGAATGAAAATGACTCGGAAAGAGTCGAAACATGTAAAACAACTAATAGAAGTTATTTTAATTTATATTATAGTTGTTAATTTTACACCTTTAACATTTAAAAGTAATATCCAGTTATGGAATTCAAAACTTTAGGATATTGTCTTCAATTCGTTCAATTTTCGTTTTAATCATGTGTCATTCATAGGCAATATATATATTTCGGGTGGATGCCATGGGATATTGAGTCCGTCGTTGAGAATTATCCCAAATTTGTAAAAACAAATATATAATTTTTCGTTTAATAATGTTAAAACATCTTTTTCTGTACTACGAGAGATAATCACAAAAATGATCTATTTATTGAATATTGAAATTCTATACTAACATATACAAGTTGAGGATTTGAACACTTATTTAAAATTAAATTATATTAAACACTATTATATAGAAATTTTCAACTGCAAGAAATTCGAAATTCATACTTTGGAAAATTTCTGCAGTTATGCAATTAGATCAAATGCGTGCTAATCAGTTATGCGACTGTCAAGAAAGGCAGTTCCCTCTTATAACGATTAACATAGTTTGAAATCACGGAAGTAATTTTGATGTGAGCACTACGCAATTTCAGTTATTGAAAAGTGGTAACTAGTGCATCATCTCTAATTTTAATGGAATGAATTAATTCCATTCATTTTATCGCCGTATGCTGTCTTGACAGAATTTGTCATTTTGAATTCCAGATTTCAATGAACGCGCAAGCAACTCGGCACAAAATTATGCAAAATAGCAGCATTTCATTAAATGCTGCTCAGATATGCTGAAATTAATGTTTGAATTCGCATTTAATGCCTTTGTATCAATTACAATGATTTCTTATCAGCATCAGAATGTAAATTTAGTAATAATTTACATTAATCAAGAATGATATTTTAATTTTAATATTGAAACTTTTTAAGTGAAGTAAACTAAATAGTATCCCTGTTATGAGAAAATTTGAAATGTTTGTTTACATTTTCTAAATTGTCATAAGTATCTTCATATTAATCTCTGTACAAAATTAAAAAAATATTTCAATGACTCGTGTAAGATAGATGAGTTTTAAAATTCTCAAAACTTAAAATTATCGAATATATTACACACCCCTATCAGTATCTAAGGAACATTAATTCGTTATAAAACAGAGCTATGTGGGCATTAAGATTTGTCTTTAGCATATTACTTTTAAATAGTGTATGCACAGTGAAATATATTTTTTATGCATAGATAAGCAATAAATTTTGTGTATCTTGTTATGCTAAATTAAGCGGATTTGCGTAAATTATTACCCTGTAAAAAGCAAAGCAAAACAAATGTTTCTTAATCTACGAAAATATAATATTACCACGAACGAAATCTAGTCGTTGATGGTCATCGTAATACTTACCCATCGTGGATATTCCTCTGTCTAAATATATTCGGTAGGTAGAGTGTTTAAAATTAAGATGACGTCATAAACTTTAAATGCTCTATTACTGAATTACGTAAAAGAAACATCCTTATAACTACAAAAGTGATAATCCTATTAACTAACAGTTTACTGCGTCAGATTAAGCGTCTCATTTCCAATTAAAATATAACTTTGAATTGAAATTTGAATGAAATAAGTGTCATGAAAAATCGAAGAGTGTGGCAAATAGGATTATAAATATCTCGGCAACTAATTAACCGAGCGATTTCATTCTTTATGCAAAATTTGTTTTTTTATTGTCTTTTATAATCACTCCTTAAAATAAACAATTTCGAAAAATTTTATATACGTTTAGAAGAACGAATTCTTCGAGAGTCCAAAAAAAGTAGTTCCGGATAATCGAGGTTACTGAAATCCAAAAGACTTCTTTTAATTATTACATTCCGAGAACATACCAAATTTCAAGCCTCTATCGCAATTTGTTCGGGAGATAAAGCGTTTACAGACACACAGATACACACACGCAGACAAAAGAACGGCAATTTTTGTTCCTAAAAATACGTTTTTTTCAGAGTCTCCAGTGTCTGAAACGTGTAAATCCGTCAAATATTGTGTTATATTTTTAAAACGCTTGCAAGACTTATCCTATACTACGTATGATAGGTAAGAAAAAATTATCTTCCGAGTAACCCGCGATTCCGAAAAATGTTTTTTATCTTTAGGAACCTCAGAAACCAATATACCACTTTCAAGATTTAAAAAAGCATTTATAAAACCAATTTTCCTTTGCTACCACTGATTTTGGGAAACGTTCCCGAGTAGTTTTTATAGTGTATTAATCAATTTTCTCAATATAGGCTTTTCGGATGCTATCAATGGTCAAGTAAACAGTCCATGTTCAACAAACATGGTTTACAAACAAGAATAATAAATTAACCGCATTAACATTAACATTAAAATTAACACTATTTTGTAATTGTTGCATGTATAAATTCAATTTCGCTGATTAATGCATTAAAAAATCTTGTCGGAAACGTTTCCGAAAATCAGTGGCAGCAGAAAACTTTGTTTTTATAAATGCTTCTTTAAATCTCTAAAATGTATTGGTTTCTGAGGTTTGTAAAGACAAAGAACACTTTTTTGGAATACTGGGTAACTCGGAAGGGCTTATTGTATATTTTCTTTGAGGTTATATCATATTTTCGCAAATTAAAAAACATTTATCATTTTTACAGTGTACTATAATGAAAAAATGTATAATGTTTTCTATTCTTATGCTTAATTTATCGATGATGACTGTGCTGAGGTTGTATTGAAAAAAAAGTAACCATACATGTTAAGTCCTATATCACATATGCAACTCATATGATATTCAATAATAACTGTGAAATACAGTAATAGATAACAGATCCATTATAATTTCTAATATTTAGTTAGGGAAATCCACCTTTGGGATTTTATTTCTTCTGCATGAGAGAAGATTTTGTCAAAGAATTTCTGCTCTTGAACCAAAGAAAATGCATGACTAAAATGTTTTTTTTTCTTTCTACTTTGTGGTAAAATGTCCATAGTTCAAATTATCACAAAAATATTTAATAACTGTTAGCAATATCTTTTTAGTGCTTGTGACCGTTATACCAGGGTCGTCTTATAATATTGTAGAAAATGTGTAATTTCCAAAAATGCAAGAGTTGCTAAATAGAATTCATTCTAAGGAAGTTGCCCCTTTATCATTCTTACAACTGACGAAAAGTCAACGTAATTGGACTTTTAATGATGCATATTGTAGAGAGAAGTTACTCTACATTAAGATAAATAATAAAGTTGTACATCTCTGCACAACCAACGTTCCTAAAATGAATTTATTTCAGACTCAAAAAACAAGCGCACGCAATCGCCAGTCATTCTGACTTACGATGGTTCTCTAATATCGAAGAACCGAGCTGTATCTGTATTTCTCTTTCCTTCCGCTGCACCATAGAAACAGCGAACGACAGATGAAAAACCCTCTTTTTCCTCGCACCGGTTTGGCAACACGTCAGTAGCGTCTCTTGAGCTGGAAGCTGAAGGAACAGACAAAGTTGTGTGACCGCGCGCAGAAAGGTTGAAAGACTTTTTCTGTTGCGTTGGTCCAAGTCTTTTACATTTGAAGAATAAGTTCAATTTTTAAAGAAAATGTGCTCAGGTTAATCCACATCAGGTACTCCATCTAACAAGACTGATGGCGCATCATGTTCCAGAACTTTAAGGTCATTTGCGTTTACTAAAAGAAAATTCAACTAGTATGTACATATTGGAGTGTCTAAAGAATGTCCTTTCGCTAAGATTTCTTTACTGTGGGAAATATTTCTGTGGTAGAAGACAAAGTTTAGTGTGGAATCATTTTGTGTGAAAAAAGTGTGTGTTGTTCATGTGCGCGATTCTTCAGATAGTGGTATTTAAAAATAAACAGAATCAAGTGACTAAATATTGCTGCTAAAATAATCATCTTATGAATGTGTTCATCTATTAATCAAATTAATGTAAAGTAAGATCAAATCTATATGAAAGGATGCTAAATGTATCATGATAAGTAAATCAGGATTCCAGATGAATTCAGACTAAAAATAAGGTCTGTAAGATATGAGATTCTTACAAGTGTGGAATACATGCCTATTATGGCCATATTTTTAATTATACGTTTAATAAGGGAGCATCCCTCAAATGATTATTTTGTGTTTAATATTGTATAGTCTAGACATATAATTTCATTAATTATTTATTACATTTTGTATAATATGTTTTCAATATTACATTTTTCATTTATGTGCTTTAAATAAATATAGCTAATCTAGTAAATTCAGTATCTGTTGATTATTCATATATGTTTCTTTAGTAATTTGTTTTTTTTTATATATGTGCTTAAATTGATTAATACTGGATTTACTAATTACTGTTTTGGAACTATGATCAACTAAATTAATAATTTTAAAATCACAACGCAATTTCTTCTCATTCATTAATTATTAAAATGTCTGTTAATTTCTAGCCTAAAAAGTTAAATTCCACTATACTTTCAACTAAATTCTCTTCTACATATATCTCTGCAGAAAATATATATAGAAGAATTATTTTTTTTCAAATTATTAAAAAGTATGTGTATTGTATGTAAATGTATAAAATTTTATAATGGTTGATTAATAACGTATTTATGTTTTATACTTTGTATGTTTCTATATGTAGACCTAATTTATTAGAAAAATTATTTTATTCCTTGTGACGCCGAAGTGGCGAACACTAGGCTGAAACATAAAATAGGGTTAAAAGTTTCGTAGCCTCTGATTTACAACAGAGGGAAAAATACCCTGTCTCGGGGTACTCTACAGTTTCGGCCAAATCAGGGGTAATGTGGGAGGAGGCTTCACCACTCACAGTCGTAGGGCGTGTATGAATCTATAATGAGTGCAGAGGTATTTATTCTCACGCCCCAAGTTAAGTTTAAAAAAAAATGAAGTACATCTCTATTACCAGGACATTGAAATGGCAGAATGACTTTGAAAGTATCTCTTTCAGCTTATTGCCATTTTCTTAACTTTGAAATTCGACGTGGAAGCACAAATCGACGGGCTCTGCAGATTGTTCTGCTTAAAATCTGGAATTTTTTGGTCAATAAAATTTTTACGAAATGTTAGTGTACTCTTCGCTTACATGGCCCAAATAATAAAAACACCAAGGATTTATTAGTGACAAAGAAAAAGTAACTTCCAGGTAAGAGCAATCGATCATTCACGGTAGAGGTCTGCGCGTGCGGAAATATCCCAGGCCCGGGTCCGGCATGGTCCGAACGAAAACTATCTTGGCACGATACGGCTCTGTGTAAAAACTAAAAGCTTGACCCGGGCACTTTCCGACCCGCTTATAGTTTCGCAGTTCACGGCTCATTTCCTGCCGTGCAAAAATCAACGAATGCCCGGCCCGGTCCAATTTAACTTTTACAAAAAATTCCGATTTTTCATAACATACACACTCTAAAAGCGACAATTTCAAAACTGAGCAAAAAAACTCAAATCTGAGTATGTTGCATAGTCAGAATGGCTCCGAATCAAAATGACTCAAGTTTGAAACATGTATATACACATTTCTGAAAACATGTACACACTCAAGAATAAAACATCATGTGCTGATATTTGAGTATGTCCATGTTTCAAACAACAGTAAACAACAGCTAGACAAAAAGCGCTAGTGCTGCCATCTCTGGTTCTATTTACAATTATGGGAGGATAAACTAAATTTACGCTTTTACCCAGAGCCAGCATCGGAACAGAGTCCTCCTAGCTACAAATCCATTGCCTTATCCACTTCGTCGTTCAGACCGCATAAGTGAGTTATTTTAAATGATCGAATGATTCGGACGCATGTTGAAATTTTTATAGGATTCATTAATTTGTTGCTGAGAAAATTAGAAATTTTTAACGGGATTTCAGATAGATTTTGTCATTTTGGTTAAGATTGTACAACTTTATTTTTTATGTGGGGAAGGGTAGATATGAATTATACAAATTTTCAATTCGATTGTTATCAGTATATTTCTTAAATGAAAAAGCGCTCCCCGGATATTGAAATTTAACTGCCTAAACTTTATTTTTGATACGTTTTAACCCATTAATCCCGAAAATTGGAAATATTGCATTTCATTCAAATTAGTATGAACTGACTTCTATGTGCTCATTTTTTAATATTGCCATGTTTCAATATTCTGAGTATTTCTGGTATTTCAGAATTGATAGGATTGGGTCGTCATATTTGAAAATAAAAGTTTCAAAACAAAATGAAAAATCGATTTACTCAGATTTGAAAGTGTCATTTTCCTCAGTGCAATTAAGATTATTTTATAGACTACTGCAAACCTATTTATGCACACTTTTACACTGTATGCATACTATATGTCCTCAAGTTATAGAATACAGAATAGCAACATTAACGATTACTTATACTTTTAGACTATTACATTCAAATAAAGACTCATTAAAAAAATAATGTAGTTTACAATAAAAGAAAAAATGTTGTTAAAAGCATAATACATTTTATAGCTGTTTAGCAGTATAAAAATAGATTTTTGAAAATATTTCTCTGCAATTTATTAAAGTATATATTATTTCCAAAACTTCCGTTAACAAAAAGTTTTTTATTTTTTATTTTTACAAAAAAAAAAAAAAAAAAAAAAAAAAAACTGTCTGGTGAGCACGCTGTGTGAAAAATTAAGTTCAGATCCTATCCGGCTCGAGTATGTAGAAAAAAATATAAGCCTGAGCGAAAAAATATAAGCCTGAGCAAAATATAATCTGGCCAAGCGAAGCCAGAATCTGTTGAAAAAATTAAACCTGGACTTAGTCACGATCTAACTCGTCCGCTGCTTGCAGATCTTTACGTTGTACATGTTAAATTGCTGAACTGACTGTGTCAAACTAACATCAGTTTAACAGCACATTTATGACTTATACTCGCCCAAGCCAGGCTATTCAAAATTTTTCGTATTTGGTCATCCTAGTGTAACCCTTTTAAATTTGTTATAGTAGACCGATCGTCCCGCCCGTTTATTTTTTTATTAGTCCGTCCCGCCTCGCTTGAAAGTTTGTCTTCATTTTGCTGGTCTCGCCCGCAGAACGCGCTTGGAAAGGAATTAGGGCTAGGCCCGGTCCCGTGCAAACCTCTAATTCATGGTGATGATAGAATCTACCTAGATCATGATGATGATAATAATGACCCCTTAACATACTCCAAGGTGTCTCTTATACCCTCATTGTTCAACGTTCAAACTGAATTTATTTAATGCATATTGTATGACAGTGTTACTTGTGGTGAGAGCTTCAAGTGTTTTAACGTTTTTTTTTATTTTTATTTCCTATTATTATATTTTATTTAGCCTAGATTATAAACGAATTTAAGAGTGGATACTTAATTTTGATGACGAGAAGTAATGCGGAATTAACAAACAATTGTAACGTGAAATTATTAAATTAATTAATGGTTGTGATAAAAAACGCAAGTTTTATTATTGTCTGGTGCAGACAAAATAAATTCTTTTCGGTTAGTTATGATTGTGTATTTTGTGTAAATAATTCCTATAAATAAAATTTGTTAATTATTAATCCTTTATTTTTCTTTGCATCATGTGTTAATTTATTTTATCTAATGGTCTATTTTACTGCTTGGAGTATTTTTAATGTTAAATCCTGTAAGTCAGCTTCTAATTATTAAGTTAGATTTTCTTTGAAATTCACGTAACGCTTTGTTTTTAGCACTTTCCAACCTAGTTGAAAAGTGCTTATGACTTCGGTTTGTCTGGCCGTCTGCCGTCTGGCCGTATGGCCGTCTGCCGTCTGCCGTCTGTCCGTGCTCTAACTCCCGTAAATATGCTCGGATTGCTCTGTAATTTTTATATGTTATTGTCGTTATCTATAGCATGTTCCCTATTTCAACGGAAGTGTGTAACACTTATAGTTTTATTACAGGGACACTCAAAAGAATTCCGTTACATTGCGGTCTATGGGGAAAAATCATTTGCGGTTTATTTAAATAATGTTTCACTATTTTAAACGCATTGAAATTTATATATATCACTAAAGTGCATTAGAAGAAGCTTAATATGGAATAGGGTGTGCATAGCACTTCTAGTTACTTTACAGGGACAGTCAAAAGAATTCCGTTACATGACGTCTATGGAGAAAAATCGTCTGCGGTTTATTTAAATAATGTTTCACTATTTTAAACGCATTGAAATTTATATATATATATCTAAGGTGCATTACAAGAGGCTTACTACAGAATAGTGTGTGTATAGCAGTCATCGTTCATTTACAGGGACACACAAAAGAATTTTCAACTGTCTGTTAACACTAATTCCTGGAAGTGCGTTTTAAGTTACTAAACGCGATTTTAATTTTAACTCGCTTTTTGTCTATTACGTGGTGTGTATAAATTCTGTAGATCCTATACAGGGCAGCACAAAAGTTCGCGAACACATTTCCGTTTATTGACAGAAACTCCAGAAAGATAATTTTAAACTGTGCTACGCGTTTCCTAACTAAACTAAAATTTAGCATCCTAGCATATACAAATCTATAGATCCTATACAGGGCAGAATAAAAGTATTCGGATATTTTTCCGAATATTGTATCTGTTGGAAATTCCTGAAATTATGTTTTTAAATATGTTATGCGTTTTCCAAATTGTTTATTAGATGTTATCTTTTAGCTTATTAAACGGTATGTTTTGTAAAATTATTTTGGAAGCGTTGGAAAGTGCTACATAATCTATGCTTGGCGCATGATTTTTCGTTCTTGTTTACTCTTAAATGTGAATGTTTAAGTTAACTGGTTAGCATTGCAAGATCTATCCAGAAGAAAACGATCACGAATTATGCATCATTTAAAGTAGAATATGGTTGGGGAGGATATAAAATTTTGTAGTGCAATTTTATGGAGTGTTTTTTTTTGCCCCAGAAACCAATAAGTTATCTAAATAATCTTTTTTAAATCCATTTTTTTCCAAAACATATTTCTCATTCATTTAAAAAGAAATCATGCATGAGAGAGTAAAATCAATACAATAGAAGTAGAATAAAAGTAAAGAAAAAATTGTGATGGTGACAGCCACATTATACCAGTTTTTCTTTATGGCAGAGCGGAAATATATTTTATAACGATTTTACGTGCTTTTCAATATCAAATAAATAAATCAATAAGTGCATAAAAAACAAAATCAAACAAATGATAAAAATGGGTTGAAATTCGAAAGCTTGGCGCTGGTTTACTTATCTTGAGTTAAAAGAAATTCGGCAAGACTCAAAACTCTAATGAATTTTAAATTGCAAATAACTAAACATATTACGTCTAAATCAGCACACATTTAAACACATTTGAAATCAGATTTTTAATAAACTAAAAAAATCACGGTACACGTTTCAAACTTTAATCCGTTAAATTTTTTTTTTTGACACCATAAACTAAAAATAGGGACAAAACACCACTTTTTTCGTACTAAAATATTTGCTTTATGTAATAGAAGAATGTCTACTAATTAATAAAGCGAAGATTACAGTTGAAAATCAGTGATATCCAAAAGGTTTTAGTAACGAGCAAACTCTTCTTGCAAGTGGTTAAACAAGCTTGAAACGAATTTTTAGCTTGAAAAATAAGAGAACCAATTCGATCTATTTTAATTTTTAATTTCAAATTGTTCAAATTTCGTTTAATGAGGGAAATTTAAGTTCATTTTCTTTATAATCTTTAATATCTTATCTTCTTAATTTTTTTATATTCTTTATTTGACAAAACCAAAATTAGTCCTTGAATTAAGTGCAAATTTAAACTAGGTATCAATTTAATATTTATATGAAACACCTTTATTAACATTTTATGTACATGATATCACAGTTTACAATCGTTTTCTTTATATGAACGTTCTTGAAATTTTAGAGAAGCGAGAGCCTCTTATTACAAAATCTAAGTTTTCGTTCTGTTTTCTATTATATCGGAAACATTTAATAAAATGGAAATGAGATTATAGCTTAACGGTGAGAAAATAGCATCACGCATTGGAATGTTATTTCACATTGAGAGAAAAAAAATAAAATTGAAATTTCCAAGCTCGTAAATACGTACACGAATATATGTATGAGCTTTCCTCATATATTGATTTGTGATTGAGATTTTCCAAAAACGAATATTTGTAGAAATTTAGAAATCTATATTTCAAGAAATTCTTAAAGAAAGTAATGACAATTTGACTTTTTTTTCTTTTTTACTGCGGGAATAAAGATACAAGTAATTTTTATTTCTATCAGTGAATGAAGGCCGAAAACCAGTTGCTATGACAACAAATACGTAGTTTTGGACAAGTAGAGAGAAAAATTTATTTGTTTTCAAAACATCCATTTTATTTTCGCATTTTCACGTATCGGATTTTTTTTTCCGATCCAGTTTATACATTTTTTATAACTAGAATAACGTAATTTTTCTTTCGTTCGATCTGTATTGAGTATGATATTATAAATGCTTATGGAACTACTCTGTTGTAAATATTTTATAGCATTAGCTTATTTTTTTTTTAATCCCATGTGGTGAATAAAATAAATTCTGTTCTATCATGTAATGTTACTTTCATTTTGTGTTATCGTGCAACACGTGCTGCCTTTTATCGTGAAATGAATTTTTTTTTCTGCAGTACTTAAGGATATCCTTTTTTTTGAGAAAGTGGATAATAAAGATTGTTTAATTCTAAGTAATCAACATTCAAGATAACCTTGGAAATGCCGGGTGTGTCTGTCAGTATTTTATAATCTGGTTTTTAAAATTAGAGAATACAGTGGAGCATCGATTATCCGAACTAATATGTGACCCGGGGTGTTCGGATAAACGAGATATCGGATAACCGTTCATTTAAAAAAAAACATACTAGAATTATATGAGAATAGTGAAACAAATAAACAGTGATAATAAACACAAATATGTATGTATTTTGTACTACAATCAGGGCCCGACTTAGAGTATCTAACGCCCTAGGGCAAGATTAAAGGGCCCCTTTCCATCTATCCATATGAAATTGTCGTGAATTATGCTGAAATAACTAAACTGCATACATAAATTTCACTCTACGTACTAATTATGTTTGGATACAGGGTATTGTAAAAAAGATAAGAGATAATAGAATGTACTTCTTTATTCTGTATAAAGGCTTATGTGAGCCGTTGAAATGTAAATACAAGTCTTTCTGTTGTTCTTGGTATTTGTCATATCATATATATGTTATAAGATAAGATGTCTAAAAGAAAAATGTACCCAATTGTTCATCATTAAAAGTTTTAATTTGCCTTCTTACGAGGATAATGTCAATACTGAATTTCTCTTGAAAACACTGGATTATATGGTTGTTACAGTAAAATTCTGATCATCAGCTTTCTGATAATGTAGTTGGCTATTTTTATTTATTTATTTTTTTTTTGGGAGGGGGACAAAAGGTACAGAAGCTGGTATGGAAGACCATCCCCCCGCATAAAGCTTTTTTAAAAAAAAGAATCTTGCTCACTTTTAGCCAATTTTTAACGTATGGCTCTCTTAATGAAAATCCCACTTATGCCCATGGGGGGTCCCCTCAACTGAAGGTCTGGGGCAGTTGCTCTACATGCCCCTGCATTAGTCAGGCCCTGACTACAATGCTTACAACAAGAAGAAGGGAACAAACTATCAAGGAATAAAGTGATCAAAGAAATCAGAAGGAAATCAAAAGTACAGTACTGTAGGTCTACATTTTAAGAAAAGAAGTCAAAAATTTCCTTTTGCTTCAGAGAGGACGCTCTTTTTCTTGCTACTAAATCTCTTATACGTTTTAATGAAAGCAGTTGAACAGAATCACATTATTCTTGTTGCTCCACCGACTTTAAGGCTGTCTCTAGGCGCCGAAAAGCTCCCTCAGTGGATTCACAAATTTGAATTTTGCCTTCTGGAGCGCGTTCGGTTAACCGGTCGTTCGGTTGACCGAAGTTCAGATGATCGATGTTTCACTGTAACCATATTTTTTCCACTGAGGTGAAACACACACACACATCCATCGTAACCGTAACTTTCATTGTCAGCATTTCCATCATGTTACGTGGAAAATGAGTTATATCCATGTCACTTTGATGTCGATATGCCCCATTTTGCGACGTGTTCGAAAATACTAAAATATTGGTCACGGTGATTACCTCACGATTTGGTCACAAAATGACAGTCTCCTGAGAGCCATAGTGAGTCGAAATGAAATAAATAAATTTTTGGTTACTTTTATGACTGTGGCTATTAATGTCAATTGTGACGAAAGATTGACTAGTTGTGACTATTGACTATCTATATCTGTCTATCTATCTAAAGTGATACGTATATATACTGTATATTTTTCATGTATGACGCGCCTTCGCATAACACTTTTTTGGTTTTCAATATCTAATTTAAAGAAGAAAAAAATCTGAAAAAAACACATATTGAAAAATTTTTATTTTATTAAAATCTAACAGTTAGTTCTAAAATTACACTATGTATTCTTAATGGTTCCGCAGAAAATTAACTTCCAACGATTTTTCGCATCCACGAATGGCCATGTAGGCATATCCTAATGTCAAATCCTAAATAATCATACATCACGTGCACCTGTATCTTAAAAAAAATTCTTGGAAGAAATCCGCGACGTACACACTATATATACAAAAGTGCTCCCCCCCTTTTTTTCGGGAACGCGTCGAAATTTCGGAAAACTGTAAATTACGTGTCCAATCAATTAGAAGGATTTCTCATTTGGTTGCGAAAAATTTGGCGCAAAGGACTAAGGAACCACCGGACGGAAGAAGATAATCCCACTTTCAAAAATGCAATAAAAACACCAAATTTTGTATATAATATAATATAATATAATATAATATAATATAATATAATATAATATAATATAGTGATTTATTTAATGAATATTAACATTCTAGACTGACTTGTGCATGTACTATTTGTATACTTATTTAAAATGAAACTAAATGAAATAAACACTATCACATAGAAAATTTCATCTGCAAGAACTTTGAAATGCATAACACGGAAAATCTCCACAGTTATACAATTAGATCAAGTGATATGCAACTTTCAAGAATTAGAGATTCGCACTTATAACAGTGAACATGCATCCAACAACGGAAGGAATTTTGATAAAAGCATTATGCGATTTCAGTTATAGAAAAGTGGTAACTAATGCATCATCTCTAATTTCAAATGTATGGATTAATTCCATTCCTTTTATCGCCGGATGCTGTCCTAGCGGAATGTGTCACTTTGAATTCCAGATTTCAATGAATGCGCAAGCATTCAGATTAAAATATGTACAAAATTATGCAAAATAGTTCATTTCATTACATTCTGCTTAGGTATTGTGAAATTAAATGTTTGAATTCTCCTTTAATGCCTTTGTATCAATTACAATGAATCGTAGTCAACGGCAAAGTATAAATATAGTAATACTATATATTAATCACGAATTTTAAAGATATTATAATATATATATATATATATATATCGTTCTTTCGAAATATTTAAAAATATTTTATTATTGTTTTTAAAGCAACATTATTATTATTATATTTATGTATATAGGGTCATTCATAATTCCCTCCGGGGTTTCGAAACGTTATAGTAAAAAAACGAAGACGAATATGAAAAAAAGAAACATATGAAATTATTCCGAAACTATTCAAGTTTTACTTACATGCATTACAGGTGTTCTATGTGTGAACCCTTGGTCACACGGCATACATCCATGCGATAGTCCAGTTCCTGCCATACTCCGTTTCTTTAAATCTGAATCAGTGGTGTCAGTTCAACGGGCCTTTCGTAATAAATATCGAAAACAGGGACCAACTGACAAAACAATTCATGTGTGGTATCGGAAATTTAAAGAAACGGAGTATGGCAGGAACTGGACTATCGCATGGATGTATGCCGTGTGAGCAAGGGTTCACACATAGAACACCTGTAATGTATGTAAGTAAAACTTGAATAGTTTCGGAATAATTTCATATGTTTCTTTTTTTCATATTCGTCTTCGTTTTTTTACTATAACGTTTCGAAACCCCGGAGGGAATTATGAATGACCCTGTATATATAAAGACGCGTGTGAAACAGATAAATTTTAAAACTCAAGAAAAAAAATTATAATTTAACAAATTACAATAACCAACGGAAAAATGTTACGAAAGCTTAAAAAAAATACCGCACTTTTGTATTTCTTTTAAATGCTAAAGGGTATAAATTAACAACATAATACAAATTAAAATAACTTTTATTTGGTTGTTTTACGTGTTTCGACTCACTCCGAGTCATTCTCAAAAACAAATGAGGAATATTCTCATATATTCTCATTTGGTTTTGAAAATGACATTTTTGAAAACATTTTTAGAAAGATCATTAAAAAAAAAATACTTTGTTTGAGAGATGAGTTACATTAAAAAATGTATAGATTCTGAGATAACTTTAGTGGAAATAGGTTAACAGCCGAATATTTCAGTTCATTAGAGTAAATAAACACAGGAGATTCGTTCATTATGAGTCATAAAAATATTAAACCATGGACGTAATCATTCGCTAAGCAAGATCTCCATGGTGAATTTTACAGTGCTGTCTGGTGTAGAAAAAGAATTCGCATTTGTAAACGTGGCATACGTAATAAGAAAAAAAAAGTCATGCTCATTTCGCTCATAGCACAGCAGACGATATAATTCATTTCACTGAAATAATAAGGATGATTTTTATTACAGAAACAGAAACAGAAACCTCCAACTCGTGGACAGCCAACCTCTCGGCATAGGACCTATGAGTCCACAAGGGGAAAACCTATATCCACCAGGAACCCCAGTGTCCAAAGACCCGGATTCCCCAGCAAGTTAAAAATAAATAAATAAATAAATAAAAAATAAAAACAATCACACGAGCTACCCAATATTGCTTATTGCTGGGTGAGCCCAAAGTTATTACATGTATATAAGTTCTCTATGAATATACTGCTAAGATTACATAATATTAAAGATAAATATTTACAGATATTTACAATAATAATATTGTACTTAAAATTTTCAATTGTATTATGCACTAGTCTATTAAGTCTTTTAAAACATAGTTTTTAAAATCTATAGATCTAGAATTTTATATAGTTTATAATAATTATTTGATATATGAAAAGTTTTTATTTAGGACATTATAGTTTTTATCTAACTTTTCGTAATTGGAAGCGTCTAATAGCACACGTTGTAGGTTTCTCTTTAATGTTTTATTTTTATTGAAGTAAAAATGGTATTCCATAAGAGGGCAGTTACCGAAGATGTAGTATATAGGAGTTCCAGGGTTTTTGTCACAAGGACATCTATCCGTGGTTCTTTTACCAATTTTATATAAAAAGCTTGGGAAGCTTCCATGGCTGCTAAGATAATATGCTGCTGATTTCTGAACACATAAAAATTTAACATCTACCTCATTAAGAATTTTATACGTCTCTCTTCTTTTCGTTGAGTTGGTCCAATCATTTTGCCAAACTGTGATGATTTTGTTTTTAAAATAACTCTTTAGAATGGATTCTGGAAATGGTAAGACAGAGATGTCATCACAATGGTCTTCTGTAATTGCATTTTTTGCGAGAAGGTCTGCTCGCTCGTTACCAGAGGTGCCTACATGTGCTCTAATCCACGCTATTTTGATGAATTTATTGGGGTTTTGTAGTAAACTATTGTAGATATTTAAAATTGTGGAGTTTCGAGGAAAAATTATCTTGAGTGCATCTAAGGATGAGCGACTATCTGTCAAAATTAGGGCTGATGTAAATTGTGAGTGTGTTAACCAAACTATTGCTTCCTGGATCGCATATAATTCGGCTTGGTAAATTGAGTTAATTGGGTGTAGTCTTACTGCAGGATCATGGATGAAGTTATTATTAAGTGAGACTGTATATGCACTTGCCACTTCATTTCCCATAGATGATCCATCTGTAAAAAATTGTAGATGATTTTCCAATATTATGTTTTCTGCCAGGTTATCTATAATTTCTATATTTTTCAACTTGTAATATTCTGGAAATTTATAAGTAGCTTCCCGTTGCATAAGATTATTGTATGTTATTGTATTGTTGATGCTAAGTAATCTGTTTCCTTGCTTTATCTCATAGACTTGAAATTAGTTTGGTATTTTGATGGTAATTGGAGGCACTCCAGTTAAAATATTTAATGCGTCATTTGAAATACTTCGGTAAGTTCTTATCATATTTAACAATGCTATTCTCTGAATTGATCTAAGGATTCTGATGCCGTGGCTATTCAAGTTTGCATACCAGAATTCGGAGCCATAAAGAATCTGTCTTTCAATAACTGTTTGATACCAGATCTTCTTGAGGAAGGGACTGATTCCCTTGTTGTAATTGTGGAAACTTTTAAAGCCCGAAACAAATTGGGCGATCTTAGCTTTTAAAATACTTAGGTGCGATTGAAATTTTAATTTTTGGTCTAGTGTAATTCTTAAATATTGTAGATTTTTAACAATTTTTATAGATTTCTGTTTTATTTTGAAAATTGGCTTTGGATTATTAAGGAGGTTCCTTCCAAATAGGAGTGCTTTTGTTTTTTCTTCTGAGATAGTTAGATTAATCTCTGAGCATATATTGACGAATGTTTCTATACGACTGTTAGCAGTTTGTTCCAATGATGATCTGGTATTGCCTTCAGTGAGTACGACGAAATCATCTGCAGAAACGATAATTCCAAGAACCTTTAATTTGTATCTTGTAATTATGTAATTGGCTATTAGTAACCACAATAGTGGTCCTAAACACGAGCCCTGCGTGCAACCTTTATGTGTCCTGAATCACTCTATGAGTGTGTAATTATTTAAACCGATTAATCTCTCACTGATATAATTTTTAGGAGCTTCTTTATGTAAGTTGGAAGTGGAGAATCATCTATTATTTCAGTAATTTTGTGCCAATCAATGGAGTCAAATGCTCCCTGGATATCAATTGAGATCATTCCACAGTATTTATATTTATCTAAGTTTTCCATGATTAGTGATTTTAGTTGTTGTAAAGCTGTTAATGTACTTTTTTTCTCTCTAAAACCATGTTGTTCTGGTTGAAGAATGGATTTACTTTCTAGAAATGTCATCGTTCTTATTTTTATCAGCCTTTCTAAAACTTTTCCCAACATGGGAAGAAGAGTTATTGGTCGGTAAGATTTATGTTGAGATGGGTCTTTGTTCTTTTTTCTAAAATAAATTATAATTCCTTTTTTCCAAGCTTCAGGGAAATGGCATAATTTTAAACATTTATTATAAATTTGTAACACTAGATCTGGGAATTCCTTTAGTATGTTTCTTATAGTTATCGCGTCTACCCTATCATAACCTGGGGACTTTTTAATGTTCTGTTGTTTTATTGCAAATTCTCTTAGGGTAAATTTGATGTCTTGAAATTCTTCTTCTGGAATTGGGGACATATTTATATATGAGTGAATTTCATTTGTATTCTGTACACCAATTTTGTGTTGTAATAGATCTTTCTGTACAGTTATATATGTATCTTCTATTGTTGATGTTTCCAAAACTGTATGGATTAGGTCTGTATTTTTAAGAAACTTTTGTTTTAGAATTTTAAAAGCCGTGCCATGTTTACTCGTGGTCTCATTGCAGAAAGTTAACCATGATTCCTTCATGGCTTTCACTATTTTTAATTTGTATTCTGCTCTTGCCTTTTTAAAATCAATTAAATATTTCTCATTTTCTGGATTTCGTTTGTGTCTTTTGCCTAGAGCATTTAAACGATTTCTGAGTATTTTTAAGCTATCTGAATACCAGTTAAGTTGACGATCTTGTGTAATTTTCTTCTTTTTTAGAGTCTTGTCCATAGTTTGAGTTAGTAAATCATGAAAAGAGTTCATCCACTCATCTAGCCTTTGTGGTGTTTGTACATTCCTTAAAGAATCCATTAACCTTTCTTTATGATTTTTTAATTCCCTATTGAAATTTTTGAAGGTTTGAAATTTAGTTTTATAACGGAATACATTTATTATTAATGGATCCGCCTTTAAATTGAATTGGATGTATCTGTGATCGCTTAGTGATGGGAAACTTGTATCTACTTTCCATGATTTGATCAGGTCTCTTGATATCCGTCCACATAATGTCAGGTCTGGATTTCCCTTCTTATTATTTGCGGCAAAGGTATTGCCAGCTGCAGGATCGTTTATAATTTGTAATTCTTTATTCGATATGCATTCTAGGATGACATCTCCTCTGTTATTATTTCGAGCATATCCCCATGCCTGAAGGTGGGCATGAAAGCCCCCCCTCCAGAATGAGATTGGAACTATCTTGTATAATATCACTCCATTCCTGTAAGTCTGATGAAAGGTTTCCTTTTGGTTTTGAATACTGAGATCCCAATTTGAAAGTACGAAGTTTTGTAATTAAATTTATAAATATGCTATTAGTTGTTTGAAGTATTTTAACGTGAACGAATAATGGGTTTGCTATTATGATGCCGGCTGTTAGGTTATTGGAGTGATAAAAGGCCCATGGTATTGGGAGGCCTGTGAAGGAATTTTTAGTTTTATGGAAGTCTTGTATCAGGGCTATGTCTATCTTGTATTGGTGCATATATTTAAGTAATTGTAAATTTGCAGCTCTACAATTATTAAGATTAATTTGAACAACTTTTATATCATTTTCTTTTGTGCCATTTGTAGTGTTGCCAAAGTAGTAAGTAGTTCAGGAAGAGTTTAATTTATTTAATGAAACGATATATTCTGTTATGTTTATAGACGCGAACGTGATGAATTTTTATTTATTGTGAGATCTCTCTGGTAATATATATTTTGAAAAACTTGACAATATGAGGAGTTAGCTGCGTGATTGTTCTCATAAGGGCGGCCATTTTGATGGTAAGAGTTTAAGCAATTAATACAAGTGTGTTTAGAAATTTCATCTTTTAATTGGCAAACCTCCGATGCATGTTTCTTTGCACAGTATGCGAAAATAGTATTTTTCTGCATGTATCTGCAGAGTGTCCATAATATTGGCAATTATTACAGCGTATGATAGGGGAGTATGGCTTAATTGGGCAAGAAATAAAGCCCACTAGTAGCCTTCCCTGTCTTAGGAGCTTTATCACCAATGAATCTTCTAGGTCTAGCATTAGCTGGTATGATTGTAATTTATCCCTCTTTAATTCCTTATGTTGGTTATCTGTTATATCTTCGTTAAGGTTTTCACTTATTTTTTTTTACTTCCAATATTGTGACTGATTTTGGAATACCTAATATTATGATCTTTTTTCTTTTCTCTGCTGCATATTTTAGTGTAACTAACGATGTTATTTTCTCATTTGCTTGAAGGAGATCTGATAAGGTGTCTATGTCTTCCTCTGTTTCGGATTTTACTATTATTGTGTTTTTGTCTTTTGACAATGTACTGAATATTTTTATCTTATTTGTTTTTATATTTACGGCTTTGTTAAGATCTTCCCTGATCCCAAACATTGTGAACTTTGTATTTAATTTTCGTGTCAATAGAAGAGCTGATTTGGAGTAAAGCGGTGCAGGTGCTGAGACTACCGATGCATATGTAAAATTATTTGGGAGATCTTTCTCTCTTCCTAATTTCGGTTCATTTTGAGTGGTCATTTCAAATTGTTCTTGATTTCTGCATAGTAATCCTAATTTTTTGTTTAAATCTTCATATAAGTTTGTCATTGTGTTTAGTGTTTGGTTGTTTTGTTCTAATACTTTATTTTTAATTTATATTTTCATTTGAAGTTTTTGATTAAATAGTCTTAGCTGGTGGCATTGAGTTTTCATTTCTTCCATGCTCATATCTTCTAGATCCTTCTCTTGATGAGCCTTAGAATTAAATTGTAATTTGCTGTCTTTGTCTTGTACCAGGCGCTTTAAGTTTTCATTTTCTGTAATTAAATTGTTCATTTCATCATTAATTGCTTTCAAAATCTCTTCATGATTTGTTTTTGGTTCTCTATTTGAGTTTGTAGATTTGTTATTTCGTCACAATGGTTATTTTGAGGATCTTATTTTTGAGTTGTTCTTGTGCATTTAAGGAGTTGTGTTTCTTTTATTAGTTTGTTATAATATTTCTTTGCTTCTTGACCATGATTTAATTCATGTCTTCGTAAATGGCGATACATCATATCCAATTGGCCTTCTAATCTCATATTTTGCTGCATTGCCGTTTCAAAATCTATCAGATTTTTCTCTTGTAATGGTGGTTGACGTTTTGGTTTTTTAATTGTATTTTCAGTTATATTTTGAGTTGGTATCAACAAGTCAAAATCTTCCACCGATGAGCTATTGCATGATTTTGACATACGGTCATATGTTATTCTTTTTCGACGTTTTTTTGATGAGGAGGAAGTTTCTATTTTACTTTCTGTTAAAGAAGCCATTATTTAAAGATAAAGTCTTAATCAGTGATTTTAGTGTCTATATCAGTATATATGGTAATCAATTTGTTGTGAAATTACTTTTATTTAAATATTAAAAATATTTATAACTAGGTTTTCAATGACTTAAGCTCTAATGATACTTAGTTAAAGTTTTAATAATCAATAAACGAACTTAGTGAATCCACCGATGAGCTATTGCATGATTTTGACATACGGTCATATGTTATTCTTTTTCGACGTTTTTTTGATGAGGAGGAAGTTTCTATTTTACTTTCTGTTAAAGAAGCCATTATTTAAAGATAAAGTCTTAATCAGTGATTTTAGTGTCTATATCAGTATATATGGTAATCAATTTGTTGTCAAATTACTTTTATTTAAATATTAAAAATATTTATAACTAGGTTTTCAATGACTTAAGCTCTAATGATACTTAGTTAAAGTTCTAATAATCAATAAACGAACTTAGTGAATTATAACTTCTGATAAACAGGCATCACCAGAGCACATCTTCATTATCTACTAAATCGCAACTAAATTTCAATTAAATAACTAATAAAACTGTAGTTGGAGCATCACTAGCCCCCCGCCATACATCAGTGAAGGAAAGGGATATAGAAAGAGTATAGCAAAAATCAACAGCCTAGGCTGTTGGAAATGACTAAGAGAAAATGAATTTGGAAGGGAAAAATTGACTAATTGACTAATATTTAATGTGAAACTAGTTATAAAAGGAACGCGTCTCATATATCACGTTTAACGCACAATTTCCAACTTATTTTCCTTAACAATCGAAATCGCACTCTTCACTGTGCATATACACAAAATGGGGTTACATTTCGCACAATAAGATTACACGATTGAGAGTTTAGAACACCTCGCATTATTTTATGACCACCCTACAATTCAAATACGAGCCAATGAGTTAAGCGACTATGAAGGAAATCAGAATTCCCACTTAAAACAGTGGGACATACATTCAAATGACGCAAGTATTTTGATATTAGCGCTAATGCAATTTCATTTATTGAAAAGTAAAAACCAACCCGCCATTACGAATTTGCATTGAATGAAATGCATTTATTTTTAACTCATAAACATAGTTGCTTCATGAAAACTAAATAGAACGTTTAATTACATGATTGTTGGCTGCTTTAGAAGATTCTGAAGAAAAAAAATACTCTCCCCTCAACAATGAGGAATTGTCTGGCACATTCACATAGTTAATTTTATACGTAATAGCATAAAAACATCACAAAATGGTATTGAAGTGCTTTGGAACCATACAAGCGTTGTCTTTATACATATATATATATAAATGTACTATATCTTGAGTTATAAACGATTGCCGTCTCATGACAACATATCTCGGGTTTCATGTACAGAAGTTTAGCTTAAAACGCGAACTTTGAAATTATTCCCTGTCGGTTCCCGTCAAGATCCCCGAAAGTGAAGCAGCATCGACCATGGTCATTGCTTGGGAGGGTGACAACCTCTCTCGATTGCGTCTGCTGTGGGACCGTGTCCTCCAAGTTTGAAAACGATACCTCTTAGGGTGCCAATCCAGGTGCAGGTCTAGGAGATCAGCTCTAAAAGTTCAACCTCTCTTGAGGCCCTGGCACCCCTTCTTTCAAAGAAGTGCCATGACACTTTCTCTGACACTACAACAACAACGACAACATTTACACAAACGCTCAAAAGAATTTGGTTACAGGACAGACTAACGATACTTACTAGAAATGCGCTTTCCGCTCTGGTATGCATTTTTAAACTTATCTAATTTTTACTGTGCTACGTGGTGCATATAAATTCTATAAATCATATACAAGGTTGCACGAAAGGTTGTACAAAGTTGCACGTGCAGATTACTGGATATGTACAGCAACTGCTGAAAATGGATTTTTACCGGGTTATGTCTTTTTTGAATTGCTTATTTAGATTATAGGGTGAAACCCCCAGTGACAGACACTTTAAGGATCGTTTCTTCTTATTATTCTTTTCACTATTACAAAAATTTAAATCTATTTTATACTCACTTTTCTTTTGGAAAGGATAATAGAGATACATTATAAAAATTATTGTTTGCAAAATTTTGAAAAATTATACATTTTACTATTAAAAATTAATTTTATTCATAAATATTGTCAAAAACTTCAATAACTGACAGCACCCCTATTTTGAAACACAATAACTGACACAAAGTGAACCAGTGACTGACACTTTATTTTAAAAGATCAACATGATTTAAAATACTCTATTTTTTATCATACAAACAAAATACATTGATATGTATTATAAAAAGTGGGATTTAGTAAGCTGTACTGCATTATTAGTAATGCAGGGTATGTAAATATTAATGTATATAGTAATGTATATAGTAATGTATATAGTAAGAGTATATAGCAGTAATATTTAGTTCTGCATTATTAGTAATGCAGATATCCAATAACTGACATTTATGAACCAATAACTTACATCTGGTGTCAGAAACTGGTAAAACAACTTAAATTTTAATGGTGTTTACTGCAAGATAAATTTAATTTGTTATTATACATTTTTAAACAGTTCAAATAATATATTTCAACTCTCTTTAATATAACCAATAACTAGCATCTCTGTCAGAGACTGGAGAAATGAAATTCTGGGAACCAATAACTGGCACCCCCCCCCATTAAGATAAATTAAATAACTATAAGCCCTAAATCATAGCCTTAACATTTCATATGCATCTTTAAACTAATTTCTACAAGTATAACTTTAAGAAAAAAGTTTAGGATGGTTGCATTACAAATAGATTAGAAAACACTTCCTTAATATTAGAAATAAGATGTTTGCTTCAAAATGGCACTTTTTGTATTCTCAAAAGTTTATTCCTTATTGAATATGTTCTTGGCCGTCTAGTGGTGAATAAATTGTCTCCAAAATAAAAATAAGTGTCTCATTTATCACTAGATGACATTACTTTGTAGAATTACAACAAAATGCATATTTGAGTTAGATTTTTGTTCAAGTGTCAGTTACTGGTTAAGTGTCAATAACTGGGGGTTTCACCCTATTATTATTTTGTTTTATTATCATTTCATTGTATGAAAAAGATGAAATTTCTTTAAAATATTCCGTTAGAGTTGGAAAGTGTTTCATAATCTATGCGTGATGCATGATTTTTCGTTCCTGTTTTAATTATGAGAGGTATTCACAAAATATTTAATTAATGTTAAAATTCCCTCCTGATATGTACAAGTTAAATTCCAACATTTATTCGAAATTTAACTAAACGTCAAAAATAAAATAAATGTGTGAAATGTCCGTTATGTAGAAATTTTCCTCTTCAGGATAATTTGAAATTCATACTTCGGAAAATCTCTACAGTTATAGATTGATCAAACGCAAGCTTGCCAGTTATGCGATTGTCAAGAAATGCAAATTCCCCCTTATAGCGATGAACATATATTCAAATGACGGAACTACTAATTTTGATACGAGAGCTATGCAGTTCCAGTTATTGAAAATTGGTAACTAATGCATAATTCCAATTTAAAGAGAATGAATTAATTCCATTTATTTTATCTCCGGTTGCTGTCCGGCCAGAATATATCATTTTGAATTCCAGATTGCAATGAATGCGCAAACATTTAGATGGAAATCTGTACAAAATTATGCAAAATAGTTAATTTAATTAAATGCTGTTTAAATATGGCGAAATTCATATTTGAATTCTCCTCTAATGTCTTTGTGTCAATTACAATGATTTATTATTAGCGTCAGAACGTACATTTATTAGTAATTTGCATTAATTCTTAATTACGTAGAATGTTGGCAATTTTAAATATAATAATAATAATAATAATAAGAATAATAATAATAAAACATGTTTTACTATTTTGAAAGATTTTAAAATGTTTGATTAAACTTTTTAAAGTATCCTAATTATCCTAATATTAATTTACATAAAAAATTCGTGACTATCTGAGTATCTTTGTATGTCACAGTAGTGTTCAAGAACTCTACTCTTACTTAAAAACTATCCCGAAGCTGACTATCAATGAATCTACCAACTCACAGCAACATACCTTACAAGCCTGAAGCTGATCAGTTACGCAGATATGTGTTACGAATTGCTGGGAGCTGTGAGGAATGACAATTTAATACGGATGAAATATTCATGGAAATGTGCGTAAGATAATCCACATAGTCGAACACAAATAATATATACCAGTGAACCCATGCGAATATTTCGCACTGCTGTCTAATTTTTTTAGCAATACCTAACATTTTTTAGATGCAGGCTTAAACTTCTAAAAAACTAATGAGGACTAAAAATATCCGCAAACACCATTAGTCAAGCCAGAATATAATTTCATTTATACAATCAAAGTTACAGTAAAAACTGACCTAACGCAAAAAAAAGAAAAAAAATGTATTTTAACTGCATTTGAGGGTAACATCATCTGTTTCGAAAAAAAACAAAAAAACAAACATGGGATAAAGAAAAATAAATTGAGCATTTGAATTTAAATTTTGATTTTTAATCATAAATATAAAATAAACCCGTGTAGCAACTATGTCCCAATTTATCTTTATTGAACATTTAAAAAAAAAATAATCATTGTTGTGGTATTTTATTTTTGTGGCAACACTCATTTGAGGAAAACCTTTCATTTCATTTATGAAAACAATGCCGATTTCATTTTTAATTAATTGCAATGTTTAATCAAAATATATGTTTTAACGAAATGTGAGTGTATATGTCAGAAGCCGCTTCAAAATCCTTCCATATGGTATTTCATTTATCGTTCTGCATTTTTTATTTGCTTAGAAAAAGTAATGTTGACAACAGAAATAATGTATAGGATACTTTCTCCTGTTTAAAGAATTATATCTGATCACCTGCGAAAAAATTGAATTTATAACATATTTTTCATAAATGTGTACAGACTTTATAAACACACTGTATAGACCAACAAAACAATACAGGATTTTTAACGAAATACCTTGAAAATTTAAGCGATTACTAAGAAGTTAAATGATGGATTAATAGTGGAATGCTATATTTAAATTCAATTTAAACTATCAAAAACGTTTAAATCGAAACTTGTATTTTGAAATAGTGCAAATTCTAGATTTTAGATTTAAAAAACACTTTAAAAGTTACGTTATTAAAAATTTCTTCAAGTTACAAATCATTCAAAAATTGCCATTGGTATTTCCAGTAAGTTAAACAGTTTCGTAAACTCACAATATTCTGTATAAAGACAATATAAATATTTGCTAAAATTGAAAAAAAAATTCTTCAAATGTTCTTCAATCAAATATCCCAGCAAATGCACTTTTTATTAATGAAAATCGAACAATACAGTAGAAGTAAATTTATTTCGACATTCAAAAATACAAGGTATTCAGATAAACGTGTACACTACAGAAATAAATCCTATTATGCATGCCGTTATTTTACTAATAATAAATAATGTCTAATATACAGTGGTGCTTGTCTTCCGAAATCTTTTTCTTTATCCTTTTTTACTTTAAATGAAGAATTTACTTTAGAATAAATACCATCCTAAAGACAGTTTGGAATTTACTACGATACTTTCACATTAACTTTCACATACTATAAAAAAATAATAACTGGAAACAAATAATAAATGCGTATTAAAAGTATCATGTAAAGTATTTGCATTATAATGTTGATTTTCAGATTTACATTTATACTTATTTATACTGATATAATTTAAGTTTCATTCAACTACATTAATTTGACAACTTCAATTTTTAATCTATATGTTTTTCGTAATTTTTATAAATACACCTCATAAGCTAATATCTTTAATAAAATATCTTTTAAAGTATCCTCGAGGAATCCAAACTCAAATTATTCAGTATTATTAATTTTGAAATAAAAGCCAATATTTGAAATGCACTCTACTTCATCAAATTAATACAAAGAGGTTTTCTAGACAAAGCTATTGAAAAGTGAAACAAAAACCATGCAAACAAATAAAAAATTATTTCATTCCTTTCTAAGACAAAAGATACATTATTTTTTCCATATCATTACTTTTGAACATTTTCATGGATTCCGTTGATTATATCACAAAATATTATCAATTATTTTGAAAGTATATCATCCATGAAACTCATAATAGACGGTACAAATAATTTTTTTTTTAGGTGCGTTCGTACTTATTTAAATACGTAGCACCTATATTCCTTGTCTGGTCCGTCCGTCTTTCCGCCTGTAACAGCGTGAAAACTATCCAGACGAATAGTTTGAAATTCGCTGCAAAAATTTGTCGAGTCATTTCAAATTTTATGAAAATCGAATCAAAACTAAATAAGAACGAAAAATCATGCGTCAAGCATAGATTATGAAATATTTTCCAACACATCCAGGAAACTGTAACGAAACTTCGCCATTAAATAAGGTGAAAGAAGATATGTAAGTAAACAGTATCGGAAAGATATGATGCATTTAAAAGTCCAGTTTTTGCAATTACCTTTTATAGTAAAAAATGTAGCCGAATTATTTCGCGCGGCCCTGTATATGATCGCTAAATTTGGATATATACTATATAGCACGATAAAATTTTGTGCACGATAAAATTTTGTGCACGATAAAATTTTGACATTTAGCATTTTTTGCCGATTGAAATGCACTCGAAATCTTTTATACAACCCTGTGTATTATCCAAAGACTTTTGTACACACCCCATATTAAGCTAAAATTTAATTCAAGTAAAAATGTGTAACGCAACTTAAAACAAACTTCCAACAATTACCAACCATCAACTACAATGTACCTTGTTCTTTGCGTTGCCCTGTATATAAGTTTATTTATTTTCCACAAACTTCTATAAGTCTACCAACTACAGTTGAGCAGTAAATTGCGTAACACAATTAAAATCTACGCTAAGAAATTTACTCCCATACTCTGTAATACTTACGAATTCCCTTGTGTAGCTCTGTATATTATAAAACGAATTTATGCACACGCATACTATGTAAAAATTTAGTTCAACTTAAAAATCCAAACCAATGTTGAAAATGCACTTATCACATTTAGACAGTAATTATTGCACGTATACTGTAACCCCTATATTTTGTGTGTCCCTCTAAAGGAAGATAAGCACAATGCACACCATACTTTGAAGTGAATAATTTATAGTGCACCTCAGTAATGCATATAAATTTTATTGTTTGAATTAGTTAAACGTCGTTAAATTACACTGCAAACGATTTTTCCTTTTAGAACATGTGCAACAGAACTATTTTGCTTGACTCTATAAATGAGTAATAAATGCTTTGCACCTCATATTCTATAAAAGGTATGTTTTAGTGCGGAATCATGTTTCAAATGGCGTGCCATCATCAAAATGCACTTGAAACGATTTTTTCCCATTGACTGTAATGTAACGGAGTGTCCCTGTAAAAAAACTGTAAGTGTTACAAACTTCATTTTCAACTTCATGCTATAGTAAGCGACAACAACATACAAAAATTTCAGGGCAATCCGAGTACATTTACGCGAGTTAAATCAAGGACAGATGGCAGACGGACAAAAAAAACCGAAGTCATAAACACTTTTCAACTTGGTTGGAAAGTGTTAGACAGATATTAATAAAAGTTTTTTCATTCTATTAAATCCTATCACATGTAATTAATTGAATGATATCTCATGATAGGTAATGATTCTAGGTTGTCATGGTGATTACGTCCTATTTAAGATGGAGTCCTATTATTTCCATATTACTGAATTTACAAATCGAATTTGCATACTAAAATTGTTTAGTTATAGCAATCCTATAATCTACCGACTGCGTTTTAGGTAGTTGTTTCCGGAGAAATAGATATTAAATGGAAAAAGAGCCAAAATATGGTTATAAAGTTCTGAAATTTTCAAAACTAGGCTGAAGTTTCTCATTGGAATCTTCAATAAATGTCAACAAAAGATAAAATGTTGCCAAATGTACTTATTTTAATATGGAAATTAATCATATCATAATAACAGATGATATAATTCATCTAACTGAAATATTAACGAAGATTTTTTAAAAAATTGTCTTGCATTGGATATTTGCGCATAGTATACTTTTAATGTAAAAGAATTGTAATTAATTTTTGCAAAAGTGTATGGAAGCATAATTTAATAAAATAAAAATTTATATCTATAATATGAAAATCTCCACATGAAATAAATTTTGTATTCATGCATTTTGGCATAAGAGTGCTCTGAATATTTATAAAACTAGTTATAGTACGAAAGCACCTCATTTGTCATGTTTGACGTACAACTTCCTTCTTGTTTTAAAGCGGTATAGTAAAACATTACTGAAAATTATAAGAAGGTGGCATTTTTCTTTCATGGTTTTGTGACATTGCAATGAAGTTAAAAACCTATATACAGTGGGTTCCCATTAATACGTGTTCGCTTAAGAAGTACCTCCAGTTAATGAAGACAATTTTGTTTTACCCATCATTTTCTATTTGCAATTAACGTTAAATATATCGCTTAATGAGTAGAATTTTTCACACCATCGGGTACTGCGGACATTTGTTTTTCACAATTTGACCGCACAAAATCAAAATTGATTTAATTCATTACTTATTTAAAAACAACTTTGATGTAACTTTGATTATTGAAAGATCAAGAAATTGTCAGTGTCAAGAGTGAAAAAACAGAAAATATTCTACAACTAAAAAATAATTTGAGGTTCAAAATTGATAATGGTTGTTCGCCAATATGACCAATCAGAATGTGCTGTCACGGACCAAATTTTGGAAAAGTGTTGCAAAAACAAATGTTAAAAAATCATTTGTTCAACTATCTCAAAAACAATAAGAGTTTAAAATTATTAAAATTATAGTTTAAATACGCAAATACGGGAATTTCTTTCTATATTTTGTTTATTCTGAGTAATTTATTCTCTTGTACACAAACTGTCATTACAACAAACTGTCATGACATACTAACTGTCATTAACTTCTTTGATACTACAATTATTATATAAAACAAAAATATTTTTCTTTCAGATTAGAGTTGGTAACCTATTAAATTTCAGTCAAAATCTGAATTTTATTTATTCAACGCAATTTTACATCATTAATAATTTTACACCGTTTAATGCGGACAACACTTTCCAATACATTTAGAATACTGTAACAAAAATTTCGCATGATATCTAAGTAAACAATTTGGAAAATTCATTAAACATTTGAAAATCCAATTCCAGCAATTCCCATCTATAATCGAAAAATAATCCAAATTCTTTTGTGAATTCCCGTATATGACCAATAGATGCGTATATATAGTGGGGAAAGTAGGGTAAAACAGTAACCTTAACGATTTTCTTTTGCTGACAAAAGTCTAAAAGAGCGGAAAAATCTCAACTCCCCACAAAAGTGTTTAGGGACACCTGTTCTATTAAAAATCGTCACCTGTAACCACAGAAAAATTCGTCTTTACTTGGGAAAAAGCATTTTCTAGGACCATCTGAAACATCTACGAATTTGGTTTTAGGGAAAAGCCGGTTATTAATTAGAAATTAAGTTTTTATACTTCCAGTAACAAAAAGGTTTATTGTAATAAATTTTGAATCAAAATTTAAAACATATATCAATTTTGTAAAATCAGCAACTTATTTTTTCTCAGGTTTTCAAACAACTTCTAATTTTGTCATGTAATGGCTTTCTCGTATCCACTGCACTTCTCGTGTACCCACTTTTTTCAGACTGAACATTGTATCCAACCTTCATCACAAGTTGAGTGAAGAAGCATTTCATTGCAGAAGTCAGTGTAAAACAATGGGTACCCCGTTTTGCACCTACAGACGACCAAAATCAACATAGTCGTTCTCCAGGATAGCTAAAGTTGAGTGTAGAATAGGGTGGAGTGAAAAAGGCAAAAAAATTTTTTTTTAGTTTTAATATTTCCTGACTTAACAAATGGTGCTGTTTGGCAAAAAAGACACTGCAAAAAATCGCAGCACAATCACTCATCATCTTCAGGTTCCACACAGGGGGTCAAAGAAAGGAATGTTAAAAAAAATTAAAAATATCAATTTCTTTTATTTAATTTTAATGTTTAAAACAGCTTTATTTTCTGACTTAAAAACAGTTCTAATTATTAAAAAGAAACAGGAAAACGTTTTACTTTAATCAGTCATCAATTTTGGATTCCACATGAGGACCAAAAAATTCAACTTTAGTGTCAAACTTTGGAAGTTCCTTTTGTGACTTGATTCCACTGCGAAAGTATCCATACCTGGCTTCTGCTCCACATGTTACCAATGATGCTTGTCTTACCAGTTACACATGCCTCTCTACTGCTTGAGAATGGCAAGGGAGCTTCTCTGTGTCAAATTGTGAACTGTTTCTGATCATACTTGGTATGTCTCCGTCATTGAGTTTCATGGTGGCTGGTGGTTCCAAAGGACTATCAAAGTGAATCCTCTCAAAATATTCCTCTGCTTCGAAATTTAAATTTGGAAGATCAAATTGCCGTATTTTCCACTACCAGTCAGTTTTTCTTCTTTTCAGTATTCTTCTGAGGCCCAGTTTTCGAATATGTTACCGTTCATCTAACAGCATTGCCAACAGAATGTTTTCAGAGTAAGCAAAATAAGTGTTCCCCTGAATAACTTCGTGAACGATTGACTTAAAATCTTCTGGCAAGAATAAGCTTATCATTCTGTGCAGGTGACGTGTTCCATGTGTAGTTCCTGGGATTTTCTTTATTTCAAACCAGGATGGCACGTAAAGTTTCATGACATATTTTACTAGAAGCTGAAAGTGTTCTGTTGGTTCAGCAGTTGACACATATAGGCACATAATTCTGATGACTGTAGTGAGCCATCTTGAATAAGGCATCGTTCTGAGACTTCTGTTTGATAAATCTGGAAAGCACTCTCCTGAGGATACTGCCGTAGAAATATTAAAGATATTTTTGGTCTGCACTGGGGTCTTTTTTATTCATTTCAAGCAGAGCAACTGAAATAGAAACAAAACTTGTCACAGCATGGGTTTTGCACGTTTCCAGAGATTTTTCTATTATTCCAGAAAAGTGGCGTGGTCCAGATGTCTTTTCTAGAAAAGGCAGCAAAGAGGTAGTTCATTAGTATGCAATAAGCTTAAAAACCAGTGGCCAACAAAGATTTCAACCCGTCTAACTGTGCCATTTTTCTCCCCACCGTTGCCGTTCGTTCCCTCAAACCCAAAGGTTAGCAGTTCCAAAAGTGTAATTCCTTTCTGTGTAACGAATTTGATAATACTTCGTATAATATCCGCACTAGAGCTTGAATCCGGTTTCTCATGTCCTATATAAACAGAACCAGGTTCGGACAATAAAACATTTTGCTCTTCTGCAGTTATAATCGTATATAAAGAACTTCCCTTCTGTTCTTGCATTATAGTTTTGTCCTTTCTTCCATTGAAGTAACTTTTCATTGTAATTTCTAATAAGACGAATAACTTCTTGATGACTTATCAGAGGCAAGGAGGCTTTCTTCCAAATTCTTTCAATGTCACAAGAAACAATTTCGCTGATATTTTTTACTGAAGGATCTTTCTTGTTCCGCTGCATCCCCAATATATCATTTTTTATCCATAGGAAATGCTTCATTAAATCGGCATACGTGGGTAACACAATCTCCTTTAGTTGTACTGCAGTTCCAAAAACACTACTAAAAGTTTCACTTCTTGTTGAGGTCTGTTTGAATTAAAAGTCCGTATTGTTCTGTCCAAGAAAAATAAACAAATTAGAGGTTGAAACAAAGACAACAGTCTCAGAAACGAATCATTCCACACAATAAAAGTCATGTGTCTCCTTAGGTTATGATAAAATAGTTATCATATTAGAATATGTGAAGCCATCTATAAGATTTTGGAGTATAAATTTGATATTTATGTACGAAATGCCCTTTCTACCACTGACATCTGACAATAACATTTTAATAAAGCATTTTATTAATGAAAATGTAATTAATTAATATTAATTTACAAATTAATAAATTATTCAATTAATTAATTATGTTATTTTTGATAAAAAAGTATTTAAAACTTGAAAAATGGGCAATACAAATATTCACTTGAGGTGTGGAACCTCAAGGTGGCAACATTTTGAGCTAAAATTTGCAGACAATTTGTTTCAGCCAGTTTCACACCATATAATGATTCAGGCAATGTGAATTTCGAGAAAAAGTTTTTTCGCTCCACCCTAGTGTAGAAGCATTTCATTGCAGAAATCAGTGTAAAACCATGGATACCCGGTTTTGCCCCAACAGACGACCAAAATCAACATAGTCGTTCTCCAGGATAGCTAAAGATGAGTGAAGAAGCATTTCATTGCAGAAGTCAGTGTAAAACTATGGGTACCCGGTTTTGCCCCAACAGACGACCAAAATCAACATAGTCGTTCTCCTGGATAGCTAAAGATGAGTGAAGAACCATTTCATTGCAGAAGTCAGTGTAAAACCATGAGTACCCGGTTTTCCCCCAACAGACGAGTAAAATCAACATAGTCGTTCTCCAGGATAGCTAAAGATGAGTGAAGAAGCATTTCATTGCAGAAGTCAGTGTAAAACCATGAGTACCCGGTTTTCCCCCAACAGACGAGCAAAATCAACATAGTCGTTCTCCAGGATAGCTAAACGTACACACTTCTTCTTGCCATCAAAATATCATGTGAGAATTATAGCAAACACTGGCTATCGATCCGACATGCTGGATGTATTTGAAGAACAGAAAAGATGGCGAAAAATTAAAACATTTGAGATGAATTTCTTTCCAACAGACACAGAGATGAACTTACTTTAGAAGCCGATGATACACTGCTAGGGGCGGTTAAGGGATGTTGTGAAAACGGATCCTGTCCACAGGGTAGCAACCATCAGTGAGACAACAAACTACCCGGTTTTAAAGCAGCAATTTCCGTCAATAATCCGAAATGTACTCGAATTCTTTTGTGCAGTCCTGTATATGATCTATAAAACTTTAATATAGTAAGTAACATGCAAAAGATTAGTTAAATTTAAAAACCCATACCAGAACTGAAAATGCACTTCCAACAATTATCACTCGCAGACCGAAATGTAACCGAATCATTTTGTGTGTTTCTGTAAATGAACGATAAAAGCCATTCACACCATATTCGACAGTAAACATATTGTAGTGCACTTCAGTGAAGTATATCGATTTTAAATCTCTTTGAAATAGTTAAAATACTTTGCAAATTTTTTTTCTCATAGACCATAATGTGACGGAATTCTTTTGAGTGTCCCTGTACATGTACTATGGCTGTTACACACTTCATTTTCAATACCGAACAAGCCATATTAAATCTCAATAACGTATTTAAATTATATGTCAATCTTAGTATATTTATTTGAGTTAGATCACGAACAAACAACCGGAGAGACAGACAAAAAGATAGTAGGAAAGACAAACCGAATTCATAAACACTTTTCAACTATTTTGGAAAGTGTTAAAAAGGGGTGTAAAGAAAGTGAAACAAACAGATTCAGTATGGGATGCCTTGCCGCGCACAAAAATTTAACTGCCCTATTGGAGCAAAAACTGACAAGGTTCTTACTAATTAACGGTGTACTGAGTACGTGGATTTTTCTATGAATATTGTGAAGTATTGGGGTAGATTAAACTAACACATTGGTCTTAAAAAAGCTCCATGCTGAGCCCAATATGTTAATATTGTTAATATCTCCATGACACTGCGAGACTTCACATAGTTGATGTAACAGAACAAAATTTAGAGAAACTTAACTGGCAGTCCTTCATCTTTCTTATAGTTCGAATTCATCAATCTCCGAGTAGTATTTGTTTGGATCCTATAAAAGAAGCGTTTTAAGTTATAATATTTTCATCAGATGTAGATATCAAAGAATGTGCATTTAGCTCCATACACTTCTTAATTCTTTTTATTATACAGGAATAAAAAAAGGACTCCTAATTTGTTGAAATAAGTGTCTAGATGTTAAAGAAAGCTATCTAAAAAAATAACATTGGTATACAATTGGTAAATAATATTTCAAAGACAAAATTATTAAAAAAAAATCACGATAATATTTTATTCACACTCGCGAATATCTTCTCTTCAATTTTTATAAATAAAGCTCAGAAACTGCCATTTTAAATAAAATATAGCTTATGCAATATCTTAAAGAAATGTGAACTAAATTATTTAACTTTATTCACTTTGAAAGAAGAGTCAATATTTGAAATGTACTCCAGTTCATTAGATTAATACAAATGGAAGTTCCAGGCAAAACTTTTAAAACACAAAGTCATTGGAAAAGCAAATGTAAAAACCATGCAAATAAATTGAATTTACTTCATTCTTTTCTAAGACAAAAGAATTTTTTTTCTACTCTTGAACATAAAACTTATTATTCTTGAATTCTATTAATAATATCAGATAGTATTATCAATTACTTAAAAGTACATTATCAATGAGATCCAGAACGGTTCACAGAAAAAGACCCTTTTAAAAGAGACATGTTAGTATTTTACTAAAAATTATGCAAGAGTGACAATTTTTGTTCTTGGTTTTGCGATATTGTGATGAAAATGTAAATTCATGCAATGTATTTCTTAAGAAATTAGATCTTTGCATTAAGTGTCATTGAATGAATACATTTTTACAAATGAGAAATTTGGATTTCGCAATAGAGACGATGATTGCGGCTTTGTCTAAGAAGCATATCCTTCATACACAAGAGAAGTGCCTCAGACGTTCCCATATGTGGCAAGCAAAGATTCAACGTACATAAGCAACTTGAATATTTTAAAAGTTATTTCTAATGTATAATCATATCTTTAAATAACGCGCAATATAGTATATAAAACGTAATTAGTCGACTTTATCCAAAATTGTACCTACGTACGAAATTTTATAGCAGTTTTCCTGTTCAACGTCTGAACATATATTACAAAAATATATTACTTCCATCATTGTATTTAGGACCCAATTAACTTCTGAAGTTAGAAGAAGCACAAAATCATTTGGGACCCCCTTTCTTCGGTGAATGTTTTGTAAATTCTACACATACGTAAACACATCAATAGTAAAAATGTTACTCCCAGGAGTGTTTTTTCAGAATTCTGATTTCTTTCGGCAACTTTTTTTTTTCGTTGCTCGTATAAAAATGTTAAAGAGTATATTTTCTGTTCTTGTTTCATAATTTAGCAGTTGTTAGCAGAGGAATCGCATTTTTACATGTATTGAAACGTTATATAATAGGAAGTTATATTGTAAGTGAAGCAGTGCCGATTTTCTTTTATTTTAAGCAAGCTTTCTCAAATTTAAAAGTGCAATGTAAAAATAAAAATAAGAATGGGAGTCGGCCCATTTTTCAATCATTTCGCATCTTTCTTACATTATAGAGCGGTTGCTCGCTTTTTGTAAATCAGACGCTGATTGTGCTACATCCATTGATGAACAGTGTTACTTACGTGCCACAAAATTACGGTCCTAATTTTTCTACCACCTTTTTAGTTTATCCTTATCTTAGCAATTTCTTGATAGTTATATTATTTAAAAAATAATTTGCTATGATTAGTTCATTTTGTATTATCACTGTATTTCATAAGCACTGGTCACGTCTTAACTTTTATCAAACAATTTCAGCTAGAAAAAGTCCTTCCGGCCTGTACCGGGAGGAAAAGGTAGCTTTCCTATATCTTCGTTTTAAAATTTTAGCTAATGCAGAAAATAGCAAGTTAAAATGCAAAGAAAACGTTTACAAAGTTTCGTTAATACTGAATTTGAATAAGAAATTTGCCAAATTATTGAGCAATAGCCAAACTGGCTTCATTTATGAAGACTTCTTTTGGTCGTTAAATTTAGCGATATTTCGCCAAATGTCGCCAAGTTTGGCGATAATTTGGCGCTAACGGATATAAATATATAGTTTTATGCGTATGATTGGGAAAATTATTACAACAATGAAAATTTTTGTAATGTGCTCTCTTGTTTCAAAATGTCAGCCACCCTAGAATTTGAAACTGCTCTATCTCAGCCATTTTTTAAGATAGAGGCAAAACAAAAAATGCTCTGGAATCCTTGTATCAAGGCCTAACATTTAATTAAAAAATAAATTTGAATTTTTAACTTTTTTGTATATTTATTTTAGTTTTAAATTTTTAAGTGGCCGCCATCATGAAACAAAATGGCGGACCAAGCTGGCCAACGAACTCGGTCGATTCATTGGTGAGCTTAATACACACAATTAGTTTCATCAAAATTGATTTATAAATACGAGCTTGTCAGATATATATATATATATATATATATATATATATATATATATATATAAATCAACATTTGAACGGAGGGTGTTTTTGGGGTCTGGGGGTCATGATCGGTGAAAATATATCGAAATTTTCCGGAACTGCTTTCCTCCGAACGGCTGCAATAGGTAGCTTTATACTTTTTTGTATTGAAAGCTACCTAAAAGAAAATGCATCCCGATTAATTGGGGAAAGGGGGAGGGGGTAAATAGACAAAGAGGGCCAGGTGACGAACTAAGTTTTTGTTCAGCTCAGTCATGCGTAGTAGCACCTGGCATGTACACCAGAGACCGTTGCTGCGGATTCATGTAGCACACTATCAAAATTTCGTTTCGGAGCAACCTGTGAGCCGTTGTGAGACGAAGTTCGATTTTCAAGTGTGTTGTAATTTTTGGATATCGGAGTAAGGAATTACTCATATGTGATAAGTTAGTTTGATCCCCAACTAAAATATTCTCAAAATACAACTCAAAACATAATTATTCATACGAAATATGCGTTGTTTACAATGAAGGATATATGCTGATAAACGGGGCAAGGTGACAAAGTTGGCAATAATATGTAAAATTATGACAGTAGAAACTGCATTATCTGTGAGGAATAGGGCAGGGATGAACTCTTGTTACAATGCTTCATGTGCAATATCTTGGGCTCATTCTGTTTAGATGCAGATCAAGCTGTTACCACATAGTCACGTTGCACATACCCTGGCAATGGGATTTTTGTTTTTGAATTTTCAATTTACAAACTGTTTTGAATAAACCCTGAATGTGTGTTGTGTATTGTGAAATGTATTGAATAAAGTTTTATAGGCTACCTTGATAAATATTATTATCTGTTATAAATATTGTTATCTATTGTGAAATGTATTGAATAAAGTTTTATAGACTACCTTGATAAATATTATTATATGTTATAAATATTGTTATCTATTCATCACCTTACCATTTATCTTGAACAAGAGACATGAGTTTTCTTTGGAAAAGTGTATTTTTCATCTTTTGGGTGCAGATAAAAACATTTCAAATATTGTATGTTCCAGAGAAGGGTTCTAAGAAGTTTTCTTATCAATTACAGCTTTTAATTTCACTTTCTGAGTTTAGGAAATATCTTGGTATTTTAAGCTTGTCACCTATCTTCCCTATCTCCTACCTTAAAAGTAAGTAATTTCGAAAAAGTTGGTTTGTTTGTGTATTTCCTTATAATTGTTTGCATCTAAAAAAAATACATGTTGTATTTAACTCGGTCTAGATTTCATTTCCGAATAAATTGATAATTATTTATAGAATTTTAGGCATATTTTTTTTTAGAATTAAATAAAAGAAAAGATCCTAAAGTATTTTTCTTGAAGCGCATGTTTCCGAACCCTAATAAGTATCACTGTATATTCATTCTAGCGTATAAATTTTGATACAAGAAAATTTATCGAAATTTACATGTGCGTGTTGTACGGCGACTATAAAGATAAACGACAAATGTTAAAGGAAAAAAAAAGTATGATCATAAGAACTAATATTTTTAATTTAATAAACATGTTATTTATATACAAAAAATTTGTCGTTATCAAATTACATGAAAAGTATTATACTTTACAATAATCTTTTACTTTTTGCTATGTTATGAATGAAGGTTTCTTTGCAAAAAAGGAGGAATGCACCTAAAAATTGAAAAATGAAGTTTGAAAGCATAAGTGTGCATTATACCCCCACCCCCCTCTCCCTATACGGTATATTCCCATATGCATACGCGTCTTTAGGAAAATATCTATATGTTACAGGCCTATATTAATATGTTTAATATTCTTATTTCTTTATTCTTTGTATATGGAATGATAAGTTCTCACATTATTTTAAATCCATCTCATTTAAAAAATACTTTTAATCTCTTCATCATACATACATCAATCAATTTATCTTGAAAATGATGTATTAAGCAAAAATATTTTAAAAATTCTTCTCGTCTCTTCTCAACTATTTAAACTAAACTTAATATTCATATTGATTTTTAAAAATTTATGATGCCTTTTATTTTGTTTGAATGATTTATGAAGTAGGTTTAAGCTTAATGATATTAGAGAAAAATAAAGCTTTTAACTTTTATGACTGGTAATTTTTTCTTTACATTTATATTAATCTCCTTCTACTTTTCACAAGAGTAAATATTTTATTTTACTATTTTTTAAATTTTATCAAGGAAACTTATTGCGTTCAAAGGACCACTTTACAGTAAATTTTCTAAAAATAAAAAAATAAATATTCTTTTTTTGTTCGTTTTGTTGAGTTAACGTTTGTGATTCCAAAAATATTTTATTTTCATCTTTAAATATATTACCTTTGAAGATAAAACCTAATTTATAAGCCGGAATTGCATTTTTAATAACAGGAAATTATATTATAAAAAAAAACATTGCTGTTTGTTTTGGTTTTATAAATGATTTTCTATGCAATGGACTAAAAGCTAAATGCTCCATATGTGATCAATATTGTTTATTTGAACAGGGAAAAACAAGCTTTTAAAACAAAAATTGTGACTTTTTGGACAAAATAAACATTTTTCAGACAATTTTTTTCCAGATTTCAAACAATTTTGTTCATTGCTTAAAAACATGTTGTAATATCATTGTGTCAAAGGGAGATCAAAATATATTAAATAGAACTGAGTGTGCAGTTTCTGGAGCAAACTTTAAAATTCTTATTCTTTTGTCTAAAATCGCAGACTTAAAAAAAAAATTGTTTAAAGTATTTTATCTGTTTTCATATTTTCATACCAGAAATTGAAAAATGATTGATTGTCAAAATGAAGAATCTCTACTCACCTCGTAACAAGATATAACGAGGCAGATGGAACTATTTGCATTGTACTAATAGGTATCTTTAACGTGTTAAAATTTCAGACCGTTATTCGATGACGTGTATTACCACAAATATGGAAAATTGGCGTCCCGCTCTACTCACCTGGTACCAAGATAAGACGAGACAAACTGAAATATTTGTATTGTATAATCGGTATCTTGAATGTGTTAAAATTTCAGGTCATAAGTCTATGACATGATTTTTCCAGAAAAATGGGTAATTAGTGCCCCGCTGTGCGTGCTCATCTCGTACCAAAATATGACGAGACAGACTGAAATATTTGTATTGTACTAATCGTTATCTTGAATGTATTTAAATTTCAGGTCGTAACTCGATGACGTGATATTACCACAAAAATGGGGAATTGGCGTACCGCTCTGCTCATTCCGTGCTACGATATAACGAGGCAAACTGAAATATATGTATTGTGCTAATGGGTATCTTGAATGTGTTAACATTTTAGGCGCAACTAGATGACGAGATATTACCACAAAAATGGCGAATTAGCGCCCCGCTGTACTCATCTCATACCAAAATATGACGAGACAGACTTTAATATTTGTATTGTACTAATATGTATTTTTAACGTGTTAAAATTCCAGGCCGTAACTCGATGACGTGATATTACCAAAAAACGGGAAATTGGCGTTCCGCTCTACTCATATCGTACCAAGATAAGACGAGACAGACTGAACTATTTGTATTGTACTAATAGGTATCTTGAATGTGTTAAAATTTCAGGCCGTAATTTGATTTTACCACAAAATGGGGAATTGGCGCCCACCCTCTCTGCTCATTTCGTACCAAAATATGACGAGGCAGACTGAAATTTTTGTATTGTACTAATCGTTATCTTGAATGTAATTTAATTTCAGACTCTAACTCGATTATGTGATATTACCTCAAAAACGGGGAATTGGCGCCCAGCTCTTTTCTTCTTGTATCAAGATATGACAAGGCAGGCTTAACTATTTGTATTGTACTAACCGGTATCTTTAACGTGTTAAAAATTCCGGCCGTAACTCGATGATATGATAATACCGTCAAAATGAAGAATTGGCGCCCAGCTCTGATGATTTCGTACCAAAAAATGCCGAGTCAGATCATTTATTCTTTCATGTAATATTAATAAACTTTTCCTTTACCATTAATGCATCTTAAAAGTTGATGGTGTAGTAGTATATATGGCAGTGTAATGTAAAATATTGTGTTTATTGGGTCTCAATTATGCTACATGACCTCTTTTCCTGTCATAGATTTTAGTTTGCTGGGGATTCTACCAGGATATGCCCTGACATTCCAAAATATTTTTAAATACTATATTTAACCTTTAATTTGGCTTCAATTTCATCTCGTAACTCGATCACGCAATAGTATCGTCAAAATGACGAGTTGGCACCGTCTGTTGCTCATACCGTACCAAGATATGACGAGGCAGACCAGTCATTCCTTAATCTACTCCTAATAATCTTGTCCTCCATCGTGATTTCGTCCCGTAACTCGATGGCGTAGTCATCTTTGGCGCCGCCGGTCGGTCTATTATGTAATCTTTTCATACAACGAAAAGTAAGACTCCAAAAGGTAAAGGAAATATTGTCCCAGAAATCTATAATTTTTTTTTACCATTTAATAACACCGGTTGAATCCTGTTTAAAACGCATTTTTTACTGATAACACTCTGACGTTTAATAGGAATGAAGTCTGTGAAGTTAACGTGCCATGGATATTTTAAAATTCTACCAACAGTCCATTTAAAGACTAAAACATTACCTTTGTATATACAACCTTTTCCGTAAATTTCAGGCTGTATATATATATTTTGAATGAAGAAAAACAATTTGTGCTAAACGCGCTGATCTTTAGCATGCAAAATGTTCTACCATCGTGTTTGAACTTTTAACTAAAAGCCTTCATCTTATTCAAAATTTTATCCTTCGATAACACATTTTAAGGGAATATTCCTGTTCTAAGAATAGCCTATTTTTTTCCCCACTACCGAATTTAAGCACTATGACTCTCTCTGGTTTTTTCTCCTATAACATTTTTAGTATCATCCTATCTGTATAATTAAAATCTTATCTTTACGAAAATAAAATTAACACATACCCATCATATGTAGTATAGGGTAAATCTTGTAATCGTTTTGAAAATCGAATTTTTTTTGACGCATTTGGACGTTTCAAACACTGGAGATTCCGAAAAAAATATTTATAGAAAAAAATGATGCCCGTCTGTGTGTGTACTGTGTGTCTCTGTGTGTGTATGTATGTGTCTGTAAACGCTTTATCTCCCGAACAAATTGAGATAGAGACTTGAAATTTGGTATGTACTTAGTATGTAATAATGAGAAGAAGCTTATTGAATTTCACTACCCTGCATTATCCGGAACTATTTTTTCGGACTCTCGAAATATTCGGTCTAATAAAATTTATATAAAAATTTTCGAAATTGTTTATTTTAAGGAGTGAATATAAAAGACAATAAAAAAGCATACATTTTGCATAAAAAATGAAGTCGATCGGATAATGAGTTGCCGTGATATTTGTAATCCTATTTTTCACACTCGTCGATTTTTCATGACCCTGTATTTCATTCAAATTTTAATTCAAAGATATATTTTAATTGGAAATGAGACGCTTAATCCGACGCAGTAAACCGTTAGTTTATAGGAATATCAATTTTGGAGTTATAAGGATGTTTCTTTTACACAATTCAGTAATAGAGCATTTAATGGTTATGACGTCATCAAGCCACGATTTTATTCGAATTACAATGCATTTATATATAGTTTACACATGTTTTATTTTTATATTTTATATTATGCATATGCATGATCGGTAAGTATTACGGTGGCCCTAAACGACTAGTTTTACTCTGTCATTAACATTGCTTAGGTCGTTTGTTTTAATCTTAAAAATAGTGTGGTAGCCGCAATATTATTTGCAATTTTTTCTATGAAGAGAACTTTTTTGCTCTTTATTATACCGTTGGCCTTTTTCATAGTTACTACATTTTTGGCCTTTGTCAGTCATGTCTTGATTATTTTAAGAAAAAAGTATTATAATTTTTTTATTTTATAATTTATTGCTTAAAATTTTCTAAATACAATTGTTATTTGATGCTGCATTTATGAATTTTGCATTATGAATTTTTGAAAAGAAATTGTTATAAAGACCAATTTTTCATATTGTTGTAAATTATGTTTTTGCGTCTAGTAAGTAATATTCTGAGCCTAAATTTGTTTTTGAATTCATTGGGATTTGGTACCCATTAGTTCAATTGGGATTTGGTTCCCATTAATTCAATTGGGATTTGATTATAATGTATTGTTTATTGATTGATTGATTTTGTTTTCAACAATTTTCTCTTGTAAAATCTCACAAAATCATTGGTACATTCCTCTTCTGTAGGTATTTGAGGAGTGAGAAACGTTGGGATTATCTAAATCCAGATGCAACTTTCGCAGTTAGCGGTGTTTGATTGAATGGGAATCTACGTATAAAATCATGCTTCTGCACCAATCTCATTAAAAATAATTGTTTTAAATAAAATTAAGTAACACTAACTGACCCGCCCGGCGTTACCCGTACAGACTGTCATTGAAAAATATAACAGTGGAGTGGACTTAATAATATTTATTAAGACTGAATAATATTTATTTATACTAAAAAATTGTAAAAAAAATAAATAACAGCTAAAGTATCAAAAGTATAACAATTACCTTTAAAAAATGAAACGGTCAGGGAGAATTATTACGCTTACTTTTCCCTTTTTACTAAAAATCCCTTTTGCTTACATTTTAAATTTTATATTGTTAACTGTATTTTTTAAATTATAAATATTAAATGTTTACAAAAATCAATATTTCAAATGAAAATGTATAAAAATATGTCTATTTAATTTTTAATGTTGACAAATTATAATTACAATTTGAAATCATTGTTTGTTTCGCTTTTATTCTTGTAGATGGCAGCACCTAACCAATGAGATGCGTTCATTCTGGTGTTGCCATTAAACAATTAATAAATAATCGAGATTTCTGTGCCACGTAAGATAGCGTAATATATATATAGATTTTCGATATTTGAATAAAAAATGTAGTATTAAATTAACACTTTGTATACAATTTAGAAAAATTGACGTGATTGGGAATTGTAAACAAACTCGATAACCACTGAAAACCGCTTTGTCAATGTGTTTAAAAAAAGCCACTTAGTCACAGTGTGCGGCAGTCTACTGGACTAATAGGTAAGGGAAAGCTCGCTGACATAGAATTTCGTATTCTTGGGTAAAAAAAACTGGCTGCTTAAAATTGATAAAGATGAGAATCCAGAAATGCTTCTTGTTTATTTCAGTGTAAAAAAATACCTCTTCTTTTAATGAAGTATTAAAATCAAATATAAAATGTACCAATGATTTAAAATTTAATGTCAAATTTGAGAGTCTCTTCAAGAAATTTTTTGAAGATAAAAATAAAGAATATAACACTTTTCTTTTACACTGAGGTAACTTGAAGAAGAATAACAAAAGTCTTCTAGATATAAAAGCGAAGATGTATGACTTCGTTGCATTTATAGAGTTATGTTTAGAATATATTTGTGCAAAACTTTACCTGCTTGCTACAAATAGCAGACAGAACTAATTAAAATACAGATAACTAATTAAGACATAGATTTTGTGCTCTCTGGAGGTGGAAAATGGAACTAAATAATTTTCAGCGCTTTCACAGCACGCCTGCTATACGGTGCCGTAAGAAGCGAGAACACGTGGCGGAATGTCGTTCTGAAACAGGTTTTCTCAGAACACGGCTCGCCCCTGACGTTGGAAAATGCAACTAAAAGACTTTGCATTTAATATGGGTCTGAATGAAACGAACTATTTTCTAAAATTTTAACATTCTACGTTCATTCATGTACCGAACAGATCCCATAGGTGTACTCAATTTTTTAAATTACAATTTCTTAAATATAATTATGTTGGTAAATTCTCTTTATATAAATTTTATAAATTATTTAATGAAATCTCTGTGCATCTTGATATTTTTAATATGTCCTTTTCTGCCTTCAAGGATAAATGTTCTGAACTTTTAATTTCTTAATTTGTGTTTGTATTCGTATTGTATGTGATGTATTTGTGTATATGATATGTGTTTATATATATATATATATATGTTTTTTTTTTTTAATTTTCTTATGATGTTCTTGAAACACTGTAATTGGATTCGTCTGTAGTGTGCAATTCAATAAATAAATAAATAAATAAATAAATAAAAACTTTTTTCCCAGGTCTTTTAGATACTAAATAAACTTAGATATCATTTTTTCAGCCTTTCGTTACCACTATATCTGAACATTAATCACCAGGGGGGAGGGAGGGTGATTTATTTTTCTCGTGTTCTATGGGCCCGATTTCAACGGTAATTAGTTCATTCAGCTTAACATGAGCTAGTTAAGATATATATAACTAATTAAGATATAGATTTCGCGGCCCCAGTCTGTGGAAATTGAAACTAAAATATATTGTAGATGGTGCCGTAGACAACGGGGACGAGTGCCGGATTTTTGTTTGGAAGAGGTTTTTTTTTTCAACAGAATGATGTTGGAAATTGGAACTAAAAGATTTTGCAGCGCGTGCTCAGTACAATCCAATGATAAGTATAATCTTCTATATGATGCTGTAGGCAGTGTGGGACACGTGTCAGAAATTTGTTTAGAACTGAATGCATCCCCTGGCGGTGGAACCAAAAGATTTCCTGCGTGTGCGCCTAAAATGGCTATTTTAAAATTATATTTCGAAATATTTTCATTTTAACTCATTCTCGAGTATTCAGAAAACTATAGGAGGTATCAATTCGAAACTTACAGTATGTATACGTAGTTTATTTTTCTGATTCCGAAAATGCAAATTTCGTGAATATTGGACGGAAACTTTTTTAGGTGCGTTCGTAATTATATAAATATATAGCACCTATAGTCATCGTATGGTCTGTCCATCTGTCCGCATATAACAGTGCAAAATCTATCCAACTGAAAGGTTTGAAATTTAATATATATAATCGTGGCAGAATTTTGTCGAGTCATTTCAAATTTTTGAAAATCGAATGAAAACTTAAAAAGATATTAATAAAAATTTTCTTCATTCTATGAAATCCTATCATACATAGTTAATTTAGTGATATCTCATGATAGGTAATGATTCTAGGTTGCCATGGTATTTACGTGATATATAAGATGGAGTCATATTATTTCCGTATTACTGAATTTCAAAACTGAATTTGTGTACTAAAATTGCTTAATTATAGCAATCCTATAACTACCGACAGTTTTTTGGATAGATGTTTCCATTCAAATAAATATTAAATGGAAAAATAGTCTAAAAATGGATTTCAAATTCTGAAATTTTCAAAGCTAGACTGAAGTTTTCCATTGGAATTTTCAGTAAATGTCAACAAAAGATAAAATGTTGCCAACTTAAAATGTACTTATTTTATTACGGAGATTATTCATATCATAATAACAGAGGATATAATTCATTTTTTCAGTGAAATAATAAAGATTATTTTTTACACTGTCTTGTATTGGATATTTGTGCATAATACAATTTTAATGTAATAAAAGTGTAATTAATTATTTGTAAAAGTGTATTGAAACTTAATTTCATGAAATAAGAATAATATCTATAATATGAAAATCTGCAAATGAAATAAATTTTGTATTCGTGCATTCTTACATACCAAGATCTGACTATTTATAAAACTAGTTATAATACGAACGCACCTCATTCGTCACGTTTGACGTACAATTTCTAACTTGTTTAATTTTGCCAAAAATAACCGACCCGTTTTGAATCAAATGATCCAGATATTTGAGGGGGTGTTACTTAATGTACTTCCGCTTCGGGGACCGTCTCTCTATTTTATTTCCGAAAGACGAAATTGTTGCCAGGAGAACGGTTTCGTGCAGCGATTTTTAGAGTGATTTTGCGTGTTGTATACTTTTCTGATACGCCGGACGGATCAGCTAGTTTAAAATAACGTTAATAGTTCCGGGACCTCTAATATGTATTCCCATTCCTCATGATGCTTCTGATAATTATTAAAAACTTGTTTATTTACAGATGACCACGAAAGGAATATATGGTCATAATGAACAAGGAAAAGTATTTTTCAACTAGGTAAATTATATTCAATGGTTGGAGTATCATAGTTGAGATTTATTCCAACAGAGCGAAAAATGCCGGGACCAGGACTCGAACCTGGGTACTTGTGTCAACGCTCTTCCTACTGAGCTATCCCAACGATATCCTGGCTGACATATTTCACCATTGAATATAATTTACCTAGTAGAAAAATACTTTCCCTTGTTCATTATGACCTAATTACATGGTATACAGGAGTTTCCGTGTTATTTCAGATTCATCATGTAAAATGCTATAGTTATAGCTCGGTTGGATGAAATTAGCGCCGCAGTTCACAGCCTTGTACAACAAATAAGAGTGAAATTTGCAAGCCAGGATATCGTTTGGGTAGCTCAGTACGAAGAGCATTGGCACGGCAAGCCAAAGTACCCAGGTTCGAGTCCTGGTACCGGCATTTTACGCTCTGTTGGGAATAAATCTCAACTATGATACTCCAACCATTGAATATAATGAATGTAATATATGGTTTTATCACTTGATTTTAAAATGGAGCATCGATTAAATTTCTTAATTCGTAACTGAGGAGTAAAATCCCAAAAGTTAACGAGCAATATATCTCACAATACAAAAGCATGTTAAATATTAATGACAAGATGTAAATACTAATGCTACAGTCAACAGACGTAAACAATAATTAATACTCTACGTGTAATGCTGATAAATTAAAAGATATCAATTATTGTAAGATAATTTTAAGATTGTTTTAATCTCATCTCATATAGAGAAAATCCTTCGAAATGAAAATCTGTCTTCGTTGTTCATTAATGGATTTTCACCGAAAATTCAAAGAATTTCGATCTGAGAAATAGTAAACCGATTAAATCAAGTGACATTACATTTCTGAGAAATATATTGCCTGTTCCGATTAATAGATTATTTTCTAGCTTGAAACTTTAATGATATAAAAGAATAAGATGGAAGTGTTCTTAATTACTTTATCCCCTATCCCTGACAACTTAATATGAAACAGATAAGTGTTTCCAGTTAAATAAAGAAGTTTTTAAAAGTTGGTTTTATCTGACGTTTTTCTATTATGTAATGAACATGGTGACCAAAATTGTTGAGAAATAGTATATTGTGAACGTTATAATAAAAATATCAAATATTTTTATTAATTTTTATTTTGTTATAGTCATTGTAGAACAAAGAAAGTCTTCATTTTATTTAAACAGGATTACGTAATACGTGATATTTGATCAAAACATACTACTACCTCCGTTTCAAATTAGTTGCTACATTTAAACTCAAAATTTTGTCCCATATTAGTTTCTACATTTAAAGTAGGTGGAATCATAACTAACTTCCGATGAAGTTTAGTAGATCGACACCAGTAAAATTATACTACAATAAACATAACGCGGTATACTAGGTGTTAGAGGCTATGTTAACTGGAATGTGAAGTAATGGGAATAAGAAGTAATGTGACTCGACCAAATAAAATAGTGACGATAATTGTAATTATGAATAGTAATCTAAAAAATACCCTAAAAAAGGAAATTAATAATAAAGAGCGTAACTCTGTCTTGCAATTTTTATTGCAACATTTGAAAAATAATAAACTGAGCCATGGTGCTATGAATCCGGCAGAGATTAAATTTAATGTACATCATAGTGCAATATCTCGTTTGTGGAAGCAAGCAAAGACGTAAAAAAAAGTGATGATGAAATTTACAATGCAAGTTCACAAAAAAATTGGTAAATGCGGACGAAAAAAAAAAAGATTTTTCCCAGCAACTGAGCAAAATCAAAGATGTCCCAATAAAACGAAGACAATCACTGCGGAGTTTATCATGTGCTGTTAGTATTCTTAAAGAAACATTACACAGGATTCTCAAGGAGGGAAAAGTTTTGAAGCTATTTCATCCACCATTAAGCCAAGTCTAACAGAAAAGAAATAAGCTCGACAGAACTCTACTTTTTTTACAGCATGTTTAAACTAATGGATGCTTTTCGGAAATGTGGGATCGTATTCATGTCGATGAAAAATGGTTTTATATTACGAAAAGCAGTAATTCGTTTTACATCACCCTAGATGAAACTGAACCTTTGAGGCATTGCAAAAGCAAAACAACTAAAATATTAATAATTATGGCAGCGGTGGCAAGACCAAGATAGGACTCGAATAGAAACGAAATGTTTTATGGAAAAATTGGAATATGGCCTTTTGTTTTTTCAGAAAATGCATAAAGAAACTCAAAAAATCGTACTAAAGGAACTGCTGTGACAAAATTTGTAGAAATTTCTAACAAAGAAGAATCCCGAAAAATGATTATAGAAAATGTTTTGCCGGCTATACATGAAAAATTTCCAAGTCTTGAAAAATCGAGTCCTATATACATACAACAGGACAATGCCAAGGATCATTTGACAGTGGATGATCCCAGTGTCACAGAAGAATGTTTAAAGATGGATGCAATTTGCAACTACAATGTCAACCTCTAAATAGACCGGATTTAAATGTATTTGGTCTCGGTTTTTTTAACGCAATACAGTTATTGCAACATCAGATACCCACAAAGAATATTGACAACTTAATTGATGCTGTTGAAGTCGCTTTTCAAAATATAGAAGTAGAAAAGCTTGACAATATATTTTTACCTTTACAAACATGAATGGAAAACATTATGATGTCAGGTGGAGGCAACTCGTACAAATTAACCCATCTCAACAAGGGAAAACTTCGTCGTCAAAACCTTCTTCCTCGCAACCTGGCGAAAATCCCGCAACTATATTATGTGCAAGAAATTCCTTAAATATCAATTAAAATTGTTTTATTTGCGATTTAAATTATCACAACTTGGTATTTTCATTCTCCTTTTTTACTTTCCACAAATCTAGCACTTATTTTAGGACAAAATTTTCGAACAAATTTATAGGGTTTGCATGCTCTTAAGCAACACCCCATTTTGTAAGAACACTACCATGTACATTATTTCTTTTATAAACAGTACTATACAGTTGGATTTTTACATTGTCTTAAAGTATTAAATTTATATAGCACATTCAAATGGGATTTATTTAATTATATAAGATTCTGTTCAATTTAAGTAAAAGGGGGTTAAAAAGCAACATTATACTGGTAATTGACCTCTATTAGACACACATACACACATGTGACTCACATATCCCCTTTTATGTGTGAAAGAGTTATATTAAAGTTGAACCCCACCAATAATTTTCAAAACTCTACGCCTGTACTAAAGAGGTACCTTTAGATGCAAATAACTTATGAAAGTAGTAGGTTCACTTTGAATATTCCTTGCACATTATCCATTTAAAGCTTTTATATGATGCTTGATAAAATTGGAAATAGTCTTACAAGTAGAAGTACGTATCTAAAACTAAGTTTACGAATTAACCATTGAGCAAAGATAAGAGTTGGCAACAATGTGTATACGATTTAATTACGAAACTCAACAATGACAGCAGAATTTTAATAGAAATGTTTTTCATTTATTATATATGTTAAATATCGCTTTTGTCTTATATAAAAATAAATTTGTTTATAATTTCCGGCGTCAATCATTTATTTCAACATCTTAGCAATTCAAGTGATGTATCCGTTAAAGGGTTAATGCTTTCATAAAACAGGCTTTTCTAAAGTGCACTTATTTGATTTTTTTTAAGCATCACGGTCAGATTTGCGCTTGCCAGTGAGAGACGTGATATTTCTGAAAGAAATTTTAATCATAGCGGTGTGCAGAAGGCAAAGAATTTGACCATTTATATCGATAAGAAATGTAGTATACATTAATCAGTCTACTTTAATCTGTTGTGATATCTAACAAACTTCATTTTGCAGACTATAAACGACACATTATATTAAAGAACACAAAATATATTTACACACTTGTATGCTTCGCTAATATGTCGCAAATAATTCTACTGAAAATATATAGCTTCTATTTGACGAAATTAAGTATCGTAATTTAATGTAATGTACGAAAAGTGCTTAATATCTTATCTAATTTTTACAACTAACTAAAATCTTTAGAAACTACGCTTTAAAAACTCATATAAATGCTAAATTAGTAGTACATACATAATTAAAACCCGAAACGATAAAAAGGAAATGTCAAGGCTTTTGTAATATAAGTTATTTTCTGAACTTTCAATATATAGGACATGAGAACAGAAATCAGAATTTTTTTTAGACAGGTAAATGGTTTTCTGGAAAAAGTGTAATCTAATATAGCAGACGTTGTTTAAGATTTTAGAAGACTTAATTAAAGCTTTTGTAACTCTCATTTGACACTACTTCTAGTCTTTGTTAATTTTACCCCGGTGTTAACTAAGGTTAGATTGTACAATATATCTTAATTAATACTTTCTGTGTGTTTTTGGAGTTAGTTTGATTTCTTAATTAAAATAATTTCGCGCAGAAAAGTAAGAGAAGCATTAATGAAAATATTTTTTCTTTGTGTATGAAAACTGCTACAGGTATCCATGTAATGGAACAAGTAGAAATAATAGGAAGAAGGAAATTAAGCGATAGAAAAATAAATTAAATTGAGGTTATAATTATAATTGCTGAAATAAAATATAGATTTTTTATAAATATGAGGCTCTATAATAAATATCAGTATATTGGATTGAATTCGCATAAAACTATTGAAAAACATTCCCGTTAAATCTTTCTCTTACATAAAATGTATGATTCATGAATTTTCCTTATAATCCGTTTATAACTTCCAAGAGCATACTGAGTTATGAACAGACTAACATAGACCACTCTAGAAATCTATTAAGTGTAGATAGATTTAGAAATTAGCAATTGTTATTTGTATTTTTCGACCAAATGTTTCATTGCACATTCAGAATTTTAATGCTACTATTTTGATCGTTGCGATTTTCTCGTACCATTGCGGTCGAAATAAAATTTAGAGTTTCCTATTGTTTTCTCACATACGCGAAAATGAAATTTCTTGAGGACAAGCTGAAATTAATTTTACAATTTTGAACTGTTGAAGTATGAAGGAGTCGACCTATTGTACGGCGTGACCGAGGTGACCACGTAAGAAAGTGTCTCTGGCGCGAGGACAACTTGTAGGTACTAATCAGTTCATGATACAAATTCATTTTCCTGTATGTTACAAGAAGTAAAATGGAGTTTAACAAGCAAGGTCAATAAAAAGGAAAATCATTTTTCATGAATTATTACAATATAAATTGCAGATTTGTAGCTTCATTTTCTTGCCACACAATTAAATATGTAATTTGGCAAAATTATTTTATTTTCTATAAATTTTTATATCTTTACATTTGAAATTTAAAACTTAATAACATAAGAAAATAAACAGAAAATGAAACATGAAAATTTTCCATAATTTTGATTGCTGATTTAAGTTTATATAATCGATTTGAATGTAAATTTGTTTACAAAAAAGAAGCTGTTCTTCAAAAGTTATTTATTTTTGGATACAATATAGTAGAAAATGAAAACTGCTCAGTGGTTAAAAAAGATTTTTGTTGTAATATTTTTTTAATATCATTAGAAATGATAACGTGCAAGAAGACACAAACCCAGAATTATTTTCGCATTGGTTATTTAATTAAATACAAAATTTTCCTCTCTTTTATAATCTTTAAAATATTTTGGGGATACAGTACAGTGAGTAATTTATCCGATATTCTATTGTTCGGTGTATCATATTATTAGTTACCAATTACGTAGATTTAACATTTGGTACAAGCCTGTACACCTTAAAGAAAATACACAAATATTAGGAAATACTGACAGTTGGGTTACCAGTACAATTTTTTATGCGAAATTTATTTTTCAATGAAATTGATTTCATGCATATGTGAGAATGTAGCCAATATGGATTTGAGAATATCCGTTACAGATAACAGGGCTAAAGAACCATTTAAATTGTCATTTTTCCTAAAGAAATAAATTCTGTAGAAATACAGAAATTGTATTAGTATTTTGATTGCCAGTGCAATTTCCGTGTTTTTAAGAATTTCTTCCTTACCGTGTTGTTTAAATTGCAGAGACAAGCAACTATGAAGGGTATAGTCGTAAATGTTAAACCTAGCCTTAGGTATAATTTTGCTGAAAAACAAATGCATCAAATTAAGTGATTTCTCATTAGTCACAAGACTATCACAAGATTCAACAAATCCTGCTATTGCTGAACAAATAAAATTATTATGCATTAGGATCACTGATTTAAGTTCCAGCATTCACGGTTAATGAGCTGTTTTAAATGCTATTGAAACTTAAAAAAAATCTGTAAAAATCTGTTAGTTTTTTTAATATAAGAAGATTTTAATTGCTAAATATGTTGCCTTTTTTTTCTTTGATATTAATGAATATTCAACAGTATTTTATCACATATTACGCCAAGATAAATGTATAAATAAAAAGGAAAATATTCTCCAAAAATAAGAAAAATAAAGATAATCTAATTTCATAGTACCGCTTCGATCGCCTGTTTTTATAATACCGTTTTGGTGTAATATGTGACAACTAACTGTTTATTATGTACTTTTTTTAACACGTTCACTGCCTGGTTAAAATTACCGGAATTTTATTTTATTTAGAAAGTTCGGATTCATACCAGAAAATACTAATAGCAATATTTGCTTTATTTAATTAAAGACATTTCAAAATCACATAAAATAAAAATTCTTCTTTCGAAATTTCCAGTACGAATTCGTAATTTTAGATTGAAAAACCACGAGTATACTCGTGGTTGGCAGAGAATAAGTTAACTAAACTAATATGTAAAAAATCGAATCTACTGCCAACTTTTTATATAAAAGAAAAGAAAACAATTCACAAATTTAACTTTAATGTATGTTTGCATTTTGTAATTCTCTACAGTGATAATAAATCATTCTGGCTGGTTTTGTAATAATTTTATCATTAATGTAACTGGAATGTTAGATAAAACACTCCTTTTTTAAATTACTTTAGAGATTTAATTCTCAAAATGATTTTGTGGATAATAAATTACAATATTCATTTCAAATATATCATTTCATAAAAAACCCAAATGGAAAATAGACAATCTTTTAATATGCCAAAATAATCCCAGTTGCGTCAAGTGCTTGCTATACTTTTGTATCGAGAGAAACATTTAGCGTAAAAATACTTATGCCCCGAGGATAAATGTTTTATTATTTTTTCTCGTTATCGTTTTCAGCATTTTATTTTTCAACATACATTTTCTTTGTCTTTTTGAAAAGTAATAGAAATAATTTTGCAAAGATATTTATATACTCATAAAATTGAAATTTATCTGCCTTTCTCATGAGAATGTTTCATTTTGCAAGTTCTTTATGAATCGCACAAAACGATACAGCATCATAAAGTAGCTTATAACGAATAATGGTTTCGAAAATTGAATCATTAGATATGGGAATAACCGGAAGAAATTTTTACTTCTTTATAATCTGTCAAGAGTCCTTAAAATAAATTTTCAGTCAATATGTAAATTATTTTATTTTTTATTTTAATATCACTAATAGAAATGGAAATATAATAAATTATTTTCACTTTTAACAAGGGAGGTGCGGTGTTTAAGACGCAGGGGTGATTCTTTAGCTAGTGTGTGATGGATCGGCTCCTCTGATCATGTGAGTAGGCGATGTTTTGAATGAGAACGTAAGTTTTTGTCCACTAATTGTCCATGCGCGTAAAAGTTGATCAAGGCTCTCTTTCTTTAACTTTCGACGGATGACTGTGAAAATCTCGGAACTTGTGAATTTCTGATTTTTATCGATATTCATGCACATTATTTTAGCTGGTCAATCGATGTTTGGGATATATAAGCTTCGAAAATACGTTTGGAAGTCGGAACTTGGTGTCGTGTTCTTCCTCGATACGAGTACTTTGAGATTCTGCGATTTGATCACCAATTTGAAGCTGAAGATCCGTATAAACAGTGGTTTTGGCCTGGACGGACGTACTGAGATCAGCGCCAGCCTAGTCTACAAAGTGCAGTTGAATTTTTACTGAAGGCATCCTGACTTGTGGCTATCTTTAAAATTGTGAGTTCGTTTTTTTTTATCTTTATATTTAATATTTTTGAAGTTTTATTTTTACGGAGTACAGCTTCGGAAAAGTAGAATTATTTTTTTGGAGTAACGAAAAATTAGTAGTGGCCTTCTCAATCCCAGCCCGAATAAGTTTTCAATAAACTTGTTTTTTTAAACCTTACCTCTGGTGCTCTCCTTTTACGACTGAACGACCTGCTTCACTATTACTGACAGCAATGACCGTCACAAGTATTGTCAGAAGTCACGATTTTTTGGGGTTTCAAGACCTGTCCCGCGAAACCATTGCGCGAGACGCAAAAAGTCATTCATTTCATTTCAATGTGTGCAAATTACGTTTTAAAAAATAAAAATAAAAGTTAAAAATGGAAATTATTTTAAAATAAAACAAGAAAGAAACATCATGCGTCAAGCATACATTATGAAACACTTTCCAACACATTCAGAAATCTGTAACAAAATTTCACAGTATAATATGGTGAAAGTTGATGTCTAAACAAGAGCACCCAGCCGGAGCACAAACCTGTGAGGGTTTACTGCGTAAAGTTTCCGGTGTTAGTTACCCCTTCAACACCCAGCAATGTCACTTCTCAAAGAACGAACCCGAAACAACGGATTGTTGTAATTAAATCAAAACAAAAGAACATCACACCACCAAACTTAGTGAGAAAACACTGCTTCACGCAGGGAACAAGAAACACATCGAAGCGAACCGAAAACTTAATTATAATGAAACTAATTTATAAACTAAGAAATATAACAGACTTTAAACACAGGTTGGAGTTACATCTGTCTCACTAAACCTAAGTCTAAAACTAAAATAAACTGTAAATGCAATCATATAGCTTCACATACAAGTGAATTACACTAAAATACAATTAGTAAATATATAGCCACTGAAATCACGAAATTTATAGTAAAGACAAAAAATAGAATTACAGAGCATCTCACCAACGGAGAGTTACAGGCTATTACAAATGAAACAAGAGTTGTGAGCAGATAGCTTTCTACCCGTGCATGTCCCCCTAAAAATGCAAAAGTCAATGTAGATCACCAGAATACACAACATTCAGTATTGATATAGTTGATTTCGTTACTGCCATTGCATTATTTAAGTAAACAAGGTCACGGTCAAACCGGGCGGGGTGGCTTACATTTCGGCTTAAGTTGATCTAGCCCCGCCCAGCAGGTTTGTTTACCTAATTATACTGAGCATTACTAAATTATACTTTGCGATATTGAGCAATAATTATATTATGTAATTCTGAAATATATTAAGTAAACAATTTGGAAAACGTATAACAAATTTGAAATCTCAATTCCAGCAATTACCGTCAATAATCGGAAAAAATATCAGAATATGTTATGCAGCCCTGTATTGCATCTATACATTTTTATATATACTACATGGTATTCTAATATTTACTTCAATTAGGAAAAATGTAACAAAATTGAAAATTCCTCTACAGCAAATTCCGCCAATAAACTGAAATGTACTCGAAATCTTTTGTGTAGCCCTGTAAAGAGTCTATAGAATTTATATGCACCAAGTAATATGCAAATAAATGAGTTAAATTTAAAAACGCGTACAACAACTGAAAATGCACTGCCAGTAATTATTATTCAATCATTATTGATAGATAGTTCTGTAACGGAATTATTTTATGTGTCCCTGTAAATGAACGATGAATGCTATGTGCAACTTCTTATATAGCAAGCCTCTTGTAGTGCACCTCAGTAATATACAGGGTGTTTCATAAAAGATTGGCAAAACTTTAAGAGGTGATAGCACACATCCAAACAAACAACTTTCATCAACGTATACATGGTCGGAATTAAAACGAAAATGTGCTATAAGGGAACCGAATGTGATGTTTTTATAAGAGGCAAAAACACACAAAGAACGATTAAGTGACAAAAGCAAGTTTAATGACATGTGTTCACAATAGGTGTTGAAAACAGTGACCGGTATAAATACGGTACAACGGCGAAGAAAGAATTGGAGAGCGTTCTGAAAAACCAACAGGCATATTGCGCATTTTCCCTGCAGCGGCTGAAAGTCTGGTGACGAGGTCTTCTGCAGATTCAATAGTGGTCTCATACATAAGAGCCTTCAGTTGTCCCCACATAAAGAAATCGAAACATGAATGATCTGGCGTGAGTGGTGGCCAAGCTACAGAACAACCTCGCCCAATCCATCGGTTTGGAAATGTTATATCCAGATAGTTTCGCTCGTCTCGTACATAATGAGCTGATGCTCCATCTTGCTCGAACCACATTACCCGCCGGATGTATGACGTAACGGCGTTCAACATGTCTGTCAGCACCTGTTGAAGAACCGTGAGGTATTATTCCTGCCCAAACATTGAAAAAAGAACGTCGCTGATGAGCATGCGAATAAGTGGCATGTGGATTTGAATCCGCCCATACATGTTGATTGTGGGTGCTAAATGCACCTTCACATGTGAAAGTTCATTCATCCGCGAAAAGTACAGTTGCCCCAAAATCTGAATTTATCGCGTTCTGCTGCAGAAACCAGCGGGTAAATTCTACACGACGAGGATAATCCCTTTGAGCCAGTTTCTGGACTCGTTGGACTTAAGGATGCAAATGTTCATCCTCCAGTACTCGCCATGTCGTGGAGTGTGATACATGTAATTGTCTAGCCACTGCTCGTGTACTTGTACTTGACTGTTCAGCCACCATATCCTGAATGGCTTCTACCACAACAAACGTTCCGTCCATCTATGCACGATCTGCATCCGAGTGGGAAGAGAGAAAGATTTCCGTCTCACACAGGTGTCAGTAAAAGCGCCCAAATGTTTTACGGTAAGGCAACCGCCTGTTGGGAAACCTTTTTTCGTACAATCGTTGACCCTCTGAGGCATTTCCATTTGCAGTTTCTTATATAAAATGCGTATCAGCCTTTTCTCTATTAGTGAAGGGCGACATCTTCCGAAACGTTCCTACCGCGATTGACAGTTGCACGCTCGGTTCAGCGGCTTTTATGTATTAATCCAGGCGAAATTTTGCATACGCTTTCTTCTTCTTCCCAATATCATATTTGCATGCTGTTAGTGTTGTTCTTCTCCCACTAACTCGCAACAGTAATATATCTTTAACGTTTGCATGGACCAAGTATCCAAATGCACCAGCAACTTTGCTTTTGATGTCCGACAATGCAAGCTTTGATGAAAGTTGTTTGTTTGAATGAGTACTATCACCTCTTAAAGATTTGCCTATCTAATATGAAACACCCTGTATATCAATTTCAATATGTTTCAGATGATGTAACATTATTAAAGTACATCATAAACGATTTTTCCTTATAGTCCATAATGTAAGGGAATTATTTTAAATGTCCCTGTAAGTAAACTATAAATGCTACACACTTCATTTTCTACACCGAAAAAGCCGCAGAAAACATAAATAACATATATCAATTGCATGGCAATCCGAGTATAATTAAGGGAGTTCTGACAGACAGCCGACTCGCAGACATAAGGCAGACAGACAAACCGGATTCTTAAATATTTTTAACTATATTGGAAAGTCTTAATAAGGTAAAATAGAAACCATTAATTTGAATAGAGTTTTTAAAAATTCAAATATTAAATCTGAAGTGCACATTTTTTTTCCATAACGGAATAGCAGCAAATTTAAAAAGTTTCCAAACATCTAGTTTTGAAAGTACACACAAAATTCAGAAATCCACATTTGATCTAAAAATATTGTTAAAAATTCACATGAACTTTTAATAATTAATTCCGCTTTTATATTATTATTTTTTTAATTCAGCTAATGTAAAATATGTTATTAATGTATTTAAAATTAAAACCATCAAATAAGGAAATATAATTTTCAAGAAGTTGTGCTTTTGATGAAAACAAAGAAAATTCCTTTGACTGTATTAAAGATTTTAATTCAGCTTTTTATGTATATATTAATAATAACCGGTTATTATTAATAATGACCGGGTTAATCATAATGATCGTAACATATACATAGAGTTTCCGTTCTTATCGTTAACCAGTAGCTAATTTCTAAACTGTTAGTTTTTTATACACTGCAAAAAAAAAAAAAAAGATTTTACGGTATAATACTGGCACACAGCCTTCCAGTATTATACCGCAAAATCAACAGTAATAAACATTAAAATAAGCAGGAATACACTACCGCGCATAAGGATATACCTATACCATATATACATTTGGACTATGCCTATAGGTATAGTCCAAATTCCAAGAATGTTTCAAATGTTGCTCTTCATCACATTAAAAACAATTTAGGTATGTGTTGTGAAACAGGAAAAATGAGTTTGGAGCCAGAAATAGCTGAAAATTGAAAAAATACAATGTACCATAAGCGTATGCTGTAGTAGTACAGAAATAGAATTTTTATCGTTTTACTTGTGCGCATACGGAGAAAAGTTTCTTAAATATAACTTATAAGACAAATTAAAGGTAAGCAAAATTTTAATTTCGTATTAATTTTTTTTTTTTTTTTTTTTTTTTTTACATAAATTGCTTTAAATTCATCAAAGAAACATTTTTTTAAATTGGTCCAAAAGGAAAAGTTAATTACTATTGGAGAACGATAAGAGTACATGGTGACAAACTTAGAGAGGTAACAATATACGTAAAGGCAAGCAAATTATGTTAATGGAATCGGCGGTTGTAAACCAACTTTACAATAAACATTGCACAAACCGAACGAGGGTTTCCATTAATAACTTTGAAAAATTTGAAGAAATAGAAAAATTGAATATACTTACGTTGTTTTGTGCAAAAATATGATAATATCAAGGTAGTACTATAAGTTTCCATTATCTTCAACAAAACAGGAAGAACTTAACGAATGTAGTTTCCTGTACATACGGCATAATTGATTGAATAACTGTGTTTTTTCCAGTATCTTTTGGAATATTATTCCATTTCGCAGAAAAAAAAAGATACGGCTATTAAAATTTACGTTACAATATCTTCACTTAAAGTTATTAACAGAAACTAGAGTTCCATTAGAGTGAAATACCGTTATTTTTGCTTTAAAAGGTGTATTGCAACCCTATGTTACATTGAAATTTGATTCTTTGTCTTGGTGTTTGCTATCACCCCACCGAGTTCGTCACCATTCTAACTTTATTATATTACATACCGGGTATCCTAAAATGGACTGACTGATTTTAAAATTCAGTCACTTTCAAACTGTGACAGATATTTAAAACTTTCTTGCAGGAAAGTATTGTAAGATGTCAGGAGTTTTTTTTTTTACTTCGCATCCTTATTTTAGTTCGAATTACCTGCAATAGATGGCGCTGCGAGAGGTCGGAGTGCAATCCAGGCCAAATCTATAATCACCCAGCATTGATGTGAAGGAAGGTGGTTCAATGCATGGAGTGGGTCTCATTTTCTAATACAATCTTGTTCTTTGGACCCCATTCTAAATTAATAATAAGATTTTATTAGTGAATCAGATCCACTCCATGTATTGAACGTCCTACCGTCATTTCAATGCTGGATGATTTCTGTTTTTGTCCCAATCGGATGTATATTGTTTGCAGCGCGATCTATTGTTGATAATTTGAACTAAAATTAGAAATCGCAGTAAAAAAACTCCTGACATCCTACATTACTCTCCTGCAAGAATTTGTTTAATATCTGTCACCGTTTGGAAGTTATTGAATTTTAAAATCAGTCAGTCTATTTTAAGTCACCCGGTATATATCGGGTAAGACCTGCTCGAACTTATACGCCACTGCATCCTTTCTACGCCCCTGTATACTTTCTCTTATTAATGCCCTTTTACTTCATTTATCTGTAAAAAGTAATAAAAAATAATGCTTTATTAAAATAGTAAAACAAACAGAGTACAATGGCGCGTCTAGAATGTGCTTAGAGTGCCCTAGGCTAAAGACGGCTGATATCAGGTAATTTAAATTGAAGCAGGCCTTCAAAATCGATAATCTAGAGGACGAAAGATATAAATTAAATTTTATAGCTCTGCTGAAAAGTATTTCCCGTTCACGATAACCTAAAGATCGACTAATAAGTCAGTGTAAAAAATGTCATAAGAGTTACCTTGAAAAATGACTTGATAGTCCAGTTCCACTGATTCATTTTTATAGCTATTTTCTTTAAAGAAGTAATGTAACGTACTGATGAAAAAATGTTTGATTTTAGTACCTTTGTGGAATGTTTTTCTCCTTTTTTTTATAAGTCTAAGTGAGGAAACACATTTATTTGATAGAGTAACAACATGAAGAAATATATTATTTAACTATTACAGAAAAGAAATATTGTTACAGTATTTTGAAAGAAACTGTTTAAAATTTATTTTTCTAATATTTCATGATATTTCGTGAAAGTGGTTCCTTTTTTTTAAAAAAAATTTTACCAATGATGTATCGATGGCATTTATAAAAACTATTCTTTTAAGCAAAATGTGGTATAATAATATTTATATTAAATTATAATTTATCAGGAACTGTGAAATGATTTCTAATTCTTTCATCATCATCAACTCGGATTATTCAATGGAACTACCAATTTCATTCAAAATCATGTTTACTTATGGAATTACTGGAAATTCCTGTTTTAATACTTTTACTTGGAAATACATTTGAAAGACATTTTTATAACTTTGATAAAATATTCATAGAAATCAGTAAAACTAATTTAAAATTAGCTTTAATAGTTTTGACATTTAACAGAAACATGTTGGTGTAAAGCTTTTATTTCATTTCCGAAAATAATTAGGCACACGCACTGTGCATTTAATAAATTTTTTAAATATTAAAATATATTGTAAAATCTCGTAGTTTGTTAAATTAATTTATTAAAAATTAGCTTTTGCATTCTACTGTGCATTGTATTCTTCTCTATAAAAATGAAAAGAATCTTTTCATTTTCGATAAATTTTATGTCAGAAGTTTTCAGGCATACTCGAAGGCAGCTTATGAGCTTGAACGTTCAAAAACTCATTAAGTACCAGATGATCCAAAAGGTCCAAAAGAAAAAACAAGTTGGAAATTGTAATTCAAACAAATAACAATAGTAACAATATATATGTACAATAATAACAGTGCGTTCGTACTGTTATTATTTCAGTGAAATGAATTATACCGTCTCTTATTATGATATGATTTATTTCTGTAAAAAAATAAGAACATTTTAAGTTGGCAACATTTTATTTTTTGTTGACATTTACTAAAAATTCCAATGGGAAACTTAAGCCTAGCTTTGCAAATTTCAGAATTTGAAATCCATTTTTAGTCTATTTTTCCATTTAATATCTATTTCTCCGGAAATATCTATCCAAAAAACTGTCGGTAGATTATAGGATTGCTATAATTAAACAATTTTAGTATACAAATTCAGTTTTTAATTTAAGTAATACGGAAATAATAGGACTCCATCTTAAATAGGACAAAATCACCATGGCAAGTTATAATCAGTACCTATCATGGGATAATCAATTAATTACGCATGATAGGATTTATTAGAATAAAGAAAACTTTTATTAATATCTCTTTTGAAGTTTTGATTCGAATTTCATAAAACTTGAAATGACTCGACAAAATTCTGCAACGATTATCTATATTAAATTTCAAACCATTCGGTAGGTTAGTGTTTGCGCTGTTATATGCGCACAGAAGGACGTGCCAGACGACGACTATAGGTTCTACGTATTTATATAATTACGAACGCATTCAAAATTCAATAATTTTGAAAGCATAGACAGTAGCACGAAAGAGTTTTTAATAAAATGTACAGAAAGACGTGGGATTATTTTTATTAACGAAAACTTTATTACCAGCCCAAGTAGCACAGAATGTTGTCCAATCGTTGGCAGTTTGCGTAAACCGATAGGAAATAGTTGTGAAATGATAGGTTGCAGAAATCCTTCTAATTTGGAGTGTGTTTGAGCAGGATTCTGAGCAGCTAATTGTTGGATCAATGTTGGGTTTTTGTTGCCAAATGTTTCATTGAATAATGGTACGACAAGGTGGACATTTTTTATTGTGTGAAATTTATTCTAAATCTTCTAAAAGTTTATCGAAAAGACTGTATGTGCTAGAACTTTTGAAGGCCAGTGTATGTAATAAACTTAACTGCGCCTTTGTTTTATTATTTTTGTTTTAGCGATTAACTTGTAAATATTTTCACAGAAGCCCTATTTTTCATTTTTAAGACTCGATATAGAAAAGGAGATAGTGGTTTTGATGAATTTCGACAGTGCTTTTCTTTGTACGTACCATAGTTTTGTTATGACTTACGTTGCTTTCACCACATCTTTCTTTTACGAAGAAAAAATTTTATACTTTAAATTGCAATATCTTCGTCATAAACTTAAATAAATCTATCACCAAGTAGTCTTTCTATGTCATCTAAATTGATAACTTACACATTTTGTTTTATTGATAAAATATTTTGAAATTTTATTGGAATTTTCTTTTTGTAAGTTAGAAACGAATGTTACAGAATAACTTCAATTACTACGTTCACTGCTTCTTAAACGTGACTTATAGTAATTTTCATATTATAATAATATGACTCATAATAATAAATAATCATTTAATTTAATGATCAATGCGTTTTTAGATTTCTGACGTAAAACAAAATGAGTATTAAATGGGTCATTCAATTTCAAAACTTATAGTCTAAGAGCTAGCAACGTTTCCGTCACATGATTTTAGCATGGCTCATTTTTCTATATATTCGCCGTCTTTATTGTGTAGTACGAATGCGGCCGGTCTGGCTGGTGGAAGTGGTTGCGTTTACCTGTGGGGGGAGGGGCAATGCAGGTAAAAAAGTGACAAAATTACGTCATTTTAGCATGGATTTTGTTTATAAAACTTGAATCTGCTAACTATTTGTGATATTAAGTTATTAGTCTGGCATCGTTTTAACGTTGCCAACACCGTGCCAGACCCTCATTTATAGGCAAAATGAGGTGTCAAATTCACGTCATTTTAGCATAGCTGAAATTTTAGTATGTTATACTTTGGCTATCAGATAAGCCATAATTAATTTGCCAGACCGAAAATCGGTTGCTAAATTACTGCCAGACGCCGATTTAAATCTGGAAGAGAAAGCACCTATTATGAGAGTTTGCAGCTTTTGTAGTGCTTTGGCTACTTTCAATACACAATAAAGCCGTAATTGTTGCCAAAGCAACGATCTTTGCTTTAGATAAAATTATCTCTCTCTCTCTATATATATATATATATGAATAGCCGCCCGTCCCGACTTCGCGTGGGTGCACAATGTGTCGACTACAATGCAGGGTAGGTGGTAGGTAATTAAACATTATTCTAAATAATATTCTAAAATAATTCTAAATAGGATAGAAGTGAAGATGAGAAAAAACTGCAGTACTTACAAATTTTAAACTTTAAATAAAAGCTTGTAAAAATGTGATAAGTAATGTTTTTCTATTTATGTACATAATGACAATAATAAATTAATTTTAATATAGCAGAACCACCAGGCTTCACCCGAGTTAACCTTGGCCTACCAGGTAACATAAGTAAAAATTCAATATTCTAAAAATACGCCGATCACAATAACGCATCTGCGTCCATAAACCGTCAAAATGACATTCAGAAAAAACATATGTTATTTTGACGCAATCATGCTAAATCCCTCAGCTTTATAACTGATTAAATGAATTTCTTTTAAAAAATGTCTTACGCAAAATATCTAATAATAAATCAGCAATAGTCTTATTCGTCTAATCTTCCATAATCGAGTTCATATCCTTTGTTTAAACCCCTTAAAGGGGGGATGAATTTCTAATTATAATCTATATATATAATCTATATATATATAATCTATAGATAAATTTCTAAAATTGCTTTAAACACGTGTTTAACTATTATTCTTTAGTAGAATTATTATCCTAATTTCATGCTCCTACGTGAAACTGCTGCTGAGGTACGGTGAAATGACCTAAAACGTTTTTCATTCCATTTAACCCCCTTAGTAGTTGAATTTCTAAAATCCCTGAAATACGTGTTAAACTATTTTTTTTAGAAGATTTGTTATCCTGAATTTTGTGCTCCTATCTAAAACTGCTGCTGAAATATGGTGAAATGACCTAAAACGTTCGAACTTGCATTTAACCCCCTTAGTGAATTAACTTTTTTTAATATTCTCTCTTAACTTTTAAATAATTTAGTAAATATTTTCTCTCAATTATCTGAATAAACTTATATAACCTTATTTGACGGTCTGGCTGGCAGAAGATGTTGTGTTTACTTGTGAGAGTAAGGGCAATGCAGGTGAAAAAATTACAACATTAAATTTTGATAACATGAGTTTTGTTTATAACATTTGTTTCTGCAAACTATTTGTGATATTAAGCCATTAATGCCAGACGGTTTCAACGTTTTTAAGACCGTGCCAGACTCTGATTTATAAGTAAAAAATAAATCATCTACACGTCAAACACGTCATCTACACACAGTTCAAATTTAAATATGTTATTCTTTGGGTATCAGACAAACCATAATTAATTAGCCAGACACCAATTCCGTTGCTAAATTAATGCTAACATCTAGAAAGAAGTAAGCAAGCAATAAAATTAAGTATGAAAATACGTCGTAGTTGATTATAATAAATAATTAAAAATAATATAATAATAGGCATAAATTAGCAATAACAAGTCAGCGAACTGTAGCGAAGAGGTAAACGAAAGAAAAAGTGAATACATTCCATTTTGAGTTTTCAAAAAATATATTCTAATGAAAAGTAAGTGATATACATAAGTGCTATATATAATAATGAAAAATAAGTGCTATATATAATAATAAAAATAAGTGCTGAATATAATGAAAAATAAGTGCTAAAAAATACATTAACTTAAAATATTATTTCAAAATTATTTCGCCTTGTGCATTTTCAAGGTCTTCATCTTCGTCACTGCTGTCATCATTATAAGAATTATTATCATTTTTATCATCATTAACATTGCCTATTTCTTTCTAACCACTATAAGTTTATTTAGAAAATTAAGAGAAAAAAATATATGTTGTATAGTTTAAAATTAACAGCGAATATTAATAAAGATTAATTATAATATTACTTAAAAATTAAGACAGAATTTAAATAAATGGTTGACAATTTACGGTGGAGTTTCAGTTTTGCTCTTTTTTCGCTCCTTTGGCGATTTTATACATCTCTATACTTATAAAAGAGCATGTCCTCATGACTCAGAATCAACGCCGAGTCTCAACCGCTGCTCCTAGGACTACGAAATTTGGAAGATATGTACACACTAAGAAAGTATTTTTGAAAATTCACTCCTACGGGGGTTAAATGGGAGGTTCGAAAGATTTAGGTCATTTTTCCATATTTCTGCAGCAGTTTTACGTAGGAGTATGACATTCAGGATAACAAATCTACTAAAAAAATAGTTAAACATTTATTTCATGGATTTTAGAAATTCAATCACTAAGGGAATTAAATGGGGGTGGTTGAGAGTTTAGGTCATTTCCCCGTCATATCTGAAAAGCAGTTTTAGATAGGAGTGTGAAATTCAGAATACCAATTCTACTAAAAAAGGAGTTAAACATATATTTCAGCGATTTTGGAACAAGCGATTTTAGAACAAGCGATTTTGGAGTCAGCGATTTTAGAGCCAACATCGACTATGAACTCGGTTATGAAAGACTAAACGAATAAGACATCTATTGCTAAATTTTTATTAGATATTTTGCGTGGCATTTTTCAAATCATAAATATATGTACTTTTATAGAAAGCAACAATCGTTGCTTTGGCGACAATCACGGCTTGGCTGTGTATTGATAGTAACCCACACGAAGTCGGGACGGGCGGCTATTCATATATATATATATATATATATATATACAGAGAGAGAGAGAGAGAGAGAGAGAGAGAGAGATACTTTTATCTAAAGCAAGTATCGTTGCTTTGGCAACAATTACGGCTTTATTGTGTATTGAAAGTAGACAAAGCACTACAAAAGCTGCAAACTCTCATAATAGGCGCTTTCTCTACCAGATTTAAATCGGCGTCTGGCAGTAATTTAGCAACCGAATTTCGGTCTGGCAAATTAATTATGGCTTATCTGATAACCAAAGTATAACATACTAAAATTTCAGCTATGCTAAAATGACGTAAATTTGACACCTCATTTTGCCTATAAATGAGGGTCTAGCACGGTGTTGGCAACGTTAAAACGGTGCCAGACTAATAACTTAATATCACAAATAGTTAGCAGATTCAAGTTTTATAAACAAAATACATGCTAAAATGACGTAATTTTGTCACTTTTTTACCTGCATTGCCCCTCCCCCCACAGGTAAATGCACCCACTTCCACCAGCCAGACCAGCCGCATTCGTACTACACAATAAAGACGGAGAATATATAGAAAAATGAGCCATGCTAAAATCACGTGTTTTCTGACGTTGCTAGCTCTTAGACTAACATATATAATTGATTGATAAGATATTTTGCAATTTTTACTTTTCTTCCTATACAGTGGATTACAATAAAATATTACACAATAATTTCTATAAATATGCTAATTTCTTCCTAACATAAAGTTTTATGACTCTTAATAACTACCAGTTAAGGTGATTAATGCATTTTCTTATTTCGTAATTTATAAAACTCAGTACTAAACGACTTTATAGACATAGAAAAATTCAGTTTTTCATTTACACAGAGAATTTAATATTTTTTCATATTTTTATTTTTGAATGAAAGATGAAAATTGATTTTTTTTGGAAGGAAATTTATTCATAAGGAAGGAATTTGAATATTTTCATGAAATATATTCTAAAAATATCTCCTATATTTTCAAACTTAATAAAATTACTTCTGTTTTTTTTTTCCACTGAGTTTTTTTCTTAAGACATATTTATATGATTGCTTTGTTGTTACCTGATCATTAAAATTCTAAAAATATATGGGAAAGTGAAGAGTTTTTATTCCATAATTGACTAGTTTATGTGTGGTTTTATTTCAATATAAGTAAATAAATATAGTAAATAAGTTTGAAATATGTAGGGAATATTGAATGATGCTATTTTAAAACTTTATATGACATAGATACAAATTTTAAAAATCTAAGGATTGATTTGATTTGATAACCTAAGAGGGACTGCTCAGACTAGCACAAGTCTGTAGAGCATAATGTCCTTCCCGGTCCTCTTTTTAAGGTCTTAAAAAATAAAATAAATACAATCTTCAGCTGAAGCTGGACCCGCCGTTAAATGCGATAAGTGGCGGAATTAAAAGTTTAGGAAAAATACAAACTATGGTCAAAGACCAGATCATATATAAGCCGGACCTGCCAGGGAATGAGCCTCTACACGATAATTAATCAGCAATTTATATAAATGATAAGCTGAGGGAAGAAATAGAAAATAGAGAGGGAACACCAAATACATTTTAATACCCAAATTGCCCCCACCCCCTATACACAAAAAAATAAATAATCGTAAGTAGCCATTTGATTGAAAATTATGTCTTTCTTCAATTTATGTTACAAATAATAAGCTTAGGCCGACTTCTGAAATCGTCTTCATACGGATTGTACAAAATCTACAATTTTCTACGAACACCAAATTTTTAAAACATATTTCTTTTCAGTAAATTTTACCTAAAAAAGTCATTCTGTCAAATAGTAATCATTTATGTAGGTTATAATTTATGTAGTTTTGAAGTTTGGACCATCTAATGTTTAATTCCTGTTTTAGTTGCAAATCAGATTGCAACGTAGGTAGTTTTTAAAGGAAATATAAAAAAAACTACTCGGCGGATTGAGCTTTAATTATGGATTTGCGCATTTGAAGCTTCTAAAAATTGACTTCTGTTGAAAATTTTGTAGGTTACATTTAATATTTTTTCAAAAATCAATTAAAAAAATGTATATTTTTGAAATTAATTCTACCCTCCCCCCCCCAAAAAAAAAAGGAACTTTGACCTATGATTTAACCTCATGCCTGTGGAATTTTTTTGAGAAAGATATGTCAAAAATTGAAACATTTTCTCTCTCTTTAATTTTGTGCATTACACCAATAAAAAGGCTAGAAATAGATTTTTTTATATTAAAGAAAATAATAAATTGAATTAAATAATTACTATATTTAATATTTTCACATACATGAGAAAAATTAATGGCTTATAGTCAAACTTTTACTCAACTATTATCTATTGTAAAAATAGTAAATTAAATTACATTACACATTTGAAAAAGGAAATAAAATTAATGAAACAGAATCACTGATTTTTCACCTCCCCAAATTCAGTTCGGGCATTTCAAATACGGCGCGTTTGGGTATCTCGAACTGAATTCCGGTGAAATAGGCAAGGTGTTAAAAAAAGAAATTGCGTTCTAGACGCTTTAAATATGCGAATCCAAAATTACATCTCATTCCGCCAAGTAGTTTTTAAGTAATTTTTAAAGTTATAAATCTTAATCTTTTAATCGTTCTCTAGTATTGAATAAAAACTTATTTTTTTTTAATTTTATCTTAAGAAATGAGCATGCATTACTTTTGTTTTGCCACCGCTACAAGCACAGAAATGAACTGGCAAAGAATGGGTTAATAACAAATCTCAAATTGCCCTCATGTGGAGCGTACGGCCTATGTGAGGAGCCACTGCTTTAGATGTTAGCGTAATTGAATCAATGTTAACTAAAGCTCCGCATTACACTTAATAATTATTAAATTAGTTTTTATAAAATAGGAAATTTACAAAATCTAATTTATGCTGCAGCATGTGTTCTTTGTCTTAATTATTAATGTTTAACTAGTACACAAACATAATAAAACTTGTCATAATTAAATAAATTCTCGAACTCAAATATTGTATATTCTTGTTATCATCACAGCGAATACAAGTTAGAAATTGTAGAATGTGTGAAAATTAATTAAATTATAATATAAGTTGTCAAACTGGGATTAAGAGAAAATTAATGAAAGGCGGAATTTATAAATCCTAAATTCTGAAATATGCGATAATTGATTTTAGAGTAATTCTATAATGTTGACGTTAATGTCTTAAATTTTAATTTACATTTTAAATAACCCAAATTTTATAAATTGAAACTTTAAAAATAATTTTTTACAGTTCAGTTCTGTTACAAGAAATATTTTTTAGTTTATACCCAGAATTGAAAAATAATAAACAATTCAGGTTTAGTTTCGGTTTTCAATTCAACAACAATAATGGCTTTAACGGTTTTCAATTCAACAACAATAATGGTTTTAAAGGTTTTCGATTCAACAACAATAATGTTTTTTTCCGGTTTTCAATTCAAAAACAATAATGTTTTTTCCTGTTTTCGATTCAACAACATTAAGGATTATTCAGGTTTTCGATTTTCAGTTCTCTTCCTTTTCGAAGATCTGTAATAAAATGTTTCAACAGAATATACAGAAATAAATTAATTGAAATGAACAAAAAAAGAATGAATGAATGAATACAGAAATGAATTAATTTAGAAATGAATTAATTCAGAAATTTCTATACTATTTTAAAAAATCTAAAAAAAAAAAAAAAATTAGTTTATTTTCTCAAATAATAATAATAAAAAAAAAAAACTTCCGTAATTTCCAAATTTAATCATTTTTTTTTCATAGAAAATAAAATAACATTAAATTTCTTTTAATAAAAAAACTGAATTTCATTTTAGAAATTATTTAATATTAGTTTATTTCCGTTTTTGGAATAAGAAATCGTCTGAAGCGTTAAATTAACTGGCAGTTAATATATCAGTCATACAATTTTATTTTTAGAAGCAGTGAATATATTAATTGAAATTATTCAGTCACACTAAATACTAATCTACCGTAAAAAAAAATTACTCTAAAAGACAAAATGATTTATAATTCAAAAGAATATTTAGGCATTTTTTATGGAAATTAATGATCTGAAAAGAGTTTTCTGTGATGGATTGATTTAATTTTAGACGGAGATATTGGCATTCAAAGTTTGAAATTATTGGGCTTTAGAAGAAAAATGTGCAATAAAAGATATTTTATCACAAGAAAAAAGACATCGGCCAGTGAAATATGGTCGAATATCGTCAATTACAAGTTTATTATTTCAATTAACGTTTGAAATTAAATAACAGTTCGAAGATTGCCAACTTATAAAATGAAAAGGAAAAATAAATAAGTGAAGATTACATATTTATTACATGTACCAGGTTTATTTTATAGGCTAAGAGTCTACGCTAGTTCCACGAAGAAACGCTCAAGCTAATATTAAATCTATGGAAAGGTTCTTGGCAGATTTCTCGCTCGTATTTTAATATTTTTAAATGATTTTTTTTTGCATAGGATAGCTGAGGTCGACGTTGTTAGTTTTTAGTTTTTGATTTTGATTACAGCGGATATTTTCATATAAGCGGATATTTTCAATTTTGAAACCGGCTAGAACCGGTTCTGAAAGTGAAAGTACTCTTATATAAAAAAACTGGAACCAAAATCGAAAAAGTAAAAACTAACAACGTTAGAGGTCGACTTCAGCTATCCTATGCAAAAAACATTATTTAAACATATTAAAATGCAAGCGAGAAATCTACAAAGAACCTTCCATGGATTTAACATTAGCTTGCGCATTTTTTCGCATGACTGATGTAGGCTTTGAATCCTTGCATATAATTAAAACATCAAATAAAACTAGTCGGATGTGCTAATCCCAAAACTTTCTTCTGTCTCACACAGGTTTCACATGCACTAAAGAGAATCAGCAACCAATTTATATCAAGGTCTAACTGAATCTAAAGTTTTATTAAATTCTGTGCATTAGTTCTTGACATATAACTATTGCTAAAATTGTGTAAATCCTGCAAAATACAGCATAGCAGCGCCACCTGTTAGGAGATTTAGACCAAAACCTAATCAACAATAATTCATGACAACGTCTAACTATATCTGAAGTTTGATGAAAATCCATGCATTAGTTCTTGAGATATAGTTATCGTGATAATAATGAAAAAAGTAGCATAGCAGCGCTACCTGTTGGACTATTTACTCCAAAACGTAATAAGCATCTATTTATGTCAAGATCTAACAGAATCTGAAGTTTGATGAAATAGCGTGCATCAATTTTCTTGAGATATAGCTATCGTAAAAATAATGAAAAAAGTGGTATAGAAGAGCCACCTGTTGAGATATCTACACTAAAACGTAATAAGCGTCTATTTATGTCAAGGTCTAACTGAATCTGAAGTTTGAAGAAATTAACTGCATTAGTTCCTGAGATAGGGCTATTGCGGAAATCGTAAAAAATGCAGCATATCAGGGCCACCTGTTGTGCGATTTTCACCAAAAACTAATCAGCACCAATTTATATTATGGACTAATTAATATAAAGTTTTAAATATAGCAGAATAAATTAATGCATCCAAAGACGCATGCAATGATATGGTTCATTCATTGATTGATTGCCGCTGGAAAAAAATGTTAGAAGAGGGGGTAAGAAAGAGAGAGAGAGAATTGAATGCCGATAGGGGGAGCTCTTCAACCAGCAGTCGTATATATAGCAGAGAGGCAGAGGATTGAAGATCACAACTGATGATGCTCTAGCTCGGGCGAAAGCGCTTTTGTGGAGTGGTGAAGATTTTTTGTTCGAAACTGTTTTTACATTTTTTAAATGGGGGACGTTTTTAGTGAAAATTTTTGACCATGTTTTTTAAATAATGTCTGAATGAAAATTTGTAAAATGGACAATAAATAGACAATAAATATAAAGTTTTATTAAATTTCGCACATTAGTTCTTGAGATAGAGCGCCCACAAAATTTTTGTCGCATACAGACAGACAGATATTTTCTAAAAACAGTCAAATCGTGTTCACGACCTTCTAAAACGTATAAATCCGTCGAAAACCGGAAGTCGAAAATTTTCATGAATCCAATACTTTCTTCTTGTAAAGATAGAAGAAAGTAAATATAAGCGGATGCAATTGCATGATTATGTTGAAAACTTCAAGAGTGTTTATGTATGGACTGTACATAATTGAAATGGATTTTTTTTTCATTATTACTTATACTTCACTTTATTTATTTTTCTGCTCAAAACTTTATGAAAAAGTACCTATATACCGTATATACTATCGACGTATAACGTGCAATTTTTATACAATAAAATTGACTAAAATTTGTTCGTGTTTGCTCTACGCCGCACTCTAGCGAAATTTCCAAATGTGCTAGCAAAATGTGTGCGATGATATTAGTGTTACGATGGACTGTGTTTAAGGTAAAGGTTTTGATCTTAGGTTCTTACGCATTTGTTTTCTTTGGATCTCATCACACAATGAGCAATTTTATATTTTTTTTCATATCGTTAATTCATAGTAATCTTTTAATTCATAGAAACAAAAGTTACACACTTTCTATGCATAACCTTCCATAATTTTATATCAGTGAAATTAAAATATCTTTATCTGACCTTTTTTACGTAAAGTAAAAGCATTACAGTTTTTTTAGTTCATACTTTTGTGTTGCTGAATATTTTGAATATTAATGATCTTTATTATTCAAAATGATACACTGAATATTAATATTTTCTTGCGATAATATTAGTGTTACGATGGTGTTACTGTGTTTAAGGTATAGGTTTTGATCTTAGGTTCTTACGAATTTGTTTTCTTTGGATCTCCTCACACAGTGAGCAATTTTATATTTTATTTCATATCTTTATGAAATAAGTTTAATATCCAACCGCTACAGTCAAATTAATAAATGCGAAAAACACTTTGCAATTTTACCTTTATAACATGATTAATTTTAATTGCTCATTTTTGCTATTTTAAGGAAAAACGTCATTCAAGAAACGTACAAAATAAAGTTGTTTTACAGTGGTTTGGGGGACAAAAGGAGGCATTTTAATTCAGTTGTGGGGGGGAGGGACTCAACTTTTCTAAGCCTCTGCCTACCAGACGTGTCCAATGGACCCTAAACGTACATTCAAAATGATCATTCGAATCAGATTATTCGAATTTGTTTCATAAAACAAGTTAAATGAGGCGTTCAGAGCTAAAGTGGATCAAGTCTATAAAATATAGTTTTGAGATAATCAAGGTTACAAGGTTTATCAACACTAGTTGAATCCTAAAGTGATTTATAGGATAATTTTCTTTTTATTGCTGTAGTAAGAAAATTTAAATATGGGTCATAATTTGAAAATTCAAACACAATAATTAAGGTGGAAATTCAATTTTAAATCAGAATTTACCGGACTTGACCCACTTTGGCCTGAAATGTTTTTTTACATATGATCGATCAAATGAATGCGAAACAGGGAAAATGGGACTTGGTACACTGTGGATCTGAAAATAGTCACCATTATCGATCAAATGAATGCGAAACAGGGAAAATGGGACTTGGTACACTGTGGATCTGAAAATAGTCACCATTATCGATCAAATAAATGCGAAACAGGGAAAATGGGACTTGGTACACTGTGGATCTGAAAATAGTCAGCATAATCGATCAAATGAATGCGAAACAGTGTAAATGGGATTTGGTACACTGTGGATCTGAAAATTGACACCATTAACAAGTATTAATCCGCAACAGACAATTTTTTTTATACTTTTAGACTTGATCCACTGTAGCTCTGAACGCTCCAAATATAAACCACATAAAACTAAAGTAAATAAACAAGTTAAATAGTTTTAAATAAAAACTCTAGTGTGAAATGTTTTTATCAAGGTTGAGTAAAATTTCAGGTAGCTCTAGGGTTAAATAGGTTAAATAGGAGTATTGGTTACCATGTATTTTTTAGTTTTTAATCGAATGTCACTCTTCGTAAGTCGACACAATAACTTGTTATAAGTTTACGGCAGTTTTTAGGAATAAAAAGTCCAAAATTATACTTTATGAGAGAGCACAATTTTATTACACTTATTTTCAGTCCAGAATTTCGATGACCTTGAAAAAAATTCAGATGACTCTAATTTTGATTATTGGCATTTTGAGGACATTTAATAGGTTTAGGATTATTCAATAGGAGGATATAAAAGGACATGTTTTGAACGTAAAATAATTGTAATAAAGCTGTGCTCTCTCATAAGATATAATTTTGTACTTTTTATTTTTAAAATTGTCGTAATTTTGTAACAAATGATTGTATCGACTTTCGAATAGTGTCATTTGATTTAGAATTAAAAAATACATAAAAAACGATACCCCACTTGACTGATTTAAAAAAGTTGAGTTTTTTCCATTTACTGAGTTAAAATGGTAAACATGGTAAAACAAATTTATGTTTTGGGGACTTATCCAATCTTCATTTTTAGTGCCAAAAAAAAGTTCATACTAAATTTTAGTGAATGGCCAACGTCGTCTTACAAAATATTCGGTATATTTTACCTGCAATATTAGTTTTCAAGTGGCTTGTTCCAATATATTAATTTCCTCTTTTAGAAACATTACTTGGAATATTTTTTAATCAGTGGTAAGTATTGTATGCAAAATTTTTCTGCAAAAATTATCTTGTATACATTAAAGAAGAACGAAAAATCATGCGTCAAGCATAGATTATGAAACACTTTCCAACACTTCCAGAATTCTTTAACAAAACTTACACATTTGTAAACTCAATTTCAGGAATTACCACCAATAGTAAAAAAATATCCAAATTATTTTGTGTTGCCATGTATATGATTTATATATTTGTATATATGCAACATAGTATGCTAAAAATTAGTTCATTTAGGAAGCACATAACACATAATTGAAAATCCCCCTTCAGTAATTTCCGTCAATAAAACGAACAGAAATGTACTCAAGATCTTTGTGCGGCCCTGTATATGATTTTTAGAATTTATACACACCAAGTAATAGGCAGAAAATTTCTTAAATTTAAAAACGCACACTCATATTATTGTTAATATTATTGTCAAATTATTGCAATTATTGTTAATAGACAGAACTGTAACCGAATTCTTTTGTGTGTCCCTGTAAATAAACGATGAATAGTATGTGCACCATATTCCATATATTAAGCCTTTTGTAGTGCACCTTAGTTATATATATCGATTTCAATATGTTTCAAATAGTGTAACACCATTTGAATATACCGCAAACGATTTTCCCCCATACACCGTTATGCAATGGAATTCTTTTAAGTGCCCCTGTAAATGGAGACAGACAAACCGAATCCAGAAACACTTTTCAACTTTGTTGGAACGTGTTAACAATGGCGACAACAATCGCAAAATCACATGTAATACAGCTGATATTGATGTATCCTTTTCTAGAAAAATAATGAACCGATTTCAATACTTTGATAAGATTTTCTTTGATAGCTAAACTATAAATTGCTCGTTTGGCAATAAATAAAATTAAAGTACATAATGTACGTAATTTCGCAAATAAACAAGAAAAATAGTACTTATGTATTTTACGTGCTATGTAAATACGTCGCACCAACAATGGCGTATATGATACTAATTACAGCAATGCTTTTTCTCTTTCTAACTTTTAACTCTATAATTAATGTTAAGTAGTAGAAATATGAAAGGCAATTGCAGAAGCATTTATATACAACAGCATAACATAACATAGATATAGATATAGATTTGCTATGTTATATTATGCTATATCTATATAAGATACGTTTATACCCCGTTTATACAGACGGGGTATAAACGTATTTGATTTTTTGTAAGTATCACGGTAACACTTGTGCTTGCCCGTGAGAGATGTGTTTTTTTAAAGAGATTTTAATCATTGCGGAGTGCAGAAGGCAAAGAATTTGACCATTTATACCGATAAGAAATGTAATATGCATTAATCAGTCTACTTTAATCTATTGTTATGGCTAACAAACTCTATTTTCAGACCATAAAGCCCACAAACACACTCGTATAATTCGGAAATATGTCGCAAATAATTCTACTGAATATATATAGTTTTTATTCAACGAATTTATGTATTGTAATTTAATGTAATGTACGAAAAGTTCTTAATATCTTATCTAATTTTTACAACTAACTAAACCCTAAATATTTCAACAATAATATTCAAATTCGTAACCGTTTCAAACTTTTTATTAAAAGAAAGTTACACATTTAAGGAATACGCTTTAGAAACTCATATAAATGCTAAATTAGTAGCACATACATAATTAAAACCCGAAATGATAAAAAAGAAATGTCAAGGGTTTTGTAATTTAAGTAGTTTTCTGAACTTTCAATATATAGGACAAGAGAACAGAAATCAGAATTTTTTTTAGACAGGTAAATGGTCTTTTGGAAAAAAAGTGTAATCTAATATATCAGACGTTGTTTCAGATTTTAGAAGTCTTAATTAAAGCTTTTGAATCTCTAATTTGACACTACGTCTAGTCTTTGTTAATTTTACCCCGGTGTTAACTAAGGTTAGATTGTACAAAATATCTTAATTAATACTTTCTGTGTGTTTTTGAAATTAGTGTGATTTCTTAATTAAAATAATTTCGCGTAGAAAAGTAAGAGAAGCATTAAGGAAAGTATTATTTTCTTTGTGTATGAAAACTGTTACAGGTATCCATGTAATAGAACGAGTAGAAATAATAAGTAGAAGGAAATTAAGCGAAATAATAATAACTTAAATTGAGGTTATTATTATAATTACTGAAATAAAATATAGATTTTTTTAAAATATGAGGCTCTATAGTAAATATCAGTATATTGGATTGAATTAGCATAAAACTAATGAAAAACATTCCCGTTAAATCTTTTTCTTACATAAAATGTCTGATTCATGAAATTTTCTTATCTTTTTCTTACATAAAATGTCTGATTCATGAATTTTCCTTATCTTTTTCTTACATAAAATGTCTGATTCATGAATTTTCTTTATCTTTTTCTTACATAAAATGTCTGATTCATGAATTTTCCTTATAATCCGTTCATAACTTCCAAGAGTATACTGAGTTATGAACATACTAACATAGACCACTCTAGAAATCTATTAAGTGTAGATAGATTTAGAAATTAGCAATCGTTATTTGTATTTTTCGACCAAATTTTTCATTGCACATTCAGAATTCTCATGCTACTATTTTGATCGTTGCGATTTTCTCGCACTATTACGGCGGAAATAAAATTTAACATTTCCTATCATTTCCTCACCTATGCGAAAATGAAATTTCTTGTGGACAAGCGGAAATTAATTTCACAATTTTAAACTGATGAAGCATGAAGGAGTAGATCTATAGTACGGCTAGAACTCCTATAATAGAGGCTGGCGTTTTTTCGCAGATTTGGCACGCGAATTGGAGCCCAGTCGAAAAACCAAGCTAATCAGAACTTCTTCTATTATAGAAGTCTTAGGCAACCCCAGCTCCGGCGGCAATAGATTGATGCTGAACTGGGTACCAATAATCCGACACAAAATGGATATGCGTCAGGTCCTATTATAGGAGTCTTAAGTACGACGTGACCGAGGTGACACATAAGAAAGTGTCTTTGGTACGAGGACGAAAATCACTTTGAAAATCTGTATATTTTCGAAATTAATTATCGAAAAATTAATGAATTGTAACCTTCGAATTTGGTAACATGCATAGACTTTTAGAAGCTTCCTGCAGTGCATTCTGACAAGTAATTTTTGAGTTATGTTTTAAAAACTATCTGTATTGCAATCTGTTTTGTAACGATTAAAAATAAATTTAACATTACGGGTTCCAAACTTTAAACCTGTAAAATCCCTAAATTATTTGACCGAATAACTTCCTGTTTGCTATCTGAAGCTAAAATGCTTACGAAAAATCCAAATATGCTGTAAAAATTGGGTGTGTGTATTGAAAAATTTTGACTTTGATACAGTTAAAATATGAAGCTTATTTTTTTCATCATGTCGATTTTTTCTATATTGTGCAATACTTGTAATTATTTTGATTGCTGATTTAACTTTATATATTCGATTTGAATGTAAATTTGTCTAGAAAAAAGTTGTTTATCAAAAGTTATTTATTTTTGGATACAATAAAAATAAACTGCAGAAAAAGAATGCTGCTGAGTTGTTAAAATATATTTGTGTTGTAATATTTTCTTATCTTTAGAAATGATAGCGGTGCAAGAAGGCACATACCCAGAATTACTTTCACCTTTGCTATTTAATTAAATAGAGAATTTCCCCGTCTTTCATATTGTTGGGGGAGGGAATACGAGGGAAAGTCATTAAGTAAGTCACAAAAGATAATTAAATAATAACTTACGATGATATTCACTTCGAAACTTTTTTTAATTCTCAACATATTCTCCACCAATATTTATGCACTTGTATCATCATTTTATCAGTGCCCCAACATCAGCTGCATAACATTCATTGGGTTGCTGTCTCAGCCACATTAGGACTTCAAGTTGAACCTTTTCATCATCTGTGAACATCATCTTGCAATTTCTTCAATATCCACCATACAGCTTCCACATAGCCCCATGCGATTTTTATATCTTTAGTGCACTAAAAAACCATCTTGGAAGCAAGATGATGTTCACAGATGATGAAAAGGCTCAACTTGAAGTACTAATGTCGCTGAGACAGCAACCCAAAGAATCTTATACAGCTGTCGTTGGGGCACTGTTAAAACGGTGATATAAGTGAATAAACATTGGTGGAGAATATGTTGAGAAATAAAAATAGTTTTCAAGTGAATATCATTATAAGTTATTATTTAATTATCTTTTGTGACTTACTTCATGACATTATCTCGTATTTTAAGGATAGAGTGAGTCAGATAAGGTACAGGGGATCATTTATGCGATATTCAATTGTTTGATGTATCACATCATCAGTTACCGATCACGTAGATTTAACATTTGGCACAAGCTATGCACTTTAAAAAAATCCACAAAAATCCAGAAATATAGGCAATCGGGTTACTAGTACTATTTTTTATGCGAATTTTCTTTTTCAATGAAAGTGATTTCATGAATGAGTGAGAATGTATCAATATGGATATGAGAATATCCTTTACAGATAACAAGTCTAAAAATGCATTTAAATTGTCATTTTTTCCAAAGAAATAAATTCTGTAGAAATACAGAAATTGTATTAGCAATTCGATTGTCAGTGCAATTTCTGTGTTTTTAAGAATTTCTTCCCTACCGTGTAAGATTCAGTGACAAGCAACTATGTAGGGTAATGTCGTAAACGTTAAACATAGCCTTAGGTATAATTTTGCTAAAAAACCAATACGTCAAATGAAGAGATTTCTCATTAGTCATGAAATAATCACAAGTTTAAATAAATTCTGCTATTGTTGAACAAATGAAATGATTATGCATTAGGTTCACTGGCGGAAATTCCGGCATTCATGGTTAATGAGCTGTTTTAAATAATATGAAAAGTTTTAAAAAAAATCGATTAGATCGGTTATAAGAAGATTTTAATTGGTATATATGTGTCCTGTTTTTTACTTCTATATTAATGAATATTCAACAGTATATTGTCATATATTACGCCAAGATAAATGTATAAATACAAAGGAAATATTCTAAAAAAATAACAAAAATAAAAATAATATAATTTCGTAGTACCGCTTCGATCGCCCTTTTTTATATTATTGTTTTGGTGTAATGTGTTACAACTGACTGTTTATTGTGTAATTATTTTAACCAAACTAATGTGTAAAAACTCGAATCTACTGCCACCTTTTTATATAAAAGAAAACAAAATATTTCACAAATTTAACTTTAATATCTGCTTGCATTTTGTAATTCTCTACAGTGATAATAAATTATTCTCTGGCCGGTTTTGTAATAATTTTATCGTTAATGTAATTAGAATGTTAGATAAAATACTCTCTTTTTAAATTACTTTGGAGATTTAATTCTCAAAATGATTTTGTGGATAATAAATTACAATATTCATTTCAAATAAATTATTCTATAAAAAAACCCCGAATGGAAAATAGACAATCTTTTAATATGCCAAAGTAATCCCATTTGCGTCAAGTGTTTGCTATACTCTAGTACCGAGAGAAACATTTAGCGTAAAAATACATATGCCCCGAGCATCAATGTTTTATTATTTTTTCTTGTTATTGTTTTCAGAATTTTATTTTTAAACATACATTTTTTTTTGTCTTTTTGAAAAGTAATAGAAATAATTCTGCGAAGATATTTATATACTCATAAAATTGGAATTTTTCTGCATTTCTCATGAGAGTGTTGTTTCATTTTGCAAGTTCTTTATGAATCGCACAAAACGATACAGCATCATAAAGTAGTTTATAACGAATAATGGTTTCGAAAATTGAATCATTAGATATGGGAATAACCGGAAGAAAATTTTATTTCTTTATAATCTGTCAAGAGTCCTTAAAATAAATTTTCAGTCAATATGTAAATTATTTTAGTTTTTATTTCAATATCACTAATAGAAATGGAAATATAATGAATTATTTTCACTTTTAACAAGGGAGGTGTGGTGTTTGAGACCCAGGGGTGATTCTGTAGCTAGTGTGTGATGGATCGGCTACTCTGATCAGTGAGTAGGCGATGTTTTGAATGAGTACTTAAGTTTTTGTCCACTAATTGTCGATGTACGTAAAAGTTGTTCAAGGCTCTGTTTCTTCAACTTTCGACGGATGACTGCGAAAATCTCGGAATTTGTGAATTACTGCTTTTTATCAAAAATCATGCACATTATTGTAGCTGGTCAATCGATGTTTGGGATATCTAAGTTTCGAAAATATGTTTGGAAGTCGGAACTCGTGGCCGCGTTCTTCCTCGATACGAGTACTTTGAGATCCTGTGATTTGATCACCAATTTGAAGCTGAAGAAGCGTATAAGTAGTTGTTTTGGCTTGGACGGACATACTGAGATCAGCGCCCGCCTAGTCTACAAAGTGGAGTTGAATTTTTACTGAGGGCATCCTGACTTGTGGCTATCTTCAAAATTGTGAGTTCGTTTTTGAATCTTTATATTTAATATATTTGAAGTTTTATTTTTACGGAGTACAGCTTTGGAAAAAGTTGAATTATTTTTTTGGAGTAACGAAAAATTAGTAGCGGCCTTCTCAATCCCAGTCCGAATAAATTTCAATAAACTTGTTTTTTGAAACTTTACCTCTGGTGCTCTCTTTTGAAGACTGAACGACTTGGTTCACTATTACTGACAGGAATGACCGTCACAAGTATTGTCAGAAGTCACGATTTTTTGGGGTTTCAAGACCCGTCCCGCGAAACCATTGCGCGAGACGCAAAAAGTCATTCATTTCATTTCAATGTGTGCAAACTACGTTTTAAAAAATAAAAATAAATGTTAAAAATGGAAATTATTTTTAAAATAAAACAAGAAAGAAACATCATGCGTCAAGCATACATTATGAAACACTTTCCAACACATTCAGAAAACTGTAACAAACTTCACAGTGCAATATGGTGTAAGCTGATGCCTAAACAAGAGCACACAGCCAGAGCACCAACCTGTGCGGGTTTGCGCCGTAAAGTCTCCGGCGGTAGTTTCCCCTTCACCTCCGAAGAATGTCACAACCCGATAAACGAACCCGAAACAACGGGTTGTTGTAATTAAATCAAAACAAAAAAACGTCACCCCACCAAACTTAGTGAGACACTGCTTCACGCAGGGAACTAGAAACACAACGAAGAGAACCGTCAACTTAACTATAATAAAACTAATTTACAAACTAAGAAATATAACAAATTTTAAACAAAGATTGGAGTTACATCTGTCTCACTAAACCTAAGTCTAAAACTAAAATAAACTATAAATGCAATCACATAGCTTCCCATACAAGGGAATTACACTAAAATACAATTACCAAATATATAGCCACTGAAATTACGAAATTTATAGTAAAGACAAAAAATAAAATTACAGAGCATCTCACCAACGACGAGTTACAGGCTATTACAAATGAAATATGAGTTGTGAGCAGATAGCTTTCTACCCGTGCATATACCCTGAAAGTCAATGTAGATTACCAGAATACACAACATTTAGTATTGATATAGTTGAGTTCGTTACTGCCATTACATTATTTAAGTAAACAAGGTCAAGGTCAAACAGGGTGGGGTGGCTTACCTTTCGGCTTAAGTTTAACTAGTCCCGCCCATTAGGTTTGTTTACCTAATTATACTGAGCATTACTAAATTATACTTTGTGATATTGAGCAATAATTATACTATGTAATTATGAAATAAATTTAAGTAAACAATTTGGAAAACGTGAAACAAATTTGAAATCTCTATTCCAGCAATTACCGTAAATAATCGGAAAAGATATCAGAATTTTTTATGCAGCCTTGTGTTGGATCTATAAATTTTATATATACTACATTGTATTCTAATATTTATTCAATGAGGAAACACGTAACACAATTAAAAATTCCTCAACAGCAAATTCCGCCAATAAACTATAATGTACTCGAAATGTTTTGTGCAGCCTTGTATAGAGTCTATAGAATTTATATGCACCAAGTAATAGGCAAATAAATGAGTTAAATTTAAAAACGCGTACAACAACTAAAAATGTACTGCCAGTAATTATTATTCAATCATTATTGATAGACAGTTCTGTAACGGAATTATTTTTTGTGTTCCTGTAAATGAACGATGAATGCTATGCGCAACTTCTTATATAGCAAGCCTCTTGTAGTACACCTCAGTAATATACAAGGTGTTTCATAAAAGATGGGCAAAACTTTAAGAGGTGATAGTTCACATACAAACAAACAACTTTCATCAAAGAATACATGGTCGGAATTAAAACGCAAAGGTGCTATAGGGAACCGAATGTGATGTTGTTATAAGAGACAAAAACACACAAAGAACGATTAAGTGACAAAAGCAAGTTTAATGACATGTGATCACAATAGGTGTTGAAAACAGTGACCGGCATTGTCTATAAATACGGTACAACGGCGAAGAAAGAATTGGAGAACGTTCTGAAAAACCCACAGGCATATTTCGCATTTCCCCTGCAGCGGCGGAAAGTCTGGTGACGAAGTCTTCTTCAGATTCAATAGTGGTCTCATACATAAGAGCCTTCAGCTGTCCCCACATAAAGAAATCGAAACATGAATGATCTGGCGTGCGTGGTGGCCAAGCTACAGAACAACCTCGCCCAGTCCATCAGTTGGGAAATGTTATATCCAGATAGTTTCGCTCGTCTCGTACATAATGGGCTGGTGCTCCAACTTGCTCGAACCAAATTACCCGCCGGATGTAAGAGAGAATGGCGTTCAACATGTCTGTCAACACCTGTTGAAGAACCTTGAGGTATTTTTCCGGTTCAAGGCGTTCTGGTAGAAGATAAGGTTCGAGTAGGTGGTCTCTGATTATTCCTGCCCAAACATTGAAAAAAGGCGTCGCTGATGAGCATATGAATAAGTGGCATGTGGATTTGCATCCGCCCATACATGTAGATTGTGGGTGCTAAATGCAACTTCACATGTGAAGGTACATTCATCCGCGAAAGGTACAGTTGCCCCAAAATCTGAATTTATCCCGTTCTGCTGCAGAAACCAGCGGGCGAATTCCACACGACGAGGATAATCCCTTTGAGTCAGTTTCTGGACTTGTTGGACATAAGGATGCAAATGTTCATCCTTCAGTACTCGCCATGTCGTGTAGTGTGATACATGTAATTGTCTAGCCACTGCTCGTGTACTTGTACTTGGCTGATCAGCCACCATATCTAGAATGGCTTCTACCACATCAAACGTTCCGTCCATCTATGCACAATCTGCATCCGAGTGGGAAGAGAGAAAGATTTCCGTCTCACAGAGGTGTCAGTAAAAGCGGTCAATTGTTTTACGGCCAGGCAACCGCCTGTTGGGAAACCGCTCTTCGTACAATCGTTGATCCTCTGAGGCATTTTCATTTCAGTTTCTTATATAAAATGCGTATCAGCCTTTTCTCTATTAGTGAAGGGCGACATCTTCTAAAACGTTCCTACCGCGATTGACAGTTGCACGCTCGGTTCAGCGGCTTTTATGTATTAATCCAGGCGAAATTTTGCATACGATTTCTTCTTCCTCCCCATATTACATTTGCATGCTATTAGTGTTGTTCTTCTCCCGATAACTCGCAACAGGAACAGATATTTAACGTTTGCATGGACCAAGTTTCCAAATGCACCAGCAACTTTGCGTTTGATGTCCGAAAATGCATGCTTTGATGAAAGTTGTTTGTTTGGATGTGTACTGTCACCTCTTAAAGTTTTGACTATCTTTTATAAAACATCCTTTATATCAATTTCAATGTGTTTCAGATGAAGTAACATTATTAAAGTACACCACAGACGATTTTTCCTTATAGTCCATGTAATCGAATTCTTTTAAATGTCCCTGTGAATAAACTATAAATGCTACACACTTCATTTTCTACACCGAAAAATCCGCAGTAAACCTAAGTAACATATATCAATTGCATGGCAATCCGAGTATATTTAAGGGAGTTAGAGTACGGACAGACAGCCGATACACAGACATAAGGCAGACAGACAAATCGAATTCTTAAACATTTTAAACTATATTGGAAAGTCTTAAAAAGGTAAAATGGAAACCATTCATTTAAATAGAGTTTTTTTTTAAATTCAAATACTAAATCTGAAGTGCACATTTGTTTCCATAACGGAATAGCAGTAAATTAAAAAACTTTCCAAACATCTAGATTTGAAAGTAACAGATAAAATTCAGAAATTCACATTTGATCTATAAATATTGTTAAAAATTCACATGAACTTTTAATAATTAATTTCGTTTTTATATTATTATTTTTTAATTCAGCTAATGTAAAATATGTTAATTATGCATTTAAAATTAAAACCATCTAATAATGAAATATGACTTTCAAGAAGCGGTACTTTTGATGAAAACAAAGAAAATTCCTTTGACTGTCTTAAAAATTTTAATTCAGCTTTTTATGTATATAATAATAATAATCGGTTATTATTAATAATGACCGGGTTAATAATAATGATCGTAACATATATATACAGTTTCCGTTCTTATCGCTAACCAGTAGCTAATTTCTAAACTGTTAGTTTTATACACTGCAAAAAAAAAAAAAAAAAAAAAAAAAAAAAAGATTTTACGGTATAATACTGGAACACCAGTTTCCAGTATTATACCGTAAAATTAACAGTAATAAACATTAAAATAAGCAGGAATACACTACCGCGCATAAGGATATACCTATACCATATATACATTTGGACTATGCCTATAGGTATAGTCCAAATTCCAAGAATGTTTCAAATGTTGCTCTTCATCACATTAAAAACAATTTAGGTGTGTGATGTGAAACAGGAAAAATGAGTTTAGTGTCAGAAATAGCTGAAAATTGATAAAATACAAAGTACCATAAGTGTATGCTGTTGAAGAACAGAAATGGAATTTTTATTGTTGTACTTGTGAGTACACGGAGAAAAGTTTCTTAAATATAACTTATAAGACACAGCAAAGGTAATCAAAATTTTAATTTCGTACTAAAAAAATTTTTTTGACATAAATTACTTTAAATTCAATAAAGAAACATTCTTTTAAAATTGGTCCAAAAGGAATGGTTAATTGCTATTGGAGAACGATGAGAGTATATGGTGACAATATACGTAAAGGCAAGCAAATTCTGTTAATTGAATCAGCGGTTGTGAACCAATTTTACAATAAACATTACACAATCCAAACGAGGGCTTCCATTAATAACTTTAAAAAATTTGAAGAAATAGAAAAATTGAATATACTTACCTTGCTTTGTGCAAATATATGATAATATCAAGGTAAGTACTATAAGTTTCCATTATCCTCAACAAAACAGGAAGAACTTAACGAATGTAGTTTCCTGTACATACAACATTATTGATTGAGTTACTGTGTTTTTCCAGTATCTTTTGGAATATTATTCCATTTCGCAGCAAAAAAAAGATACGGTATTAAAATTTACGTTACAATATCTTCACTTAAAGTTATTAACAGAAACTAGAGTTCCATTATAATGAAATACCGTTATTTTTGTTTTAAAAGGTGTATTAAAGCCTTATGTTACATTGAAAATTGATTCCTTGTCTTGGTGTTTGCTATCACCCCACCGAATTCATCACCATTCTAACTTTATTATATTATGCACTGGGTGTTCACAAATGGACTGACTGATTTTAAAACTCAGTCACTTTCAAACGGTGAAAGATATTTTTTTAAATCTTGCAGGGGAGTATTGTAAGATGTTAGGAGTTTTTTTACTTCGATTCCTGATTTTAGTTCGAATTACCTGCGATAGATGACGCTGCGAACGATAGGAGTGCAATCCAGGACAAATCTATAATCACCCAGCATTGATGTGAAGGAAGGAGGTTCAATACATGGAGTGAGTCTTATTTTGCTAATACAATCTTGTTCTTAGGACCCCATTCTAAATAAGATTTTATTGGTGAATGAGACCCACTCCATGTATTAAACCTCCTGCTGTAATTTCAATGCTAGGTGATTTTTGTTTTTGTCCCAATTGGATGTATATTGCTCGCAGTGCCATCTATTGCTGATAATTCGAACTAAAATCAGAAATCGCAGTAAAAAAACTCCTGACATCCTACATTACTTTCCTGCAAGAATTTTTTAATATCTGTCACCGTTTGGAAGTTATTGAATTTTAAAATTAGTCAGTCTATTTTAAAACACCCGGTATATATCGAGTAAGACCTGCTCGAACTTATATGCCACTGCATCCTTTCTACGCCCCTGCATACTTTCTTTTATTAATGCATTTTTACTTCATTTATCTGTGAAAGGCAATAAAAAATAATGCTTTATTAGAATAGTAAAGCAAACAGAGTAGAATGGCGCGTCTAGAATGTGCTTAGAGTGCCCAAGGCTAGAGACGACAGATATCAGGTAATTTAAATTGAAGCAGTCCTCCAATATCGATAATCTAGAAGACGAAAGATATACATTAAATTTTATAGCCCTGCTGAAAAGTATTTTCAGTTCACGATAACCTAAAGGTCGACTAATAAGTCAGTGTAAAAAATGTCAAAAGAGTTACCTTGAAAAATGACTTGATTGTCCAATTCCACTGATTCATTTTTATAGCTATTTTCTTTAAAGAAGAAATATAACGGACTGATGAAAAACTGTTTGATTTTACTACCTTTGTGGAATATTTTTCTCCTTTTTTTTTATAAGTCTAATTGAAGAAACACATTTATTTTATAGAGTAACAACATGAAGAAATATATTATTTAACTATTACAGAAAAGAAATATTGTTAGAGTATTTTAAAAGAAACTTTTTAAAATTTATTTTTCTAATATTTCATGATATTTCGTGAAAGTTGTTCCCTTTATCAATTTTATCAATTATGTATCGATGGCATACATAAAAACTATTTGTTAAACAAAATGTGGTATAATGATATTTATATTAAATTATAATTTATCGGGAACTGTGTAATGATTTCTAATTCTGTCATCATTATCATCATCTCGGAATATTTGATGGAATTACCAATTTCATTCAAAACCATGTTTACTTATAGAACTACTGCAAGTTCCTGTTTTAATACTTTTACTTGGAAATACATTTTAAAAACATTTTTAGAACATTGATAAAATATTCATAAAAATGTGTAAAACTAATTTAAAATTGGCTTTAATAGTTTTGAAATTTACCATAAACATGTCGGTGTAAAGCTTTTATTTCTTTCCGAAAATAATTAAGCACGCGTATTGCGCATTTCATATATTTTTTAAATATTAAAAGATATTGTATAATCTCATAGTCTAATAAATCAATTTATTAAAAATTAAATTATGCATTTTACCGTTCATTTTTATTCATCTCTAAAAAAAATAATTAAAAAAAATCTTTTGTCTTTGGATAAACTTTATTTCAGAAGTTTTCAGGCATACTCAAAGGCAACTTCTGAGCTTGAATGTTGAAAAACTCATTAAGTACCAGATGATCCAAAAGTCACAAAAGAAATAACAAGTTGTTAAATTGTACGTTAAACGTCATAGATGAGGTGCGTTTGTTCTGTTATTATTTCAGCGAAATGAATTATATCGTCTGTTATTATGATATGATTAATTTTCGTAATAAAATAAGTACACTTTAAGTTGGCAACATTTTATGTTTTGTTGACATTTAGTTAAAATTCCAAGAGGAAACTTAAGCCTAGCTTTGCAAAATTCAGAACTTGAATTAGACAATTTTTCCATTTAATATCTATTTTTTTAAAAGCATTGCAGCAGTAGATGCTGCTGTTTGAATCCTCCAAAGGCAGAACGCAAGAGTCCCCAGAGGGGAAAAAGCATACGGAGCTGTATCAGGAAATGGCTATCATAGGGAAAACTTTATAGCGGCTAAGAACCAATCCAACATGTTAGCACCATTTTGTTACACAGGAACATGTAATCTAAGCTTTGGATCCAGCTTTGCATAAAACCATGGCGATAATCTAGATTACATTGAGTAAAGTAACTGGAAACAACTATCCAAAAAACTGTCGGTAGATCATAGGATTGCTATAATTAAACAATTTTAGTATACAAATTCGGTTTTTAAATTAAGTAATACGGAAATAATAGGAATCCATCTTAAATAGGACGTAATCACCAAGGCAAGCTAGAATCATTACCTTTCATGGAATAATCAATTAATTACGCATGATAGGATTTATTAGAATAAAGAAAACTTTTATTAATATCTCTTTTGAAGTTTTGATTCAATTTTCATAAAATTTGGAATGACACAGCGAGATTCTGCAACGATTATATATATTAAATTTCAAACCATTCGGTTGGTAGTGTTTGCACTGTTATATGCGGACAGACGGACGTACCAGACGACGACTATAGGTGCTACGTATTTATATAATAACGAACGTATTCAAAATTTAATGATTTTTTTTCTTATAGACAGTAGCGCGAAGAAGTTTTTAATGAAATGTACAGAAAGACGTGGGATTATTTTTAATAACGAAAACTTTATTATCACCTCAAGTAGCACATTCTTTGACAATCGTTGGCAATTTGTGTAAACAGTTGGGAAATTATAGGTTACAGAAATCACTCTAATTTGGAGTGTGTTTGAGCAGGATTCTGAGCAGCTAATTATTGGATCACTGTTGGGTCTTTGTTGCCAAATATTTCATTGACTAATGGTACGACAAGGTGGGCATTTTTTATTGCGTGTTATTTATTCTAAATTTTCTAAAGGTTTATCGAAAAGACTGTATGTGCTTGTACATTTGGAGGCCAGTGTACGTAATAAACTTTACTGCGCCTTTGTTTTATTTTTTTCATTTTAGCGAATAACTTGTAAATCTTTTTACAGATGCCCTATTTTTCATTTTTAAGACTCGACATAAGAAAGGAGATAGTGTTTTTTTATCTATGATCGTTCATAATGTCATTTTTAATATAATAATTCTTTGCACAACCCATTTTACAGACATTATTTTATTTTCAAACACATAAACAAGCAGTGTACATGTCTGAAAGTCTTAAATAAATGTTGAAAACACATTGACTGACGAAGCAGAAAACCTAATCTTAGTGACTGAAGATGCCTCAGAGCGACAGGTGAAAATAACTTTACTGTTTTACAATTTTTAACAGATTGACTAGTTTTGTGTAGTTTTAAAAGTATTTTTAAGACTTCTAGATATGTACATTGCTTGTTCTGATGAATTTCAACAATGCTTTTCTTCGTACGTACCATAGTTTTGTTATGACTTACGTTGCTTTCACCACATCTTTCTTTTACAAAGAAATAATTTTATACTTTAAATTACAATATCTTCGTCATAAAATTGAATAAATCTATCACTGAGTAGTCTTTCTATGTCATCTAAATTGATAACTTACACATTTTGTTTTATTGATATAGTATTTTGAAATTCTATTGGCATTTTCTTTCTGTAGGTTAGAAACGAATGTTACAGAATAACTTCAATTACTACGCTCACTGCTTCAACAATGGGATTCATAATAATTTTCATATTATAGTAACAGTATAATATGACTCATAATAATAAATAATAATTTAATTTAACGATCAACACGTTTTTAGATTTCTGACGTAAAAAAAAATCAGTATTAAATGGGTCATTAGTTTTAAAAACTTATACATATAATTGATTGATAAGCTATTTTGCAATTTTTACTTTTCTTTCTATACAGTGGATTACAATAACATGTCACACAATAATTTCTATTAATATGCTAATTTCTTCCTAACATAAAGTTTTATGACCCTTAATAACTACCAGTTAAGGTGATTAATGCATTTTCTTATTTCATAATTTATAAAACTCAGTACTAAACGACTTTATAGACATAGAGAAATTCAATTATTCATTTAAACAGAGAATTTAATATTTTTTCATATTTTTATTTTTGCATGAAAGATGAAAATTGAAGTTTTTTGGAGGGAAATTTATTCATAAGGAAGGAATTTGAATATTTTCATGAAATATATTCTAAAAATATCTCCTATATTTTCAAACTTAATAAAGTTATTTCTGTTTGTTTCCCCACTGAGTTTTTTTTTAAGACATATTTATATGATTGCTTTGTTGTTACCTGATCACTAAAATTATAAAAATATATGGGAAAGTGACGAGATTTTGTTTCATATTTGATTAATTTATGTGGTATGTAGTTTTATTTCAATATAAATAAATAAATATAATAAATAAATTTGAAATATATAGGCAATATTGCATGATACTATTTTAAAACTTGATATAACGTAGATATCAATTTTACAAATGTAAGATTTGATTTATTTTGATTTGATAGCCTCAGAGGGAGTGCTCAGACTAGTACTAGTCTGTAGAGCATGGTGTGTCTCCCGGTCCCCTTTATTAAGGTCTTAAAAAATAAGTACAATCTTCAGCCGAAGCTGGACACGCCGTTAAACGCGACAATTGAAATTGAAAGTTTAGGAAAAATACAAACCGTGGTCAAAGACCAGATCATATATAAGCCGGCCCCACCAGGGAAGGACCCTCTACGCGACAGTTAATCAGAAATTTCTATGAATGATAAAGCTGAAGAAAGAAGTCGAAAATACTATGTCATATTCTGCCGTGTATTAGAATCAGATACTTAACTAAATTCTATCTGCTTCGCAATTTCGGTTAATGTGCAGTCGGCCAAAGAAAAAAAAAAGAGTGAGAGAGAGAGAGAACACCAAATACATTTTAATTCCCAAATTCCCCCCCCCCCCTCCCCCAAGAAAAAAAATCGTAAGTAGCCGTTTAATTGAAAATTATGTTTTTCTTCAATTCTTGTTACAAATAATAAGCTTACGCCGACTTCTGAATACGCCGTCTTCATACGGATCGTACAAAATCTACAATTTTCAATACGAACATCCAGTTTTTAAAATATTTTTTTTCGGTAAATTTTACCTAAAGATACCAAACGGAAAATCATTAGGTCAAATAGTAATCATTTATGTAGGTTTGAAGATGGGACCTTCTAATGTTAAATTCTTATTTTCATTGCAAAATAGGTTGCAATGCAGGTAGTTTTTAAAGGAAATTGAAAAAAAAAACTACTTGGCGGAATGAGCTTTAATTATGGATTTGTATATTTGAAGATTCTGAAAATCGACTTCTGTTAAAGATTTTGTAGGTTACAGTTCCTATTTTTTCGAAAATCAATTTCAAAATGTGTATATTTTTTTAAATAATTCCCCCCCCCCTTCAAATTGGAATTTTGACCTATGATTTAAAAAAAAAGAAACAGTTTTCTAGACTCTTTAAATAGGCGAATACAAAAATATATCTCAATCCGCCAAGTAATTTTTGAGTATTCTTTAAAGTTAGAAATCTTAATCTTTTAATTATTCTCTGCCTCCCCCCCCCTGTAACATATAATTTGTATTGTTTAAAAAGTGAATTCTTACTCACATGGTATAAGCTTACAAAAGCATTTAGCTGTGAGAAATCATTTCACAACGTGTTGGTTTACTAACAGGTAAAAGTTTGCCAAATATATTTTTAATATAGCTCTATAAATGCAACAAAGCCTTGCATTCTCGCTTTTATAACTAGAAGAGTTTTTTTTTCTTTTTTTCGTTATTTACCTCAGTGTGAAACAAAAATGTTATATGGTCTGTATTTTTCAGTATATTGTAGGTCTGTATTTTTTAATATATATCTATAAATACATCAAAGCCATGCATCCTCGCTTTTATATCTAAAAAAGTTTTTTTTTTTTTTTACCAACTTTTCTCAGTATGAAACAAAAATGTTATATGGTCTCTATTTCTGAGTAACAAACAAGTGGATTTTTTTCTTTGCTAAACTGAGCTTTCACGCTCAGTTTAGCTATGAAAAACATTCACTTGTTTGTTACTCATTATTTTCGGGCGAATTTCACTCCTGAAAAATTAATTGAAAAATTAATTGAAATTTACTTGTGTGTGTGGGTCTCTGTTTTTATCTTACCAAAACTTATTGAAAAGGGGATCACCGTTAACATTAAATTTGAAAGCATTGATTCATAATATAATTGATTTTTGTACTTCTTTAAGCAAAAGTAAGAATGTTTTGGACACCAAGATCTCGCGATGAACAACACAATACACAAGAAGTATTTTTGGATTCTCATCTTTATCAGTTTTACGTAGCCATTTTTCCCCACCGTAATAAACTTTTTTCTTAATAGTTATTTTCCTTTTCCATTATTGCTAGTTGATCGCCGCACAGTGGTGGAGTAGTTGATGCAAAATCCTGGCCAAAAAGTCAGAAACAAAAATTTACTCAATAGTTGTGAAAATCATAATTTATAATAACTGACGAATTGGTGCATCGATCTATGTGTATTTCAGGAGTTTGAGTCATATCCGGCAGCCCCTAGCCTCAATCGAAATGAGAGTTTCTTTGTGAGAAGACCTGCTTTTTTGTTATGTTTCAGCTTTGTTATTGTGTTTTAATGTATACTTTGACATGTGTATTTAAATAATTTTACTTTCAGATGATAAAAAATAATTAAAATTGAAAATGGGTAATACTAAGGCTTTTTTTTATTTAATTTACTGAAATATATTATCTAATATAGTCAAAGCTTTTTAAAACTATGTCGGGATTTGTCGGACCAGTTTTGAATTATAATCGCATTGGTAATAGTTTTGAAGGCATTTTTTCCTTTTAAATGTTTCGCGCATTGTTGCCGTTTTTTGATATCAATGTTTTTTGGGAGGTCTGCAAATCAATTAAAACACTCAAAAACCAGCATCTCTATACTATAAAGACTCAAGTTTGGTAAATACTAAATGCAAGTAATATGTATATATTATATGCATTGGTTTTTATAAATAATTAAACATTTATGAGTAGTAAAATTAACCACATTTATTTAAACATTATTTGTAAATAAAACAAACCTATCAACAATTATTTTCCTCTTACAAACAGTAAACAATTAAGTAAACCATTAAGTAAACATTGTATTATATATATATTTAAATAAATAAATAAATACATACATTTATGCATATATAACATTAATTAAGTGTATTTACTAATAGTAAGTCAACAACAATGGTTTTCACTTTAAAACACATGAAAATTAATTTTGGCCAGGATTTTGCCTCAAATACACCTCGGCGCGCCGCCATGTAGAAATAGATTTTTAACTTTAAAATGTATATGTCATAATATATATTTATATACAGTAAAACCTCTAAATAACGGACTCCTCGGGAGCGCAGAAAGTGTCCGCTATTCGGAGGTGTCCGCTATTGGGAAAACTTCAGAGATTCACGAAATCACTAAAAAATGCTTAACGTTTCATTAATTGGCTCCTATAAGTCCGAGAACTTCTATTATATGATTAATCAGGAATTAAAATTACTTTTTAAGGCAATAAAACTTAAATGAAATTCTACATACATTTTTACACTGTTTATTACATTCTTACGGAAAAAAATCTGTTACAAAAGTTTGCTTTTGCTTGCGATTACATGTAGTTGTAGGCGACGTTTTAATACTATCAGTAGTTTTAATCCTTCTGAATAATCTTTTTTTTGGAAAAAGAAAAAAATATGTGTAACTGCTCACAGGGTTTTGCCGCACCTTGGAAATTCTCGATATTGCACGAAAGATCCACTGGTTTCAGTATCTGATTCATATCACTAATAGAGTCAGCTTTTGTCGAAGATTCTGAAGGAATATAATCGCCTACGTCAACTGATTCTTTTTCAGTAGGTCATCATCAATGCTGATGGACATTTCGGCATTTCTTCACTCCGGATCCATTTCATTAATTCACTTATTGCGATAGTTCTTCATTTCTATCGGAAATAAGTGTTTCATTTTCTTTTAATATAAAGCCTGCTTTTCTGAAACATTGTCGTACGCATTCCAGTTATATGTTTTTCAGAGCTGAAGGAATCTGAATTTGAAAGCATCGGGAACAATAACTAATTTCAGGCTGTTCTTAGCTGTACTCATAGAATAAAAGTTCGAAGGAATATGGCTTAGTAAAATCTTTCTCTACCAGGCTTTACAATTGTGTATAACGCCTTGATCAAGAGGCTGGCATACGGAAGTTTTCTTTGGGGGGAGGGGGAGGAAACACAGTTTTAGTATTGTCCAATTTAAAATGTTTTGGGTGAGAAGTTGCACTGTCCAAAAACAAGAGAACTTTTCTTTGTTTTTTCATCCTATTATCAAAGAAAGTTAACCATTTAATCACTAAAAAACTGGTTATTCACGCTTTTTTATTCGCTCTATAACACCAGATTTTTTTAATCGGATGTTCTTTCAGAAACACATGGGTTTCAGAGATTTTTGAACTATAAGAGGAATTTAAAATTCTCCTAATACATTGCAACATAATAAAATAGTGATTCGCTCTTTTGTCACTTTTTCGCGAATACAGACATCATTTTTGAAGCACAAATTCAGAAAAAGGGTCCGCTTTCCTCGGCATTAAAAATATTTCTCTCCTCATAACCTTCACGAATTGATTGCAGTTATTCATGCCAATCCTCCAATTTTTTCAGAGCTACAGATTTTGCTTTTCTACATATTGTTTTGAAAGAGATGTTGTGCCGAAACAGGAACTATTCCAGCCATCTACCCAAACTCTTAAAATCATGTAATCCGAGCTCTTTGGCGACTTTTAAAGCCTTTTCCTGAATCAAAGACACACTGATAGGACTTTTTTTTGAACGAAGCAAAGTAAACCAATTCAGAAATATGGAATTAGTTTCAATGGAATCAGTATTTCTCAATTTCACATCTTTGGTGTTCTCGTTAGAGTTGATAATCCACAAATTCTTTATTTCGTAAAATCTCTCCCACTTCTGTTTTCCTATTTTAAAACATTCGGCAAGTATCCGTAAACTCTATTTTGGTTTTTTAAATTCACTTATATTTACAATTTTAAATTTTTATTTTAAAGTTAATCGCTTTCGTTTTGAGATCATTCTGGAAACATTAATCACAAACAAGACACTAAATTCAGAATACGTAGAACTCAATATATTCAAAAAAGGATAAAAATGGTTTTAACATATTTTGAAGCTTTGAATATTGTAAGTGTATGTCAATTAAATCTGAAGAATCAAACAGTAATCGATACAAAAATACATACGATATTGGGGGTTTCCCCAGGACATTGGGGATTTTCCAGAGACAACCCCCTACATTTATGTGTGGTCAAAAAATTTCTGACATATTGCCTTGATAAATTTCGAGGCTTTTTACTTTTTTTTTCTTTCTCGTTAAAAAATCATTTTTCATCCTTGATCACCAAAACTGCTGTCCGCTATTCAGAGGTTAAACATACAAAAATTTAGATTTTGGGAGTGGGGATTTGAAAAGTGTCCGTTAAATAGAGGTGTCCGCTATTCGGGAGTGTCCGTTATAGAGGTTTTACTGTAGTATGTATGAGGCCTGTAGTAAATTCATAAGAAATTTACTGTTCACTCATTTCCTTCTTCGATGCCCGTTTGTGAATATATTAATAACAATTATAATAAAGCATATCACCTGACAATCAGAAACGGATAACATCACATTAACCGCATCACATTTGTGAAACAAGTCGGTCATTTTCTACTCAATTATTTTTTGAAAAACACCCGAAACGATCAAGCCATACTCAACTTTTTTTTTTCTCACGAGCCGTAACATATATAGGGGAGATGGGGGATAAATGGGACAAGGGATGGGCGGGACATTCTCAATATTTCACCCAATAAACTTTTTTTTTAGTTGCTTCCTATCCTCATAAATTTCACTACCATAATGTGCTTCAGAACCAAAAGCAAGACCACATGGCTGTTTTCAGTTCCCTTCAAATTGTCATTTCCTGAAAACTCTACTTAAAAGTAATTTTTTTTTACATTTGAAGTTACTTAAATAGATTATGCAATATAAACAATTAAGATATGTTGTAGTTTTTTATTTCAAGGCTCAATATTGGTAATTAAAATGAATGAATATTAACCATTGTAACAAAATAATTTTGAGATAAATGGCTGACAATTGCATCGTGGGGATGATTGGGACATTTCAAATGGGATGAATGGGATTGTCTCATTCATCCCTAGATGATGCTGAAAAATATATTCATTAGCTAAATAATATTATATAGTTTGATAAATTAATAATTTATGGTAATTATTCTTTTAACATTTCATCCTTATTGTAGTTATCGTCTTCAGCCATGGAATGCTTCCGTTTATGGGCAAAGATGAGGTGAATCCAATATGATTGGCTAACAAATAAATCTGGAGATCATATTACAATTTACAATCTCTCAGCTTTTGCCCAGAAGGCATTTTTTTCAGCTATTAGTCCTTAAAATTGAAAAAAAGAGGAAAATATTTTTGTCCCATTCATCCCTGCTGTGGGGATGATTGGGACATAGAGGATATGTTTTTTAATTTCATACTATATTTCTGTATAATAATAATCTTGAATAAATATTGTGCATAAGATGTAGTCAAACACTTAATTTATGAAATGTGATATATAATATATTGATAATAACTTAAATAAAATATTTAAAATAAACATTTTTGTGAAAATGTCCCATTCATCTCCCATCTCCCCTACAATAATATAAAAACGGGTGATTAAAATATTTAAAATAAACATTTTTGTGAAAATATCCCATTCATCCCCCATCTCCCCTACAATAATATAAAAACGGGTGATTAAAATAGTGAGATAACAAAAGTAGTATAAAAAAGCAATTTTATAAAGCTAATAAAGTAATAAAGTAGGATTGGAGGTTTGTCGTCGAAAATATTTTAACAAAATTTTTAATACCACTGTTTTCAAACAATGTATTTCGTGGCTTTTTGTATCGCAAATGATGTAGAAATATGCGACAAAGATTCTTGTTTGGAAATAGTGGTGTAAAATGTTTTGCTGCCATTTTTTTCCCGCGACAAACGTTTCACCCTAATAAGCATTATTAGCTATATGTGGTAAGTGCAAAACGTAATAATATAATAATGCAGCATTTACAAGTGCTAAAGAAAAAAAATCAGACTCTGTTAAATAAATCAGACTTTTGCACAAAACAAAAGCTTTATATATATTTTTTTAATGTAAAAATATATAGAGCAAATTTAATTATTTTGGAAAAATGTTTGATTAGTGTTGATGAATAAAAAATGTATACACTACTGTAGCATAAATATGATTGCACGTAAAAAGAACTTTTGACTAAGGAAATGGCATTTAAGATATTGTAACATAATTTAAAATTAGTAATTATAAATAACAGGACATATTTTGTTTTCTCATGAAAATATATAAAAGAACAGTGAAGGACTTAAAAACCTTTTATGCACATCTCAATTAATTTTATAAATAGTTATGTGTCTCGGGCCGTAGGTAGAGTTTGGCTGATCTAGATAAGTAAATACCAACTAGTTTTTTTTTTTTCGAATTGGTAACATCTCTTTTAGATATTTCAAATATTTTTTAGGTTAAATGTGTTTAAGACAGTCTGTTTTATATGTAGCCTTAAGTATAGTTTTATTAAAAGTTTCTTTCTGTAACATGCTGCAGAGCGAATTGCAGGTTTCATTCAATAAATAATAGTTTAAAAAGTTGTACAAAAATTTTAAAACACACCAAATTTCATTTTCAAAATCACCACAAAATTTCAAACCAAAGCAATTATGAAAAAAATTAAATATAAAAAAGGCGTTTAAATATTGCTAAATTTCCCCCCCATACACTTTTTTTCTGATTTCTGCTGTATTTTTCAATTTTGCATAAGAACGTTTTGAAACTTGAATAAAAACTTTTTTTTTTCATTTTATCTTAAGAAATGAGCATGCATTACTTTTTTAGAACATTACTGACTCCCTCCCGCCACAAACACAACAAGAACGAAAAATCATGCGTCAAGCATATATTATGAAACACTTTCCAACACAGCCAGAAAACTAACGAAACGTGACCGTTAAATAAGGTGAAAGAAGATATCTAAGTAAACAGTTTAGAAAACATATACCGCATTTAAAAATACAGTTTTTGAAATTACCTTCCAGTGTTAAAAAAGTAGTCGAATTATTTTGTGCAACCCTGTATAGGATCAATAGATGCGGATATATAGCATGATAAAATATATTTCAGATAGAATATTCATATTTAGGTATTTTCTCTGATCGATGGAAACGCACTCGAAATCGTTTGTACAGTCCTGCATATTATCTGAAGACTTTTTTACACACCACATTTTAAGCTAAAAGGCAACTTAAAACTCACTCGCAGCAATTACCAACCGTAAACGTCAATGTATCTTTTTCTTTGCGTAGCCTTGTATATGAATTTATTTATATTCCACAAACTTATATTAGTATACTAAATATATTATAGTTCAGCAAGAAAATGCGTAACACAATTAAAAACTACCCCTAAGCAATTCACTCCCATAGTTTGTAATACTTATGGATTCCCTTGTGTAGCCCTGTATATGAACAACCGAGTTTATAAACACACACGTACTATGAAAAAATTTAGTTAAACTTAAAAACGCAAACCAAAGTTGAAAACGCCCTTATCACACATAGACTGTAAATATCGCACCTGTACTGTAACCGATATCTTTTGTGTGTTCCTGTAAATAAACGCAATGCATACTACACTTTCAAGAGAGCAATTTATAGTGAACCTCAGTAATGCATATAATTTTATTATGTTTGAAATAGTGAAATATCACTAAATTACACTGCAAACGATTTTTCCCCATAGAACAATGTGTAACAGAATTATTTTGTTTGACCCTGTAAATGAATAATTAATGCTTTACACCCTATCTACTACAGAAAGCATGTTTTAATGCGTTTCATAATTATATATCAATTTCATCATGTTTTAAATGACGTAGCACCATCAAAGTGCACTTGAAACGATTATTTCCCATTGGCTGTAATGTAACGGGATAGTTTTGACTGTCCTTGTAAAAAAAAACTGTAGGTGCTACACACTTCAGTTGAAATATGGAACATGCTATAATATTCCGACGCTATAATGTAAACGACAATAACATACAAAAGTTTCAGGGTGATCCGAATTTTTTTTACGTGAGTTAGAGTGCAGACAGACGGCCAAACGGCCAGACAAACCGAAGTCATAAACACTTTTCAACTAGGTTGGAAAGTGTTAAAAATGAACGGACAAGGAATGGGTTAATATGTAATACCGTCATGTGGAGCCCACGGTCTGCGTTAGGAGCCACTGCATTAGATGGTAGCGTAATTGAATCACTGTTATATAAAGCTCAGCATTACACTTATTAAAGATTATTATTATTTTTTTTTATATAAAATAGTAATTTTACAAAATCTAATTTATGCTTCAGCACGTGTTCTTTATCTAAATTATTAATGTTTAACTAGTACACAAACATAATAAAACTTGTCATAATTAAACAAATTCTCGAACTCAAATATTGTATATTCTTGTTATCATTGCAGCGAATACAACTTAGAAATTGTAGAATGTGTGAAAATTAATTAAATTATAATATAAGTTGTCAAACTTGGATTAAGAGAAAATTAATGAAGGGAGGAATTTATAAATCCTAAATTCTGAAATATGCGGTAATTGATTTTGGAGTAATTCTATAATATTGACGCTAATGTCTTAAATTTTAATTTACATTTTAAATAACCCAAATTTTATAAATTGAAACTTAAAAAAAAATTTCCAGTTCAGTTCTGTTGCAAGAAATATTTTTTAGTTTAGACCCAGAATTGAAAAATAATAAAAAATTCATGTTTAGTTCCGGTTTTCAATTCAACAACAATAATGGTTTTAACTGTTTTCAATTCAACAAAAATAATGGTTTTAACGGTTTTCGATTCAACAACAATAATGGTTTTAACTGTTTTCAATTCAACAACAATAAGGGTTTTAACGGTTTTCGATTCAACAACAATAATGGTTTTTCTGGTTTTCAATTCAACAACAATAAAGTTTTTTCCGGTTTTGGATTCAACAACATTAAGTGTTATTCTGGTTTTCAATTTTCAGTTCTCTTCCTTTTCTAAGATCTGTAACAAAATGTTTCAACAGAATATATAGAAATGAATTAATTGAAAATGAACAACAACAACAAAAAAAGAATGAATGAATGCAGAAATTAATGAATGAATACAGAAATGAATTAATTAGAAATTTCTATACTATTTTAAGAAATCTAATATATATATATATATATATATATCCTTCTTTCTCAAATAATAATAAAAAAAAACCTTTCGTAATTTCCAAATTTAATCATTTTTTTCATAGAAAATAAAATAATAACAATAAATTTCTTTTAATAAAAAAAAAACTAAATTTCATTTTATAAATTAAATATTAGTTTATTTCTTTCGTTTTTGGAATAAGAAATGGCCTGAAGCGTTAAATTAACTGGCAGTTAATATCAGTCATAACATTTTATTTTTAGAATCAGTGAATATACTAATTGAAATTACTCAGTCACACTAAATTCTAACCTACCGTAAAAAAATTACTCTAAAAGACAAAATGATTTATAATTCAAAAGAATATTTATGCATTTTTTATGGAAATTAATGATCCGAAAATACTTTTCTGTGATGGATTGATTTAATTTTAGACGAAAATTATGGCATTCAAAGTTTGAAATTATTGCCGAAGAACAATTTAGAAGAAAAATGTGCAATAAAAGATATTTTACCATAAGAAATAAGACGGCAGCTAGTGAAATATGGTCAAATAACGTCAATTATAAGTTTATAATTTTAATTTACATTAGAAATTAAATAACAATCAGAAGATTGTCAACTTATTAATTGAAAAGAGAAAATAAATAAGTGTGTAGTGAAGGTTACATATATGTACGAGGTTTATTTCATAGGTTAATCCTTGCATATAATTAAAACATCAAATAAACAAGTGGGTAAGTGTGATCGAAGATCGCAAAAAGGGTTTCGCTTATCATTCATTTCAAAACACTTTATCCTTTCTTTAATAAATCCAAATAAATTTCATTTTCAGAAAAAAAGTCGTGTTTTTTTATAAAGTAAAAATTTACCTGTCTATTTTAGTCGTTTTTTCGAGTATCTGAACCGGCCCGATAGCGGGCGAATAATAATATCTTTCATGTGGACTAAATGCGATATTAAAAAAAAACCAATTTCAAAATTAAACATGTTGTATAGAGATCTTCAAAATGTTAAAATATACCAATATTTGCATAATCGGGCTTTATCATGATTCAATACGTTCCTCTCACTCACATGACATTATAATCACTTGCTGACGTCATATCTACTTGCTCTCTCTATTACCCATATTGATACTCTCTATGTATTATTCTCAAACATTTGAAAAACACCGTTAAACTTCCAATATCATGTCAGATTAATTTTCTTTTTAATTCTCTAACGACGTCATTTTAAGCTGCTTTCTGTACTTACACATACTTATACTTCTTGTATTATTGAGAAATGTTAAAATTTTCCGTTTTATTACCAATATGACGTCATATTAATATTTCTTCAAGTGATGAAACTTTATATTTCATTTTCATTTTTCACGTGGAAATCTTTGAATAGAAAATTAATTATTGTAGAAAGAATTTTATTGTGGATTTTTAATGGTTGGCAACTGCTATAACGAAAAATGTTTAAATTTAAAAGGAAAAGGCTGTTAGATTCTTAGTTTTTTTATTTCTCTATATTAAAATAATGCGATTTTTTCAAAAGTTTATGATTTTCAGGGTGACAGTAGGTATTCGGCTTTAAGTGCACAACATGCCATGTCTGTATGTTATATAGCCCCACCAGTGGCTGAGAGGTTGTGCTCTCGAAGCTGGTAGACGGGAGGTGCTGGGTTCGATCCCAATCGCGCCCGTCGGCCTAATCGCTCGGAGTTTTCGTGGTTTTCTTTCGAGCCGTGGATCTTCTCCCTGCGTAAATACGGATTAGGTTCCCTTAGAAAGACCCCCACGAAGGGCACTCCCCCCGAGCCTTTATCCCTAGTGTCGATAATTGGCCGTCAATAATCAACCCAATCAACCCAACCCTGTATGTTATATAGTTTCTGAGAACCGGCTCTGTGACGGACAGACAACGATGAACGAAACCCTAAAAAACAGGCAGATGCAATTGCAGGATTATATTGAAACCTTCAAGCATACTAATGTATGAACTGTACGTAAAAGAAATGGATTTTTTTGCACTACTACGTATACTGCACTTTATTTATTTTCTGCTCAAAACTTTATGAAAAAGTACCTAAACATACCGTATATACTATCGGCGTATAACGTGCAATTTTTATACAATAAAATTGAATAAAATTTACTTATGTGCGCTCTATGCCGCATTCTTGCGAAATTTCCAAAAATGCTAGCCAGAACATACAAACAAAAGTTACACTCCTTCTATGCATAACCTTCCATAATTTTATATCAATGACTTTAAAATATCTTTAGCTCATGTTTGTTGCGTAAAGTAAAAGCATTACAGTTATTTTTTAGTTCATACCTTCATGGTGCTGAATATTTTGAATATTAATGATCTTTATTATTCAAAATGATATACTGAATATTAATATTTTCTTGCGATAATATTTAGTGTTATGATGGACAGTGTTTCAGGAAAAATGTGTAAGTAGGTTTTGTTCTTAAGTACTTACGAATTTATTTGTTTTCTTCAAATCTCCTCATTGAATGACCAACTTTATAATTCATTTTATATCTTTATGAAATAGGTTTAATATTCAACCGATACAGTCGAATTAATAAATGTGAAATACAGTTTGCAATTTTACCTTCACAACATGATTAAATTTAATTGCTCGTTTTTGCTATTTTAATGAAAAAGGTTATTTTAAAATAATTATTTCATTGAAGAAATGAACAAAATGGACCCGCGAACTCTTTCTTTCATAACGTCATTAACATACAGAAAACTCAGTAAATTAGTAACGCAATTCGCCATTCTCCACTATTAGCTTGTTCCCGAATAAAATTGAGAACGAAAAAAAAAAGATTCGAGTTTTGGCCAAGGTTGTGGGGTAAATTGGCCACTGCCTGTCTACCTATCTCTTTACACTAGATTAATTTTAACACAATTATTCAAATTGGTAAAGAAATCATATGAGTTGTAATTTTCTAACTGGACGAAAAATGTCCGGTCCAGGATTCGAACCAGTTCGTCCAATTGGAAAATTACAACTCATATAATTTTTTTACTAATTTGAATAATTGTGTGAAAATTAATGCAGTGTAATCACGTATCCAGCGTTTACTGGAGTTCCAAATTACCTGCGACTGTTGAGCTGATTCAGATATCAGATCAGATGCTATGATTAATAAGGTTAACTGGATGAATTAGGTTCTCCAGATTCGACCGGAATGGCTCAGTTGGTAGAGCATTGGCAGCTTCAGCCAAGAGATCTCAGATTTCAATCCTGGCACGGACATTTTCCGTCCAGTTGGAAAATCACAACTCATAGCTATCTCTTTGTCCATCTGCCTGTATGTCTGTATCTCTATATATTTGTTCGTCTGTATCTCTATCTATTTATCCATCTGTCTCCCTTTCCATTTGGCTCTCTATCTATATATCCATATATCTAACTCTCTGTCTATCGGGTATAAAAAGGAGAGATTGAAAATAAACAAATGATGGGTATAAAAACTTTCATTTAAACATGAGTATAAGAATTGAGCTAAGCTTCCACTAACATCAAACATCATGTTGCGAAAGGATTCCCGTTTTTCATTAAAAAATTTATGACTTTATATTTAATACCAGGGCTGTTGCTTGTTTTGTTTTGTAAGGAGATATTCTCTAAAATGTGGCCACTAAAGACGATTGATTGATAATGGGCTTTGCAATGTGGTATAATCTATTTTTGTATTTTCTCGTTATTGTCTTTATGTTTATGCTAATTGTTATACTTTGCATTCCATTTTATTGCATTTGCATAAAGCAAATTGCATTTGCATATTGCTAGCTCTCTCATAACTGTTTTTTTAGAAAGAACATATTGGCCATGACACGGCAAACATACGTCGAATAACAAAAAAAGTATGGAAATTTAAGTGCGCGGTATGTGCTGGAACATACGGTATTTATGTTATTATCTAGAGTACACATATGGTATCATGTAGTTATGCCTATTCTTTTACTGTTATATAGGAAACGTCGTCACATTGATCATAATTTACAAGCATTTCATCGCTGAATAAACTGAATCAGCAGTTTATAATATTTCAAGAAATTAAAAGGACTCTAAGAAAGAATAATTTCAGCCCTCTCACCAGTGGCTAAGAGGTTCTGCTTCTATAGCTAGCAGACGGGAGATGCTATGTTAATATCCATATTGCGTTCATCGGCCTAATCGTTCGGAGTTTCCTGAGGTTTTTTCGGAACCTGCGTTTACAGTGTAAAATCGGGTTTGGTTCCCTTAGAACCCCCCCCCACACACACACACACACGGAGCGAAATCCTCCTTCCCTCGATCTATAACACTCGCGCATATAATCGGCCATAAAAGCACCAACCAAAGAATAATTGCAGTTTGTTAGAATGATGCAAAGCAAAATAATCCTCTTTTGAACTCGTAAAGTAACTTATCAGTCGTGAAACGAAAATGTAAAACCATTTATTTAACACCATCGCTCAAATAATATTAAAAATAATTCAGTTCGTAATAAGTATCATCTGTCTCATCTTCTTTTCGTAAAAATATCAGTTTTGATATTAAAAAAAATTCAATTTGAATTTCTCCGTTAATTTTTTTAACACTAACATCTGCAGTTTAAGAAATAGGGTAAAATCTTGAACATTCAATTTATCGCAAGCTAATATGAGTCATACAATTTTAATTTAAATAGTTGTGGATACATTAACTGAAATTGTTCAACCATACTTCATTGTAATCTATCGCAAGAAAAAATTCCATAAAAAAATTATTTATGTTTCATAAAAACCGTTATGCATGTGTTATATGTTTTAATGACCTGGGAATATTCTAGTTGATGGATTGATTTCATTATAGTTGCAGATTTTAAAATCCAAAGTTTGAAGTTATTATATTAAAATAAAATTTAGAAATAACCGCTACTTAAGACTACACGACGACACTAAAAAAGTACATGTGACTTATTAGTTTATTACAATGATCGGAAATAGCACGCTACAAGTAGCGAAACTACAATAGTCGTTCATCTTGTAGTGCAACGCACTAGTTCTTGAAAAATGTGATATACCGAGTAGTGTGATACAAAACCAGAGTTCGTACGCCTGAAGGGATTTAGGGGAGGATATTTGAGTACCAGGATTTTCGTAAAGTAATGGTCGTCATATTTAAGCAAATATTTTCTTCATTAAATAAGACAAACACTACTTCATGAAAAATCTGGTATTAAAATCCCTTGAGGCGTAACCCTGAAAAAGCCACGGTTCTGCAGCAAAAACTGATGCTTGTTTTGACGTTAATCTAGGAAAAAATGTGGTTTTCTAAAAATACGGTGATCGTAACTCGTTTCTTTTGTGCAAAATGTGTTCTGTACAGCAGTTTGCTAATGTAAGCAACGAATCTCAGTTGCAGCGTTTAGCAACGCATCGTACGACGCCGTAGATTTTTTAAATGGTATTTTTATTTTCCAATGCAATAATTACTGTGTGGAAATTAAATAAAAAGCCTTTATTATTCACCTTAAATAAATTGTTTTTTATTGTTAATTTGAGACATGGTTACTTTATTTAGTTGGTCCCGAAAAATCTGTCACAATGTTTTCTATCAAAAATGGCATGAAATGCCATAGCAATGATTTGAAATTTTATAATGATTTGTTTATTATCAATGACACAAAAATAACAAAGAATCACTTTATACGAAAATATTCTTCCTTTTTTTAAATCTGTAAACATACATAAAATATATACAGGGTATATCTGAAAAAGTGGGAAAAACTTTACGGGGTGATAGAACGTAGCTATATGAGCATATTTCGTCATAGAATGTATGACCGCGCGAGCCGCTAGGTGGCGTTATAAATGGTATGACACGAGAGGTGTTGCCGGAGCGGCTGCGTCCGATTCCAACCTCTATCAGGTCGAGAAGGTGGCTTCAACACGACGTTGTGCCTGCACACTTTGCCTTGGATGTGCGGAACACTTTAGATGCAACATTCCCAGGGCATTGGATTGGTCGCGGTGGTCCCTTAGCTTGGCCACCAAGATTACCGAATCTCTCGTATTTGGACTTTTTCCTGTGGGGCCATATGAAAAGCCGAATCTACGAGTTCCCCATTGAAACCGATATGGATCTAGACGCCAGGATTGCCGTTGTTGACGGGGACATTCAGGAAATGCCTGGTGTCTTCGCAAACGTGCGTCTGTCGCTATCTCGCAGGTATGAAGCGTGCATTACAGTTGGCAGAAGATCTTCTGATCGATTTCTTTGAGCATGTACATTAATTGCATTGCTGTTAATAAATATTTTTCTGAAGTAACTTCTCCCATTCTTGTGTTAATTCTTTAACTGCGACAGTGGAAAACTACCTTTTAACTTCTCACCGCTTGCGTTCCGACCATAGATTCTATGACGAAATTTGCTCGTATAGCTACGTCCTATCACCCCGTAAAGTTTTGCTCACTACTTCAGATACACTCTGTATTGTGGAATTGTAGTCCTCCTGTTTTGATGTTGGTTAATAAGAGTATTTTCTATTGATAAGTAAATAATTATACGTGATGATTCTCATTAAAGGTTTATTTCTATATTATCTTATTATTGATGGATAAAATATCAGAATTTCAGCACGTGGATTAATTTAATTTATATTTTCTATAATTATAAATTGTCATTTAAGGTTTCTATCGATTACCGAAAATGTGATTGCATTATTTTTTTTAGATTTAAAGGTATTTTATTCGCCAAAGGCTTCAATAATTTGGAATAAAGCAAATTAAATTATTTTGAAATCATACCACATTACGAATAATTTGATAACAATATCGTTCATGGATGCATTTAAACATGATTCGAGCAGTAATAATTTACCATAAGCATTGTGTTTCCCCCAAAATAATATCTAATCTGGTAAAAAGTCCTAGTTTGATTTTTCGGGATGCTTGTCCTTCCCTAAAAATAACACCAACAACAAGTCTCTGTCACCTTCTTACGATACTCAATATATAAGACATCAATCTGACTTTAAAAGTGCGTACAATTATGATTATAGTTGCAAAAATACCGGTGTATTCTCAAATTTAAACAGTGATTTTTTAGTCTTTGCAAGTGCAAACACGGATGAAGAATTCATGAAATGTAAACACACACACTTGCATAACTGTTAACCTTCGGTTTATTTTTCAAGCCTAGTAAAGATAATTGGAACCAGAAAAATTTTTTAATGAACTTTTCTTTATTCTATATGGTTATTTGTTATTTTATTTTATTTAGTAAAATGTCTAGTTTAACTTGATTAAAAAATTCCCAGAAGGTTGGAAGATATGCAGCTGTGTTGCTAGTGCCAAGGTTCGTACGGGGTCCTGGAATTTGCAGTGAAAAGAGCAATATTTTCTTATAAAAAACTCGCCTTTCGTCATCGCGGAATTATATAAGACGAGATTTTCTATAAAAAAATACGGGTAATTTTCCAAAAAATTCCAGAACCCCGTACGAACCCTGACTGTAAGCAGATATTAATTTACGAAAATATTGCTGGACATGAGAATTTAAGGAGTTTTAAAAATTAAAGTGGTGTTACAAGAAAATCAGACTTGGAGTTTTATAACGATGTTACAGACAAAGACGACTGTACTAAAATGAATGCAAATGTTTATACATAGATGTATGAATCTTAAATTAAAACATAAAAAATATTCTCCGTAGCGCATAGAGAATTGAAATCTGAATGTATGTTCTAAAACTTAAAAGAAATCCGTCGAGCGGTTCTGGAGCAATCCAAGCTCCCAAGTAAATAAATTTCGTTTTTATAAAACATGTTTAAAGTTTCAACTTTGTTTCAGTGACAATCAGCTACAGTGGTATATTTGTCACTCTAACTTTTGTAACAATGAGATTTTCCAAAAATCATTTCTGGGCTATATTCTAGATACTGTTGGCTACCAGAAATGAAAAACGATCGTTTCAAAGTTTCAAGCTGATGAATAGCGTTAATTACGCGATATTTAATCTTCAGTTAAAAATTTGGAGCAAGGTTGCACCAATTTTTTACTGTCAGGCCATACAAAATAGAATTTCACTAAATCCTATATCATTTGGTTTTTATTTTTTGCACTTTTTTTTCTGGTTTAGTTATGAAAATCGTATATTTTTCTGTCACACGTACCAAAAAATACCTGCATTCTCATTTATAAAGCTGAGAGATTTAGTATGATTGCGTCAAAATAATATAATTTTTTTTCTGATTGTTGTTTTAATTATTTAAGGGTGCGCATATATAGAGTCCCGTTATTGTTATTGCCGTATTTTTAGGATATTTCATTTTTATTTATTTTATCCGGAATGTCCCAAAATTTTGCGCGGACGAAGTCGGGTGACTCTGCTAGTATATATAGGGGAGAGTTGGGCACTTTTGAACATTTTTTTTAGAAAGTCAACATATTTCTTACTTGAATTATATTTATTGCATTTTAAATATTACATGAGAAAAACAAAGTATTTCTTAATCATATGAGCCAAAAATTTAAAGTTTTCCAAATAAATCAAATACGTTGTGAGACTTTAAAAAGCTTAGAAATTTCTGTTCAAACCTGCCCCATGTAGACCTTTGAACAAGCTAGGGTAGCCTTTGAACAAATAAACAAAATATGAAAATAATAAAAGTTTTTATGAAAAACTGCATATCTTTAAGAAATATAAAATATTCAGAATAAAATTAACTACATTTTACTGAAATTACAATTTTTTTATTTTTTTATTATTTGCTTTTTTATGAAACACATTAAAATATCACACAACATAAAGAAAAAGTTCATTAATAAAAATATAAAATCCTTATACAACTATGTAAAGCTTTAAAATTGACTTTTTCATATTTAAACATATAATCAATTTTTAATCTCGTAGGGTGAATAGGCATTTTAAATTAAAATAGGCTACATGTAAAGATAAAAATTTGGTTATTATCAAAACTAAACTGAATATTTTTATTTAAAAAATTTCATGCAGTATACAAAGCCCTACACAAAATAATATACATTTTAAATCATAATAAAATTTATGTATGTTTAAAAATGAAAAAGAATCCAAATATTTGACAAGACAAGAATCTCTCATGTTAAACAACCACTTGACAAAAGAAAAGTGTTGCTTCTACACCTAATGTGTAGTAGTTGGCAGCCCTGTATCAGTACAACTTTCATATTAAGTATGATAATTCTTAATTTTCACATTTTCTGAAAAAAAAGTAATATTTAGATACTTAATGTCTTAATTTTCACATTTTCTGAAAAAAAGTAATATTTAGATACATCCATAACTCTTTACTTCATAGTTTTAATTGTTCAATGGTGCCCTATCACATGGTACTTAGCATTACAACTATTTACTCAATTAGGCTTAAGAATTTGAAAAAAACAAAGATTATAACCTATAGCTAACATCTTTACTTAAATATTGAACAACCAATTAAAATTTTAGGGATACAAGATTGTCAATAAAAATCTTACAGCTTTATTTTGTTAAGTTTAGATTGAAGAAAGAGAAAAATACATACCTTGGATAGACAGTACTGTGAGTGCAAAATGGTAAAGCTTTGTATCCTTGTTGTATTGAAGCAACAGTAATGTCCTGACATCTATATTTCAAAAACATAATTAACTTCAAGGAAAATATTTACAGTGTTCAAAGGTGCCCCCAGCTCAAACGTGCCCCTTCTCCCCTACAAGGAACTCGGTGTGTTTTGACTAATAAACAACTATTTATTGATCTTTAGTCATAGAGAAAAATGTTTTCTTCTAATTTTTGCCTCTTTTGATTGTTTTCATAAATAATATCGTGGTAAATGTAATGGAAAACTTATTTTTTTAACAGTTTAAGATTAAATGTGTTACTAGATATTATATTTTGCCCTCACAAAAACCCCTACTTTCTACTGAAGTGAATTTTTTTAAAACGACCAGAAAGAAAGTCAAGGCCAGAACAAATTACAAATACAGCAATTCGGGAAGTAGTATATGAAAAATATCGCTTTACAAGGTATAAAATATTTAGGATTTAATACGTCTCTGACAAATTTAAAATGACATATTTTTTTCTCAAAACTGTGATACAAAATTATGAATTATTCCAGATAATTAGAGTGATTTTAGAGTAAACAACTTTTAATTATTTTTTAACATGAAATTTGCCTTAAGTGTAAATTTTAGAGTCAATATTCTTTCTCTAAAACGAAACAGGAACTAGCAAATGATAACAAAAGATAACGCATTCATCACTGTCTTTGATTTCTTAAAGATTACTTAAGCAATGCATGTTTCCAAAAGTTATCAGATAACATTTTACCTTTCTTTTAGAATTAGTATTTCTTAACTGTCAAATGTGATAAATTGTCAAACATTTTTGTTTTTAAATTTACATTAGCATGACATTTTAAAAAATCTTAGCAAAATGCTTTTAAATTCCACTTGTATTAAAAATAATTTATGATGTGTGTATGTCACATATGTTCATAGTACTTATTTAAATATATACAGAGTGTATAGGAACGTCGTTTTATCTTGAAATAACTCTAAAACGGATAAACTGGAATTGTTGAACAAGTGCCATGTGAAAGTGAATGCAGCCTCAGTGGCGAAAATTTGACGTTATCGATCATATCTAGAAAACTATTAGCGATAGCGAAAAAATATAGTAACAAAAAGTGTACAACGCCTCTATTTAATAAGAAATGACGTCTTTCATGTAAAAATGAGTTTGTTAGAAACCCTAAATTGTTAATTTCTCGTTAGCCATTCACTAGCGACGGTATAAATACGTTACTATTCGGGATAAATACGTCACTATTCGGGATAAATACGTCACTATTCGCTTGTAGAAGTGTATAATCACAAGACAGATGGACATTTACTAACTAAATTGACACATGTGGAAAAGGTACAATTTATTTTAATAAGAAAATAAGTTAAGTATGCTCATTGTTTGCAGTATCGGGAACAATACGAATGCATTCGCATGCATACGCATACATTGCTGCAGATGATGGATACATTAGCATACTTAAATTGATTCCCATATAAAAATAAATTGTTATATGTATTAGTTTTATTCATAAATATGCATATACCTAATAATTAAAGCAGATGAATATAGCTAAGGCACATGCATCTGCCTCGTAAATATTCATCTGACATACACCCTTATAAGTGATTTGAGACACATTTTAGCCAGTGATTAATTATAGAAAAATTACCATTTTAGGGCTTCTAATAAAGTTACTTTTAAAGGTAAGGCATTTTGTCATATTAAATGGAGGACGCTTTACTCATTTGTAATTAACTTTCTTTTCTCTATCTCCTTATAGTCGTTTAAAGATAGAGTCTATAATTTCTACATTCCGCAACTAGGGACGCTGCAGTCCCTGTTATATGACAGCGCATAGTGGCTTTACTATAGGTAGACACTTATTCTATAATTATAGCTTTATTAATTCACGAGTTATTTCAGGATAAAGAGAATTTCCTATGCGCTCTGTATATACGACACACTGAAATTTTGCTTATGTTTTAAAAAAGAAAAAACGAAGCGTGGGATTGGAAACAAGTATTTAGAAATAAGCTATAATAAGTAACTTTTCACTCTCAAATTTTATTTCATAGGGTTCTAACGGAAACAATTTTTAATATCGTCAAATATTTGTTAAACTGTTATGCTGTAGCCATTACGGAATTTTTTCCATGTAATACTGATGTATTAACTTAAATAGCGCAATTATGGACTAACAATTATGAATATGAAGTATTGTGTAATTCTTTGCATTTAACATGCAATTGTAATAATCAATTTAAAATATTAATAAAAAAACATATCTCAGCAGCGCCCATATTAGATATTCAAAGCCAAACGTATTCCAACAAATATATTTATTTTAAAAACCTAGAATATAAAACTTGGTTCAGTTATATTAAATAGAAACTGAGATATGCTATAATGGTCATTGGAAAATATATAACACAGCAGCGCTTCTTATTGAGTGATCAAATATTAAACCATCATTGTTTTTTAAATAAACAAATGTACGTTGCGTTTAACGCGATTTGACTAATTAGACAACGCGATATGGCTACTGTTCTCACAATATTAGTTATTGCTTTCACAATATTAGTGAGCAAACATGGTTTAGAGTAATGTCGATCAGAATCTATAACTTACCGTAAGTTCAGATAATAGGTATTAGTTTAAATTCTCCTATGAAATGTCAGCAATCTATAGTTCGATGTATCATTGTCACATACATTGTACATTTTTTAACACGTTGATAGCGAAGCATTATCTGTAGTCGCGGGCTAGACGCGGTCTAGTTTTCAAGCCATAAAATGGATATTTCCTCCATATGGCTATAAAAATTTCATCACTACCACATAAATGGCACATTAACTCATTTTAACGTATCTTTCTACTTGGACGCGTATCCGCCGAGTTATCACTATAGTTGAAATGTCCATTTTTAGTGCTAACAGTTGCGGATACGCGTCCGCTAGTGTCCTAAATAATTCATTTGTTTTCATTCTTTTACTCAATAAAACTAACAATATTTCGAACATTAACTCATTTTAACGAATCTTTCTACTTCGACGCGTATCCGCCACGTTAGCACTGTAGTTGAAATGTCCATTTTCAGTGCTAACAGTCACGGATCCGCGTCCGCTAGTGTCGGAAATAAATGATTTGTTTTTGAAGGAGGAAGTCGATCAAGCGCGGATGATATCTCAAGAAGATTAAAAATAATAAGATAAAATTCTCTTACCTTTTCTGAAGGTGCATCGCACTTCGACGAGTTAATCCAGGTACAGGTAATCCAGTTAAATAATCCAAGGTGTTAGTAAATTGATCGTATAAAACACATCACTGTTGTTATTAACATCACTATGACACTGAAAAACTAATTATTTAAGTAGATGAGTCAGAGTAAATAGACTGGTTGTTCCATTTAAGATACTATAATTGATCACAAAACATTACATTAACGTTACAGCTTACATTTAAACATTAATAGCGGTTATTTCACATTATATTGGAGCTAGCATCTGCTCCTGTTTACGCGGTTACATTTTGGTAGAGGACTGAAGAAATTAAAGTAAAACATAAAAAGTTCAGAGTTTATCATTACATCATTGGAAAATACACATTGCAGGGTTTCAGCGTAAGAACGCAATTGGAATAATAAAGTTTTATTTGCTGTTATTATTATTGTTCTAAAGTCTTTAATCTATTTCGTATAATAACAGTTTATCAATTTAGAAGAGCTCCCGAAAATTTATTCGAAGTTGAGTGATCATAAATATCACTCTGCAATTCATTATGCGTTGAAAGAAATGTTGCTATTTCTTTTTCTTTATGAAGGTCGTTCCTTCTTTCCCCTTTGCAAAAGGAAATGAAAGAGTGGTTTTTCTGTAAATAAATTTCTTGGATGAGGTTAATATTTATAACAGTTTTTATTCTTTTACTCAATAAAACTAGAACTATTTCGTCATTAGATCATATAATATATACTTTGATTGATAAAAACAAAAATACTGTTACACATAAAGAACTAAACGACTGGGAAATATCACTTGCCCCAGGATCGTACTTTTTCACATCACACAAACACAAAAAACTAAACGGCAACAATGCGAGACAACGGAGACAAAGCCGAGATGCTTTATGTATATACCGAGAAAATTTCGTACGCCCAATGTGAATGCTGTACCTAAACTAATGCATTGTATGCAAGTCTGGACAGGACGCGAATCTGAGTCCGCCGCATCCCACTTAGAATATAATTTTGTAAAAGAAGTTTAGATAACAGGTAATGGTTTGGAAACATTATACGTAATTTCAGACTCATAGTCTATTGTTTTCCTTCCATGTTTCATTTCATTACCACATAGATCGTAGATATTTTACTAACGTATGCATACACAGTTTCTTTCACAAAAAATAGTGCATGAAATTAGTTCACAAATGTATTTTGCTGTTGACAAAAAGACACAGTCTAACCTTTAAACATTAGTATCTTATATTTATATAATGAAATTTCAACTCATTTGTTTTGTTCTTTTCCCTTTAAAACTTTAGCATTTCCTTAAATATCAAAGCTGCCGTTGTCAATGATACTTTTTTAAAATTATGAATGATATCATTTGCTCTTTAGATTATTGTCACCGTTTAAATTTTAATAGTAAATTTATCACCTAAACAAAATTCTAAAATTATACTACTTTTTTTATTAATATAAATGAATTATCTTATCTAGTATTAAAAAAGAAACTACGTTAGTATTGTTAGATAAGTTTTTCTGTTCTGACACTTTTGCTTAAAGAAATACCAGCAACTGATAATTATTTTGAAAAAATAACAACAATTCCGAAATATTTACAATAAATGTTTCTGTCCCCAAAGTTTGTTCGATTCAATTGTCGACACTGACAAACTGTAACATTTCTTTCAGAATGTAGTCGAAAATAGTTTGTTACATAAAAAACAGAAAACGCCATTCATCAATGTCTTTAGTTTCAAAACGAAACCTTTAGGAGAACGTGATGCAAAAGATCACGCTTTTCGCTTTCTTCTGCTAGGTTTTAAGAATCCTTTAGCCGTCAAACATGATGAATTACTACTGTTCCTAAATTGTAATACGGACATTCCACATTGTAAGAAGAGTTCTTTACAATTCACCTTATAATAGATTGCAACAAAACTTTTTTTCAGAATACTTGAACGACTTATTTTTGTTTTTGAAGAGAATAACAGTTTTTGGAAACAGCTTTCCATAATTTCTAGTAAAGTTTCTAGTAAAATTTAGTAAAGTTTTTACCATTTTCATATGCTATTAAAATGTTTTCCACATTAAAAAAACTATTACCTCTGTACTCATTGTAGACGTTTTTAAAGGTACTCGATGCACTGTATTTTGCTTTACGAGAAAATTCGTAGGTAATATTTTCTTGACAATTTCATAACAATAATAATGTCTAATTGATACGTGAAGTTAATACTGTTATATAGTTGTTCTTAATTGTTTCTTCATTTTTATGAACTACTAAATATATATGTTGGGCGATTTTATTATTCAAACGAATTAATTTTTCAAATAATACTTTTAAACATTTAGTTATTATGAAACATTCTATTCTTTTATGCTTGCGAAATTCTTTAGCCGTCAACGTCAAACATTATGCATTACTTCTATTCTTAAATTCTAATACAGGCATTCCTCATTGTAGAAATAATTCTTTTCAGTTCCCCTTATAATGGATTGAAAACTACTTTGAGAATACTTGTTATATGAACAACTTAATTTTGTTACTGTAGATTGTTGAGGTTAATAATTCTTGGAAATTGCTTTGCATATTATTACAGTTTATAAGTTTTAGTTTATAAGGCCTGTAGTGCCTGAATTTCAGATAATAAACTCTAGAGGGCAGCACCACAAATTGTAATAACTCTGTCCGCTAGCGAAACCTATATTGATAAGTTGTTTTGTTATTCAGTAGCCATTGAATACTATTGTTTTGTTAAGTATTGTGTTTTGTGAAGATTTAATTAAATGTATAAAGTTGCTTGCATTCGTCCACTTTATTTGAATATGTGTGCTCACTTACGTAATTAAACATTCAATATAGTATGAATGACTACGAGACAATGGATTAATAAATTTTCTCACCACAAATGTATAAAAAGAAGTGATACGTCAAAATGAAAATGGCTACAGTTTTGTTTTCAGTTTGTGAGGATATGTTATTACTCAAGCGATGGTATAATATAATTTTATTTCCTGCGCAAAGTTCGTGAATTACGAAGGTGGTAAGTCTACAACTTTTTTTTTTCTTTTCTGAAGTGAAGAAAGTGTTATAATGTTTTCCAATTTTAAAGAATTCGACGATTCCATTGAAAAGTTCCAAGCTTACGTTAAAAGACTGGAACAATGTTTTATATTTCATGATATTAAAGAGGAAAAGTAAGTCCCTGTTATTATATCTTGTATGGGTCCTAAATTGTATAATTTGTTATGCGATTTATCTTTTCCGAAATCTGTTGAATTATTAAAATATCAGGAGATTGTTCATATCCTGTTAAAGCACTTAAGGGGAGTCTTCACTCACTTGAAAAAACCCGCTCTCTAATATTAAACCTATGGCCAGGTTGTTTTCGAATTTCTCGTTTAAATTTGAATATTTTTTAAACGATTTTTTTGCATAAAATAGCTGAGGTCGATGGCTATTTTTTACTTTTTCGATTTCAGTTGCAGATTTTTTTAATAAAGGTAATTTTACTTTTGGAACCGGTTTTGAAAGTGAAAGTACCTTTATTAAAGAAATCGGCAACTGAAATTGAAAAAGTAAAAAATAGCCACATTAGGGATCAACCTCAGCTATCTTACGCAAAACATATCGTTTAAAAATATTCAAATTTAAACGGAAAATTCGAAAACAACATGGCCATAGGTTTAACATTAGCGAGCGGGTGTTTTCAAGTGAGTGAAGACTCCCCTTAAGTCCCGCCCCTAATAAATTGTGTGCAAGGATTAAATTTCGTAATTTTTATCAAAATGAAAATGAATTGATCCAAAATTTTTCTGCTAGATTAAAAAAATTGACATATTTTTGTGCCTTTTCTGTTGATACACTAAATGAAAATGTATTGGAGCAATTCCTTAGCGGTTTAAAAATTGAAACTATTCAGAGTAAATTAATTACGCAAGTTGATGATTGAAATTTTGATAAAGCCATTGAAAAAAATTTGCAAAATGCTGAAACTGATATGTCTGAATTGAAGCATAAAAATGTTAATGTAAATAAACTTGCGTAAACTAAAAATGTCTCCAAACAATCCAAATAATTCACAAAAAGCAGAAAATCAACGATCATGTAAATAATGTAAATAAGGGAAATTCTGAAGTAAATAAGAATAAATTGAAGTGTTACAGATGTGGAAATTTATCCTATTTAGCTAATGTATTTAGATATATTAATACAATTTTCCATCACTGTAAGAAAAGAAGTCATTTGAGTAAAGTGTGTAAAAGTAAGATGTTCAGATACAAATGAATGTATTTCATACAGTTGATATTTTATCTTTGAGTCATGATAAAGGTACAACTCCAATAAAAGTACCTGTTTTAATTGAAAACAAAGCTAAATCAGAAATGGAGTTAGATACCGGTTCCGGAATATCTGAAGTATTTGTTAAGCGTTTTCGCAGAATCTCTCCAAATTGTACAATTTTTCCGTCAGATGTTCAGCTAAGAATTGAAACTGGTGAAATGTTTACACCTGTTGGGTATGCAAATGTAGATGTTTATGAAGATAAAACTAAAAATCTTTAATTATATTAGATTAAAGATGATAACTTTCCAATTTTATTTGAAAGAGTTTGGGTATTTGCATTTAATTTGTTTCCCTCTAATTTGAAATTACGAATGAAATTACGAATTCTGCTGAAAATTTGAAAGTATTATTAAATGATTTTTCTGATTTGTTTATAAATAAAGATTGGGAGAGAAAAAGGTTTGAAAGCAGAACTTTATCTACAAAAAGATTCTACGCCCATATTTTGAAAAGCTAGAACAGTTACGTATGATATACGTGGAGCAGCAATTAATGATGCAATTCAAAGGTTATAAGATGAGGGTATTATAAAACCTGCCACTGGTAGTAAGTGGGCAACTCATATAGTTCCAGTTGTTAAGCCTAATGGTAAATTCGTTTATGTGGTGACTTTAAAGTTACAGTATATAATTTTTTTAAGGTTAAAAAATATGTAGAGGATATGTTGGCTACATTAGGTGGTGGTTTGCATTAAAAAAAACATTTAAACCAATCATATCTTCAGTTTCCAGTGGATGATAAGTCACAAGAGTTGTTAACTATAAACACTTCTAAGGGTATATTCCAATTTTTAAAGTTACCAATGGAATTTTCTAGTTCTTCAGCTATTTGGCAAAAAACAATTGAACAAATTTTAAGTGATGTTGATGGTATTACAATTTTTATTGATAATATTGGTGTTACAGGGGAAACTGATGAAATACATTTAAAACGGCTAAAACAAGTGTTAGAAGGATTACGTGAGTATAATATTCGGATAAATAAAGACAAATAATTTTTTATGGCTGATGGAATTGCATACTGGTTTTAAAATCGACAAAGAAGGTATTCATAAAACACAAGTTAAAAGTAATGCTATATTAAATACTCCTAGACCATTAAATGTATCACAGGTTAAAGCTTTTCTAGGCTTAGTTACATATTATTCTAAATTTGTACCGAATGTATCTACAATTGCTCAAAAATAATTTGAAATTTATATGGTCTGCTGTTTTTGAACTTGCATTTAAAAATATAAAGAATGAGATTATTTCTGAAACAATTCTTACACATATTAACCCTAAATTATATTTAGTGTTAATAACCGATGTTTTCCCATATGGTATCGCTTCAGTTCTTTCGCATGTGATGCCAGATAACATGTGAAAAACCTATTGTTTTTTTTTGTCCAGAACTGTAAACAATACAAAAAAATCTATAGCCAGGTTGATAACGAAGCACTAGCTATTATCTTCTTGCAAAGAAATTTTTTAAATATTTGTATGATAACAGACTTTATTTACGGATAGTAAACCACTTGTCTCTAATTTTTCTCCTATTAAGAATATCACTGTATTTTCAGCTGCTAGAATGCAAAGATATGCATTATATACTGATGTGCAAAAATTAAGGGACAGTGACCAATTTCAGACGTTTCGTCGAAAATCTATTGAAACTCGTGAGGAAATGTCCGAAATGCCCTTGAACTTTGAGGATGTAAAGAACATGTTTGACTTCGTATTTTTCAGTGAAGACTTTGTAGCGAGGACAATTAAATAACAATTTTAATAGTAAAATAATATTTTCTATCACCCAAGTATCAAAAAATGCTAAAAATGGTCTGTCACTGTAGCAAATGACTATGTAGTCTTAGTCAAAATTTGTGTGCATCTGTGTAAGTATAGCACGTATATTCGTGAAGATGTTAATGTCTCTTTGAGAAATTCAAATGGTTTTTCTATAGCATGTAGAGTTTTCCGTGTTATTTAACACCGCTTTCCAAACACTTGACAAAAAACGTAGAAATAGTATACTGTAATTAAAATATTAATATATTGAATATTTGATGGGTTATAGGTTTTTTTTATAAAATAAATGTTAACCGCGCATGCGCGAACTACAGCAAAAATGTTTTTGGCATGATGTGATAGTCAGTACTATAGGGCAACTCATATAAAAAGACCAGTGAAATATCGTGAAAACTCAAAACGTTACAGCAATAGTTGAAAAATTGAGGAGGGCATCCCATAGGATTGTATTGCCAGCAACGTTTTTAGTTGAAGCCAACATTTGTCATGGACCTCAGTTACAAAATTTATAAATAAACTGTGGCAAGGTGTGTATACTCCTTGGAATTTCCAAGGAGTATAGCACTACTATTTCAGTTATTTAATAGTTAAATCGCAGAATTCTTAATCACTCATTTAATCCAGAATTTTTACTGCATTTATGCTATTATAAAAAGCTAAAAATTCTATTATGGTAGAACTATACGCACCCTATGTGCTAAAATTTATTGGACTATATTTTTCGGCATCTTTCAGTAAAATATATGAGGTCCTAAAAAATTGGAAAGTTTTACACGGTTTTCATTTATATGATAATTTCCAAGACGTTTTAGTAAATTATTATTAGAGAAAATCTCTTATGTTACTTTTATGTATTCTGCTTATCACATTTGACGGGGTTTCACTTAAAGTCAGACAATAATGAATATTTTTTTATGAAAATCAATTCGCATCTATATCATCCATATCTTCAATTCGCATTGAGAAGTGTGGGAATGCGCAGTATTTTTCTTTGCAACACTTTTTTTTCTTTGCTTTTTTTTAAATAAAAATCGAAAGCGTTAACTGTAAACCATATTCTTGCCGGCAACGTTTTAAGTTGACGCAAACCCTTGTCATGGACCTCACAAGGAAGGTCTCCATCAGCGCATACTTAGAAAATTTTCAAAAAATTATAAAATGTTCTTCTCATGACGAAATATACGTTTATAAAAATATTTCTGCGGAACCTCGATATAACGTCCGTAAAAAATATGAAAATCTCGTTTATTTGGTGATTTATCACCGGTTGGCGACGAAATGAAATGAAACAAAAGAAACGCTTTTATGACAAATACTCTTTAAGGAAAAACTTTTTCATGCTGAACTTATTTATGGAAATTGAACTTACATAATAAATAAATTTTTATAGCTACAATTTTATGTACACATTTATGTGTTTCTATAAAGAAATTTAACGATTGTATTTTACCCATTAAAACAAATTTAAATTGATTAAAATTGCTTCAAGCTCTAAAATAAGCCCGATTCTGAACATTGTCAATTCAAAAAAGAAGTATTGTTGCTATGGAAACGACTTCTTCCATATAGAAATGTATAACGAATCCGTTTGTCATAGGGCTTTTCCTTTTAAAATACATATAAAAATTACTTGTATAACCGGTGAAGCCGTTTAAATTCGTAAAAATCGTGGAATGGAGGATAAAACAATCGCAAAATTGGTAATAAATAGAGAAAAAAAGGGAGTGATTTATTATTCTGATTTAAAGATTATTTTAAATTAATATTACTGCACACGTACAGAGAGTTGAAAATATTGAACGCAAAATGCAAACGATTCTGAACAAGAGGGAGCCCTAGAGTTAACCCATTCGTATAATTTTTGTAAAGCTAATGATAATTTTACGCTTTCAAATTTTGCAAAATCTCACAGACAGGTCTCATAACAAGAATTTCTTCAAAGTCTTCGTTTACTTTAATATGCCTTTCAGATTCATACATTTTTAAGATTTCGATTGTTAACTAAATGTGAAAATAAACATTTGCAAATTAGAAAAAAAAATCCACAGATTCAGTAATTCAATAATGCACATAACTTAAATTTCAGCTTCGCTATAACATAAAATAGATATTTGCAGCTTCCAAAATATAGAACATATTTTTTCAGTGGTAAAATTAAATAACTGCAACAACAAGCATCTTGTATATATTATACAAAAAATAATAATATATTTCCTCATTTAAGTTTAAATTCATTAAGTATTGCAAATTCGAATAATAATTTTACAAGCAATTTCAAAATGCATTAAAATCGTTTGCGTTTAGCGAGGAAAAAATATTACTAGCCGAATCGCGTCTTTTTGCGCCAAATACTCGGAAGTATTTTATTTTTTTGGAGATTTTCTGCTGTGATTCCGCAGCTAAATTTTACTGTTCTTTTATTACATACATGATTAGCTTCATTAGCAGTTTTTTTTCAAAATTTTCTGAGTATGCACTTTAAGGAGGACTTCCTTGTCAGTTACAAAATAAATAAATAAACTGTGGCAAGGTGTGTACACTCCTTAGAAATTCTAAAGAGTATGGCACCACTATTTCAGTTATCTATTATTTAAATCACAGAATTCTTAATCCCTCATTTAATCCAGAATTTTTACTATATTTTTGCTATTAAAAAGGCGAAAAATTCTATTGTGGCGCGCCCTATGTCCTAAAATTTATTGGACTATATTTTTCGGCATCTCTCAACAAACTATATGTCCTAAAAAATTGGAAAGTTTTACACGGTTTTCATTTATATAGTAATTTCCAAGACGTTTCAGTAAATTATTGTTAGAGAAAATGTCTTATGTTACTTTTATGTACAGGGTGAGTACAAATGATGGACCCGATTTTTAAATAATCATATTTTCGAAACATATTACAGTACGTGATACATGAATTTAAAGAGAAATATACCAAGTTTTTTTTCAGTTACAAATGTTTGATGTGTGACCCTCTTGTTACACGGCATACGTCCAATCTGTAATCCAGTTCGTTCCAAACATTTTGTAGCATAACTCTGTCAATGGTTCTGAATGCTGCACAAATGCGTTCGTTAAGTTCTAGCAGTGTTTTCGGCATTGGTGGTATATAAACAATGTCTTTGACGTAACTCCACAAAAAGAAATCACATGGTGTTAGGTCTGGGGATCTTGGTGGCCATTGCCGCCCTTTTTGGATTTAAATCCCAGCGATCAATGAATGTGCTGCCATAGGTTGATCAATAATGAAAAAAAACTTGGTATATTTATCTTTAAATTCATGTATCACTTATTGTAATATATGCAGTAGTTTCGAAAATATGATTTTTTTAAATAGGGTCCATCATTTGTACTCACCCTGTATTTTGCTTGTCATATTTGACGGGGATTCACCTAGTCAGACAATAATGATTCATTTTTATGAAGATCAATTCGCATCTACACAAGTGTGCAAAACTTAAGCAACAAACACAAGATGCTAATTTCTGAACACGTGAGTACTCAAAAGGAAATTCTATAAACAGCAAGTGTAGAAAATAGAAAATTCTTGACATCACAAATGGTCACAATTGTCACAGTCACTACAATGAACAGAAATGTGATATCTTTCATTCGTCTAATTTTACTCTCATTTGGTCACTCCACTGAACAGTCACCATGACTGCTGCTTTTTTGACGAGTCACCAGGTGACTGTACAATGAAGTGATTTTGTGACTCACATGTGACTGTCATTTTGACACTTCATTGTAAAGTTATCATGATAGCTGTTCTGTGATGAGTTTCCAAGTGACAGAAAATGTAATCATCTGGTTACTTTTCACAAAGGAGTGCAATGATGACTTCACAATAGAGTGTCGATTACCGGAAAGTCACCATGCGACTTCATTGTGACATTATTTGGCGACTCATCACAATGCAATGCTCACAATGACTTCAAAGTTCAGTCTTCAACTGACAGTGACTTGAGAATCACAAGCTGACTTCATTGTAATATGTCACCTGGTGACCCATCACAAAGTGACAGTCACAGAGACTTTTCAGTGTTAACAATCATTTGAGAGTAAAAATGACACAGTGAAATATCCCATATTTTGATTCACCGTAGCGATTGTGACACTTCTAACCATGTGTAACGTCAAAGGGACTTCACATCGACTGGCCGTGCTGTTAGGGCAGTACCTCTTTTCTACACTTGCTCTTTATAGAATTTCCTTTTGAGTACTCACATGTTCAGAAATTAGCATTTTGTGTTTGTTGCTTAAATTTTGCACACCAGTGTATATCATCCATATCTTCTATTCGCATTGAGAAGTGTGGGAATGCACAGTAGTTTTCTCTGTAACACCGTATATGATAATAGCTACAGTCTGAAATGTGAAGCGTAATTGGAATATATATGTAGAATATACTGAAATATGAAGCGTTTTGTTTGGACACGAATGTGTCCAATTTCACTTCAGGCGGTGTCGTCACACGTCATACACAGCAAGATAAATCCGCTAAAATGTTTCTAATATTAACACTTTCCAATAAAGTTGAAAAGTATTTATGAATTCGATTTGTCTGTCTCTCTGCCCGCGATCTATCTTAAGTAAATATACGGCGATTGCCATGAAATTTATATAATTATCCGATTTGCTTCAAATTTGGTATACAGGGTTTTTCTGATAAGGCGATTCCCTGATTAGATTTGGAGGTTCATTGATTACGTATAAAGAGGGAAACGGGGGGGTTTAATCCCCCCTTAATTTAGATAAATGGGTTTTTCATGCAGAATTATCAGATTTGCTTCAAATTTTGTATATAGGTTCAATCTGATAAGGCGCTTCCCTGATTAGATTTGGGGATTCATTGGTTAAGTATAAATGGGGGAAACGGGGAGGGGGGGGCTAATCCCACCCTTAATTTAGCTAAATTGGTATTTATTGCAGAATTATCCGATTTGCTTCAAATTTGGTATACAGTTTATTCTGATAAGGCGATTCCCTGATTAGATTTGGAGGTTCATTAGTTAAGTATAAAGAGATGAAACGGGGTTGCTGATCCCTCCCTTAATTTAGCTAAATGGTTACTTCATGCAAAATTATCCGATTTGCTTCAAATTTGGTATACAGGGTTTTTCTGATAAGGCGATTCCCTGATTGGATTTGGAGGTTCATTTATTACGTATAAAGGGGGGAAACGGGGGGGGGATTAATCCCCTCCCTTAATTTAGATAAATGGGTATTTCATGCAGAATTATCCAATTTGCTTCCAATTTGGTATACAGGTTTATTGTCAATTTCTTTATTCTTCGAGGGGCATTATTCTTTGAAATAAGAGTATAAATATACAATTAGTGTGAATAGCCTGTGAGCTCAATGCCATCAGTTTAACTGGACCCTTTTCTTTTTTCTTTTCTTATAGATGGTAATTGCTGAAATTGGGTTTTCAAATGTATTATATGGTTTTTCAGATTGTTTACTTAGACATCATTTTTCACGTTTTAAAAACGTGAAGTTTTGATGCAGTATTCTCAATGTGTTGGAAAGTGTATTATAATCTATGCTTGAAGCATAAACTTCCGTTCTTGTTTTTAATGTTATAAACAAAAATCTGTGTGATGGCGACTTAGAGCACACATTGTGCTACAGCCCGAATTACTGTGTACATCCAGCACTTACTATGAATATGTCGTCACATTTCTTACAAAGCAAGGGGACATGAAAAATATTATAGCATCAAACTGTGATTAAAATATATGCAGGGTGATTCAAAACTTATCGTTCAAATTTCGTAGGGAGGTAGGGAATACATCAGGAAATCGATTTCACATAGGAAAGCATGTCCGCAAACGTCATCTACATGAACAAAATGGACAAGTAAAGTTAACGGAAGGAAACAGTACAGTTAAGTGTTAACGAATGTGACTTTTATTCCAAGAAGGTGGACCTCCTACAGCTTCACAGTAGGTGCTCAAAATTGCGACCATTTACACGAACACAGGATTCACAGACCCGTTGCATTGACCGCTGAACACTTTAAAAAACGCCTGACATATCACTGACAATGCTTGAAGCGGCCACAATGAACAAAGAAAGTTAAAAACAAAGAATAAAATAAACTGACAACAAATAAATAAAAAACAAAAACAAAAAGTAAAAACTAATAAAAGGTTAAAAGAACCAGAAACAACAAAAATTAAGCGAGAAGTTTCCAGGCTTCAGAAAAGGAAGGCGTTGAATGAAGGTCATTAACGAGATTTTTGGAGTTTTTAAAGATGTAAAAGGCTTCGTGGAAGTCCATATGAGAAGTGGAAATAGGAGAAGAAATAATACTAGCTTTAGGAAAGTCAAAACAATTATTGGGACGCAAGGGAAGGTTGAGTACACACAGCGCCCTCTACATACGCATGCGTACATACTTTCCAATGTAAAATCGGTTTCCTGACGTATTCCCTACCTTCCCACGAAATTTGAACGATTAGTTTTGAATCACCCTGGGATTTAGAAGCATACTTATGAAAATATAGGAAACTCCTCAAACGCTGATAGGGTTAAATTAACCCTCGTAATAACAATAATCATTATCATTGTTATCATCATAAAAAGTCATGTTTCTTTTCTTAAATGTTTTTTTATAGTATTTAAAAATCTTTGTGAAGTATGAAAAATATACTTGGCAAAATTATGCTAATCTCAATTATCCCGTCATTACCGGGATTATTTAGAAACTTTAAAGTAACACAAACATCTAAAGTAAAAATTTTGAGAAATTTATAAAAATAATGCTTGAAATTAAACCGAAAATTTATTTTTAGAAATGTATTTATTGAATTAAGAAAAAATTATAGAAATTCTTGGAGATATATTTAAAAAAAAATACTGACTATAAAAATTTATTAGAAAACGCAGTATATGCTATTGTTTTCCAGAAAAGGTAATGTAATTCAAAAAGTATGTGGTGGAACCTGCCATTCCAAAACACCATAATCTATCCAATAATATCAAAATAATGGCATTGTGTTTGGAGATCTCATGAATTTATTCATGTTTGTAGAAATAAAGATTTTGAATTCAACCGTTTGAATTTTATATTCACTGTGATGTTTTTCCTTTTCTTCCCATAAAGGCATTATTTGATTTCCATCATATTAAATGCTATTCAGGAAAAAAATTGAATTGTAAAATACAGCGACCTCCGAATTTAATGTGCCACAAGTGAAAAATTTAAAAACGTGCCTGACAAATATTATACCAATTACAATTTTAGAAAGAAAAATTTACGATACGTTTTTGTTTTTCTTAAACAGTGAGTGTTACATTTATTTAATTTACTCTTTTATTAAGGGGTCTCAGGAGTCTTACTTTTCCTCCGAAGATGCAAGTTTGCATCATGTCACATTTTATTTTATATTTGATTTCATATAACACACAATAAAATAAAATTTTTACCAATAATAGGTCAATATCTGCTTGATTTAACATAATTATTTCAATGTTGTACATTTCACATTTAATTATTTAAAAAAAAATTAAATTAAAAAAAAAAGTAAAAAAACTTTTTTGCTTGGTATCCACTGCGCGCAAGGTTGTAGAAAAAATATTGCTTCAAAAATAACAAACAAAACTGATAATGATGTAAAATGTATGTATCTTGAACTTATACTTCAATTTCAAGAAATTAAAAATTTAATTTTTCTTAAATTTAAATTTAAACTGTAAAATGTTTAAAAAATTCCTTTTTTTTGTTGAAAAAATGCCAATTTTAAAATAAATTAAATTTTTAATTGCTTGAAATTGAAGTATAAGTTCAAGAAAGATACATTTTACTTCATTATCAGTTTTATTTTTTATTTTTTAAGCAATATTTTTTCTACAACCTTGCGCGCAGTGGATACCAGGCAAAAAAGTTTTTGTTACTTTTTTTTAATTTAAACTTTTTTTTAAAATAATTAAATATGAATTGTAACCCTTTGAAATAATTATGTTAAATCAGACAGGTATTGACCTATTAGTGTTAAAAATTTCATTTTATTGTGTGTTATATGAAATCAGATATAACATAAAATGTGACATGATGCAAACTTGCATCTTCGGAGCAAAAGTAAGACTCCTGAGACCCCTTAAAGAAATTATTATATAAAATGTAACACCGGTGTTTTGAAATATTTTGCAATGAATTAAAATTAATGCACTAGATCAGATCCGTATTTTGTAGTTTCTGCTCAGATAAAATAATGTGTTTAAATTTGAAAATTTCGGTAATTTAAATTTTTTTCTTTCGCATAACTAAGAGATGCGATTGAATGGTGCGTTTATAAGTAGTTAAGATTAAGCTTGTTTTTCTTTTTTCTGACAACACGGCATTAAAAAATACACATATATCTCACAAGTGTGTGTACATAGACTTATTCAGCATCAATTAGACAAACTTTAAGAGGTAAAAGTACAAACGTGTTTTGTATAGGATAGCTGGGTCGACTTACTCTGATACAAATACAGGGTGTCTCACTGCAAGTCGAACTCGGATTTTGGTTCATAACATTAACAATAATAGAAAAAATTACCGATATTTTGAACAGTCTTATATTATTTTTTATAAAATGTGTAGTGTTTCAAAACTACAGAAAATGGCGTCCAAACAATACTGATCTAGACGCTGATTAATTCGGAATATAACTGATAGTGCATATGGGGGACTCACCTAATTACAGTACACTTCTCGTGCTATCATCACATTTCACGCAAAGTAAAGCATGTCTGATGAAACTATAGTTTCGCTCAAAGCGATTGAATGATAGGTATTTTTATAAGCAATTAGGATAAAGAATTATTTTCTTCTTTCTGACAGTACGGCATTGAAAGATACACATATATCTCATTGGCGTGTGTATACAGGCTCATTCAGAACTAGTGCCACAAACTTTAAGAGGTGATAGAGTACACTGCAACAAAAAAATTTTGTATGTAGAAAATCTGGGTCGACTTACTCTGATACAAACTCTCTGAACAAAATACTCACTCCAAGTCGAACTCGTTCATAACATTAACAATAATAGAAAAAAAATATCGATACTTTCAGCAGTCATATTATTTTCCATAAAATGTGATAAGTTCCCGATAATGGCAGAAAATGGCGTCCAAACAACACTGATCTAGACTCTCTGTGATTCGGATTGACATGATTTTTCGAATGAAAGACCTGAATATTTTTTTTAATGAAAAGCTATATATTTGTATATTAATGAGTGTATGTATATTCATTTTTGTACAAAGAAGATAAAATTGATATTAGAGGTACAATTGTAGGCTAATTTACCCAAATTGTATTAAAATATATATTAATTTTCTTCTACTTCGTATTCGGATCGGTTTCGAGTTAACATGTATCAGGTTTGGTTCGAGTTTTGGGTTGACATGTGCTAAGTTCCGTTCGGAATTCGGGTTGATTTTTAGACAGAATTTTCGGTTTATGATCGGGTACAACCCGACCCACTCACGACTTTACTTAGCTGTCATAAAACTGACCGGGATGCTAACTATTATATCTAAGCAGGGTCATCTTGCTACTTTTGAAATGATTTCTGTTATTGATAAACCACTTCTGCATGGATTCTTCAAAATTTATGCGTGTATGTATGTTTCTTAGTTTTTTTTTTCTAAAGTTTTGTCTCGATTATTAAACTCGATTTTATGCTTTGAATATGCTAAATTACATTAACCCAACGTGGCTTGTCCAACGTTTCAGATAGCAGTAGTGAACCTAAATGTATGGCAAGCAATGAAAGTCATCATTATTCCCACGATTAGAAACATGAAAAATTATTCTCACTATAGCCAATGGTAGTACAGATCTCTACACAGATGCACAGATATCTACAAGATACAAATATGTCTCATAGTTTCAGTCATACGACGCACAATCGAGTATTTCAGGAAAAAACCTGGCAAAATTAATTTTCATGTGTTTTAATGTTAAAACCATTGCTGTTAACTTACTTTTAGTAAATACACTTAATGAATGTTATATATACATAAATGTATGCATTTATTAAAAAAATAAATAGCTAATACAATGTTTACTTTTTTTAACTGTTTATAAGAGGAAAGTAATTGTTAGTAGATTTGTTTTATTTACAAGTAATGTTTAATTAAATGTGGTTAATTTTACTACACATAAATGCTTAATTATTTATATAAACTAATGTATATAATATATATATATATATATTACTTGCATTCAGAATTTAGAAAATTTGAGTTTTTATAGTACAGATGCTGGTTTTTGAGTGTTTTTAATAGATTTGTATCCTTCCGAAAAAAAAGTATATCTAAAAATGGCAACAATATGCGGCGCATTTTTTAAAAATTGGCTTTAAAACTTTAACAATACGATTATAATAAAAAAAATAGTCCGACAAAAACTGCAACAGCTTTAAAAAGCTTTAAATATCTTAGATAATATATTTCAATATATATTTCAATAAATTAGATCTAAAATGTCTTAAAAGTAACCCATTTTGCAATTTTAATAATTTTTTATTAAATGAAAAGTAAAATTATTTAAATGCACATGTCAAAGTATACGTTTAAACGCAATCACAAAGCTGAAATATAACCAAATAGCATGTATTCTTACAAAGAAACTTTCACTTCAACTGCGGCTTGTAACCGCCGTAAATGACTCATACTGCTGAAATAGACATAGACCGACACACCAGTTTGTCGGCTGTTATAAAATATGTTTTTTACAATTGTTGAGAAATTTTAATTTCTCCCTTTTTGGCCAGGATTTTGCATCAAATACTCCGCAGTGCGACGCTTCGAATCATGGACCATATGTTGAATAATGCAGGAAAACACAAATAATGTTAAATTTAGCATTACATTATTGCTTATTTGGGGAGAGGGACGGTATCCGAAAAGTTTTTCGCTGGACAGGATACCAAAAAATTCAATACCGTCTGTATTAAGAAAATATATTCTCATCACACATTTTAAAACAAAACATATATTAATTTTTTTTTAAAAACTAAAATAAAAAAAGTCATTGGGAGTTAACTAAGAGAATTTTCAAGGCCATAACATAATCTGACAGCCCTGTTCTAATATAAAGAAAATTATTTTATAATAAGGGTAGTTGGGGTAACTGGTTCAAGGAGGTAACTGCGCCCTAGCATATTTTATAATAAACATTTGGTGTCTTTTAAGTGTTGGCAACATTACAGCATCACCTGTACTTCTTCAAACAACGCGAGTGAGCTCAATACATGCAACTCTGCTTTTTCTGCGATAGGTTGCCGAAAATGTAAGAGTTTTTTTCTTTATAAAAATGTGTCGATTTTGTTGAACTTCCTCGGCTTTTTATCAAAATATGGTAAGTACTTTTATTAAACAATCTGTTTAAAAAAAAGATTAGGCATAAATACATTAATATTATTAGGTATCTATACGTATTTACTTCATGATGTTTGAAATTTAAGGCTCGTGTTCCAGTTACACCATAAAGGTTTCACGAATGGGGTAACTTGGCCATGTATTTGGGGTAACTGGACCACCCATGACCCAGTTACGCCAACTGTTATATATAACTTTTGGGGGGTTTCTCTTTCTACAGAAAATTAATTTTTCCATTGTTTTTTGTTTGCAATAAAGTAAATTATATAATACTTATAGTTTTTTTAACTGAACACACGTTTATGTATGTAACTTAAGTTTTTGTTTTTAAAAAAACTACTAAGTAAATAATACTTAGTAGCTGCTAGGTGAGATATTAAACACTTAATTAATTTGGAGTGTTTTTTTTTATTTTTATTACAAAATATGGCGTGAACATATATTAGGAAGACAAACAAAGTACTTACTTACCCGTTTGTTTGCAGATTTTTCTTGCTCATTTCCCCCCTCCTAAAATACCCATGTAACTTTTATACTTATCAATTATACTAAAGTATATAAGTACTTACTTAATTCTTATGTTTTTTGCATAAATAAACGTAATAATTACACATTTGGTGCTTTTTTTAAACACCTTGACAGAATAGGTTTCCCTTACAACACTCTTTAGTTAATGTATAATTTACATGATCATCGTCCTGGATTAAATTCTTTTAAGCTACTTACACTTTTTGAAACAGGTCTTGATACCCCAACTTAAACAAAACGAACGAGTATGGAAAACAGATCTTATGGGGAAACCGGACTTATGGAGAGGTAAAAATTAAACACACACACGCACACACACACACACACACACACACACACACACACATATATATATATATATATATATATATATATATATATATATATATATATATATATATATATATATATATGTTATACAAAATTTTATTTCGCAATATTCCTTTAAATTATTCTAAATTCTGACCTATTAATTATTTCCCTATTTCTGAATAATATTTATTCCCATTTAATGTCCTTTTAAAATTGATAACACGTATATTAATAATTATCTTATTTCAAATCTTAATCTAAAACTTTAAGTCCATTCGTAACTTTTATCAACTATCCAATCTATAATATTCTGAGAGACACTAGTTTGTCATTTCGAATGTTTTTAAAAGCCTTTTTGTTATTTTTATTCCACAGGCTGGCTTCTCCCGCTAGTTATTTTTACTGCAAAAGCAATGCGCCGCTGGGTGCGGGATTCTTTCTTGTTGAAACTTCTCCTTCGCGCTTCATTCGCTTAGCTAAATTTCGCCTCGCATTGATTGGTTCGTGCACGCATTACGTCGCTTGTGTAACTTTCCGTGCATTTAACAAAAACCCGTGGCAAGCGTTCGGAGATCAGAATTTTGACTTGTTTTCCAGAGCAGAACAAATTGTTATCTGGTGTTCGTATGACTTAGATTTTCTAAACAGCAACTTAAGAGCTACTCAATGACGTAGTAAATTATAGTCAAGCCTGAGGGCTTTAGAACACATCTGTATCCTTTGGTAATTGTTCCGGCATCTCTCCTGTGTCTGAATAAACGATTTATCTGGAAAACTGGCTGAATATTATTGGAGAAACTCTCAATTGGGTTCCTTCATTGCCTTCATTCCTCGCCATGATTCTCGATCTTGACTGCAATCGTTCACCATCTTTAACCAGCTGCCAGTTTCTCGTGAAATTTTAAATCCTACAATAAAATGTAACACACCCACAACACACACACACACACACACACACACACACATATATATATATATATATATATATATATATTAGGTTTTAGAGAGTAAGGTGTATTTTGAACATTTCTGTTTGATAGAGTGAACCTCACTGAACACAATCACACTGGTTCAGACTTTAATTCAAAATTTTCTTGAGGAATTGGCTCGATTCATTGGCTTGAGGAATTTGAATTGCAGAAACTCCAGAGTCACAATGTAAAATTTTGTCCCAGTTACCCCCAGCTACCCTTATCTGCTTCAAAATCATCGAATTTAGAGTTTCGTAAGCTACAAAAAATAATTTATTTCCAAACTTCTCACAGACCAAGTTTTTAGTTATGTTAATTATTATTATTTTTTAAACTATAAGGATATTTTTAATTTATTTGTGCATGGTAAACATTTTATGACATATAAATATTAAATTTAATCAATAATTCAATAACACTTTTGGAATATTTATCTTATTTTTAAAGAACAGATATATATCATTTTTCTGTATTAAAAAAACATTTTTATTACTATTACTACTACTACTATTATTATTACTGTTATTATTTTTTTATTATTAAAAATGTCGCATAACAAACCATTAATTTTAATAAAATTGAGCTTTGTGATAGGTATGGAATCTAAAAAAAGTAACTCATTTTAGTTCTATTGAAATACGCTATCATAATAAATTATCTAATTTTCTTTTAGAATTATACTTTCGTTCGAGTTATCTGATAAATGTTAAAAGTTTCTCTCAGATTATATCGCTCTGAAGTCTATTGAATTAAAATATTTTAAAATCAAGATAAAAGTATTTCGCAGAATCTCACTTTTCTTTCCTCTTGAAGACTTGCATTTGGAATTTAGATAAAATTTTAATCATTCTTCTTTCATTAGAAAAAGAAAAAAAATCCTGAAAACTGGGGAAACTTCTAAATTGCTATTATGTGAACTTTCAACGATCATTTATAAGATAAGTACGTAACTGAAAAGAGTTAATTAATCCATTATAAAAGCGAAATATTTTAGAATAAAAATGTCCTTTCTCTGCCAAGTTTTATTAAGGAAATTTTTGATTAACTTTCTAAGATGACTTCTAGAATTAATTTACTTGCATGCTATTTTCATAGTAAGCTAGAGAAAATGTTTTGTTTTGACATAGAATTTTTAATTTATGTGATCGGAAATTTTACAAGTATATTTGACAGAGTGTCATTTTCGATTATTTATTTTAAAGTTAACTGAACTTGAAAATAATAATAATAATAATAATAATAATAATAATAATAATAATAATAATAATAATAACAATATTATCAAAAAACTGCCTTTGTGTCATATTTTATTTACGTACCAGCGTTATTAAGATAAATAAATATATTTTTTTTATTTTGAAAATATTTTATTGCAGAATCATACTCAATAATTGACTGATGAGAAAACATCAATATTCCTAAGATGCATTACAAACCATAACCTAACAAAAATGTTTTGTTTTCCATAACAGGGGTACGTATCACTTGAATGGCAGAACAATTTTGGGGGCGTTGAGAATACTGAGCAACTCTTTAGTTTAATAATAATAGTGATAATAACAACGATTACATAAAAATATGACTGTGTGTCTCTGTTTCACAACTAACCCTCCGTGAATAAGCTGAATTACGTGTTGAAAAGAAAAGTAGTTACTTCGGAAACAAAAATGTCATATTAACTTTCAAAAAACTTTCGCGAATACTAATTGTTAATTTTGTTTGTTAATTTATTGTTACTATTTTTTTAAATGTTAATGCAATTCCATTGACGGTGGCAACTTGATTATTCTATTCTGGAAAGAGGCAGAAAAGGGGAAATAATAGATTACCAGATGTTTGTTGATGTCGTTGTTGTTAACCTTTTCTGGCGCCGACAAATTATGTTGCTAAAATGCGAAATTACTGACTGACACCGGAATTTACAAAAGACTTTTTTAGAAAATAAGAACTCCTTATTTTAAGCTTTCATTGTAGAAGCAAAATTTTATTAAAATATTCTTAGTGCCAAATGTAAGTTTGGAATTAAAATTGGGTGTGCCCAGAGTGGGACTACTGTGCCGGAAAGGGTTAAACTGTAAAAGAAAAAAAATCAATTTGAATAGATGTTGAAAAAAATCTTGAGTAAATTAATTTTTTGAAGAAAATTGGAAGATAAAAAACAAGATATCTTAAGATGTTGAAGCTTCATGAATCCGTTTAGATCGCCTGTCCATATACGTATTAACCTTCATAAATCATTCTATCGTAGTGTTTTGAATTTTGCATTCAACGAAGGAGGTTAAACAAATTTAGGATCTTTCAGTCATTAGGATAATTACTATTCCTAATTACTATTCCAAGAATGGACTATAAAGAAAAAAACATAGATTTTGTACAGATTATTTCCTAAAGATGGTAGTTAACTTTTTAAAAGTGCTCCTATAGTGATAAGTAAAATGGGTTTCCGTGTAAAAATCACATCTTTTTTAAAACTTTAACTCATAAAACGTATTTATTTTGTATATGGTTGAAATTCGCTATTTTCCTCCAATTAGGTAAATTTGAAGCCTAATATTGAAAGCACAAAATGCTTTTGACAAATGATGTTATTGAATATATGCATTTTCACTAAGAAAACCGTAACTTATTATAACTGCATCAAAAGGCACGTTCATATACAAAATGTAATTTCCATAATTTTTATTTAACCTACATTACAAATATAATTTCTAACTTTCCATTTACTGTTTAATCATTTTACTACGCCACTGTCAAAATTCATGGAGCAGGATTGGTATGGTTCTTATGTTTGAGTAACACTATCTTTGTTTTACGCAATCGCAAAATTTATGGCATTAAATAAGCCAAACATTACTATATGCAAATAGGGATACGGACTATACAAACCTGCTTAATTTTAACCACGAACGTGGACGTAATCAAGGGATTAATTAAATTAATGCTAAGATTCTTTTCTAAATGCAGAATAAATTGGGTTTCTCCAAAAATATCAAGAAAAGGTCTTATGTAATACAAATAAAACATAGGGTAGTGTCGTGGAGGAGTGCACGGTGTACAAGAGTGCGCAGAGTGATTCTCTAGTTTTGCGTTTAGTTACAGTTTTAAACGATGTAAAGACATAATAAGGTTATGCTGAAACAAATCTCCGTATTCTGGAGAAATTTTTAATAATTTAGAATAGGAAAAAGGACTTTTGGCTTCTCTTTAAAATATTTATGATTTTTGAAAACAGGATCATAATAAAGATTACAAAGGTAATTTAGTTTTATTTTGTTTTCTCGATTAGGTTATTATTGGATTACCTGTCACCTAAGTTATTTGGATTTACTTATCAGCGGATGGCATTACTAACGTTCCAAATTTATTTAGTGATGTTATTATAAGAGTGCGCGGTGCCAAAGTGTGTAAGAGTTCGCGGTGCCAAAGTGTGTAAGATTTCGCAGGCACTCTTGTCTAGCATATCTATTATCTATTTTACTTTCAGAACTTTTACTTTAAATACTTACAGAACTTTTATGGTCTGACAGCAGCTGTATCACAAGTGATCTGTTTCGTGACTATCTTCAACATTTTAAGAACCACTCTATGTCAACTAAAGAGCAGTCCGCGCTTTTGATTTTTGAAAATCATTCATTGCATTGTACACTTGCAGCTGTTGATTTATGGCGACAATATCACATTGTTATTCTTTTGTTGCCTGCGCATAGTAGCCACAAAATACAACCGCCAGATAGATTTTTTTTAGACTAACAAAATAATACTCAGCTGGAAGCACAAAATCATCCAGGTCGAACAATAACGATGTTTCAAGTTGCATTAATATTTACATCTGCTTTTGGAAAAACTGCAATTGTTGCTAATGCCATTGAAGAATTTAAACTAACAGGTATCTGTCCTTTCAAAAAGGACCCTTTCTTATATTGATATTTTAGCAAGCAGCGTCATTGAGAGACCATTAGAATCTGGATTTGTTGAACTACATATGTCAATGAAACACTAAAAATGAGGCGTAAATAGAATTTTTTTGAATAGAAAATCATATTTAAGAAATTCAGAAAAGCGATGTAAAGAAAAGGCGCATGTTCACTGTGAAATAAACTCAACTTCAGTTTTGAAGGGTATAGATTCGACTTCAACAAATTCCTCTTATGCTAAGCTAATAAAGTTGCCACAGTATCCACATCCATCTGTGCTCGATTCTAGTAAGAGGAGCAAAAGATTTGAAATTTTAAACAGTTCACCCCACCAAAGGCAGTATGAAGATGACGCTACGGAAAAAATCCAAAAACCTTTACCAAAAAACAGTAAAATTAAACCCAAGAAGCCAAAAATTACACCAAAGAAAACTGTGGATATAACCAGGCTGCTCAGAAATCGATCGAGAACCAAACGTAGAGAATTAAATCAAGTGTATTTCTTGCAGAGACTGGTGGCAGAAAAAGTGTAAAGACTATAATGTAAAGCTAGAAGAGTCTGCGCACAATTCAACAAAATAATAATAAAATATCTAAATATTTATTTTTTGCTAAACTATCCATGAAAAATTTTGACTTCATTTGTTTTTTATGCAATTCCATTGCTATTTTGTTGTTATTCTGTAATTTAATAGAATAGTTGCAATAAAACCAAGAAAGCTATTTTGCACAATCTGTCCTTACATGGTTGGTGTGATTGCGCACATTGGTAGGAGAGATTGTTATTAATAATAAAAACAATTAAATTGTTAGCAATAATAATTACAATTAAATGACATTGTTTTATTGTTTTTGTGAATAAATGTTATTGTTTAGGAGTGAATATTTCAACCTAATGATTGAAGAATGAGGAAAAGGAAAGAATTTTAAGAACAATTTAAATATGTTAATTAAAGAAAAAAAATCAAAGAATCAGAAACAAAACAAGACCAGATAAGATTACAAAATAGCATTAAGTTACTTGATAACACGTTTAACTTAAAATTAGTCCACATTTTCATTTGAACAGTTTCAAAGTTTTCTTGTTTGCAGACCGAAGTTGTCGTCGTTCACATTCTATGCACTTATTGTTGTAAATGGTGCAGCTGTCGTGCAACCACCTGCCACAGGTAATACTGGATTCAATGCATTGAATCAGTCACTGGCCTATGTTGTCTCCTGGTACAGTTCCAGACATTCAGTACACTCATCCTCATTGCTAAGTATTTTTTAGAAAATTACTTTATTACCAAATTTAGTTTCTATAGTTATGTGTTTTTTCAAAAATTATTTCAAAATTGATTCATTTATATGTTTTACATGTAAATTGTAATTTATGCAAATTTACCAATAACTGCGTAATCTGTCCTAGCATGGAAACAAATGGGAACAATCTCTCCTAAGTAGCAGATGTGCAATCTCTCCAATTTGGGTAGGGGAGATTGTGCGGCATTTTATTTAAACGTGGCCGCTTCTAAAATGAACCGGCGGTGTTCCAACCGTTAGTCTAGATTACTAGCCTATGAGAAATCGTTTGTTTAAAATATTTTGTAATACTGACATTATATAGAAATTCTGACGAATATGTATCAAAATTCAAGCACTTACTTTGGGAAAACAAAATAAAATATCAATGCTTATCCTAGACGCTGGAAATATTGAACCTGCACATTCAAGTAGATACTCCACTACTGCCATTGTACAATACCAGCAGTAGCTGCGCGTGGATTCCACTCTTTCCTCCCGATCCTCTTTGTGCGCAATCTCTCCGACCTCGCAATCTTTCCTGGCTTTACCTTACATGTCGCGGTCACTACAGTTGTGATGTGTTGTAAGTGAAGTGCTTCTTTTTTTTAATTGCACACGCTTGCACACTTGACTGAGCACTCTTGCCCCCATTTGTTGTAGAAGAGTGCGCATTTAGGAGAATAATCTTTTCTGGAATAATACCGAAAGTGTTTCTTAAGAGTTGCTTAATGCAATTTATTTTGTTCGTTTATTAGCATAAGAGTATGAACAAAGTATAACAACTCACCTTAAATCTCTTCATTTATTGTTATTAAATAAAATAGCTAAAGTGCGCACTCCTGCACCACCTTATCCAATCGACTTGCCTCGCAGCTAGTTGTGATTGATGCATTTAGATAAGAGTTGGCTGAAAGACAGCAGTAAAAGAAAGATTTTTGAAGATATAGATACATTTACAGAGTCTGTAACGACATTCAGATTAATTTCATTGGCATTTCGACATTTTACGTTTTGTGAAATGAATTATGAGAATATGCTTTAAAATGTTTTATTGTCTTAGATACGGGAGGATTATGTTTGTGAAACTTCCGATACATCGAGTGTTTATCGATATTATAGATGGTTATATTTCAGTATTTTTAAAGAAATCGATTGCAAACATACAATTTACCATCGGCCACATGTGCAGGGTGTCCCATAAATCTATTCTGATTTCATTAAAAAAATAACAATTTGTTGTATAGGCGTTTTGTTTGCAATGGTTTGTGAAAATGTTTGTTGTGGAAAAATTAAAAAATAGTTCAACGTTTCTTTGAACTATGTTTCGCCACAAAATGTCAAACTATTTGACAAATCTTGTGATAAACACCGATCTTCGATACAACGATTAGTTATTTTTGTTTATGAATTTTAGAATTTTGAAAAAATTTATAAGACACACTGTCCTTTGTCACGGATCCCTCAAAAAATTTCCCTTGAATTATTTTACTTTTTCTTCAGTGCAACTATGAAAAATATTCTTAACAAAATGAATAATATGTCATTGTATGTTTTTAATTTTCGTTGGATGCAAAATTAATCTTGATATAAAATACTTTTTTCTAGTATATTTAGATACTAATCTACTGAATATTTCGTAAAATATTGATACATTGGCCTGTGGTTAAACTCCACTTCGTTAAATCGCTCATTCAACTATATCATTCTTTTTTCGTGTCTTCTGAATGAAAATATATTTTAATTTAATTGCACTTTTTATTTTTTTTACATGCATGTCGTTTACAAATTAATTTCTGCATCATTAACTCTATTAAGATAATCTTAATATGCATATGAACTACCTTTTTAAAGACAAATTAAAAAAAATGTTGTAGTTATCATTTTTCTAAAGTGTTAATGCATCGGTTAAAGCTTTAATTCGGATATATCGCACTTTATTTTGTTTCTTGACACATGCGATACAACGAGTATTACTCTACGAGGTCAATTATTGGTATTAATAATGTTTTAAGACAGAAGCACATCAATTTGCTAATTGTGCAACTTACTACATTTCCCATGTCCAAACGAAAAATTAAAAAATCATTTGAGTGTAAAACTGAACACTTTTCACATAAATGTGGAATACTTTTTACCTTAAATTAAATTAACCGCTCATGAAATTTTTCGTTAAACAACGTCTTATCAGGTAAAATATATGTTATAAAATAATGTTATTAGATGAGGTTCATGAAATGTTTCTTTAAGTTTAGCTTAAAGACAAATTTTACTGATAAATGGAAATTAAAATACCTACGAGCGTATGGCTGTCAGTTGATGTTATCAAAAGTTAATAATCAACAGTAATTAAACATTTGGTTGTGAATGTATAACAGGTAATCTCTCATAACTACACTCTAAAAAAATCATCAAAAAATGTAAAAAGTATAGGGAGCAAGTTGTTGGAACTGCCTTGTGATCGGACGAGGTTTTTTTTCGGTTATTTGAAGATATCTCCGTCTTTTGACTGGAAAATTTCTGGAAATTTTGAGCTTCGGTTCGAAAATTTTGCATCTTTTGAGGTAAAAAGGATATACATAAAAATTCCGTATCTAATACGAAAAAGTAATATGCACCTCAGTTACCGGAACACCTTTGTCATTTGACGGAAATACAGCTTTAGATTGATGTATTTCAGGTAATCGTTACGTTAGATTGGGTAAATGGACAAATTAAAGCAGAAATGTTTGTGTTTTAATGAAGAAAAAAACCACGGAAAAAACCATTCTATTAGAAGATTTGTTTGAGAGTGTACAGATATTGAGTCCATTAAATTTTTTTCTCTATCGTATTTTATTTGATTCTTACCTATAATTTCTTAAATACAAAAGAGTTTTTAAAAAACATTAGCATTTCCATGCGAATTTGACGGAGAAACATTTTTATGCCGTTAATAATCTCAAAGTGTTGTGAACGATGGAAAGAACACTTAGGACATGTTAAAAAACAGACCCCAATTAACTGTAGTACCTCAAGTGATGAACGCAGCTGGAAACCAAAACGAATAAAACCAGATGGACCTTATGTCGAAACTAATCAACTCTAAGAAATACTCCATATTGCTTGTTTCAACCTTCAATCTGATACCGCGCGGGTGAACTCAATAACAAACTCTCTCCCTATTTAAAATGTAACCGAACAGTAAAGACGCCCATGTAAATATGATGTAAATATCTCAAACTTAATGTAAAATTGGAGCATTTTTATGCAGACTCCAAACGCGATATAAATGTATATATAAAGCCAAGAATTTCAATAATAATATTATATTCAAAGGAAAAATGGATATCTACTTACTTCACGCAAATTTGTTATTTTCTACTAATATTGTTTCTTAATACAAAACAGCGATACGTCAATGATTCGAAAGGATAAATATCAGTATAATACTGTGGATTACTCTGAGCGCAAAAAGCAATTCTCAGGTAAGCTGAACTAATCTTTTTTACCATTATCAAAAGATGTAAATGTAAATTAAAATATGAAGACTGATATTACAATTTATAAAGATAGAAAATTTATTATGCTACCGAAGGTTCTCTAACAGAATTTCTTCTATTTCCCTTAGTGTAGATTTTTAAAAATTACATGGTTATTGTAGTTGTTTTGTAAAACTTGGTTATGCTATATATACCAAATATAACCGTTAAACGTGTTTCATATATCTGCACAAAAAATTCCTTTTCAGCACTAATTTACCGAATTTTCTATCTAATAATTGTGTTATTTAAAAAAAAATTTTAGAATATTTCTAGTTACTTCTAGGTTCAAAATTTTAAATGTATATATGTATATGTTATGGTATATTTTTAAGAGCCACGAGTCTAAGAAAACAATCTCGAACTATTATTCTAAAAAACTCAAACATCATAAGTTTCTAGTATTGGGCTACTTATAATGCAGCCCTTTTTTACCCTGTCCTTTCGAAAATCTAAACTACAGAATATGAAAACAATGGAGCCCACAGATACAACATCCACATCTATGTGTTATATAATTCAGTATCTTAAAACACACGAGTTCTCTTACCAAATTTTAATCTATTTAGCTTTTTTCCCTTTTTTAAAGGCAGACTTCCCGAACATTGCATTAAAAAGAAAATTACTGTAAACAAACGACTGTAAATAGAGTCTACTTTTAAATGATGTATATAAAATTTTCTTAGGAGGCCATCTACACAGTAAAACAAACCCAAACTTTGTTTTTTTTTCAAAGCCAAGACCCAATTTTGACAAGATATTTAAAATCTACAATTCAAACTATGCCCAGATACCAAATTTCATGAAATTACTACGATTAGTTTAAGATAAATTAATTATTTTAAAATGAGCATATTTTAGGGGCTGTATCCAAATTGAAGTTCGGTACTCGATTGTTGAAATGGTACAGAATGACGTGACTAAGTCATGTCTATTAATGTATTATTTCGTGCCAATATGACCATTTTACTCACTTGATATATTTCGGCTAAAGTTATATGCAGTAAAATCCTTTTCAATATTATTTTATAATGTTTACAAGAGTTGAATTATTCCATTAAAAATATAGGTTTATCTGTGATTAAAATAGTTTTTGAACATGCGAATGTGGTTGGAATTTTATAGGTGTTTTTATAATGCTATTTCTCAGATTTTGAATTTATTTTACTTGCTCTTTTCTAAAATTATATGTGAAGAATATCGGCGAATACAAAATTTAGAATAAAAAATAGTATAAAGAAAAGATGTAGCAAAAAAACCAGACAAATTGATTTTCAGTCTGAATATAAATCTTAACTTGATTGCTAATGACATATTTTTAAAACTTTTTCAGCAAATACCAAAACATATGCATTTATAAGAAACTTTATTTCAAATATATGTACCGCAGAAAAAAATAGGCTTATTAAACTGGAGAAAAAGCTAGAAATTCAATTAAAGTTAACATAAATAATGAATAATTTTTTTTTCTAAGGTAGGACTGTTCATTTTTGAAAAAATGAGCTTTGTAATTTAAAAATAAAAGCAAGACTAATTTACATAACTGACATAAAATTATATCTCAAGCGAATACGATTTATCAATTTTAATAAAAAAAATTAAAAACAGACACAGAAAAAATAATATAAAATAAAATCTTATGCTAATCAACAGTAAAATGAGTAAAATATTTTTTTCAAATTATGCTTTTCTGCACATCATAGACGGCCACTTTAACCAGTATCTTGTCGTTTTTTAAGCATAATTTGAAAACTACTTGGAAGAAAAATTCTAAATTTTAAATGCGCATAAAGCAGGACATAATAAATGTAAAATCAATGTAATTTTATATTAGGAGCTCTAAAATTTGAATATTTATAATTTAAAAACTTATCCAAATGATTTGAAATTTAGTATCTAGGAATAGTTTGTACCGAAGATTTAAAATATCGTGTTAAAATTGGGTGTTGCCATTTAAAAAAACAAAGTTTGGGTTGTTTTTGTTATGTAGATGGCCCTTTAAGAAAGTTTATACACATCATGTAAAAGTAAAAATAATTATTAATATTCCCCAATGCAGCTTGGGTATTTGGACTTAAATTATTGATTCATATAACTAGTTTTGCATTGTTGAAAATCATTCTAAAATATTTCTTACCACCCACTGTACAATAATGAGAACTTGGTTTTGTAACTTCAATTCCTTAAAATACTTCGCTTTATTTTGTCTAAAATAAATCAGTATCAGTATCAATGTAGATTTTAATAGAAAAAAATAAAATAACTTTATTTTGAAAAACCACTTTCTTTCCTTTCACAAAAGTTAATCTTATTTAAATGTCTCCTTTAAAAGTTAAAATAAAAGTAAATAGATCTATGATAAGAATCTATGTTTTTTTTTTGTTGTTGTTATAAGAAGGAAATAATCCTTTATACTTTTATGCATCTCAAAAGTTAAAGAATTTTTCTGTTTTTCTATTGCTCTGTGATCTTTTTAATCTTATAGTATCAGAGCTTCTATAGCAGTATAATTTTAATTTAACATATTTCTCACTAAGAATCTTATTTTTACGAAATACTTCTATGAATAAAGAAACATTTAATAATTTTTACAGTGTTTCTATATGCTGAAAAATTTGGTGTGGCTCCAGTCGACTTTAGAAACACTTTGAAGTTCGTTCATCGAACGTTCAAATAAATTTATTATTAGAGTAGACATGCTATTACATGTGTCGTAATATTTTTGCATCGATTCACATTAACGAGATTTTCAGAATTGTTTTTTAGAAAATTTTTTTACCCATTTTGCCCATTTAATATTCGTGTTTTTTAAAATAAGATTTTTTAGTCAGTTTATATAACTTCGAGCAAAATACAGTTGAATCAATTGTTTCTGTCTGTTGGTAACAACTCATAATAAAGCACACCCTTCAAATCCCACCACATACGGAGAGCATAATCTTTTTGGGATATAGTTTCATTTTTGAAGTTGTTTGCGTCGGCTAACTAGGTGCTTTGTCCCCACGATTTTTTCGCACTACATCATCGTAGACGATCCATTTTTTTAATCGCCCGTCACGATTCATTTAAAAAAAGAATCGTTCTTTTTAAATTTCAGCAGTGAATCGGAACAGAAATGAAATTGTCCAATCTCACCTCCGTCAATTTATGGGGCACCTAAACATTCAGATGGGAAACGTATTCCAGTTGGCGCAAATGGTTTGCCATGCTTGTACGGGAAATACAGGGTGTCCCAAAAGTCTCCGTACAACTTCAAAAATTTATTACAAAAAAATTGGCCTACAGCAAAAATAATTACAACAGTGCATAGAGTAACTTAATTATTTTTTTCTACTGCCTTTGTAAACTTCAACATGAGATCCTTTCGTAGCACGAAGAATATCAAGACGATATCCCAATTCAACCCACGAACGTTTTTCATGCTAACATCAACAGTAGCTACTGCTGTTTGGATCTTTTGTTTCAATTCCATCAGACTGTTAACTTTTCTTTAGATTTCATCAAAAAGTTGTAACTACTGTTGATGTTAGCATGCTGAAACGCACGTGGATGGAATTGGAATATCGACTTGATATTCTTCGTGCAACGAAAGGATCTCATGTACAAGTATAGTAAGGTAGTAGAATTTTTTTTTAAGTTACTCTATGTAGTGTTGTAATTATTTTTGCTGTAGGCCTATTATTTTTTTTCTAATAAATTTTTGAAGTTGTACAGAGACTTTTATGACGCCCTGTATTTAAAAATGTAGTAATATCCCACATAGGTTAGAATAGATTCGCATCAACAATTGGCTTGATATCGCTCGAATCAATCTCGGTCGGCCAATCGGAGCGTGGTACCTTATTGATATTAAAACCTCTAGAACGGAATACGGTAAATAATTTTTGACACATGCGTTCTGTTGCAGCATCATTCCCGTATATACTGCATATCATTTTTTGAACCTCGGATTCTCGTTCGTCTTTTTTTAAATAATACAACAATATCTGACGATAATACGCATTTTCGTATTTTCACAGCTACAACGTGAACTTATTACAAATGTTTACGAAACGAAACATTCATTGAGAGATTCTGTGAAGCATAAAACTTTCAATCGCATAGTCGAGTTGCGTGTTTGCTCCAAGAAAGGGAAGGCGAAACGGAATGAACTATCATCTAACGAAAAACCGAACGAACTTATTTGCTAACCTAATGTGAAAAATATGCATCCAAAATAACCGAAATGTATGAGAAGGGATACTTTTGTATTAACCACATGTCAGGAGTTAATAGCCGATTATTTCACTACATACAGCAGCATTTTTTATTCTGATATTTTGAGTGGTTTAAGCGCATATTTCTATTACATGTCTGCTAAATTGTGTTTTATGTATACTATTTTATTATTTTATTTATTTATTGGTTTAATTTCGTTGCAGAATAATAACCGGAAACAAATGATGAATTGTTTATATTGTTTCATGGGCAAATAGGTTAATCTTTCGTTATGAGGCTCCAAGCGATAGAGATAATTTGTAAAATAATCATGCTAGAAAATTATTTAAAAAAACCCCTTAAAAATCAGTAAAATGAGATACATTTTCAAATGAATTGCATTTGGAATAACACTTTATTTCCATTCGACGGTGCAAAAATGTAACCCCTTCGGCCCTGATTTTTTTTTCAATATTGGGAAAAGATTACTGTTATGCTAACAAAATTAAAAATAGCTATCGGAATCGCAGAAGTTAGGGTTTAATGAAAGTTAACGAATGCGTTCTTTACCAAAACCTCACAAATGTAGTTATTTTGCGTGTTTTTCGCAATAGTCTAAGGAAGAATTTTTGAAGACGTTTGGAAAATGTCGTATTACAACTAAATTAAACAAGCATAAAAATTTAGTAATATTTTTTATATTTTATCACAAATTACCAATTCGGAAAAGGATTCCCAAATTTTAATTAAAAGAGTGAAACATATGTTTTAATTAAAAGAAATGCCAACGGCTTGCTAATAATTATGAAAATTATTATTATTATTATTATTACTGAATGCTAAACATAAGTGAAGTCATAATAGGAAATGTAGAGATTCATACTATCACTGTTAGGTGCTGGAATTAATAAAAATAATGTTTAAGACAAAATAATACTCAATAACAGATATGTCCTATTAGTAGGACGTCAGGGCCGAAGGGGTTAAATTGTGAAATGTTTCGAAATTAAAAATATGGCAGTAAAAGAGATATTTATTCATCAGGTGTTGCCACCATCGATATGATTTCAGCTTTACTCACGGACATATCTTTGGTTTATAATGTAGATTTCTATATTAATTTAATGTTACATATTTAATGCGTACATTTAGGTTAATTTAAAAAAAAAATAAAAATAAAACAAAATATTTTCTTAAAATAAGGCTTTACATTTTCTTTTGAATTAAAAAAATCAAGAAATGCAAAGCTAATTTACGAAGAATACATCATCTTCAATATTGTATTTTTATTATTATTTATATTTTATCAAAAATACATCATCTTAAATATTCCATTAATTTTTTTATAATCGAAAGTTATTTAAATAAACTAATGTGATGAAAGAGCTTTTACCGTGACTACTTAAGTTCAGGTATTCATTAATTTTCTCAATTCCTGTCGATGGATTATAGTTAATTTCCCAGGGGTATAAATTATTTGCTTTAAAGACAATAATTATCCAGCAAACATTAGAAATTTGCCTTTATAAACCTTTGAATAAGTATTTATTTTAGTAGACTGTATGGTATGTTTGATGAGATGATATACATATTTTCCGAAACATGAAGCATAGGGGAATTCTCTTTAATTTGTGAATATAGATTTAATTTTCACATTAGTTTTTTGTTAGGGATTTGGGACGTTACTTTTGTAAAATAATTATAATACAAAATACTTTTTATGTTGGCGTTTATACTTTCTTTTCATATTCTTATGCACAGTATTTAAAATAATATTATTATTTTAAATCTCAAAAATGCTTTTGATTCTTTATAAAAATTACTATCATATTGGTATGTTACAGATTGACTTAAGATTTAAATTAATGCTTAAACTGTGGATAGATGCACAAAATGCAAGCTTTCATGAAGTGTTGCAGATTATTTTCAAAGTAAACTAGACGGGTTTGCCAATCCCAAAATTTTCTTCTATCTCACACAGGTTTTGCATACGCTAAAAAGAATCAACACCAATTTATATCAAGGTCTAACTGAATCTAAAATTTTATTAAATTTCATGCATTAGGTCTTGGGATATGACTATTGCTAAAATCGCGTAAATCCTGCAAAATGCAGAATAGGGGCGCCGCCTGTTGGGAAATTTAGACCAAAATTTAATCAACAACTACTTATGACAACGTCTAATTGAATCTAAAGTTTGATGCAAATCCATGCATTAGTTCTTGAGATATAGTTATTGTGATATTAATGAAAAACGTAGTATAGCAGCGCCACCTGTTGGGGTATCTACACCAAAACGTAATCAACGTCTATTTATGTCAAGGTCTAACTGAATATGAAGTTTGATGAAAATAAGCGCATTAGTTCTTGAGATAGAGCTATTGTGGAAATCGCGAAAAATGCAGTATAGCAGCGCCACCTGTAAGGCGATTTTCACCAAAAACTAATCAGCACCAATTTATATTAGTGACTAATTGATTATAAATTTTCATTAAATTTCGTGCATTAGTTCTTGAGATAAAGCGGCCAAAATTTTGTTGTGTCATACAAACAGAGTCACAGACAGATATTTTCTAAAAACAGTCAAATCGTGTTCAGGACCTTATAAAACGTATAAATCAGTCAAAAATCGGAAGACGAGAATTTTCATGCATCCAATACTTTTTTCTTGTAAAGATAATACAAAGAAAAATGTGTTAATTAAAATCAGGGGGCCCAGACTGGACTTCTTAGATTACAGATCTTATTGTCCGATGTACAGAACACAGGTGAAAACATCTTTTAACTTCTTTTAACACTTTCCAACATAGTTGAAAAGTATTTATGAATTCGTTTTGTCTGTCTGTTTGTCCGTGGTCTAACTCGTATAAATTTACTTGAATTGTTACGCCATTGACATATGTTATTGAATGTTCGGTATTGAAAATGAAGTGTGTCGCGCTTATAGTTACTTTACAAGGACATTGAAAAGAATTCTGTTACATTACAGTCTATGGGGCAAAATAGTTTGAGATTTATTTAAATAATGTTTCACTATTTCAAACATACTGAAATTGATATATATCACTAAGTTGCATTACATTGGGCTTACTGTAGAATACTGTGTTCATAACATCCATCGTTCATTTATAGGGACGCACAAAACAATTCGGTTAAAGTACCTACTGTCTGTTAACACTAATTGTTAGAAGTGCTTTTCAATTGCGGTACGCGTTTTTAAATATAACTAATTTCTCGCCCGTTATTTGGTGTGTAGAAATTTTATAGATCATATACAGGGCAGCAAGTCTCGAACACATTTCCGTTTATTGACTGAAATCCCAGAATGGCAATTTTTAAACTGTGCTATGCGTTTCCTAACTGAACTAAATTGTAACACTCTATGTAGTATATATACAAATCTATTTATCATAAACAGGGCTGCACAAAAAGGATTTGGATATTTTCCCGATTATTGTTGGTAATTCCTGAAATTAGGTTTCAAATATGTTATGCTTTTTTCAAATTGTTTACTTAACATCATATTTCACCTTATTATACGGTAAAGATTTGTAAAAGTATATTGGAAGTGTTGGAAAGTGTTACATAATTTATGCTTGACGCATGATTTTTTGTTCTTGTTTTATTTAAAACTGCAATAGATTTTTACATTTATTTTACTTTTTTAGAGTGCCAACTAACAACACCAAAACGCACTTTAGTATGAAAAATAACGATTATGTATTCAAATAAACTTTTGAAATTTATTAAAAGAGATGCTGTCGTATTAACTGCATGTCAGAGGTTAGGTATTAAACAAAGAAATCGCCATAATATATAATAATATACGCCATAAAAAATATTAAAATATAGATTTTTCCCTACTCAATTGCGTAAAAACAAAACTGTGAGTGTGTTAGAAGTTAATAAATTTCCGATAAAAGCAAAATTGATTGCTTACTTAGATCTTTGTCACCATCAATATGACGTCAGCGTTAATCACGGGCATGTTTTTTCATATAACATAGATTGTGAGTTTTCTTACACTAGAATTAATCCTTCTCTCAGAAATGTAAATAACCATTGCTAATATCGCTGAAAAAATATATTTTAAATTAAGAGTTATTTTTTTATATTGATAATAACTCTCATGCATCTAACATCACATTATCTAACATCACGTTATTTTGTTCCAGATCATGAGTTCATTAAATTTATATACTTTTATTACATAGATGTATGTTCCTAACGCGAATTCCATGTTCACGGAAATGATGTTCACCGTCGTAAAGTTTTTCCGAAAATTTATTTGTGATCCTAAATTGGGGATTGAAGTGAATTACGCTGTTAAATTATTTTTTTTTCATAATTAATGTTACATGTTATTCTATTTTATTTTAGTGCTATAAAATCCGTAACTCTTTTTATCTTGTCAACGGAACTGATGGTGTAATTTTTACACGTATGATTATTTACTATTACTTAAGAAAAAAAAAACATTTTACACTAATAACACTTGAAACATGTTGCAACGTTTAAAATGACTAACAAGCTTAACATTCATTTTTTTCTGTTGTCATGTGTCGAGTTACTCAGCAACTATTAATATTCTGCCCACGGACATGATTCAAATTATTAAATTGAATCTGTGATTAGTTTTAAAATGCGTTTAATTAAAAAGGAATAATGTATTATGAAAAAAAGTTTTGCGAGAATTTTATAGGCTTTGTAAATGGTACAGTCTAGCATTGTGACAGTCCACGGGCATGATATTTGTCAGGCTATCATTATTTTTAGAAAAAATTATATATTTTTATTATTTGTTTATTTGCATGTTTCTTTTCAATTGTACCACACTACATTTGTATAACATATTTTGAATTGCAGATACTTTTTAAATAAATAGGGAGTGTCATCCTTTTGCATTTTCAAGCTGAATGACCGAAATAATTTAATTTTCTTAAGAATATATATTTAAATAAATATTTGAACATTGCATATTATATTGTTTACTTATTAAATTAAATAAGTAGTATAAACGGATATTCCCGCTTTTTTTTCTTTTGAAATGTCCTTTATTTCTTTTGTTTTATCTATTGAATCCCATTTTCATGTCCTTTCTTGGAATCAGACGGAATTTTCCTGTGCGATTTACTACTATCGTTTCTTCCAATAACATCTGATAGTGTATATGACAAGAGACATTCCGATTCGGAGTGGAACTCCGGAATTAAAGCTGGAATTGCCTTATAAGAATCTTGATTATTTCATCTAATTTCTTTAATGTTAGAAATAATTCCTCATATTGGATTAACTTAGTATCTGTGCAATAACTTAAAAACTAGATGTTCAGAAAAAGGAAAAAACAGCGGCAAGTTTTCTTCTACTTAGTGCAATATCTCCGCGACCTACGTTATACACGGCCGGTGCATGACGTTTAAAACGTCACATGAAGTGGATCATTTTAAAAAGACGATTGGTGTGTAAAAATGATCCAGTCCATGTGACGTTTTAAACGTCATGCACCGGCCGTGTATAACGTAGGTGGCGATATCTCGCGAACCGATTCATCGAAAATAAATATCTTGTAGACCGGGAGGCGGCAGCACAGACAATCACCTCATAGAGTTCACGGTTGAAAGTCAAGATTTAGTTAAAACTCGATTCACATATTAAAACGCAGTCGGTCTGCCAAGTCATATCTTGGCGGAAAACACGTGAAAACCCAATTTTAGCGGTTGACTCGTAGGTTTACCATTGTGTTTTCCTGCACCCAGTTCTCCATGTTTTCATACTTTTGGGTGTAGGAAAACACAATGGTAAACCTACGAGTCAACCGCTAAAATTGGGTTTTCACGTGTTTTCCACCAAGATATGACTTGGCAGACCGACTGCGTTTTAATATGTGAATCGAGTTTTAACTAAATCTTGACTTTCAACCGTGAACTCTATGAGGTGATTGTCTGTGCTGCCGCCTCCCGGTCTATTGGTGACAGTTATAGCCAATTATCTTCACATACAGTACTCTGCTTATTTTTCATCAAAAGCGATAGTGAAATTATTTAATGACTGTTTTGTTTATATCATCAAATAATGAACAAAGTGCACACACTAATTAAAGAACTTTTATAATTGCTGAAACAAGTAAGAAAACCATCACATTTGTGAAATGTGTTTATATTTGTGATGTGCTTTTTATGTTCGTGAATTGCGTTCACTTTTTCGTGATGTGCGCCAGAAACTGTAATTAAAAGAAAATATCATGACTGTATACAGAGAAAGCTTAATAACTTAAAAAACATTATCTTTTTTTTTAACTTTAAAAAAAACCTTTACATCATTCTGCCAATAAAACTAACCCTGTCAACATCTTTAAAAGGTGCAAATGACTCTCATAATCTGTAACAATCTAAAATGTTAATATTGTTTTGTAACTTAAGTAAATCTAATCTAAAATTTAAATTTAATTAATTGTAAAACTCAGTAATATTATATACTTAATACTTATACAAAAAAATGGATTAATTATTTGAATTTATTCTAACATTCTAAAAAATTCTTTCCAGAGTTCTAAATATAAAGGTTTTTTCATATCATTTACCAGCGATCTCCATCGATAAATTTATAGATGAATACTAACTACTCCGAAATACCAGTACAATGATCACCGACAGAAAAGGTAGGACAATTCCTTTTTGTTTCTTATATTGTGTTCGTTATTGAAAATATCAAATAGTCATTTATTTTTCTGAGAAATCTTTTTTTCTTTCTTTTAGATAGCGCCGTTATTAAAATTACACCTCGAAACTTATATCATCATCACGGTGGTCTTTCATGTTTTGATTTTAAAAGATCAAAGAAGGGCGATAAAATGCCAGGAAGCAATCACAACAAACAAAATAAGGAGCGAAGTTCAAAATAACAACATATACATAGCTGCCAACTTTTACGTTTTTTCTTTACCACTAAAATGCAATAGAAAATTTCCTTTATTTAATAGATTTTGTCGATTAAATAAGGCAGAATTTACTATTAAACTTTAGTGGTAGGAAAAAAGCGTTAAAGTAAGTAGCTATGCATAGAAAACATTTTAACTCTTTGGGTTTTCCTCGTTTATTTATCTGACATTATGGTTGATTGGTTTCAGGGATTTTATTGGCAAAAACTGGAAACTTAGACATGCTGCGCCCAGCAATGTAAAAAAAAGTGGAAGATATAAATAAAAATAAATTGTAAGGAACGTAACAGTGGACATAATATAACAATGATGTTTCTGGATGAGCATCCTCGTTTATTTATCTGACATAATGATTGATTGGTTGTATGGATTTTATTGGCACAAAGTCGCAATTTTAACATGCTACGCCCAGCAATGAGAAAAAAAGTGGAGGATATAAATAAAACAAAATTGTAAGAAATGTAACAGTGGATATAATATAACAATGATGTTTCGGGATGAGCATCATCGTTTATTTATCTGATATAATGATTGATTGGTTGTATGGATTTTATTGTCACAAAATCGAAATTTAGACATGATGCGCCCAACAATGTAAAAAAAAAGTGGAAGATATAAATAAAACAAAGTTGTAAGGAATTTAACAGTGGATATAATATAACAATGATGTTTCTGGATGAGCATCCTCGTTTATTTATCTGACATAATGACTGATTGGTTGTATGGATTTTATTGTCACAAAGTCGAAATTTACACATGCTGCGCCCAACAATGTAAAGAAAACTGGAAGATATAAATAAAACAAAGTTGTAAGGAATTTAACAGTGGATATAATATAACAAAGATGTTCCTGGGTGAGCATCTGATATAATGAATTGAAAAAGATATAGGATTACTTTCCTCCCTCACGTAAAACTGTTCAATTAAACCGAAATCGACTAAATATGTTTGAACCAAAAATGTTGGTTAAAAATGAATTCAATTATATACCATCTAGGCATAAGAAACAGTTTATTAAATACAATTTCTGGTTGAAATCGTGTTTACTTGACTTGGGTCAGATTGAACAGTTTTACGTGAGGTTGGCAAACGTGCTAGTATAAATATACTCAAGGATTACTTGTGTTTTGTACAATTAAAAATTTTGTACAATTAGAAATTTTGAACAGTTAGAAATTTTGAAATTGCAAAGAATTGTTAAATTAATCAAAATCTTAACGACAAGTAACGATTGCAGTGATTACGTAAATTATAGGGAAATTGTACTGTAAGAAAAATGAAGAAGATCAAATGAATATATATTAACAATTTGAGTCTCATAAATGTTTTTGATGTAATAATTTGCATAATTACCGCAAATTTCGCTGTAAAAATGCTAGGGAAAAAATAATTTTTAAGGTTTTCGATTACGAGTAATCTGCAGCGAATATGCTGAAATCCAAATCGTGAGTAGAATCACCTGCGATTTATTAGTTTTTTTTTATTACAGTTTCCAAGGGTCAAAATTCTTGAAACAATACATGTTTTGTTTTTGTGCTAATGAAATACTTTAAAATTAAATAAATTAAACAAAGCAAACAGTGTATTTCTACGATGATTATATCAGCAGAAGTAAGAATTTTTGTAATGTACTATCATACTTTGTCCAACCGTAACTAAAACTTTAAATCCATTTATCTCACAATGGGTTTTTTTTGCTATTTGTCATGTTTAAAATGATATATCTAAACTTTCTTGAAAGATAGGTGTATGAAACTTTGCACCGAGTTTTTTTGTTATGTTTTTAATAAATCGTCTTCATGATTTTTAATTTCATGTGAAAAATTTTAAATCATAATCCTCGAAATAAAAACCACTCTCAAAAATCCCCCTTTTTTTACTTTTAAATTTATTAGAAATTTTGTAAGTGATATTTTAAAGATAAATTAAGGTAAGTTAACAAGAAACCTTTTCTGCACACAATAGTGAAAAAAAGCAATGACATCGGGCAAGTCGTTCAAGGGTTATATCAAAAATTAAATAAATTTAAAATTAAAAATAATTAATTTTTGTTTAAAAAAATCAAAATTTTTAAAACGTTTCTAACTGGGTTGATATTTATTGATGTTTAAAAATAGACTGCGTTTGTAGATGAAAAATCTTAATCAGGTAAAGTTTTTGTATTTATGTTTGACACAAGATTTATTATTACTTTTTTTTTCATTTTCTTTTCTAACAGAAATTTACTTTAATAACTAGACGATGCTCTAAGTATTGGTAACAGTATTTTTTCTTTTACATTTTTCTGTTGAAGGAACTTTTCTGATATTTAAGAAAATTGTACTTACCTGTGATGTTAAATACAGTAATGTTTTCCTGTCTGAAAGGACTAATCGTAGGTATTTTTAAAAAAAAATATGCATAGGTATTAAAAAAAAACAGAAAATGAAAACGAACCTTTTGCTAGAATTTATTATACAAAAATTACTTTTATCTTTCTATGAACTCAGCAATTTCATGTGTAAAGTTGAAAGTAAAAATGAATCTACGGCTTCCCTCATATTTGTATGGTTTTAAATATCAATCTTTTAAAATTTTGTGAAGGTAAACTAGCGGAATTAAATAAATAAATATATATATATATATATACATATATTTTTTCTGCATTAAATTAAAGTAGTTTTTTTATGCTATATTATACTGTATAGTGGAACGGTTGTATGTGTTTCATTCTTTCAGGTATATCTAGGTGTATTATTTCTTTTAAGAAAATGTATTTTACTGCAATTCATTGTATGCTAAAAATAGGTAAACATTGTTTGCTGATAAAATTACTAAAGCCTTAATTTTGTTATCTTAAAGTTTTCATGAAAATATGAGACCATCTAAAGACGATTTCGATTATTTATTTGTAGGAAGTGCTATTTTTGTTTATCACGAAACTGTATGTTTATTTTACGGATCGCAAAATAATTTGACAGATTTTTCTTATTATTTCTGCATAGCATAGTTATTAAATGAACAAGAATATTCTATGCATTATCTTTAAATTTTTCTGAGTATTTTTTGTCATATGAGACAAACCATTAAATGATGCATACTAACTTATGTGCAATAAACACTGTGATCCGTTGCAATCAGACATGTTAAAGAACATTATAAAACTACTATGCTAAATATTCCCCACTTTGTTTCACAAGAACATAGAGATGTGCATCAAACTTTAATTGTAAAATGTATTTTTCCCTTTTATTAGTAAATACTCAAAAATAGAATGTAAAATATTATTAGATAAATATATGGTATTATTAATTAGAATGAATTCTGTGTTATATTTGTCATGCTGCTACCAACAGTTAAAATGTACTTTGTGAATCACTTGTGTTACAAACGATAAAATTAAACAAATTGACTGATAAATTAAAGTAAAAGTTTTATTTATTTTTAAAAATATTTTTTACACCAATCAGATAGTATCAAATAGTTTTAAATGATAGGTGTCAAATAGTTTTAATGTTAGAAAAAATCATGCTGTAAAAGATGAAAAACTATAACATATTAAGTAAAAGTAATGCAAATGTATATCAAATTAATGTAACGCAAATCTATATCAAATCAAACTAATGTCAGTATTCAAATGTATAGCAAGTAAAATTATTGCAAATGTACAAATGTATATCAAGTCAAATTAATTTCAATATGCAAATATAGATTAACTGAAACAAATTCCAACATGTAGAGCCTTAGTTAATGACAATATAATGAATAAAGGATGTTCGTTCTTTAATATGTTAACATTCAACATGTGAGGGGGTCGGGGCAAGAAAGTGCCAAACCACATTTTCGGTGAAATAAATTTGACACTGTAATTTGTTGCTTAATGTTGTAAATTATCATTAGAGATCGACCGAAACAGGTTTTAAGACCGAGACCGAAACCAAAACCGGATTTCGGTGATCTTCCCACTTTCGGCCGTAACCGAAACCGAAACCGAAAGTGTCACAATTTTTTAAACCGATTAATACATACATAACTGCATATAATTATTAATTATTTAATTAATTAATAACAAATAATTAATAATTACTTAATAATAACTAATTACGTTACTAATTAATTTATTAATTATACGTGTGTTGAACCACATTTCTAACAAACAAACGGACATATATATGTGTGTGTATAAATTTCAAACAAAAATGAAACATGAGTAATACAACTTTAATATTTTATTATTTTATAACAACCAATAATTATAGATATTTATCATTAATTTATTAACAATGTAGTTAAATAATGTAAAACAAATTCATGAATGGATATTTAATTTTTAAATATATTCATATTTTCAGTTCGTTAATATTTTGCATTTAAATTGTTTAAGTATAGAGTTAAGTATTGGTTAAGTAGAAGTAATTGTTTAAGTAAAAGTATAAGTAAAGGGCTCAAAAGTTAAATTAATTTGTTTAATTTGACTAACAAAGGAAAATTAGCATTAAGACAACATTTTAAGCCTAGAAATTATTAAATATAAACTTTATTTTTCATTTCAATATTCTCAAAGTGAGACATGTTTAACACCATTTTGTACTTTAGCTAATTTTAAATATATATATATATATATATATATAAGGATAAAAATGTAATAGTTGTCAATTTTCTTTTAGGATGTGTACAATAAGATCAAAATAAATATTTGCTCACTCACCGCCGCCCCTCCCCCCCCCCAAAAAAGCTTTGCCTATCCCTGCCTCCCTAAGAAAGTATTGAAATGGCACCCTTGTTTGAAAATTTTATCTCCGGTGCCAAGTTGACTCTCTGTGCCTCTATCCAAAACTATTTTTTTTTCTTATAAAATAAAACGTAGTTAATTTAGCAATAAGACAGAAATGGTTTCCAATTATACGAATTTCATCTAATAGAAAATTATTTTAAGTATACATACCTGGATATATCTTTTGTAATAAATTTCTTAAATCTTTATATGTTTTAACAGCACCTTTCTCATAAAGCATTCGAAACAATCTGGAGTTTTAAAGTAAAATAAATTATATTACTGTTAATTTTTCAGCTTTTAAAGATCAAGTGATAAGCGTCTTTTAAGTTTAGTCATATATGCTTTGCTTGCTTTATAATTTACACTCGCATCATGGATCAGTCATGACCAATAATGATAAACAGTGGAGTTCACAGCAATAAACAGTGTCTCATTTGAGCCGATACAACTCATATCAAGGAGTAAAGTTAAAAATTTTCGAAAGAAGGAACGAGATTTTGAAATACAGATAGCTTCGGTCGAGTTTCGGTCTGGTTTCGGTTCGAAATTTTGGCAGCAGTTTCGCGGAAAACGAATATTCGGCGAAACTCTGATTTTGCGCCGAAACCGAAATTTCGGTCGATCTCTAATTATAATATCCTGCATATTATTTTTTTCTATTGCCATTAGGTGGCAGCACATGTCTCAGATTTCATTTTTACCCCAAACGTTTCTAAAAAATTTTATCAGAAAAAAATATATATATCATTAAAATAATATCATTAAAGTAATGCTATACTGTTATTCACAATATCTCAAATGTTACTCAGAAATTGGAAAAAAAAACTCTTATGTTATGTATTTTGAGTTGAGTATGCCATCTGATTGTCAAATTAGCATATCTCAGAAGTTCAAACGTGTGACTTAGCACTCTCTTACCCCGAATCCCTCATATAATAAATACATGAAATAACTTTTTTTAATCGAAAATAAATAAAAAGAGTATGGGAATTTTCTAACAATTTAAGGATTTAGTAATAATTTTAAATATTTTAAAAATATTTTTATCTTACTGTACTTCAACATAATTTTTTGGTGTAAAGATATCAATATGAAGATAATGTAGTAATTAATTGATGCTGAGTAACACATATATATAAATGTAATTCTTCTACACTAGGGAAATTGCTAGCAACAACACAACGCTCTGAATGAATTTAAAACAGTATCGACTGTTAAAAATGCAAAATAAATCTCTGCGGAGGTAATAATAGATCATCTCTACATTTTAAATAAAATTTGCGAATTCGTTGAATTCAATTTGCATCCAACTATTTTTTTTTCAACTCACACAAGGATTTCAAATGTACAGAATAGTAAATTAGTGAATCATAAATTCCCAAATTGCTTTTCGAAAGCATTTTCTAAAAGAAAAAAGTCATTTGGCATGTCAAAATAGCTTTTCAATGCACTGGGGTCCACAAGAACGACTGATAATAATTTTTTTCTTATAACTTCTATACAACTCTCTCTCTGAATTTTAATGCTATATATTTTTAACATTGCTTCAAGTAACAATTTATGGGTAATAAAGAGATTTTAATGTAAGTTTTTCGAAACAACTTGACATAAATTTCAAATGCTATGTCATAAAATCATATGATTTAGCGATTTGAATTTTAAGAAATTTAACAGTTGATTAAGATGCTTAAAAACAGTTATTATAAAGATAACATTTACAAATTGATTTGTAATGGTGGAGAAAACTTGATAATAATATAACTTCTCTAATAACGACAATTTAAAAAGCAAATGATTATCTTTTCTTTCAAATTAGATGATAAGATTCAAGTATAATTGCAGGTCCGCCACTGGTGACAATTTTGTTTTATTTTTGTCTGTTTCTGTTTCAAACAAATAATAATCGTAATAGATTTATACTAATGTTTAACAAATATTATTATTGTTTAAATATAGAGGTATAAAAATTGATTGTCGCCTGTGGTAGCCTTGCAATTACAGTTATTTGAAAGTACAAAAATATCATGAAAAGTATAAGTTATTTCAATATCCGGTACATAAAATTTCGAAATATGCATTGGATCATACCTTTTTTTAGATTTCTTTATTTTATTTTTTTCCTTATCAATTTCCTCTTTAATACAAATACTTTTCTTGAAATTTAATATTTCATTATTTTCCTACTGCTTCAACTAATTATTTAACAATATTTTAACAAGAGTAAACATTCTGAAATACAATTTCTGTGCTACCTCATGAGATTTTATGATTTAAAGTTTTTGTAATAACTACCGGTTTTTAAAAGAATAAAAAGTTCTAGAACATTAAAAAAAATGTCTAGCATTTTTACAAATCATTTAGAAACAAATGAAGATAACATGTAATACATTTTATTTTCCTTCCAACGGCCTTCTCTAAAATACATATTTATTTGTTTTATACATTTCTTGAATTTGTAATTGCCTTTATTACAAGAAACAAAATTGTCGTGAACTTTATTAGTTAATATAGCTAAAAGTAATATATATATATATATATATATATATATATATATATATATATATATATATATATATATATATATATATATATAGAGAGAGAGAGAGAGAGAGAGAGAGAGAGAGATTTAGAAACTGCTTGAAATAAAATTTAAATGATATCGCGTGAAATATGTGATTTAACACTTTTTGTTTGAATTTTACATCTGATTCAGATGGATAAAGAATATTTTTAAACTACTGAATTGTTATTAAATAACGAAATTTTTAATTAGTATGTATTTTTATCAGTATGTGTTTTGTATTGCATAGAAAAAGCATGTCGACAACAGAAATAATATATATGATAATCGAATCAAGTATAATTTTGCTATAGTATATCATTTATTTTAGAACAGGATGTATATGTATGAAAATAGAAAAAAAAATATTTTTTTATGTGACCTCCCCATCCCGTTTTTAGAACATATATTAAGAAAAATAATAAATTTCAGCTCAAAGACATTTTAATCACGTGTGTTGTTTTGGCACTAGCGAGCTATTTATTTCGGGATATTTTATCCCTGCTTTGAACTAGAATTGCCCTCCTAGTTGAGTGGACATTCATAAATTTGAAAGTCAAAATAAAGACTCCGACAATTGAAAGCTTCAATATGAAATCTACTGAAAGACATCAAAGTAAATAGAAAACGCAGAAGATAATCAATAAATTATCTTCATATGCATTTTTATATTTGTGTTAACGATAACAGGTGATTTTTTATGACAGAGCATAAGCGGGCTGTTTAAACAATATATTATTGTTGAAAAATAAGTCTTGTTAACGCAATCTTAATGATTAGTTTTTGTCTTTTAATGAGGAAGACCCGCCTCTGTGTGTTAATATTGCATGTTGTGTTTTTTAACAAAAATATTTTTGTGTTCGTGTGTATACGAGGTCTATTTTTAAAGTACCCACCGTTTTGGAAAAAAAAAGTATAATTTTCTTACTAATTTTATTTTTATATAAAAGCCTGTACCTCAATCTATTTTCCTACATAATTTCCACCAATATTAAGGCACATATCGTATCGTACACTCAGTTTTTGAATCACTTCTTCATAGAAATCTGTGCATGATTTGACACCCACTGCAACACGGTCGTTTTAAAACCCAAGGAAATTCGTCAGATAATGACGCAATCGTAATGAGTATGTCCTGTTTCCTTCGTTCGTCAACTTTCTGCACCAAATCTTCAGTAATGACTGAAGCTCGCCCACTTCGTTCCTTATCATGAACATTCGTGCGGCCACCTTTAAAAGCTCTAACCCATATTCCTACCATTCCACCGGTCATAATCTATTATCCGTAAACTTCACTAATCTGGCCTAGAATTTCAACCGCTTTCACGCCTTTAGCTCTAAGAAAACGCATCCCCCATCGTATTTAACAAGCGGCAGGATTCTCAATCGACGAAGCCATTTTAAAAACTCAAAAACAAACGTTAACCCTTTCAAGGGCGATGGTATGTTTATGAAACCACTTAAGGTTAATTCTCAAATCCCATAATGGTACCAGAATTTTGGTATAAAATCTTCTATCTATTATGTCTGTGAGATACAGCTTTTACTTATTTCCAAATAAATTTGTTCTTAAATTGAGGTGTCAGTCATACATTTCAATATTTTAGCAATGGAAGTGCTTTGCCCTTGAAAGGGTTAAAACAGTCGAATGTTTCCGTAATGGTGCGTGTGGCTTGCCAACAGATGTAGGTAAACAGCGCGCACGCATCGAATGCCGACCGCAGCGCCGCCACGACAGAATTTCAAAACTCTTCTTACTTTAAAAATAACCCTCGTACTACAAATGAATGTTTACAATGATGGTACTGTTTCTAAATGAAATGTTTATATGCATAGTACACTAATTGTAGTAGTATGAATATCGTAGATATTCTTTAGAAATAATGAGCATATAAAATGCAAATACACTTACCATGAATGGAGTTGGACATATCCAGAAAACGCGAATGTGTATCAGCAGTCTCGAATGCTTTCTTTATCTGTGCAAGTACAAGCCATTTTTCCGATCAATTTAATAATCATATTTTGAGTTGAGTGGTATTCATTTTTTGTTTTTCGCTAATTATCTTTACTGTAATTTATCTGTTCTAAATAGTATTGGTTTTGATTATTTACGTATGAAACTCATTTTTTTCGACAAAGAAAGATTAATAAAAGGGCAGTTATTCTACACATGAAACTTTCACATACGTTTGGCTTGAATCAAAATTAATTCTATGTTTGATTTCTGCATATCTCAGTTGCCGCTCAGTTCATATTAAGCTTTCAAATCTTGTTTTTGCACGATTGGCAATGCATTCAAATATCATCTTCAAAGAAATATGGATTTCTTATTTATATTTGTTTTCCTTATATTTGGTCCCCTATTTTCTGCGAAAAACTGCTAGTTAAGTGATGTAAGTTATTACTTTTAACATTAAGTATGTCAACAAATATGTCAATTATGTACATGTTTCCTAGACACAGGACAATAAATTTCTATATATAAGTTCTAGGAAAGGTGTTCCATGTAACAATTTTTTTTTATTTTACTACGAAGGTAAATTAAAAATTATCCGCAATGTAGTTATAAATTTTATTGCAATACAAATAGGAATAACTAACGTTAATATCATTTTTCAATATAGTCCCTTTCTTTTCTACGAACTTGGTCCATCGTTGCACAAGCTTCCTGATGTCCTCAGAAAAGAAGCTTTTCAGCTGAGCAGCGAGCCACGCATGCACCGAACCCTTCAGTTCCTAATGCCTCTTTGAGTGGACTTCATCAATAGTCACTCGTCTGTCTAACAGAGCCATGTCATGTGCACGCTCAATGTTGTTCATCATTTGTGTCCGTATACGGTCGTCCGTCTCCTTCTTCATGCGTAACATTTGTTGCTCCTCTTTGGTACAAACGTCTAATGGAGCGGCCATGATGTAACTGCTACAAAAGAAAGACAAATGGAGGAATTACGATCAAAATTCCATAGTATGACCACAACAGCATAACAATAAAATAAAAGAAGACAGAGGTCAGTATGAACAATGTAAGAAGAGTTATGTCAAAATTGCGGATAATTTTTGACTTACTCTCGTACGTATACAGCCCAATGTAGAACAAATGTCATATATGAAACTCATATTTGATCTGAATGCGTTATGCCATCGGAAATATCAGAAATTAAAACAATAATTGCCATAATGTTTATGTTGAATTATTCGGTATAGGAAGAGTATGGAACACGTATAAATATTAATTAAAATCTATCGTATATAAATGTCTTCAAATTAATCACATATAAATGCTTTAAAATTTAATATATTTCGAGTTTAATTATGTTTTTTTTGTTTAATTGTTTCTATTTGATGATTACAATTTCTTAAGTATTCTATAAATAATAGTAAAGTTAATATTGTTATTTTGTCCAATAATCCGTAAGATGACCAATTTCGTCCATTACGGGTGGTTATAATCGGTAATTTCCACTTTTATAATATTTCGGATATAAATCACTGTTTTCTTCAAAAAGCAGTTATTTTTTTATGTTATTTCTTTTCACCCAGAAAATGTAAAGAGTTAAAATATGTTTGAATTTTTTTAGGAGCCATTTGTAATTTAACTTCAAAAGAGATTAATTATAATACAATTTTGCCAGCATTGGCAGATTGGTATTTACTATGCTAAATACCTGATGAAAAGATAAATTATTTAGAAGGGCATTCCACTAAAAGCATTTCATATAACAATACTAAACATCTAATGTAACAATGCTGAATGATTTTATACTGTGAGATAAAGCATTTACGTACTTTTCAAATGTGCTATTTTTTTCTTTTACGTGGATGTAATAAAAATATATCAAAATCAAATGGTATTTTTCAATAGATTTATCTATCTGTCGCATTTTAGTTTGCAATTACTATTGCTTTTCTCGAAGAATTCCATTATTAGGTGCAATCTTCAAATATTTACGAAATACTTGCGAATTTGTCGAAGTCAGATTCTTTCGAAATTAATTTGTCTCTTAGGTACGAGAATGGAATTTCGGATACATTGTTAGTGCATTTCATATTTTTGTACCGTTTGAAAATGTCTACTAAACTCTTTATATTTAGTAAATTCTCATTAGTTTTCTTTCTGAGCGAAAATTTTATCCACATCTATCGTTACAGATAAAAGATTATATACGGTACAAGAAGAAAAATGGTCAAAAATTTAAGGGGTGTTAAATGATTGCAAAGATAACAATTTGCTTAACGTCATGCCGCAATAGGGATCTTGCTGATGAAGTCATAAAAAGGCCGCCGCGTTGGGCATCCCACAGCGCCATTTTCAAGTTACTCATTTGTAGAAATGCAAACCATTCTAAAACTGAGAAAGCTAGGTATCCTAAAGCTTAGAAGGCTATATGTACGGAGCTGAAAATTGTAATTCCAACGGAGCACAATGTCTTTAATAGGAGAGTTTTCCATATAGACTGGTTCCCAATCACAGAATCCTTTAGCATCTGCAGATAACAGCGTAAGACAAGGTCGTTCCAAATATCGTGGTATACCCTATATTCTTTCAAGAAGTCCTGCCTAATTTATTAGAGGTTGTTTCCATGCGCTATACATCCATGCGCTATAGGTATTTCCAGTACGACGGTGTCGACGTGTGTAGAATACTGAGAAGGGTACTTATTGAGCTAATTATACAACAAACATTGCTATTCAGTGTTGCATTCCGGGGGTGGCCCGGGGGGGGGTCATCCCTCCTCTCCGGAGTATTGAAATGTCACCCCCCCCGAAGATTTGAGATTTCATTCTTTTAATGGTAAAAAAAGGGAATCCCCTCCACCCCGGAATTCTACAATGTCCCCCACGGAGCCACAGAAATCCCTCCCGGAGAAAAGTGTCTGAATTGAACGCTGTTGCTATTTAACCTGCCAGGTTACATTGCATATGGTTAAAATTATGTCTTATTTGGGAATTTATGAATAAAAACTAATCAGTTGAAATTGCTCATATTGTTTTGAAACCAACCGTATATTGTTTAATTATTAAGCTAAAGAATATATTCTCTATCCAGTATGAATCCACTTAATTTTTTTTTCATTTTTATTTGTGATTTTTATAAGTTTCAAGAAGAGATTTTAATCTTTTTACAAGTAATTTATGTAAAAACAATAAAAGTGATTGATGATGTTGAAATTTATTTTGGCAAAATCCAAAAAGCGAAAGAAATGGCCGTTAAAAACAGGATAAAAGCAACTTTTTGTTACGAAAATGCTTGTGAAACATATTTCAAAGTGGAAGGGTTGACAATTACTTAACTTTTGTGTTGACAGTATGAAGTGAGAGGAAATATAAATCACTGTCCAAAGTAAAAAGAGTTAAGATTGATCACTTTAATATTAGTCAGCCAACTGAAGGTTTCTCTCAATTACTATCTTTTCTGTATATAAGTTATGTTTTATTTCACAACAACGGAAAATAGAAATATAAAATAAGAAAAAATTAATGTAGAAATCCATATTTTGAAGAAACCGAATTTTCATACACATGTATGATACACATATCTGCCAACATTCCGTTTATTGTCAGAATAAGTAAACATTAAACATGTTTTGAATCAGAAATTTCATTTTTACAAGTAAAATCAAATAAGTAGCAAGTAGAATCAATACACATATGGTTAAATAAATTTTCTGGTTCCGAATAATATTAATTGACTTTTAAAAGTTGGAAGTTTGGGAGCTATGTATACACCAGAACATTTATATACACTAAAACCTGTTATGATGGAAGCGTAAGAGACTGGAGAAAATTTTCATTTTAGACAGGTTTACGTGAAAATAAAATCTCGGATTTGACTTGATATTATTAAAGCAGTGTACAGGGTACTTAGAATCAAGGTATACCTGTTCAGAGCACAATAGGAAAAACACCAGTAGTCAATATAACGTTAACTGTTTCTGGTATGCATTTAAAAACATGGGAAAACGAATTTCTAAAACAAGTTCTAAAACCCATCAAAGGGCGCGAGGTAACATTACGAACAGTTCCTGCTAACAATATTACTAAATGAAATAGTTTTGCTCTCGTGATTCATATTAACTACGAATTGACCTTGGTATAAGCTGCAGGAATAGTCATAGAATATTAATATAATATGAAATATAGCTAAGCATTTTGTGAATGTTGCATACGGACGTTGCTTTATTCAAATTGCTTAAACATAATTTTCTATAGAAAATAAAGCATTCAGAGCTTTGCAGAAATATTCAATGACCATTATAAGGCTTCCTCGGAATGACCTTTATTATTAAAGTTGTTTTAGAACGATAGTGAAAATACTGATGGAGTTACAGACACATGTGTAGAGGTTTTTTTAAAATTGTTGAATGCGTCGAGAAAAACGAAAAATTTTCACTTATACCAGGTCATCTCAAAACACTTGAGATAGCGGAATTTTATTATGATTTAATGCAGATACAATGAACTATAGTTGAGCAGACCAGTCACTACAAGTCACAAAATAGAAGTGATCGCATTGTGGAATAAGAACTTCGATATGGTCAACCCTGCCACACTGTACTTCATGGTTATCTAACGTAGTTCTCACCGAACACCAGTAGTTTCTTACAGAAATCTTAGCCTTGTTCAGTCGCAGAAATTTGTAAAATAAGTAAGACCAAAATTTCTGTAAAAAATTACTGGTACGCTGCGAGCGCCAAGTTGCACAGTCGTATTGCATAATATGCTATCACAATAGAGCTTCTTCAACAAAGGCGACACATTAAACATTACAAATAACTTGCGTTTTTACATATTCTTCTCTCATGAATTGTACATTTCGTGTAGAATAGGTTGTGGATTCATTAATTAAGTTCAAACGTAGGTTTTGTAGTATTAATGTCAGTATTGTCGCATGTTTGTACTACTAACAGTTTACAATTAACATACATCATGACTGTGGGACGTTTCATTGAATTATGTTTTTACTGCGTATTAGATTTTGGTCTCCTGATTGTCGATTGTTAGGTAGCTTCCATTACAAAAAATAAAAAGCTACCTATTGCAGCTGTTCAAAAGAAGAGCAATTCCGGAAAATTTCGGTATATTTTCACCGATCATGACCCCAGACCCCAAAACCACCCTTCATTCAAATGTTGATTTATATATATATGTGACGATTTCACTGAATCACTTTGTTTTTTGTAAATCACACTATCAAGGCCAGAGGTTTCCACCTAGGAATTTTGCAGTCGTAGCGCCGATCATCTCAATTCGTGGTGTGTTTAATGAAGGAAATAAATAGGCAATCGATCCCATTCCACAGTTTATACAAATCCGGAAAAACTCTGAGGTTATGCTTTTACTGGTTCACATGATAATTCCATAAATAATGACCTTTAGAACCAAGGAGAGGCTTCATGAACTAAATTAAATATTCGGAGAAAACATAAGATGTTAATAGGCAGGGTCGTATGGTCTATCGGCAGCCAAGGAGATATATTCCACGGTCTCGAAGTACACGCCGTGTTTCCGTATACATTGAGATCCAGGAACAACCTGCGCTGAAAAATGGGAAAACAAACATATCAGCATTTGCTAAAGCTCACGAATACAGAACAGCGAAACAGTCTTTCGACCAATAGCGTTACGGGACTCTATTTCCTGAGTGATATGATATGAAGGATATAAAACTTCCGACTGAAAATGCGCGGGAAAAACATTCTATGTTGATCTGGAATGAACCTGATTTTTTCGAAGAAATATAGAAATAAAAAGAAAATGAGTAGGTTTTACTGGGTCCTGGCAGAATGCCAAGATAAAATTTTACATTAAAACTGAGATTAACTTTTATATTTGAGAAAATAATACTTTTTTTTTAAGAACAAATAGGGGAATAAAAAATAAAAAGATACAGGTTGTTTTTCGAGAGAATTAAAATATTTAGTTGGGAAAGTGATATTTTAAAAGGATTAAAATTTAAGATGTGTTATTTTAATGGAATAAAAAGCGAGTAATTTTAACAGAACTGCATAATAGTACCATTTTTTCAAGAGAATAAATTTAGAATAAAGAATTTTTAGCTATGCGGGATTTTGACAATTTAAATAATAGAACGGGAAAATAAATTAGAATAATGGGAAATAAACAGAATTATAGAATTGATGAGGCAAACGGCGGCAAAATTAAAATTTGTTTCATATATATATATATATATATATATATATATAATCTATGTCATACAATAGCATTCGTATTTATAAATCAATTTGAATGTAACTAAGTGTGTGTATTAGGCTCACCAATATCTCAACCGAGTTAGTTTTCAGCATGGTCCTCCAACTTTTTTCAAATTGGCGGTTACTAAAAGATTGGCCGTCACTAAAACTATAAAAAATTAGAAATTCAAATTTTTTTTTTCTTAAGTGTTAGGACTTCCTTGATACAAGGATTCCGAAGCATTTCTTGCTTTGCCTCTGTCTTAAAAAATGGCTGAGATATAGCAGTTGGAATTCTAGAGTGGTTGACATTTTGAAACAAGACAGCAGATTGCAAAATATAAAAAATCAGGTATTAAATTATGAGTTTTAGTGAATGTGATTCTTCGTAAATTAATATCTTTCATTGGTGTAATAATTTTCCCAGTCATACGCATAAAACTATATATTCGTATCCGTTAGCGTCAAATTATCGCCAAGTTCCGCGACACTTGGCGAAACATTGCTAAATTTTGCAATCAAAAATAAGCCTTTATAATGAAGTATAATATAAATTTGGCAAATTTCTTATTCAAATTCAGCATTAACGAATCTTCTGTAATCGGGTTCTTTGCATTTTAGCTTGCTATTTTCGAGTACATTAGTTAAAATTTTAAAACGGAGATATAGGAAAGCTACCTTTTTCTCCCGGTACAAGCTGGAAGGAATTTTTTAAAAATCGAATCTGTCTATTTTTTTGCCGATGGAAAAGCTTTTGAAATGAAATATTCATTTTTTTCATTATATCTCTCTCCATAATTTTCAATTACCACGTAAATTCGGCATTCTTATGATCATCAATTTTTTTCTATAGCAAGAATTATAATATAAAATATATCAATAGGTTCCTATAGTTTTTTGATTTTTATCTCTTCCCATGCGACATATAAAACTAAATTTTTGCTTAAATTCCAGGAAATTTTCCGTGATTTCTGAAATATCCGTTTTTAAATTTCCGTTTTATAACAGATATCTTCCGTATTTTTTTAGAAATTTTTATGTTGTTAAAATAAATTTCACAGGACCGAAAAAAAAACTTATCTCTCAAGAAGTTCTCGTAGTTTCAGAGATCCAATGTTTTTAATATTTTCTTTTCAAAATTGTTCTATGTTTTGCTTTTTATTATTTGATGCTTTATAACAGATAAATTTAATTTTTTTATGTATTATATGCGTAAAATATTGTAATAAAAATAATGATTGTTTCTTTTTGCAATAATACATATACTTTTTAAAATAATTTGTGTGTTGATTTATTTATCAATTTCAGTAAAAACAATAATTTTCTTAACAGACATATATGTTACATGCTATTAAAGTAAATTTCCTTTATCTCTTAATTTAAAAACTTATGTGAATAAACAAATTTATAATAAATTAAATTATTATATTTAAGCTTTGCTGCGAGCTTTTGTGTATGGTTCTATTAAAATGAATAATTTTTAAAATATCAAAACGAAAAAAATAGATTTTTAGAGAAAATTTTGAAATTAATAACTTTAGGATAGGTAAGTTTAAATTTAGACTTAATAATTTAGTTTAAATTAATTTAGTTTAATTTATAAAAATTATAAACTAACAAAATAAATTATAAACTTTTATAAAAATGAAGTTTATAATTTTACAAAGTAAACAAAAAGTTATTAATTATTTTTTATAAATTTAAAGAGAAAATTATGAATTTTGTAAAATTATAATTTATAAAATAATAAATTTTAGTTTAATTCACAATAATATAACAGAAATCAGTTTAGTTTAGTACCCACATACCGATAATTTGCAAAGATATTATTTTATGAAACCTTAAAAATATTAAAATAAAAAAATGGATTTTTAGAGAAAATTTTGAAATTAGTGACCTTGGGATAGGTAAGTTTAAATTTGGACTAATTAATTTAGTTTAATTTATAAAATTATAAACTAACGAAATAAATTATAAACTTTATAAAATCATAAACTTCATTTTTATGAAAGTAAAGAAAAAAATATTAATTACTTTTATAAATTTAAAGAAAAAAAATATAAACTTTGTAAAAAATTATAATTTATAAAATAATAAATTTTAGTTTAATTCACACATTTATAAGACAAATCAGTTTTGTTCAATACAATATACATATCAATAATTTGCAAAGATAATATTTTATGAAACCTTTAAAAACCTAATATTGCCTCACGTTAATAAAATCAAAATAAAATTTTAAAATGTCTGTGAAAAATTCAAAATTTAAAGCAATATAAAGAAAAAAAAGTAGATAAAAAAAAATATTTTTCTGTAATTTATGAAAATAAAATAAATTTCTAAAGATTTCACTAAAAATAAAAATATCACTATTATTTTCACAAAAAATTACCGCCCAGACACAACCCCAGTTAGCATGAGTTCCAGGATTGGCCCGAGTCTAATGAGAAAAAAATAGGCCCACGGGTAGGACTGGTTCAGACCTGGATCCTAGAAGAACTCCAGTGGCTGAGAGGTTGTGCTCTCGAAGCTGGTAGACGGGAGGTGCTGGGTTCGATCCCAATCGCGCCCGTCGGCCTAATCGTTCGGAGTTTTCGTGGTTTTCTTCGAGCCGTGGATTTATCCATGCGTAAATACGGATTAGGTTCCCTTAGAAAGACCCCCACGAAGGGCACTCCACCCGGGCCTATATCCCTAGTGTAGATAATTGGCCGTCAATAATCAACTCAACTCAACCCCTAGAAGAACTCTAGTAAATACAACAATCTTAATTCGCATTTCAAACAAGGCGATTTCTGTACGCAAACCTCTGAACGTCATTTACGGAAATGGCACTGTTTTGAAAGAAATACGGACATTGTACAGTTTTGTAAGAAATACGGAAAAATCCATTAAATTTACGGAAAACTTTCTGCATATTTACGGATTTGAAATCTTCTTTACGGAACTAATGTCATTTACGGAAATTGTACTGTTGTTTTGGAAAAATGAAACTTCTCCGTAAAATTTAACGGAAAATCTCTTGTATTTTCACGGATTTTTTTTAGAGTGTAGACAGCATTGTTTTTATTGAAGGCCGTATTATTTTGTGAGCCCCTGTAAATGAATGAAAACCTGTATGCACTGCATATTCTACAGTAAGTATCTTGTACTGAACCGCACTGATGTATATTAATTTGAATATGTTACAAAGAGTATAACATCATTAAAACACATTGCAAGCGATTTTCGTCTACAGACCATAATGTAACCGAATACATTTGATTGCCCCTGTAAATGAACTATGAATGATGCACACTTGAAAATGAATACCAAACTTGTTACGGTATACTACAATACCATATTTTAATTATCTGGATATCCGTTTTTGTTTTTTTTTTAGTTAGTGCGCTACTAGGCAGACGACCAGAAAGACAGACAAACAGGCAAACTGAATTCATAAATATTTTTCGACTGTGCTGTAAAGTGTTACAAATAATATTTTTTATCTAAAAACATCTAAATTTCCATCAAACATGCTTTTATGCGATGAATAGAAACGAAATTGCACTAATTCCCGAAAACGACGCCATTTTGAATAACGGCCGCCATCTTGAATTCGCCGCACTTTCCGCGAAGCCTCCCTTTCTTATATGCTTTGTATTATTATAGAATAGATACTGACCAAACGGTATAACTGTATCACGATTTGCAGTTTTTTCACTCCTAGCACCTATTTAAGTTTTGAAAAAAAAAATACTTTTAAGCATTAAATGATAATAACTTCATTAAACCACTTACGAGGAAGCTTGAACTTATGTTGGTTTAGTTTCTTATGTGCCAACATTTAACTTAAGATGTGAAATATATTTGTTGATCGTATCCGCTGAAGTCGAACTTTTCCATAAAAATGACTGTAAAGAGACGATTTCAGCCATTTAAAGGCTGAAATATAACGTCGAAAAAAATCCTGTTGCCGCATGATTTGCACCATAAAATAAAATGATTTTGTGGAAAGGAGTCTTATTGAAGTTTTTTCAGAAAATTATCCTCTAACTTCAAAATATGTTTTCCGCTTGTCTTTATTATATATATATATATATATATATATATATATATATATATATATATAATATAAGATATATTTAGAAGTAAAGGTTCTAAAAGATCAGTAAAAGAAATGAGATTCTGGTTTTAAAGTATAAATAGAAAAATTAATTCTGCAATGCAGGGATTTACGATAGGTTTTTATTTTTTTTCTGCTGGTTTAAAAAGTTTCTTTACTAAGTAACAAAATATTTTTAAAATAACAATTTATTTTGTTTAAAGCGACTGTAATTTTTAGAATCTTAACGGAATTTTTTTAAAGAATTTCTTCAGTGGGTACAGGACATTTTTAAAATGAGTAATTTATCTTGTTTAAAGTAACATACCGAATTTCTAAATCTAATTTTCACATTTTGTTTTAAATATCGGTCATAATGTATGCATGTGAATGCTAAGAAAATATCTTTTACTGAAAGTATAAAATTTCGTAAGTCTCGAAACGTCTAGGCCATAGTTAAAAAAATATATACAGGGTCATTCATAATTCCCTCCGGGGTTTCGAAACGTTATAGTAAAAAAACGAAGACGAATATGAAAAAAAGAAACATATGAAATTATTCCGAAACTATTCAAGTTTTACTTACATACATTACAGGTGTTCAATGTGTGAACACTTGGTCACACGGCATACATCCATGCGATAGTCCAGTTCCTGCCATACTCCGTTTCTTTAAATCTGAATCAGTGGTGTCAGTTCAACGGTCCTTTCGTAATAAATATCGAAAACAGGGACCAACTGACAAAACAATTCATGTGTGGTACCGGAAATTTAAAGAAACGGAGTATGGCAGCAACTGGACTATCGCATGGATGTATGCCGTGTGACCAAGGGTTCACACATAGAACACATGTAATGTATGTAAGTAAAACTTGAATAGTTTCGGAATAATTTCATATGTTTCTTTTTTTCATATTCGTCTTCGTTTTTTTACTATAACGTTTCGAAACCCCGGAGGGACTTATGAATGACCCTGTATATTTATATTCTCTATATAAACCAGTTTTTAAGCAACTTCAAAGAAACTTCATCTTTTGGCTTTTATGTATCTTTATCCACAATTTGCTCAATAACACTTAACGGATTTGAATGTACCTTTTTACACTACAATTCTAGTACAACATCAGAGAAGGTTTTCAGCTAAAGATAGTCTACATATTCGATATAGTTTTTTTACAGGGCGCGTCAAAACTTGAATATATGATTGTCTATTGCGTATCAAACGTGAGCAATGTTGAGAACTAGAGTGTCTTCATGTCTAAGAGAGTGGAGACGTACGAGTAAGGGGGCCAAATGTCTCTGAATTTCCCAGAAATTTAGAGACGGCAGTTACATAGTTCACGCTTGAAGCAATTTGGTATTTATTTTTTTAATTAAAAATTCGATAACTCCTTGAAGTTATTAAAAATATAAAATTAAAAAAGTTATACATTTCAAATTTGTGAAAGCTTTAAACTAAAATTTCTTATAAAGTTTGGTCATCTTAGATATAAAAAAAAATGAACGAGGAGATTTTGAAAAAAAAAAAGAGGTGTCCGTCATTATTCTCAATGCTAATATTTATTGACCTGTCTAATTCAGACATGTCAAACTCGTTTACCTCAGGGGGCCAAATTAACCAGTGTATACAAAGCCGCGGGTCATATTACAAAAATAAATCGAACAAAATTTATTATATTACTATTGAACAGAATGAAATTTGCACGTACAAAATACAACTTTGTTAAAAAAAGAAAGAAATATATAAAACATGAAAAATTCCAACGTTACCTACTAGGAAAATTAAAACGACACTCACAGGAAAATTTTAAAAGAAATATTTTAAAAGTAAAATACATCAATTTTAAACTGCAATAAAATGATAAAAAATGTATTATTAAGTGCTTTAGCCTGATGTTTTCATTTTTTTGTTCAAATTGCTCCGCTTTATAAAACAAATCATTGCAGGATAACTATTATCTGCAATATACGCTTACTTTTTTGTGACAAACATTATTAAAGTCAATTTTTTCATAATTGAGTCAAAAATAAGATCTATGGTGGTTGTATCTACAATAGGAATAATTTACAGAAGCTCTTCACTTATTTTAATACACATCATGTCGGCGAATAAAAACTGCCAACTGAGTGGAATTTCGTGCACCTGTATCTTAATGAACGACAATGTAATAGGCAATAAATATTGAAATTATACATTTGTTTTTATTATTGAAATTTCCTGCTATATCATGAATCTGTCCAGCAATGCTACTTATGTAATTCAGTTTACATTGTTTTCAAATTTCTTTAAACTGCTCATGACATCATTTCTTCAACTTCGCAGTGAATAATTTCGACTTGAGATCAATTGATTGTAATAGTTTTTATCCTTTCCTAAGCAGATGAATGGTTTACTGGTCTTCATGCATACATTTCTTTTAATGAAGTATCAGTTTTAATCTAACAATTTATCTTTACGAAGTTTTTCTAGATATTCTGACTTTTGTATATATTTTAGAGTACCAGTCTTCACATACTCTAACAGAGTTTCTATATATCAAACATAAAATTTCAGTTTTTATTTGAATATAAATGTGTTGAAAATTGAGTTTTGTCAATCTGAGATGTTCATCTTTAATTAATCGTGCTTTTTTCACATTGGTAGATTTAACATATTTTTTTAAATACTAAAATACATGTCATAAGCCTTTAAAAACCTTCCTTCGGGTTTCTACTCGTTCATACCTTTTTAAATCTCCAGCTCGATATCTCACCGATATCATTCTATTCTATACTTTTATAATCACAGAAGAATGTAGATATTTTTCTTGAACAATAACAAGTTTATTGGATCAGCACATCACAACAAAACATGAAGCACATACATATATTTATGAACAGGAGCCATAGTAGCAGCAGTTACAAAATTATTCCTTCTATCAAACACTTATACTTAATTTCATAACGTGCCCACCGCAAGCACACGTCTTAACACCTTGGCCTCCCGCCAAACACTCCTACCGTCTCTCTTACTCAGTAGTAGAAGAGAAAAAAAGGGGTTGCCATAAACTCCGACGTCACCAGGCATGACAATACACATTAATAATAACACGTTAGCTAACCAAACAATGAAAAAAATAATGAGCTCAAATACAAAATGCTTGTGTTCGACTATGTATGCTCCAAGCGATGAGCCAATGAAATATTTCTAGTTTTTTATTTTTTTTTTTTGTTTTCACAAAAAGAAGACGAAAATATGGGTCACTTTCAAAGCAATGCATTTCAGAGCTATTTTTTAAACGTTTAAATGTTGTAAATAAAATTAGCGCTTTTTTAAAATAGTTTTCAATACACTTTTTAGTACATAATAAATACTGTACATTATTTTGTAATGTTCTGCAAATCGAAGGGAGCAGTAAATTAAATTATTAGTTTCAACATAAAACACATAGCAATTTATAAGAAAGAATAATGTAAAAATTTTATGAATGTTTAAATTTTCAGATTCATGATATGTCCTTCGAAGCTTTTTGATTGGTTATTTTTGCATCCACAAGCGATTTACGAAAAACATAATCAGCAAAAACTTATGTCAAGGTCTAATAGAATCTGAAGCTTTATAAAATTGCATGCATTAGTTCAGGAGATAGAGCGCTCACAAAATTTGTGTCACACACAGACAAAAAGACAGAAATCACGGACAGAATTTTTCTAAAATCAGACAAATTGTTTTCAGGATCTCCTAAAACGTTTTCATCCATCTAAAATCGGAAATCGAAAATTTTCAGGAATCCGATACTTTCTTCGTGTAAAAATAGGAAAAAAAAAAAAAAAAAAAAAAAAAAAAAAAAAAAAAAAGAAGAAGAAGCTGTGTTAATAAACTCACGATAACAAGATGTGTTATCATATGTTTAAAAAATTTTTTAAAGATGTTTTTTTAAATAGCAGCTTTCAGCATACACTTATTAAATATAAAAATGCGGTTACTGATAACTTAAATTTTAAATAGTAGAAGGTTTTAAAATTTGAAAGAATAAAGTACTAAAGTAACGAAGAAAATTGAAACAGGGAGGTCAATTCACTCTCTCTTTCTCTTCCTAACTGATAAAAATAATAATGCTGTATCTTTTTAAGATAACATCATCTAAATGTAATTCTGAAAGTTTTCAGTGTTTTTAAACGACATGGAAGATATGTATTTGAAATATATTAGCTGTATAAACGACCAACATAAACGTTTATAATATTGTTTTAAAATGGTATATATTAAATATAAATATCATCTGTTGTTACTCAAAACAGACGTTCCATCTCTTGAATCACTCTAAAATTTAAGTACTTTCTAGAAAAATATAAATAACAACTTAAAAAATGTTGGATTTAGTGATATTTCATGGTTAAAAGATAATAAATTCAATAAAGCAGTTCGAATGAAACTTGAATTTATTTTTATTTATTTCATATTTCGCTTCTTTTGCAATGTATTTTTCCATCGACGTCATGTATACAATTGATCGTTTTTATTGAAGTCCGACATCATCGTAAAAAAGACTGTAAAGAGATTTTTTCACCTATTTAACCCTGAAATAGAAAGTCGAGAATAATCCTTTTGGCACATGATTTGCGCCATAAAATAAAATATTTTTTGTGTGAACGGAAAGTTATTGAAGTTTATTGAAAAACATTACCATTCGACTTTCAAATGCGCTTTTTACTTATGTTTGTTTATCCTATACCTATTTTTTGTATTGTATATGTGCTTGAAATGTTTACAAGTAAAGACATTAAAGTATTAGTAAAAATAATTCCCTTTGTATTGTTTTTTCGAAAATATCTCTTTATTTTAAATAGTGTACACGCCCCCCCCCAAAAAAAAAAGTTCTACTATAACCGCACTTTTTTATTAACTTTATATGTGTCAATTATAATACATGTAAACCTCTATCGTAAATTTTTAATAATTATTAAAAGATAAAAGAAAACTGTAATATGCGTGTAAACTAACGTTTTAGTGAGAAATATAATTACTATGGTATATTGTGGTAATATATTGTAGGTTTTTAATATTATTAATTTTGTGATACCTTTGCTTTTCTAGCGTTTATACCCCTGCTTCCAGACATGCAGAATATGACAAGACGCGATTCCATTAACCTGGTTTTAAGATTAAAATAATAATAATAATAATGACAACCTCCATGGTCTCAGGCGTATAAGCACTCGTCTGCCAATGATTCCATTGCACACATTTTGTGGCATTTCGCGTTTCAACAAATTTCTGCCTGATAAAAAAAAAGAAAAAAAAAGAATAAAGAATAAAAAATCGAAATCCGTTCTTCTAAAATTTTGTTTCCTCCCAGAACACAAAATTTAAAATCTTTAAAAATCTTTATAATTTTTTTACTATATTCGTAACATTTTTGTAATAATAAAAAGTCAATCATCTAAATCCCCCCCCCCCTCCCGAAATTATGTATTTCCATTTGGCCCCCTTTGGTATCAAGCACACAAAATTTAAGCTTTAGATCTGGTTAATTCAAAAAAAATTCTGATCTATTTGTTACACTACCGTAACAGTAACTAATCTTTCGGAAGCATGCATTTTGAGGATAGAGAGGTAATTTTGTTGGCATCTTTTTTTTATTACTAGGGAGCAACAAATAGGATTATTTAAAAAAAAAAGAGAGTTTTAAAAATTTCACAATTTGTTTGCTTAGGGGGGGGGGGGAGCATAAATTTCGGAATGAGGGGGTTTGTAATTTAGATTAATTGTTACTTACTTATTGTTACTAAAAAGCAACAAATAGGACAGAGTATTTTTAATTTTCTTTTGCTGGGGGGGGGGTGGCAAAGGGAAGAATCAGACATTTCGAGGATAGAGGAATAATTTCAATGGATAATTATTTAATTATATATTGTTACTGAGGTGAAACAAATGGAGCCTATTTTTTTTTTAAATAAAGAGTTAAAGCCCATTTAATCTTTGTATGCTGTGGAAGGATGTTAGGAAGTTAGAAGCGTAAATTTCAGAAGAGGGAGGTAATTTAGATAATTTATTGTTTACTTATTATGACTAGAAAGCGACAAATAGGATTTTTAAGATTCTTAAGATTTTTGACATTTTTGCGCTGTGGCGGGGAGTTAGAGAAAGAAAGCACAAATTTCGCGCGGGTGGGAGGGAATTTCATTGGAATTATTTAAAAAAAATTAAATTCATCGAAACAAAGAAGCTTTTCTCTCCTGGACTTTTTAAATCATTTTTTTTCCATAAAAAAAGGTTTTGGGAGCAGGTGTTTATATTTGGTAATGGAATGGAAAATGAAAATTGCTTAAAAGTAGGTGGGTCTGTTTTAGATTAGCATAATAACTGAAGAACATCGGAATCATCAATCTGACAGTTGGGATTTCACGGTATCTATAGCATTATACAAGATGATTATAAAAAACGTGCTACAGGTACCGTTCCAACGCTTTTTGTTTTTCACTATGAAGATTACATTGCAATAAAAGAAGTAGGTGTTGCCAATTGAAAATTTCAAAGTTTTGTCAAAAAAAACCGTAACTGTTAGAGTTTAACTGTTATTTTTCACATGATTCTTGAGCGCATACCTCAAGATACTTTAAACCAAAATTTCATTCAGTTTCTGTGAAAGGTATGATAGCTGGGAGCTCATATATCGGGACAGTTTATTTATAATCACCTTGTATATGCAAGTGACACTTAACTTTTTCTCGACGAGCGTCACATACACGTGACGCATAAAGGGATCAAATCCTTCATAATTACCAACAGTAATTTTTAATTGAAAATTTTACCTTATTTGATCTAAGCATTTCTGCGATTCAATGAGGCAAAAATTTCTAATTTTAAAATCAGGTGATAAAAATTAAAAATAATCTGTAAAATACACTCGGAGTGAAGAGCTTAACATTCTCGCATCGGGAAACAAGAATTCTCGTTTTCATAAAAAAAAAGAAAAGAAAAAAAAAGAAAAAAAAATCATTGACAAAGAACGTGGATTCTATCTTGCAGAAAATGCATTTATATCATGTTTTCCATTTTTTTTTTAGATTGTGACACATTTTATATTCACTCTGCATTATGAAAGGCATTTACTGATGCATGAACTGGAGAAACCTATCTAGGAAACCAATATACGAAAGACTTTCAGAAGAGGGGGGGAGGGAGCTTCTACTATTTTAAAACACAACAAAAATATACCGATTGCAATGTGTTAAGAAAATATATTTTATTGAAAGTATAAAATTTTATGTATCTCAAAGCTCTTAGACCATAGTATGGATAAACGCATTCAGGGGCCACTGAACAAAATTATAGACTACTATTAATAAATATAACACTTTTGTAAATGGTAAATAATAATTTATTATTGGTCATATACAGGGTGATTCATAAAAGATGGGCAGAACTTTAAGGGGTTATAGTACACTTAAAGACAAATAATATTAAATAGGAGACTAAGGGTCCCAGACGTATTCCCAAGGAGATAGGGGGCATTAAAGTTTAGGGTCCGAAATTTCAAATGATTATAAAACATGGAAAAATTGGTCGATTCGTTTGCGGTTTTTGCAAAAAATTTTCTTTATGCCAGTATTTTCTTGAAATAAAATTTTAAAGTTCAATTTCAAAAAATGCCGATAGGGGGCGCTTTAGACTTTGGAGTAACAAACAACTATTTTTTAACGTTATTTTTTGTATTTCTTTAAATGATTTCGAAAGCTTAGACTTAAACTTAAATTTTGATCTAAAAATCTGAGTCCTAACGAGTAGTTAAGTAGCGTAAACTGAAATTTGAAATTTGAAACCCTTCTCCCCCCAGAACAAAAATCAGTTATTCCCGATCTTTGTGTCGTAGATTAGGCTCTAACTACTGCCGCGTTTTGCTAAAATTATTCTTTATGTCAGTATTTTCTTGAAAATAAATTTTAAAGAAAATTTTCAAAAAATTCCGATAGAGGGCGCTTTAGACTTTGGAGTAACGAACAACTATTTTATACCGTTATTTTTTGTGTCTCATTAAATGCTTTCTAAAGCTTAGACTTAAACTTAAATTTTCAGCTCAAAATCTGAATCGCTGAGCGTGGTTCAGTAGCGAGGGGAGGGGGTTCAAATTTCAACTTCTGAACATAGTTCAGTTTGCACTACTTAACCATGCCCAACGATTCTGTGCTGTGATACGAGGCAAAAATACAACTTTCGTCAAGGACTGCATAGTCGGAATTCACTCATAAAGGCACTGGCACAGTTGGAAACGTCGCTCATGCAAACGTTAAAGCTCCATTCCTGACGCTAGTCACCGGGTGAAGAAGGAAACAGAAAGTATGCAAATGTCAAATGGGGAAGAAGAAGAACACGTATGCAAAATTTCGACACGATTCAGGCATAAAAACCACTGAACGGTGAGTCAAGTGTAAGTCGCTGTAGTAATGAATCGGAAGATGGTGCCCTTCACGAATAAGGAAAAGGCTGAGATGCATTTAATTTACGGAGCGGCAGATGGAAATGGTGCAGAGGCACAACGAATGTACGGAGAGCGATTTCCTAACAGGCGGTTGCCTAACCGCAAAACTTTCGAGCGCTTGCACAGACAGTTGTGTGAGACGGGATCATTTCTCGCTTCCCGGTCGAATGCAGGTCGTGCAAAAAAGGACGAATCAGTAGTTGTTGCAGAAGCCATTCTGGATGTAGTAGCGGCGCAGCCAAGTACAAGTACACGAACAGTGGCTAGCCAGGTGGATACCTCACAGTCCACGACTTGGAGGGTACTGAAGGATGAACATTTGCTCCCGTTTCATGTGCAACGAGTCCAGAAACTGTCTCCAGGGGATTATCCAAATCGTATTGAATTCGCCCGCTGGTTTCTGCAGCAGAACGCGCTAAATCCACATTTTGGACGAACTGTGCTTTTCACCGATGAATGTACCTTCACACGTGAAGGTACATTTAACACACACAATGCACATGTATGGGCGGATGTCAATCCACATGCTACGTATCCACATGCTCATCAGAGACGCTTTTCCATCAATGTTTGGGCAGGAATCCTCGGAGACCACCTAATCGGACCGTACCTTCTTCCTGAACGCCTCAACGGTAAAACATACCTCACATTTCTGCAACATGTGCTGCCAGACCTGTTAAACGTTGTTCCTCCACGCATCCGGCGGGTCATGTGGTTCCAGCACGATGGAGCGCCAGCCCATTACGTACGAGACGTCCGCAACTATCTGGACATCACATTTCCGAACAAATGGATTGGTCGAGGTGGTCCTGTTGCTTGGCCTGCTCGCTCGCCAGATCTTTCACCCATCGATTTCTTTTTTTGGGGACGATTGAAGGCTCTTATGTATGAGACACCCATTGAATCCCCCGAGGAACTGGTCGCCAGAGTTTCCGCCGCTGTAGGGGAAGTGCTCGAAAAGCCTGATGTTTTCGCGAATGTTCGCCGTTCCATTCGTCGCCGTTGTTCTGCGTGCATAACCTCTGGTGGTCACAATTTTGAACATTTATTGTGATTACATGTTAATAAATATGCTTTGGTAACATAATCCTAATTTGTGTCTTTTTACCTCGTATCACAGCACACAATGTGTGGACATGGTAAACTGAACTGTGCTCAGGAGTAGAAATTTCAAACCCCTCTCCCCAGAAACTTAACCACGTCTAACGATTCAGATTTTGGGCTGAAAATTTAAGTCTAAGCTTTAGAAAGCATTTAATGAGACACAAAAAATAACGGTATAAAATAGTTGTTCGTTACTCCAAAGTCTAAAGCGCCCTCTATCGGAATTTTTTGAAAATTTTCTTTAAAATTTATTTTCAAGAAAATACTGACATAAAGAATAATTTTAGCAAAACGCGGCAGTAGTTAGAGCCTAATCTACGACACAAAGATCGGGAATAACTGATTTTTGTTCTGGGGGGAGAAGGGTTTCAAATTTCAAATTTCAGTTTACGCTACTTAACTACTCGTTAGGACTCAGATTTTTAGATCAAAATTTAAGTTTAAGTCTAAGCTTTCGAAATCATTTAAAGAAATACAAAAAATAACGTTAAAAAATAGTTGTTTGTTACTCCAAAGTCTAAAGCGCCCCCTATCGGCATTTTTTGAAATTGAACTTTAAAATTTTATTTCAAGAAAATACTGGCATAAAGAAAATTTTTTGCAAAAACCGCAAACGAATCGACCAATTTTTCCATGTTTTATAATCATTTGAAATTTCGGACCCTAAACTTTAATGCCCCCTATCTCCTTGGGAATACGTCTGGGACCCTTAGTCTCCTATTTAATATTATTTGTCTTTAAGTGTACTATAACCCCTTAAAGTTCTGCCCATCTTTTATGAATCACCCTGTATATATATATATATATATATATATATATACCGGGTGTCCCAAAATGACTGATGGATTTTAAAATTCAATAAATAGCAAACGGTGACAGATATTAAAAAAATTCTTGCAGGAGGGTTATGTATGATGTCGGGAGTTTTTTTACTGTGATTCTTGATTTTAGTTCGAATTTCAAACAATACGCTGACAGCGGTTGGCCGCGACCTACGTTATACACGGCCGGTGCATGACGTTTTAAACGTCACATGGAGTGGATCATTTTTATACGGCGATTTTGTGAAAATCGGGGGGCGCGCCACTTTGCACCAATTGCCGTGCAAAAATGATCCATTGCATGTGACGCTTTAAACGTCATGTACCGGCCGTGTATAACGTAGGTCGTGGGTTGGCGCTCATTCGACGCCGAAACTGACGTCACTCAGCATTGATGCGAGGTTAACGAAAAAGAAAGGCTACCGCGGTGCTTTACGCGTATCTTTTTTTTACAGACCGCTGGAGTCACGTGATGCTCGAATGCACCAATACAAGTGTACGAAAAGAGCATCACGTCACTCTAGCGGTCTGTAAAAAAAGATAAGTGGAATGCACCGCGGTAGCCTGTCTTTTCGTTAGCCTCGGCATTGATGCGAGGGTAACGAAAAATTAAGGCTACCGCGGTTCTTTACTCGTATCTTTTTTTACAGATCGCCGGAGTCACGTGATGCTCGAATGCACCAATGCAGGTGTACGAAAAGAGCATCACGTCACTCTAGCGGTCTGTAAAAAAAGGTAAGTGGAATGCACCGCGGTAGCCTGTCTCTTTCGTTAGCCTCGGCATTGATGCGAAGGAAGGAGATTAAGGCAATGGAGTGGGCCTCATTCGCCAGTACAATCTTGTTCTTAGGCCCTGATTCTGAACTCATTCGATATGATTTCAATGGAATGCGTTGTTGCCATGGAAACAACAAATTCTACGATAGTGGAATACAGAGTTCAGATTAGGACATGAATTTAACAAGCAGTATTCGAGTTTGCAGGCGATTTTACATTTATGAAGTTTTATTTTCCCTCATTAAATTACTTTTTATGGTCTGATTTAAAGAATATTTTATGCATCATATTTTAAAACTAGGTGAAGAGATCTTGCTAGAATCTTGCTCTTAGGGCCCGATTCTGTACTCATTCGATATGATTTCAACGGAATGTGTTGTTGCCATGGAAATAAATTCTTCGATAGCAGAATACAGTGTTCTGAATTGGGAATGAATATGTAGGTGATGTGGGAGAAAGCATGTTTGTAAAGCAAGTACCACCACCAGTATTACTACAGTTTATCTTGGTTGAGTGTAGAAAGTCTGCGAAGAAAACCCAAAATGTATGGGTTAAACGAACGTCTTTATTAACCTCATAAACATAAGATTGAAAATCGTAGAAACAAAACTGTGCCTTGCACTGTAAAACAGGTACTTAAAACCTATCGTTTTTAGTCGCAGTAAGCTCTGTTCTTTACAACGAAAATCCCAGTTCAAATAAAAGTCCTTTAAACTGGTGCCATTCATAAAAAAACTAATAGATGAGTCCAGTCCGAGAGATCTTGCCGAGGCTAACGAAAAGACAGACTACTGCGGTGCATTCCACTTATCTTTTTTTACAGACCGCTAGAGTGACGTGATGGTCCTTTCGTACACCTTCATTGGTGCATTCGAGCATCACGTGACTCCAGCGGTCTGTAAAAAAAGATACGCGTAAAGCACCGTGGTATCCTTTCTTTTTCGTTAGCCTCGGATCTTGCATCTTATAAACCATGCCGATTCAGCAATCAGTAAAATTGGCATCGAAAAGCATAACCATCGAAGTGGGGCGTCGAAAACTCGAAAGTCCACTGTCATGTGATGTTAGAGTGCTTTTATTCTCAGATCCAGTAGGTCGAGCTTGTGAAAATTGTCCGCAGTCAAGGCAACACTAGATACCGAGCTTTCTCATTCACTCTCATAACGTCACAAACAGTGGCTGACCGCGACTAGCGATTGGTACAAGCGACGCGCCCATCGTTTTGTGCCAATTGCTGTATGTCTTTCGTCGCAGCCAGCCACCTTTTGTGACGTCCTGATAATGAATGAGCAAGCCCGGTAACTAGTGTCGCCCTGGTTGCCACTGGTACTCAGATCTAGAGTAGGTTAAGCTTATGAGAGATTGTGCACAGCAGCAGCAGTTGCAGCAGTTTGAGAACCCTGGACGAATGGGTTGCCACAACTATATCAAGCAATATTCGAGTTTGCAGGCGATTTTACATTTATGAGTATTTATGGGAATTTTATCTAACCAATATGGAAATTTAGTTTCGCAAAATGACGGCAATGCAGATGTGTGAGAGCTGCACAGAAATCGAATCCGTCACATCTTCATTCGTTATCTTGCTACGCAATCTGCTAGTGAGTACTTTTAAAAGAGTGTACACTATTTATTGAAAATGGCTTATTTCACCTAGTAATTTAAAAATACGATGAATAAAATATTCTTTAAATCAGGCCATAAAAAAATAATTTAATCCGGGAAAATAAAACTGCAGAAATGTAAAATTGCCTGCAAACTCGAACATTACTTGTTAAATTCATACCCAGTTCTGAAAGCTGTGGTCCACTATCGAAGAATTTGTTGTTTCCATGGCAACAACGCATTCCATTGAAATCATATCGAATGAGTTCAGAATTGGGACCTAACAGTAAGATTGTACTGGGGAATGACACTCACTCCATAGCCTTAATATCCTTCCTTCGAATCAATGCTGAGTGGCGTTAGTTTCGGTCTCGAATGAGTGCCAACCGCTGTCTGCGACGTCTATTGTAAAATTCGAACTAAAATCGAGAATCCCAGTAAAAAAACTCCTGGCATCATACATAACCCTCCTGCAAGAATTTTTTTTAATATCTGTCACCGTTTCCAAGTTATTGAATTTTAAAATCCATCAGTCCTTTTTGGGACACCCGGTATACAGTTTCTTTTCCGAATAATCAGGAGTGAATATCCTTCCTTTTTTCATTCTCTGCTGATGGGCTAGTCACTACCTTTCATATGTTTTGATGTCCGAAAGCTCTGGTACATTAATGACGCAACGGAAATGTTCGGAATAAGGTCTTGAGCCCGGTGCCTCTATGGATGTGAGGTTTATTTGAGGCTCTCGGAGGGAGTTGGCACGATCCAAGAGCCATACGGTTCGCTCCTTCAGCTTTTGGAACTGACTGTTGTGACGACCAGGTGTCATGTTGTGGTTTTAGGGAGTAAGGGGATTAGCACACTTGTGTGGTGCTTATCCTTGGTCTGTAGTGGGAGTCATGGCGGAGTCACGCTGGCCTTTGCCATCTCCGTTGGATATTCCATGCATAAGGCTTCTTGAGAACATAAACTAGTGAGGTGGCGGATCGTGAGGTCTGCTAGTTTTACCCTCCGAATAAACTGCACACAGCTCAAATTAAACTTACGTCAGTGTTAAGTTTTAACTAAATATTTTATTCAGAACTATGTACTAATATTTTTTCTATATACATTAAAATATGTACAGAGAAACAAATTGGCGTCTTAAATCATGAGGTAAAAGAATCAGCTAAAGGCTGACAAGCAACACGACTATAATACGTCCTCTTATTTCATCGTTACTCAATCTTCTCCCGCTCTTTCAACAGCCATCGTATGTTCATCTACATATTGCGTCACGTGACAGAATTTACACAGGTATCGTCTAGTGTCGCTATATGTGGAGCGTAAATGAAGGTTTTTGGAGAAAGAATGCATCACACACACCTACAGCTTCGGAGATGCTGCTAAGACAGATGACCTCAGATGACCACCAGCAGTAGCAACTGGATTACCCGAAAAGGACAAAAACACAAGCAAAAGGCAAAGTTCTTTTCTTTAACAACATAATTAAAACATGAAGACTGTTTTCTTCTTCAGTGGGATATGCATTTACAGAACGCGAAATCATCTTCAAAAACATTTTCAAAATAATCAGTTTTTTAAAACTAACGTTTCGAACATTCAAGAGTTCAACTTAAAAAAAAAAAAAAAAGAACAAGAGAACACTACATTTGTTGAAAAGTCAGAGTTTATCTTAAAAAAAACACAAAGTTCGTCAGACCGTCAAGTCAAGGGTTAAGAATTCGGTTTGTTCTCATTTTTGGAGATACACGTCATTTTTTTTCTTTATTTTCAAAATCTGCGGAATCTGACTCATTCTTGATGGCTTTAGGATTATTGCTTCGCTTTATTTTGTTCTTGAGTCTAATCCATTCTTGCTGTAATTTTTTGAAATTTTCCTAGAAATTATCTATTTTTTTTTCAATTCTTCTTTTAGCAGTTTTTATTTTAGAGCACTATATTTCGTATTCTTCTAACTGCCTTTCTAATTGTTTAGACTGGCTATTGGCTTTTACGAAACGTAAAACTTTTTCTTTACCTAATTGCCATTTTATATATTGCAATTTCCTCTCTAATTTTCTGTGTGATCTGACGATGTTTTGTCTTTCTGTTACTTCTTGTTCTAACTTAATTTCTTTATCATACAATTTACATTTTTATGATGCTATCGCGATTCGTGATTTTGTTATTTCTGACATAAATGTTTCTTTCAATTCGATTACGTCTGTTTCTAACATTTTATATTTTATTTCAGCTCCTTTAACTTGAGTAATTAAATTTTCACTTTCTGAGCGTAATATATTTCTAACTACATCTTATAAGAAATTAAAATGTTCAATTGAATATTTAGTTTTGAAAATTATTTTTGTTGTTTTATTCTATCTTACAAATGCTTCTCTGTTTGATCTAGCGTAAAATAATTAACTCAAAAATGGTTAAATTGTACAGCTTCAGCTATTTTAAATTGGAATAGTTGTAAAAAATAGTATCACAAAATATTTTTCAAAGGTTTCTAGAAGTATCTTCATGTCAAGCGTTCTACAATTTAAGAATTTTTAAAAGTACTTATAAATTGTGGATTTTTTAATACGGTCATTAATTAACCATAGCCCATAAAAACAGTAATGATGCTTTTAAAACCAACCCCGCATTGTATATTTGAAATATTTAGTTTCACAAATGCGATTTAAATTTAAAGTATTAAAAAGCGTGTTGTAATGCAAATAAACAAATATTGTTTTTTTTTCTTGCAGTTTTGTAGAACAGTTATTTAAAAGCATAAGAAAACAAAATTCTAGTAAAAAATATGCTATATAATGTGCTACTTTTAGACTAACTTACACGCATTGAACAACAACAACAAAAAATCTGTAAAGCAAATATGTCCTGAATTACGTCTTGGATGAGTCATTCTTGTTCCCAGTATTTTAAAATCCTCCATATGTTTTCGAAATTAGCGTCTACATCTATACTAATAACTAAAAAGCTGTTTGTTCGTCTGCAATGGCTGGGGAAATCTATTGCATATAAAATACTGAAAATTTGGATGACGATGATGGTTTTTAACAGGTTCGAATTGAGGCTCAGATTTTTTTTATTTGATAATTAGCAGAGATATTAATTAAGCCCGTCGCGGCGGTATTGAAAAAATCCTGTTCCGAAGATCTCAAAGCAGGGAAGAAATGAGAAGGCGAAAACACTCAGTTATTTTCACTTTTTCAAAGCCCACTCCGGCTTAACTCATCGAAATATTGAAAAACAAAAGATACCCACTTGACTATCGTACATTCCCCTTTCTAACGGTGCAATGCGTTTAAAACTAATAATAATTACCTTTTCAAAAAAGTTATTTTTTGTACGCCAAATTCGTGTTATTAGTCCGCATCGCTTTCCTGGAGAAAAATACGAAAAAACCAAAAATACCCACTTAATCTGGACATCTTTGGTTAGAAAAATATTAATATTAACCCTTTCAAAAAAATTGTTTTCCGAAAGTCGTTTTATCGATTTTCGTTTTTTCTGCAATTCTTAAAAATCTGCATCCACTATTTTTAATCAAATTACTAAAAAACAAAAAATATCCTCCTAATCTGAGTACATTTTACTTTCTAACTACGTCTTCGATTAAAAGATAGTATCATTAACACTTTCAAAACAATTCTTTATGGAATGCCGATTACGTATTTTTGCGTTGTTTCTCCAATTTTTAAAATTCTGATTCCGCTTTGAAAATCGAAATATGAAAAAATACACGCTTAACTGGCGTATATCTACCTTTCTAACGACGTCTTTGGTTGAAAAAATATTAATATTAACTCTTTCAAAAAATTCCTTTCTGGAAGCAATTCACGATTTCGCCAGACTTTCCTTTTCCTCGGCGTATAGAATTTTTTTTCCAGAATGCATTTCAAGGTTTGAAATCAGAAGTAACAACACAGGGCAAGAATTCTGTTAAGGAAATGTTCGGCGGGGAATGGATGATAACATTTGTTGACTTAACAGAAGGAGAGGGACGTTTTCTAATATTTAGGTTTTCTTGGAAACTATTGGTCAGACTAGAAAGTTTAATGTATCTAAATGTCAGAAATTAATTTAGCCACCACTATATCGGTGTCTCTTTACTTTGTTTGGAAAAAATTTCATTTAAAAATATAAGTCAACGCTAAATCGGTTTAACGACATAAAATCATACAAATTCGAATAATAAAAATTTGAATCATACAAATCATACGAATTTGAAAAAACAAACTGGAGCGTGCACAGCACGCCCGGTGCACGCTTTCGAAGACAGTGGGGCCTTCAACTCTGGGTTCGTTTAAATAACTTTTGATGTTAAATATAAAATCATACATATTCGATGTTGTACGCTGCGGAAGGCAGTTGGGCTTCCAATTCAAGTTTCTTTTTGATAGATTTTCGGTTAAAAATATAAAATCATACAAATTTGAGGGTGTACGCTGCCGAATACAGTTCGGCCCCAAACATTAATTTTGTTTGAAATTTTTTCGTTTAAAATGTAAAATCATTCAACACTGAGTTTAGTTTTATTTAAGGTTATAACAAGCCCGAGCAACGCCGGTCATGTCAGTTGTTACATAATTTGAATATTGGCTACTGCAGTCGAGTTTTAATGGCTTCGATTCCCAGTTTTCTTTGGGTTGTTCGTAACAGTTTGAAATCTATTTTATGCTGCATTCGAGGCTAGAATTATAAAATAAAATAACTGAAACACTTGTTCACAAACCTTGCCATATTTTAGTTGTTTTCTTTGAGCTGATGAGAATATAGATTGTAAACTTTCAAATTGATCTGCATAAGACAGTTACAGGATCAGGCAAATCATTATCCAGTTTCCTCTTTTCGAGGACGTAAGGCTACTTTATCTGTAAACAAGAAGTCTAAGGAACTTTCAGTGTGACAAGTAGCCCCACTAAATCTATTTGTCGTAAAACCAGCAGGTTATAGTACTATTTACAAATAAGGATTTGAAGAGTTCTATAGTCCTTTTTGTTAGTGGTATTTGGAATGGTTCGTAATCTCTTTCAGATTCAGTCGCAGTCTGTTGAAAATATGCAAATTATGAAAAAAATACGAATCTGTGCAAAATATGAACAAAATGCGTACGTAACATGAACGAATGTAATCGAATAGTCTTTTCTCTTTGGTATCAGTCATAACCTTTATAACATTAGCAAATATTAAAAAGAGTTATTGAAAATTATCGGAGTCATTTATTAGTATTTTTAATATATAATTTAAAGTATTTTTTACTTTTGCTATCGCGGTGTTGATGTCTAAAATCAAACATATTTAATGCTGGAGGTAGGTTGCATAGCTCCACTGTAGACTGCAGGGAAATTGTTCGCGTACAATTGAATAGCATTAATCAAATGCACACATTTGAACTGAACCTCCACTATATCGCTCAATCGGACATATCTCACTGTTTACGAATCTCTCTCAATAAAAAAAAAAGTTTTACTTTAATAAGACGTTAAAGTAATATTTTAATGTATATCCTTGACAATAGATGTAATTCTCTATCGTTAATATTTTAAAGAAGATTTATATCCAAATAGAAAAAAAAATTCTCAATGGAATTTGAAGGTACCCAGCTTTTTAAACTAAAATTCTAATATTGTTTTTAAAAATAAGGAATAAATTCAGACAAAATATTATATTTTATTAAAGTTTTACATAAATTCTAGATTTTATAAGAAAATGTTTTTCATGACATAAAGGTAATGCCGTTAGTGCTTTGTGATCAGACAAAACGAAAAATACACACGCTTACGTAAGATTAGGAAAATCAATTTATTTTTCCTTAGACCTACGATTTCTAAAATATCCCAGAAATGTAGTATACCGCTAGTTTATATCTATTATGCTTTTGAGAGAAATAAGCTCTCTTCAGAGTTTAGAGGAAATGCTGAAGTTATTGAAAAGTTTTACAAATCTTTGAAAGTCCTTTTGAATACGCTTTGATGTAAGATATTTCTCTAAATTGATGTAAGATGTATATTTTGTATTCGTAAGCTTTGCATAATATATCTACTATGATAGAATATCTGTACGTAACAATTTTATGATTATTCTTATTAAACATAATATTGAAATATTGCGTGCTTTCAAGTTACGATTTAAAAAATTATTAGTGTCAATTTAAAATTTTTTAGCAGACATATATACTTGAACATGTTTAAAGGCACTATGTACGTCACTTTAAAAAGTTTAAAACTTGAGAAAACCTGTTTCTATTAAATATATATATATATTTATTTATTTATTATAGTTTTTAAAATCAAGTTGCTACGCGCAAATCAAAATAGATACTAAACTGAAGAATAAATTTAAAATGAGAGGATTGAACTTTGTGCGGTTATATTAAAATAAATGATCAACGTAAAAAATAGCACAAAAAAGCATATTTGAAGTGGAAAACAGCTGTTTTGGAGCCGCTACATCATCAGTGCTAAAGTTAAAAAGATTAAAAACAAATGTAAAAGTTTAAGCCATGTAAGTATGCTTGCGTCTCCGCTCGCGGCCAAGATGGAATGGCGATGAGTGTTTAACAACAACAGCGGAGGCAGGAGTCTCATGTGACGGAGGAGTCCTATCAGGAGCGCTCCACCAGTCTGGACGAGTTTTAGCACGGAGGAGAAAAATAGGGGAGGGAAGTGAAGAGAATGAATTAAAGGAAAGGTAGCCAGACATTCGAAAAATTTGGTGTACTGGACATATCATTAAATAAGTTGCTTGCATTCTTCCATATATGATAAACTTCCCAAAAATCAAGGTCGTAAATCGATGAACACTTCTGCATTATTGAAACTTTTGAAAAATTAAAACTGTGGTTGTTACACCAGCAATGGTTAGCAATAGCGGAGCGTTTAATGTCATAATTTTTAACAAATTTTCAAAAGTTCAACAAAACATTTTTCACAAGTTCAGCGCTCAGTACATTTTAGGTAAATTCAACCGCAGTTAATATAACTTTGTTTTTGATCTCGTGTCCAAACTGGATTTTTAGAGGTTTATGAAAAGTCTGTAACGCCCACATTTTTTTATTAAAGAAATAATATGAAATAACATTAATTAGGAATGACAAATCTGAAAATGCTGGATTTTTACGGTTTATCAACCATCATGCATAAATTCTAATAATTTTATACATTTTAGTCTAAAAACGAACTTGCATCCATGCCTGATAGTTATAAGTTATGCAGCTGCACGGAAATTTCGCAAAATTGGTGAATTAACGCGCAATTGATTATGTTTACTTAATTATTTTTGTTTCGAAATTTGGATGTATCTCGCCAAATGTTGCTATTGTGGGCGACAATTTGCAGCACGTGTGTGTTATATCCAACTATTTATTATTGAAAATTTAAGTATATATAATCATTGAACATTTTGTTTTTTATCATGCTTTTTTAAAGGAAAACTGATCGAAGTTCATTATTACATAGATATGAAATTTTAATCCATGCGCATTTTACGCCGATATGAGTTTTCAAATATCTAAAGTAATGATTGAAATATATTACCTCTGGGGCTAAATAATATACCATAAAATCAAGTTATAAAGTTTAATGAATTCCAGAAATTTATTAAGGATGCATAGAGTGTGAAAGCATTTCATCATATTATTAATCATAAATCATCGTCGAAATTTGAAAACGTTAAGTCATGGTTTAAACGGCGAACAGAGATTAATGTGTCTTTGATAAAATAAGTTTTCGTTGTCTAATCTCTAACAAATTATTTGCTTTTATACCATGAATCCATTAGAATACCAGATTAAATAAGAAAATCTGTCCCAAATCTGTTTGTACATGATAAATTGTACATATTCTAACTATGTATAGGGTATAACAAAAAGATTGGTACGCGCTTTAATTTTTTACCTGTAGGAGATTACTAGGTATTGTAAATTTCAAAAGTGTTAAAAATAAGGTAGGGAATAAGATAATATTAATAAAAATTTCCTCCCATTTATTTTCGGAAAGCTACACTTTGAACTTTTTACACCCGCCCTCCCTAGATAAAAATCGTAATTAGAAAGTTTCCCTTTATGTTTCAATAAGATAATTCCAATAAACCGCATACCCGTATCTTTGAAAGAAAGTAAATTATGATAAAGGGGAAAAACAGCTGCTTCATACCACATTTTCTTACCGTTTAAAAAGCTATTTCTTCGATAAAATACGTACTATTCAAAAATTGATAGTGGCGTTATTTAGATCCAAAATATGTTAATAAGTGTGAAAAAAATGGATCTTACGTACATCTAGATAAAACATTACACCGGAAGAAATCGTGTAAAGAAACAAATGTACTTTAAATTCTAGAAATGTAATTAAAAAAACAATTTAGAAACCTTTCTCAGGATATTTTCTTTCATCTCCAGAACATGACTGAGTATTTCTAATAATGCTCTCGTAAGTGTTTTAGAGTTTCTTGCCACTAATGTCGCTGCCATCCGATTACTTTTCGTTAACTGACAATTGCATACGTATTATTATCCGTGTTTCTTTATCTTACAATAACTCATACTTTTATATATTTAATTTGATATATGGTCGTCATTCTATATGGTAGTCCATTTTTAGCTAAACGTAACGCATTTATTTATTTAAAACTCAAGAAGTCTGAACTATTACAATAAACTGTACGGAGCATGTGCAGTAAAGGTGCTTTTCTGTATCTAAACGGAGTAGGAAACCCATTTTAAACTTGTTCCATTTCCGAGGGTTATTAAATGATGACGAGATGGCCGAGTGGTCTAAAACGCCAGAAGCAGGAATTCTGGTTTTCTAAAGGTTGCATCGGTCGGTTCGAACATAAATCCTGGTATAAGATATTTTTCAGATATTGTTAGTGTTCCGATAACTCAGTTGAATAAACTAAAATGTATTTTATTTCAGAAGGAAAAGTTGCAATATTTATTTTCTCTTCATTATTATTAAAATAAATTTAAAATCCGCAATATGTTTTTAATGATTTTATATTTAAAATTTATATTAAAAGTTTTGGAATGTAAATTATCTATTAAACAAATTGAAATGATCTACAATTTTTGGTATATTATTATAGTACATTAAGACATATTCATTAAGAGAAATAGGGGATTATTTTCTGTAAAAAACAGAAAATAAACAGCAATAAGGAAAAATATTTATATAAAAAATGTGGTGCCATCTATTGTTATTTTAATGAAGTTAAATGTTTATAATTGAGAAAACAAATAACATTTTAACTTTCAAAAATTTCTTTTATAAAATGTTTAAGAAGAAAATGCTTGGAGTTTCTTTTTATTGGATATGGAAACTGCATTTTCTCTGAAATGTTTAGTTGATTATATCCATGTAAAGACAGTTAATATGTCTTCATTATTATTAAAGAAAATTTACCATCTCCAATATATTTTATTTTAATGATTTTGTATTTAACATTTTAAATTAAATTCTTTGGCATGTAATTATATATTAAATAAAATGAAATGATATAAAATTTTTGGTAAAATTTTATTACAATTGATTTATAAGGCCTATAATAATAAGAAAAATAAATGATTATCTTCCGTAAAAAAAGGAAATTAGATTAAAAAAACAGAAAGAAGAAAAAATATGTATATAAAAAACTGTGGTCACATCTATTGGTATTGTAAAGCAATTAAACGTTTATAGTCGAGAAAACTACTAAATTTTAACTTCATTTTAACTTTAAAAAAATGTCTTTATTTCTAAACGTTTTAAGAAAAATAAAACTTCATGTGTTCTTTTTTCGATCTTTTTTCGAAAACCCTTTTTTTTTCGGAAATGTTCTGTTGCTCGTATCCGTGTAAAAACAATTACTATTCAGCCAGTCCACAAACAAATTGCAAAGGGAGAGAATTTTATTTCGTTTAACAATTGCTAACAAATATTCTGTACTATATTTCTGACATTTTAATGATGTCATAAAACTTTTTTTCTGCGGAGCCTTGGAAATTTTCACCGCCAAGTTTTGACACTTACTATATACTTTAGCATTAAAGATACAAATGTGAAGTTTTTAAAAATGTTTTTTGAAAGGAAAAATAATCTAATTGACTAATTTTGTGTAGGAAGTCGTGTAAAATTTTTAAAACCATTTTAAAAACCTTTTCAAAAGTAAATGGGGTAAATTTTCTTGATACACTGTAAAAAATGACCAACGTTTCTTATTTTATGAAAATATGCTATAACCACGAACGAAAATATAATATAATCTTCTGAGTTATCCGAAATTTCAAATAGCATGTTACATTGTCTTTTGAATCCCTAGAAATGAATACATTTTCAAAATTTAAAGAATAATTTATAAAAACAATTTTTTTTCTCGTATTTTTCAGAAACGTTTCCGAAGGGTTTTTATAGTGTATTAATTAGTGTCCTCAGGCACATTAACCTGTTATTTTATTATATACCTGTATACATTATATACATTATACCTGTTTTTCGAATGTTATACATTCTCAAGTACACGTTTTAAGCCGCATAAGTTAATTTATACATGAAAGAGTAAAGAAATAATCTTAATTTTAATGTTATTGTTAACGCTGTTAATTTTGCATGTTTGTCTGTTAAACATTTTTTTGAGCATGAAAATGTTTACTTCAGAATTGATAGCATTCGAAAAACAGGTATTCCAGGCTGAGGACACTAATTAATACACTATAAAAACCCTTCGGAAATGTTTCTGAAAAATTCGGGCAGCTAAAAATAATTTGTTTTTATAAATTATTCTTTAAATTTTGAAAAAAATGTATTCGTTGAATGTTGCCATTAAAATCTAAAAAAAAAAAAAAAAAAAAAAAAAAAAAAAAGCTCCACTCATCAATGTGTCAACTTAGTAAGCTGAAACAATAAAATTTACAATATATTAATGAAAAAAGAAAAAAAAATCTTGGATATTTATTTATTTTTCTTAATTATTCCTCGACGTCAGTTGAAACTGATTTATTGTGCGTAAGCATCGCAACATTTTTTCAACGTTTTTTCTTTTTTAAAACCATGGCACCACCATTTAAGGACGCAATTGTTATTTTAATTAACGAAATAACTAAAAAATAAGTGAAACATAATGCAAAATACAGGTAAATGTAAAATTAAAAACTGCGTAACTTCATAACAAACACATGTAATGCTTCTGACGTCAAGTAAATGTGATGCCACGATCGTGCATTTTTCGCCTTAAATTCAATAGTTTGGCGATAGATTTTGTTATGAAAAGTGGTTGACGGGATAATGGAGAAGTACCATTTTCTTTTATATAGACTTATTTCCTACTTTATTTTGAACATTTTTACAATTCACATTGCCTGCTTATAATCCAGATATAAGATTACGCAGATAATAAATTAAACCGCGTTTCAATCTTTTTGGGAGATCTTGTATACAGATTTTTTAAAACGTTTCTGAAACGTTTGAAAAAAAAAATGTATTTAATGATTCCATACCTCAAAGTTATTTCTAGTTATGGTTGTTTTATTTGTTTGTTAAAAAAACTATTTAACCTGGTTATATTTGTAAAATGTTATATTTTTTAATGTTAATAGCAAAACCAATATTACATTTATACTAAAATAATTTTGTAAAATGTATCCTGCTTGTTATATATATATATATAAATGTCAAAATACACAATTATTACACGAATTCCACGATATGAGACTCTTTTTCTTCATTTTTCCAACAAACGTAATATAGAAGATAAATAATTTTGTTTAAGAATGAATATGGGAAACCAAATGTATTTGTTATAAGTTTTCGTTTTAAACTTTCTTTGAAATGTTTAATTCATGCATTCTTTCGTAACTAAGAGGTAAATATTTATTCTTATATATCAAACACATTGCTTAGATGCTACTTCAGTATATTAAGAAAGAGCATGCCTTAACTTTAATTAAAATTTGCAAATACCATACAATTCTTCATGATGCTTATTATCTTCTTAGAACAATCTTATTTATGAGTCATAGTTATTTTCATTACACTAGTTGTTTGATATTAAGATAAAAATGGATTTTTAATAGTAATCGAAAACTTTGGAAGATTATTAAAATTGTTTCATTTTTCATTTATATTTTAATTTCATGTCAATAAATAAACTGAACAGTAAAGTTTCAAGACTTTTAAAACTGATTGGATGCTTTAAAGAGTAACAAGGATGGAAATTATTGCTACATTTTAGTACGGTAAATTTCGAATAGCAATGTCACCATATTTAATAGTGAAATTTTCGTCATAAAATACTTTAAAGAATTATAATAGGGAAAATTTGTACTAAAATGTAAGAACCGTTCATACACTATTTGTGCACTATTTGCTTGTGAGTATACATCATTTTGATAAAAATGTAACATTTTAAAAATTCTACAAATTCTAGAAAAATTAGTTTTAAATGTAGCATTTATTTCTCGTATATGACATTCACATATTTTGATTCACAATATGAAAGGATTTTCATTATAAAAATGTTATTAATTGTCACACTTTTCTTGCATAACTAATATTTTAAAATATTTTAAACATAATTCCAAAGAGGCATTTTCTAGATTTTTTTCCCAACTTAAATGCACTGTCGATATGGCGTGCTTTGAAATCACCTTTATATGACATACTTCTCTCTCACCGTACACCTCCTGCAATATGTGCTATGTTTCTGTTGGCGTCTTCCCCAAATGTTGACAGAATTCGATTTTCACACGTTACTTTTCAAACGCCAATACTGCTTTCGACGAGCTCGAACGACTACAAGTCAATGGCACGCATCGTCTCGAACAAACTTTGCTCTGATAAGTACTTCTTCTTTATCACATCGCACTTTGCATATATCTCTACGCCATGGTGAAATAATTTGCCTCCTCTACAATCCGTATTAGAGATATCAGCACAGTCTCCGTACTTGTTGATCCTTGTAGTAGTAATAATTACATTTGAAACGTGCTTGATATGCAAACTAATAAATAGTAAACAAAGTTAAATTTGTATTAAAAATGTTAAAATTATGGTGAATAGATGAACCAACAGGGTATGAATGACATATTTGAAGTTACAAATCATTGTTAAAAGTTTTTCTGAAATCATTTTCAGTTTTTATGATACAAAAATGGTGTAGTGTTACATTTTTCTAGAATATATTTTATATCACTCTGCCACTAATATTTATGGTTTTCCCAAACAAAAAGAAACAACGGTTATACCGAAATAATAGTAAATTTAATTATATAAATGATATTAATTACAGAAAATTTTAACTACAGAATATTTGAGTTGCAGTTATTGTGTAACATCTAAAGACACCTGTGAAGACTCTTCTGAATGTGGGAGTGCTAATTAAACAGGATTATTCATATTTTTCAAGATTCATGACCGGTAACATTTACTCACGACCATTTTCATATTATCTTCTGTTTTCTTATATGACAGACGACGTTCTTACTCGCTGACATTCTGAGTTCTACTGCCGCGCTCTTTTGTTTCTCCAGAAGGGGGCGCTACTAGAGCAAGAAAAGGCATGCGCAGTCCTCACACCTCCCCCTTTCGCGAATTTGATTTAGTCTTTTGAGACAAATCAATATCTAATAAATATCTAAATAAACAAGTAAAACATATTAATACTAAAATTCAAACACTTAAAGAATATCAAAGAAAATAAACAAATAGAATACACTATAACACTAATATACTACTATTTTAAAGTTCTAGGATAAAGTTAAAGTTTTTAAAGTGCAGACTTGTAACACCGAAGAAAAAAAAAAGAGAATGTTCAAAGTTTTTAAGTCCAATGTGAGGCATGTAGTCTACTTAGAGAGTCAGCATTCGCGTGGAGTTTCCCACGTCGGTACGTTATTTGGGCTTGAAAGCGCTGAAGTACAAGGTTCCCATCTTTGAAGGCGCGCACTTTGAGGTGTACAGTCTGTGAGGAATTTTAAAGGATTATGGTCGCTGACCACAGTTACCTGCGAACTATAAATATAGTGTTCGAACTTATTCAGGGCGAAGATAACAGCATAAGCTTAATTTTCGATGGTAGCATAACCCTCTTGGCATTTGGAGAGTTTTTTACTTGTAAAAGCAATTTGGTGCTCTTGTTCATTTTCATCTTTTTGAGATAGACAAGCGCCTATCGCATACGAAGAAGCATCTGCGTGTATAATAATTGGTTTCTGAAAGTTCGGGGAATAACAGATGGGCGATTTGCTGATCGCCTGTTTCAACTCAAAAAAAGCTTTGTCACAATCCTCAGACCAGACGACTTCATTAAGGGCACGTTTCTTGGTAAGTTCAATCAATGGACGAGCTATGTCGGAGAACGAAGGAACATATGATTGGTAATAAGATAAAAGACCTAATATGCTTCTGACATCTTTCTTTGACTTGGGAACTTCTAAGTTTTGTATCGCTGATACTTTGTCGGGATCGGGTGCATGTATACCGGATCCTACTACATAACCTAGAAATTTTATTTTTTCTCGTTTTCGCCGTCTTCCTGTACTAAATGTATTGTTCATTCGGTAAAAGCCATCACGTGTATACTGTTTCTTCCTTACAGTTTCCTTTATTTTCACTTTATCATAATTTTTAGAAAGTTCAGTTTCATTTTTATTTTCGTCGATCGTCACTTCCTTAGTCTCTGTAAACTCATCAATCTTCTCAGATTTCTTCTGACATTTTTCTAACATCATGTTGTCAGGATGATTTAACTTAAGGAATACATCGGGTTCTTTGTTTGCTATTTCATATGATTTCACACAACCATTGACTATAATGTAGTCAGAATTTTCATCGTAAACAAAAGGTTGTTTCTCGCTGAATTCAATCGTGCTGGAATCGGAACTCCCATCAAGTGTTTCTGGCATTTTATTATTGAAAATAGAGTAAGATTCTTCTGTTGTCGTGACATCAAATTTTGAATCTTTATTTTCAGAAATTATGCTTCGTCTTATATTTTCTTCCTTCATGTCTTCTGATGCAATCAAATATTTATCCGAAGCACTTGCATTCTTTTTAGAATAATTTGCGGTTTCGTATTCGGTTTCTTCATCAAGCGTGACTTCATAGTTTGAGGGTTTGAAAATTGAAGTTACATTGTTAACTATGGGAGTATCCTTCATAATATCGTGTTTACTCTGTAAATAATTTTGGACTTTTAAATCTTTTGAATTATGTAAAAGTTCTTCTGCTTGCCTAATTTGGGGATCTTCTTCCTTATAATGAATTTCCGTTTCGATTTGATCTCCACTCTATATTACGATTAAATTGGCAACAGTACATATGCCATTTTCATTATTATTAGTTTCTTTCGTGATCGATTGTTTAATACTAGTACGCGGGTGAGGGTTATTTTTCGTCTCATCGAATAATTTATCCAAGTGATATAAGAAATTCTCATGAACGAAAAAGCTATTAAATTCATTTTTGTTAGCTGTCAAACACTGATTTAACGAAGGGTCGTTTTTCTGTTGCCATTAAAATTTCTCTGAATCAGTTATAAAAGTATCAGGTTCTTCGCCAGGTGCGTGGTCAATGTTTTTGTTTTCATTCGCATTTTCAACTGACACATGGTCTAAAATTGAAGCAGACAGATCTACAGTGTTGGTTTCTTTCGTATTGTCACTTATCGCGTCAACATTACAATTTAATGCCTTTTCATTTTAATTATATTTATTCAAATTATTTAATTCATTATATGTATCCAAGGAAAGTAATAAATCATTAATTAAATTATCAACTACGGCACATGTTATCGTAATATTAGGATATATCTTGGGGTTTAATTTATCAACTGCAATACTCAATGGGATATTTATTAAAGGATCTTTCAATTGGTGTCCGAATGCAGATTGCAATATTATAGTACCACAAGGATTTTTAAAGTATTCGGGTACACAATCAGTCTTTATTATAGAAATTTGGGTTGGACTATCTACTACGCCATGTAATATTTTATTACCACATTCGATATCTACTGTCGGTAATGTTTCAATTAATTTCGTTTCTTTTCGCGGTGTTTTCAAATTAAAAATCTCATCCGATTTGACTCTAGCAGTGAGTGCTTTTTCACTTGAATTCAAATTATCTTCCCTATCAAATTTATTTGCATTGACAAATAAAGAACTACATATTGTAACATTATGGTATCTGCCGCAATTCGTGCATTTTTTATTTTCTATGGTACAATCTTTAGCGACGTGTTTACCTCTTTTGAAGCATAAAAAACAGCGTCCCTGAGCTCTTAATTTAGCTATTTTCTGGTCAACGGGTAATTTATTACATTCCTCAGTCGAATGACTATTACAAGAACAAAATATACAAAAGGTTTCAGAGGTGGCTAAAATATGAGATACTTCAGAATTAATTCTATCACTAGCGAACATTTGTCTACGAAATGCAGGCGAATCATTATTATACGACTGTTTTGACCTTGGGTTATCTAAATTACCAGTTAAATAATTTTGTTTTTCTCTCGACACTATTTCGGTACGAATAAATAATAAGAAATCATCAATGCTTGATTGCGAGTCACTAGAATTTTTTATACATTGCTTATTATATTCTAACGAAAGACTATTTGGCAGGGATTTAAGCATTATAGGTTTCAACAGGTTATCAAATCCATTTGATTCAATGTCCAAAGACCTGAGACTTCTTATTTGGCATTGTATGCTGTCAAATAATTTTCGTAGAGTAACTACTTCATTTGTTTTCAATACGGGTTTCAAAGATAATAAAGTATTTATGTGTGCCGTGACAATGAGATCCTTTCGGCCAAATTGTTGTTTCAGAATTTGGATAGCTTCCAAATAATTTTTATCTGATAACGCAAACCCGGAGATGAAATTATACGCGCTACCGCCTAAATAACTTTGTAAATAGCTCATTTTTTCAATATTTGACAGTGAATCATTATCATGGACTGCTATTTTTAATGAGTTCCAAAAATTTTGAAATTTACTTATTTCGCCGTACAATTTCTCAATCTTTAAGGTAAGGAGTTTAACAGATTGCGAAACTACTTCCGCATGCTTATTATCGACGTGAGTTACGGGGGAAATTTCGTTTTTGCTATTATTTTTCAATTTCTTGTTTATTCTAAATTTCCATAAAGTTATTTTTTCATGATATTCGATGGAGGCCTTCGCGTCTTTTTCGATTTCATGTTTATCATTAATTAACGATAAAATTTGGGCATATTCTTGTTTAAGATCAATACCTTTCTGTTCCAGCTGAGTTAAATTTTCTTCAATTTCCTCAAAATTCGGTGATTCTAAAACCCATGCATCTTCGATCTTTTTAACAATACAGGTAATAGATGCTTTTATCACGCCTCTAGTTTTTTTAAGCTTAGTTAATTGATCGGCCATGCTTAAACAGAAAAACTGTACCTTACCTCTATATAGGTTATCCAAAATATTTCACTATAATCTTTCACTCAGTAATCAAATAATACAGCCTGTTATACATCCATTAGTTCTGACACCAGTGTGAAGACTCTTCTGAATGTGGGAGTGTTCTAATTAAACAGGCCTTTCTAACGACGAACACAAGTTTAATAAAACGGCGACATAACGATGACAAATACAAATGACAAGGACAGGTACATTAAATAAACAAAATATTATTCATATTTTTCAAGATTCATGACCGGTAACATTTACTCACGGCCATTTTCATATTATCTTCTGTTTTCTTATATGACAGACGACGTTCTTACTCGCTGACATTCTGAGTTCTACTGCCGCGCTCTTTTGTTTCTCCAGAAGGGGGGCCGCTACTAGAGCAAGAAAATGCATGCGCAGTCCTCACAACACCCACACAAATTTGCCATTGATACTGATGCAATGATTGTCGCGCATAAAGGAGGATAGGATGGCATCAGGATATAACTCCTAATTGCTTACGGATCGAATTATCAACGGTGCTCTGCACTTCCTTGTCACATGTGAACCTTTGATCTTTTGGAGATTTTTCAAGGGGACCACGATATGGGACTCGAGACAGATGGAGATATATATCAATGATTTACGGAGAATGTTTGAGGACTTCCATCAAAATGCTTTCATCAAGTCGATAGTCTTCTTGGTACATGTGACCTAGCGTTGTTCTAAAGCAGCAGTATCCCTTCCGAGAGCTTCTTCCTACATTTGTTTTTGATGTCCTGTTGAAGCATGAACAATGTGAATCGGTAGACAAAGAAATCGGATAACAGCTCTTTGTTTTGATTTGGAGGAATCCCTCATACACCCTACCGCACAAACTAACTTACTATCGCTCAGTAAAAAGAAGGTGGAGCTACTATTGCAAACAAGACAAATCATCACGCCATCACAAATATAAATATCCATTTCGATTAAATACAACGCCGCTAAGGTAAAAGTATCCTTTTCATTCGGGGACTGCTTAACATAATAAATGACATACGACGCTCCTGTCGTTGAACGTATTTCATATCGAATGAATAATATAAAGGTTTCCACAACAATATAATGCAATTTTAGAACCTTAACGTTATCGACATTTTATCTACACAGGAAAAGCCTGCACAAAGCTTTCACATTTAAAGGCCTCAGGGGATTTGAATACTAGTTTTTTCGAAAATAAATATTAGTCTTATTTAATGAAGAAATTCTGCGTTTAAATATGGTGACCGTTACCTTTAAATAAAACGGGTTCTCAGATCCTCTGATTTGTCCAAATCCTGTTATTTTTATGCACTACTATGTCTTGCCAATTTTTAATAACGAGCAGGAAAGACCGAGCTATGCTCACTCAAAATTAAATTTGAGTTCCAATATCACGACCCATGACCAAAATGACCCACTAATTGAATTTTCTCGAACATGTGACTTAGCCCAACAGTCTTCTCGTGCCTGAAAACCATAGGATGCAAAATTTAGTGTAAATTGAGCCGCTTTTTAGATCTTGACCCACAATGATCCAGAAATGACCCACTAATCGAATTTCCTCGAACATGTGACCTAGCCCAATGATTTTCGCGTGCCCGAAACTCGTAGGATACAAAATTTAATCAAAATTGTTAGAGCCGTTTTTTAGATAAAGTTAATTTGACCCGCTTTGACCCAAAAATGACCCACTAATCGAAAGTTCTCGAACATGTGACCCAGCCCAATAGTTTTCTCGTGCTCGAAAATAGTCGGATACAAAATTTCGTCAAAATCGTTTGAACCGTTTTTTAGATACAATTAGATTGACCATGACCCAAAATGACCCAAAATGACCCACTAATTGAATTTTCTCGAACATGTGACCTAGCCCAACAGTCTTCTCGTGCCTGAAAACCATAGGATGCAAAATTTAGTGTAAATTGAGCCGCTTTTTAGATCTTGACCCACAATGATCCAGAAATGACCCACTAATCGAATTTCCTCGAACATGTGACCTAGCCCAATGATTTTCGCGTGCCCGAAACTCGTAGGATACAAAATTTAATCAAAATTGTTAGAGCCGTTTTTTAGATAAAGTTAATTTGACCCGCTTTGACCCAAAAATGACCCACTAATCGAAAGTTCTCGAACATGTGACCCAGCCCAATAGTTTTCTCGTGCTCGAAAATAGTCGGATACAAAATTTCGTCAAAATCGTTTGAACCGTTTTTTAGATACAATTAGATTGACCATGACCCAAAATGACCCAAAATGACCCACTAATTGAATTTTCTCGAACATGTGACCTAGCCCAACAGTCTTCTCGTGCCCGAAAAACATTGGATGCAAAATTTAGTGTAAATTGAACCGCTTTTTAGATCTTGACCCACAGTGACCGAGAAATGACCCACTAATCGAATTTTCTCGGACATGTGACCTAGCCCAATGCTTTTATCGTGCTCGAAACTCGTAGGACACTAAATTTAATCAAAATCGTTAGAGCCGTTTTTTAGATAAAATTAATTCGACCCGCGTTGACCCAAAAATGACCCACTAATCGAAAGTTCTCGAACATGTGACCCAGCCCAATAGTCTTCTCGTGCCCGAAAATGGTCGGATACAAAATTTCGTCAAAATCGTTTGAACCGTTTTTTAGATACAATTAGCCAGACCATGACCCAAAATGACCCACTAAACGAATTTTCTCGAACATGTGACCTAGCCCAATGGTTTTCTGGTGCCCCAAAACGGTCGGATACAAAATATCGTCAAAATCGTTAGAGCCGTTTTTAAGATAATTTTTGTATATATATATATATATATATATATATATATATATATATATATATATATATATATATATATATATATATATAACCACACACAAGATTTGCTCGTATTAGAATATATGATGTAATGATGAACAGCCTCGAAAAGAATAATATACATGTGGCAGTTTTTGGAATAAATAAGATTTCCTTTGGAAGTTCATGATTTTTGCGATTTATATTAAAGGATATATCAGGGAACATTAATACTTTTTTGTTATTTTTTATGTGCTCGAATGTCCGAGTTTAGTGATTCCAAGTTTTTTTGAGATTTAAAAAAAAAGGAAGCCGGATCCACTATAGTTTTGGATGTGTGGAGGGATTCTGTGTACGCAAAACAGATTTACAATGATCATTGAATCAACGAATAACATTTGCATTCGACGATCATATTTAATGAAATTCTTATACAGCGAATTAATTAACATATTTATCAGCAAGGATCCAAAAATAATTTTAAGCATTTTTTTTGTCTGTTCCTGTTTTCTTCGAATTTTATTTTAAAGCCATCATCAGTTTATTAATTTACTTTAATTGACTTTTAAACAATCCATAAACTAAAACCAATATTCGAATATTTAGTCAACTAAAAACGAATTCATTAGCTATAAATTCAAATTCATATACATATACCTATATTAATGTATATGTGGGATTTTGATGAATAATAGTTTCAATACAACAGAAAATTCCTCAAAATATAATATAAACAAAAAAGGTTTAATAAAATACCAACATATACAACTGAGGATTGGATTCAAATACATATATATAACTCGGTTAATATTTATGAACAATACATACTTTCGTATCTCAATATAAATATAATTAGCAAGCTTCTCAGAGATTTGCAATAAAATTCAACCGACAGCCTTGGCTAAAATCTGTAGCACACTTGATCGTGTTTACGTGCTTTTCTTTTCGTATTGCGTGAACTCATCTACTTTATCATAGTTCGTGGATATTATTAATTCCTTGAGTTTACATTAATGTTGTTGTTACTTCTAATTATTACCACATACATGTAAAATAGTTTAAAAAAGTGTGAAATAACATACTTCTCACAGAATATGTAACCTTCAAAAACACTGTGATTTATACAGTAAAAGTTATATTTCTGTGCAATTAAAATTGTTCCTTTTTACTTACCCATCATACGTAGTATAGGGTAAGTCTTGTAATCGTTTTGAAAATCGAAAAATTTTTTTGACGGATTTACACGTTTCAGACACTGGAGATTCCGAAAAACATATTTTTAGAAAAAAAAAAATTTGCCGTCCGTCTGTGTGTGTGTCTGTAAACGCTCTATCTCCCGAACAAATTGAGATAGAGACTTGCAATTTGGTATGTACTTAGTATGTAATAATGGGAAGAAGCCTATTTCATTTCAATAACCTCGATTAACCGGAACATTTTTTTTCGGACTTTCGAAATATTCGTTCTGATGAAAGGTAAATAAAAAATTTTCGAAATTGTTTATTTTAAGGAGTAAATATAAAAGACAATAAAAAAACATAAATTTTGCATAAAACATGAAGTCGATCGGATAATGAGTTGCCGAGATATTTGGAATCCTATTTCCCACACTCTTCGATTTTTTATGACCCTGTATTTCATCCAAATTTCACTTCAAATATATATTTTAATTGGAAATTTGACGCTTAATCAGATGCAATAAACGACTAGTTAATAGGAGTATTATTTTTGGAGTTATAAGGAAAAACCTCTTTCAAGCAATTCAGTAATCGAGCCTTTTTATGACGTCATCAAGCCAAGATTTTATTTGAATTGCAATGCATTTTATAAGTAGTTTACACATTTTTATTTTAATATTTTACATTATACATATACATGATGGGTAAGTATTACGGTGGCCCCCAACGGCTAGTTTAGGGTTTCGTTCATCTCACAACAAACATATAACATATTAGTCCCGCTACGTTGACTGTCCGTCACAGAGCCGGTCCTCAGAAACTATATAACTTACAGACATGAAATTTTGTGTACTTATAGCTGAATATCTACTATGAAGCTCAAAATCACAAAATTGGAAAAAATCGTATTATTTTAATGTATAGCGATAAAAAACCAAAAATCTAACAGCCTTTTCTTATTAAATTTAATCATTTTTCGTTATAGTAGGTTGCCAACTATTAAAAATCCACAATAAAATTCTTTCTACAATAATTAATTTTCTATTGAAAGATTTACACGTGAAAAATAAAAATGATATAAAAAGTTTCACCAATTGAAAAAAAGATTAATATAACGTCATATTGGTAATAAAACGGAAATTTTCAAATATTTCTCAATAATACAAGGAGTATGAATATGTGCAAAGACAGAAAGCAGCTTAATATGACGTCATTAGAGAATTAAAAAGAAGATTAATCTGACGTCATATTGGAAGTTTCATATTTCAAATGTTTGAGAATAATACAAAGAGAGTATCAGTATGAGTAATAGAGAAAGCAAGTAGATAGGACGTCAGGAAGTGATTATAACGTCATATGAATTTGAGGAACGTATTGAATCATGATAAAAAACCGATTATGGAAATATTGACATATTTTAACATTTTGAAAGTACCTATACAACATGTTTAATTTTGAAAGTGATTTTTTTTAATATCGCACTTAGTCCACATGACAGATATCATTATGACAGAATATAATAGAAAATAATAATTCGAAAAAACGAGCAAAATAGACCGGTAAAATTTTACTTTATAAAAAACATGACATTTGTTTGGAGAATGAAATTTATTTGGATTTATTAAAGAAAGTATAAAGTGTTTTGAAAGGAATATTAAACGAAACCCTTTGTGCGATCTTTGATCATACTTACCCAAATGTTAAGTATTTCTTCTTCATTTATTGACATTTCATATCATACACTTGTTTTATTATTTACCAGTTTCATTCCTTTGAATTCTAATTCTATTACACCTGACTTCACCGTTCATACTTAGGCATAAGAAAAGGAGATAAAAATGCAAAGACTTATTTACAAAGGATTCATTGTTCTATGAATTATTACAAAGTACTCTATATAAAGAACTATGTTATTCATATGTTACCAACAGTAAATTAATTAATGAATGCTTGTTAACTAACATATGACAACTAATATTGTTAATTAAAATTCTTTTATTTCTGAACTGTGTTGTTATATTGTCTTTATAGATTCTCGTATAACAAATAAGTTGTAGTAAACTTCCAATATTCATTTTCTTTTATGCTATAAAATTAAAAGTAAAGTAGTATGTTGCATGAAATTCAAAGTATAAAGATATGATTAATTAAATTTGTTATACGTAAAGAATACTGCTACATTTTTGTTTCATTTTTATTCTTCTATTTTAATCATTAATATTCATAACTTTCAATTTGACAAAAAAATATAAGTTTTCCAAAAGGATTTTCAATAATTGAACACTTTTTCTTTTAATTACTAAGATGCTAGAACTTTAAGAATACTTAACCTCGAGTATTTTTCAATGATACTATTTTTAATACAAATATTTTCTGTCTAAAAATGTAGTGATTATTAACGAAAACTTTCATTAAATAATTAAATTAAATAATTAATTATCTTACTTGTAAGGAAGTTTATCATTAAAAAACTGCTAATTTCGATAGAGCTTTAGTAAAACATTGTTCTATTTTTTTTTCAATTTTCAAGTGTTAATGCTTGAAGTAGTTACAATTATGATAGCCCTTTTAGTAAGTAAATACAAATAAGATACAAAATATGAAATGTATACATATTTTCATCAAAATTTGGAATAATGTTATTTAAAAAAAATAAAGTATAAATAAAAAGAAACAATCTACAATGTATTTATTCACTTGAATAGGACTTTCCGTATTATTTTCATTCGTAAGGAATTTTATGTATAAAAGATTTAATTAAGAAAGGCCATAATAATGAGTAAAAGTGACGTCGTGACATGGGCAATATTGTGTAGGTAAGAAAAATTAAATTTGAACAATTATTAAGATGTGGAAAAGGTCATGAGTTGCTTATTAATTTTAAAAGATACAGTTCTTCCTTTCCTCCTCCCCCCCAAAAAAAGATGCCTTAATTTTAGTTCTAATTAATGCAAAAAGAAAAGTACCGCCTTAATTAGTATGAACTTCTTTATAATTGTATGTGGTTCATTTTGTCAGGAGAATGAGTTGTCTACTCGTTTAAAATTACAGGAACTTTGATTTTATTCTCATTAAAAGGAACGTAACGTCCCTATCAATATACGTTAATGACATAAATTCCCCTATTCGAAAATGAAAATAAGGGACTGTTTTCAATACGTTTTAAAATAAACAAGAAGGAAGAAACTTTGAGATTATTTGGGCGTTCTGCAATTATTACAAAAAAAGGAACAATAGGAAAAAAGTGGGCGTAAAAAAACATTGTATAATGATTAATGACAGTTTTCGCGAAAAAGAATGAAACATATAAGTAACAATCAATTTTGTTTATGTGTTTTCAGTTGAACCAATTTTGTGATTTCCGCCATTACCAATATTATTTTCACGTACCCCTAACAGATCTGCCAAGTACCCCAGGTTGGGAACCGCTGCCCTAGACATACAGCATTGGTTAATCCAAGGTCCCTTTGAAAAGCAAACTGAACATAGGTTGCACAAAAATCCTTCCCCTGACACACTGCAATAAATCAAATTATTAGGTTTTGTATATTTTTGAATATTCAGGAAATATCCACTCAAGGGCAGAATCACAGATGATGTGTCTAATGTGACACACAGAGTACAGAGAATAAATAGAGAAGCAACAAACCGTAAAAACGGCTTGCAATATGAAGCCGGTTATCGCTCAAATCATTAGGCCCAAGTGCTGTCTTCATTGGTCGGAGAGAGGCTGTACGTGGAACAAGCACTGAATTCATTGTACGGGGAGATGTTTTCAAAGCAAGCCGCCAATTGTTTAGGTAGACTGTAGGGTTGCATTTTCAGCGTCACGCCAAACGTAAACATATCATCTCTATTTATTATCTGAACTCTGTGAGTGTGACAGCCCAAAGTTGGGCAATACTTTGCGAGAAATGGAATACCGCCTTGACATTCTTCGAGCTACCAAATGTGCTCATATCGAAAATTACTGACGTAAGTACTTGTATTAAAAAGTTTATAAATGTCTTTACAATATATTGAAACAAGCATATGCCTAAATATATAAGTTTTTCTGAAATAAATTATTGTAATCTGAGAAAGAATTTATGACCACCCTGTATTATGCCGTGTCCATAATTGTTATTAAAATTTTAATTAATGACGCAAAAGAATGCATTTATAAAAAAGTATTTTTTTTCTTATTTCGAAGAAGCAGGGAAAATGCATTCATTTTCCTTTTCTGTTCATGCAGCAAAATCTGCGATAGCGCATGATAATGTGAATGATCATTCGATTAAATAAAGTTAATAAGATAAATGTTCGTTGAGCAGAATTATACAGCTTGGAGATATCTGCTGGCAAATTTGATTAATTATTATTTTAATGAGATTCGATAGTCTTTATTCATAAACGATTAAATGAGCAGACATTTCATTTGTGCTTACTACAGCATGGGCGCCTGCAGAACAAAATCCAGAAAGGGAAAATATTTTGAAACAACATGTGTTTGTAGTACAGCCTTGACAGCATGTTTTAAATTCAGAATATAAACACGAAATAAGCTCAACTTAGAATTTTTTGTCAAACACCTCAGTGAAAGGCAATTTTAATGTATTAACATAAAAAGTGGTACAGAAATTTGACAGTTAAATACATTAAAAATTTCAAAAATAAATTTCGACAAGCATTTTTTAAAAAGAATTGAAACAATAATATATTTTTTCGTTATGTGCTCTGCCCTTCTTAGCCCCCCTCCCCCCGTTTATGATAAATTGTAAACACGTGAACGTAGAAAAAAACATAACTAAAATTTGTCTTCCATGGGAAGGCGGGGAAGGAGGGGGTGGGGTTTAAGACAATATTTCGTTTAGTGTTCCTTTTAAGTCACTTGTAAATAATAAATTTTACCACATTTTTCAAAATCATCAGGGGAAAAGAAAATTTACTTACCGTATATTCCGGCAATTAACGTGTTTCTGTGTATTAACTCTTACTTAAACTTTCAGAATTCATTTTTCTATTTTTAGTTATATTCACCGTATAACGTTCACCTCCTTCTTTGTAAAGAAACCTTCATGAGATATATAGCAAAATATAAAAGAAAGATTATTCCAAAGTTCAATATTAGTTTTCATGTTTTTAAATTAACACGTTGTGACAATTTTTAGATACAATTTTTTTAAAACTTTTATTATTACTTTTAAATTCTATTTGGTAGAGTGAGGATATCTTCAGGAAAAGAAAATATAATATATACAATTCTTTTGTAAATAGCATATTGTTATATGGAGCAGAGGGGTGGAGAATTATGGAGACAGGAAGAAAGAAATTAACAGCAGTGGAAAAAGATGCCCTATGATCATGCAGGAAATATCAAGAATAGAAAGAATAAGAAATGAAAGAACCAAAGAACTGAGGAAAATAAAGGGAACCATATTAGACCATCTCCAAAAGAATCAATTAATCTGGTATGGTCATGTTAAAAGAATGGGTGACGGGAGACTATCCAAAATCACATCTAATTATAGAACAAACCAAAAGAGGAAACGAGAAGGACCACGAAAGACCTGGATGGATGGTATAAAAAAAACCATGAGGGATAGGGGTCTGGAGGAGGAATGGTCCCTTGACCAGAAGAAATGAAGTGGTCTCTTGTAGATTTTTCGCAAACCGAGTTTATATATAAATATTACTTTTTATGTAATCTAATAGCAAAAATTAGTTTTTGTATATAAGCAGGTTTATTAACTTATAAATCCCAATTCTTATAATCCTTTTTCTAATTAATAGGGAATTTTTGTAATCATCGTATAACACGCACGTGTTAATTTCGGTAAATTTTCTTGTATCAAAAGTGCGCGTTATACGCCGAAATACACTAGAATGCCATAAATGATGGGAACATTCAGTTTTAGACATTTTTTCAAATACTTAAAAATATACATATCAGATTATTTTGGAATATTAAGATTTAAAAGAACAGGTTTGACTTCATATTTTTCAACGTCGATTTGATAAGGAGGACAATTAGGGGACCAACCAAAAATTAAAGAAAAAATAATAATACTTGGGATCACCCTGTAAAATAAAATGCACGAAATGATCTGTCGCTGCAGAATATACATAGGCAGACATTGTATAATATGTGAATTCATTTGTGTAAAAATAGCATGTATATTAATAGAGATATAGCGATTTTTAAAAAAAATTAAAAAATTCTTGCATGTTTTTTGCTTATAACACACAGGGTTTTTAACCAAAGTTAACGCCAATTTCAGAAAAATTGACAAAATGTAGTAGCAATAACATAGTGCTATTGGAATATAAATATATTAAATATTTAAGGAAATATAGGCAGTTGTATGAAATAATTATTATCTGCGCATGCGCGAACGATATCAAGGAACTTTTTGCATAATTTAGTAGTCAACTCTCTGGAGCAACTTAATAAAAAAAATCAGTCAAATATCGCAAAAATTCAGAGAGATATTGGCGTTAGAGTGAGCTGTTTTTAGTCTCTGACTAAAACTCGATGAATGATAAGTCATTCATCGCCACATGAATGATAAGGCATTCATGTCCACAAATTGTTATTTTTAAGTTATCTGAAAGCATTCGGAAAATGTTTTTTGAAAAAGCTATTTAATTATAGTTTACGGTTATGTTTAGGAAGATTTTGATTCTAAACTACGATGAAAAGGAAAATATAGTCCATGCATTGATTACATTTAGGTAAATTGAGGTGTTTATAATAAAATTTTGTAAAATTTAGCCCAATACGGAAAACACTCTACAGTAAATTCTATCGCATATATACGTATGTATTTAGTGTATAACGTATATTTATACATTTATATTATGCATTTTACTATACAGATATATTTATATTATACAGATATATTATACATTTTTCATAAGTTATGAGTCAATAACTTGCAATTTGACTTTTATAGTGATATTTCAATAGCTTTTTGAGAAATTATGTTTTGCGTATGGAATTTTCACAGAAAAGTGCATTTTCCATAAAATACATTTATTTAACAGAAATATTTACTTAACTATTTTAAACTTTATTTAACATTTACTTAACAGTTATGTGAATTGGAATTTTACTGTAGTTATCGATCAAGGTCTTTTTTTTTTATATCTAAAAGACAGTTTTGGCAGTTTTTGTACGAAGGAAAAAAAATTAACGTTGAAACGTTTGACACTTCCGGTTTCATTCACTATCAAGTAGTTTTTAAATTCTGATAACTTAGGTTTTATTTATAGTACAATAAATGTAAGCGCAGATTTGGAAAGGTAAAAATGTGGGCTTTAATAAAATGTAATACAAAGAAAACGAAAATTTTAGACAAAAATCGCATTTTAAATGTAGTCAGATATCTTAATTTGTATGCTATTTTTCATTGTTTATTGAAACTTTAGTTTTTCTTGGAAAACCAGCATATACATGGCGATTTGTCACACCTTATTACAGAGCTCACACTGGCGACTACTTTTTAATTTTTTCTCGTACCACTTTTTCAAAATAAAAATTTTTCACATGCGTTTTAACAACATGTGTAAGAGAAACATAATACAAAATTTATTTTTTGAAAAGAATAGTGAAAATAGAATATAAAAATAATCGCTATTGGTAGTCCTGTCATTAGGACCGTAGGAAATCGGGGGGGGGGAGGGGATGAATATTCTTCGAAAATCCATAGCATTGTATTTGTTAGACATTTGTGCTGCTCAAGGGTAAGAGGGGGGAGGGAGGGAGTAGATGCTGAATCCATTTTCAACGCAACTTTAGCGAAGCGCACTTACTTTATGTTATGATGCCAAAATTTGTAAGTGAATTTTATTTGTTATTAGTTTTTTCTTATTTTTTCAGTATTATTAATGAAATATATATTTTGTACCCTAATGTAATATTTCAAAACATCTTAAAACTGAATTTAATTCTTAATTAAATGAAAATAAAAATGAAATAATGCTTTGAAATAGTGCGCAAACACATTTTGAATTTTCAATAAAATTAATTAATAATTAATATACATATTTGCTTATTAATGAGAAGCTTTATTATTAATTGATTTTCTTAGTTTCGCAGTTATTTTGAAAAAGAAAACTGAGTTAGAAACTTATTTAGCCACCCCTCCCCCTCTTAATTTTTAAACTGCGATGTTATTGCCCCTCATACTATGAATTTAAAGGGGACTCAGCATAACTTTAATATCGCGTAGGGCCACCCCTCGCCGCAATAACTGCTGCAACTCTTTGAGGTAAAACTTTCTACCAGTTTTCGATGCGTTTCTGGAGGATTCTTGCTCCATTCATCCTGTAGAGTAGTAAACAGTTCTGTTGTGTTTTTGGCCGAGTTGGACTGGCTCTAAATCGGTACTCTAACTCATCCCAAAGGTGTTCCAAAGTGTTGAGGTCTGGACTTTGAGCTAGCCAGGGAAGATTTTCCACACCAATTTCTTCAAACCACGTCTTAACAACACCTGCTGTATGACATGGAGCATTGTCATGCTGAAACAGGTATGGAACAAGACCAAAGTCGTATATTAATATCGGTAGCGCTGAATTGTACAGAATTGTTTTGTAGGCTTCGGCATTCATACTCTCAGAAATTAAAACAACAGGATCCCACCTCCGCCAAATTTCACTCTGGGTACGAAACAGTCCTGTAAATATAGTTCGCCAGGCACTCGCCGCACACAAACACGTCCATTGGACTGCCAAAACTGCTAGCGTGATTCATCGCTCCATAGGATGTTTTTCCATTTTTCTACTGACCAGTGCCGTTGTTCTTTGAACCACTTTAATCGACGGGTCTTAATTTGGCTTGTGAACTGCAGCTCGGCCATGAAAACCAAGTCCCACGATCTTCCGCCGGACGGTACGATCACTTGCATCATTAATCGTAGACGATCAAAATTCCTCTGAAATCGCCTCTAAAGGTAGCCTTTCGGTTTGATTTCACAACACGTTTTAGGCATAGACGGTTCCGATCTATTACGTAATTTCCCAAAAAGCTATTGAAATATAACTGTAAAAATCAAATTACAAGTTATTGACTCATAACTTATGAAAAATGTATAATATATCTTAGATTTTAGTTTATCATCTTCACTAATGGCATACAAATTACATATATACAGAAAATACATATATATGCAATAGAATTTACTGTAGAGTGTGTTGCGTATTGGGCTAAATTTCACAAAATATTATTATAAACACCTCAATTTACCTAAATGTAACAATGTATGGATTATATTTTCCTTTTCATCGTAGTTTAGAGTCAAAATCTTCCTAAACATAACCGTAAACTATAATTAAATAGCTTTTTCAAAAAACTTTTTCAGAACGCTTTCCGATAATTTAAAAATAACAATTTGTGGACAATCCCTTATCATTCATCGAGTTTTAGTCAGAAACTAAAAAATAGCTCACTCTAACGCCGATATCTATCTGATTTTTTGCGATATTTGACTGATTTTTTTTTATTAAGTTGCTCCAGAGAGTTGACTACTAAATTATGCAAAAAGTTCCTTGATATCGTTCGCGCATGCGCAGATAAAAATTATTTCATACAACTGCCCATATTTCCTTAAATATTTAATATATTTATATTCCAATAGCACTATGTTATTGCTACTACATTTTGTCAATTTGTCTGAAATTGGCGTTAAATTTGGTTAAAAACCCTGTGTGTTATAAGCAAAAAACATGCAAGATTTTTTTAATTTTTTTTAAAAAATCGCTATATCTCTATTAATATACATGCTATTCTTACACAAATGAATGCACATATTATTCAATGTCTGCCTATGTATATTCTGCAGCGACAGATCATTTCGTGCATTTTATTTTACAGGGTGATACCAAGTATTATTTTTTTTCTTTCATTTTTGGTTGGTCCCTTAATTGTCCTCCTTATCAAATCGACGCTGAAAAATATGAAGACAAACCTTTTCTTTTTAATCATAAAATTCCAAAAAAAATCTGATATGTATATTTTTAAATATTTGAAAAAATTTCTAAAACTGAAAGTTCCCATCGTTTATGGCATTCTAGTGTATACGGTAATTAAATTACAAAATCCAAGGCAAGGCTCCCCATTCCAACCCCACACCCTCGGAGGCGCTTATACTCTCAAGCATGTTGAGATGCAATCTTTATTTAACTCTGAAAAATCATATCTGTAGTGCAATAGTAAAGATTTAATATTCTTAATTGATATTTTTAAATATTATGTTTATGAAATGAAAATTGTATGTTTTACCAGATTTTAGAATGAATAATTTTTTTCTTGCTTTTTATATATGTTCTTTCATAATATATGCGATTTTTAATTCCATTAAGTAATGTTAATAAGATGAATTCCCGTTGAACAAAATTATATAGCTTGAAGATATCTGCAGAAAATTTGATTGATTATTATTCTAATGAAATCCGATATTCCTAATTCATAAACGATTAAATGAGCCAACATTTACATTTGTGCTCTCTAAAGCACATAGTGATAAAATTTCCATGTAATCATTATTTGACGCTAAAAAAAACATATCTGTAATCCTTAAAATAGTAAAGAATTTCACGGCTTAGTTGGTATTAATATATAAATAAATTTATTTTTCCTTTAATTTCATTTCTTTGCTTTCTCAAAGCAAATCGTTTCTTATGCAAAATCTGAAATAACGTATGATGATTTGTATGGTTTCTCATTCGATTAACTAAAAATAATGAACAGAAATATACAGTTTGAAGATACCTCCAGGCAAATTTGAATGATGATTATTCTAATGAAATCCGATATTTCCTATTAATAAGCGTTTAAATGAGCCAACATTTAGATATGTGATCATTCAAGTATATATAGTGATAAAATCACTATGCATTCTTTATTTAATACTAAAATATCATTTTTATAGGCTATTGAATAGTAATGAATCTAAGTACTTAGTTGGTCTGAAAAGTGTTTGTTTTTCTAGATTTTAAGATATTGTTACCTAATTTCATCGTTTTGTCAAAGTATTTCATTTATATATTTCATTATATCATGAGAACTAAAAAAAGTCTCACACTAAAAAAAAACTAAATTATTTTCCGAGCATCTAGTAGTTGTTCTGATATTATATCAGAGAAAACAGCTAAGAATTTTCAGATTGCATTTATTAAATACGTATACATGTTACTTCAACAAAAGTTATAAGGACTTCTAACACGATGCATTTTCCTCCGTTAATTTTACAGAAACGCGTTTGACTGTATGTTTGCAAGAAATATAGAAAATGTTCCTCTAAAAGATTTACAACGGTTAATTTAAAAAAATAAAAACTTTCCGATAAAGTACTTCCCACACTGTAAAAAAAACATTTTCAAAACTGAGCAAAAAATACTCAAATATGAGTATGTCGCATAGTTAAAATGGCTACGAATCAAAATTACTCAAGTTCGAAACATGTATATACTCATTTCAGAAAACATGCACACTCTTAAGAATAAAAAATCACGTGCTCCTATTTGAATATGTTTCTGTTTCAAAAATAAGTATGAACTGACTTCTATGTGCTCATTTTTGAGTACTTCCATGTTTCAAAAAATAATTTGAACCAATTCTAATAATTTTTGAGTATGTCCAGCCCATGTTTAAAAAATGAGTATGAACTGACCTCTATGTGCTCAGTTTTGAGTATGCCCATGTTTCAATATTCTGAGTATTTCTGGTATTTCAAAATTGAAATCATTGGGCCGTCCTATTTGAAACAAAAAGTTTCACAACAAAAGGAAAACCTCGATTTTTGTCACAGTTTGAAACAAACGATATCATTAATATGAATTTCATTTTCAAAAGAATTAATATGAAATTAACAGTGTAATGCGGCATGTCTGTTGAAGCAATATTTCTGAAAGCTGACAATACTAATTATAAAAATACGCGTGTTTCGTGTCGATTAAAATATGTTACATTATCATGTGTATGTATTCATATGTAGTTACACGACTTTATTTTTTGAATATTTATGTTTACAACATTTAAATTAAACAAATATTTATTAATATTATCATTAAAAATGTAAATTAATTCTAAACATAATATTCCTTTTAATTATACAGATCTATATTGAATCATATTAAACTGAGGATTTAGATTTAATTAACATGAATCTTTATCATGTAAAAAAATTATATATCCTTTTATAATGAATAGAGTGTTGTTCTATCTAACATAAATTAATAAATTTGGAGCTGTCGCATGCTTTTTTATATTGTGTGCAAAACATTTTACAGCGCTATTTAATAAAAGAATAAACATAATAAAAATGTCTTACAATATGAATGCACTATACAACATTTTTCAAACTCAAAGGTATGTATCATATTATGTTTCTGCTTAGCTCATGATGTCGTTTACTGATTATGGGGTAGTTTGCAATGTCCTCAAGTTCACGACATTAATATTTTTATGTAGAGTTTACTTTAATTTACTTGTGAGACTTTAATTGCAGCATAAGTTATATATATAGCTGATATTATATATTTATTACCCTGAAGTGTTTGTTTATTTTTCTCTTTCCCTTTTTTATAATATCATAATCATGCGTATTAATCGTGTCTTTGAATTCAACAGACTTCTTTAAACTGATTTCTTTTCTAATAACTTCCAGGAACTTATTAAGATTTCCCTGATAATTAAATCACTCTGCCAAGCACTTTCTAGGACTGTTTTGTTTTGATAGTCCGATTAATTTGTAATTTATTTATAAAAAACATAAATTGAAACTATGATCTATAACTGATTTGACTTAAAAAAACAATATCAATTCTTAGCAAATTATTAAATATGGAAAGGATTGCAATAGTCAACTTTGAAAATATAGACGGATCAAATAAATATGAAATTCACTAAATCTAAAGACATGTCCATCACATGAGAGTAATAAAATATTGAAAATTAAATATCTAAGTTATCTAGATGAAATATTGAAAGCATGTAAAAGAGAAAGAAACACATAAATTTACAAGCCTTGTCATATCGATGACCTTATAAATATTTGTCTTAGGAACGTTTCTCTATGCTGCTAGGAAATAATCTCGCAAATCTCTAAGTCTTTTTGAATTTTTCTAGAAGTCAAGTTCCACGTATTCTCGATAAGATATCAAACTTGATACGTGGCATGCTATGATAGTCTTAACAATAACACAAGGATTAATATTTTTTTTGCTGTTATCGCGTTGAAATATGGACTCTAGCGAAATCTTGTAGAAAATAACACATTCAAAATGTTTTATATTGCACTTTATAATAGAAGTAGATTTGCTCACAACACATAAAATCAATATATTTTTTATATAAAAAAAGGATGATATCCTTAACCACACTGCCAGCAATCACTGCACTTAGGCGATAAGGTACTACACTTCTGTGTATCATTCTATAAAAAATATAGATTTTATCTATACCTCATATCACACTAATGTTTAGCATGTTTCAACTGGTTAGTTTGGCCGCAAAACGTATTACACATCTGAAAAGACATTTCAAACAATTACCACCTGTAGCTATAAATGCATCGAAATTATTTTATGTGGCCTTGTAAGAACACCATAAGTATCACGTACAGAAAATTCCACAGGAACATGCTGGATTATAAATCAACTGTGTATGTTAATTTTTCTGTACTTGAAGTAGTTTACTGCAATTAAAATGTATTAAAAACTAGTACTACTTATAAAAATAATGCATCAGATGTCTGTGGCCGGTAATCATTTACAATCATAAATGCCACTCAGATCATTTTCAATAATGAACATGAAAAAAGTTTTTCGTAGATTTCGAAACATATTCGCGAAACTTAAATCGAAAACAGACAGAGAAACGCAAGTGATAAACAATTTTTCACTACAAGAAAAAATATTAGTAACATAAATGTAAAACATAACACACATCACGCCTTTACTTATCCAATTTTCTGTTAAGAGTTTTTGCTGCAAAATATATTTTTGTTTACATTTATTTCAATTATACTTTTAAATTTTAATATATAATTAAATGTTTTTAAATTTTGAATCTATAATTAAACACTTTATTTTAATAATATAGCTAATAAATGTTAGAACGAGAGAGTTTAATTTGTAACCGACAAAATATCTTAAAATCATTTCCTCACATCGCTTGCTTAAATGCTGTTTTATTTAAGTTTAAAATGAAAACAATTTAGAATATTCTTTAACCCTTTCAAGGGCGGTGGTACGTTTATGAAACACCTTAATTTTAATTCCCAAACGCCCCAATGACACCAGAATTTTGGTATAAATTTTTCAGTTTCTTAAGTATGTGAAATATAGCTTTTTCTTGTTTTCAAACGAATTTGTTCGTAAATTCCGGTGTCATTCATTCATTACCACATTTTAGAAATGGACATGTTTTGCCCTTGAAAATGTTAAGAAGTAACCCCACTGTGAAGTCCTGAAATTTAAGACTTTTGCGGGAATTGTATTTGTAAAAAAATTCAAAGTCTTTATGAAAATCCATTACACTAATTTATTATCTATATCTTAATATGTTTACAACATGTAAAAAAAAACTTATTTATGTTTAAGTTGATATATTAAAAAATGGTGGCTTGACAGTCAATGAACAGGAACGTCTTTAAAAAAGAGGCTCGAGGTACGTAAGACGTGGACACGTAAACACCTCGTAGACTTGACCTACAACAATATAGCAAAAGAATTAGTTTTCTTATAACAAAATCTATTGAAATACGGAACCGTCTTTAAAAAAATAATTTTTAGTGAAATAGCATCGTTTTAAAGTAAAATGCAAGTTTTCTACCTCTAATTTAATTACTTACAATTGCACAGAACAGTGAGATATCAATATTGCGAAAACAATCCTATGTATTTCACCAGATTCACTAGAATATTCCCTTAAATCAAAATTTATTAGTTAATTTGTTTCATAGAAACCTTCCGACATATAAGAAATTACGCCACATTTTCCCCCCCTCTTATATATTTCAATTATTTCTTCAGTAAGAGTCTTCCTAATAGTAATCCATCTGTCATCCCAAATAAACGATGAGGAGATTTTGAGGTTCCTTTATTAAATGTTCCTCATGCAATCAATTTCGTCCGTATTCCTACTTTCGTCTCAGTTTATATTCTATAGAAAGAATAGGACGTCAAACTGTGACATCATTTTCTGTTTCCTGCGACAACTTCTGATTGCTTTCACGGGAGGTGACATTTCGTTGGAGAATGGAATTCTGAAGTGGAATTTGGCATTTCCATTTAAGAATCCAGATTGCTCGAGCAACTTCTCGTATTTTGTCGTTATTAAATTGTTCTATTTGTGACAACAGATAACAAAATAGTTTCTAGACCAGAAATAGATTTCAGAAAACAGGAATGGTTTTATTAAGATATAATCCAATGAAGCATGAAATAAGAAACTGTTTCATATTATTAATTTTATTTTTCAATTTAAACACATCTTCTTCATTGCGGGAAGGCTTAACTGTTATGCATTCATTTATTGATTGAGACAATGTATCTTTAAATATTATAAGTAATAAGCAAATAGTGTTATAAATTCATTTTAATTGTAGTTGTAAATACAATAAAATTTATTTATAGATTTCAATTACATTTTTTATAAAGATAAATTATTAATATTTTATTTATTATTAGTGTATTATAATTTTGTTCATGGTTTTTACATATGATGAAGAAAAGTCTAAAAATAATAAGAATTCTTCAAAAGACATTGATTTAAAATCTTGGACTGTACTCATCCAGACTTGTATTCTCGATATGTACAAATAGTGTGCAGTACTAGGATTAATTAGAAGATTAATTAGAGGATTATTTCTCATAAACGTCTAGTAAAGTGATGTGTATTGTAGATTTTCATAAATAAGAACGGTTTATGATAATTTTAGAACCCAGGTAGAAAATACAATGAATTTCCTATAAAAATATTGTTTTTGCTTATATTACTTTCTTTTACATACGCTTGGTTAAAAATATTAGCATTTTTCTTACATTAATAAATATATTTTGTATTTATTATGTTTTCATAATCTCACTCTATTTAACTTTAGATTTAACTATTATACAAATTTAAAAAGAAATGAAATTAACCATAAAAAATACCATAAAGATGTGAAATTGTTGTCAGAAAATTTATGACCCATAGATGTCAAACTGTTTGACATACATTATCTTATACCTTGGAGCAATTTTTAAAACGAAACATATAAAATAAAATAAGTCAACATGAACTTCTATGTACATTCAAAGTCTATGAATATTACGTATAAATATTTCAAATTAATATATTTTAATCAGCATCCCCTATCCGCACGCCTCCGTATTATTTCATATATTTTACATCAAAAGCCTTTCTAATAATGAACGTGAAAAAGTTAAACTTAAAAAATTGTCAATCATCTGAACTTATTAAATTTATATATATATATATATATATATATATATATATATATATATTATATTGGAACTTTAACGTTTATAAATAGACTGCAGACTATTTACTTTAAGAGATTTTTTTATCAAACTGAAAAAAAACCCTCTTAAATTAAGTAAACTGTAGTCTACTTTTAAAAATTAAAGTTCCAATATAATATTTACTTTATACAATATTTACTTTTAATATTTACTTTACTTATATATTTACATACAATGAGTTTCCAATAAATATCTGATTTATGCGTTTATTACTTTTTTTAATATATGTTAGGATAAAAATCCAAGCATTTTTCTTATATTAAAAAATATTTTTTTATTTATTATTACAGGGTTAGTACCCTTTTACTACAATTTTTAATAGAATTTTTCTATTTACTATTTAAATAGCAGAAATTGTAGATTTAATTGCTGGATTCGTAATTCTTTCAGCATTTAAATAAGGCAAAAAAATCCATTAAAAAATATGGTAAAACGTACGAACCCAATATTATTTTTTTTACAATTTTGCTATGTTTAATTTTAAATGAAACTATTATGCAGACTAAAAAAAAATTAAGTAAAATCTACTAGATCAGAATTTCCCAAAGTATGGTGCGCGTCCCAATTCTGGGACGTGCGCTATCCGATACTGGTACGCCGAACATTATACGATGGTGAAACAATTAATTAATGCCTCCATTGCTCTAAATTTTATTTATTTCACAGCTATTGGACTTTCTATGCTTGATATTATAGAGGTAACCTTACTCTACTTATATAGTATTTTCCTTTTCAGATTGACAGATTAGAACCTGGATCTGAAGCTAAAAGAAAGAGTCGTCATCGAATTTTTGGCAAAAGAAGGTTGTGCATCTATGAAAATTCATAGACGCTTGAAGAATGTTTATGGTGACACTGTAATGGATATTAGTGATGTGCGGCGTTGAAGAAAAAATTTGGAAACGGAGAAACAGAAATTGCAGATAAAACGAGACACAGCCGGCAGACAACATCAGTCATAGATGTAAATAGAGAACATGCTCTTGGAAATCTGGAGTCTTGTCCCCCTAAATTTGTCAAGTGGTTTATTCGGGAGTAAAATCGTTCCGAACCATTTTTTCTTTTTGCATTTCGGTCGTAAAGGCACTCTCTTTTAACTGTAACTGTATGCATATTTTATGCTAGTTTGATGTACGGAGTAAGTATATGTAGGGTGAAACAACTCCATGGAATGTAGTGATGGAAGGACGGTTTACCTCTTTCTGCATGTATATTGGTATAATGTGATAACAAAGTTCCCAGCAAAGGCTGGAGGTATATGTATATATCTTTATCTAAATTTAACATTCAAGATGAATGAATAAATGTGATTCTGATTTCAACATAAACTGTTTCTTAAATGTGCTATATTACTTAGTCACACCACAGACCTTAACCACTGTGTTTTATAACTCTGCTCTATCACTATCACGTGCTGATGAACTGATTCAAGGAGACAGACGCGTTACAGATCAGGATGTTGATGATACATTGAACGTCTCACATGGCTCTGTCCAAAGAATGATTGTTGACTTGGGTTATCACAAAGTTTGTGCTAAGTGAGTTCCCAATCAATTGACTTTTGATAATCGGAGGTGGAGAGTGGAAGTTTGCCAAGAGCTCCTGGACGATTTGAAACACCCTACAGCTCTGATTTGGCTCCTTTTGACTTTTACCTGTTATGACCAATGAAAGACAGCCTACGTGGTTTCAGATTCAATGACTTGGATGACATTAAAATAGCTTTAAAATTCTGTGTCAAGAAGCAAAACCCTGAATTTTTCCAAAATGGTTTTGATGCCTGGGTTAATCGATGGCGCAAATGTGTACAAATGCATGGTGACTATGTTGAGCAGTAGTTTTGTGCAGAGGACAGTTCAGGCTATGATATGTAATAACTTTTGCTGTTATATGTTCATTAATAAAGTTTTTAAGACACAGGAGGCATTACTTATTGATACACCCTGGTATACGTAAATGATTTTGCATTAAAAATGTATTATTTTATCTATTAACACTGACAAAAGATGTGAATTAATTTTCATATTGCTAAACCACGCATTACCAACAGAGTGAAAAATGTGTCCAGACCGGGGATTGAATCCAGTTACCCTGCTCTAGCGCACTAAGAGCTTTACCATTTAAGCCATCTGGACGATATCCAGTCTGGCATTTTTCGCTTATACCTTTTCAAGGCTGCAACTTCGCAGCGCATTATGGAATGTCATATATGAGCACACTACCCAGTGGCGTACATGACACGAATAAATTCCCAGCATAGGATAATATATAAATTTCCAATTAAATGTACAGCAAGTCTGAAACTGTACATTTAATAACACTGACAAAATATGTGAATTACTTTTCACGTCCATACGGTTTAAATGGTAAAGAACTTGGTTCGAAACTTTCGTTTTGAATTCTTTTTTGGAGTCTTGCTTATGATCTATAGAATTTATATACACCAAGTAATATGCAAAAAAATAATCAGTTAAATTTAAAAAAAGTAAAACCACCACATAAAAACACACTTCCAGTAATTATCACTCATAGACAGTACTTTAAGTGAATTATTTTGTGCGTCCCTGTAAATTAAAAATCAATGCTATGCACATATTTTACAGTAAGCATCTTGTAGTGTACCTCACTGACACATGCATATTTTAGTATGTTTGAAATAATGTAATAACTTCAAAATACACTGCAAACGGTTTAGCCTATAGAACATAATGTAACGGAACTCTTTCGAATGTCCCTGTAAACTCACTATAAATGCTTCACAGTTCATTTTCCTTACCTAACATACCATAGTAAAGAACAATAACATATAAAAATTACTTGGCAATACTAGCAAAATTTACGCGAGTTAGAGCACGGCCAGGCAGACAGGCAACCAGACAAACCGAATTCATATAAACTTGGAAAGTGTTACAAATGGATGCTGTTATGTCTTGACTTGTATGTGTTATGTACCTCACTGACACATGCATATTTTAGTATGTGAGAAATAATGTAATAACCTCAAAATACACTGCAAACGGTTTAGCCTATAGAACATAATGTAACGGAACTCTTTCGAATGTCCCTGTAAACTCACTATAAATGCTTCACAGTTCATTTTCCTTACCTAACATACCATAGTAAATAAGAATAACATATAAAAATTACTTGGCAATACTAGCAAAATTTACGCGAGTTAGAGCACGGCCAGGCAGACAGGCAACCAGACAAACCGAATTCATATAAACTTGGAAAGTGTTACAAATGGATGCTGTTATGTCTTGACCTTCATTAGAAAGCTTATTAAATGACACTTGACACTCCAAGGATTCTGGACACTCTATATGGAAAATGACACGTATAATTCCTGATTTGCAAAGTCCTTGAATTGTGACACCAGTATTTTTGCTCAGAAAGTTTCAACTTATATAATCTCGAAATTTCAGCAGTTAAATAATGGAAAAATGTTTTTTCAGAAAAAGTGCACTATAAAAGATTTGCAGCAAAGTATCCCGTCATTCGACCGTTTTTATAAAAAACGGTTACATAACCGTAATTTAATGCTATTCTCACCGTAATATTGCCCATATTATGATCAGAATAGCGTTAAATTACGGTTATGTAACCGTTTTTTATAAAAACGGTCGAATGACCGGGTACTTTGCTGCAAATTTTTTTACAGTGTGGTGCTAAAAAACTAAAATAAGCGTAATCGACGCTCGCTGTGAAAGTGTGATGTCGCCTTTCGACCTTCTAAGGGTTAAGATTCGCTGATATTTAAAATCAGTTGAAAGAGTATTTGATATGTCATGCTATGAAAATATATCTATCTTCATCTTTATATTGCTAACAGTAATGCGTAGCAGATTACAAAAATGTATCTTAATCTCTAGAATGAAACTAGAAAAGAAGTTTTCATCTGAAAATATAATACTATTGTAAAAGGATATGTTTAGAGGTTATCAGAACAAAAGATACTTTTATCCTATTGTTGTCATGGATACAGAGAGATTTTATTTGCGTTTTAAAATTCCCTTTGTTCTTGGTAATTCTCTTATTTAGAAAGAAAATTATGCAAACAATTTCTGAATACAAGTTTCATTATTTTGGACATAAACTGCTTTCTACAACTGTTTAAACGTTGCAATCTGTAAATATTTGAACATATTTTTTGGTAACACCATTTTGTACAAATGCAAGTCTTTTCATTATTTCACCGAAAATACATGAAAGAAATTTCAAATTACGAATTCTTATGTGAGGAATAGAACAGATATAAAATTTAAATGTTAAAACTGAGTTTTTTTTTATGTTAAATTCTTGCATTTTATACAACGTAAAGTGCATAAAATATATACCTTAATATATCATTGATTTAGTCAGGTACCAAGGTAAAAAAAAACAGTTTAATAAAAATTGTGTATTTTTTATAAACAAAAAAATCATATGTTTCTTAAGATAATAGTTATTCATTTACAAATATGGCAAAAAGTAAAATGTATATATATATATTTAAATATTATGTGAGTTGTTATTCATATTGTATTTAATATTATAATTGTTAAAATCTTCGTTTTAAAATTGTATTTTTATCCGTAAATAAAGATTTAAAAAATTGATTAAGATAGCTGTAGAAATTCTTTGCTGTGTTAACCCATTCGCTGCCAACCACGAGTATACTCGTGGTTTTTCAATCTAAAATTACGAATTTGAACCGGAAATTTTGAAAGAAGAATTTTTATTTTATGTAACCAGGAAATATCTGTAAGTAAATGAGGTAAATATTGCTATTAGTATTTTCTGGTAAGAATTCAAACTTTATAATAAAATAAAATTCAGGTAATTTTAACCCGGCAGTGAACATGTTAAAAAAAACGCATGTAACTTAAACATTTCTGAAATTATAGCAATAAGCGGTATAAGTTGTTCTCTGTCTTAGGTTTTAAAATTCTACGATTATCTTTTAGTAACATAAGTTAAAAACAGTTACACTTAAAAGTGGATTTTGAAATACAACAAGGGCATTATAAAGTAGCATAGAAAAATGTCTGAAATGTTGAATTTTGACACGTTTTGTTCCAATAATTACTTATACAACGTAGTCGTACTGAATCAAATATATTTATAGCAATATACAGGGTGTTTCACAAAGGACCCCTAACTTTAAAAATCAATAACCCGTAAACGGTGATAGATAAAAACATGAAACCAGTGGTATGTTTATTAAAAAATCGTAAGAATCTTATACATAATTCTCAAAATTTAGTTAAAAAATGCACCGATAGATGGCGCTGAGAGCGTTAAGAATCCTTCTAAAGAGAGTTCAGAAGCATAGAAAGACTAGCCTTTGAAGATTTCGCCATTTTAATCTGACCGCTACTAGTGTATAGTGAAAATAATTCCGAAAGTGATGTATACCGTTGAGGAACGTGTGTTTATTGTGTTGGAGTACCACCGATTAAATCCTACTTGAGGACCTAATTGAGTCCTACTGCCGCAAGGAGAAGTTTTCAAAAGCGATTTCAAGTCGCAAAAGGCCCAGATGGGAATAAAATTCGTGAGCTTTTCAAAACAATTCAACAGACAGGCCGGTGACATATAGCAGAGAGTCACTGACAATTTCATTCTTCGTTTGCGACATGTCTGTAGTGTAAAAGGTGCACATTTTGAATCACTTTTAATGCGATAGGCCTATTTATCGCAGCGCCATCTGACGGCGCAATTTTTAACTAATATTTGAGATTTATGTATAAGATTCTTACGATTTTTTAATAAACATACCACTGGTTTCATGTTTTTATTTATCACCGTTTCCGGGTTATTAATTTTTAAAGTTAGGGGTCCTTTGTGAAACACCCTGTATCTACTTTTTTGTAGTCCACATTGAATATCTCCGTATGGATATTTATTTGAATATCTCCATATTTGAATATCCGCTAAAAATTAATATATAATAAGCGTCAAAAAATATTAAAAAATTCTCTAAAAAATTACTTACATGTGAGTAAGGAAAATGTTGCATTCACTTATTGTCATTTTCTGTACATTTCCTCTCTATGTACTCTAATCTACTCTAATCTACTCTCTCTACATGCTATAATCTGAAAATCGACAAACAAGTTTTCTAATGCGGTAATCTAACCTTCTGCTTCAAATACATTTTTTTGGTGAAAAAAAAAAAAAAATAATTTCGCGAGAAGTTAAGTTTTTTTTCCTTTTTTTATTCAGACTTTCTTGAATTTAAAGAATTCAGTTTTTGATTCAAAAAATAATTATCTTACGGTATTTTCTTTATAAACTCGAATAATACTTTTCTAAGTGTTTTTCAATGAATTAATTCACCTTTTAAGTTTAAAGCACTTGAGACCATGTTAATTGAATTATGTTACATATTGATTCTTTGTTTCTGCAAAAATCTACTTCCTCAATTTTTATAAATTAAATTATTAATTAAAATTGTGTTACTTAAGAAGATTTTTATAATATGAAAATCTCTTACATTAATAATAATAATAATAATAATTTAATACAAAAGTGCTTTACTATGTAAATTATAATTACATAAAAAGTCAATAAAATTCAAAATTTTCATCCATTAAATTTCCCAATAGATGTGTCACTGGCTAGTAGTGAAGTTATTCCTAATTCCGGTGCATGTTTTATATTTCAAGTTTTTATGTGAGTGAAATTCAGTTCTATTTCGCTCTGAGGTCTGTGCAAAAGATGAACATAGCGCCCCAACAGCCAAATCTTTTAAAACCCTATTTATTATACAATTGTTGCGATGTCGCACTTATTTCCCTCATAGACCACTACCTCCGTAATAACTAAATGCCTGTCGCATTCACGATTTCCCCATACAAAAATTAGAAGTCAATTTTCTCCCAGAGTACAGTGCCATCTATCGGTGACAACTGACATGCTCTTTAAATACATATCAGTAAATAACGTAAACCACTACCTCCGTAATAACTAAATGCCTATCGCATTTGACTCCAAAATGTTTTGTTTATAAAAAATATGGATTATTGGTGACAATCTCAATTAAAATAGTCAGGAAGCAAAAAATAATATGTTACAGTTCCGCTGTCTTGTTTACTATAAATATTAAACAAAATACTTTACAAATATTTATGTGACACCTTTAATAATTATTTAAAGATAAAATGTTCACTTCATATTGGTCAACCAATTTCAATTAAAAAACTTTTATTAGCATTCAAAATAAAAACAAATCAAGAACATACATAAGGAAAACAACAAAACGAACTTTTAAAACACTAATAATATACAGTAACGAAATTGCCAAACCGGATCCAGTACTTAATAAAAGGAAATATGCCTTATATAAATAAACAGCAATAAACTTTTAACAAAACTGCTTGAATCTAAATCAAATCTTGATACCACACACACGCGTACACAGAAAACCTCTCTAAAAAGATCGATTATACGATTTCAATGATTATGAATTCCGTTGAAAACGTGAATTTCACAATACAACGATGCACAAAATTTCTTGAAATACTATATATTCACTAAAACAGCGGAATTCTCGCTACTGAGTTGTGCGCCAATTTTTGTGGTACAGCCATCTATTGTATCTTATTCTGAGAAAATACCCTCAGATTATCTCTTAAATTATTTGATCACTAGTCAGAAATTAGTTCACGCGGCTAACTTCTATTTTCCCTTTATTCCCAGCACACACAAAATAATAATACCACATTGTAAACTGTTGGAAATTTCTTTTATGTGTTTTCTTTAGAACAATGAAACATTTTATCTTTCAGAAAATGTTTTCAGAAAAGATGTTCATATATTTGACTGTTCCAATGTTTAAACGCTTCAAGAAATAACAGTTCCGTAATATTAAAATTCGTATTCAGAAATTGCTCGTCTAATTTTCATTCTAAATAAAAGAATTACTAAGAACAAAGAGAATTTTAAAATGCAAATAAAATATCTCTGTATCCATGACAACCAGCAATACTACGGATTAAAGTCTCTTTTGTTTTGATAACCTCTAACATATTCTTTTAAAATAGTATTATAATTCCAGTTCAAAACTTCTTTTCCAGTTCTTTCTTGAGATTATGATATTTTTTTAGAATACGCATGGATGTGCAAAAATATTAACATAATAAAAAATATGAAGTATAAGTTTAGTACATATAAAATCCTAACGAAACGATTTTATGAAACGAATTTGTGTAATGATTTTATGCAAAGACAACGAAATTTATGAAACGCTTAAATTCGCTATTTGTCATATATTTTTGATTGATAGATAGCCAGACACATTTAAAGGAAGAAAGAGGCACAGATAAAGAGACAGAGATAATAAGACAAAGAGACACAGATAAAGATACAGCGATAAATAGACTAGTAAAGATACAGCGATAAAGAGATACAGATAAAGTGACTCAGATAAAGAGGCAGACGCAAAGAGATACAGATAAAGAGAAAGAGATACAGAGACACGGGATAAAGAGACGGAGATAAATAGACGGGGATAAAGAGACGGAGATAAAGAGACGGAGATAAAGAAACAGAAATAAAGAGACAGATATAGAGAGATACAGATAAAGAGACACAGATAAAGAGACACAGATAAAAGAGACACATATAAAATACAGCGATAAAGTACAGAAATAAAGAGACATACATGCATAACGAGAAACATGTAAAGAAACAGACAGGGATAAAGACACACACACATATATATATATATATATAGCTATAAAGGGAGACGATAGAGACCCATATAAAGAGGCACAGATTAAGAAATACAAATAAGGGATGCAGATGAAGAGACACAGATAAAGTTGCACAGATTAAGAGATAAAGATACATAGATTAAGAGACAGGCAGAGATAAAAGACGAAAATGAATAAAAGTATGAATGAATTAAAATAAATGATTGAATGAATGGATGGATGAACATGAATAGGCTTAATATACTACGTGAATAGTACATTAAGTATAATAGACTACGTGAAAAAAGCAGAGATAAAGAGACACATATAAAGTGCAGAAATAAACATACACAGATAAAAAGACAAAGATAAAGAGAATTAATAAAGAGACACATATAAAGAAACAGAGATAATGAGAAAGAGACACAAATAAAGATACAGCAATAAAGAGATACAGATAAAGTGACTCATATAAAGAGACAGGCGCAAAGAGATACAGATAAAGAGACAGAGATACAGAGACAAGAGATAAAGAGATGGAGATAAAAACACGGATATAAAGAAGCAAAAATAAAGAGACAGATATAAAGAGATACAGATAAAGAGACAGATCAAGAGACACATATAAAATACAGCGATAAAGTACAGAAATAAAGAGACATACAGGGGTAACGAGAAACCTATAAAGAAACAGACAGGGATAAAGCGACACATATAAAGATACAATGTTAAATAGACTACGTGAAAAACGAAGAGATAAAGAGACACATATAAAGTGCAGAAATAAACATACACAGATAAAAATACATATAAAGATAAAGAGAACTAATAAAAAGACGCATATAAAGAGACCTAGATAACGCGACACAGACAAAAAAACAGTGATAAAGAGACCCAGATAAAGAGACTTAGACAGATATACAGAGATATAGGATATAGAGAAACGGCAATATAGAGAAACGGCAATATAGAGAAACAGATAAAGAGACAGCGTTAAAAAGAGAACAATAAAGAAAGACAGAAAAAGAGACAGAGTTAAACAGACATACAGAGATAAAAAAGACACAGAAATAAAGAGGCACACAGAAAGAGAGAGATATAAAGAGACAGATAGAGATAAACAGGGTCATATAAATAGACGGACAGAGATAAGGATACAAAAAGAGATAAACAGACACAGATAAAGAGACACATACAAATAAAGATTGCGATAAATAGACGGAAAGAGGTAAAGAGACAGACATGATACAGAGATAGCTTTATATAGATACCTATAAAGGGAGACGATAGAGACCCAGATAAAGAGGCACAGATTAAGATATACAAATAAGAGATGCAGATGAAGAGACAGAGATAAAGCTACACAGATTAAGAGATAAAGAGACATAGATTAAGAGACAGGCAGATATAAAAAACGAAAATGAATAAAAGTATGAATGAATGAAAATAAATGATTGAATGAATGAATGGATGAACATGAATAGGCTTAATATAGCGTGAGTACGGTACATATATAAATGGATTTTTTACTTCAATCTTGTGCTTATGAATATGAGACACATATATTAGTTTATCCTTTCCATTGTTTCTTTAAAAAGTCTTGGAACTGGTACTGCAAAATATAATAGCGTCAGGCCTGAACTACTTACAATGAATTTATATAAAACGATATCATCTACAGTTGTAGTGTGAAGTATTATTAAAAATGAAACGAAAATTATTGTTACTTTATTTGTTCAGAAAGCAATTAGCAATTTACGCATTTTTTCATTTTATTTCTTTAATATAAAATCCATTTTTGTTCTGAAGAGAACGCTTTCTTTCTACATATTATGGATTGAAAAGAGAAAGACAAGTTCGGTATTTCTGTAAACTTTCTTTGCACTGTTCTTTTTCTTTGTAAAATAAATACGTAAAATGTATTGTTGTTAAGTGAAATACTTTTTGAGTTATTCAATATTATTGCCTTTACCTGATGTTAGAACTTAGATTTGAAATCAAATGTTTTTTTTTTCTCAAGTTCAAGTAATATTTATTTGAAAGTCTTTTTATTAAGGATTTCTCACTATTCTTTGGAAGTATTCACGATTCCAAGGTATCATAAATATTCACATCATATTTTTAAGGGTCTTTTAACATATTTCTGCAATTTTTAAATCAAATATTTCCTGTAAAACATTTCTTATATAGACTGAATTTCGGAAGATATTTAAACTAAGTCTGCGATATTGTATTGTAACAGTTCTTTATTCAATAAATTTACATTGAAATAAATGTCTATAATTTTTTTAAAATTTTTTATTATATGATATAAAATCATATAAAAATCAAATTAAATCATATAAATTTTTACTAATTTTCAAAAATTTAGTAATATTCAAACAAATGTGCTGTTTACAATAAATTTTTCATACTTTTCTTTCACATATAGATAGGTCATATATAAAATAGTTTATTTTTCTTTCCGACCACAAATTATTCCTAGCCTTCTTTATATAAAATAACACAGAATAATTATATAAAATAAGATAATTGTACGCTAAATCCATTTTTCCAAAGAACTGAGAAATAACAACGATCGAAAGCGATTTCACAAATTTCGATTTGGTGCAAAATGTCAATTTTTTGTTTTATTGCTTTGCAAAAAAAATATATTGCTGTAAATTCGTAGTTTATTTTCTTTATCCTTGTTTGTTGCTGAAAATACGAAGAAGAGGAAGGATTTGTTGTTGAAATGGTGATTTAATATGAGTTCAGCTAATACTTTAGCACATCACCTATACCAATATGACGAAAAGATATAAATCCATTGATAGATACAATTCTTTGATCATAATAAAGCTTACGTAATTCCATTCTAAAATGCAATATTGTAGGATAATAACGTAAAATCATCGATATTGTCCAGCTGTTTTTTTTTAATTGTAATGCATTTTAAACTTTAGAAGAAAGTCAAACAGACATTTTATGTAATACTTAGTTTTATTATTCCTGACTTATTTCAAAATAGAAGAAATTTGTTTTCCAATTTAATTCTGAATAAAATAAAAAAATAACTATTTGCATGTGCCACTCCCAAAACTTTCGTCAATTTCATGCATGTTAATACTTCAAAATTTAAACTTTAAATTATGCATTTTAGAATAAAAAAATGCAGCATAGCAGCACCACCTCTTGGGCGAGTTACACCAAAATCCAATCAGCACCAATTTATATCAAGTTCTAACTGAATCTAAAGTTTTATAAGATTTCGTTCGTTAGTTCTTGAGTTATGACTATCGCTAAAATCCTGTAAATTATTAAAAATGCAGCATAGCAGAGCCACCTGTTAGGCGAGTTACACCAAAAACTAATCAGCACCAATTTATATCAAGGTCTAACTGAATCTAAAGTTTTAATAAATACCGTACAGTAGTTCTTGAGATAGAGCACCCACAAAATTTTTGTTCCTTACAGACATACATACAGACATTTTCTACAAACAGTTAAATCGTGTTCATGACCTTCTAAAACGTATAAAACCGTCAAAATCCGGAATACGAAACTTTTCACGAATGCAAAAATTTCTTCTTGTAAAGAGAGAAGTAAGTAAAAGGATTTTTATTATTTAGATATCTTAATGTTTAACTCTCCGTTTTACAGGTATTTTAAACCTCCAGGATTTCTTGGTCTGGGTAAAATTTACACACGTGAATTGAATTAAAATTAATGCTGAGTCTAAAGCGTGTGTTTTACACTGAATAATAAGGTAAAGTAATTTGAATGAATCGTAAGGCATAGAAAATTTAGAAAATTCAAATTATAAATTATGTAGTATTAAATTAAAATAAAAGGCTCAGCATGTAGATAAAAGTAAGTTCTTGAGTCAATAATGATAACAGATACAAACTATTTAAGATCATGTTTCACAATAGATCATTTATAGTTATGGTTATTGCATTTTGAGCATTGTCATACAGTGATTCGTTATTATTGAGAAAAAAAAAAGTTTTTAAAATCTTTTTTTGTGATATACAATACATTTATTTTGTGCGTACGATAACTTAGGGGTGTATTAGAAAACTAGTAACTTCACTGTGATTATAATTCACCTGTCCCACTTTACTAATTTACGAGTATAAGTTATTTTGATGACATTTTATTCTCGAAAAAGAGGCCATCTATATATATATATTTGTCTTACGTGGCGCGAAAATAGGGCTGAATTTCTACCTTATCGTTGGCAACAACCGTAGTTTCCAGAGCTCAGAACAATGAACAGACAAGATTGTGTTAGCTCCACCTCCAATATGCCGGTCAGTGTCAGAGTACTGAAACTCAAGCTAGCAATTATTAAAAATAAAATAATATGAACGTAATCCAAAGCGTCTGAGATGATTCCTCATTTTAATTACGAGTAATATTGTCGTTTAATTATGAGTAATATTGAATTCTCAACTCTTATTTAGAATTTATTTACGAATTTCACTAACACAAAAAATCGGAGATAATAAAATATAAACTTTCTAGAATCCCCTGCTGCCATCTGTTGATATTTTATTGAAGTAAAAATGATTTTTCTTCAATTTCAATGAAGTAAAAATTTCTTTTCCAGAAATCTATAATCAATCAGAATAGTAAAATGTTGAACGAAATTTAAACAATCATTGATGATAAACTATCTTCCTACCACGTAGTGTTTTTTTTATTTATTTTATTTATTTATTTTTTTTATTAGTGAATTTAAGCCGTGCTGTACAATATTATAGGTGGAATAAGTTTTAAACTAATTATGTTTCCAAGATCCTTTGTTCATAGTATTTAAATGATTTATATGTCCATTAGTAGCATCAACTAAATGCATTTTTAGTTGTGTTTTCAACGGAGTTTTCGATTACTTTTTTACATTAAAAAATTGTCAATTTCATATGTTCAAATGATTTATTGTAGTACTTATTCCGGCTAGAATTATTAGAAAAATAAAAAGGGGCGAGCGAGTGAAGCGAGCTGGGACCGCGTAGCGGTCTCAATGTGAATTGCTTCGCAATTCACGGGGGGTTGGCGAGCGTTAGCGAGTAGGGCGCTGAGCCCCTTAGTTTCATATATTTTGCTTGTTTGTCTTTTAAATTAGCTGAAACAGAATAATATATATGTTAAAATTCGCAACTTAAGTTATTTTAGTTTTTAAATAATAAATTTGTGTGAAAGTAAATAAATTATTTTTCAGAAAATATCAGTACATTTCAATAAAACAATTTCTTGATTTAGCGTAAATGTACGATTTTTTCCATTTGATAATATTTCTACGATTGTAATTTTTATTTCATTTAATACGCGAGAAACTATAAATAAATCAGTTAAGTGCGAGTATAACTCACGCTCAAAGGGTTCCGTATATTAAATTTATTAATTATCAAACTCCCACTACCTGTAATTTTTTTGTAATTCTAGTTTCAGTACAGTCGGATATAAGAGGGGAGGGACATATTTTTGCCGTACACTTTTGAGGATATATCTGAAAATATAATATCTAAAATTAAAACAAATAGATTTTTGAGTTCGTAATTGCGAGATATTTCCAACGATATCCTACACGATATATATATATATATAACCATTAAATGAACGTTATAACCACCAACAAAAACTGTGAAATTATGAATAAAATAAAATTAACAAATTGACAACAAAACAGGTCCCCCCAACAAACTGAACATAGACACCAAAAACATTTAAATAAAAAAAAAAAAAAAAAAAAAAGGCAGAAATTAAATAACAGAAATGGAATAATAGAAATTTGTGGAATTTAGACCGAATCTTCAGGTCCCAATTGCCTAAATTGCCACAAATAATATGTGTGGTTTCATCTTCATATTAGCCATAAAATAGCTAAAGAATATGAAATTGGGACAACCACACTGGAATGTAGAGAAACACACAATGAAACAATAATTAATTTTAAAATATAACCTGATTAAAAAGGATTGAGGAAAAAAAAGAATAAAAACTTGAAATGGCCTCAATTGAAAGCAAAATCTAAACTTGAGTCAGCATGTATTACAAATTATAAGAATTGGAGCTTTATGCACATGTTGCCAATAAAAAAAGGGGGGGGGGAAGTTATTTAAAAATTGATAGACCATGAATCAGGGAACAGCTTGTAATGCATAGCCAAGAACATAGTCCAATATACAAAACCAGCACCATCTATAGAAAAAAAAAATTGAACTCCACCATAAATTCAAAAGAATAAATCAATGAAGTGCTGCCCCCTATTGGTACATATATACAATTATAAAATATATTTATTGCATTATTGGATGATGTTTAAAACAAAGACTGTCTTAAGACAGATAATTGAACAAAATTATGTAAATAATTTATTGTATTAGTATAGTTAAAAAATAAATAAAGAAATAAGGAAAAAAATAATAAATAATAATAATTAATTAAAATAAATGAAACTTATGATTATTGATTAATGTATATTATAAATATTTGTACCAAGCGATGTCATATCACCATTTATATTACTGTGGAACATTGCGTCATATCTTAAGTTAATTTATAATTAATAAAAAAAATGTATCTAATAAAGATGCTAAGGAATTAATATTAATAATTAAATATTGAAATTAATGAGTTACATTTAATGTACTACAAACTTTCTTAAAAATTAAATACACATGATATAAGGGGAGAGGGTAAAATACAAAATAAAATTTATATTTAAGAAAATAAACTATGTATTAGAAGCTAATATGATATTGTCCGCAGTGGGCAAGAATTTAAATATAAGTAATCGTAAAATAATTAATGAATATGAATACATTTAATATGAATAAATAAATATATAAATATAACTACACCAATATGCATATATAAAATCGAAACAAAGTCCATTACAAAATGTGTAATTGCATCGTAGTTCTAAATCAAATGCCCCTTGCCATTTTTTTTTGTTAAATTAACCAATGCGTATTATCCGGACAACTCCACCACACCTCCTTAATTTATCGTCTACCATCCCATCCGTCCTATTATAATTATATATAGATAATACTAATACTAATAAAATATATAATTAATTTAATATTAAAGGATGAAAACTTTGAATAACTGCAAGTACAAAGCCTTTCGTCAAAATGGCTTGAAATGTGGCAGCCGGAAATATATTTTAATGTATAGATTAAAAGTATTTTGCCAAAATAGATTGTTGCCATTTAAAATTCAAGTTTTTATATGTAGACGGCTACCAAAGCCTGATTCATACATAACATTTAATAGAAGATTCCAGAGACATTCGGCTGATACCAGTGTATACTTTATACGATGATTTCCGGCAAAATTAATAGCGAGGGTATGTTCTTTTCCCCACGATTGTACCTAGCTTGAACTCATTTTGAAGACCACCAGCAGAGACAGCTGGCTGACATGACCACAAGATAAAAGCAAAGTTCTATAATTGTTTATTTATAAAATAATAAAATAACTTCCATATTTTTTCCGGTTAAAATTAAATTTTTGTTTCTGATATTACAACAATGTGTGAAACAAAGTATAAAAACAGCTAGTGTATCTCTAGATCTGTATAGCAGCGCTATTTGGGGAAGGCTAGAGAGGGAGTTGCCCCTCCAAGAAATTTGATATTTTAGAATATATAATGAGTCATAAACAGGTCAGCTTCAATATGTTTTCTGAAATTGCACAAAAGTTCAAATAACTTGTCAGATTTGTCTAAAACACTGTCAGAAATGTATACTCAAATTCCAGGAAATTTTCTTAATTTTTGATGAAACTGTTTCCTGGAAAATGCTCCGAGCGAATATTTCGTCAAATAGAGTAAATTTATATCCTCAAAAAGTGAGGGAATGAATTTCGTCAACTTGCTTGTGCGAAAGTGTAAAAAATGCCGGTGGTGCCATCTATTGTCAATTTTAGAAGCTTCTGTAATTGACAGGGGGAAAAATTACATGGCTTTTCGCAAATATTCAAGCGGATTCGAATGCGCGACCTGCAGTGTGGCAGACCAGTGCGCTGTCTACCTCGCCAGCGGGACCTTGCATGAATTTGATTTTAAATGTATCTACAGGATGTTGATGTGTATTTATATTTTTAGAAAGCAGATTGTATTTTTATCGGTGCTGTTATAAATTCTGCATGTTTTAATTAATAAGGCTAGATTATTATTATGGTTTTTCTATGGTTAATAAATAATTAGATTTTGACTTGATTAATATAATTTATTAGAGAAATTTCCTTTGTTCAATGAATGATTATAATATGGTCTACTTAATTTGTTCGTCAGAAATTATAAATTTTGAAGTGCATATTGGAGGAAAGTTTATCAATTTTAGATGATGGGGTTAAAATTTTAACACGTTACTGTTTATAGTGAGGAAAGGGATCAGATATGCATATTTTAAATTTGATTGTTATATGAATATATTTTTAAATAAAAAAAAAGTTCCTAAAATTTTGATTTTTTTTTTTTTTTGAACGATTTTGTAACAACAAAAATAATCTGGCCGTGAATGGGGAAACAGTTTCGTCAAATATTTGAGTTTTCATTTCATGAAAAAATCACTTAATTTTGAGACGAAATAATTGTCAAAATGATGAAATATAGCTCAAGAATTGCAAAATCGTCAAAAGTGAGAGTTTTATTTTCACAGTTGAGGAAACAGTTTCGTCAAATATTTGAGGTTTCGCGTTTCGTCAAAAACCACGCGATTCTGTGACGAAATGATTATCAAAAATAATAAAATAAAGCTTAAGGTTTGCCGAATCGTAAAAATTGAGTGTTTTATTTCTGAGAGTGAAGAGAAACATTATCAATAAAAAAACATTTTAAGCACAGAAATCAATCATTGGCAATAATATTTTCTAAAGACTTGGTATTACAATTTTCTCAAAGCGAAACATATTTATTATTAATGAATAATTAGGCTCATTAAACATAAAATGTGAGAATAAACCTCTCACTTGCGTCTCGGATGTGCACAACTAGACCAAAATGAAGTTTCAGTCTTCTCAAATAGTGGCGCAGCCATGATTTCTTTTGAGGGTGGGTGGAGTCTAGAAATATCCTTCAGATTGTATATACATGAAAACCCTGCTAAGAGAGAAGCACAAGGAACCATAGAAAAATTCCTTCTTAGATAGGTTTGTGTCTTAGCAGGTGGAATTTTATGGGGTTTTTTCGCCGACACTAAGGAGTCTTTCTGATTAAATTCATCTAACGCTGGGTAATAATAAATGTGATTTACCATATGATAAACAAATTTAAAACTAAAATTATCTGAAATATTCATATATAATGAATAGATATTTCCAACTGGTATTGCTAAGAAAAAAAACCCATTGAATTATTGTATTTGTGTTATAAAATGTGGTTTACTAATCAACACAATTAATTTAGTGAGGAACGTGCATTTAAATGCACGAAGAAATTTCCAAAAATTTTTTTAATTCAAGCACTAGTATTTAGGATTTACAGATTATTTCCAATGCAAACTTTTGTAACATTCGGTGACTCACGTGCGGTTGATGGAAAATTACTGAAGGCTTTATACTATAGGTAATAACTAAATGTTGTAAAATGTTATTAATTCAAACAAAAATAATAGAGATTTAAAAAATTAATTAAATAATGCATTGAAATTTATAAATAACATTAAATATTAATTTAACCGAGAAATGGGTTAATTTATTAATAAGTAAATTAACATATATCAATTTATATATATCAATTAATTTTCATAAATACTTCATACATGAACAAAATAAAATAGGCCAACAAAAAATTGCCATTTTTCATACTTAAAATAAAGCTTACATAAACCAGCCAAAACCAAACTTATTTTGTGAATATGAGTATTTTCTGTAATATATTTTATAGCTGCAATATCGAAAGATTTATTTTCAGCTAAAATGTAGATTTATCAATGTAATTTCTTTCCGTCATAATACCAGCAGATGTTCAATAAAATAATGGGCGGAAAATATATTAGGCCTCCGTAGCCGTTATTTAAACGGACAATCATTCCCTCCTCGTATGCTCGACAAAGAGTCACATTATAAACTTAAAGCAACATGATACTTTTGAAGCAATAAAACGGAAAATAGACATTTGGCACTGAAGCAGAAATTCCAAAGTCGCTTTTTGTTTATTAGGTTTCAACGTTTTAGACGTAAAATTGATTTAATTTTTTAAAGCGCTCGTAATATTGCTTTATCAAATAATAATAATAAGTATAATAAGTATTTAAGTAACAGTGCAATGAGAAATAAAGAAGAAAGTTACTTTTTTCTTTTGATATGAAAAATTATTTTGTTTTTGTATGGTATACAAAAAAGGAAAAATAATTTATATTATATTATATATATATATTATATGTACACTAAAACTTTTCAAAACAGAATAATTCAATAACAGAATCCTGATTTAATTGGAAACAATTTATGGTCCCGATGGAAGGAATACCATACAATTATATTTGGTTAGACAAAAACGGAATATTTTTCCGCTGTCCTGTAATTGCATTTTGACAGATTTACTGTATATATAGGGTAAAATTTGTGAAATCAAAATATGTCAATAATAGAAGTGATTCATGATCCCGACGGAAAAAGCACCATACAATGTTACACATTTAAGATGGAAATCTGTGTAATAGGGAACTTTTTATCGGTCCCTTGCAGTACAGTCTCAACAGGATTTACAAAATATTGTGTATGCTGTGTAACCGAAGATTTTCAAAGAATTTAGGTATTTCCATATCAATTTATTAATTACAAAAATAGACTGTGTAAAATAAAGTACGACCAATCTTTCTAATGGCATCTAATATTACAGTGAACAAGATTTTCAATCACTGTGATATAAAAAACTGAGTACATACTGAAAAGTTAAAAGTGTTGCCCGTGTTACGGAAGTAAGCCTCCTAATTACGATAAGTGTTCAACCAAAAATAAAAGAAAAAATTTACATCTAATAGAACATCTCATAGTACATCTCATTTGTATATATGTTATCTGGACCGTTCTGGTCCGCCACATCTGGATAACTGACAGTAATGATGCAAATTTATTGCCTGTTAGAAAAGACTGTTTATTCCGTTTGCCATCTGCAGAATATTTATGCTGAGCAGCGTCGGACACTTTTAAAGACAGTTTAGCTCGACTTTTTTTAATGAGACTGGCTGTATTTTATAAACACTTGTATTTGACTTTAATGATGCAAAATTGGCCATTCTTAGATAATGATGTTTATAACGTACATAACCTTTGAATGTAACCCTCTTTTTGAGAAAAGCACGTGTGTACTTCGTATATATGTTTTTTACTCACTCCTTGCTTGAACACTCGTCTAAGAGGGTGCAAAATGTTCAGTTTTAATTTTATCTTATATTAAATCTCTTTCTTTTCCTTTAAATGTGTGAAGATGATTCTCTCTACATAGTGTACCACTACGCCACTTCGGAATACATACTTTTACAGCAGTGATCATCGATATTGTGAAAGCATGTAATTTCCTTTTCTCATTGGATACACGAATAAAATGATATTCACACAATGACAAACAACGCTGTTTGTAAATGGATTACTCAGATATAGAGGTGACGAAGCTACCAAACGGCAAGGTCATTCGTATTTATTTCTATAAGATGTTGTGAAGAAATATGATTACGTTAGAAACAAAACATAGGAGGTAATTAACCGTTCTCACGCCTAATCCATGTTAGGTAAAATATTTCTAACAAAAAGTATGTAAATCAAGTTTTTCAACTCCACTACGTTTTTGAACTAAAGAATGATTTTCATAACTAAGTTCCTAACTACTAACTAAAATTATAGGGGCTTACCTTCCATGTTTGAGATTCTCTCTGAATGGGACCTGGGGGAAAAACACGCCTATGAGCTTAACTGTAATAGGAGCATTCACTCACTTGATTAGAAAATCTAAAGAACTAAATAAATCTAAATAAACTAACTAAATAAAATCTAAAAGAACTCTAAAAATTTTATTTTCAATTCATTCGTTCGGATTACTGTTTCTCACGCGCTAAAGATGCAAAATGTTTTTGCTCTGTCATAAATGTCTAAAAGTAAAAGCTTAATATTAATTGTAACTGTAAATGTAACTTAATATTGATATATATATATATAATTAAATTTTCAAATTTTCAAATGCCAGATACTGCCTAACATGGGCTGTCCGAAAGGGCAGCAGGTCGTGTGAAGTGACTGCTCACATCCAGGCTGCAATAAATTGTATGTCGTTAAACTAACACACTAAAGTATACTTATTGTGCTCGGAGTCTATAACCCGGTCTCGCCATCTACTAGAACCATAAAATTATTACTTGGGTGGTCTTGATTTATCAGTTCAGAATATACAAACATTCTAAGAGAAAAAATAATTGGTACACACATCTATACATAAGACATTCTATATAAAATATTAACTCTAAGGAATAAACACTTAATGGAGAAATATTAGTTATTATTTATTTAAGCATTCTTCTTTGAAAAGTAGGATCTGATTTCGTAGAGATTAGAGATTCAAGCCAATCTAATAGTTTTTTTATTTTCTGATAAATATTTTTCATTTTGAGTTATAATTGATTGTTCATTCCTGACGCCCTCTCCCGTTTTGTGTCTTGAAAATCGTATGCAACACGAACTTTGACAACAATAAAAATATTTTGCATCTATTACAAAATGGAAAATGCTTCTCAATTTCTTAGTGTGTCAGGTGATTACATAACACCTACAAATGTCATGCATAATATTTAAAGTGAGTTCAGGAATGTGTAAGAACTTAGACGGTTTTATTTTCCTTAAAATATCGTTACTGAAGAAAAAGAGAAAAAAAACTTTTTGTTTATAATAAATTAAAAAAAGAAATATATTTTTTAATGTTTGAAACAATTAGTTCTTTTAAAATAATTTTTATTGGTCACTTAAACTTAATCCTTTACTTCATACAGCGTCATATATGATACCCACCAATAAATGTAAGACATTTACACAATACCATATATTTGCATAAAGAAATGAATGTCCAATGTCAGAAGTTATTAGATATATAAAATAACATCAGATGTGTCTTATCAACGGAACTACGTATGATAATTACTATAGTTTGTTTGACAAAAACATGATTAGTGAAATTCAAGTCATGCAGAAAAATATTTTTTTTCTATCCTTATTTATAAATAATCAAAAATATAAACATTAAAGTATAGCTGGTTAATTAATATACGGTAATTTTAAATTTAAGTGGGACTTGTGGAATATCGATCAAATCGCATTAAATAAATAAAATCATGTTTCATGTGGTCATGTTTAGACCTTTCCCATCCCACCTTATATTCCACACTCTTGAAGTAAAATGGTTTTTTCCGGGCAAGCTAGCAGACGCGAAGTGACAACAACTCAACTTAACTATTAGTTTTTCACTGATGATGACCGAGTAAGTTCGGCTGAAAACGTTTTGATTTTTAAAAGGACTTTAATGTGCGTATAAATGTTTTTATGTATGTTTTTACGCAGTTTCAAGCAATATATTTACATTTATTTGTATATTTATGAATTTTAATAAACAAACTGTATTTGCGAAACTTATGCCACGAACGATTAGTTCAAATTTTAAACTCAAAAATCGAAGTAATATATATTTTTTATTATTTTTCCTTTTTTTTTTATACCACAAAAAATAATTTTTCATAAAAAGAGAAAAAATCGCATTTAAATAACTTTCTTCTTTATCTCTCATTGTACTATTACTTAAATATTTATTATACTTATTATTATTTTTTGATAAAGCAATATTACGTGCTCTTTAACAAATTGAAATCAATTTTCGTCTAAAACGTTGAAAATCTAATAAACAAAAAGCGGCTTTAGAATTTCTGTTTCAGTGCCAAATGTCTATTTTCCGTTTTATTGCTTCAAAAGTATCATGTTGCTTTAAGTTTATAATGTGACTCTTTGTCGAGCATACGAGGAGGGAATGATTGTCCGTTTAAATAACGGCTACGGAGGCCTAATATACTTTCCGCCCATTATTTTATTGAACATCTGCTGGTATTATGACGGAAAGAAATTATATTGATAAATGTACATTTTAGATGAAAATAAATCTTTCGTTATTGCAAGCTATACAATATATTACAGAAAATACTCATATTAACAAAATAAGTTTGGTTTGGGTTCTTTTATGTATGGTATATTTTAAGTATGAAAGAATGGCAAACATTTTTGATGCCCTATTTTATTTTGTTCGTTTATGAAGTATTTATGAAAGTAAATTGATATATATATATATATATATATAATATTAATTTATTTATTAATAAATTAACCCATTTTTTGGTTAAATTAATATTTAATGAGTTCTGTTATTTATAATTTTCAACATATTTTTTAATTTTATTTTTTAAATCTCGATTATTTTTGTTTGAATTAATTACATTTTACAGCATTTAGTTATTATCTATAGTGTAACGTCTTCAGTAATTTGGCATCAACCACATGGGAGTCACACACAGTAAAAAATTTGCAGCAAAGTATCCGGACATTTGACCATTTTTATAAAAAATGGTTACGTAACCGTAATTAAACGCTATTCCGACCATAATATTGCCCATATTATGGTCAGAATACTGTTAAATTACGGTTATGTAACCGTTTTATATAAAAATGGTCGAATGACCGATACTTTGTTGCAAATATTTTACAGTGCAGAATGATACAAAAGTTTACTGTGGAAATAAGCTGTAAATCCTAAATACTAGTGCTTGAATTAAAATTTTTTTTGGAAATTACTTCAAGCATTTAGGTACACGTTCCTCACTAAATTAATTGTGTTGATTACTAAACTACATTTTATAACACAAATACATTTTTTTTTTTTTTTTATGCAATACCAGTTGTAAATTTTTATTCATCATATATGAATATTTCAGATAATTTTAGTTTTAAATTTGTTTATCATATGGTTAATTACATTTGTTATTACCCAGCGTTAGATGAATTAAAAAAATACATACAGTATTGTTGGTATTGATAGGTATTTTCACTAAAACGCGGTAGAATTAAAGCCAATGGTATAAAACACTGGATAGAAACAAATCGGAGAAAATTAATTTACGAGGATGAATCAAATATAAATGAGACTTTTTTAATATATTATTTTTTAAATATTCTGTACCAAAATTATACCAATGTCATTTTTCTAGATAACTTTCTTTAACATCGACACACTTTTTCCAACATATTAGGAGTTTTCTATTCTTGTATGATAAAAGAGTAAGGATGCCTATGAAACTAATTGCACAAAACTTCTTTCACTTCAATAACTTATGAAAATCTTTCTCCTTCAAACGCTTCTTTCAGAAGATCAAAACAAAAACTATTCCGAAGATCATAATTTCAAACTTACAGTTGTGTTATTGCTTTGTGAAACTGTTGCAGAATGCAACCCCACACTGATGTCGAATATTTATCTGAATACTCTGTAACTTGTTAAGACCTTCAGCGACAAGTTACCTGTGAATTATACCTCTGGGGGTGCCTAGTCAGGGGTGTCGTCACCTGATCAAGGTTCTAAATTACGAGACCTATTAAATCTGTCAATTCAACAAAGTTAAACAGAAACCTTGAATCGGCAAACAAAGATAACTGTAGCAAACCACAAGAGAGCAAGCACAGCAGCGATGTCAACAAATATATAGTCAGGTGGATCATAGCCATGCTGTGATCAGGCGATTTCCGCCCCGCACCCAGGTACTAACCAGTCAAGCTAGGCATTCATGCCGGGCAGGTAGGGGCCTGGTTAGCGGTATAAAAAAAAGACCTTCAACGACACATCTAATTTTAAACTTTTCATTTTCTGAAATTATTCTTAATGCAATTAACATTGTTTTCAATTTGCATTTAAACTATTACAAGCGTCCTCGTAGCATCCGACAATAGTGTATGAGAAATAGTCATTATCTTCCATCAGACCTACCCTTGCTAAAGAATACTTTGCCATTGGCTTGAATAGTTCAGAAGAAAGTTGATTTCAAACAAAACAGTGTATTTTGATTATACACTGGTGTCCAGAAATTAAAGGGGGGTGACCAATTTCAGACATTTCGTCGAATATCTACTGAAACTCGTGAGGAAATGCCCGGAATGCCCTTGAACTTTGAGGATATAAAGAGCATGTTTGACTTCATGTTTTTCAGTGAAGATTTTGTCTAGAGGACAATTAGGGGGAAAATAATAATTTTAATAATAAAATAATATTTTCGATCACCCAAGTAACAGAAAATGCAAAAAAAATTCTGTCACTGTAGCAAATGACTATGTACGTCCTGATCAACATTTGTGTGCATTTGTTTAAGCATAGCACGTATATTCGTGAAAATGTTAACGTTTCTGTAAAAAACTCAAAAGTTTTTTTTTTATAGCATGCAGAGTTTACAGCCGAATTTAACACCGCTTTCAATAAGCTTGTCAAACAATCGTAAAAACAGTATACTATAATTAAAATATTAAACTTATATCGAAATAAATATAAATAAATATTGAAATTAACAATTAAAACTTTATGATGGAAAGCCGTCAATTTTTTTTTATAACACGGTAGTTTATAATCAAACATCTTTTGAATTCATTTTTTAATATTGTTTGTAACTTAATTAATTTATTCTTAAAATTTCAGTAAAGATTAAAATAGAAGATAAAGTATACATGTTTATCTCCACTACCCCCATATCTCAAAGATATTTTCTAGATTCCCTGACGATGATTAAGCATGTGTGTACGAATATAAGTTTATAAGCACTATGTAATAATAAATTTATAAACGCTATATTTTTTTAAGCATACATGAGGCTTTTTAAAATCTATCTGGCTATATATAAATCTTTCAAGCAATGGTACTTATGCTTATTATAGTAATGTATTATTATAGTAGTATTATTATGCTTATAGTATTTATAGTATTTTCAAAGTTTTCCAACTATTTTAGACATCACTTCTTCATATCGTAATGATTGATTCGGACTCGCGGTCAGTTGAATGTAATAAAGTCAATAATTAGCTTTTTAAAGCAAATGCATTTTCTTCAATAGTTTTGTTGACCCCCCCCCCCCCCGATCTTAAAAAAACAAAACAAAGTATGGAGTTACAAATCAGATTTCTTTTTAATATATCTTTTCGAAGTATGTCTAGATTTTTGTGAGTTTTCTTTATACTTTGTGCTGTAGTACCTCTTAATATTATATTCCTTCCGACTCCAAACATTTCTACATGTCAAACATAAAATTTCAGTTTTCTTTGAATATAATGGTATTGCAAATCTCCCCTTTTTAAAAAAAATTGCGATGTTCATCTTCAGTTAATCACATTTATACCTACTGTTAGAGTTTTAATATATGTATATACATATACATTTTTGGTTGTAAGGTAAAGCTAAGAGAGTCTGCACACAATTCAAAAGAATAACAATAAAAAATCTAAATATTAATTTTTTGTTAAACCATCCATGAATAATTTTTACTTCATTTGTTTTTATGCAATTCCATTGCTATTTTGTTCTTATGTTGTAATTTAATAGAACAATTGTAATAAAACCAAGAAAGTTATTTTGCGTAATCTGTCCTTACAGCGTTGGTTTGATTGCGCACATGGGTAGGAGAGATTGTTACTAATAATAACTACAATTAAATTGTTAGCAATAATAATTACACTTAAATGACATTGTTGTAAGGTTTTTGTGAACAAATATTATTCTATTAGGAGTGAATATTTCAACCTAATGATTAAAGAATCACAAAAAGGGAATAATTTGAAAAACGATAAAAAATTTAATTAAAGGGGAAAAATTAAAGAATCAGAAAAAGCAAGCCCAGATAAGATTACAAAATAACATTAAGTTACTTGAAAACACGTTTAACTTAAAATTAGTCATTTTTTATGGAAATTTATCAATAAGCTGCGTAATCTCTCTTAGCATGGAAACTAATGGGGACAATGCGCCATCTCTCCTAAGTAGCAGATCTCTCCAATTTCGGTAGGAGAGATTGCGTGGCCTTTTATTTAAACATGGCCGCTACTAAATAGAACCGTTGATGTTCACATTGTTAGTCTAGATCAGTAGCTTATGAGAAATAGTTTAAGTTTAAAATATTTTGTACTACTGACATTGCATAGAAATTCTGATATATAGCTATGAAAATTCAAGCACTTACTTTGGGAAAACAAAACAAAATAGCAATGCTTTATCTTAGACGCTCCAAACAATCAACGTGGACTTTCAAGTAAACACTCCACTACCGCTGTTGTACAACTACCTGAAGTCGCTGCGCTCTCACTCTACTCCTTCCCCCCGAAACTCTACGTGCGCAATCTCTCCGATCGCGCCACCCCTCCTGGCTTTACCTTATGTGAATATATCCATAAAATGTGTGCACATGAATAAAAAATGAAAGAAAGGGAAAAAACATCGCGCAGGATTCCTTAACAATTTGTTAATGATCTGTTAACATTTACAAACTTAAATAATGAAAATAATTAAAGAGCCTAAATCCAAAATCGATATACTTGACTAAGGCCCAAATGAAGAAGCATGGATAACATATTCGAGGTTTTTGTATCAAACATGAAAGCGATAATTTATGTCACTTTCAAATACACTTATTTAATAGTTTTTTTTATTTTATGTTTAGATTTTTTTTTAAATTTTAACTTTTCTTATTTAGCGCCGATTTTTTTTTTAATTTTGCAATTTCTTTGTATTTATAATAATTTCTTAGTATTTAATAAATACAGCATATTAATTTGTAATGTGATACAAAATCGAAGATAATAAATAGAGTAAAATAAAGTATTATTTTCGACGTATAAAATACATAAACATTTATAAGTAAAATACTGTATTGTATATATTTTACGAATCTTTACATTTTTCTACTCAAGATCAGGTGCTTTGTTACGTTCTGATTAGTTATCTTTGTATTCACAATTTGTTGCAGCTAAAATTTTAAATTAAGTTGTATCTGTCTATTTACATCAGTAATGCCAGATGAGCAGGATTTATTATTTTTATTATTCAGTATGCTACAAAATTCTGAAGACAGATAACCTCTCTTATTTTATGACGGAATAAATAAGATAAATATTACTATTCTAAAATAGCATTAACAACATAATGTAAAATAGTGGTCTTAATTTATAAATGCTCGCCCAACTAGCAACATTGATGTATACGTCTACAAATCTTCCTGATGCTTGCCACGGTTGGAGCAAGTGCGTTCGTGAAAAGTATATTTTCAGCATGCGTGTTTGAACAACTAAATTATACACAGGTGAAATGCTAAAGGTTTGGCGGGCCACAGATAAGTTGTCGGCGGGCCAGTGGTGGCCCGCGGGTCACGTGTCTGACATGCCTGCTCTAGTGTCTGAAACGTGTAAATCCGTACAAATGTTTTTTTCGATTTTCAAAATGATTACAAGACTTACCCTATACTGCGTATGACGGGTAAGTAATATATATACACATGTGTGTGTGTGTTTAAATAGTACTGCTATAAACTATTTCTCTTTCTTTTTAAATTTATTGTTTACTTTCATTATTTTGCTAACATCCAGTTTTGATAGGACGATATTTAAAACATGAGACAATATCAATTTTGGTAAATAATTAATTTTATTCACCGAACGACGTGCTTAGCATAACACTTTCAAAGGGATGCGAGTTCCAATTTGTTTTCCCAATATATTCGATACAGCGTCATTGACTGACGCAGACAAATATTTTATCATTCATAATCTACATCAGGAGCACTGCAACTAAATATTTACGAGTTCCTGTATATTACACATCACTGAATGTCAGATCAAGTTAAAATATTACACTTGTGTTCTGTCAATATTTTTGATTAATTGCGAAATGTATAAGGATGAGGATGTTTGATAAAAAGCTTTAACATGGATATTTTGCAGTTCTTATTAAACAATTTGGACTAGTCTTTATTAAAAAAAATGTAATTAACAATGCTTCGAAAATTACAAAAGAAAAATTATGTTTCATTAATGCAAACTAGAAAACTTTAAACTTTTATTGTATAGAGGACTGAAAGTTTAACAAAAACAATTTTGCATCAGAGTCGAAGTGACGGCAACGTTTATAACCAAAATATACTCTATAATTCTACTTTACTTTATATACTTAATAACCAAAATTTCTACGCTAATGTGCATCATATTGTTGTTCATTCTTTATATTATACAACTAGCTGTTACCCGTGACTTCGTTCACGCAACATTAAAAGAAGAATAAATACATTAATTAAGCAAAATATTTTGCTCCCAATAATTAAAAACGTTAATAATTAACTAACTATTTATCACATTTCATAAGAGACAATACGGTATTTTTTATTATAGGGAGCTTGACATAACTCAGTCTTAAAAAAGTGAAATTTTGTGCCAAATAATCGCGAAAATGAAATTGCAACCAATGCAAAAAGGAGGGCCAAATAAAATCGTGGAAATAGACGAATTGGGTAAAAACAAATGTCAATTTTACCTGATAAACAATTTTACTTTTAACGCCTTTGTGAAACGTTTTAACAGCCATCCTTCAAAAAAACATTAATTAGAAATAGTATATGATTTTTCTATAAATTCAATTATGCCTCCTTAGTTTAACGTATAACTGAAACAAATCTTGTTTTCTAAATGACAGTATGTTGACAGGTAATTTTTGTTCACCAGAAGAAATTGATTCATGAAGTTTGAATATGTGAAAATATGTTTTTATTTTTCGGATAATTAACTGAAATCAAGATTTTGTTTTCACCATCTATTCAAAGTGAAAATAAGTTCTGTTTTTCAGTTTTAATGAGAAAATGGTGTAAAAAATATACTGATCTGTTTTATTTCTCTTTTTTTATACACAAATATGGAGTAATTTACTTTCCGTTTTTAGAGAAACTTCGTTAAAATTTACAAAAAAAAAAAAAATCTTGGCATCTAATTTAATTTTTTAAATTCTGAGAGTTTGCGTGACATCCTCGGATCAATGATAACCGTTATTAAGTAAATCGCGTTGTGTTTGATAGTCTAGGAGTAGTTGCGAAATACAAACACACGGTCAGATTTTAATATAATAGATTCTTGTTCATTTTCCTTTTCTTAAAAATATGATGTGATTTTCAGCCGAAAATTCTCATCTGTATATAACGGATACTCATGCTTAATAATCAGTATAGATAAAAAAAATATTTAAATTGTTCGTTATAAATATGGCGTGAAACTCATCCACTTTCTATACTTACTGATCCTTGTATTTTTAATGTAAGGAATTGATTCACACTCATTTTAAAATTTATTAGAAAATTCCCGTTTTATTTCAAATATGACGTCTCCATTTTCCCCAGCGAAATCCCTTTCTAATGACATAATTCTTGTTAATTTTCTTTACCAGGCAATTAATTTCAATACTGGCATAGGGAAAATTATGTTACTTTAACGAAATAATATTAAATCTTTAGGTTTTATCAATAAAAATGGAACTATTAACATTCGTCATTTTTTTTAGGTAATCGAGTTATTTCTTTTAGTTTTAAGAATGAAAAATCACTATTTCTCGCTATCCATGACATCATTTACGACATGGATAATTTTGCGGAGCATATTTTTGACATTTGCTAACCATTTTCTTTTGAAACTTCTTTTTACTTTTTTAAAATTTAAATAAAAAATACGGTATAGTTATATTAGCCGTGCGCAGACGGTAAAACGGCAAGTATTGTTACCATACAAAAGAAAAAAAAAGTGAAGAAAAAAAACCCAAGATTATTTTATTTCACCAATCAAAGCATATCAGCTTTATTTTCGATAAATGACGTCATATTTGCCTGTTTCCTGTGGTTACGCATATTGAAACCTTGTATTATTATTATAAACTAAAAAAAAGTACGTTTTATTTCTAATAATATTATTTAATCTTCTTCTTAATTCTTTAATTTTTTTATTTCATCTTCATTTTTCCCGGGAAAATTTTTCAATTGAAACTAAATTGTTGAGTAAAAATTATTTTTCTGGTTTTGAATTAGTTTTGGCAACGATAAAGTATTAGCAACGGTAAAGCAAATTTAACCATTTTAAAATGCTATACAAAAAAATGTCCATTTATTCTCAATGAAAATAACGAAATTTTGAATTATTAAGAAAAATATTTGAATAAAATGAACAAAAACCACCCTATGTTAATATGAGGGTTATAATCAACGTATATGCAAAGATACAGGATCATTAAATGCTCCATTTTGACGCTGGCTTCAGCCTAGCATTTGCACACAATCAGATTTATAATATTATTAGGATAAAACTTTTGAAAATGGATCGTGGTTTTATCGGAATCCTGTATTAAACAGATAACAGTAACGGTCCCGGCAGATGGCAATTATACGTGTTACAACATAATCTTGCTTACAACGGATTTTTTTGTTATTACTGTAAAAGCGATTTTTATTTCATAGGCTTTACTGTGTTTGTAATTTTTCGTTGTTTCATAATTTTACAAACAGATAAATTTCCTTTACAAACACTACGTATTTATTGACGAGACAAGATATAAAGCATGAAAGAAGACCGATTTGGAATAAAAATTTAATTTTGCTCCCAGAAAGACGGTTTTTAAGTGTTTAGCTAGACACTTTTAAATGATTATGAATTACATTAAGAATCATATATATCTCATATAACTCTCTATGTCAGGAATACTGCAGCTAAATATTTACGAGTGTCTACATAATGCATATCACTGAATGTCAGATCAAATTAAAATACTATTACACTTGTGTTTCATATTTGACGTTTTTGTTTAAAAGCGAAATGTATCAGGATAAAGATTTGTGATCAATAACTTGAAAAAGAAATTTTCGCACTACTTTTTGGGGAATTTTAACTTTTGTTTTTGTAAAAATAATGCAATTAACTATAATTAGAAAATGATTAATGGATATACATATGTTTTGTAATAAATGTTTAAAATCTTTAAAAGTTTAAAGAATGCATACTGAAAAGGTAAAAAGTTAGGGGCGGAGTCGAAATGATCATTATAAAGGTATTCTTTATAAACCGATATAATCTAGTATTCTATTTATATACTCAATAACCAGAATTTCCTACTACATTTGTGGAAATCTTATTCTTTTAAATCAGTAATATTTAAATTTTTTTATCAATTTTGAATTTATTCCTTAGTTTTATTATTTTGCAATCATATAATCATCATTTACAAATGCTATGCAGTCATGCCAGGACAATACATAGAACATGAGACAAGATCAGTGTGAGTGAATAATTAATTTTGTTCGCGGAAAGATGTACATAGACACACTTCCAAAGACGGGCGAGTTACGACACGAGCTCCAATCTGTCTTTCGAGAATATTCGATAGAGTGTTATTGACAAATATTTTATTATTCATAATCTTGCGTCAAGAACACTGAAGCTAAATATTTACGAGTGTCTGCATAATATACTTCACTAAATGTCAGACCAAGTTAAAATATTTCACGCTTGTTCTATGTTTGTTTTTATGATTAATTGCGAAACGTATCAGATTAAAGATTTATAATCTTTAACTTTAAAATAAAAATTTTCCAGTTCTTATTTGTTAATTTGGACTGTTCTTTAAGAAATATATGTTAGAGATTAATATATTTATTGCTAAAATTTTATAAATTAATTGTGTTTCTTTTTTCAGTTATTTTTATTTCTATTGCGATTCTGTGAAAATAATATCTCTTTCCTTTCTACTTAAAATTCAACAATTCTCATACTCTTTTATTGCAGATTTAAGTGATCCTTTGTTAATTAATGTACATGTACTAATTTCTTCTATACGGCTTATGTGCTTGTAGTTTTCATATGTCAAATGAAATCAATATCAGTTTGGCATCTGCGTGCCTTCCTAATGCACACATTTTAGATCACAGAAGAAATAAAGAAAAATAAAATGTAACGTCTATTTCTCGATACATCTGCATGCTTAAATTCCTGCAGATGTTAATGTCGAATAGTTGGTTTTCTGTTTTTTATAAAGATGCTGATATGGTAATCTGGTTCGACGGTTTGCGTACAAAAATTAGAGTTTATTTCTCCTTAACGATTATTTCTTCTTGACGCTATGGGTCGACGCGAATAAATTTGCGGCAGCTCAAAAAGCTCATTCGATACTGAATTTTCATGATGTGATGTTATACGGGTTCTGAGTGCCGGGGGAACGCCTCATTTTTTTCAACTATCTTTCTTCAAATAAAATAAGTTTTTCCATGGAATCCTCAAGTCTCCGATAAGTTTCTTTACATGATGAAGGCCCTCATGTTCTTGCTTAAAGCGTATATGTACTCCCTGTCATATACGATAATCTAGAGGTTTTATTTAAATATAACTAACTTTGGCTGCTAACATCCTGACAGCATAAAAGAAGGAAATTACGTATAATTCAAACATTATTAAGGGAAATATATATTATTCTTTAATAAAAGTTGAAAATATAAAACATTTTTAATGTATGAGTACTGAAAATGCACACACACACACACACACAAAATGCTGCAGGGTCAAAGTGGCAGATGTTTATAACCTGATAGTCTCTATTACTCTACTTATATATTCAACAAACAGAATTGGCTACTAAATGTGCGTAAATCATAAGTTTTCCATCATTTTTCTTACTTTTGTAAATATTTCTTAGTTTCATGATTTTGAAATAAATAAACGTCTTGTCATTTATCGACATAACAATATATAAAACACAGGAGAAGACTAAACGAATTTGTATAAATAATTCGTTTTGTTCCCGGGAAGATGTGCTTAGCTAGACACATTCAAAGAAAGATGAATTACAATAAGGATATTGTCTTCCAAATATATTTCATACATCTTCATTGACAAATTATTTATCATTCATAACTTATGTCAAGGAGCACTGCAGCTAAATATTCACGAGTGAATGTATAAATCATATCACTAAATGTCAAAACAAGTTAAAATATTACACTCGTGTTCCATATTTGGTGTCTTTGATGAACTGCAAATTATATCAGAATGAAAATTCCCAATCAATAACATTAAAAAGAAAATTTTGCAGTTCTTTGTAAAAATGTTCGGATTGTTCTGCCGGAAAACTTTCGAAAAATTCATTTTTGATATTTCATCTTTTGCAATTTTTGAACCCTTAACGTGTCTAGAATATGCCCTCAAAACATTTTTTGTTCCACCCAATGTTTATGTAGTGACATTAGATTTAACGGATCGGTGTCACGGCTGACAAAAAGGGTGATAAAAACTGTAAGCGCGTTTTTCTTAAAACAAGTTTTCTGAATCGCAATAGGATTATATGGGATTTCCTCCTCAATTTATCAATTATCGCTGTAACTTTTTGCGTTTTCCCGATATTTCACTGGTCTCTTTATATGAGTTGCCTATAGTATTGACCATCAAATCTTGGCAAAAAAATGTTGCTGTAGTTTGCACATGCGCAGTTAAAATTTATTTCATACAAATACCCACATCTCATGAAATATTCAATATATTAATATTTTAATTACAGTATACTATTTCTACTACATTTGTCAAGTGTTTGGAAAGCGGTGTTAAATTCGGCTGAAAACTCTCCATGCTATAAAAAAAAAACTTTTGAATTTTTCGCAGAAACGTTAACATTTTCACGAGTATACGTGCTATGCTTAGACAAATGCACACAAATGTTGAACAGGACCTACATAGTAATTTGCTGCAGTGACAAACCATTTTTGTTACTTAAGTGATCGGAAAATATTATTTTATTATTAACTTTATTATTGCACTCCTAATTGTCCTCGCGACAAAATCTTCACTGAAAAACATGAAGTCAAACATCTACTTTACATCCTCAAAGTTCAAGGGCATTTCCGGCGTTACATACCCCATTTTAAATTAAAATTGCATTTATTGGATATTCATAATTAATAATCTGCAACTTCGCTATATAAGTTAATACATTATAATGATATATAAAAAATATTTTAATGGCCAAAGCATGTTAATGTTTATTTCCCTTTTCTGAGATATTTTTGTATTTACTGTTTAGCATAATATTTCAAATTTTAATTGCTTAAAAAGCGTATAGCCAACAGAGTGAAAAAGTATTCAAGGTGGGATTCGAATCCGGGTCATCAGTATCAGTACACTGATGACCTGGGTTCGATTCCCGGCTTGGATACTTTTTCACTCTGTTGGCTATACGCCTTTTAAGCACTATACTGATGACCCGGGTTCGAGTCTCGGCTTGGATAGTTGGCTATACGCTTTTTAAGCAATTAAAATTTGAAATATTATGAATGCAAAGGCGTGAGAAATTTTCCATGCAAATATTTCTAAGTATTAAGTAGATTTATTTAATTATCGATGCTGGATTCTCTTTAGCTTCGTGTTTTCCCCAGGTTTTGTGGCTCACGGAAAATATTCCATCTTGTGCTGCGATTGTAGCCTTGCCAACATGTGATAGTGAATAGTTGCAGGCTGGGTATCGTTCCAAGTGGTTCAGTTGGTAGAACGTCAGTGCGCTATACTGATGACGCTGTTTCGAATTCCGACTTGGATACTTTTTTACTCTGTTAGCTATACGCTTTTTAAGCAATTAAAATTTGAAATATTATGAATGCAAAGGCGTGAGAAATTTTCCATGGAAAAAGTTCTAAGTATTAGATAGATTTACTGGTTATCTTTATTAAGTTTTTAAAATCTAAGCATGATTTATAATTGCAATGGAGTTTTGTCAGGGCATTAATGAAAGCGTGATGTAAGATAGATGTGAGTAAACTGTTAAGTTTATCTTCAAAAAAGAGTCTTCAAAAGGAAGCTAGTTAAAACGTGAAATTCAACCTGTCTTTCAAAAATATTCAATATAACTCCATTGACAGATGCACACAAGTATTTTATCATTGATAAACTACTCTTATGTCCAACAAATAATTATTTACGAAGCAAATTTTAAGTAACAAATTTCATGTAATTATCGCAGCCCTTAAAGTAAACCAAAATCAACATATTTAAAATAACAGTTTTGAAATTTTTGAAGAACAGAAAACCTTAGGATTTCTACATTTTCGATATCTCAAAAAATGAATGATTTTTTTTCAAGATTTTCAAATGTTTATTAGCTATTTATTTATCAATAGTTTTATTTTCGTTTGAGGGTTTTAAAAACACTGGCACCAGCACTTCACGGAAATATGGATATGGTATTTTAACAGTTTTTAGGCTTTCATATTCCTAATTTATATCTTCAAGTAATTTTGTTTTTGTATGTGCTTGAATGAATAAAAAACGAATTAATTTTTTTTTTAATTTAATGTTCAATTTCGGGGAACCGGTTTTGTGGACTCCATCATGGACTTTGAATAAGTCAAGTAAAATATCTTTTATGAATAATATAGATTGAAAGTTCATGACAAGGGGATGAGCAATAATGATGTAAGGTAATGGAGTAAAGGGAGTTCTTGAGCACAGTTGTGTCAAAAATAGAACTCCACTTTTAGCCAAGTTGCTTTAGATTATCTATTTCCTGTGCAAAAGGCTTTAGCTTAATGAAACTAACAGAAAACGATTTCAAGTTAAAAATAGAACTTGACACACTTAACAATTTATAATTTATTCCCTGATCGCACTACCATTAGAGACTTTGGATCCATGCAAAAGATTATACGAATTGTATTTTAGTTTTCAACAAGACACGTGCATACACATAAAATATGTACTGCTGATTTAAAAAAAAAATTGTTTTCAATAATTATTTATTGATTGTCTTCAATATTCTTGTTTATTGTCTTCAATTTTTATATTTTTCATACAATTGCTTGCACACTAAGAAAACTTTGTATTTTTTATGCCAGTAGCTATTATTTATGTTCATTACCTGATGCACACTTATGCACAAAATTGTACTTGTATTGCTGTGGTGTCTGGTTTTCAGAACTAACGTGAAATTTAGGAGAAACATTTTTGAGCTTTGATTGGGATTTTCGTTCCTTTTCTTTAAATTCACATACGTTTACCTTTTGTTTTAGGTAATTTCGTATTCCTGATATAATTTTGCGTTATTACGTATCTCTTATCGTATGCTTTTGAAAGAGAGCAATATAATAAGCAGTTTTTCGTACTTTTTGTCACATGACTGTAGAAACTTTTGATTTCATAACAAAATGATTTTAGTTGTTATAGCTAAGTACAATGTACTGTTGTGTATTATCCCCTTCTCAACAAGCGCTATTACAAATTTTTCAATGTTCTATAACCGGTTTCTAAAAAAAAGAAATTACCTAATTTAATCGTAAAAGGAGGTTTGATTAAATTACGCACAGTTTTCTATTAAAAATTACTGGTAGGAATAATCCCGGAATTTGAACACTTTATGCGTCATGGATACGTGGCATTTGTCGCAAAGAGGTTAAATGATGTACTACTTTAATTACCATTTGAAGATACTTTAAAAATTCAGAAATATAGATTCTGTAACCAAGCGAATTTAATTTAATAAATTAAACGATTAGAATAATTATTTTAGATATGACTTTGTTATTGTACTGTAATTACTGTCTAACTTTATTATTTTAATAAAATCTAAACAACATTTATAATTACTGTAGAATTTAATCAGAACAATATTTAAAACGTGACATAAGACAAATATGGGCAAACAATTAACTATGTTCACGGGAGTACGTGTTTAATGAGATATTTTCAAAGGGAAGCGAGTTATAGAACATGTATGTGCCCTAATCAATCTTCCAAAAATATTCAATACAGCTTCCTTGACAGATGCACACAAATATTTTATCATCCAAAATATCCACCAGGAATGCTGCAGATTAGCATCTACGAGTACTCGAATAACAAATGTTACTGAATGTCAATTCAATGTAATTGATTACATTTATTTTCCATATTTGTTTATTTTAATAAATTGAAAAGCAAATATAATATGGAATATCTGAATTTATTAAATTTTAATAATGATAGAATTACACTTTTTAGCACTGTAAATTGTCTTTATAGTAAAAAAAAAGTAAATATAACAATAAATATAATTAAAATCGTTAAAAAATTATCAAAGAAATACATATGAATGATTTAGATGAAAGTCAGTGGTTGCTTCTGATATATTCCATTATACCTTTTCCTTTATTATTTATTTTTTATGACATATTTCAGCTCATCAAGGACATTTCAGGGACATTGATAATTAAGGATTTCCCTTAAGAGCTGCATTATGTAAATAAAATAGTAAACGAGTATATTATTTTTATAGAGTATACATGAATATAATAATTTATAACACCTTGTAATAATCTATTTCTTTTAAATGTTAAAAGGTGTAAATTAACAACATAATATACTGTAAAATAACTTTTATTAGGTTGTTGACATGTTTCGGCTCACTCCGAGCCATTATCAAAAACAAAATTGAACAATACAATGGAATAATGAAAACAGAAAGAAAATGTTTTTGAAAGCAACCATAAAATTTTGTGCAAATTTTGTGTTTGAAAATGGCTTTCAGTGAGGTGAAACATGTCAACAACCTAATAAAAGTTATTTGACTATATATTATGCTGTTAATTTACACCTTTTATCATTTAAAAGAAATAGATTATACAACATTTTAAAGAATGAATTTAACAGTATCAATAAGAAGTTGTTTGGAGATATTCTCAATAACAACCAATTTTTAAATAGACGTAAAGTGAAATATTATGTCTCCAACATATTTCGAACTCAAAAGTTATCGCATTGCGATCTAGAAAAACTTTATTTAGAAATGTTTTATGTAAGGTGATCGTAATATTAAGTACTCAGCAAATGATCAATATGTTGTAATACTCAATATACTTCAATTATTAAAAAGGTAAAAATAGGCTGGCGCGTTAAGGACACTTCATATAGAATTCTAAACTGAGATACATTTAAAAAAAATAATATATATTTATAAAAGGGTAGGCTAGCAGTTTATTAGCTAGATATGTTAAGTAAATGAATGTTGTTAGAAAATTATCTTAACATCTCATGTCAACAATATTTACACAAGCTTTCAAAAAACATGTTTATAAAATATTCATTCTTGAAATAGCTTACCAATAATTTTTTTCTAAAAAATTCTGAAAAAAAGGAGCGCATACGCGTTTTAAATGCTTAAAAAACTATATTCTGCTAGTTCTTAGTAGTAATTGTCACTTTTACTAAAAAATAAATTTAATAACTAAATTTGCGTTACCTATCGGTCAAATTATCGTTTTGAAGTGAAAGTTCAAACATATACAAACGGTACAAGAAATACTTTAATTAAAAACTAGAATCTGCTGTTTGCTTAGTGATTGTAATCTAAATGAATAAATCCTTATCTAAAGTTGTGTTACTGATCGTCCATAATAACAATAATATCAACATTAATAATAAAATAAATAAGTTGAATGTAATGAAAGATTAAGTTTTGTCTAGTACAAAAAATCGTTGATAAGCAATAAATATTTAGCAGTTTTCTTTTTCACCACTCTTTCCTAGATAACATTTAATAAAATAGAAATTGGAATATACCTAAATGGTAGAAAAATAACTATTAATACTAAATATAAAGCTTATTAATTTCAAACAGAAGAATTTAAAGTATTTATTTCTGTAATTTTAACACAGAGTAGAAAAATGTAAAATAATAATAATAATAATAATAATAACAGTAAGATCAACATTAATAATAAAATAAATAACTTGAATATAATAAAAGGTTATGTTTTGTCTAGAGAAAAATATCTATAATGAAAATAAATATTTAGACTTTTTTTTACCATTCTTTTCTGTATAACAGTTTATAAAAAGGTTGACTGGTTGGTTGATTTATGACGGCCGATTATGTTCACGAGAGATATAGGCCCAAAGGGGAAGTGACCTCCTTGGTTGGTTAATAAAAGGGACATTAAAATGTACTGAAATGATAGAAGAATAACTACTCAAATAAAATATAGATCGTATGAATTGCAAACAGAAGAATTTAAAATATTTATTGCTGTAAATGTAACATAAAGTAGAAAAACGTAAAAGTGTAGTAATAATAATAATAATAATAATAATAATGATAATAATAACAGTAAGACCAACATTAATAATAAATCAAATAACATGAATGTAATAAAAGTTTAAGTTTTGTTTAGAACAAAATATCTATAATAAAAAATAAATATTCACAAATTTTCTTTCCTAGATAACATTTAATAAAAGGGAAATTAAAATATATCGAAATGCTAGAAGAATAACTATTAAAACTAAATATAGATCCTATGAATTTCAAACAGAAGATTTTAAAATATTTATTGCTGTAACTTTAACATAGAGTAGATAAACGTAAAAGTGTAATAATAATAATAATAATAATAATAGTAATAACAGTAATACCAGCAACAATAATAAAATAAATAACTTGAATGTGAATAAAAGATTAAGTTTTGTATAGAACAAAAGATCTTTGATAAACAATAAATATTTAGAAGTGTTCTTTTTCATCACTCTTTTCTGGATAACATTTAATAAAATGGAAATCAGATTATACCTTAACGGCAGAAAATAGCTCTTGAAAATAACTGTAGAGCATATGAAGTTCAAAAAGAGTAGAATTTAAGATCTTTATTACAAAAAACATGAATAAATTCATGAGTTCCCCCAGCACAAATCGGGAGTTTTGCGATATGTGAAACTGGAGATTTTGGAAAAGATTTCCAAATAAGTTCGGGATAAATGACTACAAAGTAAGTATTTTGAATAAAACATTTTTTAGAACAAATATTTTACGTGAACATTTTTACATTCATATAATATATAAAACCGATGTTTTCTTCACTAATATGGCATTATAATATTTTCTTATATATGTATTAACATATTTTTGTAGGTAAAGTTTGAATAAATTCAATATGTTCTACGCAAAATACTACACTTACATAATTGTGATTAGAATGGATTTTTTAATATTAATGAGGTTTCAATTGAAACGGTTTGTCAATCACTATTCTAAAATTAAAATGAATATGAACGAGCAGAATTATATACTGGGGATATCATAAACACACAGTTTAAAAGCACAGTTAATTAGCAACATGCTTTAAACATTAAAACTGTTAAATTTCTCTCTCTCTCTATATATATTGTTGACATGTTTCGGCTCCCTCCGAGCAATTATCAAAACAAATGAGAATATTCTATAATTTCACGGTCTTTAAAGTTATAATTTGAAATCCTATCATGTAATTTTCAGGTACTTTTTAAAATTACGCATAATTTACTTTATTTTATTTATAGAAAACCTCTATTTTTATATCATAATGCTAATTTTTGAGAATAGAAATGATGCAATTTTTAGAAATTTTACAAAAGCTATTTATTTTTGCAATACTTGCTTAATATCTTTGCTAAAATAAGGAATGAAAAAAAGGTTTTTCAACGCTTCCTAATTTAAGCATAGCTGTTAAAATATAAACCATGTATCGATAAATAAAAAGAGATATATTTTAGTTAAATCATAAACAAGAAAAATAAATTTTACGTCATGCATAGATTATGAAACACTTTCTAAAACTTTCAGAATGTTGTAATGAAACGTCTTTTTTAATAAAATAAAAAAAATATATCTAAATAAACAACTTCAGGTGATCGTGGACCTTTATTTGACAAAAAGGGACCCAAAAATCAAAAAAATATTTTTGTGTGTATTATTATTCTTTAGTTTGTTTTGAACCATTTGAGAAAAACTGCATGCAGCTGTTTTGCAAAGTTTCAAGCGTTTGAATTATGTACACAATCAATTTATCGGTGCTTTAGTAAACTTTATGCCTGTTTTTCTCAATACAGATTTTACACGTTTTGTTAGATTTTTGAAATGCTCCATGCGTCTTAATTTTTGTTCAAAATTCCTGAAATTGATAAGGAAGAATCCTGATGCTGTTTACAAAGAAACTGTGTATGCATTTTCGAATTAGCCTTCGTTAAGTTAATTAAATTTGATTTATAACTTATTAAATGCTAAATTTTGATGAATATCTGAATGGAATTCAGAAAAAAAATCTCTCAAAGATTAACTATTCAAGGGATTAAATAGCTGATACACAGATTAGTTTGTAGTATAGTTTTAAGTGATCGAAATGCCGAATCAAGGAAATAGCTTAAAAATTAAGACGCAAGGAGCATTTTAAATTTGGGTTTAAATATTTTTAATAAAAAAAAATAAAGTTATATTAAGATTAATTTTTGAAGATATTCTATATACTTATGGTGAAATGTATGTCTGCACAAAATTTCATATATCTCGGATGAAAAATAAAAAAAAATCAATTATAACGTTCACCGTCCCCTTAAATAACGCATAACACAACTGAAAACTCAATTTCAGCAATAACCACCCCTATTATGTACAGTAGTTGAAATCGTTTGGGCAGCCCCTTTTTTGATCTGTAGATTTTTATACATACCTCACAGTATGCAAAAGTTTAATTCAGATAGTAAACGCACAACACACAAAAACTTAAGAACACATTTTGCACTGTTAAAAATTTGCCACAAACTGTCCAGTCATTCGACCGTTTTTATAGAAACGGTTACATAGCCATAATTTATTGCTATTCTGACCATATTATTGCCCATATTATGATTAGAATGTTGTTAAATGACGGATATGTAACCATTTTCTATAAAAACGGTCGACTGGCCGGACAATTTGCTGCAAATTTTTAACAGTGTAAGCAATTCATGCCTATAGGTGTTTATCCTTACGTAATCTTTTGTAAGCTTTGTATATGAACTACAGAATTTATACACATCATGTAAAATTTATTTAAGTTAAAAAAAGCATGCCACAACTGAAAAAGCACATGCAGCAATTTCCGTCATAGACAATACTGTAACTAAACTATTTTCTGTGTTCGTGTAAATGAACGGTAAATGCTTTGCTCTCCATATTCTTTAGAAAGCATGATATAGAACACTTCAGTAATGCATGCGTATTGCATTGCGTTTGGAGCAGTGCGACATCATAAAGGCATATTTTCCCCTATTAATCGTAATGCAACGGAATTTTTTTGTGTGCCCCTGTAAATGAGCTAAAACTCCTATACTCTCTATTTTCAATAGGGAGGTTCATGTATGAAACTTAAATGTATGGCGGGACAATCCAAGCATATTTTCAAAAGTCAGAGCGTAACCTGACAGACGGTCAGAAAAATTGAAGTCATGAACACTTTTCAACTATATTGGAAAGTGCTAAAAATGTTTAAAACAACTGTATATTTAAAATAATTTAGCAATTATTAAATCTAAATAATTCATTATTCTGATTTTTACCACTTTTCAATAGTTAAAAAGTGTTTATGACTTTGTTTTGTCTGTCCGCGTGCTCTAACTTTTGTAATTATACTTGGATATAATTGGTATACGTTATAGATATTTACTCTGGGACATTCCATATTGAAAAATAGAGTATGCAGCATTTATCATAATTCATATATAGGGACACACAAAATAACTCCGTTACATTACGATCTATAGGAAACAATTTTTTCAGTGTATTTTAATGATGTTAAACTATTTCAAACATTGATATGCGATAACTGAGGGCACTTCAACATACTTCTAATAGAATATGGTGTGCGTAGATTTTATCATTCATTTACACAGACACACAAAATATTTTACTGCATACAGTCGTGAATTTTTAAAAGCGTTTTCACCTGTGGTATGCATTTTCTAGCTGAAATATATTTCCCTATACTAAGAAATGACTGTATAATATAAATCCATTATTATAGAGGGCTACTCAAAAAATTGGACACATTACCATCTATGGATATTGATTGTCTGAGTTGCATCTTTACTTATGTTATATGTTCTATAGCTGAATTAAATTTTAGCATACAGTATGATCTGTATAAGAAAAAAAATCATCTGATACATTGCATTCTATCAAGTGTAATTTCGAAAGAAAATTCAGTTGTGTTAATCAATTGCGTTATGTATTCGATAACTAAAATAAAATTTTGAATACTGTATGTTGAATATGAAAATCTACAGATCATATGCTGGTCTTCAGAAATAAGTTCTAATACCTCACCGATCACGAGCGAAAATTGCTACAATTGAGTTTTGAACTGTGTTTTCTTCTCTCCTCGTTTGAATAAAGGAAAAGTTACGTCAAAATATTCTGGAAGTGCTTGAAAGGGTTTCATAATCTATGATTAACGCATATATGTTCTTTCTTGTTTTAGCTGTCAATGTGTGGAATATTGAAAACTTCTGAAACGATGAAAGGATTTTTTATTTTTTAGGTGCGTTTTAATTATATAAATACGTAGCACCTACAGTCGTCGTCTGGTCCGTCCGTCTGTCCGCATATAACAGCGCAAAAACTACCTAACCGAATGGCTTGAAATTTAATATATATAATCGTTGCAGAATTTTGTCGAGTCATTTCAAATTTTATGCAAATCGAATTAAAACTCAAAAAGATATTAATAAAGGTTTTCTTTATTCTATTAAATCGTATCATACATAATCTACATAAATAAAAACGCAAGTCATGTGACTGAGGAAAACAAATACGGGTTAATCACTTCTTTTTCCATATGCCAGGCGGCCATTTTTATTCAAAATTATTCTTTCGAATAAAACTGCGTAAAAGTTACCTTTTTAGAAAAATCGTTCAAAAAAATTGTTTGTTTGAGAGATGAGTTGCATTAAAAAAATGTTTAGATTCTGATATAACTTCAATGGAAATTAGGTTACCAGCCGAATTTCTCAATACATTAAAGTAAATGCAGTAATAACACAAGAGATTCGTTCATCTTGAGTCATAGAAATATCAAACCATGGAGATAATTATTCGCAAAGCAAGGTGAATTTTGCAGCGCTATCTCGGGTCGAAAAAAAAATTCGTATCTGTAAAAGTGGCATACGAAATAAGACTAAAAAGAGACATGATCATTTCGCTCATAACGAACGATATAATTCATTTCACAGAAATAATATCTATGATTTCTTTACATTGTAAAACTAATTATAGTACGAATGCACCTCATTTGTCACGTTTAACGTACAATTTCCAACTTGTTTAACCTTGCATTAGGTCTACCCACATTCGGTAAAATGAAACACTTTTTATGACAGCACAATCTTTTCATATATAACATAGTTGCATAATGTGTGCTTCACCATTAGTAAAATAATCTTTTGAGTATTTCGTAAATTTTAATTTTATTTATTTATTTATATTTTTAAATTTTAACGATGTAGTGAGCAGAATTCACACGAAGGAAATGTCATTTGATCTGTTTACACAAATAAGAAAATATCTTTCTCTTGTTTTCTTATATAATCTTTTTTAGTTATTGAATATGAACTTCTGAATGATGCTTTATTTTCTTCGAAATCAAACGAAGCGACCTTTAACAATACTCTTTAATAATACTTTATTATTTATTTGCTCTAGATTCTCAATTTGTTTGCCGTTTTCTTTTCATTTATATGAATCAGAGAAAATATGTGACATCTTCACTGTTTCATATGACAGTTTTTCGTTTGTTCATCGTAACAAACGACATACCAATTCACAATTACATTCCGATGTAAAAGATTCCAATTCCATTTAACGAACGCGAATGTTTGGTCCACTTCTTGTGATTTGCCATTATTGCATTCTTTCTTGAGATCTTCAAAACAAGAAAAAGTAAATACTGATTTAAGTAAAACAAATTTAACATTTTAATAAACTACAAAAATTATTTCATTAATGGATTTCAAGTAACTAATGTAGTATCATAATATATTCTCCATTTTAATCAGTTAATAGTGATTAATTCATTATACTTTCACTTAAAAAAAAACATATTTTTATGAAAGGAAATAAAAAAAATATTTCAAAAAAATCTATGACATCTTTTTTTCTGTTTAATTATTTACAAATTAAATAATATATAGAAAGCACATGAACTATATAAAAAGTAAATTTATTATATTTTTTTTTAAGTAAAGTTTTTCCTTACTCAGAAATTACACTATTTAAAGAAGTCAGAAGGTGTAAATTTTCAATAATGAAAGGAAGAAATATTCACATCTGGATAAATTTGAATAAAAATTAATTTTATGTCGATTTTAAAAAGTTTGTAAAAAATATTTTTTGTGTTTTAAAAGTTACCTCTGTTTTATATGAAGAAATTATTCTAAATCAAGGATTCTGCATCTGCAAACTACATCCTGCGATTGTGAGTTTCATAAATTATGCCTCCTGCTAGCATATAAGGAATTTAAGGCTGAAATACAAGAAAAATAATAAACACTGATATTTGGTATGCCGAAAGGTTAAAGGAAAATTTTTCTAAGATTGTTACACTCTTTTATTTAACTCAAGTTGGTTTTTGTATGTAAATATGGAAATTTATAATCAATTTTACACTAACTCCTTCATATGCTAGAATTATAAAAAATATATATACGTGTTTCCGAAACAATACGACATTCTAATATTTAAAAAAATTAATTATAAATTAATAAATTAATTTTAAGATAATTTTCGATTAACCTGCCTCAGGTGATAAATCGCCAAATAACCTTTATGGAAACCTGTCTAAAATGAATATTTTGACAATTTTTTACCATTCCATGTCAAAGCATTTTACCATATTGATTATTTTTAGTTTTAGTTTTGTACATAAACAAATTCAGAACCACTTTTTAATATTCAATCTTTTTTTTTATTCATTTACTCAGTCTTTTATTTCTTCATTTATTACATCACATTTTTTCTTCATTTGAACTTATTTTAAAATAAATCGAATGTATGTATGTGTAAATGAAGATTAAAAAACAACTCAAAAGAAAATGAATTTCTATCTTTGTTAAACAATGAGAAAATAATTTTCTCTGTATGAGACATTTTCTACCGAGTATACGTGTAGCATCCTGGAATAAAGAAAGAAAAAAAAATGTATGTAACTATTTCTAATGTAATACTTTTTATCTATGCCTTTCTAGATCACTAACTATCTAGATTCATAATATATATTGATTAATACGAATTTTATTAAAGTAAGAGTTTTATTTTCTTTCTCAAGTAGGCCCGCATAATAAAAATGCATAGAAGACAAAAGTGTTACTGCACATAATAATGATCAGAATACGAGGAATATATCTGATTTAAGCATATAAACCCAATTTTATATTTTCTTTAACGACTATTGGAAAGCTAGAATCATTTTGTATTATGTATCACCGCTATTAAGAAAAATATTGCTTTTAGAAGAGAATTTAATTAAAGGTGTAAATGTTGGAAGAAAAGCCTCTTTTAATGTTTATTCTTTCGACATAATTTTTTGTTGAACTTTGACATTTATGTCACCATTGAGATTCTTCTTTTGTCAAAGTTTCCGTTTATACGTATTCACATAAGTTTACAATGCATTTTATGTTGTTAACATTGACATAATCTCAATATAGTGGAAATGTCTTTTTTTAAGAAACTTCGCTTTCTGCCTATTATTACCATACTCTCTTCAAGCTTCCGTTATGCATATTAAAAACCATTAATGGATGAAGTCAATAATTTAGTAAAAAATGAAACCTTTTTAATCTAACAGACTATTACATAATCTATTCGGCCTTTTTCTGAAAAAAGATTTTATCTTGTGTAATAAAAATAATATTATCTGTAAATAACATATGGAAAAAATCGTGTTATATTGGAAAGAAAGAATATAAAACCGAAGTTATGAATAACTTCGGTTATGAATAGTTATGAATAACTTCGATAATAATCGAATAAACCATAATGAGCGCAATTGTGTATTTCAAAAGTTGTTACAACTGAAGAAAGATCAAAACAATGTTCTGATACTATAATGTTGTCACACTACAGTTAAAATTATATCATATTTTTATTCATATAAATATATAATATCAATAAATTTTCTGCATTTAATAGAATTTGCAATTTTTTTCTAAATATATACCATAAATTCGGAATATTAAACAAATTTCGAAAAGTGATACGATAAATAAATACCAATAATGATAGCATTTTCCTTATTAAAGGAAAGTAGTATAGTTTCAATCATTACATTACAAATAATTAAACGATTGAGTTTAAATTTGGGCTTTAAAATTATTAATTAGAATATTTAAACATTCTTTAATTCCCTTTCAGCAATTCTTTTTAAAAATGCGACTAATCATAAAAACAACAAGTCATAAAAACATACAAGTCATAAAAATATATATATAGGGGAGTGCACCAGTTATTGACTATTTAGTAGAAATTTGTTTACAGTTTTTTTATAATATAATTATATACACGTATTTTGTAAATATGCGTAAATATAAACATATGTATAAAAAATAAAATCCCCGTTTTTTTTTTTGTACAATTTAAATTATTAACAGTCTAAGTTGGAAAATGAGATTGCACCAGGAATTGATCACTTCGTTTTCAGTGTAAAAATAGTTCAGTCTATTCGATAGTCGATTCGATTAGTGTGTTCAATAAATTCAGTTTATTCGATATTAATCTTCGTATCAAAAACTATCGCTAAAAGACATACATACTGGGTGATCCAAAGTCGATAAACATTTTGAAAATCAAAAATTCACAAACTAACTGTGCAGTGAAATCCTTTTATTCTCTGAAGTTTTGAACGCCTGCAGTAACAGTCTTAAATAAAGTTAACAATTTACAGTAACTTGGTCATTCCTTATTCGATTAAATAGCGTACAATGTCTCCTAGCTTCAAAGTAAAGACTTAGTGTAGCGATGCTCTAAATTGTACGAGATGCCGGAAAATAATGAATTAGATAGTTGTACAACATACATCGATTTAGAACAAAAACAAATTTTTGTGCACATAACTGCGGCGAATAGTACGCATACAAAACTCTTTTGTTTGTTGTCATTTTTAAAACAGTTACATCATGAAATTAGTCACAGATGAGCAGCTAGTTGTTACTAAGTTAATTTAACGTCTCTGCTCAATCAATAGAGTTTGGTGGTTTTGTTTAGTAAAGATGATATTATCTTCTATCAGACACATTTCATGTCATAAAAATGTTGAGAATCACACAAAAAAAATTAGCATTTTACGCGTACTATTTTTAGCAATCCCGTGCAGAAGGTGTATTTTCGAACTAAATGAATGCTGCTATTAAATTTCGTAATTGATTGCCTTCCTAGTCTTATATAGTTTTCAAAATATATGCATTTACTCCTGAATGTTTTGCAAGGAGGCGCTGTAAGAAATGTAATCGAAAAGCTAATGATAACTTTACTACATCTAGACATTATTTGTTTACCATAGCTATCGACTTTCGAAAGTTAAAAGGATGAGATAGACCTTTTTGGATACCTTGCATATACAATCAATTTTAATGCAAATCGAAGAAAACATCACTATAATGATAAGAAAGGATGTGTAAAAACATTATACATTAATTATATTTTAAATTAATTATTTTTCATATTACAGCGTTATGTAAAATAAAATCGTATCAAAATCAGTCACCATAGCGCCATTTGCGAATGGATCTCTCTTAAATCTGTATTCTCCTTAAGTTGATACTTTCTGCATCTACTTTTCTAATTTGTGGAAGAAATTTTAATAAGTCATTGAACAAAGTGTCACCTATTTTATTTGTATAACATGTTTGCAAAGAGTCGAAATTCTCATTTAGCCTAAGACATATTTACTGTGTATACCATACTGGTAAATATTAGTACGGAATTTGCGGTATATAAACTATTTTTACAGTATATGTGTGTTAAAATAATTTATGGTACATATACTGCTTATCTGAATACAATTAAATTATGGTAAATAAAAATACCTATGGTAAATACCTAATTTTACACAAAATATTTTTAAAGTGTTGGTCAGAAATAGAAAACCCATTTTAAATAAAGCCTAATGTGTTATTTATTTTTAACATTATAACTTAAAGTTAACGGACTAAGCACATGAATCTGAAAATCTAAAATAATTATTATTTGGAGACTAGAATCCGAAAAAATACAAAGGAGAAAAAATACAAAGGAATCTGTTCGAGTAGTAAAGAATATCTTTTTAAGGCTGTGGAAACGATTCGTAAATGCATTTAGAGTGAGACGCCAGCCAGCGTAAGGTTGGCCCACATCAACTTATTACCGGTATTCGATCTTAACAGCTCGTCAAACAAATCTTAAATCAGCTGCACAGACAATTTTTTGGCAGAAAGATGCAGGGTGTCAGAGTAGGCCGAAATAAGCTTCATCATTGAGTGCACGAGTCATCATTGAGTGCGACTCTATGCACGTAGGTGAATAGTGTTGCGCTCCGTAGAAGTTGGGTTGCTGAGCATCGCAATTGAACGTAAAGCCCATTGTTTTCACTGACGAGTCTGTTCAGTCTGGACTGCGACAACTTAGACGAGGTGGATTGATGGTACAGGACGAAATCAGAGTAGGTAGGCCGGCCATACGGACCTGCATATTATCTAGAACTTCCATTTGATGGCCCAAAGGTATGCAGATGAGATACTCAGATCTCATGTCGTACCTTATTCTGAAGCCATTGGCGATTTATTTTAAAGCATGGCAAAACATCAGCTCATACAGTTAGACTTGTGGAAAATGACCTAAAAAGCAACAACTCAGCGTATAAATTGGCCAGCATCTCCTCTTCACTAAATCCGATTAGGCATGTCTGGGACACTCTCGGGAACGTATTACACAGAGACCAGTGTCTCAGTTAACTGTCGGGGACATAGAGATTTCTTCTTGAAGCGTGGAGCAGAATTCCTCAAATTCTTATAGACATGAGTGCAACAGTCTTAGCTGTTCGACGAAAGTACACACCATAATTAAAATTCTCCATCCACTTCAAACAACATTTTTTTGTCATTTACAGGTATTCAAATTGGAGAGTCTTTTCATTTTCTTGTCATCGTTTCAAATAAATAAAATTCCCATACATGATGTTTTGGAGCATTGTTTTCTGTATTATGTTTACTTCTCATTTATGCTCATACGTGGTTGTGTCGCATGGCTTTCTCTAAGTATTTGTTTCCTTCCCAAATTTTTTTAGCAGTGTGTTTCATCTCTAATAGATTATAATTAAATATTATAAAATATGTAAATGCTTTATGGCAAATTAATTTATGCGAATGTGTGAACGTATTTTACACTTTTCAACACTATTTATATTTTCTATATTATTGCGAATTTCTAAAAGCAGTTGCAATAAAATCTTTCTAAGTTATTAAATATTATCAGCATCAAAACGAGTGTTAAAATGTCGGAACATGCTTTTAAAAACTTGTGAATATATATACATATTAATGTTTTAAATACTTAATTAAATTACATAAATATTAAACATTTATCCCTGAACTGTGAGAATGAAAATTTAGACAACACTGAAATTATAAAAGGCTTTGAAAAAATAATTTAAGTTGCCTTCGAAAACTTTACAACAGAAAAAAATTTTTAATCTGAAAATAGCTTAAATATATGTTAAAATATCTTGATGTTTTCCCCTTTATACAACACTACGTTTTGTCTCTTCATGGGGCGTTATTGCCCTCTATATCAAACATCACATACTATACTCTACAAAACTCTACATTCACTGGTCTTGAATATACGGGACTTGCAGATTTCAATATATTAGCATTACCTTTGTTTCTTTACATATTAAAAACTCCAGGCAATTCCCACTCAATGATCATATACAACTTTTCTCACTAAATATGCACTGTTTCATCGCCGATGATTATAATTCTCATAATAGAAGACGATTTATCATAACAGATGATGAATCCCGTAGGATTATATGGGATTTCCTCCTCAATTTATCAATTAGCTCACTGTATTGCCTGTAACATTTTGACTTTTTACGATACTTGACTGATCTTTTTATATGAGTTGCTCTATAGTATTGACTATCAAATCATGACAAAAAGTCTTTGCTGTAGTTCCCGCATCCGCAGTTAAAATTTATTTCATACAAATATTCAAATATCATCAAATATTGTAGCATACAATTTCTTCAAATTTTTACCAAGTTTTTGGAAAGTGGTGTTAAATTCGGTTGAAAACTCTGCATGCTATAAAAAAAACTTTTGAATTTTACGTTAACATCTTCAGAAATATATGTGCTCTGCTTACACAAATGCACACAAATGTTGAACATGACCTACATAGTCATTTGCTACAGTGACTGACCATTTTTAGCATTTTCTGTTACTTGGGTGATCAAAAATATTATTTTATTATTAAAATTATTATTGCCCCCCCCCCCTAATTGTCCTCTCGACAAAATCTTCACTGAAAAACATCAAGTCAAACATGTTCTTTATATCCTCAATGTTCAAGGGCATTTCGGGCGAAAATTTTCCTCGCGAATTTCAATAGATATTCGACGAAACGTCTGAAATCGGTCATTGTCCCCTAATTTGTATATATCAGTGTAGAATTGCCCTCGCCAACACATTCATTTGACGTTAGAGACAAATGGAAGCTAGAGATTAGAATACAATTCACACACATTTTGGGTATGAAGACGAGTCATGCACGCGAAACGTCTGCATTATACAAGTGTTTACTTGACAAAGCTATAAGAAATATATTAGTATATTATCTATTTGATACTATAAACAAGTGAACACTTGATATCATACAATGTTTTAAAAATATATTTTATTTATATTTATCAATTTAAAAATTAATACAAAAATTTTTAGTTTAAGCAAAATTCCTGAACAGTCATCGATATCAATTTTCTGCTCTTTTTTTTTTTTTTTTTTTTTTTTTTCATGACACGAAATACAATTTCATGCAGTTTTTAGATAAAACATTTTTAGTGCAAACATTTGAATGAGTTAATGATGAGTTAATGATAGCTTTTTTGTAAGCCGTAAGTGATCTAACAAATTTATTTACGTTTTTAAACGAATGTGCTATGTTGTTTAGATACTTTTATTTAGAAGTAAAAGGATTTCTTTTAAAGGAGAAAAATACTCTGTGAAATGTTTCGACTGAAGAACTGTCATTAGGTTAGTAATTATCTCTAACAATTACATTTATAACGATAAAATTCTTTCTACGAAGAGTTAAAAACTTTAAGATATTTCTTTAAACTTTAATGTTATATATATATATATATATATATATTTACTGAAATAAAAAAAAAGTTCAAAGGTTATCGATTCTCTTTAAGTACACATGAACAATAACTTTCAATAGCAACAATACTTTTGACTCAATATTTTTAATCCACGTGTAAACCTAAGCTATGATATTTTTCATATGAAAAGCTTCCTGTGTGTCAGAAGTATTTATCTATTATATATTTTTTTAATATATATATTATATTATCTATTATTTATATATTACTTTTCTCTTGATACGAAATACAATTTCCTGCAGTTTTTAGAAAAACATTTTAGTACAAACATTTGAATGAGTTTCCTTTACATAATTATAGCTTTTTTTGTAAGCCGTAAGTGATCTCACAAAATGATTTACGTTTTTAAACGGATCTGCTATGTTGTTTAGAAACTTTAATTTAGAAGTAAAAAGATTTATTTTAAAGGAGAAAAAAAAACTTTGTGAAATGTTTCTACTGAAGAAGTGTCATTAGGTTAGTAATTATCTATAACAATCACAATTATAACGCTAAAATTCTTTCTAAGAAGAATTACAAAACTTTAAGATATTTCTTTAAACTTTAATGTTTATTTTTATTTTTATTTTTATTTTTGCTTTCATATTTTTATATTTACTGAAATAAAAAAACTTCAAAGGGTATCGTTTCCCTTTAACTTCACATAAACATTAACTTTCAATAGCAACAATAATTTGACTCAATATTTTTAATTCACATGTAAACCTAAGCTATGATATTTTGCTTATGAAAAGCTTTCTGTGTGTCAGAAGTATTTATCTATTATATATATTTTAATATATATATATATATATATATATATATATATATATATATATATATATATATATATATATATATATATTAATATATATATATATATATATATATATATATTATATTAGCTATTATATATATATTACTTTTCTCATGACACGAAATACATTTTCCTGCAGTTTTTAGAAAAACATTTTCAGTACAAACATTTGAATGAGTTTCCTTTATTTAATTATAGCTTTTTTGTAAGCCGTAAGTGACCTAACAAAGTGATTTACGTTTTTAAACGGATGTGCTATGTTGTTTAGATAGTTTAATTTAGAATTAAAAGGATTTCTTTTAAAGGAGAAGAGAACTTTGTGAAATGTTTCGGCTAAAGAACTGTCATTAGGTTAGTAATTATCTATAACAATTACATTTATAACGATAAAATTCTTTCTACGATGAGTTACAAAACTTTAAGATATTTCTTTGAATTTTAATGTTTTTTTTCATATTTTTATATCTACTGAAATTAAAAAAAGTTCAAAGGGTATCGATTCCCTTTAAGTACATATAAATATTAACTTTCAACAGCTACAATACTTTTGACTCAATATTTTTAATCCACACGTAAACCTAAGCTATGATATTTTTCACATGAAAAGCTTTCTTTGTGTCAGAAGTATTTATCTTTTATATTTTTATTATATATATTATATTAACTATTATTTATATATTATTTTTCTCATGACACGAAATACAATTTCCTGCAGTTTTTAGAAAAAGATTTTTAGTACAAACATTTGAATGAGTTTCCTTTACTTAATTATAGCTTTTTTTGTAAGCCGTAAGTGATCTCACAAAATGATTTACGTTTTTAAACGGATCTGCTATGTTGTTTAGATACTTTAATTTAGAAGTAAAAGGATTTCTTTTAAAAGAGAAGAAAACTTTGTGAAATGTTTCGACTAAAGAGCTGTCATTAGGTTAGTAATTATCTATAACAATTACATTTATAACGATAAAATTCTTTCTACGATGAGTTACAAAACTTTAAGATATTTCTTTGAATTTTAATGTTTTTTTTTCATATTTTTATATCTACTGAAATTAAAAAAAGTTCAAAGGGTATCGATTCCCTTTAAGTACATATAAATATTAACTTTCAACAGCTACAATACTTTTGACTCAATATTTTTAATACACACGAAAACCTAAGCTATGATATTTTTCACATGAAAAGCTTTCTTTGTGTCAGAAGTATTTATCTTTTATATTTTTATTATATATATTCTATTAACTATTATTTATATATTATTTTTCTCATGACACGAAATACAATTTCCTGCAGTTTTTAGAAAAAGATTTTTAGTACAAACATTTGAATGAGTTTCCTTTACTTAATTATAGCTTTTTTTGTAAGCCGTAAGTGATCTCACAAAATGATTTACGTTTTTAAACGGATCTGCTATGTTGTTTAGATACTTTAATTTAGAAGTAAAAGGATTTGTTTTAAAAGAGAAGAAAACTTTGTGAAATGCTTCGACTAAAGAGCGTTCATTAGGTTAGTAATTATCTATAACAATTACATTTATAACGATAAAATTCTTTCTACGATGAGTTACAAAACTTTAAGATATTTCTTTGAATTTTAATGTTTTTTTTTCATATTTTTATATCTACTGAAATTAAAAAAAGTTCAAAGGGTATCGATTCCCTTTAAGTACATATAAATATTAACTTTCAACAGCTACAATACTTTTGACTCAATATTTTTAATCCACACGAAAACCTAAGCTATGATATTTTTCACATGAAAAGCTTTCTTTGTGTCAGAAGTATTTATCTTTTATATTTTTATTATATATATTCTATTAACTATTATTTATATATTATTTTTCTCATGACACGAAATACAATTTCCTGCAGTTTTTAAAAAAAGATTTTTAGTACAAACATTTGAATGAGTTTCCTTTAATTAATTATAGCTTTTTTTGTAAGCCGTAAGTGATCTCACAAAATGATTTACGTTTTTAAACGGATCTGCTATGTTGTTTAGATACTTTAATTTAGAAGTAAAAGGATTTCTTTTAAAAGAGAAGAAAACTTTGTGAAATGTTTCGACTAAAGAGCTGTCATTAGGTTAGTAATTATCTATAACAATTACATTTATAACGATAAAATTCTTTCTACGATGAGTTACAAAACTTTAAGATATTTCTTTGAATTTTAATGTTTTTTTTTCATATTTTTATATCTACTGAAATTAAAAAAAGTTCAAAGGGTATCGATTCCCTTTAAGTACATATAAATATTAACTTTCAACAGCTACAATACTTTTGACTCAATATTTTTAATCCACACGTAAACCTAAGCTATGATATTTTTCACATGAAAAGCTTTCTTTGTGTCAGAAGTATTTATCTTTTATATTTTTATTATATATATTATATTAACTATTATTTATATATTATTTTTCTCATGACACGAAATACAATTTCCTGCAGTTTTTAGAAAAAGATTTTTAGTACAAACATTTGAATGAGTTTCCTTTACTTAAATATAGCTTTTTTTGTAAGCCGTAAGTGATCTCACAAAATGATTTACGTTTTTAAACGGATCTGCTATGTTGTTTAGATACTTTAATTTAGAAGTAAAAGGATTTCTTTTAAAAGAGAAGAAAACTTTATGAAATGTTTCGACTAAAGAGCTGTGATTAGGTTAGTAATTATCTATAACAATTACATTTATAACGATAAAATTCTTTCTACAAAGAATTACAAAACTTTAAGATATTTCTTTAAACTTTAATGTTTATTTTTATTTATTTTTATTTTTATTTTTATTTTTGCTTTCATATTTTTATATTTACTGAAATAAAAAATGTTCAAAGGGTATCGATTCCCTTTAACTACACATAAACATTAACTTTCAATAGCAACAATAATTTGACTCAATAATTTTAATTCACATGTAAACCTAAGCTATGATAGCCCCACCAGTGGCTGAGAGGTTCTGCTCTCGACGGGAACTGGTAGACGGGAGGTGCTGGGTTCGATCCCAATCGCACCCGTCGGCCTAATCGTTCGGAGTTTTCGTGGTTTTCTTCGACCCGTGGATTTATCCATGCGTAAATACGGGTTAGGTTCCCTTAGAAATACCCCCAAGAAGGGCACTCCCCCCGGGCCTATATCCCAAGTATAGATAATTGGCCGTCAATAATCAACCCAAGCTAAGCTATGATATTTTTCCTATGAATAGCTTTCTGTGTGTCCGAAGTATTTATCTTCTATTATATATATATATATATATATATATATATATATATATATATATATATATATATTAGCTATTATATATATATTACTTTTCTCATGACATATGTATTCTATATATATATATATATATATATATATATATTATATTAGCTATTATATATATATATTACTTTTCTCATGACACGAAATACATTTTCCTGCAGTTTTCAGAAAAACATTTTTAGTACAAACATTTGAATTTGTTTCCTTTACTTAATTATAGCTTTTTTGTAAGCCGTAAATGATCTAACAAAGTGATTTACGTTTTTAAACGGATGTGCTATGTTGTTTAGATACTTTAATTTAGAAGTAAAAAGATTTCTTTTAAAGGAGAAAAAAAAACTTTGTGAAATGTTTCGACTAAAGAACTGTCATTAGGTTAGTAATTATCTATAACAATTACATTTATAACGATAAAATTCTTTCTACGATGAGTTACAAAACTTTAAGGTACTCTTTTGAACTATAATTTATATGTTTTATCACAAACATAGAGATATTTGTATAAAATGATTTTTATTGATGTTTTTTTTTTAAATTTTAAGTTATTCTAAGAAACATTTTAAATTATGATAAAAATTTAGATTATACATGCGGCCCAAGCGAACATTGAGAAAAATGAAACATTCACATCTGAATAAATCGATGTATTCATTTTGTTATGAAACTTTTTGTTTCAAATAGGACGACCCAATGCTTTCAATTCTGAAATACCAGAAATACTCAGAATATTGATTCATAGACATACTCAAAACTGAGGTCATTAAGGCCAGTTCATACTCATTTTTGAAACATGAACATACTCAAAAATCAGCACATAGAAGTCAGTTCATACTCATTTTTGAAACATGGACATACTAAGAAATGAGCACATAGAAATAAATTCATACTTATTTTTGAAACATGGACATACTCAAACAGGAACACATGATGTTTTATTCTTGAGTATGTGCATGTTTTCAGAAATGAGCATATATATTGTTATGAATTTTGTATATATTTGTAAATATTCCATTTGTTTAAATTTATTTTATTTTATTATTGTGAAAATTGCAATATTATTAATGTATTTCCTATTGAGCATCATGTAACTCAATGCTAAAGGCCTCAGGTGCTTTGTAAGAAAAGCAACTTTACAGCATCGTTTTTTTATAATGGAGTTCAATGGAAATATCGCCAAGGAATGGGTTTATCGCCAAATTGGCGATGGTTTTGGCGACTTATTTTTGTCGCCAAATTTGGCGATATATCGCCAAATGTCACCAAGTTAGCGACGGATTTGGCGACTTTTTGTTCAACCCCCCCTTATACATTTACATTGGGATCCTTTCACGTTTGGAGTACTCTATCGAGAGTTGAAGGACCTTCTGGTAATTTCTAGCATTAGAAAGCCCTGGAATAATCTGGAAAGATCTCTGAAGTCTATATAAGGGACCTCCACCAGTTCAGTTAACTCCTTCAGTTCGAGAGGCTTTGCATTGAGAACTGCGTTTCTCGGATCGATTTTGTCGTTGATACGTCGTATTGAACGCATTGTTTCTGTGTGAAATTTTGCTGTGCTTTTATTGGATTTGAAGATTACTGACTATCTTGTAATTTTCAGAAGATATTGGTGTTCGTATTGCACTGTTTATAGTGAATAAAGCCTTTTGATTGTTCTTATATATTGGCATCAGTCCTTTTGAACCCCGAGCTCACAACATTTGGTGTCAGGAGTGGGGTTGAATGCCGATCACCAGAGCAATGGAGGAGCAACTGAAACAATTATTGGAGAAATTAGCTGCGAATCAGGCTGAGATGTCAACCAACCTTGGCGAGATGAAAGAAGAAATGAAAAAGGATATGTCAGCGATGGATGAGAAAATGACTGCCAACCTTGGCGAGTTGAAAGAAGAAATGAAGAAGGAAATGTCAGCGATGGATGAGAAAATGACTGCAAATCTTGACGAGATGGATGAGAAAATGACTGCAAATCTTGACGAGATGGATGAGAAAATGACTGCCAACCTTGGCGACTTAAAAGACGAAATGAAGAAGGATATGTCAACCAACCTTGGAGAGTTGAAAGACTTAATAGAGGATAAAATAACATCTTTAAATGACAGAATTGACGGCGTGGAAAACAAAGTTGAAGGAAGATTTCAACAAATAGAAGGAAAAGTAGAAGAAATTCAAAGGACAGCCAATACCGTAGAAGAAAGAGTAGAAGAAAAAGTTCAAAAAAAAGCCGAGACCGTTGAAGAAAGAGTAGAAGAAAAAGTTCAAAAGATCGCCAAGACCGTCGAAGAAAGGATTGAGAGTGTAGAAAAGGAGTTGGAAAATGTGAAGAAACAAAAGATAACTGCCGAAAACTATCCCAAAGAAGTCAAGTATCAAGCTATGCTTCCTCGGGCCTCTATTAAACTCTCGACCTATGACGGAAAATCCTCATGGCCAGTTTTTAAGACACAATTTGGGATCGTAGCGGACGCCAATGGATGGGATTCCCAGACAAAGGCTTGCCAGTTAGCTGCTTCTCTACGAGCTGATGCTGCCGACGTCTTACAGACTTTGCCTGCAAATGAACCGCTGGATTTTGAAACGCTCGTCAGTGCCTTAGAATTGCGCTTTGGCGAGAAATGCATGAAGGAATATAGCAGACTCCAGCTCAAATCACGACAGCAGAAATCCACTGAATCCCTGCAAGAGCTTGCTACGGATGTCGAGAGACTTTCACATCTCGCTTATCCTGGCTGTCCGACTGAAATTAGAGAAAGTTTAGCTCTGCAACATTTTATCGATGGCGTGCGTGACCCTGAGATCCAGACAGCACTCAGGATTGCAGATCTCAATGATCTAAAAGGGGCTTTAGTTTACGCCCTGAAATTCGAGGCAGCCCAGCAAGCTACTAGGAAAGATCGACACTTTGTGCGAGCACCAACCTGCCTGAGACGTCGGATAGAGCTGTGGAGCGTTTACAGCAGCAGATGAAGGACATGATGAGACAGATGAACTCCTTAGTGGCCAACAAACCTTACAGAAAGATCAAGTGCTGGAAATGTGGTTGAGAAGGCCATATCCAAATCGACTGCCCAAGACGACCCAGCACCGAAGGTAATAGCTCACTCGCTAACGGTGGAGCAGGAAAACTGATTAATGGCCATCTTGTGGGGCGGAGGTTTCCAGATCTCAAGAAGCCTCATTTTCAAATATGTGAAATTTCTGCAAGAAGTTGCGGCGAGAACGGAATTTTTCTAGTCGGAAGTGTGAATGATTTGCCCTGTAATATGATCATCGATGCAGGAGCCAATGTGACCATCATTCAGAAAGATCTAGCTCAGCGGCTGAAAGAAAAACTCTTCTGGACCCCGCCGAGTGTTATTCTTCAAACCGTGACCGGGGATATGATCGACATACATGGAAGAATGAAACTGAAAATAAAGTTTGGGAACGCCGCTTACCATCATACAGTCTATGTGGCCGATATTTCAGACCCTTTCATACTCGGACTGGACTTTTTAAAAGAGCATGGATTTACACTGGATTTTAAGAAGAATGAGTTACGCTCTGCTCAAGAAGATATCACTATTTTCAAACTTGGAAATGAGTCCGGGTCTATTCAGCGGATCACAGCCAAGGCAGATGTTATCATCCCTCCTCGGACCGAAATGATGATACCTGGATTAACTGAGAACGAAAGTAGTTTTCAATGTGGCTTGGTTGGATATTCTGAGAAGAGCCCAAAAGGAGTGCTAATAGCATCAGCGCTGGTAGATCTGTCGAGAGATGTGATACCCGTGAGGATGGCGAATGTAAGTGAAAAGTCTAGAATTATCCAGAAGGGTGAAGTGCTTGCTACATGTGCTCCAGTCACCTGCGTTTGCAAAGACCCGAGCTTAACGTTGTCGGAGCCGCCTACAAGTTTAACACCTGAAATTGGAAGAAATGAGAATTTATTTCCTGAGCAGAGACATGCCGCAGAAAGACTGTTCCAGGAATTTACGGATGTGTTTTCACAAAACGAGAATGATATAGGTCGCACTTCTCTGACACGTCATAGAATTGATACTGCCGACCATCCACCGATTAAACAGCATCCAAGACGCTTGCCGTTTGCAAAACAAGAAGAGGTTTCTAAGCTCTTACAAGAGATGCAGGATAGTGACATCATCGAACCGTCATCAAGTCCGTGGGCCTCTCCCATCGTGTTGGTCCGAAAGAAAGATGGCTCCACAAGATTTTGTGTGGATTATCGTAAACTTAACGATATCACGAAGAAGGACAGCTATCCTCTACCAAGAATAGACGACACGCTAGATACTCTTTCAGGACATAAATGGTTTTCCACACTGGATTTGAAGAGTGGATATTGGCAAGTAGAGATCCATCCTGATGACAAAGAGAAGACCGCATTTACTACTGGACAAGGACTTTGGCAATTCAAAGTTATGCCGTTCGGGCTCTGCAATGCTCCAGCAACGTTCGAGCGCCTCATGGAGACAGTGTTAAAAGGCCTGACTTTTGAAGCTTGTCTCATCTACCTAGACGACGTCATCATTGGTGGCCGCACGTTTGAAGAACATCTAGAAAATATTCGAAAAGTGTTAACGAAGCTAAGAGCGGCGAATTTAAAGCTGAACCCTTTGAAATGCAAGTTCTTCCAACGGGAAGTAAATTATCTAGGACACATCATCTCAGCTGAAGGTGTTCGAACAGATCCTGAAAAAGTGTCTGCAGTAAAGAACTGGAAGCGTCCGGAAAACGTCCATCAGTTGCGAAGCTTTCTGGGACTATGCACTTATTACAGAAAGTTTGTACAGGGGTTCTCCAACATCGCAAGACCCTTGCATAGGCTCACTGAAAGCAAGCAGAAGTTTCCATGGACACAAGAATGCGAGAATTCCTTCCAGCAGCTGAAAAAAGCTCTCACATCCTCTCCAGTCCTAACCTATCCACACCCCGACAAACAATTCATTGTGGACACGGATGCTAGTCATGAAAGTGTCGGTGCTGTACTTTCCCATAAATAGATGGCCAAGAACGAGTCGTAGCATACTGGAGCAAATGTTTATCGAAACCAGAGCGGAATTACTGCGTCACTCGTAAGGAGTTATTAGCTATAGTAAAAGCCATAGAACACTTCCATCACTATCTCTATGGCAGGAAATTTCTCCTTCGTACTGATCACGCATCCCTAACATGGCTGATGAATTTTAAGAACCCAGAGGGCCAAGTAGCCAGATGGATACAACGACTCCAGGAATACGACTTTGACATCAGGCATCGTAAAGGCTCATCGCATGGAAATGCTGATGCCTTATCAAGAAGACCGTGTCCCGAAAGTTGTCGCTATTGTTCCAGAGCGGAGAACAAGTATAATCCCGAACATGTCATACGCCAGACGAAGACTTCACTATCAACCACCAGATCCCTGGAGTGATGAGAAGATTCGAGAAGATCAAATGGCAGACTCTGACATCAAACCAATCTTGGAGTTATTAGAATCTTCTAGCACGAAGCCCAGTTGGAAAGACATCTCGACTTACAGTCCTACGACGAAGCAATATTGGGCTCTTTGGAACTCCCTCCACGTCAAGAATGGTGTCCTGTTCCGAAAATTCGAATCGGAAGATGGGAAAACATCTCGGTGGCAGTTGGAACTTCCTCGATCTCGAATCCCAGAGGTCCTCGAAGAATTACATGGCAGTCCCACTGGGGGCCATTTTGGAGTCATGAAAACATTACACAGAGTCCGAGAGCACTTCTTCTGGGGAAAAACGAGAGCTGACGTCGAACAATGGTGCAGATCCCTCGATGCATGTGCAGCTCGGAAAGGACCGAGGAAGACTACATCTCTACAATGTAGGAGCACCTTTCGAACGCATCGCCCTTGACATCCTAGGTCCTCTGCCAAGAAGTGCTGATGGCAACAAATACCTCCTTGTTGTCATGGACTATTTCACGAAATGGCCTGAAGTTTATGCCATCCCTGATCAAGAAGCTTCTACGGTTGCGGATGTCTTGGTACACCAGTGGATATCAAGGTATGGAGTCCCCCTTCAAATGCATTCTGACCAGGGTAGAAATTTCATCTCTGCTGTGACTGAGGGTCTCTGTCAACTTCTCGGAATGGACAAAACTAGGACGACGTTTTTACATCCACAATCGGATGGCATGGTTGAGAGATTTAATCGTACCATCCTCAACAATCTCTCACTGCTAGTCTCAAGAAACCAACAAGACTGGGACCAAAAACTTCCCTTGTTTCTTCTCGCCTATCGCAGCGCCGTCCATGAAACAACCGGCTATTCCCCGTCTCATGTGCTTTTCGTCGTGATCTTCGTCTACCTTGTGATCTGATTTTTGGTCGCCCTCCAGATGCGCCTTCATCGCCAGAGGAATACGTCCAGCATCTCCAGGGACGATTTGAAGACGTCCACAACTTGGCTCGAGAGCGGATCAATATACAGACGGAGAAGATGAAGACCAGGTACGACACGAAAGCCACGGGACATAAATTCAAAGAAGGTGACAAGGTTTGGTTTTATAATCCGACTCGACGTAAAGGACTTTCTCCCAAACTGCAATCGCACTGGGACGGTCCTTATACAGTCCTAAACAGACTGAACGATGTCGTAATTCGGATCCGAAAGTCACCAAGTTCGAAGCCTAGAGTCGTTCATTACGATAGGCTGGCTCCATACTATGGCCATAGTACTTAGTTCATTTATTGTAAATAGTGTAATGTAAATAATGTAAATTAGTATGACCATGGTCTTGTATATAAATTAATGTAATTATTTACTTTGCTTAGCATTATCATTATTATTGTTATTATTATTTAAATACTTGTATGTAATGGTGTCTATGCTTTATAATTCAGCATTATGAATGTGTTTAGTTGTTATTTTCCATATTTGCTTTAAGTGTTTTGAATAGTATAGCATTTGTTGGTAACGGGTTTGCTTTCCGATCAAAGGTTGAACTGCCCGGGACGTGCAGTCCTTGAGAGGGGGGCAATGTTATGAATTTTGTATATATTTGTAAATATTCCATTTGTTTAAATTTATTTTATTTTATTATTGTGAAAATTGCAGTATTATTAATGTATTTCCTATTGAGCATCATGTAACTCAATGCTAAAGGCCTCAGGTGCTTTGTAAGAAAAACAACTTTACAGCATCGTTTTTTTTAATGGAGTTCTATGGAAATATCGCCAAGGAATGGGTTTATCGCCAAATTTGCGATGGTTTTGGCGACTTATTTTTGTCGCCAAATTTGGCGATATATCGCCAAATGTCGCCAAGTTGGCGACGGATTTGGCGACTTTTTGTTCAACCCCCCCCTTATACATTTACATTGGGATCCTTTCACGTTTGGAGTACTCTATCGAGAGTTGAAGGACCTTCTGGTAATTTCTAGCATTAGAAAGCCCTGGAATAATCTGGAAAGATCTCTGAAGTCTATATAAGGGACCTCCACCAGTTCAGTTAGTTAGTTGTCTGTCAACTGCGATTGAATTCATACGAGAGGCTTTGCATTGAGAACTGCGTTTCTCGGATCGATTTTGTCGTTGATACGTCGTATTGAACGCATTGTTTCTGTGTGAAATTTTGCTGTGCTTTTATTGGATTTGAAGATTACTGATCATCTTGTAATTTTCAGAAGATATTGGTGTTCGTATTGCACTGTTTATAGTGAATAAAGCCTATTGATTGTTCTTATATATTGGCATCGGTCCTTTTGAACCCCGAGCTCACAACAATATGTTTCAAACTTAAGTAATTTTGATTCAGAGACGTTTTGATTATGCGACATACTCAGATTTGAGTATTTTTTGTTCAGTTTTGAAAATGTCGTTTTTAGAGTGAGTCTAATAAATTGGATAAGTGGAGCCACCCAATTTTGTTTGAGTATCATTGCATATACAGTATTTTGAAAATTTCTTTTATGTACACATAAAGTAATATTGTGGATACAAATTTTAGAGTGCTGAGTAATTGACTTGCGATTTTAAACTTTCTTTCTTTTTTTTTGTTTAAAGAATAACATTAACAGCTGTTATGGATCTTGGCGAAAAATATCATTGGGCTTATTCTCCAAATTTAAAAATATTAGACAAAAATGGAATTTTGTAATATATTATACATAATTTTATGAAAGATTTGTGGTATAGTATTTTGCTCTAAGTGGTTACGTTTGGTGTACAGAGAAGCAATTTTGTGCACATATTCAATGATTCATATTCTGTTTCAAAGTAGATTTAGTTCAATTTCTGAAATATTTAGTTTGGATAGTTCTTTAAATTAACAATTAAAAAATAATTCTTACATATTATCTGTAATTGTTTGACAAATTTAATGCATAAGATGTTTAATCAAAATACATTGGAACCATTTTTAATAAAATCACAACATTCGCCAAAATTAACATGATTAATATGTACGTTAATGGCGTTAATTATGGGTTCGGTTCTTTCCAAATTGTCTCTTTGTATACACATTTGCATATTTTGGCTATATATTCTGTAACGTTATTCAAATACATAAAAGTTTAGAAAATTCATTAAACATCCATATTTCCGTTATTTCTTTTACAGATAAAAAACATAAATTTACGCTTGAGTACTGTCATAAATTTTTCAGATACAAAAGAAAAAATGTATATAGCCCATAAACGTTAAATTAGACAGCCTATGTTTTCAGTGAGTAATTGAGATTAGATGGGGATCTAGAAAGTACGTAGAAAAGATTATAAGAGATTATCTGAACCTTAATGAATATGAATTGATCTAAGTATCTAACGAATTCGATAAGGATACAAAAGTTTATAATTGTATGGAATTCTCTGAAATGATTATTTAAGAAAAGTTTGTGTTATCGGAAAACATTTATCGTACGGGTAATTGTCACTTATCTAGAAAGTCAACTTGTTTTTCAGTTTTTTAAAATAGTACTGCTGTTAAAATGACACAGATGCACTGACTATTCTTACTGAACGAGAGCAAGTGGTTATTATGAATAACGCTCAACCAACAACAGCCTTTGTCATGAGATCCGAGACACAGCCAAAATATAGTGAAAATATTCGTATTTTTTTAATAATAACTGGAGCATTCAACACGGGCTTCGCGGTTTAAAGTATATAGGTGAAAACTATTTTTTTAATTGAAAAATCAAATAGATTTTTAACATTTAATAGCTATTTTTAGATTGTACAACACCAAAAAAGCATTTTTATATGAAAAATATCAATATTGTCTTCAAATATGGCTTTAAAATTTATTAAACGTAATAGTTTCACATAAGTCGCATACTATGAATCAATAGGCGAAGAAATCACCAAAGATTTCGCTAGTTACAGCAGTCTTTTTGATTTTGTTTATTTCAGTGGTTTAATCTTGTAATTCGATTACATATCTGTTAAAATTGTGTTATATATATATTATTTTATTATTTTATTTATTGATGAAGTTTTGAGCTCGTTATGGAATGTTAGCCAGAAACTAATATTTAACTATTTATATTGTTTTAAATGACAACAGGTTAATATTTTGTAATCCGGCTGCACAGATAAAAAAATTAAATCTCTAAAATAATTTTAAATGTCATAAAACTTTGGTAAATTGAGATACAGCTTTTAAACGTGTTGTATGTGAAAGAACATACAGTTAAAGTAATACAGAAAGTAATACAATTTCAAAATTGTACCTTGTCGGCCACCTTTGACGCATAGTGTTGCAAAGGTGGCCCATATATTCAAATCACTTTTAAAATGTGAAAAAATACTCGGCAAGCTATTTTTACTTCTAGAAGCGTATTACAATATTCAATTAAAACTAATTATTTAATTACAAGGAAAAAATTACAATACATATTTTTCAAAATATACCTTTATAATCGGATTCCATGTAGAAAAAGTACAGATGAAATTTTCGATTTTGTCGTTGTTTAGTAAGTCCCTGACATTCTTCATGCACATATTGCAAGCATTTATTACACAATCGCATAAAAATCTCTTATCCACATCTTATTGAATGGAAAGCAATAAAATATATCGACCCTTCCGGTGACTCAATATTCATCGACGATTTTTTGTTTAATTTGCAATTTGACAACAATACATTTTTCAAAATATACCTTTGTAATCGGATTCCATATAGAAAAAGTGCAGATGAAATTTTCGATTTTGCCGTTGTTTAGTAAGTCCCTGACATTCTTCATGCACATATTGCAAGCATTTATTACACAATCGCATAAAAATCTCTTATCCACATCTCATTGAATGGAAAGCAATAAAATATATCGACCTCCCGGTGATTCAATATTCATGGACGATTTTTTGTTTAAGTTGCAATTTGGCAACAATACGTTTTCCAAAAATGTCTTAGTTTGTGTTATGATGTTAATGATGAATACTTTACTATTGCAAAAAAAGTAGAAAAATGAGAAAAGTTAAAATGATGTTTTAAATTTATTTTAAAAATAAACAAAAGTATTTATGCCTTAAAAAGAAATAAAGTTAGTTTTTACAGAAATGCAAAAGCAGGCAATATAAATGTGAAGTTATAGATTATTATTTATAGCAATATTGTTCTTCAAAATTGTTCCCAACATGATTCGTATTCATCATAGATAGATGTCAGTGCTTAAATTAATTAATTCAAAATACCCACGGCGGAAAAATAACCTTTGTGAACGTTAATTATAACACAAATTATAGACTATTGCACATAATAATTTTAATGATATTAATATTTTTTTAATTAATGTATTTTAACATTAAAACTCTGCACATAATACTTTGTTTAAAATATTTAATACCAAAACATTACAAAAAATATTCTAATAATTTAATGAAATAAGAAAAGAATAAAAACATGCTAAATGCAATGAAAACAAATCCCTTGAAGAATAAAGATAAATATTATGAACTAGAATATTAATTTTGTTTTCAAATTCCCCAGAGCACTAAGAACTTGTTTGGAAGACAAACATTTTCTAAGTCTACAGAAGCTCGAAAGATATTTTCTGAAGGAAAATTATAATGATATCGAAAATGGTATGAAAACTTTCAAAAGGATTATGTTTACATATTAAGTTAATATTTCTTTTTTATATTCATATTTTCAGGTATTACAAAATGTCTTCATTTTTATCTCTTATAATAAAAGTTATTCAAAATAATACACATATAAAAATAAAATAAACTTCCCGATGACGATGATTATGTTTTGAAGATTTATCAATTTTATCTGCAAAGCAAAAGTAAAACAAAATGCGACGTTTGTTTTCTTAAACTAGCTTACCAAGTTTATTATAATTTTTATAACATATGGAATATTTAGGCATAGAATTAGAGATGCGAAAGCATACAAAAATTCTTGTAGCTTACGGAAATAATATAAAATGCTATATTACTTTCTCTAATATTATTATCGCTATATTACGTTCTCTAAACAAGAAAAATGTTTTTGATAATTTTTTAACGTGAAAATAAATTAAATTCATCCACCATAATGAATTAATTTGATTCATTTTATTTTAAAATAGCTGACCAGCCCGGCGTTGCCCAGACCTGTGATAATAACCTTAAATAATCCTCAAATTTGTATGATTTTACATTTTTAACCCAATTGTGTATAAATTTACATTTTTTAAATGAAAAATTTGCGAAACAATATTCATATTTAGTGGTAAAAGCGTGCGTAAGAAGACGTTTTCTTGTTTTTTTTTTTCACATAGGGTTGTTTCATAGTTAAAACAAATAGTTCTTCTTGTCCGAATTCTGTGAAATTGTTACCTGTTATAAATATAACGGTTTTGCAACCCGTAGAAAAATTTTGTGAAAGAATATTGATATATAGTTGTAAAAAAATTTTTTTTTTTTTTTTTTTTTTTTTTTTTTTTGCGTTGGTTCTTTAACATAGCAAAAATAAAACAGTTCTTATCGTCCGAACTCTCTGAAAATTTAATCGGCTATAAAAATAACTACATCAAAGTCCTCTTTAAACTATCGTAAAAAAATACGAATACTTAATAGTGAAAACATGAGCCGAAGCCGAGAGAAGCCGAGACGAAACAGCCTGCGTTTTAGCAGTTTCATCGCAAGTTTCTCAAATTTTATGTTTTTTAAAACACTGCTACTCGACGGAAGGTTAAGAAATTTTTATTAGGGATGTAAGTGCAGTCTGTCGAGCTATCCTAAAACGATTGTGCCTAAATACCGAAGTTAGGTTAGTTTTAGCGTACAAAAAGGTAGTCTTGAGGAGGTGCGAAGTGACCTGGAGTCGCGAATTTTTTCGAAAGGGTTAAACTTCGTATTTTTCAAAACCGATTGCACCGACGTGGAAAAGAAGGACTCAGCTTTAAATAAATATTTTTTATTGTGAATAGATACCCCTGACGTCAAGCCCAAAGGAAGCGTCGCCGAAAGGGAAAAAAATCAACAGCGAAAACGACCCTTTTTAATTTTTTTTTCAAACGGTTAACAACAATATTTTTTCGCACTGACTGCGGTAAGTAAAAGCACGAAATTTAAAAATATGTCTTTCATTTTTACCGTATCTTGAAAGGTTCGGCTGATTGGAGTTTTTAAAAAAAAAAAGTATGGCCAAAAAAAATATTTGGTTTTACCTTTCTACGCGCTCCGGAAAGGAGGGACTGAGCATACTCGGGCGCGCATGCCGATTTTCACACACACACACAAAAAAGAATACGTTTTCGATAAGTTTTTAATTAATACCTCAGCTAATCATCTAGAACTGGAAACAAATGAGCCTCAGGTCCTAACCTGCTTTGGATTATCTTCTTACAAATCTTCTGAATTCTGAGCGCGGTAGATTTTTCTAGCCATCGGAGGCAGAGCAAAAAATTATTTTACAAGTTTACATATTATGAAGCCATCTTACTCCAAAAATCATTTTGCTAAGATAATATTTTTGTATTAATCGAATGGCTACATCAACCGGGATTGTATATTTACACTTTATAAAATAATTAAATAATTAAAGTATAAAGTACATTAAGCAGGCATTATATTTAAATTCTCCCATAACTGAAAATATGGCATAAATTTTAAAGATTATTAAAAATCAATCTTTAAAGATTTTCAACATAATGATTAAGATTTCATTATTCAATGATTTTTACTCGAAAGATGCGTTTTTAGGACCGATAAACACTGAAAATTCATAAAATTCAAAGATTTATAATTTGGAAAGTTTTGATTGTAAAAGAATGGGACATCTTTATATGTCCTTTATAGACGGAGGGAAGTATTTTTTCGAGTTATATAAAAAAGGAGCAGAATAAAAAAATAAATTTCATATTTTATTATGCATACTGTCTATCGCAGAACAAATGTCATGAAATAAGTGAAAACTATACTTGACTTGCATTATTTTTATAATTGAAAGTATACTTCTATCATCAGCAGTTTAACAAACAGTTACTAAATAACCAAATATATTTTGTAGTCACCGTCCTTTCTTGGTCATAACAAACAAATTTTAGTTTGTAACTTATAATTTACACTATTTTAGTTTAATGAAATAATTACGAAAAGAAGTTATTGGAATGTTTTGCTTAACTTCTAAATATTTTCTAGAAGTATAAGTACACTATAAAAACTAGAGTAGGATAGAAATTTTTGGAAATTAAGATTTTCTTTTAAAAATATTACTAAAGAATTAGTAAACAATTAGTTAAGCTCTAAACAATTTAATTCCTCGATTTATCATGAAATTTGTAGTAATGCTTTAAAAATGTACTGAATTAGTTGATAACAACTGTAATGAATATAGTTTTTACAAATCTTTTTAGCTTTAATTGCTGATATTTCTTGATGCTGAATTGCTGATATTTATGCTGATACTTCTCGGCTTTTTGAATATCTCGAAGGTTTTCGATTGTTAAAATTACTTTTAATTATTGATCCGATGCTTCTTTCCAAGAGAAGGGGTGTGTCGATGAGTTTCTATTGGTGAACTTTTAAATTTCCAGTTTCTACCAACATCTAAAATAGAAATTCTTAGGTATACAAATTTCAAAATATGAAAATACAATTATGAACATCTAGATACTTTGAAAATATTTTTCTTACTGGGTCATTATAATTCTTTTTTTCTTTTATAGCAAATAATTATATTTTAGTCTAATTAGATAATTATGAACTATCGAAATTCAGAAAAAACTGTTTGCTGCCTCATAGTGACCGAAGTATGTTAACCAAGCAAACTTTTTTCATTGCTTTTGCCATTAACAATTTCAAAACACGAGTACATTCCTCTTACATTATGCAATGCGATTTACAAAGAGTATACAAACTTATCATATTTGATGGCTATAATTGTTGTAAGCTTCTCGGAAGTAAAAGATACGTTCCCAATTTTCGAAATACTTATAAGATTATCAAACAAAACACAATGCCGAATGTACGAGGGGAAGTCATTAAGTAAGTCACAAAAGATAGTTAAATAATAACTTATAATGATATTCACTTCAAAACTATTTTTATTCTCTACCCATATTTATGCACTTATATCACCGTTTTATCAGTGCCCCAACACCAGCTGCATAAGATTCTTTGGGCTGCTGTCTCAGCCACATTAAGACTTCAAGTTGAACCTTTTCATCATCTGTAAACATCATCTTGCAACTTCTTCAACATCCACCATACAGCTTCGACCTAGCCCCAAGCAATTTTCGTCTGTTTAGTCCACTAAAAATCCATCTTGGAAGCGAGATGATGTTCACATATGTTGAAAAGGTGCAGCTTAAAGTCCTAATGTGGCTGAGACAGCAACACAAAAAATGTTATGCAGCTGATGTTGGGACACTGATAAAACGGTGATATAGGTGCATAAATATTGGTGGAGAATATGTTGAGAAATAAAAATAGTTTTCAAGTAAAGTTTTTATTTAATTATCTTTTGTGACTTACTTAATGATTTTCACTCGTATATTACCTTTCCATCTGAAAAACTATTTCGAAACTTCTTCAAGCAACAATCTGAGGATCCTCAAGGTGAAATATAAAGAAGACAAATTTTTTTTTTTGCTTTTTTGACAACCCCCTCTCCCCGCCCCCCCCCAAAAGAATGTGCAGTTATTTAGCATTTAAGTTATAGTAAATACAAAAGTTATTTCTCGGGATTTTCTTTTTGGCCCTTTGTGTTTCAAATAATTGAAACAATGAGATTTGCTTGTCAATTCAAGAATAATGAGCAAGGAGTTAGTGAATTTATTTATTCTTGATTTTTTTTCTTTATTATAAAACTAGCGTCCCGGCCTGGCTTCGCCTGGATGGACAATGTATTGACCTCTTTGAAAAAATGTCTTACACATAATATCTAATAAAAAATCAGCAATAGTTGTCTTCCACAATCGGGTTGATTATTGATGTTGTCGACGAAATCCCTAAAATATTTGAAATATGTGTTTAACTATTTTATTTAGCAAATTGGTTTAGCTCTATTTTATATATTTTCATTGTTATAATTTCATTGTTGTAATTATTTTTGCGACTTTATTTTTGTAACTGTATTGTTGTCAAATGCATTCATTTTTTTACATAAAAAACTGCCCGTTTGACCCCTTAGCGGGTGAATTTCTAAAACCGCTGAAATATCTGTTTAACTATTTTTTTTAGTAGATTTGTTTCCTGAATTTCGCGCCCTACCTAAAACTGCTGCTGAGGTATGGCGAAATGACCTAAAACGTTCAACCCCCTCCCCACCCCACCCCCGCCTATTTTAACGTCTTCGGGGGGAATTTTCAGAAATCCTTTCTTATTGCTTGCCTAGGCCATAATAGCAATCTACTGACCAAATTTTGTGATCTTGACTTTAGTCGTTTCAACTGGGCGTTGATGAGTCAGCCAGTCAGTCAGGCGTTCTCTCTTTATATAATAGTAAAGATATTTAGCTTATGAAAGCGGTACAAGCACGAATAATTCTGTAGATATGCACTGAATCAGTTAGTAACAATATATAGTGGATATATATATTTTTTACAAACTTTTTAGCATTAAATCAATATTTAAGAACAGAGATATTATATGTTATATTTATTTAAGTTTATGTTTATTTTATACATATACAATAGAAATTTTCAGATCGTAAAGCAATTAAGGAAACATAATGTTTTAATCTATACTAATATTATAAAGGAGTAAAGGTTGTTTTTTTTTTGTTTTTTTTGTTTGTTTGTTTGTAGGGGGTAATCTCTGGAACTACCGAACCGATTTCAAAAGTGATGGTGGCAAATTGATGGTGACAACCCCTGCTCCAACATAGGCTATATTTTATGTCGGTTCCACTAACCCCAGGGGGGCGCAGGAGCGAAAAACGTTCTAAAATTGCGATTTTTTTTATACTGAAGGAGCTAGAAATTTGAAGTTTGGCATTGTAGTTACTTATAAGATGTAAATGCTCTCTAAGAACAAAATTTAAAAAAATCGAAATTTAAAAGGCTGAAATGAGCGAAAAGCTTTTCTAAAAACATTCTAAATTACAATTTCTATGGAATCTCTGGAACTACCAAACCGATTTCAAAAGTGATGGTGGCAAATTGAGGGTGACAAACCCTGCTCCAACATAGGCTATATTTTATGTCGGTGCCACTAACTCCAGAGGAGTGCAGGAGCGAAAAACGTTCTAAAATTGCGATTTTTTTTTTTACTGAAGGAGCTAGAAATTTGAAGTTTGGCATTGTAGTTACTTATAAGATGTAAATGCTCTCTAAGAACAAAATTTAAAAAAATCGAAATTTAAAAGGCTGAAATGAGCGAAAAGCTTTTCTAAAAACATTCTAAATTACAATTTCTATGGAATCTCTGGAACTACCAAACCGTTTTCAAAAGTGATGGTGGCAAATTGAGGGTGACAAACTGCGTTTGAAAGGTAAAAAATTGTATTTTTCTTGATATAAATTTCAAATCTAATGATTATGCCGTTTTTCAAATATTGAATTTAAAAAATTACCGAATTTCCCTATGGCGAAACCTTCATGCGTAAAATGATAATGATAAGGGCGACGTGTCCTGACGTGTATATTGGCTATAGCACGATTCACAAATTATAGTAGCCTTATTATTCCGTTAAAATATAAAAGTGAATTATGAAATGTCAATATTTTGTTTGATTAAAAGTTCGTTTAAAGAAATTGACCAGCGTAGCGGGCGTAAGCTTGCTAGTTCTGTTATAAATGTTTTAATGTTTTTACAGATAAATTTATATTAGCTAAATAATTTGTAATTTTCTAGATTGGTTGTTTAATTTTAAAATTTCTAGTCTGTACAAAAATCAAAAATATAAATTCTATTGTATGCAATATGTAAAATATAAGAATGCAATGCTGAACTTCTAGATATTTATCATGGTAAAACAAAAAAAAACTTTTGTAACACCTAATTGATTTTTGAGTGTAACGAAATAATTACGAACTGTGCAAATTGACAAACAAAAACTGTTACTTCGTATTGGCCAAAGTATGTTCGCGAAACAATCTATTTTCATTGCTTTTCAGACAAACTATTCCTAAAACTCCAGTAAATTATACTTACAATAGAGAATGTGACATTTAAAGAGAATGCACAAGACTAATTTATCATTTTTGATGGTTATAATGTTTCTAAATTTGTCAAGACTAAAAGAAAAATTTTCCATCTTCCGCAGTAGGTATACGGAGGTGTTTTTCTATTTTGAATAAAACACAATGACGAATGTGTATTTTGTTTCTATATGGGAAACTATTTCAAAACTTTTTCAAACAAAAATGTGATGTATCTTTTATTATTTTTAAATGAAATTTAGTGAAGACAATATACTTTATGCTTTACTTATAAAATAGAGCGAAAATTATTTAAGAAACAGTATGCAGTATTTTAGAATTTTTCTTTTAGTATTAAAAACAAGCTAAAAGGTAAAATACGTGTAAGGCAACTTAAAACTCACTTTCAGCAACTACCAACCATAAACGACAATGCATCTTGTACTTTGCGTAGCCCTGTATATGAATTCATTTATATTCCTCAAACTTCTATTAGTATACTAAATATAGTTCAGCAGGAAAATGCGTTACATAATTTAAAATTACACCTAAGTAATTCACTCCCATAATCTGTAATACTTACGAATTCCCTTGTTTAGCCCTGTATATGATCAACCGAATTTATACGCACTACGTACTACAAAAAAATTAGTTAAACTTAAAAACGCAAACTAAAGTGGAAAACGCACTTATCACGCATAGACTGTAGTTATCGCACGTATACTGTAACCGAAATCTTTTGTGTGTCCCTGTAAATGAACGAGAAACGCAATGCACACCATAGTTTTAAACGAACAATTTATAGTGCCCCTGAGTAATGGATATAATTTCCATTATGTTTGAAATAGTGAAACATCATTATTAAATTACACTGCAAACAATTTTTCCAAATAGAACAATGTGTAACAGAATTCTTTTTTTTGACCCTGTAAATGAATAATAAATGCTTTGCCTCCCATATTCTACAAAAAGCATGTTTTAACATGCTTCAGAATTGTATATCAATTTTATCAAGTTTCAAATGGCGTATCATCATCAAAATGCACTTGAAATTAGCATTTCCCATTGACTGTAATGTAACGGAATACTTTTGACTGTCCCTGTAAAAAAACTATAAGTGCTACACACTTCAGTTGAAATAGGGAACAGAAACAGAAACAAAAACATCCCACTCGTGGACAGTCAATCTCTCGGCATAGGACCTATGAGTCCACGAGGGGAAAACCAATATCTACCAGGAACCCCAGTGTCCAAAGACCCGGAGTCTTCAGCAAGTTAAAAAAAAAATAATAAAACAAATAAAAAATGAAAAAAAAATTATAATAAAACAATAACACGAGCTACCCAATATTGCTTATTGCTGGGTGAGCCCAAAATTATTACATGTAGTATATAAGTTCTATACGAATATACTGATAAGATTACATAATATTAAAGATAAATATTTACAGATATTTACAATAATAATCTTGTACTGAACATTTTCAATTGTATTATGCACTAGTCTATTAAGTCTTTTAAAACATAGTTTTTAAAATCTATAGATCTAGAATTTTATATTGGTTATAATAATTCTTTGATATATGAAAAGTTTTTATTTAGGACATTATCGTTTTTATCTAACTTTTCGTAATTGGAAGAGTCTAATAGCACACGTTGTAAGTTTCTCTTTAATGTTTATGTGAGTAAACGACAATAACATACAAAAGTGTCAGGGCCATCCGAATATATTTACGCGAGTTAGAGGACGAACAGTCGACCAGGCGGCCAGGCGGCCAGAGGGCAGACAAACCGAAGTCATAAACGCTTTTCAACTAGGTTGGAAAGTATTTTTTAAAAAATCGAGGCAAGCTAGAAATCGTGATATTTGCGATGGTTATGACAGTTCTTATAACCAATATTAAGTAATATAATTCAAAATATAACTAAGTAGATCTAAATTTGAAAGAAGTAATATAAAAACTTTTTTTCAAAGTCATTTCCTACTTAGGTCAAATAGAAAATTTTTTCCAGCGATCTACACGCTTCGCCACTGACGGTATTTATTCCTAAATTTATATCCTGCTAAATATCTTACATAAGAGAAATTTTTGAAAAATATATTAAAAATTAAATAAAAAATATATAGCTAAAATACCAAAAATTAATGGCTCGAAAAGTATTTCTCACAAAATTGTTAGACAAACTGCGTTAGAAAGGTAAAAAAATTGTATTTTTCTTGATATAAATTTAAAATCTAATGATTATGCCGTTTTTCAAATATTGAATTTCAAAAATTACCAAACTTCACAATAAAGTGCCATAGCGATGTTACAGTTAACGATAATACAGTTTGTTTTTGAAATATTAATTAATTAATTAAATTTTATTATTTAATTTTAGTTTTATACTTCATTTCTGTTCAAAAGGATAGACTCACTCCACATTTATAGTCTCCTTCGCCCGCGAGCCGCCTGATCTTCGTCCGTGAACAGCCCCATTATCTTTTTACGTGTGAAGGTGAGACTATAAATATGGAGGGAGTCTATACTTTTGAACAGAAATGAAATATAAAATTAAAATTAATTAATTAAATTTAATTATTGAATTAATATTTGAAAAAACTGTATTAACATCAATTGCCATCCAGTACAAGTTTTAAAAAATTTACTTGAACTTGATAGGATGAATAGAAAATATTTGATATTTCTTAACCACTCTCATTCTACACATAAATTATTTTAAAAGAATATTTCATACATATTTTATACAAAATAAAATTAATAAAATAGTTTGAAATTAATAAAATAGTTTTTTTATTCATAAAATTTATAATTACATAAAATTATATATTTTATGCAAAATATATAAAAGTAAGTTTTTCAGCTATGTCCGCAAACCATAGCATCCTCTTTAATAAAAAGGTATGTGTTGCTGACGACTGGGATTTTCGCTAATCGTTGCCACAGATTAATCTCGGAAAATGAAACATTTGAAGTTACTGAAAAAATTAATTGCTTGAAAAGTTTTTGTCAGAAAATTGTTAGACAAATTGCATTAGAAAGGTAAAAAAATTGTATTTTTCTTGATATAAATTTCAAATCTAATGAATATGCCGTTTTTCAAATATTGAATTTCAAAAATTGCCAAATTTTACAATGGAGTACCATAGCGAAATCTTCATGCATAAAAAGATAATGATAACGGCATTGTGTCCTGACGTATATATACTGGCTATAACACGAGTCACAAATTATAGTAGCCTTATTTTTCTGTTAAAATATAAAAGTGAATTATGATGTCGCGAGTGCATGATTTTTATTTAATTCTCGACGAATAGCATACTTTTGTCCACCTCAGTGAGGCATATCAATTTCATTATATTTGAAATATTGTAAATTGCAACTACATTCAAATCCAATTTGAATCCAACGGAAATGATTTTCCCCATAGACACCATAATTTAACACAATCATTCATTTTTTTTAATGCTGACCTGGTCCATAATAAAGTCTACAGAGAATTGGCCTAATTTGTCCTTAACAGCCCAAATTTTGTCTGACACATTAAAAATGTAATAACGCAATAGCTTCGTATCGTTTTCAGAAATGCAGAATGACATTCCAAGTAAAGATCCATAAGGTTTTAAAATACAAGGTCAAATTCAATGTCAATATTTCACTTGATTAAAGGTGCGTTAAGAGAAATTGACCAGCGTAGCGGGCGTAGCTTGCTAGTACGGAATAATACTAAAATTGTTGATTACTTAGAGAAATATATTCAATTGAAAAGTCACTAGAAATATAATGGCTGCTTTCGTATGAGTACTTACATTTGAATCTGACTATTTGAGAATAGTATTAATCGCTTTATTAAATGGCAGAATTTTGTGACAAAATAAGGTGAATGGTAATATTATTAATCAAAAGAAGTTACATTTTAGAATGAAAAAAGAGACAGATAAAAAGATGTCACGATAAAAAGATCTATAAAGGAAACGTCGATTTATAAAACAATTTCTCTGTAATAGAGAAAAAAGATATTTGTAAAGATTACGTTAATTAAAAATATATTAGCATTTATTTTCACAAAAGCAAAACCCCGGTCTGAAACGACCCTGGTAGAATAAGTACCTGGCCCGATCCGTCCAAAATCTGCAAAAAAAAAAAAAAAAAAAAAAAAAAAAAAAAGTTTGCGCCTGGGCATTTTTTCCATTAAACGGATAAATATTGCCAACTTTTTCATTTCAATAAAAAGAAAAAAAAAACATTTTGTAGGATTCATCAGTACAAGCTCTAACCTCAGCTGTGGTCTGAAAAAATAAGCAGCATCATAAAATATGCTGCCGTTATCAGGGTCGACACAGAATCTATATCACATAGTTGCTTACGCGTTCTTCTGATGAGAAACAGTACACTTTGAAGCGATCCCGACGCGTCGTAATCTCATTTTGTCCTCTAACCTCAATCATGTGCAAAAAGTTTCGATTGTATAATAATTGAAAAATCGCCCGTCAATATGAGCATATTTCGTCTCGCATTAACAGCTAAGCATTGCATTTGCGGTTTTTAGTCTCCTGTCTCAATTTTACGTCTCAGTTAAATAATCGATGGCAGAAAATGGCGATTGTAGAAATTGGAAATGAATCGCTAATTGTCACTATTGTTGTATTCTACGATGACGATTGTTTTCGACTGTAGAATTATCGAGTTAACATTAACAAGGTAATTGTAGAATTATCTAAGCCCCTTTCTAGTCTCAACGAAAATCCGAAATAGAAAATATATTGTATGCAATTTGTAAATTATAAGAAAGTAGTACATGATATTTTGCAAACATTATACATGCTTGATTATAATAAACAAAATTATTTTTGTAACGCATAATTATGTTTTTAGTCTGTTGAAATAATTACGAAATATACAAATTGAGGGAAAAAAATTGCTATTTCATAATGACTAAATTATGTCTACGAAGCAATTTTTTTCATTACTTTTCCAACAAACTATTTCATAGACTCGAGTAAAGTGTTATTATGGAATGCCGAATTTAAAGAGATTGCAGAATACTAATTTATCATATTTGACGGCTATATGATTTCTACGTTTGTCAGAAGAAAAGCAACATAGTCCACATTCGCATTACGTATGGGGGGGTTTGTTACTTTTCAAACAAAACTGACGAATGTATATTTGCATTCGGTCGTAGAAAACTATTTCGAAACTTCTTCAAACAAAAATGCCAGAAACCTTCAATTTTTCTTAAAGTAGAATTTATAGAATAAAATAAATTTCTGTAATTTGCCTGTATGCATTATTTTAGCATTTTTATTTTAGAATTGAACGAAAATTAAAAATTATTTCTTTTGATTTTCTTTTGTTCTTTTTATTTAATTATATATTATAATACGGACAAATCTTGTGTGTGTATGCAAATTTTATCTAAAAAACAGCTGTAACGAATTTACTAAATTTTGTGTCCTACCGTTTTGTGGTACGGGAAGACGATTGGGTTAGGTCACATGCACGGAAAAATGTGATTAGTGAGTCCTTTTGGGGTCATTACGGGTCAATGAATTTCAATAGGAATGAAGGTTGAAACAGTTATTAAATTGTTGAACAGTTGGCAATGAACAAAGGCGAAAAGTTGGCAACATATTCGCTTTTAATACAATCATGAACGAGTCTGCTAATTCCCAAAACTGAAATAACGAAATTTGTTTGCCAATTTAAGTATGATACCGTCATCCTATATTTTATTTAATTTTCTATCCCTCATTCAATTTTGTAAAAGGACAAATGGATATAAATAAATAAATAATATTGTAGGTAAAAAACAATTATTCATAATTTTTTGGCTGTACGAGGCTGGGACAATATGTCCCAATACCCTTTGAAGTCTTTTTGTAATTTCTTCTATCTTAAAAGAAGAAAGTATTGGATTTGTGAAAAAATTCGAATTCCTGTTTTCGACGGATTTATACGTTTTATAAGGTATATTGAACACGATTTGATTGTTTTTGTCTGTCTGTGAGTCTGTGGATCTGTCTGTATGTGTGTGTCTGTGTGTCTGTACATGACAAAAGGTTTATGAGCGCTGTATTTCCAGAACCAATGCACGAAATTTAATAAAGCTGTAGATTCAGTTAGACCTTCAAATAAATTGGTGCTGATTATTTTCTGCTGTAGATCGTCCAACAGGTGGCACTGCTGTTCTGCATTTTTAAAGATTTACACGATACATTGACATAAGTTGGTGCTGATTAGATTTTGGTGAAAATCTTCGAACAGGTGGCGCTGCTACGCTGCATTTTTCAGGATATTTGTGATAGCTATATCTCAAAAACTAAAGCATGGAATTTAAAAATACTTCATAACTTGTTACATTTTAATACAAATAGATCTTTGTTAGATTTTGGTGTAAATCGCACAATAGGTGGCTCTTCCACGCTGCATTTTTCACGATTTACGTAATAACTATATTTCAAGAACTAATGCACGGAATTTCATCACTCATCATATTATGTTAGACCTTGACATAAATAGACGCTGATTAGGGTAGGATGTAAATAGTCCAACAGGTGCGACTTCTTTGCTGTGTCTATCCCGACTTTTGCGATAGCTATGTCTTAAGAACTAATGCACGGAATTTTACCAAATTCCATATTTTTTTAGTTCTGGACAGAAATAGATGCTTATTAGGTTTGATTGTATACCGCCCAACAGGTGCCACAGCTATGCTCTGTTTTTTTTATGATTTCCGCATTAGCTATATTTCACGAACGAATAGATTGCCATTTAATTTTTTTTGCGTATGATTTGATTTATATAGAAGAAAGTTTTGTGAAGGCACCAACATGCTAGTTTCATTTGACATGAAAAGAATATTACAAAAGAGCATTTTCGAAAATGGTAAAAAAGATAAGAAAACTGGTTATATATTTTGTAAGTTAAAGTTTCTGGACCAAAATAATGTAGGCTTTGTTACAATAAATGTTTTCCTGACAAAGTTATGTTTATTTATAAGCTTTTGATGTTTAGCAAAATTTTTGTTCCTACTTTAAAATGAACTATTTTGTTTAACTATAAGCGTACTATTATCTAAACATTTTTTACTACTTTCGCTTGAAATCGAAACCTTGAGAGGAAGGTGACAGAACGGACAAAAGTTTCTATTATTTTCCTTCAAGTTTGTTTCAGCTTTTGATTATTGACAACCCAAAAGAATTGATAAAACTGTAAAAGGTTTTTTAAAATGGAACGATAAGATTAACAAAGAATTTCTGGATTCTGAAAAGAGATATCGATTCTGCTTTCCATTGACTGAATCTCCAATAATGTGAATTTTGTTTGGTTTTCAAAATGTTTCGGTCGAATATTCTATAAAAAAATACAATTATGGTATTTCAAAATTTCAATTGAATTAAAAAAATAGGCTTAAAAGCATAATAGACTAATTTCTGAATATGAAAAGAAAATTATAAGATCAAGGAGTCTATATTCTAAAAAATTAGAAAAAGTTCAGTATTTGAAAATGTGTTGACTTTTTTAATAGTCTTTATGAAATAACGTAAAAAATGTATTAAAACTCCTCTTTGTGCAAGAAGATATTTACAATAAGAATTAATGCCCAATTTACTATATAAGCATTATATGATTCTGTCTTTAAAAATATATATATTCAAATAGAAGGAATGGGCGTAAATATTTATTCAATATAATGTGTTTCATTATTAACAGAATGGCATATAGTGTTATCCGAATGGCGAAACATTCATAAAAAAAGATAAAGTTAACTTCATAATTTCTAGGATAGGAATTAACTGAGAACGGTTATAGTTTCTTTCATTCATATTTGTTTCATGTATTATAAGAATGTAAACATTATTATACTTTTAACTAAAACGTAAATAAATTTTAATTACTAATAGACATACTACTGTGCTAAATATTTAGTATAATAATTACAATATGATTTAAGCGAGATATAATAATATTATAGATTACTAAACGGTTTCTAAAATTACAAGAATAATATTACAAAAAAATCTTTTTATGGAACTGTGAAAGAAGATTTAAAATTAAAAAGCTGTTTCCAATTAATTTTCAATCCAATGTTTCCGATCAAAACGTTTCCAATCAATTCGTTTTCTTCAGAAAATATCTATGAATGATGTTAAATTTATTACATTTCGTATCACAAAAAATGTATAAAAAAGTATAAATAAATGAGCAGAACACTAAAGAGGAAAACACACATAAATATCCCTATTAACTTGCTAGTAATTTGCAAAATCAATGTCTATACAAATAATTCAAAGTATTGGAGAAAAATGTATCGCACTTCTTTCTGTGAAACTAACTATCTGATAGTTATACAATTTTGCTTGTAACCAAATTTTATCAGGAAACTTTCTTATATCACCATAGTTAATTTGAGCTTTTTGATTATTCAGCTCTTATGAGTCATAGAGACTTTAATTATAACATATTCAAAATTTCTTTAAATTTCCCAATTTTGTGCCAATTAAAACAATTTTTCAAAGATTAGATTGCAGACTGGCAAACGAATGAATGTTGTGAACGCTCTTAGGCTTTGGTACAGAGTATTAAAATCGTAAATTTAATAGCAAATCTATATAAATATAATTCTGGATTTTTTCTTTTTTTTTGGTACTTCTCCATTATCCCGTCGACGGCTTTCCACAAAGAAAACTATAGGATTTAACGTCAAAAATGCATGATCGTGACATCACATTCACTTGACGTCAGATATGCTACACATGTTTGTTATGCAATCAAACGATATTTAATTCGACCTTTATTTATATTTTTAACGATGTTTTACTGATTTATTGGATATTTAGTTAATTCATTGAATCAAAGTTATGAACGCTCTTAGGATTTGGTACAAAGTGTTAAAAAAGTACCAACTCTATATAAACATAATTCTGGATTTTTTTTTTTAAATTTTTTATATTACATACCTTTTTTTTTTTTTAATTTTTTATATTACATACCTTTTTTTTTTTTTTTTTTTTTTTTTTTTTTTTTTAACAGAAAATACGAAATTGTTTTATTTTTTTTTTATTAAAGGGAACGTATGAACTTATTAGAGTATTGTCGATACACTATATAAATTATCAAAGTCACCATATATTCAGCATTTTGTATTGACTAAAATAAATATAATTTAGTATTACGGTTCATGTTCCTTCCCCCTTCTTCAATAATACGCCGTTCAATTTTGACGTCATTCTAATCAGTGGTTCGTTTTTTAGACCGTTTTGAAACTTAAACTTTAATTATAATCACCCTGTATACAAATTATTAAAGTCACCATATATTATGTATTTTGTATTTACTAAAATATATATAATTTAGTATTACGGAATCTCATTAAATGATCTTTTTATACTTTAATACTCCAAAATGATCCTAAAAAGAATATTTATGCGTATAAGTAAGAGACAAGCTTAAACTAATACTTAAAGAAAGAAAATATTCCTTTTCATTTCATTATTATAGGTTTTACTATTGATTCTTCTCTTAGAAATTTATAATAAACTTGCAGAAATAATAAGCTTAATATTCGTAATGTAAAAAAAAATATATTTTTTTCTTTATTTCGAACGATATTTCCAGACGAGTTCTCTTTACAAATGCGATCATTTTCAAAAATACTTTCTTTTGTACATGTTCATTCACCCATAAGCTTAAATCTTTTCGAATTCAAAATGAGGGAAAAAAGGGTTTCTGAAATTCATATATATTCGAAAGCAAATCTTTTGTTGTAAATATGATATTTGATTACAGTCTTAATCTAGAAAGAAAAAAAAACTAGTATATTTTTCCTTAAACAAGTTTACTCCATTAAAGAAATTCAAGGTGGTTCATAAAGAACTAAATATTTAAAGAATTTTTAAGGAAGATAATTTTTTTTTTCGCAATTTATAATAAATTTGCAGATATGTTAAATTTAATTTTGATATTATTCATTTTTTTTGTTTTCTAGAACAATAATTCCTGATGAGTTCTCCTTAGAATTGTGTTCATCGTCAAAAATTCTTTAACATGTCCATTCACATATAATCTCAAATATTTTGTTATGCCGATTTTAAAGAAAAAAATAAATTCATATATATTCGAAACAAAAAGTCTTCTGTTATAACTTGATGTATTTGATTTCAACCCATCTTGTTAAGTATGTTTATTATTTCAAAGAATTTCAAATTGTTCGCATAGATATACAAAATTAGGATTTTGAAAGGGTGTAAAGTGGTTTGTATGAATTTTATAATAAAATTGCAGAAATGACAAATTTAAAATTCTTAACCTACAAAATATGTCACGATATAATTTCTTCTTAAAACAACGATCATCTTCAAAAATACTTTGTTTTGTACCCGTTCATTTATCATTATCTCAAATATTTTCAAATTTATATATGATTGAAAGGGGTGTTAAAATTGATATTCGAAAGAAAAACTTTGTTGTAATCTATAATATTTGATTGCAGCAAAAATAAATAAATTAATTAATTAATTAAAATTAAAAATAAAAATAAAACAACATTTTTCTCATTTTATATTAAACATGTTTACTCTATGATAGGAGTTCAATGTTATTCATAGAGGAGTAAATATTTAAGGAATTAGAAAGGAAGGAGAGTATTTTGTAAGTTATTTATAATAAACTTGTAAAAAAATATTTTTTTTTCGTAATGCAGATAATTATTTTACTTTTTCTCAAACGATATTTCCACGCGAGTTCTCTTTTAAACTGCGACCATCTTCAAATATACTTCCTGCGTACATGTTCAATCACCCATAATTTAAAATATTTCTAAATGCAGAAATGATGTTAAAATGATTAAAAAATTCAAATATGAATTCTTTTGTTGTAAACTATGACCTTTGATTACAATCTTAATGTAATATATATACGTACAATGTAATTTATAGGGGAGATGGGGGATGAATGAGACAAGGGATGGATGGGACTTTCTCAATATTTCAGGCAATAAACTGTTTTTTTAGTTGCTTCCTATCCTCATAGATTTCATTACCATAGTGTGCTTCAGAACCAAAATCAAGACCACATGGCTGTTTTCAGTTTCCTTCAAATTATCATTTCCTGAAAACTCTGCTTAAAAGTAATTTTTTTTTTACATTTGAAGTTACTTAAGTATCTTATGTAATATAAACAATTAAGATATGTTGTAGTTTTTTTATTTAAAGGCTCAATATTAGTAATTAAAATGAATGAATATTAACCATTGTGACAAAATAATTTTTGGGACAAAATGGCTGGCAATTGAATGTATGCATCATGGGGATGATTGGAACATTTCAAATGGTATGAATGGGATTGTCTCATTTATCCCTAGTGGATGCTGAAAAATATATTTATTAGCTAAATAATATTATATAGTTCGATAAATTAATAATTTATGGTAATTATTCTTTTAACATTTCATCCTCATTGTAGTTATCGTCTTCAGCCATTGAATGCTTCCATTTATGGGCCTTTTAAGGTAAATCTGAGATGAGTCCAATATGACTAACAAATTATTCTGAAGATCATATTACAATTTACAATCTCTCAGCTTTTGCCCAAGAGGCATTTTTTCAGCTTTTAGTCCTTAACAGTGAATAAAGGGAGGAAAACATTTGTGTCCCATTCATTCCTGCTGTGGGGATGATTGGGACATGAAAGAATTGTTTTTTTAATTTCATAATATATTTCTGTATAATAATAATCTTCAATAAATATTGTTCATAAGATATAGTCAAACACTTAATGTATGAAATGTGATATATAATATTGATAATAACTTAAATAAAATATTTAAAATAAATATTTTTGTGAAAATGTCCCATTCACCCCCCATCTCCCCTATACAGAGTGTCTTTTAATTAACCTACAACTTTCAACTGAATTAACGTCTCAGAGCCTCACTAGATAGCGGCACGAATGCGTGCAGTGAGGAAGGACATAAAAGGAATTTGTTTTGTGTCAGTTCCACGCGATTTTCAAAATGTCCCCCTAGGCGTCATATTCAACTAAAGATCGTATTTTTTATTGTTAAAAATTGGTATTTATTTAGTTAAAATGTGTGACACCATTAACAGTTAGTTTGGAATCCGAGTTAAGGCTTATCAATATCGAAATCGTTATCCTGGTGCATTGCATTGGCCACCTTATTCACCAGATTTGAATCCATGTAATTTCTATCTTTTGGGTCATATGAACGATTTTGTTTACAAGAAACCGACAGACCTTATTAGCCCCAAAAGTGACATAACTGACTCATTTTCAAGCATCAAAAATAAATATTCAATTTTGTTACTGAGAACTTTGTGACAAAGTTTTGCTATTGTATCCCTACTGAAGGTTCTCACTTTGAAAACCTTATCCATTAAATTCTTTTTTCAAGTTCTTTTCAATTAAAAAATGTTTGTAGTGCTATCTGGAATGACTCAAGAGGTATTTCAGTTAAAAGTTGTAGGTTAATTAAAAGACACACTGTACATATATGCGTATGTTTGTTCTTAAACATGTTTACTCTATTAAAGAAGCTCAATAATGTAAGAAAATATTAAGGCAAAAAAGTAATTATAATGCATTTATAAATAAACTTCCAGAAATAGTAAATTTAACATTCGTAACACACAAAACCTTTTTCATTTTCTAGAACGATATTTCCAGGCGAGCTCTCCTTAAAACTGCTATCATCTTCAAAAATACTTTCTTCTATACATATTCATCCATCCATAAACTCAAACCTTTTCAATTGTGGAATAATGAGGAAGAAAATATTCTAAAGTTCATATATATTCTAAAGAAAACCTTTTGTTGTAAACTATGATATTTGATTACTGTCTTAATGCAACGAAAAAAAATATAACTATTCTCCTTTTTCTTGTTTACTCCATTAAAGAAATTCAAAATTGATAACGAATTTTTAAGGGAGAAAAATATTTTTTGGGGAAATTATAATGAATTTTCAGAAATAATACATTTCACATCCGTAAAATAGATTTTCTTTTTCTATAACGATATTCCTAGCCGAGTTTTCCTTAAAATGTCGATCCTTGTAAAAAATAATTTATTTTGTACATGTTCATTCATCCATAATCTGAAATTTTTACAAAAGTAGATATGAAAAAAAAAGAGGGATTCAATTTGAATTTATATACATTTGAAACTAAACATTATCTGTTGTAAACTATTGTATTTAATTACAGTCTTTCTTGTTTAACATGTTTACTCTGTCAAAGAACTTCAAGATTATGCTTAGACAACTGAATATTTATTTATTAGAATTATTAATAAAAGAAAGTTATATGAATGAAATTTTTAATAAACGTACAGAAATATAAAATATGTATTTGTAACATAGAAAATCTTAAACGATATTTTATACGAGTTCTACTTTAAAGAGCGATATTTTCAAAAATAGTTTATTTTTGTACTTGTTCCTGTGCAGTGCATTCAGCAATAACCTAAAACGTTTTTAAATGCAGAAATGAAATGATAGGACGGGGTATCCATATATATATATATTTATATTTGAAATTAAATTTAAATGCAGAAAGGAGGGGACGGCGTTCTAAAATTCGTAGTTCTAAAAATGAAAAAATAAATGTTGCTTTTTTCCTTAAACATTTCTCTTATCTTATGAACATGTTAAGAGATTTAGATATATATATTTTTTAATATTAGAAGTCAAATTCTCTACAAACTATAATAAAAATCAGTAAATTATAATAATTTTTATGTACTTTGGTATTTTAATTATATATATATATATATATATATATATATAATTTTTTGGGTGTAACAGAGGGACAACATAAAAGAAAAAAATAAAGAAGTAATGGCGACACACAATGTAAAAAATTTTGGTCAAAAATTACGGTACATATACTGGCAACTTTGTGACCAGTATACATACCATAATTTAACTGGACGTTATATGTACAGTAAAATATTTAACGTATATGAACCGGCTGCACCCCCCCCCCTCTCCTCAGGCCCGAACGCATTACGTAACAAGAGCAAGAGCATCACTTCAGGAGTTGCCGTACAAAAAGGCGGGGCTACCAGCTTTTTCCTTACTGAAAAATAATTATTTTACGGTATAAATAGCGATTTTTTACTGAAAAACAATCATTTTACGGTATAAATACCGTTTATAATCGAAATGGCACATATACTGTTATTTACGCTTAATATACCTTAGAAGTACGGTACTCATACGTGAAAACGGTACAAGTACCGTAAAATTTACGGTACAACTGCTGAAATTTTACGAAAAATTTTTACAGTTCAGGTAGGGAGCCAGCACTTCAAAGTCGTAGCAAAACTAGTTTTGCTAGATTATATTTGTCGCACAAAATTAAAACTTTTGCTATTGTTTTTAACAATTTAAGAAAGAACATTTGTTTATGGAAATCACAAATAAGTAAATGCAAAACGAAGTAATAGTTTAAATCAGTGTTTCTGAACCATTTTTACTAAACGATATACTTAAATCCATAATTAAACTTTCGCATCATACTAATATCTATATTATAAAGCAAAAACATGACCGTGAGTAACGCGGACCTCATATTGACTGTGGCAGCACTCGACGAATAAATTTCGCTTTCACTGCAGTTTGTTTGTTTACTTCTAACTATCGCATAATTTCATTTTTTACACCGTCTATTATGAAAAAGAAACGTTCTTTCAAATGCAATTTATTTGAAAACTGTATCGCATTTTGCTGATTTTGTTTATAGTTTTTTAAATAATTTTCAAGCAGGAACTTTTTAAAATCTATCTCTTTTGAGTGCAAGCTGATTACGAAAGATTTACCCTTTTTTACTTAAAACTATATAAATATTTCTGCATTTGTTTCCGGATAATATTCTATAACGAAATTAAAACTTCTACAACTGTAATCATGAAATTAGGCGTGATTTTTAAGATAAATATTGAACGTTTATAACATAGTGTTTTAAAATACGATATTTACTTTTCTACTTACTTGAAAGTAAATCGTATAATATGAAATACTAAAGTATGGATAGTTCTTTTAATTCTTAAGTATTTTATGCAACTTGACTTAGCATTTCTGCGGCTCATTTGAGGTATTATCACGATACCTATTTGCTGCAGCTCATTGGTTAAGAAACACTCGTTTAAATTAGTAATTAGAATCCTCCTAATCCACTGTCATACATCAGTCAATTTCATTTATTTGAAACTTACATGGTTTCTTTAATATTCATAACATAGAAAATATTTTTTCTCTTTCTAGAACAATATTTCCAAACGAGTTCTTCTTACAACTGAAATCATCTTCAAAAATAATTTCTTTTGTACGTGTCCATTCACTCGTAATCTAGAATTTTCAAATGCAGAAATGACGAAAAAAGGAATCTAAAATTTGAGTACATTTAAAAAAAATCTTTGTTGTAAACTATGATATTTGATTACAGTTTAGATGAGAAAATGCGGTTATCTTCTTTTTCTAAAACAATATTTAATTCAATATTCGTAACACAGAAAATCGTTTTCCTTTTCTATAACGATATTTCCAAGTGTGTTTTCCTTAAGATTTGGTGGTCAAAAAATAATTTATTTTGTACATATTCATTTACCTGTAATCTCAAATCTTTACAAATGTAGCTTATGAATAAAAGAGGGATTTTAAAATTTGTATACATTTGAAACAATGAATAAGCTATTGAATAAGTTAAAATTATAAATTATTTTAATAATATTGTAATTAATCATAAGTTATTGTGTTACTATTTTAAGTATTATATTACTATTTTATTACTATTGTACTCTGTAAAAGGAGTTCACGATTGTGCCTAGACCAGTAAATATTTATAGAATTATTGAGAAAGGAAAGTAATTTGAATGACATCTATCTACTATCTATATTATAATTATATTACAAACGTGTCCGTGCGTAACGCTGACGTCATTTTGCGAATGGCAACAGTTGACGATGAAATTTCGGTTTTGCGAATTTTTTCTGTAATTTTTTTAATTTCTAAACATCGCACATTTTTAATTTTTACCCCGTTATATACGAAAAAAATCTACTTTCATAAGCAATCTGTTTGAAACCCATATCTTAATTGATTGATTAATTATAGCATTTAAATTATATTTCAAGCATGAGTTTGTTTAAAAAATCTATATCGCTTGCAGACGATTACAAAATATTAATCTGTTTGCACTCTAAACACTATAAAAAGTTCAGCATTTGTCTCCAGCTAATAAAATTAATGGGTTTGAAATAATGAAATTAAGGGTGTATTCAAATCCAAACTGCTTATTTTGAGATACATTTGTACATTCATTTTTGCTCTAAAATGCATCCAATTGGCAGGTTCTCTTATTCAGAAAATTTATAATGTCCCCACTGTCTCGAATTTTTCATAAAGGCAGAATATATTTCAAAAAATGCTGTCAAAGTGGACATTTTGAACCGAATTTCCCAACGCGATAGCGCTGGAAACAAAAAAAAATGATCGTACTGTGAAAATAATTGTCTGTAAATCAATTTCTAATTAATTGAACGAAAAATAAAAACCTAGGGCCCTTATAAATGTCTTTATAAATCACGCCGCCAAGTTTCCTGTTGTTACTTTTAAAAATGAGTCTGAAAATGTGTCACAAAATTTTGAGTTGTTCAGCGTGGAAAAATATTTTTTTTTGAATACCGCATTAAAACTTAATTAAGGAATAAATAAAATGGTAGAAATAAAACACAGATTTAACAGACATGTAATTGAAATAAACGCTTAAAACTGATTAAAATTATCAAAAAAAAAAAAAAAAAAAAACTTTTGTAGATAACGAAATTTTAGGCGATTTCTTTGGTGTTGTTAGCGGGCTATCTATCAAAAATTATTAAATGTAAAAAATCTATTAGTTTTCAATAACAAAAATTAAAAAATGGATTTCACATATATTCCCTTTCCCGGGAATCCCGGGTTGGATGCCCTAGTATATATAAAACACAAACGGAAATTTCGTTCCGTTCCTTTATAACTCGAGTGCCACTGAATGGATTTTGATGGAACTTGCGTTGTTCGATAGACCATTTTTCAGGGAAGGTTTTAGTATATAACATATTGTTCTACGTACATTAGTTACAGAATTATGATAGAAAGTTCTGTTATTTTGGGCCAAAAGGTTACCATTGCTAATTTTTTGGCGACCATTATTGTTGCAGAAAGAAATGAAAAGGCTATACATCTCGAAAAATAAAAGAAAAATTGTTGCTAATTTTATTTTAAAAAAAGAAAGAAAGAAAGAAAAAAGAAAGAGAAAGAAAAGAAAAAAAAGAAAAAAGAGTTTTAATGTGAGATAATATTATAAAACGAAAATATTTAATTTAAACATGATTAGGAATGTTCGTAATGCTTAAAAAATTATTAAAGGGGCAAGATTTCTATTGAAACAATATTGGCGATTTATCTTTTGTTTTTGGCGATTTTGAGTTTACTTTTGACCCCAAACAATTTGATTTTAAGCCAAAAGGTGTCTTTTTTTTGTTGCAGAAAGAATTGAAATGGCTATACATCTGGAAAAATAAAAGAAAAAACTGTTACTAATTTTATTTTAAAAAAAGAAAGAAAAGAAAAAAAAACAGTTTTGATGAGAGATTTTAAGCCGAAAGATGTTTTTTTTTTCAAGTGTATGACTGCATTTTTGCAGTACTTTTTTTTTGGTCCTTTTCGGTTAGCCGGGCACCAGTGATATATATATACATGCATATATATACACACACATATATACACATATATCTACACAAATACATGTATATACGTACATATATATACACTTATATGTATGAATATATACACATACATATATATATATATATATATATATATATATATATATATATATATATATATATATATATATATATATGTGTGTGTGTGTGTGTGCATATATCAATGGCGCCCAGCTAGTCGAAAAGTACCTTTCTTTTTATTCAAATGCATACTATATTAATGCCAATATACTTCTATTTACTTCTAGTTACATATATGAAATTTCGTTCCGGCTGCTGATAACTCGAGTTCTGTTGAATGGATTTTCGTATAACTTAAACTGTAAGATAATTTTTCAGGTAAGGTTTTATTGTATAACATATTGTTCTACGTAGCTTAGTTCTAGAATTATTCTGGGACGTTCTATAATCAGATCAATCCGATTATGAAAGATTAGTCTTTTTAAAAGATTTTGCCGAATGGATTTCAATGGAACCTACACTGTTAGATAATTTTCTAGGGAAAGTTTTATTATATAACATATCATTCTACTTTGGTCAGTTCTAGAATTATAGGGGGAAATTCGAAAATCGGATGACCATTTTTTTTAAAATCAAATATTAGCATTTTCAAAATTTGATTCCGATTGTGAATGATTTTGTTCTGAAAAAGTTCTACGATTTTGATGAGAATTTGTATTGTTAGTTAGATGCTATTTCAGGAATGGTTTTAATGTACTACATATTGTTCTACGTTGCTTAGTCAAACAGTTATGTGTGAAGGTTATATAGTCAGGTGAACCCGATTCCGAAAGATTAGTCTTTTTGAAAGATTTTACTGGGCGTATATTTTGCGACTTGCATTGTTAAGTAGATAATTTGTAAGGATTGTTTTAGTATATTATATATCGTTTTGTTGTTTTAGAATTATGTGGAAAAGTTCAATAATCAGATTATCAACGATTAGCGTTTATAAACACTTCTACTGAATATATTTTGTTAGTTAATTTGTTGCATTGTTATTTCGATAATTTTTAGTGATGGTTTTAGTATATTGCATATAGTTTTATCATTCTTTAGCAAACCCTAACTGTAAATGACCAAATAAATGAGTTGGTTCCTTACCAGCTAAAATTTTGACTGCACAATAGAAAATATAATAGCGCAATCACGTCATTTTTCAGTAATGTGGAAGGATATTCCAGGTAAATATACAGATTGCTTTCAAATACAAGGTCAAATTAAACGATATATTGCGTTTGATTCAAGGTTCATTTGTAGAAACCGACCAGCGCAGCGGGCGTAGCTTGCTAGTTTTAAATAAACGTGCAGAAATAAAAAGTTTATTATTTATAATAAAGAAAATCTTTAAACTATATTTCTGATGAGTTCTTTAAACAACGATTATTTTCAAAAATACTTTCTTTTGTGCGTGTTCATTCATCCTTAATATCGAATCTTTTCAAAGGCAAAACTGATGAAAAAATGCACTCCAAAATTCCTGTACATTAGGAAGACATTCGTTGCTGTAGGTGTAGACTATGGTATTTGATTACAGTTTTTATGAAAACAATTCCTGTTAATTTTTTTTTATTTCTTAAACAATATTTAATTTAATATTCGTAACTTAGAAAATCTTTTTCATTTTCTTTAACAACACTTCCAGATGTATTTTCTTTAAAAATGGGTTTATCGTAAACAATAATTTATCTTGTAGGGGAAGGTAGCCCAAAATTATCCTAACGGGCAAAACGATCCACATATGTTTTCTTCCAGACAGGTCCCGCTATCTACAGGGTAACACATAAACTAATTGTGATAAGTGAAGAAGAAGCAATGGTGGTATTCAAGCGATCGCAGTTTTATTCGTCTGAATAGAATTCTTTGAAAAATTGGGTTTTATAACATAATTTATAAGTTAAGCACAAACTTTCATATTTATTTAGATATACAGCCTTTCATGTACAGAAATATGACGTGGATTACTTAATGGAGTACGTTTTTAGATGTGAATTACACTTATATATTGTCGTAATCACTTTTATATCCTTTATTTTGCTGATAAAAACAATTTACAATTATTTTTAAAAGAAGGATCATTTTGCCCTTTGGTGAGGGTAAAATGATCCTTTGGAAACTTTTTAAAAAATCTATTTTTTTCATTACTCAATTTGGGTTTAAAATATTATTAAAATATGTTTATAATGCAAAACATAGTGTAAAACATACTAGCCAAGGGCCAAAGTTTTATTTAAACAGTTATGTTATTTTACACAAGTTTTGACCCTAAGGGGATCATTTTAGGGAACCTTCCCCTACATTCTCATTTACGAATAATCTCAAATCTTTACAAATGTAGCCTTGAGAAAAAAGAATGATTTTAAACTTTACATACATTCGAAAGGAAAAATCTTCTATTCTAAGCAATTGTATTTGAATACAGTCTTTCTTGCTCAACATGTTTACTCTGTCAAATGAGTTCAAGATTTTGTATAGACAAGTAAATATTTATTGAATTATTAAAAAAGAAAGTTATATTAATGAAATGAAATCTATAATAAATATGCAGAAATATAAAGTTTAATATTAGTAATATAGAAAATCTTTAACGCTATTTCTGGTGAATTCTGCTGTAAACAGCGTTCATTTTGAAAAATTATTTTGTGCGTATTAATTAATTCATAATCTCAAATCTTTTTAAAGGCACATACGAGGTACTAGGCGTAATAGGGTATAAATAATCTAAATAGCTTAATAGAGTATAAATAGTGTATGTAGACTAAATAGGGTATATGTAGTCTAAATATTCGAAAGGAAATGCTTGTTGTAAACTATCCTATTTGATTAGAGTTTGAATTAAAAAAATGCTGTTATATTTTCTTTCTTAAACGTACTCTGTCTAGAAATTCAATATTGTTCAAAGATAATAAATATAATTTATGGTATACATTTATTAAAAACCGGTATTAAACTATATTTTGAAGATAATGAATTTTTTAAAGTTTCAGTCAATCCTTTTTAATATTTAAAAGAATCAAATGAAAAATATAATTTTATAGAAATGGTTTTCATTGATAGAAAACTAATTTCAAGTTCTTTTTAAATTAATTTTTAACTTTTTTTCTAATTCAAATTTATTATTTTACAGAAACAAATAAATAGACATAGGCGCAATTTTCAAATGTTGCTCATAAATAGAACATTAGGTACGGTGAATTTATTAAGATTCCTAAATTAAATCATAATTGAGTAACATTTTGTGATGTTTTTTTTTTTTGCCTAACACAAGAAATCTTATACTGCATTTCTATATGAAAAAAGAAAAAATCTACTTCTATTATGTTGATATGTATATTATTGTACGTTTAATAATCATCAAAACATGATTAAGATTCTGCGTGCAAATTTATATCCCCTTAATAATTCGAATTACTTTTGATCTTTGTGATATCTTATTAATACCTGGCTTTTCTTGGGGATCATATAATACTCATTTCAGGCATACGCGAAATAATTAATTGCAGCCATAAAAGCATTTATGTTATAGATCACAAATTTCGCTTACTAACGGAAAACTGAACTTTCTCTTACGGTTCGGGTTTCAAAGTTTGATGATTCTCTTCTCAGAGAAGTTCATTTAATTATGAATAACTCAAGAATAAATTCATTAATAGAGGATGTTATTTTGAATTTTCAGGAATTAATATCGAGAGTTTTATAAGGAATGGAATATCAAATTTGCTTCATCTTATAAGGTTTGTTAAATATATAGATTTAAATAATTCTCATTTACATATTAAATTAACATTAATGATTAAAACATCGACATGCTCCATAAAGTATTTGATTCAAATTTATTTCAGCATTTTTTTAAGTAATTGTATCGCAATAAAATATATATCAGAAAATAATCTTTATCAGCATGTACAAATTCCAGTACAGTAAAGATTTTTTTTTTATGTATGGGTAAAAATAATACATAACACTGATATTTTTATTGTCATTTTATTTTATTATCTAAATATAATAAAACGCAGTGTGACGATTCCGGTGCTTACCCATTCATCAAGAGCAGAGAATATTCTTCTGTAGACTCATCAATCTCATCTTCGGAATGCAAATGACGCCCGAGTGATATTTTTAGATTACAATAAGTATTGAAAAGTCACACATAGCAAAATCAGCAGAACACCAGGGATATTTTATTATTTTAATCTGTGTTCAGGAAATTTGACTGCCAATCTTGTTAAAAGGGAATGTGCATTATCATGGTGAAAGCCACATCAATCTCGTCTTCGGAATGAAAATGACGTCCACGTGATATTTTTAGATTACAATAAGTGTAGTGAAAAGTCACACATAGCAAAATCAGCAGAACGCCAGGGATATTTTATTATTTTAATCTGTGTTCAGGAAATTTGACTGCCAATCTTGTTGAAAGGGAATGTGCATTATCATGGTGAAAGCCACATCAATCTCGTCTTCGGAATGAAAATGACGTCCACGTGATATTTTTAGATTACAATAAGTGTAGTGAAAAGTCACACATAGCAAAATCAGCAGAACACCAGGGATATTTTATTATTTTAATCTGTGTTCAGGAAATTTGACTGCCTATCTTGTTGAAAGGGAATGTGCATTATCATGGTGAAAGCCACATCAATCTCGTCTTCGGAATGAAAATGACGTCCACGTGATATTTTTGATTACAATAAGTGTAGTGAAAAGTCACACATAGCAAAATCAGCAGAACACCAGGGATATTTTATTATTTTAATCTGTGTTTGTTCAGGAAATTTGACTAAAAATCTTGTTGAAAGGGAATGTGCATTATCATGGTGAAGCGTGAGTCTTCTGACTTTCTGGAAGACATTTAGTGGTATACCAGTTAGCTGTAACTGTCTTTTGTGCCTGGTACTTTACGGTTTTCATCATCATACTTCTTATGAAAACGGCATATCTTACTTTTTTTGCTTCCTGTCATTTCACCATTGTTAGTTTGGGATCATCTGCAAAGATCCATAAAAATAGTGCGCTGTCCACCATCATTAAGTAATTTTAGGGTTTCATTAGCTATTCTGAGACGCTCCGCATTTTCGTGTTCATTTAAATTTCGAAGGACTCAACGGCAAACTAATATTTTCATATACATTTCTTTCTTCATGAATAACTTTTTAACTTTTTTGCATAGCTGTAGTTCCAGTGTTGTTTAGTCTTTATCATTTGATAGGTATAGAGATTTTCTATTGATTGACATGTTTCATGTTGTTTAAATGTTCTTCCTGTGGGACAATGGTCTTCCTGTGTGTTTTTCATCTAGGAGAAACTTTTGACCTCTAAAAGATTTGTATACCATCTGAATACAGCGGCATGGTGATATAGATTTATTTACATATGCTAATTATAGACGCTTAAGGTATTCTTCTTTATTCAGCTGATCTTCAAAATCACGAAAGAAATTATAGAGCGATAACTTCATTTTTCCTTATTTCAAAATTTAATGTACGATTGTTAATTTGTAATTTTCGCTGACAGTATCGTCCGTTGACTTTCAAGAGTTCAAATATGCATTCATACTTGACCAATGATTTAGTCAACACCGTCTGCTCATGTTTCAAAATTTTCAGTTTTACCCTAGTATTAAAAAAACAATAAACTCAAGCACACCAACGTTTTAAGAATATATTTTTTAAAAAATTCATTAAGCTTTTAACATTATTCAAATCTTTTATAATGTTCTCTCTGAATAATCATATTTATATGTTTAAAATTATAAAATGTTCAAAGAGTTATTTAAATTAAAAGCATCACGTTTAATTATTGGTTTTGAACTGAAAAGGAGGTTGCGACATTGCAAAACTGCAGTTGATTAATGATTAGGTGCATTGAAATACATGTCTCAAGCTAATCAAAATATAAGAGCTGATACTTTAAATTCAGCACTGAAAGAAAGATAATCAGCTAAAGCTATTATTGTTGACACCCATTCAATAGTTAAATGAGGGCCTGCTTCCATTTGTGATTAAAATGAAAACGTCGAAACTCAGATTCTTGGATGTTGGCAGAATAACTGAAAGCAAAAATGTATTCAACAATAAAGAGGAAATGATTAGGTGAAATATTCTTTAAGAATGACTATCCAATTGAATGCAATGTCAGACTTGGCGATAAGGGGTATATGCTATTGGTCTTTCACATAGGTGTCTCTTTGTTTACCATACTTTTTAAATTCTATGATTACATTTTCATTTTAACCGTTTATTTTTTGACTGATCTTTACATGAAATTTAATACAGGGAATTAAAAAAAATCATCCAGAGAAAAACGTACCAGAAAAAGTAGAAAGCAAGTTAGTTTGTTAGTTACAATATTTGTTAAATTTTGTTTTAATTTAAAGTAGTATGGTAGAACATTCTTAGCATTAAGATCATGCTTACTTACAATTGCCTGAAAAATAGGTCAACTTTGAGATTTTTTGAGACAATAGACAAAACTTACAGACATTCGGTTTTTTATAAACGTTTAAAAACTGAAGCATATTTTTTTACTAATAAAAAAATTCAAGATGGCGTCCAATATGGTGTTCTGAAATATATCGGGATTAAAAGACTCCGTTAATCTGCGTAGTTTCAAAATATTGTATGAAAACAAATATGCATTTCTTTATATTAGTTAACATAATTTCTTACAGAATAAACTTAAAAAAACATTGAAAATGTTAAAACAAATGGCAAAACGGTGTACTCTTGTAATGAATTTTGATTTATTGACCCAATTTTTTTGCCTTTGTCATGCTGTAAAAAATAATTAACATGGACAATTTTAACATAAGTTCATTACATGGAAAAAGTGTTTATTTGCACCCAGAAAAAGGAATTGATTAAAACTACAAAACATGATTTGTTGACTAAATTTTGGTTGTTTTAGCAAAATTTTTAGTTGAAAGTAAAAAAATTGGTTTTGTTGTTTGGACAAAAAAATATTGTTAACACTCTTACAAAATTTTAACAAAATTTCATCAATTTTACATGAATTAACAAAATTTGTTTTTGTTTTTAAAATTTACAATAATTTTGCAATTTAAACTTGTAATTCCAACAAATTTTGTTGTTTTAGCAAAATTATGAGGGGTGGTATCCAAATATACAATGGGAGACACTTCATTCTTATTATGTCAACTTTCATAAGCTAGTATATTTGGATATAACCCCTCATATTTTTGATTCCTTTTGGGAACAGCGAATTTCGAGCTTATTCTATTGACGATTACTATCAGAATTTTCAAGTTATGTTTTTGAGACTTTCACAAAAGTTGTTCTATGCATTTAGCTACTATATTATGCACAGTATACAGGGTGATTATAATTAAGTTTAAGTTTCAAAACGCTCTAAAAAACGAACCACTGATTAGAATGACGTCAAAATTGAACGGCGTACTATTGAAGTAGGGGGATGAAATATGAACAAAAAAATAGTTCCAAATTTTAGCGACAGATGGCGTTGTAAGCGTCAGAATTTCGACTACAAATGACAAATCGTAAAACAACGTTTAAGGCGTAAGTTACACGATAAACCAACTGTACTGTTCAGTGTGCATGACTGTACAGGTGTGATACTGTTAGTTACGTAAGCCCATCCACCACTGCAAGGTCGTATCACATCGGATGGAAAAAATCGGTTTTTAATTATCCTGAGGCCAAAAACCGCATAAAAAGCATTCATCCAATCGGTTTTTAATTGTACTGAGGCCAAAAACCGCATAAAAGGCATCCATCAAATCGGTTTTTAATTGTCCTAAGGCCAAAAACCACATAAAAAGCATCCATCTAATCGGTTTTTAAGTTTCGCGAGATTGGCGCAAAACATGTTCAATATGCTGTCCATCGTTGTGTGCAACAAGATTAAATCGGGAAACACCCTCAAACACAAGTGGTGGACAAAGTTAGGTTTTCTCCTTTCTTCAATAATACGCCGTTCAATTTTGACGTCATTCTAATCAGTGGTTCAGTTTTTAGAGCGTTTTGAAACTTAAACTTTAATTATAATCCTCCTGTATTTTGATTGAATTCGCGCATGCACAGTGAAACAGTATTTAGTGAACCTGCTCATTTTTCATCAAATATTTATTATTTTTTAATTCTGATTGCAGGGTATTGTATATAATGTTGTGTGTCATCGTTTCTGAAAAGAACATTCTTTTATATTAAGAACTCTGAAAACTATAAGCAAAACACTTAATGAAATTTGGGATTTTTTTTATAAAAACCTTAATTTCTCCACGAGTATATGTGATATCCTCATAAAAATGAACATAGTTTAATAAAAGAAGCCTCCTAAGTATGTGCTACCGTTTCAACGCTTTTGCGATATTAGTTTTTACAGGTTTATCCAAAATATATGCGTTTTTCTTCAATTTGTTGACGGCCCCTTATAGGGTTTCGGGAAAAATTCTTCGCCGAAATATATGACGTCTATCATGTTTACACTCCCGAACTTTCAGGATAATTCCTCATGTATATTTCCAGATATTTAACAAAACGTCTAAAATGACCGGTCATCATTGGCCATATAGTGTATAAGAGTGAGAAATGCTGAGTTCGGATATCGTTCCTTGTATCTCAGTGACAGAGACTCAGAGCGCTGTTCTGAGGACCCGGGATCGAGTCCCCGCTTAGGGCATTTTTCACTCTCTCGGTGTGCACTTGAAAAAAAGCAGGATAAAAATTCACTTATTGTTATTCAAGGTTTACATGCGTAATTCACTGCTAAAATTGCATATTAGATTGGTTCATTTAACAAAAGTTTTTGTTGTATAAACAAAACAAGTTCGTAATATAACATATTTCATTATTTAAACAAACAAAATATATGTTGTTGAAAACAGAAAGTAGAATGTTAAAATAACACATAGCATATATCTATGTAACCAAAAGAATTTCGTTAATTCAGGTTAAATCGAACCATTTTACTTGAATTAAGAAAACATTTTTTTGCTGACTATGCAAATAGTTTTTTTGGAATTGCAAAAAAAAAAATCAACAATATTTTTTTTGTTGATTCAAACAAAATTTCCATTGACCCATATTTAAATGAAAAGTTTTGTTGGGTCAACTAAATTTTTGTTGATTCAGCAAAACTTTTTTTTTGGGAGTGCAGGGAATAAATTCCAAGTTACTTAGTTCAACATGAATCTATGCAGATTTCAAAAATCTTGGGGCCTATATAGATAGATAATTGGCTGTCATAAATCAACCGACCAACCAACCAAAAATCTTGTTCTGACAAAAACGCTTTTAAAGATTTCGGAAACTCTTTCACCCATAAAACGTTTGCTATATGTTTGTTTTACACAAAATTACTCTAGTGGTTTTTTGGTGGGTTGACGAACACGAATTTTAGGCTATATTTACAAAAGTCAAAAGCAGCCAAGAATTAAAAAAAATAATCATTGCAAAAATATGTTAACTTTCACGTAGTTGGCTATTCCTGTGCCATACAAGTGTTTTTCCCTTGCCTCATAATTTTGCATAACAGCGATTTTTGTTCTCGTCTAACGATTTTTCGTTCTCGTCGTAGAGCACCTCTAGAGCCGTTGGACATACCACGTTTTGCATTCTGGACAGGAAATTCCCCTGCATTGACAGCGTAACTCCTGGCATCCATATAAAAAGAAATTCTCAAAACGTCCATGGATCTTAATACAGAAAATCTTCCCAAATTAAATAAATCTGTAGCTATATATGTAGCGATTTGCACAGTTTTATAACCTAGCCGTTCCTTTCCGGACGGAATACCAGTACGTTAGACAGGTTGTAGCAACGTAAATACTGAATGAATTCAAAAATCTTTTATCAGTACATTCTACATACGAATACTTTTAAATAAATGAAAATAAAATTGATTCTTCAGAAAAATTATTAGTAAGCGTAGCTTTAATGAATTAAACTGATATACAAGCATAAAAATGCTGGGCGTTTTCATTTCCAAAAAAGAAACGATGGAAATTAATCCATTTTATTTAGGGAATCCAGATGTTTCTGATTATTTAACTTCAGAAGCACATAGAAATTTTGTTCCTGCTGATCATTTGTCCTGAATGATTTTCATAATTTTATATTCTTGAGTAATTGAATACTTTATATTCCACATTAAACATGTAAAACTAAACTCTAAGAAAAAAAGCCTTTATCTAAACAGGTTTAATTTAAATTGTACCATTTTGGAAAATATGGGATATTTTGAATTTATATATATGTGAATGGGATGTGGTTATTATTTCCCATAACAACGCCTACCGCAACAAGAGAGGCGCAGCAGTTCTCACGATAATTAACAAGGCTAACAAAAACTCGACACTTAATGATTTTGAATCTCTGGCTTGGGAGTGGAATATTCAAATCCTCTTCAGATTTCCTTTTCGAGTCGGTATGAACAGACAGTCCAGCCAAGCTCTGATATTGGAGATGCATTAACGACCGATAAATTGCGGCAGAAACCATCACTTTTCCCCTTAAAATCTGTATATAATTTGTATGTATCCTGTAAATAGAATTCATGCCTTACTCAAGATATTCAAACCGTATTATTTCTACAAAAGTTAGTCTCAATTATCAACACTAATTACCCAAAGTAATTACATATATCAAAATGAAACTCTCTTAAGAATTCAAAATAACATTTCCAGAATATGCAACTTTTACTGGAACGTTAAAAAGCTTAGTTTTCTATTGACAACACTTTTCTAAAACTAGCGCAGAAATTAGTACAGTATAGTGTATGCATGTTTGGATACTTACTTATAAGGTGCACTTATTTCTAAATATTTGTGTAATTCATTTTAAACTATTAGTTAATCTATGCTACTGAATGATACTAATCAAAGGAAATAAGATAAGTGAAAATGTGTTTCTAAACTTGAAAACTCACTTTATATATTACAGTTTTCCAATATTTACATTTTCTGTATAAATAGGTATCACAAACATTCCATAGGCTTTCACTTTTTTTATAAAAAAAAAGTGTTCATAAAAATCAATTTTCTCTTCATTGCTCAGAAACTTTCTTAAAGTTCATAATATTCTTTATTTTTCCGATCGATATATTATTTTGCTTTCAGATATTATTTGTTTTAGTGTCTAGCGTACAAATAGCGAAACGATCTATATCTCTACTCAGAAGTATCGTAAAAGAAATAAATATTAGTTCTTTTAAATATGAAAACTAAAATGAAATAATACAAGAATGGAATGAAAATAAGAAAAATAATATCTACAGACACAAGTGCTAAATCAGAAGTAAAGCACACTTCTAAAGATATTATTAAGAATATCAATTGGATAATAATGGATTTTTGTTTGCTGTGTTATATTGTTACGAAATTCAAAATTTCGATAGAGCGTGCACTTAGCCTCATGGAAGGAGTTTATTCTTTTGCAGAGGTCCGATTAGGGTTTGTGGTGAGAGTGTTATAGCTCCGCGCGTTTCGTTCTGATTGGCAAGCGCTAACAACCAGGTACACTTTTCGAGATATTTCACGATTTCTTGTTAGGTAGTATAAATAGAAGTTATGAATGAAACGGAGGGTATTAAATATATAGATTAACTGCTTAAAGCGATAATATTTACGCGCGATCAAGACCGAGTCTGTTGCAACTAGTGCTCCCGATGCGATACGTATTTCAGTTATACGTTTAACCGATATACGTATATACGTATAATAAGTATATAAGAAATACGTATACCTTAAAATATACGTTTAAACATTTCCGGATACGTATAAGCGTATATCGGTTAAACGTATAATTCAAGTATACGTTTAATTCAAGTATACGTATATTTCAAGCATCGTATTTACTTATAATATCAATGGTGCCATCAGTGTTACGTCACTGAACGGAAAACAAGTTGGAAATCGGTGGCGTTATTTTAGCGATCTGTATATGTTTCATACATACAGTATGCCCACTATAGTCCCTTGCCACCCTCTTATCTTCGGAACGGCTGCTGATATATTCATAAAAGTGGTATCTAGGTACAGTAAAGTAGCCATGCGCTACACAATGGAACCGCCTACAGCGCCACCTGGTGGAATGCTGCGGAGTTAGCATTCCTATCTCGAAAACGCAAAGAGATAGAGAAAAAAAGTGATTTACAAAGTTGTAGAGTATCATCGATTTAGTACGGAAAGACACCTTATGGACATTAATGCGAAGAATAGAATGGTTAAAACACGCATTTGTTTTTTGTGATTTCCTGCACTCTGACGTGACAAAACGATCTTAGAAAGAAAGAAACAACTGGATATGAAACAGCAGGTGTGTGCGACCCCTCCACGAACATTGCAGGACATTAAACGACGCTATTACGGACGCTTGTGCCAACGCGTCAGCATCTATGCTCCAACGTGTGCAACGTGAAATTCAAACAAGCATCCAAATATGTATTGCAGCTGACGGTGAGAAGTTTGAACATCTAAAATAAAGGTATATTATTATAACTAGTTGCTTTTTCCTTTCTATGATCGTTTTATCACGTCACAGTGTAGGAAATCACGAAAAGACAAATGCACGTTTTAACCATTCTGTTCTTCGCATTAATGTCCACAATCTGTCTTTTCTTACTAAATCGATGATGCTCTACAACTTTGTAAATCACTTTTTTTCTCTGATTGGCAAGCATTCTTTCCGTTAACCATTCTTTCCGTTTTCGAGATAGGAATGCTAACTCTGCAACATTCCACCAGGTGGCGCCGTAGGCGGTTTCATTGAGTAGCGCAAGGCTACTTTACTATACCTAAACACTACTCTTATGAATATAGCAGCAGCCGTTCCGAATTTAAGAGGGTGGCAAGGGACTTTAGTGGGCATACTGTAGAATCTTGTTATTTTTCCTTATAAACGATTATTGTAAAAATATAACGAAAATAAAAAGACTTTTTGTGCAAATAAGGAGAATATATACTTTTCAGATTTATTGTTAATCCTTATTAAGTATATTCTTTCGTAATTTAAAAAATATATATTTATTTTTGTTTGCGTATACTCAAATTGCGCCCGGGAGGTCAAATGTTGTTCTTTCCACGGTGCTAATATTTTCTAGTCTGTGTTAATGTATAACGCAATTTCATTTTTTAACCATGACACTCGTGGTATTTTTTATACAAAGTATATGTGCATTACAAGATATTGCTTTTCAAGAATTGTTGTTAATCTTGACAAATTTCTTTTTTTGTGTTAGTACCTAAAACTTTCGATTACTTATAGCCTGACAAATACTCGTCACTGCAGGTTTCAGAACGCAATCACACAAGCTCAAAATGACTTGCTTTCTCTTTTCTTTTTTGCTGTAAAACGTATTTTCAAAATATTTTTAATGCAGAAAAAATTATTCTTAAATAATATAAAAGTATGTTTAGTTAGTTATTTGTTACGGCCGATTATCTGTACCAGTGATATAGGCCGGTGGTTGGAGTGCCCTCCGTGGGGTGCTTTAAAATAAAAATACGATTATGAAACTTCCCAGGAGTTTTGATTGATCAATGTCAGTATAAAATATGAAGTCAATGAAAGTTTGTGTTCTGCAATATTAATGTTTCGGGCGAAATGACTACACTATAAATCAAAATAAGCTATGTGCGTGTGTTACAGATATGCGGAACGTAAATCATATCATAATTAATAGTTTAGATTTGAGAGGGGGGGGGGGAACAAAATCTAACCTGAAGAAAAAAATATTCCGATTTTTTTTTTTGCAAGTACCGAGTGTACAGGACACGGCAGCTGTTTTTCAAAGTTTCTGATCCGCACACCAGCAGGAGAAAGGCATAACTTTTTAAGCAGTGAACGAAAACCGTAAAAACGTTTATACGTTTAACCGCTGGTGTAAGATCCGTATATACGATGTACCGTATATGCTGTTTCGTATAATACGTATTGTCCGCCTTGGTCGTATAATACGTATCCAAAATCTGCACCCCGTATAATACGTATTAAACGTATACTCGTATAAACGTTTAATAGGGAGCACTAGTTGCAACATACTTTTTACTTACCCATCATACGCAGTATAGGGTAAGTCTTGTAATCGTTTTGAAAATAGAAAAAAAAAATTGACGGATTTACACGTTCCAGACACTGGAGATTCCGAAAAACATATTTTTAGAAAAAAAAATTTGCCGTCCGTCTGTGTGTCTGTGTGTCTGTAAACGGTCTATCTCCCGAAAAAATTGAGATAGATACTTGCAATTTGGTATGTACTTAGTATGTAATAATGGGAAGAAGCCTATTTAATTTCAATAACCTCGATTAACCGGAACTATTTTTATCGGACTCTCGAAATATTCGTTCTGATAAAAGGTATATAAAAATTTTCGAAATTGTCTATTTTAAGAAATAAATATCAAAGACAATAAAAAAACATAAATTTTGCATAAAGCATGAAGTCGATCAGATACTTAGTTGCCGAGATATTTGGAATCCTATTTACCACACTCTTCAATTTTTCATGACCCTGTATTTCATCCAAATTTCAAAGATATATTTTAATTGGAAATTTGACGCTTAATCAGATGCAATAAACCGCTAGTTAATAGGATTATTATTTTTGGAGTTATAAGGAGGTTTCTTTCAAGCAATTCAGTAATCTAGCCTTAAAAGTTTATGACGTCATCAAGCCACGATTTTATTTGAATTGCAATGCATTTTATAAGTAGTTTACACATTTTTATTTTAATATTTTACATTAGGCATATCCATGATGGGTAAGTATTACGGTTGCGCCCAACGAGTAGTTTTTTCTTTTTTGGTAATTGCCTTAGTAGTGTTCTGTGATTTTTGAAGTGTGCTTTGGAATTTTGGAATTATGATATGAACATTACTGGCGTTCTAAGCTGTCTGATTGTTATTGCCTACCCGTACGATTAACACATTCGGCTGTTAGTGTTCATTTATGTTTGTGAACTTTTGGTTCTTCAAACATATTCGTAAAATAAATAGTGTGACGTTTGAAGAACGGTTTTACTTTGTCAATTAATCTATAAGAACCTGATTTACGTAACATCTGACGTGCGAAGTGTGGATTTGAGATTAGTGGAAGCTTAATTTTATAGTTTACTAGCAGAGCCATGTTTACTACACCCCAAATGGCGTTCATTTTAAAATTGTTCATTACATAAATCGTTTTGAAAATAGAAAAAAAAAATTGACGGATTTACACGTTCCAGACACTGGAGATTCCGAAAAACATATTTTTAGAAAAAAAAAATTTGCCGTCCGTCTGTGTGTCTGTGTGTCTGTAAACGCTCTATCTCCCGCAAAAATTGAGATAGACACTTGCAATTTGGTATGTACTTAGTATGTAATAATGGGAAGAAGCCTATTTAATTTCAATAACCTCGATTAACCGGAACTATTTTTATCGGACTCTCGAAATATTCGTTCTGATAAAAGGTATATAAAAATTTGAGAATTATAAGAACCTGATTTACGTAACATCTGACGTGTGAAGTGTGGATTTGAGATTAGTGGAAGCTTAATTTTATAGTTTACTAGCAGAGCCATGTTTACTACACCCCAAATAGCGTTCATTTTAAAATTGTTCATTACATAAATCGTTGCAAAAATCGCACTTAAATGAATTAAATACGTTCATATCATTAAAATGACATTTCGTCGTAAAATTAAGTATATAGATAAATACAAATATATTATAACAATGAAAAAAAATCAAGCTTTTCATAATATTAATTTAATAAACTACACGAAATTAAAAAAAAAAAAAAAAGACGCTCAAATATTTTTGTTTAAAAATAAACGCTCAAATATTTTTGTTTGATAAACTAGCTCAAATACATTTTTTGAAAATAAAACGCTCAAATATTTTTACAATTTTGCGACTGTAAGAGCATAACTTTAAGTAATAACAGAGTTAACTCTTGACTTTCAAAATAAACATTACCAAATTCATTTTATTCTTAAGAAAGAACAGACGTTTAATATATATATATATATATATATATATATATATATATCAAATTCACATTATCTCATGCAACCAAATAAGAGAATTCTTAGGCGAAAGAAGTAATACAATGATTTTCAAATCTGGAAATCTCCAAAATATTTTAATCACATGGAATTGATAATCCATTAGAAGAAGAGCAAACTAATGCTCTGTTTCAAAATGCTTTAAATTCGAAAAAAATACTGGGGTTTTGTAGATCTAAAACTTTGTTTTTTTTCTTTTCAAAAAACTCTTTTGGTTTCTGTGAAAATACTTCATTTTACGCATTATCTCTTTTAAGAACACTTTTGACTTTTCTGGTTTGTTTTTTATCAATGGAGTATTTTTGCTGAGATTAGATTGTTTTCTGTTTTCAAGAAGAAACAAGCTGTATTTTATTTTACGAACATAACTAGTTAAGGAAAACAAACAAAAAGTAAATATATATTTATAAGCATTATAGTTTTGGTAACCGATGCATTAAATACCCATTTTTAAGTATTATATTTATTAATATCTTGAAGGAGTACTTATAACGTATTTATTTTTATTATATTTATAAATATATATTTATAACTATATATGCGTACTTATAATGGACATTTTAAAATATATATTTATAAATATTATAATGGTTACAACGTCTTTATCTTCTTATTCTGAATTTAGTATAAACAATAAAATGTAAAAGATTTTAAAATCTCACAGTTTCACACATCTTTCAACATCTGAACAATAAACGTTGTTACTTTTTTATTCATATTTTTTAACATTTGAAAAAACATATTATGTTGTGTTATTCTATTTATTCCTATATTTTAAAGAAAGTACACAGATATTCGATTCTCTGTTGAATTAACCAAATAATTTACTTGATTTCTATGTTATAACATACATTTCTATGCATGAACTTTTTTTTCATGTCTCAAAAAATAATAAATACTTTGGGAAACTGATATTCTACAGTCTTCTACCTCAGTGTATTGTCATTTTCTAGGAAAAAAAATAACATCTATTTACGATTTTTGTATGAACATTAATTTTAAAGCGAAGAACAACATAAATATAATGTTAACTTAACATTTTTAAGAATAGGATGAAGAAAGAAGTATTAGTATGTGTCATATAGCTGAGAAATATTATAAGAAATATCAATGTTTTCTCACATGATGCGATTGATGGAAATACTGTACATTCATTATACAACTTATTATGACTTATTTAATTTCTGGAATTTTTCCCACAGATTAAGAAACATAAATGTTTGCTCTAATATAAGTATAATAACTATATTTTCACATATTTCTCAAGCCCGGTTTTAAGGATAAAATAATGTGTTTGTAAACTGCGCTTTTAAACAAAACAGTAAAGGCATTCAAAAACGTTTAATAACATCCATTCTAACAAAGCAAAATAAATATATGCAGCAACATATCTTCTTTTTTTATTCAGATGATGATTAAAATTCTACAACAGTAATTTTGAGATCAAATAATTAACAGCTCTGATAATCAGTTGATCAGTAACAGCGAGATGTTAATCAATCAATGGTAAAATGCCTTCTTCCTAGATGTTTACAGTCTATAATATAAGGTAAAGCCAGGAGAGATGGCGCGGTCGGAGAGATGGCGCACATAGTGGTTCGGGGGGAAGGAGTAGAGTGATCGCGCAGCGACTCCAGGTAGTTGTACAACAGCAATAGTGGAGTGTCTACTTGAAAGTGCAAGTTGATTGTTTTGAGCGTCTAAGATAAAGCATTGCTATTTTGTTTTGTTTTCCCAAAGTAAGTGCTTGATTTTTCATAGCTGTTCATCAAAATTTCTATACAATGTCAGTAGTACAAAATATTTTAAACTTAAACGATTTCTCATAAGCTACTAATCTAGACTAACGATGTGAACATAAACGGTTCGTTTTAGTAGCGGCCATGTTTAAATTAAATGCCCCGTAATCTCGCCTACCGAAATTGGAGAGTTTGCGCATCTACTACTTAGGAGAGATGGCGCATTGTTACCATTATTTTCCATGGTAGGAGAGATTACGCAGCTTATTGGTAAATTTGCATAAAAAAAAGAAAAATGAAAATGGACTAATTTAAAGTTAAACGTATTATCAAGTAACTTAATGTTATTTTCTAATCTTATCTGGACTTGCTTTTTCGGATTCTTTAATTTTTTTCCTTTAATTAAAATTTTTATTTTTTTTAAAAAAATTATTTCCCTTTTCTGATTCTTTAATCATTAGGTTGAAATATTCACTCCTAATGCAATAATATTTGTTCACAAAAACCTTACAACAATGTCATTTAAGTGTAATTATTATTGTTAACAATTTAATTGTAGTTATTATTCGTAACAATCTCTCCTACTCATGTGCGCAATCACACCGACCCTGTAAGGACAGATAGCGCAAAATAACTTTCTTGGTTTTATTACAACTGTTCTATTAGATTGCAACATAAGAACAAAATAGCAATGGAAATGCATAAAAAACAGATGAAGTAAAAATTATTCATGGATAGTTTAGCAAAAAATTAATATTTAGATTTTTTATTATTATTCTTTTGAATTGTGTGCAGACTCTCCTAGCTTATATCCCTGTGTTTTGAATCCATCTAGAGAACAAATATGTAAGTGGATACAGAGGCTGTTTGCCCATTTTTTAGACGAGTTTGATAAATGATTTAGAAAATGGAATTATTTTGGAGAATAAAATTCTGGCAACAACTTATTATTTTTATATGAGATGTAATCTTCCCAACTGGGGGAAAATTCCGGGCCAGGATTCGAACCCGGGATCCCTTGGCTGAATCTGATAATGCTCTACCAATTTAGCAATCCAGGACGAATATGGCTGAACTAATTCACCCAGTTAACCTTAATGATCATAGTATCTGGTCTGATATTTGAATCAGCACAACAGAATAAATCACAGTTAATGAGACCTCCAGTAAACGCTGGAAACGTGATTACACTAGATCAATTTTACCACAATTATTATAATTGGTAAAAAAATCACATGAGATGTACTCTTCCCAACAGGGCGAAATAATCCAGGCCAGGATTCGAACCCGGGATCTCTTGGCTGAAGCTGTCAATGCTCTCAATGAGCTCTCAAACGTTTACTGAATTTGTGCAGACATAGCAGAAGATGTTCACAAGTTAAAAACTGCACTGGGTAACCGAGGCATTACTTTCAGCACAAGAACCATCCACAGAATGCCTTTTGAGGCTGGCTACAAGGTCTATCATCCAAAGAAAAAACCGAAGCTGGCTGAAGCCATGAGAAGGCAATGACTAATATGGGCCAAATCGTTTAAAAACTGGGTTTAACAAGATTATTTTGATTACAAATTTTATAGAATGTTTACATGAGGGAAAAAAATATATATACCCTCTGAATTTCCCGTCATCAATTGTCCAGTTTTTAAATGATTTGACCCACGTCAGTCGCTACCTTCTCATGGCTTCAGTCAGTTTCGGTTTCTTTCTTGGACCATAAGTCTTGTAGCCAGCCTCAAAAAGTCTTCTGAGGATGGTTCTTCACTATTAAAAATATCCCTGTAAAATTACGGACAGAGGCCAGCAGCGGAGATTCCAGTCATACCCCGTAAAAAAAGAAAATCCTGCCCATCATTTTGTGCAGCCCGTAATTTTACGGGGCAAAGTAATACTGCATTATATGCACAAGATATAATGCACTTTAAAACACAATAACACTTTACTTACTGTTCCTTAGCGCGTAGCAGGTTAGATAATGATTACAGAATCGCTTTTTTGGCGGGTTAAAAAATATGTCAATGTCGCGGTTTAAGCGACATTATTTTTCGAAACACAAATAAAATGAAGGGTTACACCCTAGCGGAGGAAAATGTATGGGGTTGTACAGTAGTTTTGCTAACAAATGGGTTAGAACTGTAAAAATATGTGGATTGCCCTTAATTTTCAAAGTATCTAAAGGATGAGACCGCTTATTTAGTGGATGAGACCGTTTTTTATCAAATAAGGCTGTTGCCCGTGAAAATTGAAGGACAAACGCTCATAAATTTACAGGTTTTTTCTGAGAATGTTGTGCTCAAAGCAATGCACTGGTTATCCACTGAAGCTTTCAACTGTTTTGAAGAGCTTTTTTTGCTATTTCTGCTCAAAATCAATAAAACGCTGTCATCAGTTTGTGAATAAATCCGTTATCTTCCACATCGTCCAACTTTGTTCGGTATTGCCTTTCCATTTAAATTGATGTTTTTGTTTATCATTACGGAAGTATTTCGAAACACAGAAAGTTTCAACTTGGGTCCAGTTAGAAATTTGCAAGAAAACCTGAATTTGTCCACTTTTTCTAGGAGAAATGTCTTTCCTGGCAACCATTTTAATTACTGCTAAAGAAAATTCATTAAACTTAAAGCACTAAAATGAATAATTAGCAGAGATATTATTTGGTTTGTAACAAGCAAGCAAATATGTAAGCAGAACAAAATTTCTGCATTTTGTAATGATTAGTTCTGCCACTCACCTATGGAAAATATAAACAAAACAATCGCGAAATATCTTATTTATATATAAGTCAATACTCAGTTAAAGCCAGTGAATAGCTTATTACACTACTAGGATGATTTATTTTAATATAATCAACTCAGAAACAAGGTTTTGGGATTTTCTTTCGAATGGGACTAATAATTTGGCCAATACTGTATGTTGAGGTCTGATGATTTATATTGAACTATCTTGCTATCACGTAGTGTTTTTCCAAGAACTTTTCGAAATGAATTTAAGCCGCGCTACACAATATTATAGGCGAAATGAACGGAGAAGGACTGAGCGCGGCAACTAAAATTATCTTTAAATGAGTTTTAAAAGAAGTTTTAAATTAATTGTGTTTCCAAGGTAATTTTTCAAGATAATTATTTTGTAATAATAATATTAAAATGATTTATGCCGTTTGGTAGCACCAACTAAATGCATTTCTAATTGTATTTTCAACAAAGTTTTCATTTACTTTTTTTTACATTAAAAAGATTTGTACATTTTTTATGCTCAAATGATTTATGATAGTACTCATTCTGGCTAGAGTTGATGTCAAAATGTGGCGAACGAGCGAAGGTATCTTTAACCACGTAGCTGTCCGAATGGGAATGGCGTCGCAATTCACAAGAGTTCGTGAGCGTTAGCGAGCAGGGGGCGAGAGGGAGGGGTCCCCCTAGTTATTGCATATTCGTAAAGTACAACTAAAACAAATTAATAACACAAAGTTACATATGCGCATAGTTGCAACTCGAAACATTATTAATAAAATAACGAATATAATCAAATAATAATTTTTATCAAATATCAATTTTTATCAAATACAAATTTTATCAAACTTATGAAAAAGTTATTAATGAATTCAGAGCACAAAGTTAGATACATAGATATAAATAATTCATTAATAAAGTTTAATAAATATTAATAAAAATTTCAATATTAATTATTATTTGATCTTTATTTCATTAATAATCTCTTCAGTTTCAACTTTACGCATATGTAACTAACTTTATTTCCTGCATTAAAAAAAAAAAAAAAAAACGTTTTGGATTGTATTTTACGAATATTAAATAACCTTTGTGTCATGTTATTAAATTAAAATTTATAAGGTAAGGATTCACCGACAACAATTCTTGGACACTTTCTATTTTAGTAATGTGTTAGTTAAAATGGATGAAATTATGCACTTCGATTTTTTTTGCTTACGGAACGTAAATATGTAACAAACATTTGGTATTGTTATTGTACTGTTAGTAACTTGTTACTGTACTGTTAGTAAATGAAATTCCTTTTTTATAGAGTACTTATTTGTTAAAAAAAAAACTGAAACTTTGCTGTTCAAAACCTTAAATACAAATATGGTCAAGGATTGAGACAAAACAAAAACACACATGGTATATGCAACGAACTGTAAGTAGCCTTAGAAAATATTGTGTAAAAGAAATGAAATCGCACCAAAACAGAATAAAAAAAAATCAGATTTAAATTGAATGAAAAATAATTACAAATGCTTTAACTATGCCCTGTAATAAAATCAAATATGTTATTTTAATGCTTTATTTGGAAAAAAGACAAATATCGTTATATAATTAAAAGAGGAAAATAGAACTGCTGTTTAAATAATGCTTCATTTATTCTTTTGTAAAAGCAGCAAATTAAGATATTCTGATTTGAATCCTTACAAAGGCTAATGACATTCTTATGGTTTCAGGCATTGATTTTATATAACATTAATTCAAATAAATGATTAAGATTATCATAAGATTATTTGTTATAAATACTATTGACAATAGTAAATCAATTGAAAATTTTCGCAGATTTGGAGTTCAGATAATATTTGTTTTAATTAAGTATTTTTACCTTTTGTGTTTCAGTTTTATTCTTATACGTTATTTTTTTTTTGTTTTAAGCTGCTTTATTTAAATCATGTTTTATTTTTCTAATCATTTGCTATAAACATGGCACATATTAAAAAGAATTCAAACCGTAATCATACATAAAAAAATCCGTATATATTAAATGATTTTTTATTTCATAGTGAATTATATCAACATATTAATTCTGGTAAGCAATGATTTTGTAGAATAACAGGTTTTGCAGTCGAAGGCACTAGATGGAAGAGGATGTTTATGAAACTATTGGAAATGTCCCATCAAAATAATGAAAGCTGCATTTTCACCAACAATTTTATTGGTAGTTCACAAAGAACAGACAAGTCCACAAGTCGTAATTTTTAGAACTTAGATCGAGCTGCGTTACATCGTAGAAAACGAACATGAAGATGTTACAGATTATTATGGAGATATACTCCATTTTAAAGGCAATTCTCCTCCATGTGACGGGAGCTAGTTAGCAAATCAAAGAGCGTAAAAATTCTGAGCTCCGGTCTGCGTAACTGCATTTTAAACGCATCGAGGCGTATGGATCTTTCGCCAATGTATTGGTAAATTAACCAATGAGTGGCTTGCAAGGCTGTGGAACTCATTTTTAAACTCGGCAATTTTGAGGCGAAAAAGTTAGACGCGGGAGTTGAAATGTATTATGGGATATCGAAAGATAATTTTAATAAAAAATAAAATGATATTAAGAGAAATTAATTATTTATTTTTCAAAAGAAGAAATAGATTAGTGTTTTTTTTACAAATAAGTGTAGCTTTTAACAGATTAAGATTTTTAGAATTAGAATTAAAAGAATATGTTGATTAATGATATGGAATTAAAATTTATCCTGTATTTAAGATATTATTAAAAGACAGGGAAAAAGTAGAATTTTAAGAATTTGGAATAATTTAAATAACGTAAAATGGTGAACATTTTTTATTATTACATATATTTGCAATTAGAATGACTTAAAAATTACTTGATAACTTCTAAATTATTCGTAATTTAATTCGATCAAAGAGATGAATATATCTTGAATCGAGAATCTAAACAAAAGGCTTAATGAAATTTAAAACAAAATATTTGAGAGTAATGAAAGTAACTTTTAGGAAAATTCCGGTTACAAAAAATGTTTGGAAGTGCTTTTCTGAAAAAAGGTAACAAGGTAAGACTTTATAGTAATTTAGTGCTTTCGTTTTTATTCCAGTTTCCCGTGCATTTTCTCAGCACGGCCAACTGAAGAATTGAAATAAAATGAGTAAGTGTATAAGGCATGCTGATAACAACATGTATTGTATTTATCAAAAAGCTCAAAATATCATAGGTACCTACTGTTGATGGAAAAACTAAAAAATCATTATCAGTTGTTTTAGTCATTAGCCTTTCAAAAGAACGAAAAGCACAGAATAAAATGTAATTTCTGAAATTTGCATATTTTGCGTAATGGTTTGAATTCGAATCGCATAGAATTTGAAAATTCCTTAGAAATAGCTCTTGAAAATTCTTGAGTTTTTGCCAGTGGTCACTTTCTAACTAAATTTCATATTTATAATATTTTAACTTTTCCTCTGGATTTATCTAAATATGAAACAGATACAGAATTATTACTTTGCTAAAAGTTGTATTTCAGATAAAAGAATGTTTAAAATTTATAGAACAAAGTTGAAATAAGAGTAAAAACTCGAAAATCATGTTTTTTCCCTAACAAACAGAATGTCAACTATACCAGTAGTAGACATTTTAAGAACATTTCGTCAGTGTTAAAAACAATTCTTCTTTAAAAGATTTTCGCACCAAATTATTCTTTTACCGAGAGCATGAAGTGCGCCAGTACACGGTTAAAAATCTGCAGTAAATTGCCAACTATTCAACCGTTTCTATAGATAACGGTTAGAAAACCATAATTTATCTCAATTCTACCCAATGAGAACGCTTACAATAATGACCAAGTAATCGTCATCTATAAAAACGGTTGAATGTCTCAACAGTTTGCCTCAGATTTCTATTTAAAAAATTAAATAGCTTGAATTGTTATAACTAATTCCGATAATAATGAACAGAGGAAAAATTTTTCACCCAGGTAAATCATATTCAATGTTTAGAGTATCATAGTTGAAATTCATTCCAACAGAGCGAAAAATGCCGGGACCAGGACTAGAACATGGGTACTTTGGTTTGCCGTGCGAAAGTTCTTCCTACTGAGCTATCCCAACGATATGCTATCTGCCATTTTTGGCTCTGTTGCAATAAATCTCAACTATGATATCCCAACCATTGAATATGATTTATCTAGTTAAAAAAAACTTTCCTCTGTTCATTATGATCTAATTATACAGGAGTTTCCGTGTTGTATAACATTCATCATGTAAAATGCTGTAGATCTAGCTCGGGTGAATGAAATTAGCGCTGCAGTTTGCAGCCATGTCCAACAAATAAGAGTGAATAATGCCAGCAAGGATATCGTTGGGATAGTTCAGTAGGACGAGCGTTGGCATGGCAAGCCACAGTACCCAGGTTCGAGTCCTGGTCCTGGCATTTTTTGCTCTGTTGGAATAAATGTCAACTATGATACTCCAACCATTGAATATAATTCCTATTAGTGCATCTTTTATATTTTAAATCTAATATTTTTTTAGAAAATAATCGATTATAACTTATTGATTTTATATATTTAAAAATTTTATGCTATTAAAATTCTACTTGAGCAATAGTTTATTTTTAAATTCTCATTAATCTATGTTTATTACTAGAAAATTTAACTTAATTCTATATTTTTAAGGACAAAAACCATTTAATTTTTAAATTTTCGAGTTTTATAGAATTCCGTATTTAAAATAGAAATTCTTTTCATAAATATGCTGCTCTTAGGTTTATTTAAAGACGGAATGGGAACACTTACGAATCCCTAAAAAATCTAACGAAATATGTTTACAACAAACAATAATAAAGATAACGAAATAAGTTTTATCTAAAATTCTATGCTTCTAAGAAAAAGTTTGAAAAGATTTTTCAACTGCAGAAAAACTCACTTTAAACTTTCAAAAAGATAAGAAAGTGTTTTTTCCCCTATGGTCTACAGAATTATGGAATAAAACTAACAATATTCAATGCTAGAGGTAAAAAGGAAAGCTGAATGATATACATTTAATTTTTTGAAGTTACTTTTTTCTAAATTTCGATTTTTACTGGAATAAAAACATTTTACAAAGAACTTTTCACTGTTTATAAGACGCTGGTATTATGTTCGGTTAAATTAATTTCTGAGAAAGAGAATTTTGTATTTTTTAAAATTGCGTTTCTATTACAATGTTCTGTTTGTCAAATATCGGCTTTAGCCATGCATAGGAAAATGAATTGTTATGTTTCCGATTGTTAAGTTACAATATTTTAAAATACCATTTGATAAAGCATCCATTATAGATTGTACCTATGTTTAAAAATTAGCACATAAAGTAGCTAAAGAAATAGTTGAATAAGTAAACAGTCAGCCCATTTATCAAAAATGAAATACAACAGTAAAATTAGGGAGAAAGAAAACAAGAAGTTTTTAAATTCAGTAACATTTAAATTAGGATTGAGGATAATCTTATAAGCTTCCGAAACAGGGTAAATTTTTGGAATTAAATTTTGAAACAAATAAAATTGTCGATGTTCAAACTGAGATAAGGTGACTATTTTATAAACTAGCCACCTCTGGTGAGTAGTTTGGTCACCATTAAATATATGCTAAGCAACATTTTACCTTTAGTCATAGTTTAATTTACATGCTTGATCCTTCGACGAATAGGAAGATTGTGATAGAAAAATCATGAATTCTTGGTAATCATGGCAGCATTTCCTATATTTTTTTCCAGATATGCATTTTATCTTTCTTGACAAAAACTGCTTTACTAACTTAGGCATTTATGCTTCATGTCCGTTTTCTTACCACTTGGAAAACGTTCGCTAATGCGGAGATTTTTAAACCTATTAAGTAATTTTCCGTAATTGGGTCTACTGCCAATTGGTGTAGTTTAGGTGCAATGAAGTTTGTTTTGTAAAAAGTCTTTAATGATATCTACTTTTATATTAAACGATATTGTTGCTAATATCTTTTTGTTTCACACTAATCTTGGCTGTAGACTGGATTACGAAATATTAGAAAATCTATCATTATTATCATCAAATTGTCTTGATGAGAAGACTGGATTACGAAATAGTAGAAAATCTACCATTATTCTCATCAAATCGTTTTTATTAATGTGTCTTAATCAGGCTGCATACTAATTGACGTATTTTAGTGAGCACGATGTTGAGAAACATAGAACTTTTGGAAGCCACTTATGATAATCAGATTCCCGTTAAACCATATTTATTATCAGTATCGCCCATTTTTTACCCTTGGCGAGCAATCTGATTAAAATTCACGGCCTTTTTTCTATATGCCGATCTCGGACCGATTTTGTTTCCCTTTGCTATCTATTCTTGATACAGGTCAGGAGTTTTCATAGCTGCGTAACTCACTCACTGCGGCATTTATGCTTAATGCTGCTAAATTATAATAATTATAGCAACAGTTTTTTCTTTCTATATTGTATTAATATTATGTCGTAGAAATATTAAGGGTAATTTCAGAAGCATTTGTATATAGCTGTGTAATCTAACCTAATGTAATATATCTATAGATATGTATGTTGTATTCATAGATACAGTATAATATTAGGATATTATATATCACATTATTCATTCTGGTGGATATAACGCCCAGTCAAAAATAAAATCAATCTGATGTTATGTGTTTAATAAATGTAGACTAAATTATTGCTTTGTATTATTTTAGTTTGCTTCTATATTATTTCCCATTTTTAATAATGTTATGTATTTAATAAATGCATCTTAAACTACTGTTTTGAACGCGATTGGCCATTTCCAATTGTAAATATGATCGGCGATTAACAATCATTTTCAGTGACTTATTTTCTGGGCACGGATAAGACGCAATTACCAAATTAACTGACGATTCGTTTCGAAATTTCATTCATTAAATTTTATTACATGAGTTGGATATGTTTACTTCGTCAAGAAAAGATCTTTAAGGAAGTTCGGTCACTCCACCTTGCAGAATTATACTAAACTTTCATTGGGCTGAAGACGCGGTCTTTTGTTATACCAGACAGCACTGTAAAATTCACCGAGGGATAACTTACTTTGCGAATAATTACCTTCATGGTTTAATTTTTTTATCACTCACGATGAACGAATCTCTTGTGTTTGTTTGCTTTGATGGATAGAGATAGTTTGCGGCCAACATGATTTCAACTGGAGTTTTCTCAGAATATATACACATTTGAATGAAACACATCTCTAGGTCTTTGATTTTTTCACGATATTTCTAAAAGTGTAAGTTTAATGCAGTTTTATAAAAAAAATTAATTTTGAGTCAAAATGGTCGCTTTGGATATGAAAAGCAAAGCGGTCATTTCGTAACTTTTTATGACAGTCACATGACTTGTACTATTAATTTAGAAACAACATAATTTTAAATAATAAAATAATTACATTACTTCTAGAATAATATTGATAATAATACAGGGTGTTAAAAATTTTCAAACATTAACTCTTTGATTAATGGGTTGGGACATATGTCCTTGCAAACGACTATTTCTTTATTCGAATGGCATGACTTTTTGAAAAACAATCTCTGCCATACCCTTTTACTAGGATACTTTCAAAAGAAATCCACCATAAAGAAATATTTTGCCAATTGTGATACGAGTGAATATAAAACAAGTTGCCAGTCTTAGCCCGTAATCAAAACGTTAAAATGTGGCAGAGAAAATTGCAACAAACAATTTTTGTTTAAAAATCAAGATAAAAATTGATTAGTCACAAATAGAAGGTGTTTTACTCCTTTCTGAACAAACATCTTGTATCCACACTATTTTAAATATTTACCTTTACGAACTGACTTCTTAAGAGGCTAATTCATTCAGAAGAAAACACCCGCTCGCTAAATGTTAATACTATGGAGGAAATATTTTAAGATATCTCGTTGGCATTTCAATATTTTTAAATGATTTTTATGCATTGGATAGCTGAGATCAATCTCTATAAACGTTCCTTTTTACTTTTTCGATTTTGATTACAAGTTTCTTTTATTAAGATACTTTCACTTTGGGAACCGATTCGAAAGTGAAACTATCCTCAATAAAAAAAAACTGCGACAAAAATCGAAAAAGTAAAACGGAGCGTGCATAGAGATTGACTTCAGCTATCCAATGCAAAAAAATCATTTAAAAATATTGAAATGCGAACGAGATATCTTAAAATATTTCCTCCATAGGATTAACATTAGCGAGCGTGTATTTTCGAGTGAAGTAGCCTCTTAATTAACTTACCACCTTAAAAAAAATTTTTTTTTTTTAAATACATCATATCGATAACGATTAAATACTATTTCGAGACCTAAGACACCTTGTATTTAAACTAAGAATTGTGCAATGTTCTTAACCAACCAATTTATATTCATTATGTTTGTGTAACGAGCAATTTTTCGTTAAAACTACACTGTAAAAAAGACATATGTTTGTTAATCCAAGAAAATATAATACATAACGACCGATCAAAATATAGAGTAGCCTCTTGCGATTTACTAACGTTTCCGGAAAGCGTTCTTCATCTTTAGAAACCTCAGAAATAAATTTTATTTATAGATCTATAGAAGCATTTATAAATGCAGCAGTTTCTTTTTGCTGCTACCGATTTTCGGAAACGTTTCCGTGTAATATTTACACTGTAGTAATCAGTGTTTTCAACTTCAAATATAGTATTTTCGAATGCTATCCATTCTCAAATAAGCATTTTCATGTTCAGCGAATATGTTTTACTGTTAAACATGATACATTAACAGCCTTAACATTAACATTACAATTAATAATATTTTGTTATTCTTGCATGTGTAAATTCAATGACGCAGACGAAAACGTTTAATTCAGAAATAATTAGTAGAATCCTAAAAACCTATATTCCGATTTGAGAAAACCGATTAATTCACTACAAAAAACTATGCGGAAATGATCTGAAAATCGGCGGCAGCAAAAAAAACCCTTGTTTTTATAAATGTTTTTTTTAAATCTCTAAAATATATTAGTTTCTCAGGTTTTCAATAATAAAGAGCACTTTTTGGAGTCATGGGTAACTCGGAAGAGGCTACTGCAAATTTTTGTTCGTGGTTCTACATTATTTTTGTACATTAAGAAACATTTGTATTTTTTACAGTGTACTAAACGTTAAAAATAAGAATCAAAATGGCGCATGTCGGTTTGGCATTTGATATTTTCAAAAAACAAAATATTTATGCATAATTTACCTCATCCTATTAGTATCTGAGAGTGTAGTGTAAATAAACAAAAGAAGAAGCTGATTAGATATATATATTTTTTAAATACTACACCCTTGAAAATTATTTTTTTAAATAATCAAAAATCGATAAATTACGATACATTTCTTTAAAAAAATTTTAACGTATTATTTTTGTAATTTTCAATATTGAAAGTTATGAAATATACAAACGTAAATATGGGATCAAATGTCATCCAGCAATCCAGCAAAATCTAGTATAAAATCTCTTATAATAATATTTTTTAAATTCTAATTTGAATTTTAACAAAACGATCTCTATCTATTGTTTTCTATTCCTGTCTAGAAATATCTTCTCGGCAACCGCAGCAACGCTTGACCTTCTTGTCAAAATGTGAGATTTTCCACGGACAAACTTTTTCTTTCCTTATTGCAGATTACAATTACAATATTTTTAAATGCTGATATTTTAAAAATTGTTATGCCTAATTAACGGAAATTTCGGGGAGCTTTGCCTGTTTACGAGTCAAAAGCTTTTATTATGACTTTTATTTATAAAATAAATATATTTTTATTATCTTACATGCTAAGACGATACATTAGAAATAAATTTTAAATAACATCTTTCTAAAAATGAACATTTCAATTAGAATAAAGAAAAACGTGAGTAATGTATAATTGGACATTTAGAAAATCTAATAAAGAAAAAGCAAAATCCCTCTTACCTTGTGATTAAGCTTCCAGTACAAAATCACTGTCTCCGTTAATTAAATTGGGTATTTGTTATACTATAAAAAACAACCATAATGTGTTCACGAAATAATGTGATAATTATCTTTTAAAGAAATTTAACTAAGAAATTTTACAAATCATTAGTAAAGGGTAATTAGTTGAAACGACATTCCCCAATTAAATTTAATAGAATATCGTGGCAGTACGTACATGTAGTGAATAATTGATAAAATGTAATACACATTTATTATTTTACACATTGCAATTTACATCAGAATTATTGTAATGTACCAATTTAATATGCACATATAACAGCTACTTAAATCTTATATTATTATATTTTGTAATTAAACTATACGTAAATTGCCATTTAGATTTAGAATTACAAATCTTTTTCATTTAATTATACCTACGAAGGATTCGCCGTCTAACAATGAATACTTTCGAGATGTCAATACCGATTTGCACCAAATTTAATGTAAGTAGTATTTAAATATAAGTAGTAATCGATATGCTATACTTATACACAAAACTTATATGCGCCCTGAGGGGAGTTATAATGTTCAAACCGCGCAAAATTCAAATTGTATAAAACGGCTTTCATATGCAACTTATACCATCCTCAAAGAATTGAATGACCTTCACATAGAATGACCGAATATGAATGCCAGCAACATCATATTCGTCTTTTTCCAAAAAATGGCAAATGCATGTTTTATTTCAAAAATATCAAGCACGTATCACGAGAACTTAACCGTACAATTCACACATTTCACAAAATATCACTATTTATTTGACAAAAATTCACCAGCGTTGTTTTAATCCGATTGGAATTTCGTGCGCTTTAAGGGGAATTGAGGGATACAACTCCCATCTCCACTAATCTCAGCAACTAAGCATTTATGTGTAGGTACATCTTATCGACTAAAATGTATGATTTAGTAGGAAATGATTCACCATATAGACGAATAGACTGTGGAAAACAGTGAAAATTGCTGCGCATCGTCTGAATGTCACGACTTTAAAACATGTAACAAATCTTGGATAATTGCCGAGTGCTTTGGAAAGAAAATAATTGCATTTACTCAATTACTTTAGAGTTATGATTCTTTCAAATCTGTTCAACCTTTTTCGATAACCCTGTATTTTATGGTGTTTATCATCGTTTTTTATACTAACTGTACTACCATTTTTTGTGACGCAGTTATAATACTATGAATTGTACAAATTTACAGTAATTTCTAGCACTGTAAAAAGTGTCTTTCTGTTTTGTAAATTATTCATCTAGAACTTTAGGTCGAATGCCCGCCTACATAACATAAACTAAATCACTTAGTGGGAGCGGTCAGTTATGGTCCCGAGTATTAAGAAGTGTAGTAATCTCACTTCGCTAGGTCTACGCTTTAAATGTTCTAAGTAATACTAAGACATTTTGGTTGTACAAGTTATTAAATATCACCGTAAATATTAAAAAAATTAAAGAAATTCTCATTAAATAAATATTATATACATATGAAAAATATTATGTGTTGTGTATTTATGAAAAATATTGTGTGTTATGAATATATATGATAAATATTATGTGTAATTAAACTAATTTTAAACACTAACAATAAACGAAGTATGAAAACTCTACATACGCATATTTCTATTTCTAGATGATTTAATTGATATTTATAGCTTATTGTTTTTTTAAAAAAAAAAATTTAACGTCGTATAAACAAATCGTATGATTTTGTATAAAATGCATAATAAGTTGTAGAATTGTTAATAAATCAATTTTAATAAGAATTCAATCTTAAAATTCTCTTTTAAATAAATACCGCATTACGCTTTGTAAACTCTCATAACAAAATAGTTTTCAACGTAACTGTAGTATAAAGAGTTCAGTAGTGTAATCATAAGCTGTTGGCATTGTGTGAGCCACAGTGCTTTTTCTACATAGTAATCTTACTTAGACATAAACAAACATCGTGTCGCTAGAATTGTGAAATATGCAGTTCCATACAAGTGTTTTTGTAATTTTTCCGGAAATAGGGGATGATTGCTGGCATTAAAATTGATGAGTATATAATCTACAAGTATAAAAATATTTAAATAAATGAATGTTGAATTTTTTAAACTCTATTGATAATATTGAGTAAAAATAAAAAAGCGCTGCCAATCAGCAGTGTTTATATTCGAACTGTCGATGATCTTAAACAATCTTTATACAACTGAGGCATTCGGTTGCTTCGAAACTTTACCAATTTTATATTTGTAAACTGAGAGACCTAGTATTGTTGACTTTAATGCGGAATTTAATATCAAAATAATAAAATCGGTGTCCATATGTTATTTATTCACACGCATATAAATATATATCCATAAATGTAAAAGACGTCTTAAGAATTTGTAAATTACTGCAATGAACCACATTTTTACTATGAAATTATCATATATTACAAAGCAAATTAAAATGCACGCTTACATATTATATATCACTTTAGGAACATGATCAAAGTTATACATATATTATTCATTCAGATTTCTCCTTAATATATTTGAGGAACACAAACTTTCATTCATGATTTCCATACATTTTAATGCCTATTAAATTTGGATTTTAATAACATAAATTAATTGCCATCTGATGCTTATTGTCTGCTGAATTAGTTTTATCCAAATTTGGTACTCCAACTATAAATTAATAGATAAATCGCTATGCCATCTCCATTGTAATAGTAATTGATGTTTTATTGACTTGGTATAGATATGTAGAATTACAATTAATGTTTGATTGCTATAAAATATTGAGAGGCATTAAATTCTCACAAATTAAACTTGCCAAATATTCATCATTGCATTTTGAATTTTATATGGGCAACAGAAAATACTGGAATTGGAAATAAAGACCCCGAGTTTTATAGTACTTTTAAAAAAAGTTTTTTTGCTTCAGTATTTTTAGAATCTGTGCGACATTAACTGGTATATAAACTAGTCGTTGGAGACCACCGTAATACTTACCCATCATGAATATGCATAATATAAAATATGAAAATACAACATGGGTAAACTATTTATAAAATACATTGCAATTCGAATAAAATCGTAGCTTGATGACGTCATAAACTTTAAATGCTCTATGATTGTATTGCGTAAAAGAAACATCCTTATAACTCTAAAATTGATAATCATATTAATTAACGGTTTACTGCGTTGGATTAAGCGTCTAATTACCAATTAATATATATCTTTGAATTGAAATTTGAATGAAATACAGGCTCATGAAAAATGAAAATGTACGGGAAATATGATTACAAATATCTCGGCAAGTAATTATCCGAACGACTTCATTCTTTATGTAAAATTCATGTTTTTTTATTGTGTTTTATATTCACTCCTTAAAATAAACAATTTCGAAAATTTGTATATACCTCTTATCAGAACGAATATTTCGAGAGTCCGAAAAAATAGTTCGGATAGTCGCGCTAACTGAAATTCAATAAGCTTCTTCCCCTTATTACATACTAAGTACATACCAAATTTCAAGTCTTTATCTAAAATTGTTTACAGACAGTGTTTACAGACACACAGACACACAGACACACCGACAGCAATTTTTTTTCTAAAAATGTGTTTTTCGGAATCTCCAGTGTCTGAAACGTGTAAATCCGTCAATTTTTTTTTCTATTTTCAAAACGATTACAAGACTTACCCTATACTACGTATGATGGGTAAGTAACTAGTGTTCATAAATTCAGAACATGCACGTAATTTTAATTTCGTGCACAGTAATTAATTGTAAGTGGTCAAAAGAAACTGGGATAAGCGACAATTGTAGCAAAAATGTACTATTCTAACAGAAAAAAACACCTATTGGTTTATTATTGACTGCCGTTTGCAGAATAACTGTGATGTCTTCATGACTGTTGCATTAAGATGTGTTACCACGTAATGTCACAGTGAAGTCACCTAGTTACAGGATATGTAAATGAAAAAAACTGATTTCACTCGACTTTCTGAACCGATTATATAGAATATTATGCATTAAAATAAATTTCTGAAACAATGGAATTATCTAAATTCGAATCGTGAATCAATCATTCTGAAGCTTGATTCGTTACCTCTAAACCACAGAGGCTTGTCAACATAGCTGCAATTATCAGTTATCCTCGATCAAATTTCCTTGTTGATTTGTCATGTCGAAATTTTCAAGATTAAAGATTTGGTTTAAATAAATTACATTAATAAAAGTCTTATTACCAATTTAAAAATTTTAGCGAAATTATTTTTAATAAAAATGTAAGTCCGTTAAAAAGTTTGTGTATTCCGGTTTTTCTCTATTAAAATTTGAAGAAAACTAAATTTTATTAAAAACTGGCAATAGATCTGCTGATATTAAAATCATAGCTAATTCAACAGCTGATCAGTAGAATCTCCTGGCATATCAGACAGATTTATAAAAGAACCGACGTTGACCACACTCGACGTTCCGAAAACTTTATAAAAAAATTGACCATTCAGATAAATGTTTGACACAATGGGCACGATTTCAGTTTGATCCTAATCCGCGATCTCCTGTTTAGAAGCTTGAGACGTTACTGCGGCGGTAGTTTAATGAGTCATATTTTCTTAGCGCGTTTCACTATAGAAATGGCCACAAAATGGTTTAGAAATGGTTTTAATGTGCTTTAGATACTTAACCCGTTGTTCAATATTGTACAAAATCTACACGTTTTTACCAGATTGTCTTATATCATATCTAAGAGGTGTGAGCTTAATATCAAAAACATTGTTTGGACGCTATCGTGTTCACTGATACACACATACATAAATCATTAAAAGAAAATAATAGATTCTTGAGACCAGAAGACAAATGGAAACACCAGCATAAAAACACACACAACCCCACACACACATACACGTACACACATACGCACACACATACGTGCACAGACGCACACGCATACATATATAATATGTAATCGTTGTAAAAATAGCAAAAAGTAGATTTAGTGGACCACAGAACTTAAATCTATATCAAAATTTCATTTTTTTACTAATTATGATTACAAAACATTCCTTCCGCTATCTGTTCGAAAAGTAAAAAATCGAACTAAGGTAATACAGTTGAACAATTAAAAAAAGGAAAAAAACTTATTATTTTAAAAGGTTTTCATCAGACTCATTATCGTTCATTCTGAATTGTCGTGTATTCTCCGATGTGTTCTACCGCCATAATTTAATTACTGAACTTCCCCCTCGCCTTTTCGTTCCCAAATGTGCAGTCACTGCGTTAAAGAGAACTAATTTGATAAAGTCTTGCAGCATGCACGCCTGGTATGACGTTTTTTTAGTTCTCTTACAATATGTTATTTTCCTTCTTCTGCAGACTCAATTTTTCTATACAACTTAGGGTATTGAAATATTAAATTAAATTTTCGCACTAGAATTTTTTTAACAAGTTTATCACATATAAATGAACTGAGGCTTTATAATAATAGAGCAAAAGATAAAAGAAGATAATAAAAAAATAAGTTTGCATCCCTTATTTAACAAAAAAATAACATTAAAATTTATTGGCGTACGATTTAAAAAAATGTATCCTTCTATATTAAAAAAAAGTAATCTGGAACTGAGCCAAAAACGAAATGGACCAATCAAATTCTGCGTAGATATTCCGAGTTATTCTCATCGCTTTTTTACCAGGGACTTTTTTGAGGAGTTATTACTTTTTTCTAGCCATCCTACGGATTCGGAAATCATACCACCAGACGCGAAATATAACAAGCTTTCAGAAATTAAAAAAATTATCACGGTTGGACAATAAAAACTCAAAAAATCCTTAAATATCGAGTAAGAAATCTTTTATTGAAAAAGTCATTTTTTTTATATTGTTGCCAATTTCTAAATAAGCGCACAGGATTATGTTTTATCCCAAATAAAAAATGTATTTGCGCGAGACTATTAAAAACAATAATGAAAGTTTAAAATAATAATTAAATGATCACGTGTTGAAAGCAGGGAATAAAGAAAATTACGTCATAAAAATTGTGTTTACACAGGAATATTAAAAATAAAAAAGATGAATTAAATGAAAAAGCATTATAACCTGATTACAGAAGATAGTCGCCGTTCGTGATATCATCATCATCATCTTTTTAAACAGGATACATTACCAGTTTTTAGGAGGCTGTGAAATCAGAACGGGGGTTGGTGAGCGTAGCGAGCAGGGGACAGAGCCCCCTAGTAGTGTTAAATTACAGAACAACAGTGCTACACTCACTAAGAAAGCAACTGTAAATGTGTTTGACAATATCAAAATTACAGTGATAGATGTATGTAACACGTGTAAGAAAAATTGTTTGATCTCATGCTAATTAATAAAATATGGTGATTAATTTCAAATTTTTAATTCCTTGTCCAAAATATTTCATTCATTTTAAGATATTACTCATTACTAGGATAATAAATTATAAAACTTTGTGTTGTGTACATTGTCATAAGTATAAAATTCCGATAATTAGAGTTATATCAAACTAGCTGTTACCCGTGACTTCGTTCACGTAACATTAAAAGAAGAATAAATGCATTAATAAAGCAAAATATTTCACCCCCGATAATTAAAAACGTAAATAATTAACTAACTCTTTATCATATTTCATAGGAGAAAATACGGTATTTCTTTGTTATAGGGGCCTTGACATAGCTCAGTTTTAACCCTTTCAGGGGCAAGCAATTGCGTTCCTGTAACGTCGAATTCACACCGTTATTTACGAAAGAATTTAGTTCAAAATAAGGAAAAGCAATTTTTCAACTTTTTTTCGTCAAAGTTAAAAAAGTAAAATTTTATTAAAAGTTTCTGGTTTGAATCGGATTAAAATTAGGTGGTATATAATATATACCACCGCCCCTCAAAGGGTTAAAGAAGTACAATTTGTTAAAAAACAAATATCACTTTTACCTGATAAACCATTTTACTTTTAACGACTTTGAAAAACGTTTTAACAGCTATCATTTAAAAATAATTCATTGGAAATAGTATATGCTTTTTGTTTAAATTCAAATCTTGTAAATATGGAGGAATAATTCTACACCTAAATGCAAGGAGCTTCAATTGCAAAGCTTTTTGCAACCCAAAATTACATGCAAACGTAACATTTACGTGTGTTACGTATGCATGTAACAGTAACAGTTACATGCAAACGTAACACTTGCAATTGCAAAGCTTTTTGCAACCCAAAATTATATGTTAACATTACTTTTGCATGTAATTTTCAGTGCAAATTAACATTTATAAAGGTTCAAATTAAAATTAATTTGGGTTCAAATTACATGTAAATGTTACGTTTGCATGTAATTTGGGGTTGCGAAAAGCTTTGCAATTGCAAGTGTTACGTTTGCATGTAACAGCAAATTTGCCTCCTTGGTTTAATCTATAGCTGAAACAACTCTTGATTTCTTGACAATATGCTGACAGACGATTTTTGTTCTGCAGAATAAATTAATTCATAATGTTTGAATATGTGGAAATATGTTTTTAATTTTCGGAAATTCTACTGTAATCAAGATTTTTTTTTTCGCCAACTATTCAAATTGAAAATAAATTCTTCTTTCAGTTTTAATGAGAAAATGGCATGAAAATGTATTAATCCGTTTTATTTCTTCTTTTTTTTATCCACAAAAATGGAATAATTTAATTACCGTTTTTCGAGAAATTTCGTTAACATTTACAAATAATAATAATAATAATAATAATAATAATAATAATAATAATAATATCTCGGAATCTAATTCAAAATTTTAAATTCTCAGAGTTTATGTGACATCCTTAGATCAATGATGGTGTTAAGTAAATTGCATTGCATTAAGAGTAGTAGTTGCGAAATACAAACAGACAGTCAGATTTTAAAATAATAGACTTGTGTTCAATTTTCTTTTCCTAATAATCTTGCTGATGCTTGTATTATTAATCGCAGAGTTCAGAGAATAAATATGTATGAAATGTTTATGTTTGGTGTGATGCTGAAAATGCAACCCTACAGTTGGCCTAAACAACTGGCGGCTTGCTTTGAAAACCTATCCCCGTCCAATGAAGTCAGCCCTTGGGCCTAACGATTTGAGCGATAACCGTCTTCATATTGCAAGCCGATTTGACGGTTCACTGCCCCTCTATTCTTTCACTGTACTCTGTAATTATTAATGTATGAAATTGATTCACGCACCATTTGAAACATATTTGAAAAATCCTGTTTTATTTGAAACATGACGTCACTTTGATTCCAGAGAAATCTCTTTTCAATGATATAATTCTTGTTAATTTTCTTTTCCTGGCAATCATGACGGGAATTTTATCAGAAAACTCCAAAGACATTTAAGATATAAAGATCTTAAATGTCTTTGGAAAACTCACATCTGTATGTAACTGATTTTCAAGCTTATTATTAATCAGTATCAAAAAACATATTTCAGTTATTCATCTTAAATCTAACGTCCATTATGTATATACTTTTATTATACACTGATATTCATGCTCCTTGTAATGTTACGAATACTTGAAAATACATGTTTTATTTATGACGTCATATTTGTTCAAGCCAAGGAGGATCGTTTTCATAGTTCCATGGTCCCAGTGTTGAATCCAGGGGGTGGCCCGGGGGGAATGTCCCCCCCGGAGCATTGAAATGTCCCCCCCCGGAGTATTTGAGATTTTATGCTTTCAGTGGTCAAAAAGTGGAATTCCCCCCCCCCCGGAACTCTATAATGTCCCCCCCCGGAGCTGCAGAAATCCCTCCCGGAGAAAAGTGTCTGAATTCAACACTGCATGGTCCAAGCGAAATCTTTTCTTAATAATATGATTATTGTTCAGTTTTCCTTCTAATTATAACGCAGTTTTTGACAGAACATATCTTCTCAGCGTAACCAATATTCATACTTCATGTATAATAACAAATACTCCATATTTGTGTTTCAAATATCACGGAAATTCCTCTTCTTTTGAATTTTCATTTTTCACGTGAAAATCTTTCAATTGAAAATTAATTGTTGAGTAAAAATTATTATTTCGGGCTTTGATTTAGTTTTGGCAACGATAAAATATTAGCAACGGTAAAGTAAATTTAACCATTTTAAAATATTTTACGAAAAATGTCCATTTATTCTCTATGAAAATAACGAAATTTTGAATTATTAAGAAAAATATTTGAATAAAATAAACAAAAACCAGTCTATGTTCAGATGAGGGTTATAATCCACCTATGTGCAAAGATACAGGATCATTAAATGCTCCATTTTGACGCTGGCTTCAGCCTAATATTTGCACACAATCAGATTTATAATATTATTGGGATATGTTTTTTCTAATGAGTTAAGTCTTTAATTGATTTTCAATGGCAAATATCCAAAAGGAACAGATATTTATTATTTAGTTTTATCATCTCATCTATTGATATTAGTGTATATAGAAGAAACATTTTTAAAAGAAAAAAATAAGGAATCTTTTGTGTAACTTCGTAATTACAGACGGTTCGAGAAACATTTTGACTACCTTGGAAAATTTTAGTCAATGAGTTTGTCAGAAACCTTAGAAACTAATATGTTTCCGAAATTTACAAAAACACGTTTTCCAAATTTACGGGCATTTCCGAATACAGTAATTTCAGAATTATTCACATAAAACTGAGAAATCTATTGCTTTATAATGGTTCCTAATGATGATAGAAAGTTATCAAGAACAGTAGAGAAATATGAGGTTCTAGTAAATTTAGCAAACGTTTCTGAAATACTTGAAAAATTTCTCTCAATTTTTATATAGTAAAAGGGATTTAATTTCAATTAAAACCGTGTAATTTTAAAGTGAAAAAAATTTAAAGCGTCATTTCCACAATTTGAAAATTTATACTTTTTATCTTTTACCTTTTTAAAACATCATGAATTTATCATTTTTTTAAATTTAATTTTTGAACTGCGCGAACTCCTGCCTGACACATCGGCGAAATTCGGGGTTGTTTGGTCATCTTAGATAATGTGTGAATGAAGATTAATAGAAACTGCATATTACACAATTTTATTAATTTTTCAATTAATTTTCAGTTATTATTTTAATTTTCAGTTTACGCCATTATTGAATATTAAACATGAATTTAATTTTCAAATTGCTAACAAAGCGTAAAACCAACAGAGTGAAGAAATGTCCTGGCCGGAAATCGGATACTTAGAATAACCCGGATACTTAGAATAACGCTCCAATGCTCCACCATTAAGCAACGAGGATCCAGTTTGGCTTTTTTCACTCATATATGTCGGAAAGGCTGCAACTGCAACACAAGGTGGATAAATCTCCATCAGTGGCCCCTTGTGGCATACATAATAGAAACAAATTCCAGTATAGGTGAAAGCATATAATTTAATCAATTTCCAATTAATTTTCAGCTGTGAAATTACGCCATTATTGAATCTTATACATAAATTTATTTTTCAAATCCTCGTAGCTCAATGGTATAGCATTGGAGCGTTATTCTAAGTAGCCGGGTTTGATTCTCGGCCTGGACATTTTTTCACTCTGTCGGTTTTACGCTTTGTTAGCAATTTAAAAAATAAATTCATGTTTAATACTGTATATTATTTTAGCATTTCTATTTTTGCATGAATGTGCTACTAAGCGATTTTTTTCTTAATTTAATAATAACGTAATTCTACAATAATTCGCTAAAAATACATTTTTTAAAGGAATTTTTATTATTAATTTTCTGCAGTAAATATTAACAAAAAGATATATTGATAGAAAAATTGTCTTTCACTATTCTTTGATTTATTTCATATTTCAGAAACTTCGTTTTTATATGTTAGCGGCGAGCGCTTCGCCCTCACTGCTAATGATTCTTAAACGTTTTATTATTTTGGTATGTATTTGATTTTCTTTAATTATAATTTATTATTATTATTTCTTTTATTATTTCTTTTATGTAAATTATTCATGACATTTACTTTTATTATTCATTTAGCGATATTTTGTTTTTAATATCACCCCAATGCAAACATCTTCAGCCTTATTTTCGTCAAATATCTGTTATTAAGATTGAAAAACGTTAATTTTAAAAGTTTGTTTAAGTAGTTTTTATCAAAGTAACTACTGAAGGTTCCTATTGTGCGTTAAGCCCTGATGCATTTATTCATAAACAGTCCTTTAGAATGCTTAAGGTTTTCTTCCGGTTAAAAATTTTTATTTCAGAAAAAGTCATATGAATACTTTTTGTTTCAGTAATTAACATTTGTTCGTGTACTTAAAAGAAATTTTCAAAGAGTATTTTATAGTATGGGTGTTCCGAAATAATTTGCAAAACGCTTCTGCTATGGTATTACGGAAAAAAAACTTTTAAAATATAGCTTTTTGCTTTAATTTGACACATTATTATTTTCTTCTAAAGTTCGAAATTGGTCTCATTCGATATTTGGAGCAGATTGCATTGAGATGTTTTGTGAAAATAAATCAGGTTAAAGTTCGTAAAATATGACGGAATTTAAATTAATTTTATTCACATCCTCTGCAAAAATTTTTCACTCTAATAATGGATTTCCTTGGGAATTTTCAAATCGTCAACTAGCATGACGTTGGACTGCACCTCTGACGACATACCTTTGATTTCATGTTTGTGTATATTTTGCAAAGTATTGCTCATTTGTGCGGATGTGTAATGCACGCGTTTGTGTTTACACGTGCACACACACAAGTAATGCTGTCATGCGTAAATGCACATCATAGTGGATTGTTATTTTTCTCTTTTTAACACTTTCCAACTGTGTTTATGCTTTGTGTATATTCTGTTGTGTTTAACACTTTCCAACTGTGTTACGACTGTGTTTATAAATTCAGTTTGTCTGCCTGTCTGTCGACTGTCTATCTGTCTCTCCGTGCTCTAACTCTCATAAATATACTCGGATTGTCATGCAATTAATATATGTTATTGGGGTTTACTATGGTATATTTGGTATTGAAAATGAAGTATGTAGCACTTATATTCCGTATACAGGAGCACTCAAAAGAATGCCGTTACATTATGGTCTTTGGGGAAAAATCTTTTGCAGTGCAGTTTAGTGATGTTACTTTATTTAAAATATATTGAAATTGATATACATCGCTGAAGTGCACTACAAGATGCTTACTATTGAATATGGTACATGTAGCACTTATAATTGGTTTACAGGGAAACTCAAAAGAATTCTCTTATATTATGGTATATGGGGAAAAGTCGTTTAACATAATGAAATTTATATCAATTTGTCAGGTGCACTAAACCATACTGTCTGTAGAATATTAAGCGTAAAGGATTTCTCATTCATTTACAAGGCCACACAAAAGTATTGGGTTACATAATGGTTTACGGAGAAAACTGTTTGCAGAGTATTTTCATTACGTTAGACTATTTCAAATATAATGAAATTGATATACATTACTGAGGTTTACTACAAGATACCTGTTGTAAATATGAAGTGCATAGCATTTATCGTTCATTTACAGGGACACACAAAATATTTCGGATGCAGTACTGTATCCGAAGCATTGTCTATAAGCTATAAGTGCTGGAAATGCGCTTTCAGTTAGTTATGTGTTTATCTAAATTTTTCATAGTATGTGGTATGTATAAATGCTATAGATCATATACAGGGCTACACAAAATAATTCGTAAGCATTACTATGTATCACCGTAAATTGCTTAAGGTTTTCGTTTTAATCGAGTTATGCATCTTGAACGGGAAATATATTTAGTACACAAAAAGATGCGTGTTGAAAATAAATAAAAACATATACAGGGCCACGCAAAGAACTGGATACATGGCCGCTTATGTATGTTAATTTCTGGAAGAGTGATTTCAGTAGTTTACAGCGTCTTTTTGCCTGAATTAAACTTTAGATGAATATGTGGTGTGTATAAAAATCTTAATGTAATATACAGGACTATACAAAAGTATTCAAATATGTTTTCGTCTATTGGTAAAACTGCTGAAGGTGAATTTTCAACTATGTAATGTGTTTTCTTACTAAACTAATTTGTAACATACTATATAGTGTATACATACAAATCTATATGTTATATACAGGGCTGCACAAACGAATTACAATAATTTTCTGTCTATGGGCTGTAATTGCTGAAATCTGGTTTTCAAATGTGTTTTGCGTTTTCTAAAATGTTTACTTAGGTATCTTATTTACCTTATTAAACAGCGAAGGTTTCTTAAACTATTCTAGAAGTATTGGAAAGTGTTTCATAATCTATGCTTATTGCATGATTTTACTTTTCTGTTTTTTGTTTTGTTTTAATATTGTGACATCATATAGTAATGACGTAACGTCAGAATCTCAGTGTTACTGACGGAAAGGCTGAGACAATGGTTCTTTATATTATCGATACAATGATTTTACACATAAATTCGTTCCTCTTATGTTCAACAGCAAAAACTATTTTGTCTACATACTTTTGTAAAAGAAAGAGATATAAAAATAGCTAATTTCTAAACCGTTAGTTTTTGACGTATAAATGTAATTGAATATTTTTTTTAACGTTGTTATGCATCATAGGGAAATCCATTTACATGAACGTAACTATTTTTTAAAAAGTTACAAAATTAAAATTTGTATATGTTCCCTGAGTCTTATACAGTATATTTAGAAAACATATTATCCACCCTCTAAGAAGTAAAACCGTAAGAAGTCCATTCCCCTACGATAAAAATGCATGGATTTTTATGAATTTTAACATTTTCTGATACTAAAATCGAAAGAACGCGTCACACACCCCATGCAATATGTAAAAGTCAGAATTTTCCGTTTGTTAAAATAAGGTAGTCGATAATTTAAGATCGAATGTTCGCAGTTCATAATATAATATCAAGCTAAATTGATACATTTTATCTTATTTCTTATTTATCGGATTCCAAGTAGAAAGTTTGTAGAGAGAGTGGGTTTTCTAAGTGTTGTATGACCGTGGCCTGTCTTTTATAAATAATCCCGGAATCAAAAAATATAAATTAAAATTTGCAGTCCAAGATTTTGTTAGAGTGATTATAGTTATTATAGTGATTATAGTGATTATAGTTACCAGGGGCACATAATTTCTTACATAGTGCATATATTTTTTATTTAATCCTTTTTATTATATTTATCTCAGATGAGCAGCAAGATTCAAGATGCGTAAATATAGAAGGGTGTGACGTTCAATCGGTCAACATGCAATTAAAATTAATAAATAATAAAATGACATTCTTTACGAGGTGAAAAAGGAATTTATGTTTCATGACATTTGAGTATTAATTGCAGTTAACCTGTATTGCTCTGCAAGCGAATTACACATTTTGTCAGTTTAGTAAGATAATTAAACGTTTGAAGGTACAAATGAAACATAGAAACAGCTGCATTGGCAACAGGTATAGATAAATGACCATACCGTCTGCCGTTCCATATATTTCAAGTTTTAACACTAGAGCGGCAGTAAGGGTCATTTTGACCCTGTTTTTTTTCTACTTTTCCTAAATAGATAAAATGTATTTAAAAAAAATCAGCATTCTGGATTTGTTAGTTTTTGAAATATTGGACAATAATGAATATATATATATATGAAATATTGATGACAAAAATATTAATTTATAAATTGTGTTTTATTTTAGTTAGCATTAGTTTTAATTTGTGAAACCAATAAATTTTTATATCAAATTAATGAGTTATTTGAGTAGTTGTAGTATGATCCAATGGTTCGCCTTGCAGGCGTTACCTTTACAGCACTTTAAAAATTCAATAAATTATCAAGTGATATGAAATATAAATTAAATATAAATTATGAAATACACGTAAATCATACATTTCTTCCAATATATTTTCGTAGATTACATATTTTTTCCAATGTATGGCATTTAAAATTGTTTTATCGTTGTTATTTCAGTAGTTTAATCAAGGGATCAAAATGACCCCTTCCCGCCGTTCCAGTAGGTAACATTTTTCCGCCGTTCTAGCGTTAAATATAATTTAACAATTAAATAATAGTAAAGAAAGATAGACATATGTCTGTCTATCATGCCTCAGATCTTACTGTACAAAATTTGAGATGAGGTAGATTACATGAAAATTTTCATATATATTGATTATAGTTACATTCACAAATATGATTAAACACAAATAAGTAAAATTGTAAGACAATGTTTTGATTGTGTGTTGTGGATGTGTGAACCTCTAAAAAGTGAAATGTTTAAAATTAATGGCAGCAGTTTACAACATAATCGTGCTTTCTACATTATTTTAACAGTTTTGCAAATTACATAATATACTTATCTACAAAACGTAAAGAAATAAAACGCAATTAAATATTTTGAGACACTCTGTATATTTCACATCCTTGTTCTCTGCCTCCTCTCTAAGTTTGTAGATTTTTGAGGCATCTTGTATATTTATATATCTATTTATGGTGTATGCGTGTCTGTTTGTTTGGATCTATGTGCTTGTCTGTGCGCGCGCCGAATAAATTATATACATACATAGATATATATCTGTGCGTGCGGGTGTGTGTGTTTGTAAATGTAAAGGCATCAATGAAATTGGGTAACTGCGACAGAGGTATATTATTATGCTAGGATTATAAAAATCTCCCCTTCATGATGTATTTTGTAATGCTTTATTCTCAGTTTCTGTATTCGTTCTTATTTTATAATTTTTAAATTATGAATTGTTAAATACAATGCTTTTATAAATTGTCGTTATATTTCCTGAATAAAATCCTGAATTGCATGAATAATACACATATACTTATGCATTTTGTAAACAAAATAAAATAAATGTAAACAGCGATATAGTATTGATTTTGAGTGACTATTGCCACTGTTATCTATACTAATAAAAAAAAGATTTTTGTCTGTGTGCGTATCTGTCGTTTGGCAATGGCTAGGAAAATCTACCTCACGTAAACGTCTGGAAATTTTTGATGAGAAAAAAGGTCCGAATGCATCTAGGGATAAGATTTGTTTTTAAATTAGCAGAGATATTAATTAAAAAAACATCGCAAAATGGCACGTTATTGTGATTGTCTGGCCCAAAACGATATTTTCGAAGTTCAAAAAGCACCAGGAAGTGAAGTGCGAAAAAAGCGTTCCTATATGTTGAACTTTTTAACTACTGCATCCACTTTGAGTATTGAAATAACAAAAAAAAAAAAAAAAAAAAAAAAAAAAAAAAAAAAAAAAAAAAAAAATACTCAACTTCTTGTAATACCTTTCTGGTTTTAACGGTGTTATTTAATAATAAAAAAAATGATACTTACCGCTTCAAAAAAATATTTTTGTAATGCCGTATCATGTTTTTCATTCCTTCTGCATATTTACAACTCCGCAACCGCTTTCCTGAGCGAAATAAAAAAATAAAAAAATATTCAATTATTCGTGGTACCTTCCGGTTCTAACGATGTCTTTGTTTTTAAAAAAATATTAATATTTACCGTTTCAAAACAATTATTTTCTGAATGCCTATTTGCATTTTTGTTCAGATTTAAAATTCCACATCTGCTTTCCAAATCGAAAAAAAAAAATTAAGCTTTTTTTCCTGACGCTTTTTCGGTTCGAACGATGTCTTGGGTTTAAAAAGTTTTAATATTTACTAATTTAAATTAAAAAAAATATTTTCTGGAAGTTCTTTCACGAATTCGTCAAGTCTTTTTTCCCTCTCAGTACCTTCCTAGATATCATTTCGTGTTGCATCAGAAACGAATCTTGCAACTTTATCGTATTCCCGTTTTTAAACGAGAGAGAGCGTCTTTTATTATTTATGTTTTCTCAGGAACTTTTATTCAGAATTTAAAGTTTAATATATCTAAATCTCAGAAATTTAACAGAAATTACTTTAACGGGGTCCTTTTAGTTCTATTGAATATATATTTTTTTAATTTTTACGTTCCGAATGTGTACGCTGCCGAAAGCAGTCTTGCTTTCCACGCCATGCTCGTTTGGAAAGATTTCCATCTAAAAATATAAAATCATTCAACATTGATTTTAGATATAGTAAAGGTTGTTATCATGGGCCCGGGTAACACGGGGTGTGTCAGCTAGCTGTTAATAAAATATTTCCATTTATTTCACTATTTGAAGAAAATAAGCAGATCAAAAACTATAAAATCTATTTCCTTGAAAGAAAAAAAATGGGTCATATTTTCATGCAGGTATATTTCCATGTGCGTAATTTAAAAGAAGATTATGTCATCATTGTTCTCCAGCAAAGGCTAAAAAGAAAATGATTAAATGAACTATTTCGAGCAGAATAATTTTTTAATAGATTTGACTAAGATAGAAAAATTTTCATTAGCAGCAATACCTTCCCGTTTCTTTTTGCCGATGAGCTCCTCATACAAAATTTAATTTATAATCCTATTTTTTCCGCTTCGAACAGTACAGCTACTTAAGTTACGGGGATTCATCTAATAAAGTTTTATGAAGTACACATTGGTTTAGCTTTCTGCGTACATGACATTTTATGTCCCATCTCTCACAGCAGCTTCTTTTTTACTATGCAGCATCAGGTATTAAATTATTTAATTTAATTTTCTGTCTCTGTTGGAAAATTTAATCGAATTATTGTAGGATATGGGAGTTTTTTCTAATTTATTATATTTGAAATGAAAGTATATTTTCATAATCAAACACACACACAAAAAACTCAATATAAATGAATGCTCACAAATAAATAGTATTTGTAATAAATAATAATTTATAAATAAATGTGATTTTATACGCAGTTTGTACATTGAAACAAAGTAAGTAAAAAAGCATTTTTTTATTATTTAAAAGCATTTTTTACTATGCAATCATGCAACATAGTGTTTTAATTGTTTTAATTGAATTTATTTTCATTGTAAAGGATTTTTGTAAAGTTTTCGCAGGATATAAAAGTGTTTTTAACAACTTAAAGCTTATATAAAATAATGAAGATTAAAGTAATAAATACGAATAAGGTAAATGTTTAACCCTTTCCGGCCCAGACAAAAACTGTTCGTAAAATGCAAAATTACTGACTGACACCGGAATTTACAAAAGACATTTTTAGAAAAGAAGAACTCCTTATTTTTAACTTTCATTCTAGAAATTCCTCGTTATATCGTGCTTTTTTCTTATCTCCGAAGTAGCTCAATTTATCGAGGGGTTACTGTATATCAATTTTTAAGGTCTACACGACTTTGAATTACGAAAACGAATTATTATTTTTCTGATAAAAGGAATTTAACGCATTATATAATTATTAAGAATGAAATGTTATTGTGAAAAGTAATTCAGTGGTTGAAACTGTCTTATATGTAGGTTAGGTAAATTTATTTTTGTAGAAAATCAAACTACTTCAAGTGAAGCAAGAATTACATAAAAAGGGAACAGTTGGAACTGCTGAAAAGAGTATTTTGATTTAAATTATGTTTAATTACGACCTTTGAACTTTGGTATATTTAATTTATTTACTAGCAGTAAACCGGTCCTTCGCAATGAAGAAAACATTCTCATGAACCACATTCATGGAAGATTGCAACACTTCTATCTCTGAATATGACATGTATAAAAGTGTATGGGAAATTTGATTCATAAAAATGAAATATATTAGAATTATTGTTCAAAAAAAATTAATTTTTCCCTTTTATTTTCATCTTAGACTGAGATTAAAATCCTTTATCCACAGGTAAATAACTCTAGTTTTTATGCACAAAATAAGCGGTGTAACTATTAAAGGACAAAATGGCAAAAATTGGACATTGAAACTGAGACATTTTAAAAAGAAAACGTGCATTTTCATACATGAATTTGAAGCACAAGTTCACTTACGATCGGGGAAAAATGAGTAATTTTCCTTCAAGTTTCAGAATTCTGATTATAATGTGAAAATTAAAAGAGTTTCTATTCACCATCCTCTTGTTAAAGTTTTGTAAAAGCATTTCGCTACAGTTTATAACAATCTAAAGCTATAACAGAAATTCCATTTTTTTAACAGTTAAAATGCTTAATACAGCGATGATCTTTGTGTAAATGATAGATTATATGGTAAGAATAACAAACTTGCCAGTCAGCTGGAGAAACCAGATTATGCTTTTCAATAAATGTATTGGTAATCAATTTTTAGATTCTGATTTAAAAACTTTTAATTATAAATGTTTTTGAAAAATAATTATAACAATGTAAATATAAATGTTGGTTCCACGAAAGAGAAATAAATTCATTTTGGTAAGAAAGAAACGTGAACTAAATTTACTTTTAGCTTTTAATGTGTCTCCAAAAGAAATTTTAGTTTCGAGCATACCTACAATAACAAACCAAAAAGACGAAAAAAAAGTTAACAGCAACGTCCTTTTCAATATCTGAATACATTCTCTGTCTAAACTAAATTCTGTCTAAGTTCTTAGTTTCGCCTGCGACTTGGAAATCTGTGATATTTCAGATATATATTTAGTGCATAAAACGACGTACTGTTTTTACTTTAACAAATTTAAAAGAATAAATACATCTCGCATACTCACACTTAAGTGACCTTTATATATATCTATATCTATCTATCTACCTACCTATATTATTGTTATTTTATTTCTCTGAAAAGGTTTTTTGGAACATAGCATATTTTTTCCTTCCCCAGAGAAAAAAGAACAGTTGTAATATCAAACTCGATTTTGTTGAAGCAAATCCCTGAAAATAGACTGAGTTGCATTTTTATCGTTTATTTAAAACCAGTAAAATAAAATTTATGTCCACCATTATAAAAAGGATGGGAACATAAAACAACTTTCTAAAATTTTGCCTAGTTAGAAAATAGGAAATTTTCTAATGATGCAATAAGAAATAAATAGAAAAAACAATAAATGGAATTAATACAAAGGAAAATTAATTTATTACAAATGAGGTGTAGAGAATAGCTAAATTTTAAATATAAATAAATAAATAAAGTGTACAAAAACATTAGGAATAGCAATTAATATTTCTTAGAATTACTTCCTTGTACTTTTTTTTTGCACAAATAAAAAAGAAAACAAATGTATTAGAAAATTGACTTAGATGATAGAAAGATTTAAAAAGTAAAGAAATTGATTCAGTCGTATGTAAAATATTTAATTTTTAGTTTAGATACTTTGGAATATTGTTTAATATTCAGAGAGACATCATCAAAAATTATTTGTGTTTATTTTAATTACCGTAATTTCCGGCGTATAAGCCGCAGCTCAAAGAGTCGTTTTTCGACCCAGAAATATTATTTTATAAAATGTAACTTAAAAGATCGCTGTAAATATTTAACTACAATTATTGAATAAATTTTCTTGGTCGAAAAACGACTCTTTGAGCTGCTGCTTATAAGCCGGAAATTACGGTAATATGCTAACATGGATGGACCTTATTAAATTACATAAAAATTGTCATATATATATATATATATATATATGTGTGTGTGTGGCGTTTTGACGAAGATGAGACACCACGAGATGAAATACTCCACGAGAAAATGGCAGTCCGTCAAAGATATAGAAGGCCGCAGTCGATGTCAATAATCATGGCGAAGTGGTGAGGCAATAATGAGATTCCCCAAGAGTTTCTTCAACAAATACCAGCCAATTTCCAGACAAATAGTTTATTTAGAATGAGAGCGATGCAGTAACAGTTCCCACAGGTATAAACTTATAGCCCTTCGGCTTCACGATGGCTCACTACATTGTTTTAAAGATGTTAAATAGCTGTATGAAAATTATACGAGAAAACAACACCAGATACCCATTTATTTACACTTCCAAACACGCAAAAAATCCTGTCCTCCGAAGGATGCCAGCGAGTTTTGTTCACTCAGCGTAGACATACAGAAAAACGATGTCACGTGCGCACAAACCAATGAGTGAGAGGCGAGCTCCAGACCAGCGAATGAGGCAAGAGGGAGAAGTTAAAACACGAAAGAGTTTCTCCCCTGGCCGCGCATCAATTTTGAAGTGAAAAATCCCCAGCGCGCGAAATCAGAGCATGGAATAATAATAACAAAAAGAAAATGGCTTTTTAAAAACATTCGAAATGAGAAAGCGTCTCTCGGAATTTTATAGATTAAGGAGCTGATAAAAGTTACGAATGAATTTAAAATTTTAGATTAAGATTTGGAATAAGATAATTATTAATATACGGGTATTTACTTTTGAAAGGACATTAAATAGGAATAAATATTATTAAGAATTAAGGAAATACTGACTATGTCAGAAGTTAGATTAATTTAAAGGACTAATGCGAAATAAATGTGAAGGATTTGCGAAGGAAATAAATTTTTTATATAACATATATATACATTCATTTTAATAATATTTAAGGTATTCCAATATATTTTAAAAGCCATTATTGGGCAAAAATTTTGTTCAGCTCTCAAATTAAAAATGTGTATTTAAGTAACATTAAAATGTATCTCTAGATATTTGCATGATATTTTTGTTATGCACTTATATGCCTATTTTGCTTAATATTAGTAGTTGCATGAATTATTTTTTTCTAATTTAATTCTACCTTCCACTAATAAATGCTATAAGCATATTCGTAAACATGAATTTTCTGTGACATAGTATTTCCTCATTAGATCGATAGTTTGAGTTTATCTTTCTTATTTTATCTTTTGCTTTCTTTTCTTTTCTATTTTATTTCTAATTATGAGAATATTTAAACACAGTTTAGGAGAAAAATGTTAACCCAATATTAATTTTATTTATTAATCAATTTCTATTTAGACCAGATTTTTATAGTTTCTGAATTTCTTTATATTTTCACTTGCTGAGTGCTTCTACATTTTTAAATTTCATTTTTCTTCATTGACCCATGGCGAATTTTTATAATTGAGGCAATAAAGGCAGCTAATTAACTTACAATAAAGGCAAAAATTCAATAAAAAATTCCGCTTTTTTAATATTTCATTTAAACTATTTCTAAATGTTCTTCTATGCCTCATGATAGAACCCATTAAAAGAAAATGGGAGACGGTAACAATTATTATAAACTACGGAATTTTAATGATTAAAATTAAATTTATATTACGAAAAAGGCACTTTAAAAAAAAATTAATTTTAGTCAGGACTATTATTTATACTTGTAACAATAACATGAATAATGCTTACTTATCTAGCAATAATCAATGGTGTAAGTTTTATGAATTAATAGAGGAAAGTGGAGCTAAAACTGTATATCCGGGTGAAACCGGATTTCTTGGGAAATGTTTGAAATACTTAGCTTTAGGCCATAATATGAAGCGGCCTTTACGATACCTCCACATTGGCGTTTATGTAGTTTCTAAATTTAAAAGTTTATTTTATCAGTATTTTTAGTTACTTATTTTAGTTTTTGAAATCTCTCTCTATATCTCTCTATAGACTTACTGTTTTAGACTAAGTTTTAACTGATTCTAATCATTTTTGAGTAGGTCCATGTTTCAAAAATGAGTACGAACTGACAAAGGCTAAGCAACTTTATTAAGTAGACGTGCTTGTCCCTATATTTCATTTTGCAGCCACAACTACCCAGCGCAGACCACAAGTGTTTGTGTCTGGTAACAGCCTGGAATCTCCTTTCGTGCTCTATGGTAGTTGAATGTCGGTAACTGTGGAGGTGTGGGAGATATGGGGATTGAAAGAGGTCGACCTTAGGGCATTTTCATATTTCGACCAAAGTGTTCTATAAAATTTTTGCAATCTTCTTCAACAGAAATTAGTTTATTCAAATTAACATGAACTAATTAAGGTGTAGATAACTAAGTAAAATGATTTTGCGCAGAGATAAGCATTAAGCTATTAAATAAATATTTAATCATGACTTATTGGGAAATAATTAATAAGTATCAAACACATTTCATGGCATTATGCGTCTTGAAATCACAAACTAAAAAGTTTAGATGACGCGGTATCAAAAATTATTCATTAGAACAATCAGATCTTAAAACAAATGAATAAAACTAACTTTACTTGAGCTTTTTATGTCCATAATTTTCCTTTTTTATTATATGTAAGAGGTAATGACTTTTTGCAACTGTCATTTCATAATAATATGTATTTATTTTGAACCACTTGTTTCTTCAATTGTTTTTTCTCTGTAGGAGATTCATTTCTTCCCTTTTTCTAAAACTACACAATTAAGATGTTTAAATGACTATAGATTAAAAAGTAAATAGACTACTTTTCTGAATATCACGGGTAACACAATCTTTACCCGTTTTAATGTAACAATGAGCTCAGCGGAGCCAGAAAAGATTTAAATGACAAACATTGAGTAAAGTTTGATCGTGTATCCTGTAATTTATTTAGGCTATTATTTTGTTTTGAATTTATTAATGCCATAATTTTATAGTACCATAAATTTATTAGTTCCATAATTTTCAGTCGTATTGTTTTTTCTTTACGCGGCTGTTTACTTTGTCTCTCGATTATCTCTGAAAAACAAACAACAAACACCGAGAAAAATGACACTTTCAAATCTGAGTAAATCGATGTTTTTATTTTGTTATCAAAATTTTTGTTTCAAATAGGACGACCCAATGCTTTCAATTCTGAAATACCAGAAATACTCCGAAGATTGAAACATGGACATACTCAAAACTGAGGACATAGAGGTCAGTTCACTCTCTTTTTTGAAACATGGACCTGCTCAAAAATGATTAGAATCAGTTCAAACCCGTTTTTGAAACATGGAAATACTCAAAAATGAGCACACAGAAGTCAGTTCATACTCATTTTTGAAACATGGACATACTCAAATATGAGCACATGATGTTTTATTCTTGAATGTGTGCATATCTTTAGAAATGAGTATACACATATTTCAAACTTGAGTAATTTTGATTCGAAGCCAGTTTGACTATGCGACGTACTCAGATTTCAGTATTTTTTGCTCAGTTTTGAAAATGTCGTTTTTAGAGTGAATTGTAAAAAATGGCAAATTATATAAAAGAATATCAAAATTCATAAAAATAGACTTTATATATATATATTTTAAAAATTATAAAAAAGATTAATGTTTGTTTTTTAGGCGAGAGACAACGTAATAAACAGTATAAACAAGAAATAACGACTGAAAAATATTGTACTTGGCATCAAAATCATGGCAAAACTTGATTTTCAGTATTTATTTTGTCGTACAATATTAAAAGTTTTGGTACTGTTTTTTACAATTTAACAAATATTTCTTACTTGTATAAAATCTAAATAAATAAATGAAAAAAGAAGTGACAATCTAAATTAATTACAGAATTTTTAATCCATAATCAAGCTTCGGTAATTTCAGTTCGTCATTTCAAACAAGTCTGGTCCCTTTATTATTCTAAACAAACTACTCTGATTAATTAAAAAAAAATCAACTAGTAACTTTTTTTTGCCCTAGAGAAATATAAATCCTGTAGTACATTTCCATTTAATAGAATAAATAATTAAAATAGTTTTCCACAGAAAGAACGGTTAATATATTTTGCAAAAAACATTTTATAGAAAATAATCTGGTACTACTTTGATTTTGTCTATCATATATTTATAATTTAAAGCAATATTTAATTTTTTTTAAATTAATGTATTCTTTTTTTTAATATCTGTTACTTCAAATTTATATCTAAATATTCTTTTAAATATATAATTTTCTTTCAAATGTTATAAAACTTAAAGAAGAAAGTTTATTTAAAGAACAAATTTATTTGTGTAAAAAAAAAAAAAAAAAAAAAAAAATCCAAGGAAAAAAAAAAAGAATTTATGAAAGACAATAAATTAGTTTGTTTGAAATATATGAAAATAAAATTAATTCATTAAATGTAACATTTGTTACAACTGTTTAGTATTTTTTCAAAAGTGATTTTTTTTCATACTGCATAATTCATTTAGAGATTAAATATATATTTAAACAATTATTAAGTACATTTTGTTTTATTAAAAAGGACAAAAAATTACTTTGAAAAGTTCATTTAAAATTAGGTTTATCCGAATGCTTTAATATTTATTAAAATTACTTTAAAGTTTTAATAAATTGTGTGTAATAGCGCAATAAAATTTTACTAAAATATAAAAATAATTTTTCAGTCATATTATTATACTTTATTTTTATCATGTTTTAAAAGTTAAACCTATTAACCTCGGCGTATTAAGTATTCATGTAACACATTTCATGCCAAAGTGAGTCTAGAAATCACAAACTGAAAATTCATCACGCATGTAGCAAAAATATTTTTTTATTTTGTAGAAAATTATCTTTAAACGATATTTTAAACATTATTAAAATAACATTAATATTTTATAAACTGTGTGCTATAAAGTAGTATTAACAATTTACTTAAAGGAGTTGTTTCAGCTATATCATTAAATTTTCCTTTTATAAATCTTTTAAATGTTAGTCCGCGGTGTTTTTTTTTCTGAAAGAACTACCACTTGAAAGAACCATTTATTTCAATTTAATTTATTTCAATCGCAAATAAAGGACAAAAAGAGTTGATCTACAACAAACTTTTCTGTACTTTTGAAGATTTTAACCACTTGGAATTGATAAACTCCTTTTGTATTGGAATTCCCTTTAAATGTAGAGTAAATTACTCGAATTTTTTAGATCTTAAAACGTTGCTTTTATTTAGTATTTCTTTCTAGTATTTTCTTATTTACTTATGCTACTATCTGACTTTAATATTTCTTTTTATGATATACATTTGTTAGTTATTTTATGAAAAGTTTCTTTTGAATTTTGAGATTTTTCTTTAAAAAAGTCCTCATTTCTCAAAGGTTTTTTTTAAAAATAATAATAGTATTAAATGTCCTAAATGTAAAGTTACTGATACAACTTTCGATTCCAAGTGAATTTGTGTAATATAGTCTAATAAACTATTAAATATTTGAAAGTTATAATTCTTCGCAATCCATACTTTTAAAATACATACATTTGAAAATCGTAAAAAGTAATAACAAAATAAAAATATTATTTTATAACAATGAATTTTTTTTCTTGCACGATCACGTATAAATAAATTCCTTAGTTTTGCACAAAACAAAATCATTATGTACAATTTGAATAAAATTATTTTGTTTTATTATCTATATATTTAAATTAAGAAATACATAATTTTACACTATGTAAGCTGCTTACATTAAGGTAACTGTGTCATCAGGAGACACTTTAAGGACATTTTTCGTATATTTTTCGTAAACTGTTCTTACTTTTTATGACTGTGACAGCTGCAAGTTTTTGAATTTGTTCAATTAACTGCGCTGAAAAAGTTGCTACTTTTTTCCGCACAAAATGAATTTTTTTTGCAAAGCTTAAAGTGCGCCAGTAGCGGACACTTTGGAGTTCTTGCGGAAAAAGTGAAATAAAAAGCAAAATGGCATAGTTTATATAATTATATTGGTTGTAAATTTAACTATTAGGCAGCAGATTCCTCAATGTATTACTTCCCATACTTTCCCATGCTTTTTTCCGTATTAAAGACTTATAAAAGAGGATGCTGATTTATCTTTTGTCTTACGCGTTTGAATGCAGTAGTGATTCCCACGACCTCACGATATTATATAAAAATCATGTTATAGTGAAACTCAGTAATGCATATCAATTTCATTATGTTTATGTACCGCAAAATCATTAAAATACACTGCAAACAAATTTCCTCCATGTACAATAATATAATAGAATTATTTTGTGTGTACACTGTAAAAAATGACCAATGTTTCTTATTTTATGAAAATATGCTATAACCACGAACGAAAATATAATATAATCTTCTGAGTTATCCGAAATTTCAAATAGCATGTTACATTGTCTTTTGAATCCCCAGAAACGAATACATTTTCAAAATTTAAAGAATAATTTACAAAAACAAATTATTTTGAGCTGCCCGAATTTTTCAGAAACGTTTCCGAAGGGTTTTTATAGTGTATTAATTAGTGTCCTCAGGCTGGAATACCTGTTTTTCATTTGTTATCCATTCTCCAGTACACGTTTTCAGCCGCATAAGTTAATTTATACATGAAAGAGTACAGAAATAATGTTAATTTTAATGTTATTGTTAACGCTGTTAATTTTGCATGTTTGTCTGTTAAACATTTTTTTAGCATGAAAATGTTTACTTCAGAATTGATAACATTCGAAAAACAGGTATTCCAGGGTGAGGACACTAATTAATACACTATAAAATCCCTTCGGAAACGTTTCCGAAAAATTCGGGCAGCTAAAAATAATTTGTTTTTATAAATTATTCTTTAAATTTTGAAAATGTATTCGTTTCTGGGGATTCAAAAGACAATGTAACATGCTATTTGAAATTTCGGATAACTCAGAAGATTATATTATATTTTCGTTCGTGGTTATAGCATATTTTCATAAAATAAGAAACATTGGTCATTTTTTACAGTGTACGTGTAAACGAACTATAAATGCTGCAAATTCTGTATGAAATAGGAGCGTTCTATAGTAAACCTCAATAACGTAAGCTTGTTATGTGTTAATCCAAATATATTTACGAATATTACAGAACAGGCAGTCGGGAAGAGAGACTAGCCAGAAAGACAGACTATCGATATCATACAAACTTTTCAGTTGAAAGTTTTGCATATGAAAAAAGCATAAGAACAAGTATTAGATAGGGATGTACACTACTGTCTGTTGTAATATGTAGCGGTACAAGTAGTGGGCAGCCTTCAGAAATATATCTGGTTGATGCAAAATTGAAAAATAAACACAATAAATGTATTCTGCATATTATTTTAGATTCAAAAAATTACAATAAATTATCTTAAACCAAAACCTTATTTATTACCTCTAAGAAACCTTAATTTTCCTCATTCGAAACTACAAGAAATCGTAAAAAAATAATCTAATAATGCTACCGTTAAACTTGCTTTGCTCAAGAACTGATGATTTGAAGTCTGCAGTTGGAGGCCTATAACTTTCTATAACTCTCTAGCAGCGAATTTCTGTGGAATTTTCAAAGCCTATTATTTAATTTCAAAGTTTAAAGTGTCTACTGCTGGCGCTTGCCCCATTGAGGCCCTTAACTCTCTTACTGAAATTCTACATTTTATTCCACATTTGAACTGAAATTCAAATTTTTAGCACTATACAACTACTTATAACAATCGGTACATATGGTATTTTCATAAACTTCGGAATTTTTGTTACTACTCCAGCAGATTAAGTGACTACTTTAACTATCCCACTCACTAATGTTAATCCTATGGTACAGTACATTTAAAATATCTCGTTTGTATTTCAATATTTTTAAACTAGTCTTTTTTCTGCATTGGATGGATGAGGTTGATATCTACGATCACTGATTTTAAATTTTTCGATTTTGTTTGCAGTTTTTTTTTTTAATTGTTATACTTTCATTTTCGGAACCGGTTTTGAAAGTGAAAGTATCCCCATAAAAAAACTGCAAACAAAATCGAAAAATTAGAAAGTGGCGATCGTAAAGATTGACTTCAATTATCCAATGAAAAAAAAATAATTTAAAAATATTGAAATGCAAACGAAGTATTTTAAATGACCGTAGGATTACCTATAGCGAGCGGGAGTTTTCGGGTAATATCCAATTTCGCGTAATTCGGTCCTTAATATCCAAATCCTAAGGATATCTGTTTTATGCATTAATAGGCACTTTTTAAATGACTTCCAAAAAGGGAGATTATACAACTCGTTTGAAAGGTGTTGTTTTTTTTAAATATATATATTCACGCTTAACTTTGAACGGAGCTCGGTTTTTGATAATTATTTTTTTATTTAAAAAACGTGTTATGTAGTTGTGCATTATCATTTTCGTCAGGATCCAAATATGATATATTTGTTTGTCTATCAATTTTCTTTTTTTCAACATTTTAGTCTTTAACTTTCGTAAACGTTCAGCAGTCGCAGCGAAATTTCAAAATGTTGTGAAAGTATCCAGTCCTATTTTATGTTTTTAAAATAGTTATTGCTAGTTCTTTTTACAAGAAATAAACGAAATTTTCTAACATATGATCATCTACTGAGCATGAAAGTGAACATTATACGCAACAAGGGAATTTAAAGTTAATGTGGTTAACAAAAAAATATTTTTAGAAAAAGGCACTCTGTTGTACCAGAACACTTTAGTAAAATGTGCCGACTGGCGTGGAGTAATTAATATCAGTGAAATAAGTTTAGAAACAATCTGTTGAAATTGGTTTGATTTTTTCTTAAAAATTACTTGTTGAACTACTGTGATATATAATCGAATATTCATTGTATCATTTTTATGTACCTGCTAAACTATGAACTACAATAAGAATAATTCAAGCAATCGTCATCTTAAATGTTATATAATAAAGTCTGCATTATAATTTTGACAGTACCTGCGCCAAGAATATGACGATTTACATGCTGAACCGAACATGGATTCAAATATGTTATAATAGATTTTGAAATTAAAAAAAAATATTTTATTTTCGGGTCATAATTTTTTTAATGTAATTTATCTAACGGTAGTGATTCTGATATTATATTGTTGTGAAAAATGTGGAGAAAAAAGCGAAATGATATGAGGAATATTATCTTTTCATTCATGCTCTTTTTCTCATTAAAAAAAAGTTTAAAATAATCTCTATTTGAGTACATGATGTTTAAGACTTTTTTCAAGGACCATAAAAGTGGAATGCTTTACTGGTTGAAAACGTTTCGCGCATCGTATTTTTTATGATACACATGTTTAGTTTAGTTACGCTGTTACAAATGCTAGATATTTCATAATTTTAACAAAAAAGATGAGTCAGAAAATCAATTATACATTTAAAAAGATAAAATTAAATTGTAATATTATTTACATGCGAAAAATAATGTCCATGTATATGAGTTTTAAGTAAGAACTTTTATTATTTTCAAAAAATATAATTTTTATGGTACTTTTTTATACCCCATATTTTTTGCATTTTTTTTTTTTTTTACCTTAGAATGAACTGTCACATTGCACAACTTTTTACATTCTTCTATCTTTACAAGAAGAAAGTATTGATTTTTAAGATTTATACATTTTCGAAGATACTGAACACGATTTGACTATTTTTAGAAAATATCTGTCTGTATGTCTGTATGTCTGTCTGTATGTGACAAAACAATTACGGGTGCTCTATCTCAAGAACTAATGCACGGAATTTAACAAAACTTTAGATTCTGTTAAACCTTGATATAAATTGGTGCTGATAATTTTTGGTGTAAATCGCTCAACAGATGGCGTTGCTAAGTTACTTTTTTCAGGATTTTCATTATAGCTATATTTAAAGAACTAATGCACATATTTTAATCAAAATTCAGATTCAGTTAGACGTTGACATAAGTTGTTGTTGATAGGTTTTGGTGTAAGTCTCTCAACAGGTGGCGCTGCTATACTGCGTTTTTCAGGATTTACACAATTTTAGTCATATCGCAAAAACTAATGCACAGAATTTAATAAAACTTTCGATTCAGTTAGACCTTGATATAAATTGTGCTGATTCGTTTTTGGTCTATGTGAAACCTGTTTGAGATAGAAACAAGTTTTCAGATTCGCAAATCCGACTAGTTTGTCTTTAATATCTAGAAAGTTTCGTTACTCCGACGTGCAATTTTATCTTTTATAATGTAAAATCATTTTATCTTCACCGATTCTTCTAGATTGTCATCAGATATACACTGAATACCTTCCAATTTTATTTCAGACGATATAATTAAAAATACATATATTAAATATTTTTTGTATGAATACATATAAAAACATAATAATAACTCAACGTAACACATACAAATTAATATTATTGCATAAATAGATATTAAAACGTGAAATACTTAATAGATCTACCTGCTAGAGCGTCCGAGCAAGAAAAAATTACTACATTGATTGGAAATTGAAAAAAGAGGGGTTTAATCCAAAAGCAAGATTTGAATTGCGGCATAGTTGTACCTTTAGATAGTTTCATATTTCAGAATGGTTTGAAAATATTAGTTTGTCGTAAAGTTTTTGCACACGCGACCTCGGAACGGTCAAAAAGAATAAGATTTTAGCTCATAAAACTAAAATATTTTTCCCCATAAGTACGTAAAATATAATTCACTGTCATCTTACTTCCTACGAAATTAAGATTCAAACATTGAAATTTCAAAACATGAAATATATTTGACAAAAGATGTTAGCTTTGAAAATGTTATCATTGAAAATGTTCATTTTTATTGAATAAAAAACTGTATTTTTTTTTTTTTTACAAAATCAAGCAATTCTCAAAATGCAATTTTTACAGTTCTCATTTTATCTAAAATGTAATTTGTATGATTTCCTACTTATTATGCGAAATTCAATGCAAATGATATTATACGTCGTTTCTAAATTTGAAATAAAATTAAATTCCCTTTTTATCCAAAATCGAAACACGTCATTCAATCGAATCGCAACACATTGGTTTGCCACTACGGAAGCTAGCTAGTGATATTTTATTTTTGATGTATCCCTGTCAGAAAAATAGGTTTCATAGATTGATCATTTTCATAAAATAAAGTTTTGTTGCATAAACCAGAATAGTTATTATTAAAATTTTCTAAAAATTCATTTTTTTTATTTAAGAATATATTATAATGCTGAATTGATTTTTTTATGAGTAACTTTTCTAAAAATTGACATATGATGATTACTTTTAAAATATAAAATATTATATTGTAGATAAAAGGCATTTTAAAAATTCCTTATTAATTAACATTTTTATTTATACGAAAGTTGTCGATAAGGAAACGATCAAAAATACAGACATACTTACAATGCCATTTTGGATTTTAAGGATATTTACATAGTACCCCAACAAAAAAGATCCCTAAAAAAAAAAAAAAAAAAAAAAAAAAAAAACAAGAATTAAACATTATGCATTTTGCATAAATCATGAACCACATTACAACGTTATAATCTTATTTTTCTTGAAATTCCACGTATGCATACGATGAGAGAAATATTTAAATAAACATTTAAGAAAATGCATAGCACAAATGAAAATCGATATTTACTAGTTACCGCTCATAGGCTGTAACGTATAATTTTTTTTGCAACCCTGTATATGAGCTATATCTTGTTATACATAGCACATACTGCTTATCTATATACCTTATGCAAAAGAAGCTGATTATTTTGCGACAAAGCAGTATACATAAACTATTTTTACTATTTTTGAAATTTTGATTTCTAACATGTGAACTTTCTGAATGCAATGCGCTTGAAATATATGTTTTAATTATTGATCACAGAAAACGATGTTTCATGCCATTATTTCCTATCATTGAGCCTTGGAAAACTAGAATAAAAAAAAGAAAACTGCCCGGTTAAGCTGAGGGCATTGACATCACAGGTTATTCATTCACACTAATTGTATATTATACTCTTTTTTCAAAGAATTTGAAATAAGCCCCTCGAAAATTAAGGAATCTACACTATATTAAGGGGGGGTAATTATAATACACTATATCCCCCCGTTCCCCCTTATAAATAAACAATGAACCCCTAAAACTAATCAGGAAAGAGTCTTATTACAATGAACATATATACAAAATATGAAGCAAATCGGATAATTCTGCATGAAAAACCCATTTATCTAAATTAAGGGGGATTATCCCCCTTTTCCCCTTTTATACTTAACCAATGAACCCCCAAAACTAATCAGGGAAGCGCCTTATCACAATGAACCTATATACAAAATTTGAACAAAAATCGGATAATTCTGCATGAAATCCCATTTATCTAAATTAACCCTATCACTATGTCCTATCAAAACATTCCCTGTTGTTGCCCTGGACAAATATGCTATCTATTTTTCAAATAATAAAAAAAAGTACCACTTATATTTGTACAGTTTAATTTTTACCGTGTGTTACAAACATTATGATATGAGATGTTACCGGCTGAAACTACTCAGTGACTGATAGATTTTTTTGACAACTTGTTGAAAGAGCTTGGGGTCCGCGTTGACCCCAGGACATAGTGATAGGGTTAAAGGGGGATTAGCCTCCCTTTCCCTTCTTATACTTAACCGATGAACCCCCTAAACGAATCAGGGAAGCGCCTTATCACAATGAACCTATATACAAAATTCGAAAAAAATCGGATAAATCTGCATGAAAAACCAATTTATCTAAATTGAGGCGGCAGGTTTAGCCCTCCGTCCCCTCCACCCTTTATACTTAACTACTGAATCCCCAAAACCAATCATGGCAGCACCTTATCACAATGAGCCTATAAACAAAATTTGAAGCAAAACGATTATTTCTATCAAGAGTATTCGCGTAACGTACATATATACATACATATGTACATACATACGTACAGTCGTGGAAAAAAAAACGGAACACCCCCCACTAACTCTGTAACACATTATAGTAGAAGGACGTGACTGGTACCAAACGATTGGAAATAAAGTCTACTTTTAAGTGATGTATCTAAAATTTGCTTAAGGGGCCATCTACATATTAAAACCAGCCTAAACTTTAATTTTTTCAATGACAACACCCACTTTTGACACGATACTTTAAATCTTCGGTTCAAACTATGCCTAGATACAAAATTTTAAGTCATTTGGATGATAAGTTTTTGAGTTATAAACATTCAAATTTTAGAGCTTCTAATGTTAAATTACATTTTCATATTTTTATTAATATCTCCTGAAATTATAATCCTAATGTGCTAACGTTTTGTTTGGTTATAAAACTCAAAAACCCAAACATAACTACGTCAATTTTGTAATTTTTAAAATTTTATAATATGAATTATGAATTATGAAATTAATATTCGAAAAAATTATGAACTGCAACCTACAATTTTTTTGATGGATTTATATTTATTATGTCCTGCTTTATGTGTATTCAAAATTTCAATTTTTTTTCCAAGTAGTTTTCAAATTATGCTTAAAAAACGACAAAATTCTGCTTTAAGGGGCCGTCTATGATGTGTATTAAAGCATAGTTTGAATAGGGATGGGAGCGCTCCGACTCGAAATCCCGATTGACACCACTAAATTTTAATAGTATTTGTTACCTTATTCAAGGACAAAATTTCTGAAATTCTTTACGTTGGAGAATACTATTAAAATTTAGTGGTAAGAATCGATATTCGGGTTGGAGAGCTCTCATTCCTCTTTGAGAAAATATTATACTCATAGGCTGGGATTATAGTGACTTGATAAACTTAGAGATTAAGTATGTCTTACAGTATAAACAATGCGTAAACCGTATTTCAATGCTTCGTGATCTTACGTTAAACAACTCTGACAACGACCTGTGATTGTAGTAAGATATAAGATAGCGAGGCACCAGAACCCCAGCCTTTATTAGTATATATATATATATATATATATTTCTGTTACTTTTTCAATGTCTGCTTTAAAATTTTTCATTAAAATTTCGTAAAACGTATTTGCATGAGATATATGTTTTCATTTATGGAAAATAGTTTCGCTTTTATTTTTAAATTAATAAAGCTCATTTTTGAAAAATATGATCAGTTCTACCTTAGAAAAAACTTAATCATTTTTGTTACCTTTAAATGGATTTATAGCTTCTTTTCCAGTCTAATAAAGCTATATTGTTTTTTCTGCAGTATATATGTTTGAAGTGAAGTTTATTATAAATGCATAGTGTAGAGTATTTGCTGAAACAAAATGGCCCCACAGTTAACTGAAGCAACGAAAGGCCAAATGATTGGCATGTGGCAAGCTGGAAGAAGTTTTCGTTATATAGCTGGGCATTTTCAAGTGTCTCTTCAAACTGTTTCAAAATGGATTAATAGGTAAGGTTTATATTGGTAGTTTATTGCGAAGAAAAAATTACAATATTTCTTCTATAACTTTCGTATTTAAATCTATTCGATTAAACAGGCTAATTGAAAAAAAATTACAAGTTATTTTTATGGTTTTCTGATAGGCAAGATTATTTCCCAATCGCTAGCAATGTGCAAAAAAATCTAATAATAATAATAATAATAAAAAATAATAAATGTCATATGGCAAGTTTTCTTGCCAGGAAGCATTAATGAGTTAATTGTAAAATTTCAAATGAACTACCAGAATAGGTTTAATCATAGAATTATTACCCCTATTCCGAAGGAGAATAACGGATGTAAAGTTATTCAGATGTCTTTATAACATATATTTAGTTTTAGGTCAAATAAATCGGAATGTAAATTCTGCGAACATATCTCAAAACAAGACACCCCCCCCCCCTCTCGCTACTAAAAAAAAAGCAATGTCTGGATTTATTTTCAGACTAAAAAACAATTTTTCTGCGTTTTTTTTTTCTTTTTTTTTTTTTTTGTTATTTTTACTTTGTTTCATTACGCTGCTTTATACTATTTTTTTTTTAATTCTAAATTTTGTATCTGTCAATATTATTCACGTTTCTGCCAATAAACTAAAGAAAAGGCGAGTTAAATAGATGCAAAATCTGAGAAAAAGCATTATAAAAGCACCTGTAAAATTCCAATAACAATTATATATTCTAAGACTATTTTAATTACAAATAATCTTATGGTTTTTTAATCCCTTCGTGACGAGAGTCTATTACAGAATTTTTAATAATTTACCACTGGTTTTTCAAAACAGAAATTTTCGTCTAATTGAATTGTGGAAATGCTAAGATATAATAAGGCAAAGCTTGCAATAAAAAATAACTGGTGGGAAAAATCGAGGATTCTGAGCATCTTATGCGTCACGCATACGTGTCGCTCGTCCCCAAGGGGTTAAAATCGGATAATTCAACACTTGTAAACATTATCTTACAGCATATAACAATAACCGAAACTTATTAAGTGAGTAAAATGGTCATATCGATAAAACATAATACATTAAAAGGTGACATTCTGCAGCATTTCAACAATCGAGTACCGAACTTCAATTTGGATACAGCCCCTTAAATATGCTCATTATAAAGTAATTAATTTCTCAGAAACTAATCGTAGGAATTTAATGAAATTTGGTATCTAGGCATAGTTTGAACTGAAGATTTCAAATATGTTGCCAAATTTGGATCTTGCTATTGAAAAAAACAAAGTTTGGGTGTGTTTTTATATGTATATGGCCCCCTAAGCAAATTTTATATACATCACTTAAAAGTAGACTTTATTTCCAATCGTTTGGTACCAGTCACTTCCTTCTACTATAATTTGTTGCAGAGTTAGTGGGGGGGTGTTCCTTTTTTTTTCCACGACTATACGTACATACAGAATCGGCGGGCACATTAGCTGCCAAGCTTTGACGGCCTGTGAGCTAAAAACTATTAATGATAAATCAATGTATTTTAACGGGAATATAGTAGCCAATTACATTTAATTTAAACAATATTTTCCCTTTAATAAAACAAAATAAGCGAAAGAGCATACATTCGTAGAAACTATATTATAAAATTTGCAGTTTAGTCAAATAGCCCAACAGATAAAAATAAAAGTTAGATCGAAATAAGTTTTTATGCCATTAATGTAAAACAGATAACAAAACCAATTTATAATTTTATATATTTTCTTCGTTACAAATACGTAGAGAAAAACTAAAAGTGACAAGTCAAAGAATTCCATTTTCAAAGAATGTAATGTCTTTAAATTGAAATTCCATTAGACACAAAAGCTATACAAAAGTTTTTTTCTTACTTTTTAAAGTGATAGTTTCCTAAATAGAGAGAAAAAGCGTAATTCTAACTTAATTTTTAAAAGTAGCTTACTGTATTTTTACTTTAAAAGAAAATAACTTAAAACATATGAGACAAAGGTATAAAATTTTATTGATATGTTTTCTCATCAAATATGTATGTGTCTTGTCACGTGTTATTTTAAATTTTTGAGTGTTATTTTATAATTTTGCAATGTATCATAAAAGTAATATAAATACAGAAGGTCGTTCACGCTTTATGGAAATGATTTTCACATTTAATTTCTGAAATTATATGCCATATTTTTTGCGATCATTTTACTCTAGTGTATAGCCCTGACTCTTGATTATAACTTTATATCAAAATATCCATGATAGTCAATTTTTTTCTTAGTAAAATCATATCAATTTTCTGTCCATTTTTGAAGAAGAAATTCCATATGAAAAAAAAAAAAAAAACATTAATTGAGCTTCATATGAACAAAGTCTCCCAGCCGCTCTTCCATAACTCTACTGACGTATATTTAGCAAAGAAAGAATCCCAAAAGGATGTATATTGTGTAGCAATTGAAGAAATGCATGTAAAATCACCTGATGTCCCACCGCTTTATCAGCGTTCTTTTTCTGTATTTGGATTGTTTGAATGAATTCACGAACATTGAAAAGTGTTTGGAAAATTTTACAAAGGGTATCGGGAAAAATTGACATGACTGTAACAAGGAAATTGTATTATCATAGAAATTTCTAGTCAGAGCTATAGCCAAAAGTCGAGGCTAGCCAACAGACTCCAATTATTGCAAAGAATATGTCATTTATGCGTAAAAATTAACTTTGAAAATAGTTTCTATAAAGTGTTAACGAGCTTCTATAAATATCGTCTTTTGTTCATCACAAGTAATCATATTTAAATGATAAAAATCTTTTCATATTATGAAAAGATCTTTATTATTTAATTTTTTGAACTGGTCACGATATTAATTTAATATTAACATATTCTAGGAAGACTTCATTAATCAACGTTTTAAGAATTAATTCTTTCAATCCTTATCCTGATTGTGGTTTAGACACAGTTATCGCACGTCTAGGACCCTATATGTTGCGGAAGTTTAAGAAATTTCAGAGATTTATTCGAAACACTTATATTTTTCTAGATAAATGCAGAGAACATTAACAAAACTGCTCTAAAAAAGTTTTATGTAAAATAATCTGGTCATGTCTCTTCTAGAAATCATAACGGAATGGGGAATTAAAACTCATTTGCATGATGACTGTCCATTCGTTTAAAGGAATCTGCATGCCTTTAAAACGGCAGTTTCGATCAAAATTTCAATTTTCTTTTGTTTAAATTAATGTAAAATTTCATTATTTTTCTTTCGATTTTCATTGAAATTTTGTCTTTAGCTTATTTAGAAAAAAGTTACAGCTGTTTAAAGATTGCAGCTGTCAGTCAATCATATCAATCACATATCAATCTTCCCCTCCGAAAAGCTTAGAAGGGGAAACACGAGTTCTTTCCTCCTTTCCTTCGTCCGTCATATTCTATTTTGACCGACAGCAGTCCAATCAGCAATCGCCAATGAAATACACGGCTAAATATGGCGGACGCTACAAGAAGGTAGGGAAAATTGTCATAATTCAATAAATAATAGTTCAATTACCACAAAAATTTTAAATTATGTTTTTAATATATATTAAAAAGAAGTAGTCCATTCTTATGCTGACTTATTGAAAAATTTATGAGTTACACATATTTAAATTATTGAGTTATGAACTTTTTTCAGGATTGTTGTTTATCTTTTTCTACCCGTAACTTAAAATAGTCATGTTATTGCCATAAATATAGTCTAGTTCCTATTTAATATTATTGTATTTATTATGAAATTCATAAAATATATTTATATAGTATAAAGATTTAAATTTAAATAGTGTTTGGAAAAAAATCATTTTTTTCTGTAATTTTATGCTATTGTAATTTTTTTTTAAATTAAAGTGCTTATTTATATATTTATGTCACATTTCTATGACATTTTTAATAATAATTAGTAATAATAAACTTAAAATTTTCAAAAATTTAAAAAATTTGTTCCGAAGGCTTAAAAAATGCTATAATTATTAATTTTCTTTCTATTACCGTAATAATTTAAAGAAATTATATATATTTTATTTAAATTGCTTGACAAATGTTTGAATTTTTTTTTCAATAACTCATTTCCGATGTAAACTTTCAAATTAATTTGTAAATCTAAACAAAAATATTATACACGGGAACATAAATAATAAGTTTTGATTTCGAAGACGTTTATTTATTTATCCAGATAAAATGTTTTAGTTCAACTGTAAACAGGCATAGAATGAAAAATATTTCTTTCGTTAAAAAACTATTTAATCAAATAATGTGATACACAAATCTCGCTCTCTCATATTTTATTATTTTTTTCTGGTATTAATTTAAATTTCCATTTTTTTGATAAAACGTTACTAAATAATTAATTTCGCTAAGTGGCTGATGAATATTGTTCTAGAAATTAAAATTATTTTCATTTTGATTTGGAGATACAAACTTATTATTAAATAAAAAAATATATTTTTTAAATTTTTGCATTTTGCGTCCTAATTTTTATAACATAGCAATTATTTTAAATATTTTTTATTCTATAAAAAAGCTTTTTAAAGTGTTTTCTAGCAATACAATCCTTCGTAAAACCCAATTTCTATTTTATTTCTTTTAATATTTAAAAATATATAATTTTTCATCCATTGTTTTACAAAAATAACAAACACTATCGAATTTATCTTTAGAAGTATCTATTTATGATATTTTAATGTAGCAACATCATATTTTTACTTCTAGAACTTTACAACATCTAGTAATTTTCGTCTAACCTTTATTCTACTTAATGCCTCTCTTAAACTTACAAGGATCATCGTGCCGATTTCTGAGGTGCACTCTGAAACACATCAGATAACATAAACCCACATATTTATAAGAATAAATTCTTATTTTAAATATCAAATGCTTCATGCTTGTGGTCGTAATTTAATATAGGGGAATTCCGTATATCTGACAAGAATATTATATTCATTTCTTTAGGGTATATATTAAATGAAGACGCAATTTCAAGAGATTAAATTTGTTTTGAAAAATAGCAACTGTATCGTTTGCATTATACATATGTCTCAGTGTAAACGAGTGATATAATTAAATGAATCTGATAGAGTTCATAAAATGTTCATTTTAGCAATAAATATTCGTAAATACAAGAATAAGTATTTTAATATTTTGATTCGTCCCTCTCCCTAAGCATTTAAAGGAAGGTACTCCTGATACGGCTCGATTTTTAGGCTATTTGTCTGGACTTTTTTTGTTGTTCTTGTTTAAATAGTGCACATAGAAAACAAGAACAAAAAATCATTCATCAGACATAGATTCACATTCTAACACTAATAGAATGTCATAAAAAAATAAATATTTTTCTAGAATGAAATGAGCAACTTAAAAAAAAGTCCAAATAGCAGTAAAAACACATTTACAGTATTTCCTGTTCATGTATGTGTGCATATTATTTTGTTTAAACCAGTATGCGATCTTTATGAGTAGCGATTATGCACACCAACTAATACACTCAAAATTAGATAAGTTTAAAAATGCGTACCACAGCGGAAAAGGCTTTTCTAGCAACTATCGATCTGAGTCAATCATGTAACCGAATTATTTTATATGTCTCTGTAAATGGACGATACATGCTATACACTCCATAATGTATAAAAAACGTGTCGTAGATTTTAACTTGTAAACGATCTTTAAATTGTACTTATTGTACACTCCTCAAAAAGCATGTTTTAGTACATTGCCGTTATGCACATGAATCTCATTATGTTTGAAATATCATAACATTAATAAATGCACCGCAAACGATTTTACCTCATAGACCAAAATGTAAAGGAATTCTGTCGTGCGTTCCTGTAGATGAAATATAAATGTTAGACACTTCATTTTCAATGCCAAACATTCTATACAAAATCTCAGTAACATATAAAAATGTCATGGAAATCCACGTATATTTACGTGAGTTAAACCACGGACAGACGGGAGATGTCAGACACAGAGACAGACAGACGGCAGACAGATAAACCAAATTCATACACATTTTTTAGGTGCGTTCGTAATTATATGAATACCTAGCACCTATAGTCGTCGTCTGGTCCGTTCGTCTGTCTGTCTGTACGCATATAACAGCGCAAAAACTACCCAACATAATAGTCTGAAATTTAATATATATAAAATATAATTGTTGCTGAAATTTGTTGAATCATTTCAAATTTTATGAAAATAGAATCAAAACTTAAAAAGATATTAATAAAAGTTTTTTTCATTCTATTAAGTTCTATCATGCGTAATGCATATAGTAAAAGCGCAAGCCATGTGACTGAGGAAAACAAATACGGGCTAACCACATCCTTTTCTATATGCCAGGCGGCAATTTTATTCAATTTTAATTTTTCGAATAAATTTGTACTAAAGTTATATTTTTAGAAAGATCGTTAAAAAAATGTGTTGCTTAAGAGAACTGTTACCTTAAAAAATGCATGGATTCTGAGATAACTTCAGTGGAAATAAGGTTAACAGAAGAATATCTCAATCCATTAAAGTAAATAAACAAAATATTCATTCATCATGAGTCATAGAAGTTTTAAACCATGTAGGTAATAATTCGTAAAGGAAGATTTCCATGGTGAATTTTACAGCGCTGTATGACGTCGAAAAAAATATTTGTATCAGTTCCAATGGTATACTTATTAAGAAAAGAAAAAGGCATCCTCGTTTCGCTCATAGTAGACGATATAATGTATTTCACTAAAATAATAAAGATGATTTTTTTGCATCGTAAAACTAGTTATAGCATTCGAACATGAAACGAACGCACCCAATTTGTCACGGTTAACGTACAATTTCCAACTTTTCAACTATGTAGGAAAGTGTTAAAAATCGTATTTGCAATTCACTTTTTTATGCGTGTGAATACTGTTATATAAAAATGTTGATATTTAATCTTCCTAAATTCCACCAAAATGCACTAAGCACGGCGATCACAGTAAATCGGTGTAAGTGATTCTGGCCATAATAATTATTTAAAATTATAAAAATCATAAGGATTCCTAATATATATTAAATTAGTTATAGATGCTACACCTCAAATTAATATGACGAATGAAAATTTCGCACAATGGCGACTGCTTGAAAATTGAATTCAATTTTCGACACTAATTTTTCGGTTTCGGTACGGCTTAAAAAATTAAAATGATTAAAAAAATTTATTTTTTAACATTTTCCGACATAGTTGAAAAGTGTTTATGAATTCGATTTGCTGTCTGTCTGCCGTCTGTTTGTCTGCCATCTGTCTCTCTGTCCGTGCTCTAACTCACTTAAATATATTAGAATTTTCATGCAATTGATATATGTTATTGAGGTTTACGATGACATGTTCGGTATTGAAAATGAAGTGTGTAGCACTTATAGTTTTTGTTTAGGGATGCTCAAAAGAATTTCCTTACATTACGCGTCTATGGGGAAAAATCATTTGCGGTTTATTTTAATGATGTTACGCAATTTCAAACGTATTGAAATTGATATATATCACAAAGATGCACAACAAGAGGCTAACTATAGAATACGGTATGCATAGCACTTATAGTTCTTTTACAGGGACACTCAAAATAATTTTGTTACATAACGGTCCATGGAGAACAATCGTTTGCGGTTTATTTTAATAAAGTTTCACTATTTCAAACATATTGGAATTGATATAAGGTGCATTACAAGAGGACTGCTATAGAATATTGTGTGCATAACATTCATCGTTCATTTACAGGGACAGACAAAATAATTCGGTATTGTCTGTTAACAATAATTCTGGGAGTTATTTTTCAGTTGCTGAACGGGCTTTGAAGTTTAACTTATTTTTTGCCCATTGCTTGGTGTGTATAAATTCTATAGGTCATCATACAGGGTAGCACAAACGTTGTCGAGTACATTTCCGTTTACTAACGGACATTCCAGAAGGGGAATTTTAAACTGTGCTGCGTGTTTCCTAATTGAACTAAAATTTAGCTTTCTATGTAGTATATATACAAATCTGTAGATCATATACAGGGCTGCAAAAAGAGTTCGGATATTTTCCGAATATTGTTGGTAATTCCTGAAATTGGGTTTTTAAATATGTTATGCGTTTTCCAAATTATTTACTTATATATCATCTTTCACATTATTAAATGGTAAAGATTTATAAAATTATTTTGTACGTGTTGAGAAGTGCTAAATAATCTATGCTTGACGCATGACATTTTGTTCTTGCTGAATGTTTGTCATCGAAATAAAAAAGTGGTCACAGAAAGCAGATGGCCTTTAGCTTGAACGACTTAACCATGAGAATGTACATCGATTAAAAAAAAAAAAAAAAAAAAAAAAAAAAAAAAAAAAAAAACTTGTATCAGGAAATAAGTGTTCAAAGTTTTTCAATTGCACTTGTGTTAGTATAACAAGAACGAAAAATCATGCGTCAAGCATAGATTATGTAACACTTTCCAACGCTTCCAAAATAATTTTACAAATCACTACCGTTTAATAAGCTGAAAGATAACATCTAAGTAAACAATTTGGAAAACGCATAACATATTTAAAAACACAATTTCAGGAATTTCCAACGTATACAATATTCGGAAAAATATCCGAATACTTTTATTCAGCCCTGTATGTGATCTATAGATTTGTATATATACTACATAGGATGCTAAAGTTTAGTTTAGTTAGGAAGCGCGTAGCACAGTTTAAATTTCTCCTTCTGCAGTTTCTGTCAATGAACGGAAATGTGTTCGCGAACTTTTGTGCTGCCCTGTATTTGATCTACTGAATTTATATACACCAAGTAATAGACAAAAAGTGAGTTAAATTTAAAATCGCGTTCAGCAACTTAAAACGCACTTCCGGGAATTATTGTTAACAGATAGTTGAGAATTCTTTTGTGTGTCCCTGTAAATGAACGATGACTGCTATACACACAATATTCTTTAGTAAGCCTCTTGTAATGCACCTTAGTGATATATATAAATTTGAATGCGTTAATAATAGTGAAACATTATTTAAATAAACCGCAGACGATTTTTTTCCACAGACGTAATGTAACGGAATTATTTTGACTGCCCCTGTAAAGTAATTATAAGTGCTATGCACACCCTATTCCATATTAAGCTTCTTGTAATCCACCTTAGTGATACAATTGTCAATTACAATGTGTTTGAAATTGTGTAACATCATTAAAATAAACCGCAAATGATTTTTCCCCGTAGACCGTAATGAAACGGAACACTTTTGAGTGTCCCTGTAGAAAAAATATAAGTGCTACACACTTCAGTTGAAATAGGGATCATGCTACAGATGACGACAATAACATATAAAAATTGCAGGGCAATCCGAGCATATTTACGGGAGTTAGAGCACAGATAGACGGCAGACGGCCATACGGCAGACAAACCGAAGTCATAAACACTTTTCAACTAGGTTGGAAAGTGCTAAAAAACGGTCTTTAAGGCAATAATCTAGACACTTTATTTAAAAATTGATTTAAAAAAAAGATTTACGGGTGAACTTTCCCTTAATACATACATATAATATATATATATATATACATTTGATTTTCAACAAAGTCAACTTCACAACTGTCTTGTACGTTTTTGTTTTAATGTATGTCTGTGCAAAATTTTTGAACGGATGATTCAATTTTCATAAATCATTCTCTATTGCAAATGACTCGTTTCGTTGGTGCTTTCATTGTAGATTTCAGGATTAAAAAATAGTCTATGGGCTTGTTATTTTGACGGTTTCTAAGCTATAACATTCGTAATAGTTAACTAATCGCCGTAAAATTCCCGTGTAAAGTTAAGGTACCCTCTAATGCTATGTAGTTTTAAAATATCCGTGTTAAAATATTCATCATATGTAATATTTTTTACAGGGGCAGGTCTAAAAATTTAATATATCATCGTCTACTGTGCGTTAATATGATTTCTGCAATTTTCTTTAATTCAGACTACGTATTTAGAAATAGCGATAAATCCATGTGTGTAAAATATGATGTGTTGTAGCAAAAAACCAAACAAAAAAAAATTCTAGACACTTGAAACCGCTTTGAAACATTAATTTTTGTTATTTGTTTTCGATTGTTAAGAATGAAAACTACTTACAAATCTCAACATTTAGAGGAATATGAATATGAATAGCCGACGGAAGCAATTGAAATTAACTTGGCAAGAGAAAAGTTATGTAATGATATGACTCATCCAACCGTAGATAACCGTTGGCGAAAAATGCTGGAAGATGAGAGAGAATGAAGGGAAAAAAGAGGTAAAAGTAGGGAAGAGCTTATTGTGGTTTTGTGCTGAGGTAAAATGAATATAAAATTAATATCATTGGAACTGATGAAGCCTCGGAACGAGCTGAAAACGTCTTTCGAAGAAGTAACATGATATAGGAGTATCTATTTACCTACAATGTAATTTTATAATTTTGTCAGAAGAATAGGCACAGGACTTGAAAAATGCAAATTAGGGGAGGTCAGTATAAGAATTTTTACAGATTTTTTGTTGGATAATATGTATCTTATATATCTTATAAGACGTTAGACTATGTCTAGATTTAAAAAAAAAGACAAACTAAACTACGTTTTTAAATAGAATGCTGATAATGTATAGTTTTAAGACAATATTAAAAGGTTTTAAGAAAAGAAAAAATAGTATATTTTATTGTAAAAATAATATGAAAAGATACTGCTATACAAGTGTTGCTCTCCACACAATACATGCTAATTCCTGATGGAATTGGTATACTAAAATAATATAATATATAATATATAGTGAATGTCTATTTAAATATACGATGAATGAGAAATCTAGAAAACATTTAAGCACTTAAATAACGCACAATCGTATTTATTTATTTATTTATTTCATGTTTATTAATCTGTGAAATACAAAATCGTATAAATAAAAATTTAATAAACCTGCAGAACAACCGTCGGAAATAATTTATTTTCTTTAACTGATTTCTGATGTAAAATATCAAATGAATTTCCAAAACTAAACAAAAAAGTTATACACGAGAGGATAAATAATAAATGTTGATTTTAAAGACGTTTACTTAGTTATCCAAATAAAACATTTTAGTTTCAATTGTAAACAGACAATAATAACAAACGTAAAATGAAAACGACATCTTTCGTTGTAGAATTATTTAATCAAGTAGGAGATTTACGTCTTAGTACACGAATGCTGCTTTCTCATAATTTATTAAAATTTTCCGGTATAAATTAAAATTTCCATTAAAATTTTACTGAAGATTTAATATCGCTAAATGACGGATGAATATTATTATACAAAGTAAGATTCCCTGTGTACTATTTTTCCAGAGGAAAATAAATTATAAAATATACAAAGATATGTTTTCATTTTTTTTAAGTTTGAACATTTCGCATCCTTATTTATATAAATAGAAAGCAATGTGAGTCATATTGGTGAGTCATATTGGATTTAAACTAAATGTAAATAACGTTAAAGGGTTTTCACTAAAATTGTTTAGATCGCCAAGCCACTTCAATTAAAATTCTCCAACTGGCGATTAATAAGTAAATATCAGTTCAATGGGGTAAGGAATGAAATCTTGAAGTCGGTTTTATTTCTTTATCGAAAATTACTCTTTGAGCTATCATTTTGTAAATTTCTAATTTTCTAACACATTTTAAAAAATCGGAAAATGCTGAGTAAGGTAAGATTTTTAATAATTCCTAATTTGGGTCGTTAAGGATTAAACAAATTTTATCCACGTTTGTTTGCTTCAATTTTAACGTTACCAAGCAGCAGTGCGGTCTGGCCAAATTAATACAAATACCTAAAGTAAAATAAGAAAAATTTTATTACATCATATAAACAGCCTCACCAGTGGCTGAGAGGTTTTGCTCTCAAAGCTGGTAGACGAGAGGTGCTGGGTTCGAACCTAATCGCGCCCGTCGGTCTAATGGTTCGTAGTTTTCAGTAGTTTTCTTCAAACCCTGGATAACCTTGCTTAAATACGGATTAGGTTCTCTTAGAAAGACCCCCATGGAGAGCATCCCCTCCCTTTGGCCTATATAGGACGAGGGAGGCAATATAGGCCAAGGCTTATTATCTACCCCAGTGATATGTCCCTCGAGTAGATAATCAGCCATGAAAAAAAAAACTTATAAACTTTATTATAAACGATTCAAAAGACATTGTTTAAGGATAAGTAAAGATAATTTTAGAGTGGGCTTCAGAAGTTAAAAAGTTTGTAATAGCAGTAAATGGCGGTGAAAGGGAAAATTTTCATATTGCACGTTAGTTGAGTTTTTAGTTAGATAAGAATATTGGTTAAGACCAGGCTTAGCCAATGAGTGACCGTTGCATTAAAATACACGGGTGATTTAAATTTAGGTGTAAAGATTAATTATTGGGCATTCTTTAGGCAATCATTAGTACGTGTAAAGGAGAAAGAATTTGCTGATAGCGGATAGCGTGCAACCAAGGTGGTGAATCATATATTGATCCGCGCAATTACACCTCAGGTAAAAATAAATAGATTTCATGGCGACAGATGAAACAGTTTATATCCAACCGCTGAGATAAAGCATGTTATGACTAACTTTTTGACGAGGCGTTAAGTTGAAAGTTAATAGTGGGGGATCAATTTTGAGTCAGCAGATGGAATGAGTGAAATGGATTTTGACTAAAATAGCAATGATTTATTTATTTATTTATTTATTAAACCTTAGAAGTGAATAAAAATATGTTACTTGGGAACATTTAAAGAATACGTGCAATTAAAATAGATTAATTTAGCAACCAGATATACAGTTCATTGAATGAAACTGATTCCTTTAAAAATCTTTAATTTTTGACTTTATAAACTAGTATTAACTACCCATAAATACGAAAATATCTTCTACCAAACGATATCATATATTTTATGTAATTGTTTTTACACAAAGTTAAAAATGTTCTCCAAAAACATGAAAACAATGAATATATTTATTTATGAAGTAATACTCTATAATACATTTCTTTTTATTGTAACAATTTTTTCTCTAGTTTGATGGAAATGTATCTATACTAATAAAAGAAAGTTTCGCTCTGTGTGTCTGTGTGTGTGTTTGTCTGTTTGTCAGCGACGGATAGGAAAATATAGCCCATCTAGAAGTCTGAAAATTTAGGTGTGGATAGTCCAAGGCCTCTCCTGATGCACCCGAGACTCAGAATTTTAATATTTTAATTAATTATCGAAATATTAATTAAAATCCACAAAGAGATCTCATTAAAAATACGCTTTTTATCTTTCGTTGGTTGGTTGTATAAAGTCTTCGCAGAAGTCATTAAATAAATCAAGGTAGGGATCATTGAAATGCGAGTCGAGTGTTTAAAATACATGAATCAGAGATTATATGACATGTAGACAATCAACTTAATCATTAACCATTTCCTAATACTAAAAACTTAATGTTAAAGGATTTTATCAACTTAATGAATGATAATTAGCTGAGTTTAAGATGGAATTTTTGACAAGACATATACTAGTATAAATATAAAGTTGATGTGTCATTATAAAAATCTGTTAAACGACACAACGGTGGTGTGTGGATGAATGAAAAATATGCTGACAAAAGTTAGTATAACAAAATCGAATTTTAGTCTTATTTCATGGGCCAAATACACGGCTTATAGACCCTGATCCTTTATAAATCTTTTTTTTTTAAATTTAGATTCGTCCTTACACATCTATATCTTAATTATTGCATTCTTGAGTTTTAAATTACTAATATTTCTATTGAACAAGATTAATTGATGTATATTGTCACTCTAACAGTTAAATAAATATATACAGAAATGTATGGTGTCAAAATGCACACATAGAAGAGACATATATCATAAAAATATTATTTTTATTTTATGAAATATAAATATCCATTACATAGAAAAGGGGAAAAGTGTAGGGAGAATAGTGCACTAATCCTAACAGATTTTATAGATTTGCATTGAATATAGTTTATAATTCAAAATTATTTCATATAAAATTCTATAAAACAGTAAACATGATGCATATATTTTTTGCTGACAAGTTATAAACTAAAACGGAACATTTGTCGGTGATATTCAATTGATGATGCAATTTAATAGTGATTCAGCACAAAAAATATTACTTTATCAAATTGGTAAGCAATTCACAAACTAAGACAGGTTATCTTTTGCACTACTCGTGTAAGTAGTTCAATAACCTAAAAAGTAGAGATATTATGCATTGAAAAAGACCAAGCATAGTCCTAATAACATTTTTAATATATGAACTATAGTTCTTTTAAAATTTATTCTACGTGAAACGTAGGCATTACATTAAAGGTATTGTCAAGTAGCAGGATATTTTAACAGCAATAAAAAGAAAACGACAATAAAAAGGAGTAGTTAAAATAGTCACTGAATTCATAATTCAGTCGAATAAAGAGGAGTAACTTTTTTTTAAAACAATTATTTGCCTACTTCAAAATACATTCGCGTTAGAGACAACCTTTGGTGACTATTTTTACTTTATAAAACAATCCCACATCCTGACAATGGTTTCAGTGTAAAGTGTACTTCTGTATCATTATTTGTTTAATGAATTTTTATGTATATCTTGTATTTTGATAATGCTATAAGATTTGTGACAATGTGTTAAACGATTTCTATTATCTTGTAATAAAATCAAAACTGAAACGAGCGATCAATGTCTTGAAAATATGGTTGTTAATGCTACTGATATATTCCCATACACATGTTTAACAACATGTTTGAAAATTAATTTAATACATTTTTAAATTTCCTATTAAACAATCCTCTAATAATGAATGCATTATTTATCTTGTATCTACTTTCGAAAAATCTTTTTAATAAAATATTTTTCTCCATTTAAAAAAATGCGTAATATACGCTTTTTCTCACGCTAACGCTAAACAAAAGTTTATATTTTAAAGAAATTTTCAATTAAAATTAATACGTGAGAAACATATTTGATTTTTCTAATATTTTACTTCATACTACTACGTAAATTACTTTCCACTTTGTTTTTCCTAATTATTTAAAACAATCTTGATGTGAAGATATATCAAATACATTCATTTAAAAAAAAATCCAAATTGAAAATTTATCATGTTAATAGAAACATATATTGATAGCGAAAAAATTCATAGTTTTTCTGTTATTTTGTCTGAGTGTTAGAATTTGAAATTATATATTGCAACAAAAATTTAATGCAACTAACAAGTTTTTAGAATATATATATATATATATATATATATAGCTATTATTTTAAACAGAAATAATTTATCTTTAAAACCTATATTAAAATAAAAATTAAAGATAAATTCTAAAAACTTTTTTTCTACTAAATTCTTAGTAAAAAAAAAAAAAAATAATAATAAAATAAAAAAAATAATAACTTTTCTATATGGGATATCAAAATTTTAGAACGGAATTACTAAAATAAATTACAAAATCTTGGTAGATAAAAAAACAAAGTAATATCGTCTACAGAAATATTTAGACAATAAAATAAATTATTTTTGTAGTGCAATAAGAATTTTTAGCCATTAGAAATTTTCTTTATATTAAAAACGTCTTATGATTATATTTTTGTACTTCAAAAGTAAAAAAATTCCGAAATAAGAAAATATGAAAATTTTGTGATTACGCGTTCATTTTATTTATGTATAAAATCGTAAAGATAATTAAAGATTCAATTTACTTATGCATTAAATCAGGATCCTTAAAAAGCAATCATCTCAGTTTCAGTATATTAAATATATAAAATTATCTGTTTCCAGATTTAATACAGGGTGGGCAGGAAATGCAAATAAAATTGAAAATAACAAAAAAGACAACAAATAATGATGCGGAAGCGCGGTTTACACTAAAAGCATTGTCAGGATGCAGAATAATTTAAACCGAAAAAATGTAGTTCCAGAAGTCACCAATAGAGGGCGCTAACGTTAACGCATCTTCCATAAGTATATAAGTGAAGAATATTATAAATAAACTGATTACTCGATGGATTTCTCATTCGATTCATTACCAGGTTTCTATGCAAATATTATCTATAACAGAGCTACTTTTTGTTGAATATGCAATTTTCACTAACGAAGAAGAATGTGCCTGTCTCTTCAAATCACTTGAGGAGATGTAGCAGATGTATTTTCAGTTTTTCTCATTTTCCTGTGATTAGAATTTACGGAAAGCTAATGCAGCTGATTTGTTATTAATGTTAAAGCTTTAATAATAATGTTTTTCTGCCAAGATTAACTTTCTTAAAAAAATAAAGTGTTTCACCAGCATCAATCGAAAGTTATACCTAATTGAAAGGAAAAATTCTCAAACTCCTAGTTATTTGCTGATTTACATTGTCATCTACTGGAGGCCATATTCTTCCTTAGATGTTTATGTAGTAGGCATTTCTGTTGTTGTTTTTGTTATCGTGTCAGTGAAAGTGCCATATGGCACTTCTCTGAAAGAAGGGGTGCCAAGGCATCAAGAGAGGTTGGATTTCTAGAGCTGGTCTCCTAATTTTGGACCAGTTCCAGATGAGAGGCCTGCACCTGGATTGGCATTCCCAGAGGTATCGTTTTAAAAGTTGGAGGACATTGGAGCCACGAACAGATTTTATGTCCACCAGCTCCCATTAACGTACACGGTCCCACAGCAGCCGCAGTCAAGAGAGGATGTCAGCCACCCAAACACTGACCATGGTCGATGCTGCTTCATTTTCGGTGAGAACCGAGCTTAATTGTCTGCGGGACAGTAGGCATACTTAAAAAGCATTTATTGTCAATTTAAAAATAAGCTCAATTTAAAAGATACTGAGAGAGAGTTATCCATTCCCAAAACTTGTTAAATTTTAATTCACTTAACTCGGTTCTAAATGTCCTCACCGTTCGTACAACAAGAACCTGGGAAATTCATTTTAAAAGACACAATAACTATAAATATTATTTACCATGGATTCCGATGACTCTTTGTTTGAAGTAGAAATCTGAACTTCTTACCAAATTGAAATAAAACTCACAGTCGATGACGCTGCCAAAACTGTTACGCGAAGATTCCACTTGAAGTTAATACGAGTCTCAAACTGCACGAGAGAAGTAAGTAACCCGTGGTATAGTGCAGTGAAAGCATAAAAAAACCCCGCTTAAAAATCAATAATTTTTAAACGTCGAGAGCTGGAGACCACAACTATATCTAAATAAACTATTGAATGGTTTTGCTTGTCAGCTTGATTCGACCTCAATAAGGGGACCGAAAAATAAAAAAAGCAGTCCAAATATCCGCCAAAATTTAAAAAGTCAGAAAAGTCATGTGGGGTATTAGAATCTATATATTTGTAGACGCTGAATCGAATGAGTCCAACCAAGGACCGTATTATTAACTTTATTAACTTTTCGTGAGATTGGCTATTATTGATTGTTCGGGATGAAGGAAGGAGCAAATTTTAACAAAGTTTTCCTTTTATTTTTTTATATATACGTAATTCATGTCGAAATAGATTTGTTTTGTCCAATAACAGTAATAAAAGAAAGAATTTTTTTTTCAAAAATTTAGAAACAAAACTGAATATTGAGTACCGAAAAATATCACGGATTTTATTAATATTAGGATTTCAAATCACTGTGCATTTTTTTCGCATTTTTGCGTCTTTCTGAAATTTAGGTAATATATGGGCGATATATGTACAACAAATAGCTTCAGAGACTTGCAGAAGTAAGTGATAGAGGTCGAAATGATTTCAGCAGAACCCCTAAAATTGTCCGAGGCATCAACAAATAAAAATAACAATTTCTCGGTGAATTAACGTAAGTCCTTTCGTCCTTTTTCGATGAAAATGTGTCGCCCTATTAAATACGATTTCGTCAAAGAAACTGGTACTAATATTGTTGAAGAAGTTGATTGTGCTTCGAACGAAATCAAAAACCTCCCATCTTCATCTCTAACAATCAACGAGAGCCATACCTTACAAACAGTTAATCATACGGGCCTGTGGTCCAAAAATACTTAACGTTTGATATCCCAGACGACTTTTTTTGACAGTTTTAATTTTTTGGGGATTTGTAGAGCACCTTTTTTAATATTTTGGTCCCTTTAATGAGGTCTGATCAAGCTGATAAACAAAGTCATTCAACTGTTTAGTTAGATATATCTGTGGTCCAAATTTGAAATTGACAGCTTCTCCCTTTCAAAAGTTATTGAGTTTCTAGCACTTTTTTTTGCGATTTTGCCCTGCTGTGCGCGGGAGAGATGCATTCAAAATCCCCTGAATCCATCTACTATTGCATTATATATAGCTACTATGTAGGCACGGTTACCTAACTAACATATAATTGCAAAAGTGACCTTGACAACCAATTTTCCGGAGATACATACGTACTTTATGAAACTTAAAGAAATGAAAAAGTAGATCTCATTAACGCACTAATGTTAGAATTCAGGTCACCATGATCTCACGCAAAATCTCAAAACTCACTCATCCAGTAAATTAAATTCATTCATTCATCATGTTTACCTTTGAAAATGAAAGTCAATAACGTCTTGTTTACTTGATATCCTGGTAATTCGACATGATTCTGAGTTTTTGACGACTGTTTTTCCTACACTTTTTGTAGTTAGCTTGCCCCTTCATTTTAGATCTAAACATCCCCAAAACAAAAGTTAGCTGCTTTAAATACTCGTATTTTCTGTGCTCGTAACATCTACTCAAATTTAAAATTATATAATAGGGAAATTAATTATATCAAAACAGTTGCCATCTATCAGAGTTTTTCTTTGTATATCATTGACCGTATGTTATTTAAATTCCCCAAAGTCACTGGTTGTGTTCCTGCAAAAAAAGAATTTAAAAGCGTTATTGTGTTACTTTATTTTCCAAAGATCAGTGCTCAAATTTTACGTATTCTTAATAAGTTTAGCTTCAATGTTGTTTTCTCTCCGGTTAATAAAGTTAATCTCTCTAATCTAGAAGATCCTATTGACAGCCATAATAGTTTTGGCATTTATTGAATTTTTATTTAAATGTGAACTCTCCAATATTGGGCAGATGAAGCGTGCGCTTAGATTAAGGTTGAAAGAACAAAAATATTATCTTAGTAAACAGGAATTAGATTAATTCCGCTTTGGCAAAGCATTGTTGGAATTACAACCATATATTTAACATCTCTGGGGCTAAAATTATTAATAAATGCAATGCGACTTTTGATCTCGATTTTTACGAGGCTTATTATATTTATAAATATACAGATTCTTTGGTCAATGACATGACTTGCACTACTTTTCTTTCCCTTGTGAAGCGAGATCCGGCGCAATAATACCTGCGTTTCCGTGTTTTCTTTCAGGTACGTCTTTCACCTTATCTGGAAAATAAACTCTTACTTTTACCGCTTTGATCAGTCCATTAGCCAGTACTCGGGGGGGGGGGTGATACACGAGAGGGTTCTTTTAATCTGTTTAATTTTTAATTTAATTTTTTTTTTATTTGTTACGCTTATTTTTTCTACACTGACGTAGGGATCTGGGTATACTGGAAACGGCCGTTTGTAGATTAATGTCATGGTGAATGAATTTGGATGTTTTAACGTTGTAAATTCATGGCTCATGTCTTTGAACTCGAAAAAAGTGATTATTTTCTGGTTACCAACTTAAAGTCACAGCAAAAGAAAGATCATGATTTTATTCAAAATAGGAACGGCGTACCTATAAAGCCCTAAATTATTGAAAAGTTAAATCAGCTAAAACTTTTTTGTTTATACATATCAGCCCAAATTTTATACAAAAATTTTTATATCTAGGTAGAACCTTCAAGTCACTAAAGTTTTAAACTCGTAGGAGTGTACGTCTTTACTAAATCTCCTTGTAATCAAAGTCTTATTTTCTTGAGGCTGTTCTGAATTTCCTTTACAAAATGTCCTTATTTATGAAAATTTTTGTTACAATACATGGTTCTCGAATCCTTCTACAGATCAACTAACTTTCAAATTTATGTCTGAGTTATGTCTTTTAACCATGTCACAGTTTACAAAACAGCCCATATTTTAAGAAAACATGATGGAAACTGAAAAGTGCTTATAATACTAGACGCTATGTAGTAATATAACGTGTTTCATGTAACAATATTTTATGATATATCGCGTTTATTCTATTTTACAACATTCAATCTTCTTTTCTTACCTGTAACACCAAAATTCACAAAACCTTCCTTAAAAAACAAACGGTTTACTCCCAAAAAATGTAATTAAATTTTTAAATATTAAGTTTTATTCCCAGGGGCTTTTTCTATTCTCTGCAACTATAGTTTTTAGCATGTGATTTGAAACTTTTGCAAGTGACTGAACATTAATATTTGTTGTATTTAAAATACATCATTTTGTACATAATATTGTACCGAAAAATTACAGAACCAAAGAAATATTTTTTAGAGAAAGCTTTTTATTCCTGATTTAATTTTCTAATATTTTAGCTATCAAATAAAGGGTAGTAGATTTTAGCATAGTTGATACAGATAAATTTTTAAAATGTTATCGAAATATTTCGAAAATAAAAATCATTATTGAAGTAAAAATTGATTTCAGATTACATTTAATCTTAAGTTTAACTTTCATATAAGGGTTTTACAACCATTTCGGTATAAGCGCAAAATTATGAACTTTTATGATCTCTCAATTAATTTTTATTTTACTAACAAATCACCCAATGGAACATTTACACTCACTAGCATGCTAATCAGTGTACAAAATTTCATGATTAACTTTGCCATATAAGTCTTTTTATTCTTGTGAAGAGGTAAATGTTTGCTACTGCCTATGCACAAATCGTTTAAAGCATTAATTTTTAAATTAAAATAATGGGCGTTCGTAAAAATAAAAGAGATAATAATACTTATCAAGACGAATAACTTTTGTATGGAAAACTTGTTTCGAAAACTACTTATCCTGTCAAAAATACATGACGTCTTACTTCAAGACAAAACTGAATTTTCTTTGATAAACTTAGCTATATTAGAGATACCTTTGTGGAATTTTCAATATAATAACTATATTTTCTGTGAAATGTGATGATGTCACTAGAAGTGCATTGTAATTCAGCCAATCAATTCTGTTCGGAATTAAGGAACTACTAGTGTAGTATTATATGGACAAAAATGAGGTTAATACCAGAATTTTTCGTCATCGCATTATATTTCATACAAAGCAAAGTTTATCTGTGGGTAGTATCTTCATAAAATATCCATTATTGCTAAAGTTGTCAACAAACATTTGCCTTCAGCTTCGTGTAAGATACTCTGAACTTTTAGTAGAATAACTGGTTTTTGAACCTACTTTTCGATACAAAATTTTTTCGTCTTGCTGAGTATTATCAACCGACTTATTTTGAAAAAACAATTTTCGAACATCCGGAAAATATTTTGTAATCAACATTATTAAATATTATATCTATTAAAATCTAATAATCAGTATAATCTAATAATAAGTATTTACATCTTTAAGTGTTCCTTTATCAGCCATAGTCAATAGAGTACTGTTCAGTACGATGTTAAAAACCGAAGTCTAGCTTGTATACTTATTGTGTTTCAGAATCTAGTTAAATGAAACAATCCGGTTCTGTTTAACACTTACAAAAGAGTGAGCCTTTAACTGCCAACATAAGTATAATTAATGTTTTACATTTTTGCCCCCCGTAAATTTAAAATAAAACGTTGAATATTTTCTTCTTAGAAGAAATCTAATTCCACTTTTTGTTTACAATCAAATGGATACAGAGAAACGTCATATATTATTATAAAATAATTATAACAATAGCATTTATCATCATTAAAATTTGAAATTAATTTCTTACTAAGTAATCTGACTGTACTATATTTACTAGGAACAATAAATCTAAATTCGCATTTTTAAAAATAAAAATCAACCATATGTTACAAACCTCCTAACAAGAATGAACTATGTCAAACTTGAAATATCCAGTCAATAAATCAAGTTCAAATCTCTAATTTTGTTTTTATTCTTTTATACGAAAATCAATAATCAAACAATTAAGGTAAATGTTCGAGACTGTCTTTACGAGCATGATTAATGGGGGAAATAGAGAATAAGACTTTTTCGTAGTAAAATGAATGAGACTAATTGTATAAAGTTTATCTTACCCATTTTTATTATTTCTGTAGCTATTTAACAAATTTTGTGGTTTATTAATCTTAGTAAATTATACATATGGGATACCATCAGCGATTAAAAGTGATTAAAAGCGATTTAGACGTTACACGAATTCTATTTATATTACAATAAAAATAAAGGAAGAACTATTGCATTATATTCTATAAACTAATTTTATAAACAATCTATATAGACACACTTAAAAAAATTGTGGCATTGATTTTGAGTTTATATCATAAAGATTATCTTGCTCATTTTTATTGTTTCTGTAGCTATTTGTCAAATTTTGTGGTTTATTAATGTTAGTAAATTATACATATGGGATACCATGAGCGATTAAAATCGATTTAGACGTTACATGAATTCTATGTATATTAGAATACATAGTTCACAATTACAATTTCTGATGATTGTTTATACAATTTCTGATTTTAGAACTAAATGGGAGCAATAGCGGCATATAACAAAATCTGAATAATAATTATGTAAGTGATAGGTATTTACACCGAACAGGTATTTGTAAGGAAGAACTAGTACATTATATTCTATAAACTAATTTTATAAACAATCTATATAGACACACTTAAAAAAAATCTTGGCATTGATTTTGAGTTTATATTATAAAGATTATCTTACTTATTTTTATTGTTTCTGTAGCTATTTGACAAATTTTGTGATTTATTAATGTTAGTAAATTATACATATGGGATACCATGAGCGATTAAAAGAGATTTAGACATTACACGAATTCTATGTATATTAGAATAAAAATAAAGGAAGAACTATCACATTATAGTCTATAAACTAATTTTATAAACAATCTATATAGACACACTTAAAAAAATCTTGGCAAAAAAATTTTGAGTTTAAGCTATGGATTTTATAAGCAGCATTGCTATATAAATCTCTCAAAAATATTATATTTATAATTTTAACTCAAGAAATAATATTTATACTTTCGGAGCATTTTGTTCTACTACAGTTATTAAAACACTTGCCATTTATGGTGGACAGGATTCAACTAGGGATTGTAGATCGCATACAGAGTGAAAAAGCACGAAAACTCTTGACAGTGTAAATAAAAATTCATGAAAAAACAGAAAATGTACTGACAGCAATGCTGCCGTCTAAGTCTTCGTGTTTTAATAAAATTTCCGTTTTGGTATCACTGTTTTCAAGATGGAAAGTTTTCGCTATTTAAAAACGGGGAATTTCTGTTTTAGAACTAAATGGGAGCAATAGTGGCATATTATGTAAGTGATATAGATTTACACCGAACAGATATTTGTAATGGATATTACCACACCCGTTTTATTCGCCTTTCTCTGGATTCGAAAATTGGTACTCTCCATTAGAGGATATTCTGCCCCCTACACCAAAACTGGCCAGATCGAACGACTTAGTTATAAGCCGAAGCATCAATTACCAAAATTTAACTGCATTTTCCCCCTAAATTGAAAGGGAACATTTTCGTTTGCCTGTCTTGGAAAAAAAAACATTTCTGTTTTTAACATTCGACAAATAGGGATAAAAAGGAAAATTTTAATTTATTTCGATAAAATTTACGATTTCTACTCTAATTGGAAAGTTTCAGTTAATAGACGGAAATTTCATATTAAAATATACGTATATATACGGATTTGTTTTGCATTACATAAACAATGTGACGCGATACAGCATATTGCAACACACACTTTTTATATCGGAAACAAGGTTCGTATTTCACTTATTCAGTGATAAATACAAGGTCTTTCACCCCAAGTCGAGCACGGATTTTCATTTAGAATTTTAAAACGATATATAAATTATACGAATTATTAAACAGAATAACTTTATTTTGTGCGAAATGGCATAATATCATAGGATATGCTCTGTAATTAGGTCAGTGATATCATATGTGCTGTGAGCCATATTCCGAAATAGGAGCTTCCAGATCAATGTTGTATGGCTGCGGATCGTGGTTATTTTCAACAATTATCGGTAAATCATCACATTTCATAGAAAGCAATGCGATCTGTTAAAAACAACGTTACCGTTTATTTATTAATGTTGAAAATGTCAAATAAAATCCGAATTCGGATATGGGTGAGATGCTCAGTATTTTTGAATGAATTGATGGATTGCGACTAATTTCGAATATAAAAAATATTTGCTGCTAATTTTCTAACACCTCCTAAATTTTGTACACAATATTTTTTGATATCCTGTATGCATTGCGGCTCGAATAAAACTAAACCAGAAATCCCCTACTCTTAAGTATTTGCTCAAGAAAATAATCTTTCCACTACAAATTTGAAACAAAGTATTATTGAGTGGACTCGCGATAATTCGAATTCGGTCAATTCAAATCTTCGGTTAATTTGTAGTAATCATAATATCCCGAAAATTTTGCATTAGTACTAACGTTAAAATAATTCAATAATTCGAACTGATTTTTATCACAACTGTTAATTTGAACTAAAAAATATGAGAACTTCAGAAATAAAGAAAAGAGAAAGAAAATAAATAAATAAAATAAAATAAAGTAATCGCAATATTCTAGACAATTAATGATCGCTTTTTACTTTATTACTTTCAAAAACTACCCCATTTCAAAAAAAAAAAAAAGATAGACAGATTTTTAAACAAAGATCAAAATTGTATAAAAGTACAAAACGGCGAATCTAAATCAAAATTGTCTGATGAATATGGAATTAAAATAATACTTTTCAACCTTCCTGGAAAACAAGCACTTAATTGAGGAAAACCTAGGGAAAAAATTACATTTAAAAAAGGTAGAAAACTTATGAGAGATGCTTTTCATGTAGATTTAGAAAAAATATTTTATGTTATAGTTAAAAGAAATGAAGTCCCAGAGTTTGCAAATAAATGAACCCTTTTTGCAAGCGAAAGCCCACGGAACGAATCTCGTAAATATTGATGATTGTTAGTGCATTTATGTTTGATTCGAGAAACCATAATTTTTAGCGAATTGTGTGCAGTTAAAATTATTGTATATACATAGGATATTTGCCAGAGACCCTCTTCTTACTCACCAAAATGTAATTTTAATGCCAACGAAAATGTACTATTTTATAAATTTTTACCAAGTAATTAGCGAAAACATGTTTGAGTATTCATTTTTTTTTTTTTTTTTTTTTTTACTGGTAGCATGCATTTTCTATTTTATAATCGGATATTTCGAACTTTATTCTCAGTACCCAAGGGTTTGAATTAATGATTGTATTTCATTTACCACTTGATAATTGTTTTGTGTATAAAACTTAAATATGAATTGGGAGTATTTCTCCCTAAATAATATCCATTTCACCTTTTTTTAAAGCCTTATGATTATAGAATGACACCATGTTTTATTAGAAATTAAATATCACATGTAGCATAAAAAACAATTAAAATTTAAATTCTACTAAATAATTAGACTGTAACAAGTTTATCGGCAACAATGACACGCAGATTCGGAAATTTTTACAAAAGTAACAATATGTTGAAACCTCATTATAAGAGCATGAACTATTGCAGATTTGAAATATCGAGTCAATTAATCATGATCAAGTCCCTGAATGTTCTTTTATTCTTTTATACGAAAGTCTTTAATGAAGCAATTAAGGTAAACGTAACAGACTGACTTTACGAGAGTGATTAATGAGGGAAATGGAGGATAAGACATTTCGTAATAAAATGAATGAGACTAATTTTATAAAGATGACATTTTTTTTTACATTCTTTATGTGAGTATTTAAAATTTTTGTGTTTTATTAAAGTTAGAAAATTGCACTTATGGGATGTCCTGAGAGAGTAATATATATATATATTTAGGCGTTACATTAATTATATTTTAGATTGACAAATGAAGGAAGAATCTTCACATTATTTCCTAAAAACAAATTTCATAGACAGTCAATTTAGGCATACTTAATTTTTTAATAATCTTAGCATTGATTTTGATCTATTAATTTTACACATAGTCTTAGCATATAAATCTCTCAAGTGTAAAAAAAAAATATTAACCCATTAAAGCCTAGCGGTACCATATGGTACCAGGTAAGTTTCAATCATTTTTTTGTTTATACATCAATATTTTTTTACGGAAATATAACTTTATTTAATGACTCAAAGCTCGTAATAAAATCAAACAAATTAAAAAAAACTGGTGTGAAATGTAAGTTTTGCATTTTAAAGACGAAAATAATTCCGGCTTTAATGGGTTAATATATTTTTATGTGCTTTTTATTTGCTAAAGTGATTGGAGCACTGGCTGCTGTTTAGATGTGCAGATATATTCTAAAAACAAATTTTATGGACAGTCAATTTAGGAATACTTAATTTTTAAATAATCTTAGCACTGATTTTGATCTATTAATTTTATATCTAGTCTTAGCATATAAATCTCTCAAGTGTAAAACATATTAATATATTTTTATATGCTTTTTATTTACTAAAGTGATTCGAACACTGGCTGTTATTTAGATGTGCAGTGATCAAATCGCTATTCTAGTCTGTACATTAAGTGCGCTTCAGATAAAACGAGCAGGGAAGACCGAGCTATGCTCGGTCAAAATCAAATTTGAGTTCAAATATCATGACCCATGACCAAAATGACCCACTAATTGAATTTTCTCGAACATGTGACTTAGCCCAACAGTCTTCTCGTGCTGGAAAACCATAGGATGCAAAATTTAGTGTAAATTGGGCCGCTTTTTAGATATTGACCCACAATGACCCAGAAATGACCCACTAATCGAATTTTCTCGAACATGTGACCTAGTCTAATGATTTTCGCGTGCCCGAAACTCGTAAAATACAAAATTTAATCAAAACCGTTAGAGCCGTTTTTTAGGTAAAATTAATTTGACCCACTTTGACCCCAAAATGCCCCCCTAATCGAAAGTTCTCGAACATGTGACCCAGCCAAATAGTCTTCTCGTGCCCGAAAATAGTCGGATACAAAATTTCGTCAAAATCGTTTGGACCGTTTTTTTAGATACAATTAGCTTGACCATGACCCAAAATGACCCAAAATGACCCACTAATTGAATTTTCTGGAACATGTGACCTAGCCCAACAGTCTTCTCGTGCCCGGAAACCATTGAATGCAAAATTTAGTGTAAATTGAGCCGCTTTTTAGATCTTGACCCACAATGACCCAGAAATGACCCACTAATCGAATTTTCTCGGACATGCGACCTAGCCCAATGCTTTTATCGTTCTCGAAACTCGTGGGACACAAAATTTAATCAAAATCGTTAGAGCCGTTTTTTAGATAAAATTAATTTGACCCGCGTTGACCCAAAAATGACCCACTAATCGAAAGTTCTCGAACATGTGACCCAGCCCAATTGACTTCTCATGCCCGAAAATGATCGGATACAAAATTTCGTCAAAATCGTTTGAACCGTTTTTGAGATACAATTAGCTTGACCATGACCCAAAATGACCCAAAATGACCCACTAATTGAATTTTCTCGAACATGTGACCTAGCCCAACAGTCTTCTCGTGCCCGGAAACCATTGAATGCAAAATTTAGTGTAAATTGAGCTGCTTTTTAGATCTTGACCCACAATGACCCAGAAATCGACCCACTAATCGAATTTTCTAGGACATGCGACCTAGCCCAATGCTTTTATCGTTCTCGAAACTCGTAGGACACAAAATTTAATCAAAATCGTTAGAGCCGTTTTTTAGATAAAATTAATTTGACCCGCGTTGACCCAAAAATGACCCACTAATCGAAAGTTCTCGAACATGTGACCCAGCCCAATTGACTTCTCATGCCCGAAAATGATCGGATACAAAATTTCGTCAAAATCGTTTGAACCGTTTTTGAGATACAATTAGCTTGACCATGACCCAAAATGACCCACTAATCGAATTTTCTCGAGCATGTGACCTAGCCCAATGGTTTTCTGGTGCCCCAAAACGGTAGGATACGAAATTTCGTCAAAATCGTTAGAGCCGTTTTTAAGATAATTTTTGCATATATATATATATATATATATATATATATATATATATATATATATATATATATATATATATATATATATATATATAACCACCCACAAGATTTGCTCGTATTAGAATATATGATTAAAGCAAAAATATCAGGGGGTTTTACGGGGCACGTCTGCAAAAAACATAACCCTTGCACTACCAATTAAAACCAAACTATTGTTTATTTGCCGTTTGATAAACTAAAGTATTATTGTATACATTTACAATAGAAATACGAAGGTTGATTTTTATGTATTTTTATATAAACAACAATTTTCTCGTTAGTTAAAATACAGAATGTATTTTTTAAACTTTTTTTATAAGCAAATGATTATGGAATGAAATGTTTTATTAGAAATTAATATCGCGATAATTATGTACCATAAAAATCAAGTAAATGTAATTTCTTCTAAATATGTATTACTATGACAAATCTTTCGGCAAACATAAATTTAAATTGACAGATTTTTACAGAGTAACCAAATGTTTTTCAAACCTCAAAACTAAAACAAGAGCAATTTCAGAATTGACATGTGTAGTCAATTAAACACGATCAAATCTCTAAATCTGCTTTCATGCTTTTATACGAAAATCGACAATGAAGCAATTAAACTAAATGTAACAGACTGACTTTACGAGCGTGATTAATGCGAAAATAGGGTATACGATTTTTTACAGTATAATTAATTAGAGTAATTATATAAAGATTATCCTAATCCTTTACATTGTTTCCGTGAGTATTTAAAAAAGTCTGCGGTTTATTAAACTTATATAAACATACGTATGGGATGCCAGGAGTTATTAAAAGATATTAAGATATTTGAAGTCCTTGCACATATTTTAATATTGGTAAAGGAGCTTCATCGCATAATGTTCTAGGAACAAATTTTACGAATAGAATTTGTACTTATAAAATAGTAGAATATATATCCTTTAGCCTTGTGGTTCTGCATAGTGGCATGTTTTTAAGCACCAAATATTAGCTTGATTACTTGATATTTATTTTTATGATATATTTTTATGTTTATTTATAATAAATATTATTGTAAAATAAGATCTTAGTCTGCTGAAAGAGTAAATGAAGCATGAAAACACTATTCACTTTAATTTTAACATTCAAAAGTAAAATGAATTTTTTTTCAAGGAAATCAGAAAATATTATTCGAAACTTTTAAATATTATTAAGATAAAAATGTATAATTTATATACAAGAAAAATTTAATATGCAGATTATCCTTGTGAAATATACACTATTAAAGATCTGCAAAAATCTATCCAGTCATTCATCCGTTTTTGTAAATAACGTGTACTTGACCATATTATGAAGCTTTACCATTGTTCATAATAGAGATAAATTAGGGTTATGTAACTGTTTTCTATAGAAATGTTTGAATGACTTGACTGTTTGCTGCAAAATGTTAACAGTGTACTAGCATGATTTGACAGATCTCTTGGTTTGCGTGCTTCTTCATTGATATATTCAGATGATTTGTTTGGGCGAAATTCGTATTATTTAAAGCAGTTTGTTTAGATAAGACACGAGATAGGTACAAGTAATGTATGTACATAAGTTTGTATGATTGAATAATGCCAAAATTTTATCTGTAAAATTGAAATAAGGCAAAGACTGTGACGGATCTGAATAGGTTACAGATTAGGATATATTTGTATAAAGAAAGCATATTATATTCCGACTGCTTAGAAATAATGACAGACTATTTCTGGATCAAATTTTCGTTCTTAATCAGCTATTTTATTGTCAATATATATGTATACGTGATTAGTGATTAGGTTTCCTGTCAAGTCACTTTGAGAACTTATAGTATTCAGTAAATAAGCGAATAAGTGAACCTTTTGATAATAATAGACTTCAAAAGTTATTTTTTTAGTTATTTTTATAGTACGATTACATTTTCAAAATGTATTTATTATTATTTTAAATTAAATTAATTATTTATCTCTCTTGGTTATAATATTTTTTAATATTTAATTTCGTATTACTTTTTCTATAAATAACCTATAATCTAAATTCTTGGAAAATCTGTTTAGATGAAATTAATTAGCTGTCACTCTCACATATGTGTTAAAAGTACTTTAAGACAAAAGCACAAAAATACTGATTTTGTTTTAAATTAAATATTTGAATTTTTCTACTATATTTCTCAATATTGTTTGATTTCGAAATGACACGGGACACTTTTAGGCTTTATTCATTTACACATAATCATCAATCTACTCTGTATGACACAGATTGAAATCTAGAATAATAAAATTTGGCATATATTGACAATTTTTATGTGCTTTAAAAATCTCCTTTTATCATACTGACTGCAAAAAGCAACTAATATCAGTTATCTGCACAAAATTTTATTGGTACAAGTAGGTCATCAATCCTTATGGTTTTATTTTCTAGTCAGGTTTGGAAGTGCTGAGTACAAGTTCTGTTCTGCGATTTTCGTTCAGAATTCAATTTAAGAAGTCTAGGTCTGTTTTGAGCAGAAATTATGGTCTACAGAAAGGGTATCGAAATTGAAACTCCTACGATTCTACAAGGAGATAAATCCGTGACGAAAGAAAGAGAAAAAAAATTGTTGGGGGCGTCACATTGGGTGTAAACATTTGTTAATATTTAGGGCATTTTCATCAGACAACATCAAATACGTGAATTCCGAGGATGATGAGTTCAAGTTTCCCCGAAACCTTGGGCTATGAATATCCATCAGTCTCCAAGTTCCCATGCTGGGTGATTTTAAAATTTTCTTTGTTTACATAAGATGTGTAAAAATTGTTTTTGAAAGAAATGTTTGATTCATTGAGTTTACAGACAAGATTGACTGTTTGGTATTATGAAAAATGGAGGTTGATTGAAGTTTTTTAAATATCGTTGTGGATGGTTAAAAGGAGTAATGTTGATTCGTAGTTAAAACATTTTACCTGTTGTAAACAAAATATGAATCTAATTTTTGTTATACCTACCTGTACGTTATTCTTCTGCTATTTAAAGAAAATTTAGCATATAGCTCAAGCTAGTTTCAAAGACTTAAAATAGTAAGTTTTCTTTTGATTATGTACTGTGTTTGAATTGTTTTATGATAAGATGTACAACTTAAATATAAACATTATCCAAATGCATAAAATTAAAGTAAATTATTATTATTTTTTGCATTTTTCTAGTTTAAATCATAAGAGATATAATCCTACGGAAATTTATTTATTTAATTAATTCCATTTTTAAATATATTTCTTATTATCTTCTACTTTAAATTAAGTATCTATTGTGATCTAGTAATTTAATGACATAAAGTTTAAAAATAAATACAGCATCGATTGTAATTAAACAAAATTCATTGATATGTTAAAGTAATTTGCAATAATTGACACTTTTGGAAATATTCCCTATATTTCAAAAGAAGTTAACACAGTGAAACTGAATATATCATATAAATGAAAAAAAAAATAATTAGATTCTAAATATTGTATTTTTTTCAGGTGTTGCTTTAAAAGTAGAAGGATCTGGTGATCACTTTTATAGAGCGTCTTTATATTCTCTATTGTAGATCTTTTTCATTTCCTTCTATTGTTTATAATTTTTGTTTATATCTTTTCTTGTGGGTGCTTTCCACTTACATTTAAAATGTTAATGTGGGGATATTTTGTGTGAGTTAAACTGTTCATGGCTTTTGGTAAAATTACCAGGCCACCATCTCTTACTAGGTTTAAAAAAAAAAAAAAAAAAAAAAAAAAAAAAAAAAAAAAAAAAAAAAAAAACCATCAGTTAATGTCGGCAGAAAGGACTGGTGTCTAGTTCATATCACATGCTTGTTTACTGTAATATGTTGATTTGTTATATAGAGGTATACTAACTTAATTTAGCATTGTTTCAGACGTATTTTGATGTTTATAAGCCAATTAATTAAAAATGTATTTTACTACATATTTTGGGATTAATTTTGGCTGTACCTTCATTTCGAAACATACACAATCTTCTCACTTTAAAGGGCAATGCCAGTGAACTCCCTTTATGGTTAAAACCCATTAGGTTTTAGGAAAATAACAATGTATTTTTGGGGGGGTTTTGTTATTTGGCATTTTGTGAGATTTCATACTAAATTGTAATTGATCTTCCCTTTTTCTTTTCTTAAAAATCAGTGAAGCATTATTTTCCATGGTTGCATCTTCTGAAACTATTATCGGTTTTAATTTAAGGAAAGAAATTACACCTTTTCCACTTGCATATTGCTATGTAACCTTCTAGGTATAAAATTGAGTATTCGGAATATTTGGGAAATTGATATAATGAAGTTCTGTATGTTTGTAGTCCTCTTTTTTATTTTCAAATTCAATCCTTTTATCTTGTACTGATATTTATGTTAATTTTAAATTTTGGTGTGGCATATTTGCCTCTTTTTAAATTCTTGGAGCAAAAATAAATCACACGATACACATAATAAATTAAAGCCCCAAAACAAGCCCAATATACAATTAACAAAATATTGAAAGACTCTTTGTGCTCAAGAAATCAGCATTTTTGGGGATTGTGTTATTTTTCTGTGACATTTGTACAGTTGCAAAGAAACGTTGCAACCGTTTTAACATGATAATTTTCATAAATATACCGCTGTAATCCCCCCCAAAATCTACATATGTCAGATTATGTCTATTTATGTAATGTGGACTTTTAAAGCGCACGCTGATTTATGAATCTGTGGTTGGAAAAAGTCGGATGCGTACACGATGATGGTTTAAAGATTAAAATGCGCCTATATGAAAAATGTTGATAAGCCTTACACTGTTAAAAAATTGCAGCAAACTGTCCAGTCGTTCGGATGTTTTTATACAAAACGTTTACGTAACCTTAATTTAACTCTATTATGACCATTGCCCATATTATGGTCAGAATATAGTTTTATGGTTATGTAACCATTTTCTATAAAAACGTTCGAATAACTAGACAATTTGCAGCAAATTTTGTAACAGTGTAGTCTACAGGTTTTAGCCAAATCATTTGGGAAAAAATGTAAAGTAACAAAAATCTTTAAGATGTATAACGTTATATTATAAAAAATGTTATCTCCTTTACGACTTTATTTAAAGTATGCAAATTTTATTGTATGATCATTTTCACCAAAGTAACTCTCATAGACTCTCATAGATGAAAAAAATTATATCTGCAATTTTTCATTCAAACAGAAAATCTTTATTCTGTTTTGAAACATTTTTTCTTAATTTCTTTTGTAAATGTCTTTGTGCCATATAACAATAGAGGTATTAAAGTTCTAAATTTAATTATACAGAAACTTTTCTTGAAATTTAGTCAGATTAAGTATTCGTAAATCTTGCTTCGTTACCGTTAATTACTTGTTTGTCTGACGACATTGCTTAAGTTGCAGGCGCAACTGGTAAATCTCAACGGATTTCATGTAGTTGACAAGCAGATTCGGAGAATTACAAAAATATTTTTTATCCACCTGGATTCTACTAAATAGCAATTATTTAACATTAAATTTGAAAGTATTTATTGTAACAGAAATCATTTGCAGTATTCAGTTTTACTTTCGGGTAGTATAGAAAGGATATAGGAAAGTACAGAGTGTAATAATAATTTAAAATAATGTTTAGCTTTTGAAATTAGTTTCGTAGAATCCCACAAAAGAGATTATCGTAAATTTAAAAGCGTAATTTAATAAATTAAGTAGAATTTAAAAGGAATTTCTTACACTGTAATATTGGATATAATAGGGAAAATATTCGAAAACCTCTCTTGTGTTTCTTTAATAATATGATTTCAAAAGCCTCTGTCAGTAAATTCAATATACACATTCTTATTCTGACCTATTGACGATTCAAATTTGTTTTTGCAATAGTATAATTGTCCATGTACCATAAATCTACTCGCAACTGAATTCATAATTTTTAAACGCGTATAGAATAAAATGACCAACAGCACAAATGTACACCATAAGGTCATTAATATTATATAAACACAAGTTCATATCAATAGTAAACCGAGTTTACGACATCAGATACATTGGAATTATGGACATAAATATATCACTATTCACCTTTTTCTGACGGTACCATATTTTAGTGTAGCAGTGTTCGTGCATCCTGTAACCTTTTCTGGGCATGTAATTGCAGAGAAATTGCCCTCAGAAAGCTACTATTTCTGTAGAGATTTCCGTAGGTTGGAAACGGTAAAATTACAATGGATGATGCTTTTCTAAAATTAATTTAAGAACTATCATATAGAGTTCAAAATCTCTGACAGTTGACAAATCTAAAAAATGAAAGAAAACTAATTGCATTATTTACCAGAAGCGTAAATATTAATATCTATTTACAAAAAGATGCGGTTTTTATCTAACACAAAGCATTGCAAAACTTGCAAATCACCCAGTTTTATCCCGAAAGAAAACTAGTCGTTGGGGGCCACCGTAATACGTACCCATTATGGATATGCATAATATAAAAAATGAAAATGAAACATCTGTAAACTATTTATAAAATGCATTGCAATTCAAATAAAATCATGGCTCGATGACGTCATAAACTTTAAATGCTCTATATCACTGTATTTTGTAAAAGAAACATCCTTATAACTCCAACATTGATAATCATATTAACTAACGATCTACTGCGTCTGATTAAGCGTCTCATTTCCAATTAACATATATCTTTGAATTCAAATTTGAATGAAATACAGGGTCATAAAAAATCGAAGAGTGTAGAAATTGGATTACAAAAATCTCGGCAACTCATTACCCGATCAACTTCATTCTTTATGCAAAATTTATGTTTTTTTTATTGTCTTTTATATTTGTTCCTTAAAATAAACAATTTCGAAAATTTTTATATACCTTTTATCAGAACGAATATTTCGAGAGTCCGATAAAAATAGTTCCGGATAATCGAGGTTAGTGAAATTCAATAAGCTTCTTCCCATTATTACATACTAAATACATACCAGATTGCAAGTCTCTATCTCAATTTTTTCGGGAGATAGAGCGTTTACAGACACACAGACGGACGGCAATTTTTTTTTCTAATAATATGTTTTTTGGAATCTCCAATGTCTGAAGCGTGTAAATCCGTCAATTTTTTTTTTCGATTTTCAAAACGATTACAAGACTTACCCTATACTATGTATGATGGGTAATTAAAATCAGTTTTTTAAAAGGAATATTTAAAGGAATATTATAAATTATGAAAATATTTTCGAAAACTGAAAATATTCAAATCATGTGTTAATAATTTTTGGCTCACATGGAAAGTATTTAAATAGGCCACTAATACCCTTAACCATCAGAATTTCCATAAATTTCAATTGGACCTTTTTAACAGAAAAAAGTCTTTAAAGCAGATTTTACATATCATAAAGCATAAGGAATAATAAAGAACTTTAAGCAAAAAAATAATATATATTTAAGTTTACAAAATATATGCGAATACGTACATATGAGTAAAGATATAATATACGAAAGTATCGAAATATTACGTATGCAGTATCAGCATAAAAGTAATAATTAAATATAATCTGTTAATTAATGCAATATATGCACATACATATATGAGTAAAGAAATAATATACGAAAGTATCGAGATAATACGTTAGGAGTATTCAGCATAAAAGTAATATAATCTGTTAATCTCAACCACTTTGGTGCGTTTAAAAATCTGCGAAGATGGAAGTTTTATTTATTTATCTTTTTAAATTAAAAAAAAAACATTTTATCAACACATTTCATTTTGTCTGAAATGTGATTTAATAGACTGCGTTATGTAATATAGTATTTCACCGAAATAAAAATTTAAAAATAGTCAGTTTGATTGAACAATTAAATATAGATTCATATTTAATACTTTGGAAATTTTTCCATAGAAAATTTCACACACCTTGCATTCATAATAATAATACGTTAGGAGTATTCAGCATAAAAGTAATATAATCTGTTAATCTCAACCACTTTGGTGCGTTTAAAAATCTGCGAAGATGGAAGTTTTATTTATTTATCTTTTTAAATTAAAAAAAAACATTTTATCAACACATTTCATTTTGTCTGAAATGTGATTTAATAGACTGTGTTATGTAATATAGTATTTCACCGAAATAAAAATTTAAAAATAGTCAGTTTGATTGAACAATTAAATATAGATTCATATTTAATACTTTGGAAATTTTTCCATAGAAAATTTCACACACCTTGCATTCATAATAATCAAATTTTAACTGCTTAATAGGCGTATAGCCAACATAGTGAAAATGTACCCAAGCCGGGACTTGAACCCGGGTCATCAGTATAGCGCATTGACGTTCTACTAACTGCACCACTTGGGAACGATACTCAGCCTGGAACTTTCTCACTATAACATGTTGGCAAGACTACAAACGCAGCACAAGATGGAATATTTTCAGTGAGCCACCAACCTGTGGTGGCTCACTGAAAATGACTGGTTGCTGGTCACTGACTAGTCAACTGGTCATGACTGGTCACTGACTGGTTGGTGGCTCACTGAAAATATTCCATCTTGTGCTGCGTTTGGGGACTCGAACCGGAACTGCGCTGCGTTCCGGAACTCGAACCAACCCGGGTTCGAGTCCCGGCTTGGGTACTTTTTCAATATGTTGGCTATACGCCTATTAAGCAATTAAAATTTGATTATTATTAAATATAGTACAAAAATACAAATCGCTTACACGAAATTTTCATTTGTCCTATCACACGCAAATATGAACTTTTCATTAGGAAGCATAAATCTTGGAGATACATTTCCTTTCCTTTCACCAATTTAAGTATATTTCACGAAACTTTGAGATTAATGGAACAACCAATACAAAAGCATTCATAAAATCTGACTGTTTCAAGTTTGTTTGAATAACTTGAATTTGGATACAGAAAGAAATAAAGCACCGAATAAATCACAAAAGAAATGTTGTTTCTTATTTGTTATTTAAAAAAAAAGACATGCATCATAAGGAACAAATAGAAGTAATAAACTAAAGAAATATTTTGTGTTCCCTAATTTACTACTTTTTGCTTAACAAGAATAATTTTGTTTTTCTTGAATCTGAATTTGTTTTTAATTAAAATGTGATGGCCATAATCGATTGTTGCGTTAAAGTTATTGGTTGTTGCGTTTGAAACACAAAAAAAAAATTCTAAAATAAAAAAGTACTACTCTATTATCCCGTCGACCACTTTTCATAACAAAAAACTATCGCCAAACTGTAAGATTAAACGCCAAAAATGCAGTCACATTTACTTGATGTCAGAAGTATTATACGTGTTTTTTATGTCCTCAAGTGGTTTTTAATTCGACATTTGCGTGCATTATGTTTTACTGATTTATTAGTTATTTCATTAATTAAAATAACAATTGTGTCCTCAAATTCTTATATTTTATTTATTTATTTATTTTGATATTCGAATGGCAACGTTCTCCCGTTTATTTGGCGTTACAGATTGGCGATAATTTTTTGTTATGAAAAGTGGTCGACGGGATAATAGAGTAGTACCTAAAAAAATAAATACAAAGTGTAATAAAACATTCAAATCCATAAATTTTGATTATATTTTGCGTTAAAACTTGCTTTTTTATGTTTGTTTTTAGGTACAATTGAGAGACAATGTAATACGCACTATAAAGAGGAAATGACGGCTCAACAATCTGTAACCGTGGATACAAAATCGTGTTAAAACTAGTTTTGCAAGATTAATTTTGTCGTACAACATTAAAACTTTTGTTATTGTTGTTCATGATTTAGAAAATAGTTTTTATTACTATAAAACATAAATAAATAAATACAAAAAGAAGTAACAAGTTAAATTAATTAGAAGCTTACAAATCCACGATCAAACTTCAGTCAATTTTCACCATTTCAAACTTTTCTGGTTCCCTTAATGTATTTATTTAAGAAAAATTAGCATTAATTTTAATCTATTAATATAATGCACTTTAAAATCTATCTTTTAAGCTATTAGTGACAATTAATGTTAAAAAATGATAAACATTAGCTAACAAAATATGTCTATGTTACTATATTCAAATACAAGTACTATTAACTGTATTAAACAAAAAAAATTATGACACCTTTTAATATTATATTTCCTTCAAATGCTGAAAGGTGTAAACTAACAACATAATATACAGTAAAATAACTTTTATTAGATTGTTAACATGTTTCGGCTCTTTCCGAGCCATTTTCAAAAACAAATGAGAATATTCTATAATTACACGGTTATATAGCTGATATTAAATATGATAGAAAAACCACAGCCCTGGCAAAATTATATCAAGAAGAAACCATCAAAATAAATTTCAATGAAATTAATATAATTTTTCACTCTAGTCTATACTGTCCATCCATAATAAGAGAAACCATAGAGATAGTAAAGTGCAAAAATACAATATGAAAAGACACCTTGTGGAAAGTAATGCGAAGAATAGAATGATTCAAACGCGCATTAGTTTTTTCGTGCTTTCCTACACTGTGGCGTGACAAAATGATCTTAGAAAGGATAAAAACAACTCGTTATAACAATATACCTTTATTTGAGATGTTCAAACTTCTCACCGCCAACTGCAATGCACATTTGGATCCTTGTTTGAATTTCACGTTGCACACGTTGAAGCATAGAAGGTGACACGTTGGCACAAGCGTTCGTAATGCGTCGTTTAAGGTCCTGCAATGTTTGTGGAGAGGTTGCATACAACTGCTGTTGCATGACTCGTTGTTTTTTTTTTCTTTCTAAGATCGTTTCGTCACCTCACAGTGTACGAAATCACAAAAAAAAAACCAAATGCCCGTTTTAACTTTTCTTTTCTTCGTATTAATGTCCACAAGGTATCTTTTCGTACTAAATCAATGATGCTCTACAATTTTGTAAATTACTTTTTTCCCTTATATCTTTCCGGTTTCAAGATAAGAGTGTTAACTCCGCAGTTTTCCAACAAGTGGCGCTGTACGCGGTTTCATTCAGTAGCGCATGGCTACTTTACTATATCTAGACACCACTTTTATGAATTTAGAAGCAGTCGTCCGAAGTGGGTGGCAAGCTAACTTTAGTGGGCATACTGTATATAGTATATACCTTACTATTTTAAACAGTTTAATTATTTGTTAAGAAATAGCTAAGCAATGAGGTTTATATCAATATTTCTAAGGCAGTTTCCATTTTTTTAATTGAGATCTTTTTGTTATACATACGTATATAATCTTTATTTTCCGAGCAACATTAAAGAAAGGCAGATGGAGGTAAAGTCTCTAAAAAACTAATCGCAGAACTACAAAACATAAATGGTTACTGCCTCACAGACAATTATTTTTCAGTTGCGCAGTTAACTATCTGAACTTAAAGAAAAATTAACGAAATTATCTAGGCTATCAAGAGTAAATTATAAGAATGTTAGATCATTTACTTTAATAAAGCAAGTACACAAGCACTCTTTCTTTATTGTGTGATGAAATCTTTCAGAAGATTAGTCTATTTAAGAAGCTTTATATTGTCAGTAAAAAGTATTACTTGCAACACAAAACACTACACTTTGGATGAAATAACACGCTGAAATAAAAAAGAATAATTGTCTGGTAAAACTGAAGTTATTTCCTTTGTTGTATAATGTTTGGATATTAAATGGTCATGTATAATTTTCAATTAATATGATAAATTTACTTGCTTAGTATTACACTTGATGATATTCCTACAAATAGTGTGTGTTGAATTTCTGCAATCTCTTTTACATATTTTTTATTTTCCGATATACATTAAGATTAAATGAATAAAGACACATCTAATTAATCTAAAGAAAATTGACTGCAGCTCTTCTAGAAAATTAACAAATTTAACTTTTTACTAATTTGCAGATAATTACTGTTTAGAATACCAGTTACTTATATAAACCATAAGAACAGTTAACGAAATTATCTGGACTATAAAGAGCAAATTAAAAGAATGTCAAATCATTTATTTCGCTTAAGGGGACATACTACTGTTACATCTTGAAATATTTAAATTTAAAAAAAAGTATACGAGATGTTAATATTTTCTGAGAATTTAAAAAGAATTCACATAAAACAATCAAATAGGTCATTTCAAAAACCACACAAGTAAAGTTTTTTTCCAAATATACTTTTTTTTGTCGCAAATGCTACCTTAAATGTAAAGCCATGATCTGGGTAATAGCCACCTAAGTCGGTATATTCCTTCCTCTTCAAACAATATCTACTAATGTTCGTTAAACGATATAAAGTCAGCGACATAAGTGGTTTTTGCATGCAATACCAGATTACATGCGGATACCATATTACCATTTGCATGTACTACTGTATTAAAACATAAAAATGTTCCCGATAAGTGCTATTTTCATTAATTCTGATTAAAAACATGTTTAATATGAGTATTTTGTTCAAATTAAATACCATCTAACATTGTTTCTTGCTAAAACAACAAAAGTCAGGAACAGTTTTTCTGTAATTCTTCTTGTTACTATTCATAAATTATAAATATTATTCGATATTTACAAACCTTGAAGTCCAAACTCTATATTCAGTCCGAAAAACCCTATAAAAATTCTTTGACAAGTGAATAATATTTTTTTTTCTGAAAAGTTCTGATTCTGTGACTTATGTGGTTTTTGAAATAACAGAATCAATTCTTATAGTTGCGCTAGTTTTGACTAGAAGAGTGTCGGTGTTTTCAATGAAAAGAATGGTTAAATAGATACTTTCAAGAAATTTATCACAAAATGCTAAGAACAGTTTCTTATCTACGATCGTCCATAATCTCATTTATTAATATAATAATTTTCTGTTCGACCCATTAAAACAGACATTAAGTTATTTAAAAACACACCAAAGAGTAGTGCACAGGTCCAAAAGCTTCAAAAAACACTTTCAAATTATACGAAAACTAGTCAATATGTTTAAAAGATTTTTAAAATATTTTTACCTCTTGTTCCCGAGGCATCTTCAGTTACTGATGCTTTGTTTATTTTTTGCTTCCTCGCCTTTAATTTTAAAGAAATACCCTTTATAAATGGGATGGATTTGTACATTTTATTTCTTTTTAACCAGGTTGTATCCTATCGTATCTTGACGTCGCTTTTTGGATTAATTTTGTATGGTTTTGGGGGCGTATCCTGCATCCAAGGGCATTTCACTAAAATTAAAAAGAGAATTAAAAAAACTTGAAAGAAGTACTGCCATCACCCCAGATACATCGATTTTCAAATTAATTAGATCAGACACAGATAAATTTTAATTATAAACATATGAGGAATATACAAGTTTAATTTCAATGATAATGATGTGGCATATATATAGGTATGGCTAAAAGAAAAATTGAAGACAGAGTGAAACAGCACAGAGGAGATATATACTTAAATAAATCAACCACTGCAATTGCCAGATTAAACAATAAATCTCCAATTCCAATAGACTTCCATAATGCCGAGAAATAATTTAAACTAAGCTTTACAGAGGTAAGTCATGTACATAATAATTACAGAAAACTCAGAAATATGCAATGATACGATGAAAATCGAATCCAATAATTACCATCAATAGTCGGAAAAGTATCCGAATTCTTTTGTATAGCCCTATATCTGATCTATAGATTGTATATACTGTAATTCAGTTAGGAAGTTTTTAATTAGTTTTCAGCAATTTCCGTCAATAAACGGAAATGTACTCGATATATTTTGTTCTACCCTGTATATGATATATAGAATTTATGTACACTAAGTAATAGGCAAAAAATTAGTTTAATTTAAAAACGCCTACCACAACTTCAAACGCACTCCCAGCAATTATTGTTAATGGACAGTACTGTAACCAAATTATTTGTCACTGTAAATGAACCATGAATACTATTCACACCATATTCTGTAGTAAGCCTCTCGTAGTGCACCTCAGTGGTATATATTAATTTCAATATGTTTCGAATAGTATAACATCATTAAAATACATCGCAAACGACTTTTCTCTATAGGTAACGTAATTTAAATGAATTCTTTAGAGTGCTCCTGTAAATGCTACACACTTCATTATCAATACCGAACATTACCTCATTAACACATATCAATTGTATGGCAATTCCGGGTATATTACGCGATTTAGAGCACGAACAGAGAGACGGCAGACAGAAAGACAGATAAAACCCATTTCATAAACGCTATTCAACAATTTTAAATTAGTCGATGTGCCAATCCTAGAACTTTCTTCTATCTCAGACAGGTTTCGGATATACTAAAAAGAATCAGCACCAATTTATTAAGGTATGGTTGAATCTAAAGTTTTATTAAATTCCGTGCATTAGTTCTTGAGATATGACTATCGCTAAAATCGTGAAAATCCTGCAAAATGCAACATAACAGTGCCACCTGTTGGGAGATTTAGACCACAACCTTATGAAAAACAAGTTATGTCAACGTCTAACTGTATCTGAAATTTGATGAAAATCCGTGCATTAGTTCTTGAGATATAGTTATCGTAATAATAATAAAAAAATTAGAATAGCAGCACTACCTGTTGAGCTATTTACACCAAAATGTAAGCAACATCTATCTGTGTCATGGTCTAACAGAATTTGACGTTTGATGAAATTCCGTGCATTAGTTCTTGAGATATAGCTATCGTATAAATAATGAAAAAGTGGTATAGCAGCGCCACCTGTTGGGATAGCTACACCAAAACGTAATCAACGTCTATTTATGTCAAGGTCTAAATGAAACTGAAGTTTGAAGAAAATAAGTGCTTTAATTCTTGAGATAGAGCTATTGCAGAAATCGCAAATAATGCAGCATAGCAGCATTATCGCTCAATAGAGGGCATAGCAGCCCTCTATTGAGCGATTTTCACCAAAAATTAATCAGCACCAATTTATATCAGGGACTAACTGAATATAAAGTTTTATTAAATTTCGTGCATTAGTTCTTGAGATAGTGCGCCCACAAAATTTTTGTCACATACAGACATTTTCTAAAAATAGTCAAATCGTGTTCAGGACCTTCTAGAACGTATAAATCCGTCGAAAACCAGAAGTCGAAAATTTTCATGAATCCAAAACTTTCTTCTTGTAAAGATAGAAGAAAATGAAAATGTTAAAAAAGGTTTTCACATTTAGCATTTGTAAAGAACTAAGTGGTAACAACTGCTACTGAAACTCGGCCAATTACATTATATATGTGTGAATTATATTTTATTTGCGAAATTTACGAATAAAAATATAATTGTGTTAGTAGTTTTGAAACATACTGTATATTTTATTTTCTTGAGCAAAATCAAACTAAGATTAGATAAATGTAATAAATCTAAAGAAAAATAACTGCAGTAGTTTTAGGAGAGTACGAAACTTAAGTCATTATTTCTTTGCAGACAATCAATTTTCAGTGGTCCTATTAACTATCTAAATGGTTAACGAAATCAGGTGGCCTATCAAGAGCGAATTTGAAGAGTACTATCTCTATATCGCTTAACTAAATACACATAGAAATTTCTTTCATCCTTGTGGGATAAATGTTTGAAAATGCTCGTGTATATGAGAAATTAAATACAGACATTAGAAAAAAAGAATATGTGCACCGTTTATGTCATTGCTGTATTTAAAGTATTTAAATAAAATATTTGGTACTATATAGAATTTTCTTCCATGTTCCATTTCATAGGAATTTATTCGGCTTTCAAACTTTTAAAATAAAATATAAATTACTTTTTAAAACATGTTTATTAGTATAGAAGTATATTAATAGGAACAACTTTCTGTTTTTATATATTTCAGATTATGTTCTCTATGTTCTTTATTTTACGAGCAAAAGGTAATGAAGGAAGATACATCTAATGAATCTAAAAAACATTAACCGCAGCAGTTTTAGAAAACTTCCGAATTTAAATCTTTACTTCTTTGCACACAATAACTCTTCAGTGGCGCGAGCAATTATCTTAAGCGTTAGAAAAGTAAACTAAATTATCTGGGCTATCAACAGCAAATTGGTAAGATGTCAACTCATTTACTTCGCTTAACTAAGTACTATAAAAGTATTATTTTCGCTCTAGGGATAAATGTTTGAGAAGATTAGTGTAAATAAGAAATTAAACATTGGCATTAAGGATAAGTACCGCATGAACTATTATATACATTATTTTTTATGTCACTATCCTATTTTCTGTGCACATAAAAAAATGCACAACGATGAATGGTGATTTTCGAACATGCTTCTGACATAGCGCACTCATATTTCGTTAAAACACGTTGTTTGTTTAAAATTGGCAGTTAATTAAAAAATAATGAAATATAATTCAGCAAATAATCTCAAAAACTGTAGGGCGAAAGCCTGACAGGGACCACTAAATACCAATTTTCATATTCAATAAATTAAAAAAAAAAGTAAAAAAAAAAAAGAAAAAAGAAAGAAATCGTAGAAATAGTAAAATTTAATAAGTTAGAATCTTATAAATCATTTTTTGTACAGTGCATTCAAAAATATTTCCTATTTGAGAGTACATTTAATTCGAATTAGTTGATACGTTTTCCTATCTAATGAATATACAATTTTGCCATCGCTAATCTACAGCATTGTACTACCATTTTGCCTGAAAAACACGTGATGCTACTATTTCTTAATAAAAATATTCTTATTATTAAATCGCAAAATTTCTGTCATGAAATGAAATAGATTATTCTACACATAAATAGTGGTAGCTCTACAGCCCACGGGCCCGAGGTGGGATACCTTTCTTTTAAGTCATATAAATAATAATTTCGGAATTGGGTATAACTCTTTCAATTGTTTCTTTTCAAAGAAATATGTTTGGTATTTAAAACTTTTAACTTAAAATATAAGCTTATTTTTAAAACCTACTTATTAATATAGAAATATATGAATAATATTAATTTTTTAGAACTATTTCTAAGATAATTTATATTTAAGATCACTTTTTTCATACAGGTTGTTTTATCTTATCCCAGGCTAATGTCATTCAATAGCTAATTCCTAAACCATTAGTTTTAGAGGCATGATTTTAAAGCTGAATACCTATTTTTTTTAAAGACAAAAAAAAAAAAAAATTATATAATGTACCTGTATCCTATAAGTACTATTTAGAAATACTCCTTTTTTTTAAACAATCATAACAATAACAATTCCATTCTTTTAGAAACAAAACATACAAAGTTATAATATTTTTAATTTTATTAATTTGATGAATATATTTGGCCTTTTTGACACTAAAAGCGGAAAAAGTGTTTTTTTCCACGATTTACAGAACTTGTTGCATTTTTACTGCTTTTGAGGCAATTGTTTTCGAATGATGTAAATATTTAATAGAGTGTTAGAACAATTAAACAATTCATCTACATCGGGCGTTCTTAAACTGTAGTACATAGACTAGAAGGTGTCCTCAATATGTCTTCAGGGATCCACGAGGGTTTTGTGTTCAATGTAAAATATTTCCTTTTATTTAGAATCTGAGATATATCTTGAAGTAAATGAATGTGATATGTCAGTAAAGTTATTTGTACTAAAAGTACTGTTAGCAAATATAATAAAATTAGTTTCTATATATCTATTAGTTTATATATTTCCTTACTCGGTATTTTAAAGAATACTAGTAAATTCAGTTCTTTAATCATGGGGCTCCACGAAGACAGAGGGAATACGATAAGAGATCCTTGATAAATTAAAGTTTAAGAAACGCTGATCTAGCCTGTCAAGAACAAATACGGAGCATTTCAATTCATCACTTCATTTTTCTCGCAAACATCTATTTTAACCTTCGGTTTCAAAAGATTCAATTAAAGAAGAAACAAAATGTCAGCATTGGAAAAGAGTTATAAACACACCAAAAATACTAAATGTTTGATTACCTTGAGCATTAAAAATTAACTGGCACAATTAAATTTTACCTCTGTATAATATTTGCATATTAAAATTTAGACATAATTTGCAGAAATCAGATAACACTATTTACTGAATGTAAGATGCAATATTCGCCCAAATATATTCAATAATCTGTAACAATGTTTTTAAATCTCAGGTAATTTTAATTTCGATCTTAAAAAATTGAATGATGTATCTTAAATTTTTAATTGAAAAAAGTAATTTGTACTCGTATATTACAATGTCCATTTGTCAGGTATAGTAAATCTTACAAACAGTATATAAATTTCAAGTAAATAAAAATACTATTTGCACTATTGCACTTGTAAACCAAAATGTTTAGAATAAGTTAAAACATGCACTAAAACAAATTTAAAAGATATTATAACTTATTTTAAAAATATAAATTAGCGTTTAAATATAGATAAATAATACAGTTTCTATCGTAATCGTTTTAAGTTTTTTATAACTAATATACAGCTTTTTATATACACGATGTAACAATAAATCCGTATAATTTCAAAAACCTGAATGCCGTATTGGTGTGCGGATAATGCCATGAGATTTGCCAAAGTATCGGACGTTTTTGTGGCAAAAACAAAAAATAGTTCAAAAATTGTTAATCTAATGCTTACTTTTGTTACAAACGTTCCTACTGTTTGACAAATCTTTTGGTAAAAATTTCATTTTGATGCAACAATTTGTTACATTTTTAAGAAATTATGAAATGTGAATCAATTTGTTGGACTCATTGAATTACTGTGTTCAGTTTTGACACAAACATGCCATCGGTTTGATGGCTTATGGTGTAAAACTCACTTCCGTACAGCAATCTGTTAATTTAAAATAATGTATTCAAATCAAATACACCATGCTAAATGGTACACACAAGAAAACAGTGATTTTACAAACACATTTAAAATATAATTAAAATCTATGTTTCGTTTCGCTCCTGCGAACATCATCTGGATATAATGTTACATACAAGTCTAAAATTTCGAAATGGACATAAACGTCTAAGAGTCCTGGATAATACTTGACCGGAGAGTGCGCAAACGTCACCAAGTTCCCATGGTAACCAAAAGGAGCAAACCACCACAGTGGAAAAAGGGGCGGGGGAGGCCAGATTTTATGAATGTTATAGGATAAATTATCGTTACATGTACACTGCCCAAGCTTAATAATCGTAAGATAATCTAAAATTTTATTAATATAGGTTACATGATAATAATTAACATAATTATATTTTAAATGTCTTTGTAAAATCACTGTTTTCTTGTGTCATTAGCTTGTTGTATTTGATTTGAATACATTATTTTAAGTATAAATTATGGTGCAATTGTCCAATTTTTAATTAATCTGTTAATGTTTTATAAATATTTGAAATCTGAACTTACTTGTGAGTTTCTTTAAACTATTTTTTTACTCTTTCCACGAACCATCCTATTCTTTGACACGTATTATGGTGCAAACCGCACTGCTATGTGGCAATATGTTAATTTTGTATGAATTTCGGAATCATGAACGAACTTATGATACAATCTGTATATTTATATTTGTAGTAATATTAAAATAAATGAAGGGGGCTATAATGATTTTGATTTAAACTTAAATGCAGCACTTTCAGAAAACTACCGAACTTAAAATATTTACTGCTTCAGAGACAACTACTTTTCAGTGGCGCAATAAACTATCCGAAATCCAAAAATCTTTAACAAAATCAGCTAGGTTATCAAGAGCAAATGGGAAGGTTTAAAATACTCCGTTTATCTAAGTTCACAAACATCATTTTATTAACTTTTGTTACGTATAATTTAGAAGATTGTTTAAGGAAGTGTCTAAATACTAGCATTAAGAAATAGTAATATGGGGATAACAAGGACATTTTCAAGACAATAGCCGACGATAAGCGCGAAAAAAAATTATTGGTCGGAATTTAAATTTCAAAGCTTTTATTTCCGCAGACGATAATTTGTGGCTACAGTTGCAATTTTGCTAACTTAAAAATAAATTTTGAAAGATGAGAAAAGGGAGTTGATACGAGACAACAATCGAATTATGATTTTCTATTAATTTAAATTGGGGCTAAATCAGGAAGAATGCCTTAAACCTCTACATATAACATATAACTGCAATAAACCTCCGTATCATAGCACTCTATTTATATGGTTTACATAAGTTAGAATTCTCTACTGGATGAAGAATCTTTGTTAGTTGTAGTCCCATAAAATGTGTTGTACGTACGAAAAATGATAATTAATGGTAATCGCTGTACCTGTCAAATGATACAGACGGAACTTAACATTGGACCCTTAGTTATACATAAAATTAATAATGAGAAAATTAGTTTGTCGTTGTGGACCCCTATAATTTAACAGAACACCAAAATTCAGAACGTGTCAGAATTAGTAAAGATACCCTAAAATTGCTTAATGATGGTGCGTACCACATTATATTTAAAATCATAACTGGTGATGAGACGTTCATACTTTTTTTGACGTTCCAGCACGTCAGGAAAATAAACTACGGATCTTTCAAGATGTCCCCAAACTAACAATGGTGAAATGACAACAAGCGATGAAAAAATTGAATTTATGCCGTGTTCTTCAGATGTACAACATTAGTCAACGCCATAAAGTTAGAAGGGCAGAAGTCCGTTAGAGCTAACTGTCTTATAGAAATTCTTTAAGAGTTAAATGCTGGGAACCCGTGTTTCACCATGAAAATGAATCTTCTATATATTATCAAGTATTATTATTGAATTTCATGAAAAAAATTAAATCAAAGTGATGGAAGATCCACCCTGTTCGCCTGATCTTACTATGTATGACTTTTGGCTATTTTTTAATTAAAAGAAATTTAAGTGGGAGTCGTTTTCACTCCATTATGAGTCTATGAAAGCATATTTTGCATCTGTTGCAAGACATGGACATGGCTCTATGCATTTAATCTTTGGAAAATTCACCTACAAATGTGTAATGATCTTAAACGGAACTACTTTGAACACTCCTAAGAGTTGGCATGTGTAACTTGCACTATTTAACCATATCTCAAACAGTTCTGTGTGACTCACGCACATACATAATCAATACTAAATTTTAGGTTGAGTTAAAAAAATATTAATTTGTAAATTAAACTTCTTTATACCATGATATAAAATTGGAATAAATTTAGATATTAATGCTAAGGTGTAACTTGCAATAATTAGATATCTTTACTTGCTAAATATAACATGCAATTCCCGTATGAATATCTGCAACCACCAGTAACTTTATATAAAAACTGTCAGCTATCTTTTTGAAATCTGGATATTTATTCATATATTTTAAATCCTATGCACAGAATAAAAGAACTATGCATAATACTATGTAATTTTGAATGTATTATAATTCAACTTATTAATTCAACTTATCTAATACTAACAAGTTATAAAATAAAGTTTTAAAAACTTTGTTCCCCGAAATATAGAATTTTAAATTAAAAATAAAATAATAAATGAAATATTTATAAACAAAAATTAAGTTTTTTTAAAACTTTTTAAAACTGTAAAAATAGTACGAAAATAAAGTTGTTCAAGCAATATTAGTTAAAGTTTTTAAAAAATAAGAATATTTCCTTTCATATATCTATATTTTTGTTTTCGAGCAATATCAAGCAATATTAGTTAAAGCTTTTTTAAAATAAGAATATTTTCTTTTATACACCTATATTTTTGTTTCCGAGCAATATCAAATTAAGACAGGTGTATCTAATGAATCTAAAATATGTTTACCGCCGTACTTTTAGAAAATTACCGAACTTACATTTTTACTGTTTTGTAGACGATTACTTTTCAGTGAAGCGATTAATTATCTCAAGCGTTAGAGCAGTAAATGAAATTATCTAGCTATCAAGGACAAACTGTTGAGATGTCAACTAATTTACTTGGCTTAACTAAGTATACAAACACTTTTTTTTCTCTCCTGGGATGAATATTTCTGTAAATGCGTGCAAATAAGAAACTAAATAATGACATTAAGAAACGGTATTACACGCACACACGCACCACAAATATTAAATTTTAAACCAAGTTTACCGTTAAAAATGATACATTTTATAAAATAGAATTTGTTACGTGATACTTCTTCTTCTAATTTTTTTATTTAAATATTCGTGTATAATTTACAATAATTAGATAATTTTACTTGCTCAATATTGGCCATAATATTCGTAGAACATATCTGCATTTGTTAAATATTGACATGAAATAACAAGAATACATGCACAATAAATACTAAATTTAAGATTCAGATAAAAGATACAATAAAAAGAAAACTGCCCAGTTAAACTGAGGGCATTGAGCTCACAGGCTATTCACACTAATTGTATATTATACTCGTATTTCAAAGAATTTGAAATAAGCCCCTTGAAAAATAAAGAAATCGACAATATATTAAGGGGAGGGTTATCCCCCCGTTACCCCCTCATAGTTAACTAATGAACCCTTTAAACTAATCAGGAGAGCCTCTTATTACAATGAATATATATATACAAAATTTGAAGAAAATCGGATAATGCTGCTTGAAAAACCCATTTATATAAATTAAGGGGGGATTGGCCCCCTCCGTTCCCCCTCTTTATACTTAACCAATCAATCCCGAAAACTAATCAGGGAAGCGTTTTAACCCAAAGAACTTATAAACAAATTTTGAAGCAAATGAGATAATTCTGCATGAAAAACCCATTTATATAAATTAAGGGGGGGGATTACCCCCCCGTTCCCTCCCTTTATACTTAACCAATCAATCCCGTAAAACTAATCAGGGAAGCGCCTTAACACAGTGAACCTATAAACAAAATTTGAAGGAAAACGGAATAATTCTGCAGGAAAAACCCATTTATATAAATTAAGGGGGGATTATCCCCCCGTCCCCCCCCTTTATACTTAACCAATCAATCCCAACAAAAACTAATCAGGGAAGACTCTTATTACAATGAATATATATATACAAAATTTGAAGAAAATCGGATAATGCTGCATGAAAAACCCATTTATCTAAATTAAGGGGGATTTGCCCCCCCGTTCCCCCCTTTTATACTTAATCAGTCAATCCCAAAAACTAATCAGGGAAGCGTCTTAACCCAATGAACCTATAAACAAATTTTGAAGTAAATGGGATAATTCTGCATGAAAAACCCATTTATATAAATTAAGGGGGATTAGCCCCCCCCCGTTCCCCCCTTTTATACTTAATCAGTCAATCCCGAAAACTAATCAGGAAAGCGTCTTAACCCAATGAACTTATAAACAAATTTTGAAGCAAATGATATAATTCTGCATGAAAAACCCATTTATATAAATTAAGGGGGGGGGTTAGCCCCCCGTTCACTCCCTTTATACTTAACCAATCAATCCCGAAAACTAATCAGGGAAGCGCCTTAACACAGTGAACCTATAAACAAAATTTGAAGGAAAACGGAATAATTCTGCAGGAAAAACCCATTTATATAAATTAAGGGGGATTATCCCCCCGTCCCCCCCCTTTATACTTAACCAATCAATCCCAACAAAAAATAATCAGGGAAGCCTCTTATTACAATGAATATATATATACAAAATTTGAAGAAAATCGGATAATGCTGCATGAAAAACCCATTTATCTAAATTAAGAAGGATTAGCCCCCCCCCGTTCCCCCCTTTTATACTTAATCAGTCAATCCCAAAAACTAATCAGGGAAGCGTCTTAACCCAATGAACCTATAAACAAATTTTGAAGTAAATGGGATAATTCTGCATGAAAAACCCATTTATATAAATTAAGGGGGATTAGCCCCCCGTTCCCCCCTTTTATACTTAATCAGTCAATCCCGAAAACTAATCAGGGAAGCGTCTTAACCCAATGAACTTATAAACAAATTTTGAAGCAAATGAGATAATTCTGCATGAAAAACCCATTTATATAAATTAAGGAGGGGATTAGCCCCCCGTTCCCCCCCTTTATACTCAACCAATCAATCCCGAAAACTAATCAAGGAAGCGCCTTAACACAGTGAACCTATAAACAAAATTTGAAGGAAAAGGGAATAATTCTGTAGGGAAAACCCATTTATATAAATTAAGGGGGGGACTACCCCCCCCCGTCCCCCGCTTTATATTTAACTAATCAATCCCAAAAACTAATCAGGGAAGCGCCTTAACGCAGTGAACCTATAAACAAAATTTGAAGGAAAACGGAATAATTCTGCATGAAAAACCCATTTATATAAATTAAGGGGGGGGATTAGCCCCCCCATTCCCCCCTTTATACTTAACCAATCAATCCCGAAAACTAATCAGGGAAGCGCCTTAACACAGTGAACCTATAAACAAAATTTGAAGGAAAACGGAATAATTCTGTATTAAAACCCCATTTATATAAATTAGGGGGGGACTAGCCCCCCTGTTCCCCCTTTATATTTAACCAATCAATCCCGAAAACTGATCAGGGAAGCGCCTTAACACAGTCAACCTATAAACAAAATTTGAAGGAAAACGGAATAATTCTGTATTAAAACCCTATTTATATAAATTAGGGGGGGATTAGCCCCCCCTGTTCCCCCCTTTATATTTAACCAATCAATCCTGAAAACTAATCAGGGAAGCGCCTTAACACAGTCAACCTATAAACAAAATTTGAAGGAAATCGGATATTTCTATGAAGAGTTATCGCGTTACGTACGTACATACGTACATACATACATACATACATACATACAGAACCGGCGGGCACATAAGCTCTCAGGCTTTGATAGCCTGTGAGCTAAAAATAAAGAATTAGTAAAAAAAGAATGTTATTTAAATTTCTTTATTTTTTTGGTATATTATTTGGGTATATATTATTTGGGTATTAATTTGGAATAGTTCAATAGTTTAATTTTTTTAATATGGGCTATCATATAAGTACAAATTTTAAATTTCATTCTGTATTTTTTTTTTGCATTTTAAATCATGTTTATTGAATGACAGTAACATGTCTTTTAAGATCTAAATATTGGCATTGTAATAAATTTTGAAGCATGATGGGAAATGCCATTTTAGAAAGAAATAAGCGTCTGCATTCCGAAATATGATATATTAGAATTATTCACAAATAACCAGTGCAATATTCTAAAATTAAATAAAAATTATTTACTATTCATTTTTTAATATTCAGATATGTTTTACAAAATGGTGAACAGTTTTGGTACAAATATATTACCACCAGTGTCCCATAAGTTTGTAATAAACATTTAAAACTGTGAGTTTATGTTACATTTCTGTCTGGATTTTTATACGATATTTCGCAATTTTTAGTTAAAAAAGAATGTGTATTTTAATATTATTAATTTACAATAGGAGAACGTAACCTGCATGCATAATATTGTAAAAGAAATATATATACCGATTAATTTACAATTATTAAACTTAACTGTTGGACAAAAATTTGAGGATTATATTATGTAGAATTATTATACTACTAATTATATAGAATTATTATAAGTTATTGATATTGGTTTTGAATTAAAACATATTAAAATTTTTATATTTTACATAGAAGTGTATAATTTAAAATTTAATAAAATAAAAAGCTTACGGAAAATTTGTGAAAAATATGAACATAGAATTTAAAAAATATACATACATGGCGAACACATGAAATGTAACAAAATGAAGATGCATTTCTATACAGGAATGCTTTATGCCTGCAAATTTAAGAGGGATTTACGTTGCTTTTAAAAATCTAGTTCTTAATGAAACGTATAAGTTTAAACAAATTACATATGCTGTTTAATATAGCTAAAACAATTCTCGTACACAAAAAAGTAAGTAAATCACTTTAAAAAAATTATTTCATCAAACAAGATGTGCTACATTCTGAAAGCAGAATCAAGACACCTGCAGGAGCAAGACTCTTCAGTATTTCTCTCGTTTTCAAAGTGGTACTACCACTCTTTGTTTGCAACATTCGATGTCAAATATCCTTCTTTTGAAACACGTAGTGTTTTACTTAATTTTATGGTGTTCAACAAGTTTTTATTGTTATAGTAATTTCTCTCGTAACCGGTGTCTAATTACTCAGTATTATAAAAATAACAACTATTGTGAAATTCTAAATCTAATTGCGATATTTTGGCTTATAAGATACAAAAATATTTAATGGGTTTAATTTCTTTGTCGATTTTAAAACTCGTCTCGTGTCCGTATCTGACTTGTGGATTAGTCCTTGCTCAGGGAATTTTAGTGTTAGTTAACATGAGATGCAGGCTTCGATGGATGTAGACAGTTCTGTTCCCGTCAGACTCATGCTTGGTGACAACGAAATAATCGAACATGTACTAATGATGGGATGGTGATGGAATGATGATGACTGGGATTTGTTGGTATCCCGTATAGGAAGCATGGTTACTGTGACGTCATAGTGAAGTCACTGTGAGTCACGTGCGTTACGTCACATCAGTGACTGAAATATCACCACTCAGTGACGTCACATTGTGACTAAAATGTGAATTGCTTAGAAATCTTTAAAAATTGCAAAAACATTACAAAACATGTTACTGAATGTAAAAAATCCGTTTCTGGCAAATTTGAAATATTTTGTTATGTCTGTAGTAAATTCTCTCGTAACCGGTGCCCAATTACCCAGTATTATCAAAATAACGACTATTTTGAAAGTGTAAATCTAATTCCGATATTTTGGCTTATAAGATACAGAAATATTTAATGGGTTTCTTAATTTTTTTGTCGATTTTAAACCCCGTCTCGTGTCCGTATCTGACTTGTGGATTAGTAGATGCTCAGGGAAATTAAGTGTGAGTTAATATGAGATGCAGGCTTCGATGGATGTAGACAGTTCTGTTACCGTCAGACCCATCCTTTGTGACAGCGATATAATCGAACATGTACTGATGATAGGATGGTGATGGTATGATAATGGGGTTGATTATGGAATGGTGTTGACTGGAAGAGAAGGATAAATATTCAGACGACACACATACCAGTAATCTCATGTGGAAGAAATTTGACGAAGGATTACAGATTTCATAAAATTTTCAGATCACTATACATCTATGCCAAAATATGATGTTCTAAAACTTCGTTATATACGCAGTGAGTTTTTAAAATTCTGGCGGCAAACAGACATTCGTTGTTATATGTTATCATACTATAAAATTCTTATCTTTCATATGATATATTCAGAACAAAGTGATTTGAGAAAAAAAAAGTAATCTGAAAAAAAAGTGATCTGAAGTGAAAAGTTGTTTATCTGTATGATAATTTTAAATCATTCTATAATTTTTTTTTTTACTGAAATAAAAAATTCAATCTTTTGTAATATCTAGGACTTTAATATTATTTATTTACTTGTGGCCAATGGATTGAAAAATACGACCAACGAATTTCGCATGCTCCAATTTCTACAAACACCAGAAAACATGAATAGGTAATTTCTATAAATATGTATTCAATTATCCTTAAATATCCAAGAATCAGTTATGTCACAGCCTGTTAAGAGAAAATCTATTATAAATTGTACACTACACCAGTTTTAATAACTTCTTATCTCATTTAACTCACACCTAAAGCTGTAATTCCGATTTTGTCCTATAAGTTAAGTGTTTTACTCTTATAATTTGAAATCTGGTGTCCGTCTATGAATATTTTGAATTTATATGAATTAGATGCATTGATATAATTAAACTAAGCCATAAACATTCATATCCAGTCAATGAGCCCTACCATTAGTCTAACATTTGATTTAAAGGTTTTAATATCGTAGATAAGCATATACTAAATAGATATTTTAAAAGTTAAAAGGTAACTACTAACAGTGGTATAAAATGTGCATGCATATACTTTAGATTTTCATATGTAACAAATCTTAAATTGTTATGCAATGCTTTTTCGAATATCAAAGTCATATAATTATAGTAGTTAAAGTGCATATTTGTTTTATAATTTTTAACACTTATGAATATATTTGAAAATTGTTTATGAATTCGGTTTGACTAGTCGTTTGTTTGGCCGTTTGCCTGAGTTTTTCAGGTCGTCAGATCCGTGCTCTAACTCACATAAATGGACTCAGAATGTCATGTAATTGATATACGTTATTGAGGCTTGTATTGAGACTAAAGTGTGTAGAATTTAGAGTTCGTTTATAGGGGAATTAAAAAGAATTCCTTTGCATTTGGTCTATGGGAGAAAATCGCTTGCAGTGTATTTTAATGATGTTGCACAATTTCAAACATATTGAAATTGATATACATTACTAAAGGTGTACTACAAATTGCTTAGTATAGAATATGATTGATGTGCATAGCATTTATTGTTCATTTACAGGGAAACACAAAAGTATTCTGTCACAGTACTGTCTATCAGCAATATTTGCTTGAAGTGCGTTTTCAATTGTGGTATGCGTTTTTAAATTGAACTATTTTTTTGTATGTTACTTGGTTTGCATAAATGCTACAGATCTTATACATGGCTGCACAAAACAATTCGAGTACATTTTTGTTTATTTATGGAAATTGCTGAAGGAGATTTTCAACTGTGTTATTCGTTTCTAACGGAACTAAATTTTCACATGCTACGTAGTGTATAGAAAAAGTATCAGAGTCCATAAGGCTTGTTTTTGGACCGTGAAATAAGACTAAAATTTGATTTGGTTATACTGACTTAATTATTTCACTCTTTAATATTAGAAGGTTTATCCTGTACGATTTCAACAATAGTTTTTGCATTTTGTTCGAATTCATATGACCTACACAAGCTCAAATTTCGCATTATTTGTAGTTTTTGATAAAAAATACGCATTTTCTCCTAATTTTACCTCAATTATTTATATGAGCGCAATCGTGCAACACTTCGTCTTTACATATATTATAAAATACATCAAAATGTACAATATATGTAAAAATAAAAGTGTTGCGAAGCTGCGCTCATAGTAAAGTATTAAAAATAGAGAGTTAAGTAACTGCATTCCTTCACGTCACTAAGTGGCTTTAGGATGCGTGTTTAATCTTGCTAAAATGAACGTAAGTATTGCTAATTTGAAGGAATGCAGTTATTAGCAACAGTAACGTTCAATTTAGCAAGTTTAAACACGTTGCTGGATCTTAAAGTCTATTTTTGACGTGAAGGAATGCAGTTATTCAACTCTCTATTTTTAATATTTTACTATGAGCGCATCTTTGGAACACTTTTATTTTAACATATATTGTACATTTTGATGTATTTTATAATATATCTAAAGAAGAAGGAAGTGTTGCACAGTTGCACTCATATAAAGAATTGAGGTACAATTAGGAGAAATTGCTTATTTTCCATCAAAAACTACGAATAATGTGAACTTTGAGCTTGTGTAAGTCATACAAATCCGAACAAAATACAAAAACTATTGTTGAAATCGTACAGGATAAACCTTCTAATATTACAAAGTGAAATAATTAAGTCAGTACAACAAAATCAAATTTTAGTCTTATTTCATGGGCCAAAAACACGGCTTATGGACCCTGATCCTTTATAGATCACATACAAGACAACACAAAATAATTCGGATATATTTTTGAGTTTATAATATATGGTAATGCTGAAATTGGGTTTTCAAATGCGTTATGCGTTTTCCAAATTGTTTATTTGGACACCGTATTTTCCTCTTATTAAACGGTGAAGTTTTTTTAGAGTATTCTGAATATATTGGAAGGTATTTCATAATTTATGCTTCACGCATAATTTTTATTTTTTTGTTAGCATTGTTTTCCTATTTAATATTTCGCTTATAGTTATGTTAGATAAAAAAAAATATATTCTGACACTCATATACTTTACAAATATTCTTGAACAAAGTTCAAAACGTCTGTAGATATATTTAGAGACCAAAAATCGACATGTAAAATCCTTTGGGATCTGCAGAAGCATTATTGGAAATGACACGAATGCTTTCCCGCCATCTTGTTTTTATTTTATCTAAAAAAGCATATAAAATGCTTTGTGATATTTTAGATCTTATTGAACTTCATCAAAATTCCGCTATTTTTTTTTCAGTTTCACTTTTGTACGTAAAGAGCTCAAATATTTTCAATACTATGAGATTTATTGAAACAGACAAGTATAAGGAGGAAATAAGAAATAATAAAAAAAAATACTTAACTATAAGAAAAATAATTAAACGAATTAAATACTACGAAAAGTTTATTATTGTTCATTGTGCAAAATAGTTGCACAATTCTCAATGACTGGTTTCTCATTTTATTTATTTTATCAAATAAAACATTATTAGTTTTTCACATGTACAGGAAAACAACAATATAAATTGCATGTATTTTATTAATAAATGTATTAAAATTGATTGGATATTATCACATTGTATCCAAATTATGGTTTATTCCTTATTTTTTATAAGTGTTATAACATTCATATAGTTGTAAATACTCTAAAAACAGCATTTTCAAAACTGAGCAAAAAATACTCAAATCTGAGTAAGGTAAAGCTAGGATAGTCTGCGCACAATTCAAAAGAATAACAATAAAAAATCTAAATATTAATTTTTTGCTAAACTATCCATGAATCATTTTTACTTCATTTGTTTTTTATGCATTTCCATTGCTATTTTGTTGTTATGTTGCAATTTAATAGAACAATTGTAATAAAACCAAGAAAGTTATTTTGCGCAATCTCTCCTTACATGGTTGGTGTGATTGCGCACATGGGTAGGAGAGATTGTTACTAATAATAACTACAATTAAATTGTTAACCATAATAATTACACTTAAATGACATTGCTGTAAGGTTTTTGTGAGCAAATTTTATTGTATTGGGAGGGAATATTTTAACCTAATGCTTAAATAATCAGAAAAAGGAAATAATTTTAAAAACGAATAAAAAAAATTAATTAAAGGAAAAAAAATAAAGAATCAGAAAAAGCAAGTCCAGATAAGATTACAAAATAAAATTATGTAACTTAATAGCACGTTTAACTTAAAAATAGTCCATTTTCATTTTTCATTTCTTTATGCAAATTTACCAATTAGCTGCGTAATCTCTCCTAGCATAGAAACTTATGGGTACAATGCGCCATCTCTCCTAAGTAGCAGATGCGCAAACTCTCCAATTTCGGTAGGCGAGATTGCGCGGCCATTTATTTAAACATGGCCGCTACTAAAACGAACCGTTGATGTTCACATTGTTAGTCTAGATTAGTAGCTGATGAGAAATCGTTTAAGTTTAAAATATTTTGTACTATTGACATTGTATAGAAATTCTGATAAATAGCTATGAAAATTCAAGCATTTACTTTGGGAAAACAAAACAAAATAGTAATACTTTATCTTAGACGCTCAAAGCAATCAACGTGCACTTTCAAGTAGACACTCCACTACTGTTGTTGTACAACTACCTGGAGTCGCTGCGCTCTCACTCTACTCCTCCCCCCCCCCGAACCTCTATATGCGCAATCTCTCCGACTGCGCCATCTCTCCTGGCTTTACCTTATGTTGCATAGTCGAAAGGGCTCCGAATCAAAATTACTCAAGTTTGAAACATGTATATATTCATTTCTGAAACCATGCTCACACTCAAGAATAAAAAATCATGTGCTCATATTTGAGAATGTCTAATGGACATGCTCAAACATGGATATTGTCCATGTTTCAAAAATGAGTATGAACTTACTTCTGTGTGCTCATTTTTGTGTATGTCCATGTTTCAAAAATGAGTATGAACTAACCTCTATGTGTTCAGTTTTGAGTATGTCCATGTTTCAATATTCTGAGTATTTCTGGTATTTCAGAACTGAAAGCATTGGGTTGTCTTATTTGAAACAAAAAGTTTCATAACAAAATGAAAACATCGATTTACTCAGTTTTGAAAGCGACATTTTTCTCAGTGTATAAGCAATAAAATTTAATTATATTATCTGTCTTATGTGATAGGATATATATCAAATATATATCAATATGAATTATTGTAGTACTTGTAATACTTATTAATCATGTCATTCTGGTGTATAAAAAGTATGGTAAACCTATTCTTTTATAAATAGAGATTTATTTCCTTTTTTATTATGAAAAATTAATCAAACATTAATTTAAATAAACCTGTTTAGTAAATACTTATTAAATATTCAATAGCAAAATAGCAAAATAGCAAAATTTTTCAACAGTAACTATTCTCAAAGAAAACAAAACACTCTGAAGTGCATTCTATATCTTCCAAAAGAATCAAAGATAAGGTAAAAATGATTTTCATGCGATATTATTTTTAATAATGATTAGTCAGAAATATTGTAAAGATGCATCTTACTGTATAATTTGAAGAAATGTTTTCTATTCTTTTAGAAGAAGCATTACCTAATGCATGCATGAGATAAATTAATCTTTCATCTGAAACATATAACAAGTTCAAAATGCATTCGTTTCTTTTTATTCTATTTATCGTTTTTAAATTTACCAATGGACAATATGTAGTAAGTATTCAATAGGAAATTAATATTTCTTTGAATAAATTGTAAACACCGCTATCTTTTTTTTTCATTTGCACTTTATATATATATCCCCCACTTTAATTTTTCGTTTTCATGATCCTCTAAGTGCATAACAATTAACTAAATAAAATTATGTCTTATATCTGATTAGTTAAGTAATGGAAATACATTTTTATGACAGCAAGAACAGTAAACTAAAATAAAGACATTATTTTAATAGATGAAAGAAATTCAATGTTTGCAATATTCATATTTTAAGAGTAAGAATTTTATGTAGATTAAAAATACACTTTCGTTATAATGGAAAAAAAGTGCATTTCACAAACATTGAGCAAATTTGAAACTAAAAGAAACAAATGGTTCATGTTTTCTTAAATTTTAGAAAGTGAAGCGGCACGAACTCTTCACAAGAAAATAAAAACGCACATATAGAATATACATATTTGCTATTAATAAATAATAATAAATAATAATAATAATAATAATAATTTATATAACATAGTTGAAAAGTGTTAATGAATTCGGATTGTCTCTCTGTCTGTCTGTCTGTGCTCTAACTCGCGTAAATATACTCAGATTGTCATGCAATTGCTATATGTTATTGAGGCTTACTATGACACGATCGGTATCGAAAATGAAGTGTGTGGCAATTATAGTTTGTTTACAGGGACTCTCAAAAGAATCCTGTTACATTAAGGTCTACGGAAAAAAATCGTTTGTGCTATATTTTAATGATGTTATATTATTTAAGGGTACAGTGGACTTTGAAAACTAACTTTTTTAATTACCAATATATATATATATTTTTTAATTTTCAGGATTTAGTTATAATATTAAAAAAAATATATCATGCGCAAAATTTGTTGAAAATATCTTAAATTTTTTTTGAGATATTTAAATTTTAAAATTTTAAAATTGCCAGATTTCAAAATGCTCCATGCGCAATCAGATTTTAAACACATTTACAATAATCTCATATGATCATCCTTGAATACACAAAAACAAAACTTTCTACCAAATTTTAGCAAGTTATCTTAAAAAAACTTAAAAAATTATTTAAATTGAATTTTTCAATTTTTTCATTAAAATTTAATCAAACTTTTTATATTACTCTTAACTTTCCAAATTTAAATACGTGTAATAAAGTTTATTTTTAGTAACAAATATTTACACAGGTATAAAGATGACTTCTGAGATGTTTCAATAAAACTGAAAGTTATGTGTTGCGCATGGAACATTTTAAAGTCATGAAAACCATGAAAATAGTTATTCTGAGAAAAACAGGTTTTAATGATTTAATTGTTCGTAAATTTTTTAAAAGTTTATATTGAAACAATTTCCGATACAAGTGAAGGATATAATATTATTAATAACCTATATAGTAGTTTTGTTAGTTTTGAGTAGCATGATAATGGGGGTTTCGCGCCACCTGCCCGCCGGCACTGTGGTGAAGGTGTGGAGATGACTGTGCCGGTGCTGAGTGGTGGAGGTGGATTACCTACTGTAAGATGAGAGGGATTTTTGATTGTTTTAATTAATTTTAATTTTTTGTATTTTAATTTGGGCTCTTGTAAATTTTTGAAGCTTTTTTTTTTTGGGGGGGGGGTGTAATTGTGTGTATTCTAACATGAAGTTAGTTGAAATAGTTTTATTTTGCTGAAGTAGTTTTTTTTTTATTTTTATTTTTTAATTTTCATTCGGGGACTTCCGAGTAATTTTTTTTAATCCTTTTTTTCTTTCGCGGAGAATTGTGTGTTAGACTACAATGTGAGTTGAAATAGTTTTATATGTGGAGAATTAGAAATTTTATTAATTTTATTTTTTAATTTTTAATTTGGTCGACTTAGAAAATTTCGGAGTACTTTTTTCATTATTTCGTGGAAAATTGCGTGTACTCTTACAGGATGTTGGTTGAAATGTATTTATTTTGGAAAATTAGAATTTTTTTATTAATTTAATTTATTTTTTTAATTTAGAAGCTCAGAAAATTTTCCGGTATTTTTTTTTTTTTTTTGTCGGCTTTTAGGCTTCCGATATTTTGAATTGATGCAATGCATGTTTACAAATGCATATAGAAACCAAACAAATTAAAAAGATAATTTAGTAAAAAAATAAAATATTCTAAATTTAGAAAAATATTCTAAAAATTTCTGTAAATTTTCTAAAAAACAATTTTTTTTAACAACAGGCAGTTCTAGTTCTTAAAAGAACCTTTTTTAAAACTAAAAATACAACTAGATTGAACTGTTACGAAATTCAAAATACGAAAACAAACGAGGTAAACATACGCGTAAACAACCAGTTTAGGTCACAGTTAAAATACTCTGTTGCCAAATATAAAGAAATATATATATTTTATGAAAATTATATGGAGGAAGCAAGAGAAAGTAATGTAAGCATTATTTCCCAGCTTTTAAATTTCGTATACCTACGACGAGAAACAAGAAAAAAGGGCGGAATTGTAAACAAAGGGGCGTGGCACATTAGCTGTTAAAATTAAAATGGCTGTAACTCCGGCAAAAATCAACATATTTGAATTTTTTTTTTTTTGCATCTGGTAGATACGATTATATATATAATTTTTACATTAAAAATGAAAAATCGACTTTTTGATGAAATTTCGCGAATTTCAAAGTCCAGTGTACCCTTAAACATACTGAAATGAATATACATCACTGAGGTGCAGTACAAAATGCTTACCGTTGAATATGGTATGCTGGTATTGATCGACTACTCTGATCATGTGAGTAGGCGATTTTTTAAATGAGAACGTAGTTTTTGTCCACTAATTGTCCATGTGCGTAAAAGTTGATCAGGGCTATCTCTCTTTAACTTTCGACAAATGACTGTGAAAACCTCGGAATTTGTGAGTTTCTGCTTTTCATTGATATTTATGCAAATTGTTATAGCTGGTATATCGGTGTTTGAGTATATAAGCTTCGGAATGCGTTTGAAAGTCGAACTTAGGTTGAGTTCTTCCTCTATGAGAGTAGAGTACGTTTAGATCCTGCTATTGAGTCATCGATCCGAGGCTGAAAAGAGCATAAGCAGTTGCATCAGTCTAGGCGGACATATGGAAATCAGTGTTTGACTAGTTTGCAGCGTGGAGTTGAATTTTGCTGAAGGCACCCTGACTTGTTGTTATCTTCATGTAAATTCGTTTTGAATTTTTATATTTAATAAAATATAATATATTGAAGTTTTATTTTGCTGAGTACAGTTTCGGGAAAGCTAAATTACTTTGGAGTAAAAAAAAAATTAGTGGTGTCCTTTATCAAATCTCTACCCGATTAAGTTTTAATAAACTTGACTTTTAAATTTTACCTCTTGTGCTGTCTTTTACGACTAAACAGCCTGGTTCACTCTCACTAGCAGCAATGGCTATTAGAGGCATATAGCATTGATTTTTCATTTACAGGATCACAGGAAAGAATTCGGTAACAGTACCATCTATGAACAATAAATGCCAGATGTGAGTTTTCAGCTGTGATAAGCGGTTTTTAAACTTGACTATTTTCTAGGTGCGTTCGTAAATATATAAATACGTAGAACCTATAGTGGTCTCTGGTCCGTCCGTCCGCATATAACAGCGCAAAAACTACCCAACCGAATGGTTTGAAATTTAATATATATAATTATTATAGAATTTTGTCGAGTCATTTCAAATTTTATGAAAATCAACTCAAAACTTAAAAAGATATTAATAAAAGTTTCCTTTATTCTATTAAATCCTATCGTACGTAATCTGTATAATAAAAGAGCAAGTCATGTGACTGAGGAAGACAAATACTGGTTAACCACATCCTTGGCATATGCCAAGCGTCCATTTTTATTAAAAATTATTTTTTCGAATAAAATTGTATAAAAGTTACATTTTTAGAAAGATCGTTCAAAAAAATTGTCTCCTTGAGCGATAAGTTACATTAAAAAATGTATAGATTCTGAGGTAGCTTCAGTGAAAATTAAGTTAACAGCCGAATATCTCAATCCATTATAGTAAATAAATAAAATATTCCTTCATCGTAAGTCATAGAAATATTAAACCACGGAGGTAATTATTCGCAAAGCAAGATCTCCATGGTGAATTTTACAGCACTGTCTGGTATCGAAAAAAAAAATTCGCATCTGTAAACATGGCATACGTAATCAGAAAAAAGGCATCCTCATTTCGCTCACAGCAGGTGATATAAGTTATTTCCCTGAAATAATAACGATGATTTTTTTACATTGTAAAACAAGTGATAGCACGAAGGAATGCACCTCATTTGTCACGTTTAAAGTACAATTTGCATCTTGTTGTTACCTGGTGTGTATAAGTTTTACAGATTATATACAAGGCTGTACAAATGATCTCGAGTACATTTCCGTTTATTGACGTAAATTGCTGAAGGGAAATTTTCAAGAGTTCGTTGAATTTATTACCTGAACTAAATTTTAGTATACTATGTAGTATATATAAATCATATATACAGTATACCTGTATATATAGATCATATACAGGGCTACAAAAAATTTAATATTTTTTCCGACTATTAATAGTAATTGCTTAAATTGGGTTTTCGTATGTGTTATGCGTTTTCCAATTTTTTTCCATTGTCTTGGGCGGGGTCTAGTTGAGCTGAAGCCAAAAGATAGCCCTCCCCCGCCCAGTTTGTCCTGTTGCGTAGGAGGCCATGTATGGCCTCCTACGCCTCCTGTAAGGCCATGTAAACCTTGTTTACATGGCCATTTCTTTCAATCACGGAATCTACCCAGATATCTTTAAAATATTTTATAAAAGGGTAGCTTTTAAACAGATAACATATGAATATGAGGTTTGGTTTTCTGATTTAAATTGTCATGGCATACGGAGATTGAAATCAATACAGAGCACTGCTGTACAAAAACACAATAAAAGTATGTATAAGTATCTCCACTGACGCATTATGCATTCTAAGTCGCATTCCTCCACTAAACATTACGTTAATTAATGACTATAACTGTTTCCAAGTATGCGACGGATGAAGAATATTAAATGGCAATGGTTAAATATCCAATTTAACGTTAAAGGGGTCCAATTACGTTAAAGGGGAAAGTTTACAATTTCTCAAAATACAATTAATTACAAAATGTAGACATTGTAGATGAAATTTAGAAAACAATGTTAAAAAACTATGACTTAGAAATCTATACAAATGGCATCTCATGGAGCAAGGAACTACATCAGCGTTTGCACTAAACTACCAAAATACATATATTTACGAAAATACATTCGGACTCAATTTATCGAGCAGAATTGAATATCATTTTGCATGCATTAAAACTGTTCACAATATAAAAATCATTTAAACTTAACGAATAGGCTCTCATCACTTGATGCCCTCAAAATTGTGTTTCTAGGAAATATTTTAAGAATAAAAATATATAAAACTAGCAAAACCCGCGGCTTTGCTCGCGTAATTGATGAAATATGCCATGGTATTCGTGGGTCTATTTTTATTAGAGAAAATTATACTGCTACGTATAATTCTAAAATTACTAATTAAGCTAAAATTTTTGAGTAAATTTCATTCTTATACTGCATTAGGCAAACATGAGACTTAAATGGATGATAAGAACTGAGACTAATTCCAAATAAATGGTAATTTAGAATGTATTTTGAAGGTTTTCCATTCATTTCACTTTTGATTTGAAATTTAGAACATTTAAAAAAATGTACTAAGCGATTATATACATTTTTAAAGTCAGCACTTTGATGGCGTTCGACCATCACAATGAGCCATTTTCGTATAGTGGAGTATAAAATCTCAGGTTCGAAAACATTTTTTTTACTGGAAGAAAAGTTGACTTTCAAAATATTAAATAATTCTATTTCGTACACGACCAATTGTTTTATTTACATGTCAATATTGAAGTAACAAAGATGCTGATAAGTCAAGAGGCATAGCATTAGCACCCAAAAATTATTAAAAACAGACATAAGCATTTTTCTTTCAATCCAAGTTAACAGGAGCACAAGCCTTCGTGCTACTATCACACTTACATAACTAACTGATTTTTTATCTAAACAATATTGCCACAGAAACATTGGCGAAAAAAGTAGATTCCCAAGATGCCTAGTAAAGTAACGTACCGGTAAAAGACGTTAGATAAAAAATAAAGGGAAAATTTAAATTGAGTGCGCAGAAAGTAAAAATAAACATCGCCTTTTGGGGAAACGAACATGCCAAATACGACAACCATATCGGAGCCGCCAAGTCTGCCAACACAACTATGCTAATACTTAAATTAACGTTTTCATTTAAATAAAAACAGACAACCGAAATAAAAATGAATATCAAAGGAGAAGTATAAAATTTAATTGTTTTTAATTGCACTTTAGCAAACTGTAACGAAAACAAAGAAAAATAGAAAAGAAATGATATTTTAATGCAGTATATTAATTATGTCCTTTTATTAGGTTTTATTTATTAGAAATTTAGGAAGACGCACTCAATAAAAAAATAAAAAATAAATGTTTTTTTTTATGCGGTTTAAATGGGGAAATATTAATTTTGAAACATTTTAAAATGAAAAAAAAGAAATAAAATAGGGGACTGCATCACAAGCACCATGCCAAATTCTAAACGTCTAGTTAAACAAACCGAAATAACATCTATATCACAAAAATCCCAATTTTAGAACTTTTTTGTTCCTGCACACATTAAAACTTCTAAATTTTTAAAAACTGTTCTATAGATGAATTTATGTTTCTTACGTAACAGCTATGTTACATTTTTATCCCTGCAAATTTCAGATAAATCATAGTTTAGAATGTTTTAAAATATTTTCCGCTCATTTCACCTTTTGAAACCTGACATTTTTTAGAAACCGTTCTCAACGAGCACTGAAATCTTGAAAATACACACCATGCATTATTTCAAGTTTCTATATCCGCAGTATCACCAAAGTCGCAATTTTAGAAAGCTTTTTGCTTTTGCACCTTTTAAAATTTTGAATTTTATAAAGCTATTCTGTGTGAGCATTTATACTTAATTAACAGACATGTTAAATTTTACGTTTCTATCACTAATAATTCTGAATAAACCATAATTTAAAACATTTTCCGCTTATTTTAAACTATAAAATTTCTAATTTTTAATAAACAGTTTAGATCGAGAGTCTGCATCTTAAAAGTTACCACTGTACTAAATTTCAAGTTTCTAACTTGAATAAATCCAATTAAATCACAATTTTGAACGTTTTTAGAACTTTTTCCGCTCAAGTCACCCTTGTAAATTTCAAATTTTTTAGAAACCGTTCATTTTTTTAGAAAGCGAACATTTATATTTTTAAAGTAACCACCATGTAATATACAAAACTGCTATAACAACTGTACCACATAAATCGCAATTTTAGAACTTCTTTTTGTTCCTTCACCCTTTTATTTTTTCATTTTTAGGAAACTGTTCTAGGCGAGCATTTACGTCTCTAGAGTAACAGCCATGCCAAATTTAGAAATTTGAAATTCAAATTTCTAGCCCCTTCAGTATCACAAAAATTGCAATTTTAGGATATTTTCCATTACTGCATCACCACCCTGGGGGTAGTGGCTCAGACATAAAATATAATAATCTATGTTGGAGCAGGTACTGTCACCATCAAGTTTGAAATAGGTATCGGTAGTTCCACAGATTGCATAGAAATTGTAATTTAGAATGTTTCTAGAGCGCTTTTCGCTCATTTCACCCTTTTAAATTTCGAATTTTTTAGAAACAGTTCTTAGAGAGCATTTACATGTTATAGGTAACTACCATGCTAAATTTCAAATTTCTAGCCCTTTCAGTATCACAAACATTGCAATTTTAGAACGTTTTTCGCTCCTGCACCCCTCTGGGGGTAGCGGCACCGACATGCATTAGTCTATGTTGGGGCACGGATTGTCACCATCAATTTGCCATCATCACTTTTGAAATCGGTTCATTAGTTCTAGAAATTACCCCCTACAACCAAACAAATAAACAAGCAAACGTTATTTCTTATGATATTAGTATAGATTTTATTGTCAATTTCCAACAAACAAGTACAATTACACGGGTGAAATCGCACTTTAGAACAGAGGGTAATGAACGAGGAAATCCATTGCCAAAGGACGCTATTGTAAATGACCCTTACAAAGAAAATGAAACTGTCTTATTCTCATTTTCAAAAGTCAAAATATTTTTTTGACAAAACATTGTCACAGATTGGCAGCAAGATTGTTGATATTCAAAAGCCGACATACTTATAAAAGTCTACGAAAAGTTGATTTGAATTTTATTTGCAAAAGACGAGTCTTAGCTTGCTACATTAGTGGACACGGAACCTTCCTATCATTTTTAAAGAAAATAGGTAAATGCTCGTTCCCAACATTTATATGCCAAAAATGCTCAGGAAATATTCTGCATGATATACATAGAAATTGTCCTTTACAGAGACATAATTTCAGTTTTAATGAAAAAATATCACAGTGAAAGAAAATCTGAAAGAAAAAAAAACCTGTTTGATTCTTGAATATACGACAAACTAAAAGAAATTAAAAACATTCAGAATGAACATTTCTCATTTATCAAAAACAATCTATGATCCTTTTTCCTACTTTTATAAAATACTTTTTAATAGTGTCTATATTATTATTGTAAATTGTATATTATATTTCACATTGTGTTAACGTCTTCGTACTGTGATGCTTAAAATTAAACCGACTAGTTAGAACACTACATTAATTAATTAGCGAAACTTCATAATACACTCGAGAATTTACAGGAAGCAACACAGAAAATTTAGACTATTTCCTTGTCAGGAGGGATCAAGTCCGCCGAGCGCAAAAATATTTTTTCAACGACATCTCGTCGTATACCAAGAGAGCGGTTTTCATCGTGCTCTATGAGCCAGACCAAATCAGTGAATTCCAAAAAAGCCTCTCAGTCTTTTGGATTTATAAAGTGATGGTATTTCAAGTATGTTCTAAGATGTAAGCTCTTTTCTCAAGTACTGAAAATTTACGCAGCACTTTCTGTCATTATATTATAAGTCCTTGAAGTTCTTAGGGAAGTTATGAGCTCTGTAACTTCAGAAAAAAACCCATTAAGGTATATTGATGGACTCTTAAAAAAGTCTTATGTGTTACTTATGGATAATTTCTTTTAATATCTAAGCGAGCCTTACTCTCGCTATTTAAGTGCCCATTAATGTAATTAGTAAAGAATTCGTAGTTATATCATTACAGTACTCACATTGTTCCTATTAAAGTTTACTGGTAGTATCCTCCAAAATTATTAGCTGTGTTATGCATTAGTTTTTTATTTACTATCTTTATACTTTTTCTTATCTCCTAAAAATTTCAAATGTTTATTTATCAGATTTTAATATGACACATGTTCTTGTTTTAAGGGGACCGTGGACCTTTATTTGATCAAAAATCGCCCCAAACATCTAAATTTATTTTTATGTGTATTATTATTCTTCAGTTTGTATTGAACCATTTGAGAAAAACTTCATGCAGCTGCGATAATCTTTCGCATAGTTACAACACTGTTAAAAATTTGCAGCAAACTGTCCAGTCATTTGACCGTTTTTGTAGAAAACGGTTACATAACCATTTTTCAACTACATTTTGGCCGTATTATTGCTCATTTTATGGTCAGAATATGGTTAAATTACGGTTATGTAACCGTTTTCTACAAAAACGGTCAAATGACTGGACAGTTTGCTGCAAATTTGTAACAGTGAAGCGTTTGAATTATGTACACAATGAATTTTTCGGTGCTTTAGTAAACTTTATACATGTTTTTTTTCAATACAGATTTTACACGTTCTTTAAATTTTTGAAATGCTCCATTCGTCTTAATTTTGGTTGAAAATTCATGAAATTTATAAGGACGAATCTTGATATTGCTTACAAAGAAACTGTGTAGGCATTTTATAATTAGACTTCGTTAAGATAATTAAATTTGATTTGTAACTTATTAAAATGCTAAATTTTGATGAAAATCGGAATGGAATTTAGAAAAAATCTCTCAAAAATTAACTATTCGGGGGATTAAAAAACTGATACACAGATTTGTTTGTAATATAGTTTTAAGTGATCCAAATGCTAAATCTGGGAAATATCTCAAAAATTAAGACGCAGGGAGCATTTTAAAATTTGGTTTATAAATTTAATTTTCTTTTTAAATCCTAAAATTATATTAAGATTACGAAATTTCCTTAAGGTATTCTATATACTTATGGTGAAATCTATATATGGACAAAATTTCATATATCTATGATGAAAAATAAAATAATTCAATTTTAACGTCCACCGTCCCCTTAAGTAAATGGCTTAGAAACTTTCAGGAGTGCAAAAATGCCTCTTCCATTTGTTGTTGTTGTTGTCTTCGTCGTTGTTGTTTTTGCTTTTTTATCTTAAGAAATTCTGTGCTACTGAACTTGAATTGTAAAAGATAACTTTGTACTAATTTTACTTTAATCAGCTATGCAATATTCAACATCTGGTAATCTAAAACATGAATTTTCATTAAACATCTCCCGTCGTCGAGAATAGTTCCTATGCTGAACGGCTGGCTCTCCATGAGTGGGTGATTTCATTTCATTTCATTCCATTTGTTTACTTAGACATCAGCTTTCACCTTATTAATGTATGAAATTTTGTTATAACATCCTGGAAGTGTTTTAAGAATGTTTGATAATCTATGCTGGATGCTTGATTTATCATTATTGTTTATGTTTGTATGCTCATTATACTGACCTAAGTCATCATGCAGCGCCATTTTTACACTGGTGACGAAAAAGATTTTTTTTTTACTTTGTTTAAAAACTTTTTAAAAACTTTTTAATTTTATAAATTGATTTACCATGATCTGAATAGCAATAACAGTTGCACAGCAATAGAGAGGGAGCATAGCAGATTAAAATAAAATTGGTACAAATTTATCTTTTACAATTCAAGTTCAGTAGCACAGCATTTCTTAAGATAAAAAACAAAAACATTAACGACGAAGACAACAACATAAAAATACATGGAATAGTAGCAGCAGCTAAACAGTAATATATAAAATGTTGTTGTGTTTTCCGTTTTCCGTCTTCAGCATATTTTTTATAATTAATTTCTAAATACCTATACTTTAATTATGATCAACGTGCATTTCATTTTTTATTGGGAAATTTTACCTAAATAAGAATTAGAAAAAACTATTTGAGAATACGCTTTTTAAATATATTTATGAAAAAGTAGCATAAACATATTATTAAAATCACTTTCAAAATTAACTATTGTCAAACAGCAACAACGAAAAACTGTTTGAAGTATGTAATCGAAGATAATAAAAAATACATTCTTTTTATTATTGTTTAAAAGAAAAATTAATCATAGTTATTATAATACTGTATTTTAATGCTTTGAAGAATTGTTTTTCATGCTTTTAAAATTACCATTATTTAATCTATGTATGAGAAAATTTAATTTTTCTTCTGAATCATAACTAAATTGTCAAATCCATTTACTTTTTAGTTATATTACCCAATTTTAATTTACTAATGCACATTATTTACCGTATGCAGACAAAAATTAATCTTTCTTTTGTACAGTATTACATAACACAACTTTTTTTCAGTTTTAATTTATTTATATCCCCTGTTTAATTTGTCGTTTTCAATATTATGTAAAATACACTAGGATTAATCAATTTTATCTCATGTTAATTTCTCAATACTTAGAATAACGGTTATACAATTAAATAAAAGCGTCAGAATTAAATGAAAAAAAGGCTCTTCTTTTAATGAATGAAAGAAACCTAATAAATATTATTTGCATGATTTTCATATTTATATTTTAATAGAAAACTATTTTACAAGAGTTAATAATACTTATAGATAATTATGGAAATAAATGTTCTAGTTTAAAAATAATAAAGTTCTATCAAACAAAGGGAACGAAAGGAATTAAGATAAAAAAATAATATTTCATTTGAATATTAGTATATACCATAACCATATTGTTTTATCTATAACTTAATTATATCATTGATGTTCAGTTTGGTGTTTTTATTATTATGTATACTATACAACTGTTAGTAATTTCTTTTTTCAGGTGTTTATGGATTTAAATACTGAGAAACAATTTGAATAAATGCATTATTAAACTAGCATTACCGCAACGTAACTTTTTTTCAATCCTGAAACAACCTTAACTTCTTTCAAACTAAACGAACGACAGGAATGGAATAAAAGTAGAATTCGTCATTTTTGTTGTAATAAATACCGTTTTAATTTTTTTCCTTTATTACTTGTTTAACACCGAGAATAATTTGTCGGAGTTTTTTTTTATCATTGATAATATAAAAAATTGATAATATACAAAAATTATAAAAGTCTTTTTGAAGTTTTTTTCTGAGTATTTAAATAAGACGAAATTTTAATAAAAACACTAACAGTAACCCAAAATAAAGCTTTTTTTAAAAAATGGCCTGGAAGACCATGAACATAATCTGCACGATTTCCTGGTTTCTATTTTAGCACAAAGGGGTTTTAAATTGATTAACAAAACACATTGATGATTCTGGAAATATAACGAACATTTATCAAAGCAAAAGAACAAAAGGAATAATGATAAAGGATAATAATATTTCTTTTGGGAGATAATAATTACGTGTTTCTTTATTATAGTAGTTGTTGTAACTTAGTTACATAACTGAAGTTATAGTTGTCGTTTTTTTTATCATCGTTTATATACAACAGTTAGTAAAGTATGTTTTCAGATTTTTTTTCTGAATATTTAAAAAGTGACAATACAACTGAATAAAAGCACTAACATAAAACTAAACTAATGTTCTTCTATTAATAAAGAAACGCAATGGAAATTCCTCATTCATATTTTAACACAGGAAGATTTCACAAAGACTGACAAAACATACTGATAATGATTATGACATAAATGATATATTTTACAGATAATGAACTTTCTTAAAGCTAAAGTAACAGAAGGAATAAAGATAAAAAAATAACATTTCTTTTAACTATTTCTCGTTTTTAGCTCACAAGCAATCAAAGCCTGAGAGCTAATGCACCCGCAGATTCTGTATGTACGTACGTAGTAAGTACGTAACGCGATAACTCTTGATAGAGAAATCCGATTTGCTTCAAATTTTGTATATAGGCTCATTCTGATAAGGCGCTTCCCTGATTAGATTTGAAGGTTCACTGGTTAAGTATAAAGATGGGGAAACGCTGGGCTAACCCCCCCCCCCCTTGATTTAGATAAATGGGATTTTCATGCAGAATTATCCGATTTGCTTCAAATTTTGTATACAGGATCATTCTGATAAGGCGCTTCCCTGATTAGATTTAGAGGTTCATCGGTTAAGTATAAAGGGGTAAAACGGGGGCTAAACCCCCTTGGTTCAGATAAATGGGTTTTTCATGAAGAATTATCCGATTTGCTTCAAATTTGGTATACAGGTTTATTATCTCTCTATTTTTCGATGGGCAATAAGATTCAAATCTTTGAAATACGAGTATAATCTACAATTAGTGTGAATAGCCTGTGAGCTCAATGCCGTCAGTTTAACTGGGCTGTTTTCTTTTTTATTATTTATCATCTATAATAGTGGTTTCATAACTTTATTGTTACGGCACCCACCTTAAAATTTCGAAGTTTTTTGGGACAATGCGATTGTAGGTATATATAACCTTTTGTGTAGCGTATTATAACGAAAGATGAACTGTATCACAAAGAATATACAGAAAATCACTAATAGGAAATACTAATGTGAAAGTTAAGTTATTACAACTTTTTCAAATTAAAAAAGCAATATATATTTATTGTATCAAAAACACACAGTTTAAAATCAATGATATGATAATAATCATATATATTTAGTTAAATGTAGTTTAATTAGTGTAAATTATTTTATTCCCCACACCAAATATTAGAAGCCTTTATATAACCAAAATGCTTTAAATTCTATTCTTTACTGAACTGAATCTTTTGTCCTAAATTATTATCGCTTTTCATGTTAAAAACACTTTGAAAATAAAATAAAAAAAAATATGTTTGGTAACTTTTTAAAAATATCTCTATAATATGTAACGGCCAGATTTCTATGCTATTATCTGACGCAATCATTTATTTTCTGCAGATGAGAAAATAAGAAATAAGAAATAAGAAATAACGCCATTTCAACCAAAACCGTTATCGTTTCCAGGCTATCACAATAAACAAACAGTCATATAAATTAATCTATGGTGCCTAGTCTAATTTCTTTTTTACTCCATCTCACGCGTTCCCTTTCTGCTACAATTTTCAGCTTAACTGCAGAATATGGCAACATTGCTTTGTCGATCGAAAAATTCAATCATCTCATCATTTTGCAATGTAAGTAATTGAGATCTATAAGGTAAAGCTAGGATAGTCTGCGCACAATTCAAAAGAATAGCAATAAAAAATCTAAATATTAATTTTTTGCTAAACTATCCATGAATAATTTTTACTTCATCTGTTTTTTATGCATTTCCATTGCTATTTTGTTGCTATGTTGCAATTTAATAGAACAGTTGTAATAAAACCAAGAAAGTTATTTTGTGCTATCTGTCCTTACAGGGTTGGTGTGATTGCGCACATGAGTAGGAGAGATTGTTACGAATAATAACTACAATTAAATTGTTAACAATAATAATTACACTTAAATGACATTGCTGTAAGGTTTTTGTGAACAAATATTATTGTATTAGGAGTGAATATTCCAACCTAATAATTAAAGAATCAGAAAAAGGAAATAAATTTAAAAACGATTAAAAAATTTTAATTCAAGGGAAAAAAAATTAAAGAATCAGAAAAAGCAAGTCCAGATAAGATTAAAAAATAAAATAATGTTACTTAATAACACGTTTAACTTAAAATTAGTCTATTTTCATTTTTCATTTTTTATGCAAATTTACCAATAAGCTGCGTAATGTCTCCTACCATGGAAATGAATGGGAATACTGCGCCATCTCTCCTAAATAGCAAATGCGCAAACTCTCCAATTTCGGTAGGAAAGATTGCGCGGCTTTTTATTTAAACATGACCTCTTCTAAAACGAATCGTTGATGTTCACATTGTTAGTCTAGATTAGTAGCTTATGAGAAATCGTTTAAGTTTAAAATATTTTCTACTATTGACATTGTATAGAAATTCTGATGAAGAGCTATGAAAATTCAAGCACTTACTTTGGGAAAATAAAACAAAATAGCAATACTTCATATTAAACGCTCAAAGCAATCAATGTGCACTTTCAAGTAGACACTCCACTACTGTTGTTGTACAACTACCTGGAGTCGCTGCACGCTCACTCTACTCCTTCCCCCCAAACCTCTATGTGCGCAATCTCTCCGATTGCGTCATCTCTCCTGGCTTTACCTTATATATATATATATTACGCTATCGTACGAGGCACATAAATCGCGATTTTTTGTTAATTGTTTAATGGGTACGCCTGAATGAAACGCATCTCCTTGGTTGTTGTGTAAAAGTCCTTTGGCAGGATTTAGGCCGAGGCAAATCGGGTTTATTTACGTTTCTCTTTTTCGTTGCAATCTCTTTCGCAGCAATTATGGAGCTTCAAAATATCATTAGAAATGTCCATAAAAGATCTCGGCGAATGCCTGAAATTGAAGAAGAAACTGAATTAAGAATAAAAAATAGAAATAGATTGGATCGAGAACGCCGTCAAACACAGAGTATAAGTGATTGCCAAAATAGGCTTAATAACCGTCGTATCCAAGAACGCGTTGCTTCTGAAATCCAAATTACTGATTTAAACGTTCCGGAACATAACTGTGGGACTTTGAATGAAACGTGCAATTTCTGCCAAGACTTTTCTTACAGAAATCGCGATTATTTGTTAATTGTTTAATGGCAATAATGAAGTTTTATAAAATGTATCACATTAGCATTTCACAAATCTTACTTTGCCACATATCGAGCTTCGATCTGATACCGATATGCTAATTAGGTTTAACCGTAAGACTTCCCTGACCTTTTCATTCTTTAAAAGTAAGTGTAATAATTTTTCTCTGACCGTTTCATATTTTAAACGTAACTGTTATACTTTTGAAATTTTATCTCTTATTTAATTATTTTTACAAGTTTTTAGTATAAATAAATATTAATCAGTCTTTTTTTTTAAGTCCACTGCATTGCTATATTTTTCAATGACAGTCTGCCAGGGCAACGCCAGGCGGGTCAGCTAGGTGTAAAATATTGGCGTTCAAATGAAAACGCCCATCTACTACAAATATCTACTTTTAGAATGCTTAATGAATGTTGGAATAAAATAAAGCATCTTTCAAACATTCACAGATGCGTTATAGTGTGCCAATTACTAAAATAGAAATTGCTGATATGGGAATAAAATGTTAAAAATATAGAATACACTTGATGAAATCAGAGGAGGCATGTGAGACAGAGGATACGTATTGAGTTATCGGGGATTTTGTTGTAGGTTTTTTATTTCCATCTATTAAGAAGCAAAATAAATATTTTACCGCTAAAGAAATAAAGCTCGATGGTCGTTATATTATGCTAGATTTCTTTAAAAATCAGAATGTATATGTTTAGCCGGAGAAACGCGATATTTCATGGAGGTGAAAATTGCAACCCCTCGAAAGTAACGACTAAACCAAAAGCAGGAAATGAAATTTCAATAATTAATTTTTATGTATTTAATTAAAGTATGTATTATGTTTTAATTATGTGTTATAATATTCTCTAGTGCTTTAAAAATTATACCCCATTTCAAAGAGCTCATTTAATCTATTATTTGCATATATGTATCATCCTGGTCACACCGGCCAAACAAAACTTAATATTTATAAAATATATATAATATCATGTGGAAATGTGATTAACATTTTAGAATGACGCACAGTGTTGCCAGTTTAGCAGCTTGTATTATTCAAATTCCAAATTCATACCACAAATTTCGAACGGCAATTTCTTCCTTATATAATGACGGGGATTCTTTAATTAAATAACAAAAAATACTAATTGGAATTTCTTATCTAAAATTTTTGAAAAAAAATGGCTAAATTGGCAACACTGGTTGTATGCGATTGTTTATTGACAAATGCATTGAATGTCCTACTTGTGTGTAATTCGCAGGTATTTGAAAGCACGCCTTCTAAGGTGAAAATGCATGTCTTTTTTCTGTCATACATCTAAATTTATTCTAAATAACTCTTTTAGAAGATATTATTTCCGTCTATTATAATTACCAATAACTATCTGCCTTTTGCATTTTCGTGTAAAAGACATAATTAATTACGCTTCGTTACTACCATGAATTATCCGAGAACATTGCATATAAGATAAAAGGTCTGTTATTTATACGCACACAGATAATCTCGTTAAATCATCCACTACGCACTGGTAAGCAAAATATGTAATAATTGATTTATTTCTATAGTTATGGGTATAGATAAATGCTGATATATCTGAAGTGAAGTTAACGTATTTAATAAACAATGGTGTTGGTACAATCTATAGCAAAATTAATTAATGAACATATTTACTTGTTACAGATAATAATTCTTATTACCCCAAGAACTGTATAAAAATACTGCATACATATCAGATAAGTTAAAAGGATCTTTTATGCAATGTTATAACATACAAGTTATGCTTCATTGATACAAATAATTACTTGTATGTTGATTATTGTCTTTCACATCAGAATTCAAAACAGTTTGTTCGATAAAGTGTTGGAGAGTCATATTCATAAGATAATTCCGCTGTTATTAATGATGTATTTAGAAGGCACATATATCATAGTATTATGTTGTAGACTATTCACTGATAAAATAACAATTGATAATATAACAATTGATAATATTTTAATCAAGGATGATTTTCAGATATCCGTATATAAAGAAATTCATATTGAATATCAGAAAGTGGAAAAATTCAGTGTTAAATAATAACCTAGGAAGATTTTGTGTATGTACGTTTCATTTTTTTTAACAGTTTAAAAAAAATTATAATGCGCATTTAATTTATTATATCCCTTTTCCAGATAAATAAAGAAATCACTAACCAGTATTTCATATTTCTTATGTAATATCTTATATGCATCTAATAAAAATATATATAATTCGAATTTAGTAAGTCAAGGCGCCATATTGTTTTTCTTTACATGAAATGTGGTAGAAAAGATAAAGGAAAATGTAAAAAATATTATATTATCACATTTTAAAAACTAGATCTTAGAAATTAGGTAAATAACAAATAGTTTGTTAAGAATGTTACCGATATTTCGAACATTTTCCTGTTAATTATATATTGAAACTTAAAATACTTTTTTATGAATGCTTTTTATATTCTATTTAACTTAAAAACTATTTATCGAAAAGTATAAAAGGAATGATAACGTTAATAATTAAAAAAAGAGTAAAATTTTGGTTAGTTTACTGTATAATTTTTAGTAACTTGCTTTGTTTAAATCACTTTGGTATTTAAGCACAAATTTTTAAATCTATTTTTGCATTCCCATACATTTCTCCCCGGCTTTGCGCTAAAGGTATAAAGCGGAAAAAAACTTATTCCACGGGGTGGATACACATTTATCCATTTCTATATACAGGGTGTCCATAAATAACCCCTTGGGGACGAGCGACACGTATACGTGACGCATAAGATGCTCAGAATCCTCGATTATTCCGACCAGTTATTTTTTATTATAAGCTTTGCCTTGTGTAATTCTAGCATTTCTGCGATTCAATTAGGCGAAAATTTCTGTTTTGAAAAACCGGTGGAAAAAGATTAAAAATTCTGTTAAGAACGCTCGTCGCGAAGGGGTTAAACGACACTACTTTAAAATTGTCTACAGACGAAACTATTGGTCAGAAAGTTGTGAAATTTTGTGAAGGACATAATGAAGGACTGGGAATTTGTTTAAGTGAAAAAAAATTAGTTCAAAATTTCGCCACCAGATGGCGTTTTTAATGAATTACACATTTAGCATACATTTACGATAGTTTACATATTTTATTGCAAAAAAACATGTCCCTTATGACGGCCATCATTTTAAACTACCATCTGGAATAGGAACACAGTTGATCGCAATGTGTTCTGAAAAATTCTAAAAACATGTCATGAAATGCTCTCTTTAAGATCAGTTAAAGTTTTTGGCTTATCATGACTTGCCAAATGTTTCAAATGCTATTGATTCATTAAACACGCCATCTGGTGGCGAAATTTGAACTAATTTTTTTTCGATTAAAAATATTTCTATTCCTCCATTATGTCCGTCACAAAATTTCACAACTTTCTGACTAATAGTTCCGTCTGTGTACAATTTTAAAGTAGGGTCGGTTAATTATGGCCATCCAGTATTTGTGATATTTTCAGTTCTTTATTGACAACTGCTTTGAGCAATTTATAATATATATTTATATTTATTTTATAACCCAATTCAGAAAAACGTTTATTTAAAATACATTTCCAGATACGTTTCTTGAGAAAAATTTCCAGTTCATGCCATTTATTTTAGTGACCAAAATGTAGCTGTATTTAAAAAAACATACATTTTTAATATGTTTATTTGAAGCATATTTTTTGTCGTTTTTGAGTATTTATATGAAACTAGTTTTTATTCATATTGAAGCTGTGTACGGTCTTACATTTTAGGCCTTTGAAAAATGTGCGGTATAACGGCTGCATTTTATAAGTATTGTGAGGAGGAAGCGTGATCATAATAATACCATTCTGTTTTTCAAATTCTACTGCATCTAGACTCTTGTGACTGTAGTAACCGTGTAAAATCAAAATATGCTATTTTTCAATACTAAAATTTGAACAAATTTGGACACATTGTTGAAATTTTTCTAAACATTTAATGATAACTGTGTTGTCTGAACGACCAATTTGTGTGCCAGCACAGCCAGAACCATGCATAAATCATAAGAGTATCGATATTGTTAAGACCGGAAAATACACGATGACAGACTTTCCGCGTTCACTCTTTGACATATTTCCCACTTGATGAATTTTTTTGTCGCAAGAATTTTTGGAGATTTTTCCACTTATAAAATGCTTGTTTCGTCCACATTTCACACTTGCAGGGAATTTAAACATTCGTGTGAATCCAATTTCATTTTATAAATGGAAAAAAGTGTCTAACGCTTGTGTATTAAAAGCTTTAACACTGTCATTACTTGTAGCAGTAGGTATCCGAATGATTAACAACGTATTACGCCTTAAAGAGGAAAACAGTCAGTCTCTTCCAGCACACTTGGCATCCTAGTTAAATTTCTGAGGAAGTTTCAGAGATTCTGCTAATTCAAATACAAGCTTTTGCTCATCTAATGTAGTCAGACCAAACATATGGCGTTCCATTTCTTGGATGTGCTCAACAAGATCTTTTTGAACATCCGGAGGAAAAACAATCCGATGTGTTCCTTGGATTGCCATAAGTTTTTACATAGTGGTTTAAGTTTGGTTATTCTTGAGATCTTGTACAGCGCTCTCTAATGTTGTTTGATAATATTTTCCTCTAATGCTGTTTGATCATATTTTCCTCTACTGTTCTTTCTTTTGTAATTGTTCACTATTTGTCTTTGTTAATAAAATAAACGATATTCATTATTCATAAAAAGCATTAAACAGGAGCTGCTGTTTCATGTAACACACGCCTTTAACCCCTTGGGGACGAGCGACACGTATACGTGACGCATAAGATGCTCAGAATCTTCGATTATTCCCACCAGTTATTTTTTATTGTAAGCTTTGCCTTATGTAATCCTAGCATTTCTGCGATTCAAGTAGGCAAAAATTTCTGTTGTGAAAAACCGGTGGTAAAAGATTAAAAATTCTGTAAAGGACGCTCGTCGCGAAGGGGTTAAAAAGTGAAGCATGATCTATTTATTGTGAATTTTATGTACATGCATATTTTTAAAAAATATTTTTTTGGAGAGAAGTAGGTAAATTGTCGAACAATTTTACACTGAGATGACAAACGTAGTTGATGAAATTATTTAAATGAAATTAGTGATTTAAAGTATATTACTAAAAACAGTTTTTTTTCACTTAGCATTACAATTATTATACATTTTATTTCAATAAATGTTTAAAGCGTAGAAAATTGACAAACACTTTACATTGCACTTATTCAATTAAAAAAGATCAGTTTAAAACGCCCACTTGGTCTTTTTACCCTTGTTTTGGTAGGGCGTTTTACTCTTTTTACACCATTTTGTTGCAAACACATTATTTTGTAATTAACCATTCAACATGATACTAATATTGTTTTCAAAAAAAAAAAAATCCATACAATGAGTTTTTATGAAAAAGAAATAAAAATGTACTTACTTATGAATCCACAATAATATGTTGAATTAACGCCAAAAATACTTTTTAACTTCTTGAAAATAAACATAGACAGCTTTCCAATAATAAATAACACGTGATCATGTGAAACGACAGAGCAGCATAAATGTATCCTTCTACAAATTTCTATACTAAACGACGGCGCCATCTTTTGCTTCATTTAATATAATTAATAAAGGAGGCCGTTTTACCATCAATGGGCATTTTACCCCATTTTACTCTATATATAGCGAAAAAAGAATCACAAACGGGAACAAATTGTGGCCCATTTGAAACAAAACTTGTAAAATCATCTGATTCTTGAACTGACGCCAAGGACGCTTATACATTTGGCTTGCTAAATTAAGCATATTGAACGCAATTTTGCTTCATTAAAATCCATTTTTTTTGACAAACTACATAATTTTCATGGCTAACATTTTTAAAAGTTTTTCAAAACCAACATAATGCCCACTTGGTGTAAATGACTTTCTGAAAAATGTTTTATAAGATGAATTTTGATGAATCAGCTGGAAATTTGTTACAGTTGTGCATATAAAAATATAGCATGAAATTTAGAACAATGGCATCGCTTTTGTAGGTTTTATCGCAGATTGTTAAAATAGTATCTTTAGTTTTTAGAAGCACATTTTTCTTCGTTATACGAAAGATTAATAAAATGTTATTTTGAAAAAAAAAAAGAGAACATTTTTAGTTGTGCAATTTCGTTGTGTATTTTATTTAAAAGCATTTCTTATTTGCAGCTTACAAAAGTTTGCGATGAAATAAATATTTATATGTTATACATATAAGGTAAAATAAAATATAGATATGAGATTTGTGACACCACGTACCCCGGTCAACAATACATGATATCAGAATACAGTTTCAACAGAATTTGAATAATTAAACTTTATATTATCTGGATAAAATAAAAACTATTAAGTATGCTACCTCGACTAATGTTAAATCCGTACCACTTAAATACTGTCTTAAATCTCATATAGCTTCAAACACTTTGAATTTAAAAATATGAAATATATATGTAACATAATTAAGCATGTAACATAAATATATAACATAACTCCGGCCCCTGTTTGCTAACGCTCACCATCCACTGTAAATTGAGACGCAATTATCATTGGGACCGCTACGCGGTCACAGCTCGTCACATTTTGCCTCAACTCTAGTGAGAATGAGAACTATCATAAATCATTTTAACATACGAAATTAAAAAAAAATAATGTAAAAAATAAAAAAATAAAACTAATTAAAAACTTTGCGAAAACACAAATAAAAATGCATTTAATTGGTGCTGCCAATGGGCAAATTTAACTTTATGAAATTTGCAAATTTTTTAAATGTTAAATAATTAACTGAAAAAAGTACCCTGAAAACACAATTAGTTTTAAACTTCTTTGAAGACACAATTAAAAATATGTTTAGTTTGTGACTATAATATTGTACAGCACGGCTTAAATTCATTTCGATAAACTGTTGGGAAAACACCGCGTGATAGCAAGGTAGTTTAATATATAAACATACATAATTTGATATTAAAGTTCCTTCGTCTAAAGCTCGTTCGGAGTGAAAAATAAAATATCTCTCAGACTCTTGGCAAGTTAACAATAAGTAATCAACATGTTTTTTGCTGTGTCTAAACTCTTGATAAGAAAAAACTGATTTGGTGAATGCATCATGTGACCTTAAAACGAACCAATAACCATTGCTATTTAAAAGACCATGCGCCCAAAAGACCGTGTGGTGTTAAAACGAGCTCCTGCTCTGAATTTTGATTTGCTTAATGGCTCGCGTAATCGTAAAATGAACCACTGATAATCGTCACTCCGGATACAACGGTTGTTGCTAAAAGGCAAGCTACAAATTCAGTCTTGTTTTCGCGCTACCTAAAAATGTATATATAAGGGTCACCCAAATGAAAGTGGCATTGCTGTAATAACTCCGCCATTGAAGAGAAAGATGACTGTACAGGCTCTTATAGAGGGCGCAGAGTGCTGGAAATGCATGTGATATTGTCAGATCTCGCTAGATGCGTGTGTGATAGCGTGGAAGCAAGTTAAAAGGCATCGTTCGCATCATGGATGCCTCCAAAAGGTGTCAACATATGGTCGTGCATTTTTTAACAGTAGAAAATGGGAGTGCTAGTGAAATTTGAATGAAAAATGTGTATGGCACGGAGTGTATGTCACGCAGATCGGTATTCCGATGGTGTAGGGATTTTCGTAGTGGAAGAAGCAGTGCTGACGACAGGTCACGACCTGTCAAACGCATGTGGTTATCACAAAGTACCTTCAAGGTGACAAGACGTGACAAAAGGGGGTAAATGGATCCGATATCAATCTTTTTATTATAAATGTTAATATATTTCTTTATCAATATTGTTATCACTGTAAAAAAACCCAAGTTTCTATGAAACGATTTATTTGGAGGTTTTTCTTTAATATATTTTTTTATGAAATAACTAATATGGAATATTTCAAACATATGATCTGAGTTACGCATTGCGTTTATTGTCATTGCGTATAACCAAAAATTTAATATAAAAATCTGAAAAAAGAAAAATTTTCAAAATTATTTTTTATAAAATTAATTATGCATCTATATATAATGTACGTAAATATAATGTAAGTAACATTGTTAATATAATTAATGTATATATAATGTAAGTAAAATTGTTCAACAGAGTAATTTACATGTTGATTATAGATTATGGTTCGAAGTAATGTTAAGAAATCATTGTGAATATCGTTTACAAAGCAAGAAATTAATTATCGAGCTTCGCGAAATCCTGAGCAATGTCTGTGTAAGTTGTATAAATATTGCTGTTTCAATAATCATTAAAAATAGACAATTATGTAGAGTAGACTAAAAACGAATGTAAAGAGGTGGCTTCTAGAAATCGCTTATAGAACTTTTTAATCACCAAATTGCCCCCAGAATTAAAAAAAAACGGAAATAGCCATTCGCTTGAAATTATGTCTTCTCTCAACTTATGTTAATCAAAAAAGCTTAAGGGCGCAACTTCATACTGAAAATGTACCAAAAACTAAAGTTTTTAATATAAACACTTAATTGTGACATCATACTTACATATTTTGGTCCATTTTACCTTACAATAGGAAAGGGATGTCATTCGGTCAAGTAGTTTAGGAATTATGAAAGTTTAAATTTTAGAACTCCTAATGTTAAATTTAATTGTAATGATTATAGAACAGATTGTAAATGCGGGTAGTGTTTAAAGCGTAACTCAAGAATTACTTTGCGGAATGTGCTGTAACTTTGTATTCGAGAGTCTAAAGCTTCTAAAAATCGATTTTAGTTAAAAAATTCATAGTTTTCTATAATGTATTGATGAAGACTTAATTAATTAAATATAACAGAACCAAAACTGAGGTGGACGACATGAATTACTTTACACATTTTAATTAATATCACAATACAAGTACTTACACATAATACAACACAGAACTACATCTACAGCGGCTAATCTCCATAGAACAGAACTTGAAAACATAGATGTCATTAAAGACTGGAGAGTATATTTCTTGTGGTGCTGCCATCTAGTACTGAGTTTCAGAAATAAAAAAACACAATTACTATTCCTAACTTTTTCGAAAATTAATTTCCAAAATATATGTTTTCTGAAAAAAAATTTTCAAAAAAAATGTTTCAAGTATATTTGTATATTTTAAAAATTAATTTTCGAAATAAATATGAATCCCAACATATGGATTTTTTAAAATTCAGAAATCGATTTCTTGAAGCTTTAAAATTTCCAATCCGAAATTACAGCTCATTCCTTTTGATTCCCTTTTGATTTAGCCTTAAAAAACATTCGCATAACAATATTTTCTAAAACGATTAAAAATTAATTTAGCATCAGGGGTTCCGAACTTTAAATCTTTATAACTTCTAAACTACTTGACCGAATTTCTTCCTGTTTGGTAGCCTATAGTAAAAGTTACCGGAAGAAGGCAAAATATGATGTTAAAATTAGGTGTTCGTATTGAAAATATCAAAGTTTGGTACCATTTCAGCAGGAAGAAGAACCCCTAAGCTCATTGTTTTTAACATAAATTCCAAAAAGAAAGAATTTCAACACAGATGAGGGGGGTTAGAATGATAGTGGAGTAAGTCAAAAATTTGAAAAATCTAGATAACCATATTTTCACTCAATGTATGTTAATTTCTGTTTAGTGTGACAGTCAAATAAGTCATAGTTCACTTAGGGAGTCGCTAGAAGGCAAAACAAGTTGGACCACTTAATGCAACGGCATATACGACATATTTAAAAAAAAAACCCTTCCTTTCTCAAATTACTAAATATTGACTTACTCCACTGTCATCCTAACCACCTTAAATGGAAAGTTCCGTTTTTTTTATTTATTATTATTTTTTTTATTTTAATTTGGAGATTAAAGTGTAGGGTTATTTATTTTTTGCCGTCTGTATTTTAACTGGATTTAAGATATCTAATCCTCTAAACATCAAAGTTACGTTTAAAATGTTATTTTTTTGCTTTATACTTTTTCTGGTGTAGAGATTTTAGTATAATTTTAAATGCAGAAAACATACCTGAGTATATCTGAACGATTTATTTATTTTATTGCTAGCAGTGTTTAATTTCTGGGATAAATTTCTTATTTTTAATCAGATTAGGCTCTCAAAACTTTTCCTTCGCGTTTTCTTTAAAAAAATGGATTAACAATGCTTTTGGTTTCTACGTAATCCATGTACTCAAAGATCCATACATAATTAATCCGTTTGATCACCTGAGGGGCTCATAACTTAAATGAGGAAAAACATTGTTTTGGCAGTAGAAAAAGTATTTTTAAGGAAGAACTTAAAAATTAATATTAATTATAAACTAAGTTTATTTATAGTTTTATTTTTAAAATGAATAAATTACATAAAATATTTCAGCACCTATTCAAGTATTGTGAAAAGAGCATCATTTATTGAAAAAATAGATTAACAGTTAAAAAGTAGATAAATGTTCCAAAAGGGGATTAATTACTCTTCCATAACAATGTTTTAGAAATTAAGCATGTTTAAGTTTGATTACATGAAATACTCCGATATGTGCTAAACAAGAAGCTCTACGAAACTGCGGTCATTCACTTAAGTTAAAGTATTTAGTTTAATAACATGCTACAACTTAATGCACGGGTTATTTAGACCAACAATAGACAGAATCCGAAAGCTTTCATTTCCGCACAAAATAAACACCCACTAAGTCGTATCTCCATGCAACTTATTAGATGTGTATTTTGCTTAAACATAGTTGGAAGTAAACGAATAGCTAGCGGTTCAGAATGTGTGGAATTTTCATGAAGCTAATCTATTATAATAATAATTTTTTTAATTATTTTTTTTTAATATTGACATCACATTAGTAAAATTTTATTTAAAATATAGTATCTGCATTTTTTTTACTATAACATACTTCGTCGTCATATCAACTTAAAAGTATAGCCATTATTTACCAGTAATAAACATTCAAAATTGAAAGTAAACTAATTTTTAGAAATATATCATAGCCATAATTTCTGTTGTAAATTTATTTAATTATGTATTATATTTATTTAATTGGTTAAACAAATGATAAAAATAATATTTGGGACAATTTGCTGAATTATATTTAATCATTTTCATGTTACTATACATATATGCATTTAATTCAGATATACGTTAAGCATGAATCTCATCTCGATTTCCGTATAATTTAATTTTAAATATTTAATTTCAACGAATGTTCGTTTGATAAAAAGAGTATTCAAATATTGTCTTTGTGTTTTACTTAAAATTCAAAATTATCATTCAAATAGTCAACTTATTTGGCGAGCAAACAATATAGTTCAATAATGAGATACTCATTCCGAAGTAAATTTAAAATGAAATGTAAAATTTCAATGTCTTTATTGACAATTCCTATATATTTACGAAGCCAGTAAAGGAATAGTTGACATTAAAAATAGAAGTACTGTTGAATTATAAATTTAATTGAAATGGTATGCTTCAAATATTTGATTATATACTTTTAAAGAAGCCATTTAATATTACAACGATAGTTTACATGTCTTCTATACGTTTTCATTTTATATCGCTACCAGAGATTTGCACCAAACGAATATGCTACATTTAATATTGTTTAAATTTATTTTAGTTTTACTTTCTACTATCTTTACAAAAAGTAAGTATTGGATTCATGAAACTTTTTGACTGATTTATACGTTTTAGAAGGTCTTGAACACGATTTGACTGTTTTTAGAAAATGTATGTCTGTGAGTCTGTAACACTGTGACTCTGTCTCTCTGTCTGTATGTGACAAAAATTTTTGGGCGCTCTATCTCAAGAATTAATGAACAAAATTTAATAAAACTTTCTATTCAGTTGATATATATTGGTGCTGATTAGTTTTTGGCGAAAATCGCACAATAGGTACGTCTGCTATGCTGCAGTTTTCGCGATTTCCACAAAAACTCTATCCAAGAACTAATGCATTTATTTTCATCAAACTTCACATTCAGTTACAACTTGACATAAATAGACGCTGAATATGTTTTGGTGTAGCTATCCCAACAGGTGGCGATGCTATATCACTTTTTTCATGATCTTTACGATAGCTCTATCTAAAGAATTAATGCACGGAATTTCATACAAATTCAGATTATGTTAGACCTTGACGTAAATAGATGCTGCTTGCGTTTTGGTGTAAATAGGCCAACAGATGGCGCTGGTATGCTACTGTTTTCATTATTATCACGATAACTGTATCTCAAGAACTAATCCACGGACAATAATTTTTATCTAGGATTTTCAAAATCCTTTATAAAAAAATATTTTTGGAACGCAATATTCAACTATACCTTTACCTCATGTCAATGCAAGATTACAATTTAAGCAGAATGTTACTCTATTTACTGTCTGCTTAATTCATTATGCGCTTCTATAGTTGTTTTGCAAACAACATTGTCCAAATTTTTTTGAAAAGTTTTATAGTTTCTTAATACTTAGTTGAATAGACTAATAATTTAAAAGTATAAAATTAATGCATTTTATTATTTTTACTCAAATTTTTAAAATAATCTATATGTTTAAGTGACATTTTAATTTCTTGCAATTACATTTACATGCACTCTATAAACGACATTTTCAAAACTGAGCAAAACATACTCAAATCTGAGTATGTCGCATAGTCAAAATGGCTCCGAATCAAAATTACTCAAGTTTGAAACTTGTATATACTACTTTCTGAAAACAGGTACAAATTAAAAAATAAAACATCATGTGCTCATATTTAAATCTGTCAATGTTTCAAAAATGAGTATGAACTGACCTCTAGATGTTCAGTTTTGAGAATGTCCATATTTCAATATTCTGAGTATTTCTGGTAATGCAGAATTCAAAGCATTGGATCGCCCTATTTGAAACAAGAAATTTCATAAAAAAATTAAAGCAACGATTTACTCAGATTTGAAAGTGTCATTTTTCTCAGTGTGTAATCGTTGCTTTTTGACATATATTTACATTTTGAGTGGTCTTCTATTTTATTAATACAATGTATGAATACGTTTGAAACGATACTTGGGAGTTTAAAATAGATGTCACTATTCAACTGACAAATTCAATATGAAAAATTATTTATAGAAAGGTAGCAAATATTAAAACTTGGAATAAAATTTTTTTGCAGCTGGGAGATGTTTTGTTTTAAAGTATTCCGACATAGTAATTTCGTTTCGTCAGTTTTTCTGTCCGTGCTCAAAATTACGCAATATACGTGCGTAATATCGTAAATGTATTTTGAATATCACAAAATTCAGGTATGTTTTTTGTGTGTTTACTATTGCATGTTTCTATATGAAAAATAGCACTTACAATTCATTTACAAAGACGGTTACACAAACTGAAGTGCATCGTGGTTTTTGATTTATTTGCTATAGTTGTTTGAAGCATATTTTAGTGATATTACACTACTTTAAAAACGCATTTTCAGTTGTGTTGCATTTTCCAATTAAAAATATTCTAGTGCATTATGCGGTGTGAGTACAATTAAATGTACAGGGCTAAACAACAGGAATTGCATACATTGCCATTTATTGATGGTAATTACTGGAAAAGTGTTTTCAGTTTGTTACGCGTTTTCCCGCTGAATTTAATACTTTATAGTATATGGTATTTATAAAAATCTACATTTTATATCCAGGATTACATGAAAGAATTGTAAAATTTCGCCACCTATTGGCAGTAATTGCCGAAAATTGGTTTTCAACTTTGTTATCCAGGGTGATTTTTTTTTTTTTTAAAGTTGTGAAAGTAAAACACTATAACAAAAGAGCCACTGATTCAAATGACCTAAAACTTCACCAGTATGTTCCCAAAGCAATGGGTATTTTTTAGGCGTGGTTAAAAAAAACTTAAAATCGCACCGACAGATGGCGCAGTACATGCAGTAAAGTTGGGAGACGAACTTGCGCCCGGCACACGAACATTGGCGATTAAAACGTGAAGTACGCACACCTCGTGTTCATTATTCTACGGAAATCCTTGCAATGACTGCGCCATTTACGGACCGTGCGTTGTTAGTGAAACTGTGTTATCAGAATAATGACAGCGCAGCAACTGCTCTTAGGAGATTTAGGACACTTAAGAATTTAAGAAAAGGTCCAGTGACGACAGAGGGCCTACGGAAGATGGTTTCTCAAAGTACCGTCCATTGTTTTCCTCCCACAGACGATATTCTTTGTTTCTGCTACCTTACAGCGCCATCTGTCGGTGCGATTTTAAGTTTTTTTTAACCATTGCTAAAAAATACCCATTGCTTTGGAAGCATACTGGTAAAATTTCAGGCCATTTAGATCAGTGGTTCTTTTGTTATAGCGTTTTACTTTCACAACTTTAAAAAAAATCACCCTGTATTTTTCTACAGTGGTTAGTTAGATATCGCTTAACCACATTTAATTAGATATCTTCTTTTCACCGTATAAGAGAAAAAAAAATGTTTGGAGACAATACTCTGATAGTAATGATGGAAAATGCTTTATATTTTTAGAAAGATGTATTATTTGTTTTCTTATTTAATTTTATTTCGAAATATTTAAACAAAATTATTTACATTGGTTTCGAATTGCATACATTCTTTAATGCAGAAAGTATTTTAACTTGAAAGTGAAGCGTTATTTCAAGACTATGTAAATATTTATATAGTATTTTACGATTCAGCGCTTGTTTCATCAATGAAGTTCAGTAGCTTTGACTGGTATTATTTATTTATATGAACAAAAGTGTTTCGCTCATGGGCATTGTGCGTTGCATAAGGAACAGGAAAATTAGAAAGCGATTTCGCCATTGTTTAAAGTTTATCCTGTTCTCCTTTAAAAAGAGCAATCTTCATTTTACGTGTAATCAGGAAAATGTTACTTAGTGGTTATTTATTGAAGTAAAACAAAAATAATAAGTTCTGTTTAATCAGTTTGTCTTTTAATTCCACCAGTTGCGCAATGAATAAATGAGGTATGTTGGTAAATTTGGAAGAGTGATTTGGAATTGTTATTAGAAGTAACTGAAAGAACTACTTTATTAGTACGTAATGAATGCAGAAGTTTATTAATATTTATATCTATGTTCTGTTCCATGCTAAAGTTTAAAAAAGAAATGTATATATGTTTTAAATGAAACTAAAGTATGTCTTGTTTAAATTAAATCTAAGATGAAAAATAAAATATTATATTTCATATGGCTTTCTGAGAAATAATGGCCACTATATTATATTGTTTATACCGTAGTTCTCTAATTCTCAGTCCCTAGTAGCGAACTAATGTTAGTTACATATTAGTAACATCAGTTATATTGGGGGCACATATTGCACCAATATTGTATTCATGGGAATAATTCCAGTGAAATACTAAAATTGTCTAAATATCCATCTCACATTCGTAATATTTGCAATGAAACGCTAATATTACAAATTTATTGGCTTTCTATTGGAAGACGGTTGACAATGTAATGTCAAAATGTTACTTCCCGATATTGGTGCATCATTCGCAAAATGTAAGCAAATCTAATATTGGTCAATTTTTTACTTATATTCTGTATACTCTGCATACTTCCAAAATTGGACTAGTAATAGCTATGTAAATAATGTTAAACCGATATTGTTTTGTTATTAGGGTACGGATGAAAAAAAAAATATATCTGAAAAAACAGTCACAGAATTATTTAGCATGACCCAACAAAATTGCTGAATAATAAGGATATAAGCATTTTTTAACAAATTATTTCATTTTTAATAAACGCGAAAAATTGTGATGTATATTTGCCTCCTTTATTAGTTTTATACATCAAACGTTTTTAAATAAAACAATGTGATTACTTATATTTTAAAAGCTAAAGAATGAACTTAGGTTAGCGTGTATGAGTGTTACAAATTTTTATTTTGCTTTTGTCTCTAATTAAAAAAATTGCCTTAGTTTATTTTAATCCGTACTAGGCGCTTAAACATAATGAATTAATTATAATTACACATTATCTTCCACACAGTTTTACAGATTGGGAGTGAAATCACATGAGTTGTAGTTCTTAGAAAAAGTGCAAAAATGTCCAGTCTGGGAGACAAACATTACCTTTGGCTTGTATTGGCGATGCTCTACAACTTGAGCTAACTAGAGGTCGACCCAGCAGACATAATTAACTGAGACAACCTTTTGGAAATGTTATCTAGTCTGTTATCTGAAACAGCTCAATAACATAAACCGCAGATAATAGAAATCAAACAATCGATGAATCCATAATAACACATTATTTTTTCAACATAAGCATACTAATTGGAAAATACATTACTCGATTTGTAATTTTTCCACCTGAGTGAAAACTTGTCCAAACTTGAAGTCGAACCCTGTCTTACATTGCCATTGCTCGACCACCTGGGCTGCTTGGGCGACAACCCAGCAGACAACATTCAACCACACAACCTTTTGGCAATGAAGCCAATTTCTGTTATCTGATAGAGCTCAACTGAATAAACCACAGGTAAAGGAACTCAAATATACGATGAAATCATAATTACACTTTATTTTTTTCAATACAATCTTACTAATTGGGAAAGGAATCAGACGAGTTGCAATTTTTACAACTGAGGCACTGTCTAGACTGGGGGTCAAATCCAGAATTTTTGGTTGTTTCAGATAATGACCAGGTGTCATTCCCAAAAGTTTATCTCAATGAATTGTGTCTGTTGGGTTGTAGCCCAGATATCTTAAGCTGTTTAGAGTTGGCAATGTAAGCTAAATGTTCTGGGTTCAATTCCAGGCATGGACACTTTTTACTCAGTTGAAAACATGATAACTCATGCGATTTACAAATAGATAAAGAATGTTTTTTTTTTCTATAATCCATTTTCTTTTATAGTAATCACTTTTACCGCGATTTTTTTTTATTTTCAATATAAGTATAAATAAATGTGTGTGTACAAGTAATTATTTTAGCTACTGTAAAACCTTTGGAAACAAAATCACTAGGAACAATCAAATTGCGGTTTAGACAGGTTTGTATCGTAGTAGGTATAATTGTGTGTTATTACTTTGATTAAGGGAACGGAAATTTTCAGTTTACTTCAGAATCCCGTTATGAAGCGGTTTTAACTACTTGTTTTACAGGTTCTGTCTTAACAGGTTTATCAAGCAAACATTATTTTATAATGCAAAAGCATATAATTCATGTAATCATATAAATATATCTTTTCTTTTCGCATACCTCTAGGTAAATGATGCATGTATTTTTAAAACACCATGCATTATCATTTCAAATTTTGTTAATATATGACAAAAAAACCAACAGTATTATTCGATACAAATAAAATATTTTTACTATATTTAATATGTTAAAAATGTAATTTTCAATGTTTTCGTTTGTTTTGCTTTCAAATAAAGCCTGATCATCTTCTTAAATATAAGCCAACAGTAATACTTGAAACAAATCAAATATTTCTTTATATACTTAATAAGTATTTTAAAAGCAGCAGTGTGAGTTTTACGGAGCTTTATTTGTAAGAAAAGCGAAGTAATTCCTTTTTGTGATGATATTCAATTTATTTATTTTTTAAAGTAATTGTACACTGTAAAAAAAAAAATCCTTAGGTTACTAAATTTTTTTTAGTATATTTGCATTCCACAGATTTTTTTAGTTACTGGTATTATAAACCGGAATCGTTGCTAGCTGTTTTCTAATAATGTTGCTAGCTATTTTCTAGTACTTCTTACAGATTTTCTTGTAACTGAGTAAGAATACAAAAACATTTTTAGTAATTGCAAAGATCAATGAGAAAAACTAAATTTTTTTTAGTAGTAGATCGACCTATTTTTTTTACAATGTAGGTTTAGTTTTTTCCACTTTTTATTACTTCTTATTCTCTGATAATTTGAAATCAAAGGAATCTTAACCTTAAAATTCTATTTTTCTATTTCACCTTCGTGTAGTCAGTTGGATATACTTCATAATAGTATGTAGTAGTTATGGAGATTTCTTTAATTTTATATGAACAAAGATTCATCAATTAATTATGCATGTTCATTAAAGTATGATTCAGAAAAGATCTGTAATGGCGATTATAGCATAAATGGCAGAGGATAGACACATACTCCTAATTACAAAAAATAAAATCAATTGCAGATTTTAAATAGGTCTTTTTTCGTTTTACAAGGTGATGTATAGATATTAAAAAACAAATTTGATTGTTTTATTCAATACAGTCTCCTTTTCCTATAACCTATATTTAGAAAAAATGTTCCACTGCATTTAAAAAGGGCATAAAAATTCATTATTTTACCGCCCAAAACTTACAGCGTTACGCCACTTAGAATTTTACGAATTTTTTAGCGTTTTCTGGCATTAAAAGCATTTTTTGTAATATAATCATTTAAAAGATTTTAAGAAGATATTCTTTTAAGCATGCATGCAATGATATGGTAATAGGATAGACTGGATGATAAGTTTGTAAGCTTTGCATAAAGCATGTTATCCCTTGAAAAAATTCATATAAATATGCATTCATTAATATGATTTGTAAAAATAATTGCGAGTTTCGCTTAATCTTGAAAGATATTTTTCAAAGGGTTGCATACGGTGCTTTCATATTAGTAGCATATATACTTACATTGCGTACGCCAGCATGTTCCTAATGATGTACACAGTGATTTAATTTTTAAAATTTTTAAAATTTCTGATATTTTTGAATATTTTTTTTGTTGAATATTTTTAGTCTAATAAGGCAAATGGGGGGAACTATATCTATTTTTGATTCTTAATCTATTTGTTGAAAAAAGACTTTCTAAAAGAAAAAATAAACATATGAACACAACTGCAGAAATTTATCGATTTATAAAGCAATCTAAATGTTTGTAATGGTATAATTTTAGTAATTACCTCAAATGTAAAAGTTGATGTCGTTGTTCTGTATGAAAATAATTTCTATTTTCCTATAAATTAATGCTTTAAGAGATAAATCTTAAAAAATCTTTCTTAAAAGCAATTAAGATTAAAATGCACAACTTTATGATCGTCCAATAGAATTTTTTTAGTATTTATTTCCACGCGATAGCGTTTTACTACGGGATTCTAAATATTATTTTTTCACTTTGTGACAGGCTGTCCTAACACATCCATGGTTCATATAGAAAAAAGCACAGAATCTAAATCGCACTTCATGCACTATTTTTCTTACAACAAAGATGTCCCGTAATGGTATAATTTGAACGAATCTCTGTGTGCTTCCCAAAGTTTCATTCGAAGAAACCAAATGGGACTTTCGATTAATTGATCTTTACCACTGACCACTGACAAATCGTGTTTGGAATTAAAACGTTCGACAGAATGAGGTACTATCACTAAATCTCAGCAAGAAACGAACTCAATGACGTGTTCTTCTGCATAGTAGTCGTACTATTTAGAAGAAGTGCGTTGCACACCTATAAGGGGACTGACGCATATTCATCTTGTTACCCAAAATAACCGTCATATTGTAACACAACTCAGCATTAGGAAACCGCCAGCGGTGTTTGCCGTACCTGTCACTATCACTGGCCGTCCAGTATTACGGTAAGTTAACCGGTTTTAGCTTGGTTTTTGGTCCGTTGGGTTATTAAATGGCGGTATGATTCAGCCTGTAGAATAGCTCTAGCACTAACCCGCTAAAATAGGAGAAGTCGTCACATTTTATAGCAAACTAGCACGTGCGCACTAATTAACATTAATTCGCAAAGTACAAACGACACCTCATTTCTAGACAGCAGTTTCAAAATTTTAAAATTAGAGGCCGAAGGTAAAGGTTCAGACTGATTTACGCACACAAGTTAGAATACCTGAACATTGCATTCGAACTAGTCACCGACGGAGTACCTTTATTTTCAGGCTCTGCAAAAAGTTTTATATATATCATACAATTAGTATCATACAATTCACTAAATTTTTTTCAGATTAAAAATCAATAAATTTAATGAAATTAGATTGAATACATTTTGGCAAAATTCAAAATATGAGATTTAAAATGAAGAATTACCTATTTAAAATTAAGGTAATAATTCCAAAATAAATTGTTAAATTGCTGCAGGATCTGCAAGATCTACTGTAATCTAATTCGAAGTTCATTAAATTAAGATTGATAATCTTGAAAATAAGATTTGAAAGTTTAAAAGTAAGAAGTACATGTACCTGTTAAAAATTAAGGTAATTACTCCAAAATCAATTATTAAATTGCTGCAGGATCTATAAGATCTACTATATATTTAAATCGAAGTTCATTAAATTAAGATTTGATTGATTAATCAATCAAATCTTAAAAGTAAGGTTTAACCCTTAATTGCATAGTGATGCAAATTTCCATCACTTTTTATTTAACTTTTAATAAATAAATCAACTTCTTCGCCACCACTATATTTATATAGAAATATTAATCCAGTAAATTTCCCGTGAACTATGTTGCTGAACAAAGTTAAAAATCTATCTTAAAATTTCAGGTGCCTAATATTTAATATATGCATAAAAAAACACAATTGTAAAAGAAAAACTCATGCAAAGAAGGGTTAAAAGTTTAAAAGTAAGAAATACATTTACCTGTTTAAAATTAAGTTAATTATTCCAAAATCAAGTGTTAAATTGCTGTAGGATCTATAAGATCTACTGTATATTTAATTCGAAATTCATTAAATTAAGAAAAAAGAAGAAACTTTTACATATTTACTATGCACAGGGACATCCTTTACGTTTAAACAAGATGAGAGATGTTAATCAGTATTTATGTACTGAACGATATTAAAACAGGAATTCGATTGACACAGCTAAGCAATTAACAGCCCAGTAAACATTTAATTAATTATGTTACGCAAATTTGTGTGAGATTACGAGATTAATTGATAACTATCACAAAGTGAAAGATTGGAGTGACAGGAAATAAATTCCTGCAATAAAATAAAACAAAATGTTTTTTAGTTTAGATTTTTATAAATATTACTAATATGATATTTTTTTAACCCTATAAGATTCAGAACGATCTTTTTCCGTTATACAGTAGACAAAAAGCTAAGTGCCGCAAAATTAAAAAAATTATGTTGATATTTTCCATTCAACAAAATAAACAGATATGTAAGGTATTTGTATCTATACTCATGCATTACGTATCTATTATTTTATTAAGCATTAAACAAATATAGAAGTTTATGATCAAATGCTCAAACCGTTATAAGGCCTCTTAGTAAAGTCCCTGTAAAAAATGTTTACAATTACCTGCAGATTTAAAAAAAAAAAAATTGAGAAAATTCAAAATCTAAAACTAATTTTGTTAAGAACATATATTTTATCATATAAATATCCACAGGAGTTCAACATTAAAATATTCTGAAAAGATTTTTTAATCTTCTTATCGTAATATGAAAAGACCAATATTTGTTACTCAAATATTAAAATGGCCATTTTCTCGTTAAAAGATTTTCTCAAATAACTCTTAACTCTCTTAGAAAAACAGATTTTTTAAAATAAACTTTTAAAGAAGTAATTTCTTAAAAATATCGACTCGAATCGCATATGTCATCTCTAAAGTTAATTAAGAAAGTAATATTTATGGAGTGCATTTTAAATGAAAGAAAGAGAATATATGAAATATAGAAAATTCTGTCACTAATTCAGAGGAAGAAAACTATTGAAAAAGAAGTAAAATTGGAGTTTAAAACTTAAGAAGAAATGTTTTACGCCACACAAAGTATGCGTATTTTCATAATCATAAATGTATATCAAAAATAGAACTTTAAGTATGTTAAAAGATAAAAGGTAATGTCACATGTCAAGAAATAATAAATCTTATCAAATGAATAATACATGTAAAAATAAATATGAAAATGTTTTGCAAGATTTCTACAGCAATAGTATAAAACAATATGCAGTTATAATATAAAATAAAAATATGTATCAAGATTCAGAAATTATCCGTTTTTTGTAAACAAAAACTATATTTTTTTAGAATTTTCTTGGAAATTTTGTAGAATACTGCCACGAAGGTTATTTCTATTGAAAATGTTGTAGAAACTACCACAAAAATGTATCTTAATAAAAACTGGCATTCAATAGCACACCATTTGGGAGCTTTGATATATAGACATATAGTGCGTCTCATAAATATAAAAAACAGATATTTTGAAATTACATTTTATTAATTAAGTAAAATAAATTAATTTTTTTACCTCATACTAAGAACAATGAAATTAATCTGTTATGGTCGTTTAAATTTAAATAAATAATTTTGACTCGAATAAAAAAATAATAGATAATTACGCTGCCTCATAAATATAAAAACAAATCTGAATCTGCTTCATATGCTTCACTGCATTTGTCGAATGCACGTGTACAGAAATATATCTACGTGCAGAAATACACTTTAAGTTACCCAAACGAGCAAAGTTTCAATTGCAACGATGCAGTAGAACATTGAAATTTCTAAAGATGAGATTTGCAAAATATGTGGATTTAAATATAATGGCTTAACTGTTTCTCAAATATGTAAAAAAAAATTGGGAGAAGCAGAACTACAGTTAATAAAGTTTTATCAAAAACTTACAATTTAAATTCGAGAAAACGTTCTGGCAGACCGAGAAAGACTGGTGAAAGATACGATTGCAAGATCATGCGACTTATTTAGTCGCAATAAATGTTACTCCGACAAATTTATCAATAAGTTGATGGTATGGTCTCAAAGGAAACAGAAATTGTTGCATAAAAGAAAGAAAAATATTGTGTGCCGGCATATATGTGCAGATTCCTTTTACTGAAAAAATAACACAAAGAAAAGAGTCTACTCTGGGCTTAAGATCATATGTATTGGAAGGACGAATGGATGCCAGTCATTTATTCATATGAAAATATATTTAACTTGGTTGGCTCAGATGGTTAAGATTCATACTGGCACGATTTAAGACGTGAATCTCGAACCGTCTTCAGTTTGCACAAAGAAGGCTCTGTGATAGTTTGGGGTACCTTCTCTTTTAATGGAAATTACAGATATCGTTTTTCTGGCAGGTAAACAGATATCTAAAGAGCATATAGAAGTGCTCGAAAGTCACTTTTTGCCAATTGCTGAAACTCTTGGTGGTCGGAATTAGTTGTACCAACAATATACTGCACCGATTCACACATCAAGATTCACAAAATAATGATTTGCTGATAACAATGTTCATGTCATGGTGTGGCCCGCATGTAGCCCCGATTTATATCCAGTTAAGAATCTTTGGGGCGTTCTAGTTCAAAGTGTATATGCATCTAGAAGACAGTTTTCAAACGTCCATGAGTTGAAAAAAGAAATCGAACGAAGTTGGTTTGATATGAAGCCAGAATACTTACACAACTTAATAAACAGCATTCCAGCTAGAATATTTGCTGTCATTAATAAAAATGGATCTATTATTGGAGAATAATTCAAAAGTATGAAAAATATCTTTATATTTATGATACAGCAAATTTATTTCCATTTATAAATTTTCGAGTTGAGATAATTTAATTCTAATTTAATTTATTGTTAAATGTTTCTTTTAAGTACACGCTTTTTATTCTAGGCATTAACATATTTCTGAATACTGAATTATTAAAATATTGTTTCGAAAATATCACTGTCTTTACATTTATGAGACGCACTGTATATAGACATAATTAGATTATATCTCAATGAATGTAATATATGTGATAAGCTGTTTAACCATATCTACATGAACAGGAAGATGAAGATCAAATAGGCTGTGCTTTACGCATTTCTTATAAAATAGTCATAAGGTATTATCAGGATATCTGAATAGCCATAATGTCATTATTCTTAAATATATATACAGCCACACATATAAACAATTATATTTCAACGCAATCAATATAAAGGCTATTTAATGTTGTCCAGATCATCAAGAGGGGTCAAATAAGATTTACGTATTTCGAACACTATATAATAAAACACATCCAAACTACGGCACTAAGCATAAAATCTATTGCTTAAAGACATGGCCGGTGAATTTGAAATAACTTTATAAGATATATTTTATATTTACGAAATTTAAAACAGACGCAAGGTATTAAGTCGAACTTCGGGATAGCCATTGTGTCAGTGGCATGTTACAATTTGAAGTTCATACAAATCGCATTATCATTATATGAAATCATTATATTATAGAAACTTTAATTCGTGTTTTTATTCATAGTATTTGGAAACCCCCGTTGACTTAACTTTTCGAAATACAGAAAATCCGATTAAACGAAATTACCGATCGTAATTTTCGGTTTAAAACGCTGCAATCTGTTCGGGAAAATATCAAAGCTTACCTTTTCAAATTACGGTATCCCGAGAGCCGTTTTGGTGTTTTTCGTGAATTCTGTTATATTTAGCAATCTCCATACGGGTGTCTGATCGAAATAAAAATAAAATAAAATACCAAACCATATACTACGATAATTTACTTCCGAATGCCGCAACTCGTTTTGAAAAATATGAAAATGAACCCTCTGAAAAAATTTTGTTCGCAAAACTCCCTTTTGCAAATTCCTTTTATTCGACGATGTTAAAAATTCTACTTCGGCTACTTAAATCAAATTACAAAAAACAACCAAAGGTTATGGACACAATTAGGTTTATTTTCCTATAAAACAACGCATCCGGTTTAAAATTATAGTAATATTAACCATTTCGAAAACGTTCGTTTCCATGTGCCACTTTTGCGAATTCCGTTGTTTTCTGCAATATTTAGAATTCTACATAGGGTTCGGAAATCAAAATATGAAAAAAACAAAATATACCACATCCCAGTCGATAAAGGTCTCATATCTCGGCAAAGTTTTGTTATGACCACCCTGCTTATCAATTTACAGATGATGAAACTTTAAAAAAATTCTCTGAAAGAAACATTGAAATCTTGAAAGAAGCCGATAAGTAGTACAATATACAAAGTAAAAATATCATATTATACTAAATATCATATCTACATGCACTTTTCCTCATTTAATTCATATGCGCTGTAGCGTTTGTAAACCATTTCACGTGCTAGTAATTGTAATGTTAAAATGATGCAAGATTTTTCGGAAAACTTAATTTAATTTAAAATAAAGCATTTATTAAAACATTTAATTAAAGCATTTGAACCCTTGTACAGCATTTATTTACAAATGTAAAACCTTTTTAAAATTTTCTGGTAGAAATCTTGATTAAAATTAAATGGCATAAAAATATCTCATTGTCATTCGAACATAAAAATGATAAAAATAGAGATTGTCGAGTTTTTAATGTACTACACTATCTTAACTTGTTAACTATTCTTCAACTCGTTTTACAATGTTGACTTTTTCTTCATAGTGATAAATAATATCATCAGGGCCTGATTACCAACGGGGCACACTTCCACCAGTAAAAAAGAATAGAATTTTTTTTAAATTCATGTCAGTAATTTCTATTAAATTTTACTAGTGGAAGTGTTCAAAATATTACAGCAAATTTCCATGATGAAAAATGTCGTCATGACCATTGCAGTAGTAGTTCGTGTATGACGAAATATTTCATTATACCCAGTTAACAGGTTATTAATATTTCAACAAGATGTTTAATATGAAATATTCTTCAATAACATCAATTTTAAATAAATATTTTCTCATAAGCATAGCTGCCAACTTTTACTCTTTTTTCCTACCACTAAAATTTTATAGTAAATTTTATGTTATTAAATCTCCAAAATCACGTGATTCAATAAGGCAAAAATTTCTTTTAATTTTTAGTGGTAACAAAAAAACGTAAAAGTTGGCAGCTATGCATAAGTAACACAATATGATTTAGTTTAATTATCGTATATAATTACAATTTAAAATTAATTTTAAGGACATCATAAAGTGTTAGTACGTAAGTAAACTCTTTCGATTGTATATTGAAATCTATATTATAAAACAAAAACATGCCGAGAGTAATGCTGACATCATATTGATGGCGGTAAGTACTATCCAATAAATTTCGTATTTACTGCATTTTTTAACACTTTCCAACCTAGTTGAAAAGTGTTTATGACTTCGGTTTGTCTGCCGTCTGGCCGTCTGGCCGTCTGGCCGTGCTCTAACTCCTGTAAATATGTTCGGATTGCCCTGCAATTTTTATATGTTATTTTTTATATCTATAGCATGTTCCCTATTTCAACGGAAGTGTGTAGCACTTGTAGTTTTTTTACAGGGACACTCAAAAGAATTCCGTTACATTGCGGTCTATGGGGGGAAAATCATTTGCGGTTTATTTTAATGATGTTATACAATTTCAAACAAATTGCAATTGATATATATCACTAAGGTGCATTACAAGACGCTTAATATGGAATAAGGATGTGCATAGCACTTATAGTTACTTTACAGGGACAGTCAAAAGAATTCCGTTACGTTAAGTCTCTGGAGAAAAATCGTCTGCGGTTTATTAAAATAATGTTTCCCTATTTTAAACGCATTGAAATTTATATATATCACTAAAGTGCATTACAAGAGGCTTGCTACAGAATAGTGTGTGTATAGCAGTCATCGTTCATTTACAGGGACACACAAAAGTATTTTCTACTGTCTGTTAACAATAATTCCTGAAAGTGCGTTTTAAGTTACTGAACGCGATTTTAATTTTAACTCACTTTTTGTCTATTACTTGGTGTGTATAAATTCTGTAGATCCTATACAGGGAAGCACAAAAGTTCGCGAACACATTTCCGTTTATTGACAGAAACTCCAGAAGGGGAATTTTAAACTGTGCTACGCGTTTCCTAACTAAACTAAAATTTAGCATTCTATGTAGTATATATACAAATCTATAGATCATATACAGGGTTGAATAAAAGTGTTCGGATATTTTTACGAATATTGTATATGTTGGGAATGCCTGAAATAATGTTTTAAAATATGTTATGCGTTTTCCAAATTGTTTACTTAGATGTTATCTTTCAGCTTATTAAACGGTATGATTTGTAAAATTATTTTGGAAGCGTTGGAAAATGTTACATAATCTATGCTTGACGCGTGATTTTTCGTTCTTGTTTAATTCTAAGTATAGCACAATTTAAATTTTTACAGCGTCGAATAGGGAAAAAAATACCATTCATTAAAATGTGATTTGGTTGAAAACTGGATCTCAATTTACTGATTTTTCATTGTTTTAAAAATAATTTTCAAATATGATTTAAAAATAAAATCCATCTCTATTGCGTTATGCCTATTAACCCGTTTTCCCTTAAAACAGTATAAATAGCTATAATTAGTTTAGCATTTAGTTTCGGCTACTATTTCATAACGAAATTTAACTTCATCAATGAAGAAATATAATAATAAAATGATATCAATGAAACAGAAATTTAACAGGCATGTAATTGAAATACGAGTTTAAACCACAGAAATTATCAGAATTTAAAAAGTTGATGTAAGTAGCGATATTTGGTCGGTTATTAACTCCTGGTATATGGCTAATACGAAAGTGTTGCTTTTATAAATAAATTATAAAATTAGTATTATTCATATAAAAATGCATTTGATGTTATTAGTGGACAACCTAAAAATATTTTTATTAAAAGAAAAATTGGTTTTCACCTATGTTCTTAAACCCGCAAAGCCCGAATTGGATTCTCTAGTTTAATTAAATTGGGAAAGAAATTAAGTGCATGACATAACAAACATACGAATCAAAAGCATAACATTTTAAAGCAGTTTTGATAATATTTAAAATTCTAACAAAGAGTTAAAAAAATTACACAAAAAAGGCTTTCTAATAACCTTAATCGGATATTTTAAAATTATGTATTATATTTTTTAACTTAACATCTTATTTGATAAGTGATATTTTACCTGATTTCTTCTGGCGACTGGATAACCCCCACCTGCCACATATTCTTGATATTGTGAATACACGCAGACTAAAGAATAAACCTATATTGTAAAAGTAACACAATAATAATACTTATAACCCAGTTTTAATTGAAAATTGGATATTATAAAAAAAAGGAATATACTTACGTTTAATGATAAAAGAAAGATGTCCATTGAGAAAAGAATAACCAGAAATTGGTTAACCTCCTGCAAAACAAAACAAATTTTAATTGTTTGGATGAATAGTATGTTACTTGTTTACGTGAATGCTAAAGAAAACTATGTAAGCTTATGCAATTTTTAACAGATAGTCGTGCCTCCATTGAAACACATCAGACAGATCCTACTAAAATACATAATATATGAAAATATTAATAATTATTTAAGATTTAATTTTTAAAACAAAACAATAATTACATTTAGAAATATATTTAGAAAAAAAATCTAAATATAATTATTGATTTGTTTTCTTTCTTTCTTTGTTTTATATTTATTTTAACATATACATTTTTATAATGAATGAAATTTTTGTATAAGTAATGCTAAAAAAATATATTACATGCATTTAAAAAAAAATCCATATAAAAAATGGTACTTTCATGTTAGCCGGGCACAGTTGATTAAATTGCCAAATATTTCTCCCATCGCCATCAATCGCAATCAATGCTTCATATCATTTAAAAATAAATATTTCACTCATTTCATTTAAAATACATAACTTTGATTTATGCTCAGTGTCTGGCGGAGGCCTTCAAAATTTCAAAGATAACAACCATCCGGCATTTACTTCAGTCGTTGTACATCATGCAAATAGACGTTGTGTTCCGAAAGTTTCGATTTTTCCATTAATTTACATGGGAAATACGTGTGATCTCTTTTTACGGGGTTGCAAGCTGGTGTCTTTTTTCTAGTCATAAGGAACATCCGAATAGATGTATTTTTAATTCGTTCCTTTTATCTGGAATTTACCTGTTTATTTTTATAGGAGGTTCGTTTGGCGTATTTTTTATTTCTTTCATTTTCGTATTTATTAATTCTTTGACATTCTTTTATTGACATTCATTCAAACATTCATTCTTTTATTGACATTCATTCAAACATTCATTCTTTTATTGACATTCATTCAAACATTCATTCTTTTATTGACATTCAATCAAACATTCATTCTTACATTGATATTCATTCATTGAATACATTCATTCGTTGATATTCATTCATCATCATTCAATCAATGGCTATTATTCCTTCATTGACACTTATCCATTCATTTACTGGATATTCATTCCTTCATTCATTGTCATTCACACATTTAATCATTCACTAATATTCATTGACATATTCATTCACATTCATTTAATTATTCATCGACACTCATTCATCCGTATATATTCATTCATTGACATTCAGTTATTGATATCGCTGACTCGTCCATTGATAATAATTCAATAATTTACTCATTCATTGACATTCATTCAATGTTAATCATTCAGTCATTCACTTATTCATTGATATTCATTTATTCATATTTTTAACTCATTGATATTAATTCAATAACATTCATGCATTGACATTCTTTGATTCATTCGTTAATATTTATTCAAATTTTCATTCGTTAGCATTTATTCAAATTTTCATTCGCATTCATTTAATGAGCTTCTATTATTCATTCACATCGAATTATTCATTCACATACTCATTGACATTCAGTTATTCATTCGCATTGAATTATTCATTCACATTCTCATTCATTTCTGAACTTTCGTTCATTTACATTCATTCATTGGCAATCGTTCATGTAAATTGCATCATTCGTTGATATCTATTCCTCATTCGTTCATGGACGTTAAATTATTCATTCAGACAATAATTTACATTATCATTCATTTCTTGACATTCAAAAATTCATTTACTATTATCCATTCTTTGACATTCATGCATGTGCATTACAACATTCATTCGTCTACATTTATTCATTCGTTACTGTGTATTGATTTATTCAATTATTAATTGTCATTCATTCCTTCACATTCATTCACTGATATTCATTCAAGGACAAATATTCATTTACTAATTTAAATTCATTCGTAGATAGTGATTGATTTAGTCGTTGACATTCATTTGTTCATTGAAATTTAATCAATCATTAATTCATAGATATTCATTCAATAGTTAATGCATTGACATTCATTCAATAACTTACTCATTCATTGAAATTCTTTCATTCTTTTTTATTCATACGATTATTTTTTGAAATCCATTCACTCTTTCATTCACATTCATTGCTAATCGTTCAGACTTTCACTTAGGCATTGACATTCATTTACTCATTCATTTACTCATTCATTGATTCATTTAATAATGCATTTTCATTCATTCAATTCCTTCATAGTCATTTATTGACATTCAAACTTTCACTCATTTCTTGACATTTTTAATAAAAGACATTCAATAATTCATTCCTTAAAATTCATCTTCGACATTCATTGATTCTTTCATTGACATTCATTCATTAAATTATTCATTAACATTCACTAAATCAACAACATTCATTCCTTGACGTTTATTCATTCTTTGGTAATTATTCAACCTTTGACAGTCATTCATTGATATTTATTGGTATCATTCATCGAAATTAATTTATTTAATTCATGGACATGACATTCATTCAGATTCAACCATTCAACCCTTTTCAATCATTCATTCCTTTTCAATCATCGATTCTCATTTATTCATTCCTAAGTCATTCATTTACCCATTTCCCATTCATTTCTGGACATTTATTGATATTACTTACTCATATTTCATGAAATTCATTCAATCCTAATTATTTCACATTCTTTCAGTCATTGATATTAATTTAATCTTTTACTTTTTTATAACATTTATTCAATCATACACTGACATTCAATCACTGACTCATTCAGTCACATTCATTCATTGACAATCGTTGAATCATTCCCACATTTCAATTCTTCACATTTATTGGCATTCAATTATTCTCACATTTATTGTTATAAAATCATTCATACATTCATTGACATTCAATCATTGGCACATTCATCGACATTCAGTCACTCAACCATCGACATTCATTCAATAATACATTCATTCGTTGGCTCATATTTATTGACATTCATACAATCCTAATTATTTCATATTCTTTCATTCCTTGACATTTATTTTTATTCATTTAATATTTTACTTATTTATTAACATTTATTCAATCGTACACAGACATTCAATCACTCACTCATTCATTCACTTTCATTCATTGAATAATTCACACATTTATTGGCATTCAATTATTCACACATTTATTGGCATAAAATCATTCATGCATTCATTGACATTCAGTCATACTTTGAGATTCATTCAATTATACACTCATTCACTCTTTCGTTTGTATTCAATTATTCACTCATTCATTGAGATTAAATTAATTTCAGTTATATTCAGTTATTCACATTGACATTTAATTATTCATATTGGCATTCAATTATTCACTCATCCATTAACATTCAATCACTCACTCATCCATTAACATTCAATCACAAATCCATTGACATTCAATCACTCACTCATCCATTGACATTCAATCACTCATTCATCCATTGACATTCAATCACTCTCATCCATTGATATTCATTCATTCAATCACTCACTCCTCCATTGACATTCATTTAATCACTCACTCATCCATTGACATTCATTCAATCACTCACTCATCCATTGACATTCATTCAATCACTCACTCACACATCCATTGACATTCATTCGATCACTCACTCACTCATCCATTGACATTCATTCGATCACTCACTCACTCATACATTGACATTCATTCAATCACTCACTCATCCATTGACATTCATTCAATCACTCACTGATCCATTGACATTCATTCAATCACTCACTCATCCATTGACATTCAATCACTCACTCGCTCACCGATTGACATTCAATCACTCACTCACTCATACATTGACATTCAATCACTCACTCACTCACCCATTGACATTCAATCACTCACTCACTCACCCATTGACATTCAATCACTCACTCACTCATCCATTGACATTCATTCAATCACTCACTCACACATTGGCATTTAATTACAAATTCATAGACATTCAATCATTCAATGCTTCACTGACAGCCAGTCAGTCACTCATATTCATTCAATTACTCATTCATTCGTATTCAATTTTTTTTCTTATTCACTCACTTTCACCCACTTATTGATTGATAATCACCCATTCACTGACATTCAATTATTCAATCATTCACTGGCATTCACTGAAGCTCTCAATCATTAACATTCAAAATTATTCGGGCATTGACATTCAAAATTATTCGTGCATTGACATTCAAAATTATTCGTGCATTGACATTCAAAATGCTTCACTCATTCATTCATTGACAGTGAAAATTATTCTCTCACTCATTGACATTCAAAATTATTCACTCATTCATTGCCATTCAAAATATTCACTCATTCATTGACATTCAAAATATTCACTTATATTTATCGACATTCTTTCACATTCTTTCATTCATTGACATTCATTGTTATTCATTTAATATTTTACTTATTTATTAACATATATTCAATCGTGCACTGACTTTCAATAACTAAATCATTCATTCAGTTTCATTCATTGAATCATTCACACATTCTTTGGCATTCAATTATACACACATTTATTGACATTCAATTATTCCCACATTTACTGACATAAAATCATTCATGCATTCATTGGCATTCAGTCACACATTGACATTCATTCAATTATACACTCATTTACTTATTCGTTGGTATTCAATTATTCACTAATTCATTGAGATTAAATTATTTACATTTACATCCAGTTATTTACACTGACATTCAATTATTCACTCATCCATTGACATTCAATTATTCACTCAACCATTGACAGTCAATTATTCACTCATTCATTGACATTCAATTATTCACTCATCCATTGACATTCAATTACTCATCCATTGACATTCAATCACTCATCCATTGGCATTCAATCACTGACCCATTGACATTCAATCACTCATTCATTGACATTCAATCACTCATCCATTGACATTCAATCACTCATCCATTGACATTCAGTCACTCAATGCTTCATTGACAGTCACTCACGCACATTCAATCACTCATTCATATTCAATAATTTTCTCATTCAATCAATTTCACCCACTTATTGATTGGTATTCAGTCATTCATTGACATTGAAAACTATTCACTCATTCATCGACATTGAAAACTATTCACTCATTCTGTGTCATTGAAGACTATTCACTCATTCATTGACATTGAAGACTATTCACTCATTCATTGACATTGAAAACTATTCAATCATTCATTGACATTGAAAACTATTCACTCATTTATTGACAATGAAAACTATTCACTCATTCATAGACATTGAAATTTATTCACTCATTAATCGGCATTCAAAATTCTTCACCCATTCATTGACATTCAAACTTATTCACTCATTCATTGACACACCATTATTCACTACTTCATTAACACTCTATTATTAACTCATTCATTTACACTCAATTACTCACTCATTAAATGACAATTTAATCCCTCATCCATTGACTTTCAGTTATTCCCTCATCCATTGACATTCAGTTATTCCCTCATCCAATGACATTCAGTTATTCCCTCATCCATTGACATTAAGTTATTCTCTCATCCATTGACATTCAGTTATTCACTCATCCACTGACATTCAATTATTCACTCATCCATTGACATTCAATTATTCGCTCATTTATTGACATTAAATTATTCACTCATCCATTGACATTCAAATATTCACTCATCCATTGACATTCAAATATTCACTCATCCATTGACATTCAATTACTCACTCATCTATCAACATTCATTCACACTCTCATCCATCGACATTCATTGACATAGCGATTCATTTATTTAAAAAACTATTAAGTTATTCATTGATATTTAAAACTATTCACTCATTCATTGACATATAAAAATATTCACTCATTCATTGACATATAAAAATATTCACTCATTCATTGACATATAAAAATATACACTCACTCATTCATTGACATATAAAGTTATTCACTCATTGATATTAAAAATTATTCATTCAATCAGTGACATTGAAAATTATACATTCATTCATTCATTGACATTGAAAATGTTCACTCATTGATTGACATTCAAAGTTATTCACATTTAAAATTATTAACTCATTCATAGACACTCAATTATTCACATCTTCATTAACACTCAATTTTTCAGTCTTTCCTTGACACTCAATCACTCATTAAATGACATTTAATCACTCATCCATTGACATTCAATTATTCACTCATCCGTTGATATTCAATTATTCACTCATCCATTGACATTCAATTATTCACTCATCCATTGACATTCAATTATTCAATCATCCATTGACATACAATCATTCACTCATCCATTGACATTGAATCACTTACTCATCTATCGACATTCAATCACACAGTTATCCATCGACATTCATTGAGAAACAGATTCATTGACTTCGAAAATTATTGACTTATTCCTTAATATTTAAAACTATTCACTCATTCATTTATATTTAAAACTATTCACTCATTCATTTGTCATTGAAAACTATTCACTCAATCATCGACATTGAAAACTATTCACTCAATCATCGACATTGAAAACTATTCACTCAATCACCGACATTGAAACTATTCACTCAATCACCGACATTGAAACTATTCACTCATTCATTGACATAAAAATTTTTAATCAATCGTTGACATATAAAATTATTTACTCATTGACATTGAAAACGTTCATTCATTCATTGACATTAGTGATTATTCACTCATTCATTGAAATTAAAGATTATTCACTCATTCATTGAAATTCAAGATTATTCGCTCCTTCATTGAAATTCAAGATTATTCACTCATTCATTGAAATTCAAGATTATTCACTCACTCATTGATTGAAATTCAAGATTATGCACTCATTCATTGAAATTCAAGATTATTCACTCATTCATTGAAATTCAAGATTATTCACTCATTCATTGACATTCAAAATTATTCACTTGCTCATTCATTGATATTATAAATTATTCAATTACTCATTGACCCTCAAGTATTCACTCATTCATTGACACTCGATTAGTCGCCGCTTGATTGACACTCCATTATTCACTCATTGCTTGGCACTCATTTATTCACTCATTGACACTCAATTATTCACTAATTGATATTCAATTATTCACTCATTCATTGATATTCAATCACTTACTTATTCATTGACATTCAAAATTATTCACTCATTCATTGACATTCAAAATTTTGCACTCATTCAATGACAGTGAAAATTATTCACTCATTCATTGACAGTAAAATTATTCACTCATTCATTGACAGTGAAATGTATTCACTCCTTTACTGACATTGAAAATTATTCACTCATGCATTGACATAGAAAATTATTCACACATTCTTTGACATTAAAAATTATTCACTCTTTCATTGACATTGAAAATTATTCACTTTTTCATTGACTTTGAAAAGTATTCAGTCATTCATTGACAGTGAAATTCATTCACTTAACTAGTGAAATTTATTAACTCCTTCATTGACACTCAATTATTATTCACTCATCCATTGAAATTCAATTATTCACTCATCCATTGAAATTCAATTATTCACTCATCCATTGAAATTCAATTATTCACTCATCCATTGAAATTCAATTATTCACTCATCCAATGAAATTCAATTATTCATTCATCCAATGAAATTCAATTATTCACTCATCCATTGATATTCAATGATTCACTTATCCATTGATATTCAATTATTCAATTATTCATAAACATTCATACTTTGATATTCGGTGATTTGACATTCACTCATTGGTTGACATTTATACGTTGATATTCATTCATTCGTTATTCATTCCTTCACATTTATTCATTGATTTCCGTTTATTCATTTATTTCCATTTATTCATTCATTGACATTTGATATCATTTATCGATGTGCATTCATGAACATTTATTCACTCTTTCATTGCCAATCACTCATTCTGTTTACATTTGTTCATTCATTCACTCTTTCAAAGGCATTCAATCATTAACTCATTCAATGTTATTCATTCATTGACACTCATATACTCTTTGTCATTCAGTTATTGACATTTATACATTCATTGACAATAAATAATTCATGCGTTGACATTCATTCATTGATACTCACACACTTACTCATTCAATCATTGATTTTGTTATTTATTATTTTAATCATTTATTGAGTAATTTTTTGTTCATTGATATTTTTTATTCAGTTATTTACATTCATTCTGATGTCATTACTTCACATTCCTTCAATGATTCAGTCATTGACATTCTTTCAATCATTGATATTCATTTAATATATTAATACTTATTGGTATTCATTCATTTATATTTTTTCTTTTATTCGTACTCATTCATTTATATGAATTCAATAATTGGCAATTATTCATTCATTGATATTCATTCAATAATTGACAATTATTCATACATTGACGTTCATTCATCATATTCATTCATTTTCAGTCATTCGTATTGATTATATTCAATCATTCTTTCATTCATTAACATTCATTCACTGGTATTCATCGATAATCGTTCATTCACATTCATTCATTGCATTCATTCATTATTTTTCATTCATTGATATGTATTCAATCATTCATTAATGTTTATGCATTCTTTTTTTCATTCAGTAACATTCATTCAATGAGATTCTTTCATTCATTGCTATGTATTTAATCATACATTGATGTTTATGCATTCGTTCTTTCATTCAGAAACATTCATTCAATGAGATTCTTTCTTTCATTGATACTCATTCATTCACATTAATTCATTAAAAATTATACAACTACTAAGAATTTAAGCGTTTGATACAATAGATTCATGTATTAGAATTAATGTTAGTCGTTTCATAAAATCGTTATATTCATTGTGGAAAAATCGCTATGTTGGACTATGTGGCAAAATCTCAGCAAAACGTGAAAAAACACTAAAAATCGCATAAAAAATTTAATTTAAAAACATCTATTGATTTCCAAATTAAGGCTTCGACGTGTAAAACTGCATACATAGAGGTACCTTCCTACAAAATTTAGTAGCTCTGCGTGCACCGGTCTCTTTAGAATACAACCGAGAAACACACACACTAATTTCCTTCTTTATGATAGTTGGGGATTTGATGATATGAATTTTCGCTCCGTTTGGTCGTGTTGTGGCATGCGAATACGTTTGCTGTTAATGCACTTACAATTTTCTGCATATTTTCTTGTGAGGTCCGTTTGGATTAATCTAACAATTTGGAATAGGTTTCTTATTTCTTTAGTTTTGTGCCATGCAAGTAGAATAATTTAATGTGTTGCGGTCGTCTGGAATTTGTTTATTTTCATTGGAGTTTCGCGTGGACTATTTTTACATCGGTGCGATTTTTTGTCATTTCGGACCATGCGTAATTGGGGGCGGAAAGAACGGCATTTCTCTGCATATTTTTAAAGAGTTCCACGAGTAGTATTTTTACTTGATTTTCTCTTGATTTTTCAGTTTTGAGATGTGTGAATTCATATTTTATGGATTTGGCTTGTCTGCTTTTTTCGTTTATTGAGAGATTCGTGTGGAATTCATTTTCTCTTTATTATGTAGCGTCTTATCTCGTGACTTTTGGGATGTCAGAATAGATTTATTTTTAATGTATTTGTGTGATCTGTAATTTATCTGTTTTTGTTGCAAGATTTGATTCAACCATTTTTACTTCGTTAGGAAGTTGTGCAGCTTCTTTTGTCGTTTTGTAGAATGCGATTAAAGACTTTTTTGAGTTGAGTTGGTCTGAAATTTCTCACTATTTGAATTTTCTCGAACGTGTGACCTAGTCCGACAGTCTTCTCGTGTCCGAAAACCATAAGATGCAAAATTTAGTGTAAATAGTCGGAGGTATTTTTAAGATAAAATAGCTTGACCCATTATGACCCATGACCAAAATGACCAACTAATTGAATTTTCTGGAATATGTGACCTAGCCCAACAGTCTTCTCGTGTCTAAAAAGCATAGGATGCAAAATTTAGAGTTAATAGTCTGAGCTGTTTTTAATCCGTCAGCACACGCGTCGTTACGTTATATACGCGCACATTACGTTACTACACGCGCGGAATAAATTTTACCCCAATGGGTTTTCTTGTGTCCATTTCTCCCCGGTTAGATTATAAAAAAAAAATTATATTTTGAAATAAACTGTAAATCAATAAAGAACATAATTTAACTTAAAATAAGAAATTCTTTTGTATTTAAAGCCAAAAAAAAAAAAAAAAACATTAAATCTAGCACTAAGATTTTTTTTGCATATCAGTACATACAAAGCTTTTACAATCCAAATTCTGCCATGAAAATACAATAAATTATAAAACTGATAGATAGAAACTGTATGTGCAAGAGTTGTTAACGTTTAAAAGAAAAAATTTATTATTTATTTACACACTATATTTTTTACATAAACATTTGCATTAACATTTTCCTATCATTATGGGTTACGTTATAACACGCGTGGGGTAAATTTCCTCCCACGTGACATTTTTATAACAAAAGAATAGAAAATACACATCTGGAGGTAAATTCTTTTTGGCCACATCTTGATATCATTCAGCTTGAAACGTACTATACAGCTCAGAATGATCACGAACTATTTTCGCACAAGTATTTAAGTAATAGTTGTAAGCTGTGGTAGATTTTATCCCAGCGCGTGTGCTGACGGGTTAAGATAGCTTGACCCATAATGACCCATGACCAAAATGACCCACTAATTAAATTTTCTTGAACATGTGACCTAGCCCAACAGTCTTCTCGTGCCCGAAAACCATAGGATGCAAAATTTAGAGTAAATATTCTGAGCCGCTTTTTGGATAAATTAGCTTGACCCACAATGACCCAGAAATGACCCCCTAATCGAATTTTCTCAGACAAGTGACCTAACCCAATGATTTTCTTGATCCCGAAACTCGTAGGATACAAAATTTAATCGAAATCGTTTGAGCCGTTTTTCAGATAAAATTAATTTGACCCGCGTTGACCCAAAAATGACCCTTTAATCGAAAGTTCTCGAACACGTGACCCAGACCAATAGTCTTCTAGTGCCCGAAAATGGTCAGATACAAAATTTCGTTAAAATCGTTTGAACCGTTTTTTAGATACAATTAGCTTGGCCATAACCCAAAATGACCCACTAATCAAATTTTCTAGAACATGTGATCTAGCCCAATGGTTTTCTGGTACCGCAAAACGGTAGGATACAAAATTTCGTCAAAATCGTTAGAGCCGTTTTTAAGATAAAATTTGTATACATGTATAACCACACACAAGATTTGCTCGTATTAGAATATATGATACATAGTATAAGCCCTTGAAAAAAACGTTCGTTTCCGTAAGTCACTTTTGCGAATTCCGTTTTTTTTTTGTTTATATACATGTATATACATATACAGGGTGTCCCACAAGGCACGCAGCGTCTAATATGTACAGATTTAGATAGAGCACGTCAATATGAGTATTTTGAATGGTAACATGTGGGGTCCGAATATAGCGTGATAGTGTAAGTAAGATGTGAAGCTTGTCATATGAAAAACACAAGAAATGAGGAAAAAACCAAGTAAAAATCAATGTTTATTGAGAAATTTTGGATATATTCGGGGACCCCACATGTTACCATTCAAAATACTGATATTGACGTACTCTATCCGAATCTGCACATATTAGACGCTGCGTACCTTGTGGGACACCCTGTATATATACATCAAACTTCTGTATTTAAAAATACAAATTCATTCAGCACTTATTTTAGGTATATTTAAATCTATTATCACGGGCTCGAGTAACCCCGGTTGGATCAGATAGTTTTCAGTAAAAATACATTATTTTTTATTTTTTAACGCTCAAAACATGTGTCCATTACGCAAAAACCGATATATTTATTTCCATCTCTCTTTTAAACGCCAAAATTCCATAATATATGATTTTTTTTCAAGCCTATGAACTCCCATACCCAATTAATAGGTTTTTATGAGATGTTGATAATTCTTAACATATTACAACATCTCACGAATCTTAAGAAAAAATACATTTGCCGTATTTTGTTACACTGTTTAAAAATAGTGTATAAGTAGTACACATTACATGATTTATTCTCAAAATATAAAGTTGATTTATATTGAATTTATTTTCCAAAATTTATGTCTTTATGGAAGCGTAAATATTAGAAGATAAAGTTTTTAATTCGTGCCATCAATTTTCTTTCCTACCGAATGCATAAAAAAATTAAGTTGTTCTTTTCTTTTAGATAATTATCAGTTTTCAGAAAATAAAAAAATCTCTCATGTAAATTTCAAACATTTTTCAATTCTAATAATCTTAATGGATTAATTCACTCAGCAGTTTTGATAAAATAGTAATTTGAAATTAATGATAATAAGCCATTGTTCCTATGAATATTAATCTCATTTTTGTCTCATTTTACCCACATTTATTTTAATGAAAATGTTGAATTTTATAGTCACTGAATATTTTTATGCTACATATGTTTTTTTCTGAATCAACAAATACATTTTAATCTCAAAACTTTGATATGAAAAAGATCTTTTTAATGTCTTATTAATTAATAACACTACGCACGAATGTAAAAATTGTAGTAAATGTACAAATGATTTCTATTTACAAAAATGCCTCTATAATAAAAAATATATATTTTATAATCTTTTCTTTTTGCATTACACTAATGTTAAAGTGAGCAAAATTTTTTATTCATGCTAGTCTCCTCTCCGCTCCCACTTTTAACTTAAAAGTGTGCGAACATTTATATTCTTATACCCCAGAAGAATATTCACGCTTAAATAAATTTTATTTTACTTATAACGAAATGTTGCTGTGGATTTTAGATTTTTCATATCCATGAAAAATGAGAAGATGCAAAGACTTTTGGAAATCCTCTGAAATTACATTTTAGCAACAGATAAAGTATTTAGATAAAAATTTTAAAGTAGTATGTTTGTTATTGTGAAAAATAGTTTTTACGAATGAGTTCTGGCATCTGATATATAGACTTTGTAATTACGTTTGCGGTTTTGTTTTAAAAAATAGAGTTGTACAGATGTATACATTCCAGATAAATTTTATGAAACTAGATAACATTTCAATGGAAACATCAATTAGTATTGTTTGTATATAGTTTTTGGAGCACTAAAGTACTATATTTGTTGTATATTTTGAAGTTTGTTGCCAATATCTTTAAGTTAAAGTAGAAAAATTCTTCTTCTTTTTCTTTTTTTTCATACAACATTTTTTCTCTTTAAATATTCCAAATATTTTATAATAATTTAACTTAATGAAAAAGAAAGTAATTTAACCACTTGAAGGACGGTTGAATACTTTTTATAGCGCTTAATTTTATTCCACATTTCTACCAGAATATTTGATCTAAATTTGGCTTTTATAACTTTGTTGAAAAATTTCGTTTCCTTATTTTCAAATAAAATATTTCTAAAATTCTCGAGTAAATTCAATATTACAGAAACACAATTACTAGATCCTGAAAAGATTAAAAACACTAATATAACAGCTTTTCGATCTTACGTCACTGTGATGCTACAATGGTAACAAACATAACAGTGGACAAAGAGCTATTTCATTTAATCGCTAGACTGTGGCTCTCGTGTTAACGTTCATTAAACCGTTCGCGACGAGCGTCTTTTACATACTTTTTCATCTTTTTTTCACTGATTTTTAAAAATGGAATCTTTTGACTAATTGGATCGCAGAAATGCTTTGATAACATAAGAGAAAATGTTTATTTAAAAACTGTTGGTAGGAATAATCGAGGATTCTAAGCACTTTATGCATCAGGTATACGTGACGCTCATCACGATGGGGTCAATCAATAAATTCTGAAGTCATAGCAAACTAATTTTTTACTCCTTTGCAATTCGTCTTAAAAGCGAACCTATCGCCCCAACGGTGACTTGCATGCGACTCATCCTCACTGTAAGGTGACGACAATACAAGTACCACTTTGATTATGGTGTATTTTTCATCTTGGGCACATTTTAGACAAAATGGTATTAGAGAAGTTATAAACAGACTATCAAATCCGTTTCACAGAGAAATAAAGAGGTTTAAAAACAGTCTAAAATATAAATAAACATATTTTGAGATACCTCGGTTCTCAAATATAATTCGTTCGACAATGTTCGAAAAAGGAATTGTTTGAAAACTGAATCTAATTTTCTCATAAGAAACCACGAAAATACGATTGATTTGTTCACACTTTCGAAATTAATCATTTAGTACGGTACATATTTACGATATATTTCATCCTTGACAATTTTCGACATCTGGAAACAAACAATATATCTCCTCAATGGTATGCAAGGGGTTAAATAAACTAATCCAATGAAATATATGTATTTTATGAGGATATATATTTGACCAAAATAAAATAAATTAATGCTAACATCTATTTTTATTTAATTTTTGTTTTTGAAAAAAATAAATATGCATTCTCTGTAAAATATTAAAAATCAAAATTTAATGAAGTCTACAATAATTCGCTTAATAACCTTTCTGTTAAAAAAATAATAATACTATACTGTAGACAATGCAGTTCTATTTCTGGAGATCTATATAAAAGATAATACATTCTATCCACTTCCTTTTCTAACCGTTTTCACATGGATTAGGAAAATCTGTATCAGGGTCATTAAATAAGTTCCCTATAAAACTAAGGAGATAGGATTTAGGTGTTTTATCATCTCCTTTCTGAAAATTATGCTAAGATTAAAATAATGCCTCGGTTGCTAATCGCCTTTTCCGTTATGAAAAATAAATTATGCAAAAGCCCTTCATAATTTCCTCCGACATTTTCAGATAGCGGTTTCAAAGAAAAGAATAAAAGATTATGACTTAAACTTTTTTATTAAAAATAAGTAAATATGTAGATATACGGTGTAGGAGAGTCTACGCACAATTCAATAGAATAACAATAAAAATTCTAAATATAATTTTTTTCCTAAACTATCCATGAATAATTTTGCCTTCAATTGTTTTTTATGCATTTCCATTGCTATTTTGTTGTTATGCTGTAATTTAATAGAACAGCTGTAATAAAACCATGAAAGCTATTTTGCGCAATCTGTCCTTATAGGCGTGATTGCGCACATTGTAGGAGAGATTGTTATTGATAACTACAGTTAAATTGTTAACAATAATAATTACACTTATATAACATTGTTGTAAGGTTTTTGTGAACATATATCATTGTATTAAAAGTGAATATTTCAACTTAATGATTAAAAAATCAGAAAAAGGAAATAATTAAAGAATTTTAATTAAAGAAAAAAATTAAAGAATCAGAAAAAGCAATCCTAGAAAAGATGACAAAATAACATTGAGTTACAAGATAACACGTTCAACATAAAATTAGTTAATTTTCACAGTTTCAGTGTTTTCTTGATGGCTGACCGAAGTTGTCATCGTCCACAATCGATTCACTCGTTCTTGTAAATGGTGCATTTCTCGTGCATCCACCTGCCACAAGTACTACATTGAATACAGTCACTGATAGAAGTTGTATCCTGGTACAGTTCCCGACGTTTATTGCACTTATCATCATTTGTCCTTCCCTTTTATTCTTTTAGTTTATTTTTATCGCACTTTTTATGGAAGCATCTTATCTTCAGCTGTTTGCTTGTTTTTGTATCTGCTTCCTTCGTAATTCTTTTTTCATGTATATTTTTTGGATCGGTAACAGTTGTTGCACTCTGTTTCCTTTTGATTCCGATGGCATTAAACTACTTGGATAGGTGAAAGCTTTTCCAAAACATTTGTAGGTGTATTTCTGAGATTAACACTACACTCCCTAGAAGTTAATGGTTAACAAATTCATGTAGCTACATCATTGGTATGCAACGATAGGCATAGAATATGAGAAGTTTGGGTTTCAGTGGTTGTAATGAGTACTGTAGTTGAAATGGATTGGTATGGATTCTGATGGTATCTCAACGGTTTTAGGCACAGTTTGATTCATGCCTTGATCACCGCCTAGCAAATATGCGTGTTCTGGAATTACGTCAAGATATAAAGGGTAAATAATTCCAGTTTTCGATAATTATGCGTTTTTCGAAAATTACTTCAAAATCCATTCATGCATATGTTTTATATATAATTTGCAATTTATGCAAATTTACCAATAAGATACGTAATCTCTCCTGGAATGGAAAATAACGGGAACCATGCGCCATCTCTCCAAAATAGCAGATGCGCAAACTCTCCAATTTCGGTAGGAGAGATTGCGCGGACTTTTATTTACACATTGCCGCTTCTAAAACTAACCATTAGTGTCCCACTATAATTCTAGGTTAGTTGCTTATCGTTGAAGTTTAAAATATTTTGTACTACTGACATTCTATAGAAATTCTGACAAATAGTTACGAAAATTCAAGCACTTATCTTTTGAAAATTAAACAAAATAGCAATGATTTATCCTAGGCGCTCGAAACAATCAACGTGCACATTCAAGTGGACACTCCACAACTGCTGTTGTACAACTACTTTAAGTTGCTGCGCGCGCACTGTACTCCTTCCCCCTTACCTCTTTGTGCGCAATCTCTCCGACCGCGCAATCTCTCCTGGTTTTACCTTACTATCTTTAATAATAACATCTCGAATTCCAGTAACAGAATTCTAACTTCTTTTTATAAAAAGTTTATATTCTACTTGAAAAAGCTGCATAATATTTCGGAAGTTTTGAGGTGGGAACTTTTTAAATTCCATTAATTACATAATAAAGATACACTCAGTCCGGAATCTAGAGTATATATCGAGATTGCACTAATCGTCTTTTAGTTCGTAATTCAATGAAATCTGTAGTATAAATAAAAAGACAACTGTTTATTAATCCAGGAAATTAACATATATATCCACGAACGAAAATATACAATAACCTCTTCCGAGTCCCCACGAATTGCGAAAAGCGTTTCTTTATCTTTAAAAACCTTAGAAATTAGTATATTGTTTAGATTTATAGACGCATTTATAAAAAAACAAAATGATTTTTGCTGACCGAATTTTTCGTAAACGTTTTCGAGTATATTTTACAGTGCATTAATAAACTTTCTTAAACTGAAAAATTGTTTTTTTGATTCTATCAATTTTCAAGCAAATATTTTCAGCTGCGCAATTGAATTTAAACTAGCAAGAGTAACAAAATAATAATTATTTTAATGTCAATGTTAATTTTATATGTTTGTCTCCAAAACATGTTTGTGGAACATGAAAATGTTTACTTGAAAATTTATAGCATTCGAAAAACCGATGTTCTCCTTTAAGAGAACTGATTAATGGACTGCAAAAGCTATTCGGAAATGTTTTTGAAAACTACGGGCAGCAAAAGAAACTTTGGTTCTATAAATGCTTAAAATATAGTGTTTTTTGTGGCTTCAAAAGATAAAGAAACACATCGTGAAACACACAAGTTGGTGACTCGGAAGAAGTTCTATTATATTTTCATTCGTGACTATACTATATTGTTGATGACGCAGTAGTCATATGCAAATGAAATACCTTATGAAATTCTTAATCTAAAATTATGTCGGCCTTGCATCCTCAAACTTTTTATCAATATTCTTTGAATGTAAGCTTAATTTTAATTTTCATCTTCTAATAGATTTAAAGTTTAAGCATATGTTGGGTACATGCAATGATTACTTCGGTTCAGTTTTATCTAAAAATAGAAAACTGTGTACATAAAATTTTGCATTCAGCACATAAATTAGAATTATTTTCTACTACTGTCCAAGATGTAATTTATATACCAGTTTGTCGCTTTTTGTTGATTCAGAAAGTACTCGTAAATCGTCGCCATAAACAAATAATAAAAGTTGAATAACTAACTAATGTTTTCGAACAGGTCTCTAAGGTAACATTACTTTGAAGAAGAACTCTAAATGAGGAAATATTAGTTATAAAGTATTGTTGCATGTAGCGTATAACGGTGAATAGGATTATAACAGTGCCGTAGAAAAATAAAGACAGCATAAGAATAAATTTATCTGAATTACTAAACTTACTCAAAGACTCCATACAAATAAATTTATCTGAATCAGACCGTATTCAACATATTCGTATTAGAGTTATATCAACTTAGTGTCATTTATTATGTTTCTTTCTGTTATTATAAAGCATGTTTAGTAACTAAAATCAGATAGTTCATACCCAAAACTTATATAAGATCATAAACAGTAGGAGAATTATTAATTATAATTTATGAAACAAATGCATTAAAACAAAACTGATATCCAACATTAATAATGTATTTATTTTATGGTAAAAAAAAATTCAATGCTTTTCTTACTATATGAAGAAGTTATCTATAATAATTTATTTATAGATAACGAAATCGAAATTCAAAAAATATATACCATATATACTCGCGTATAAGTCGAGGAATTTATGACAATTTTTGGCAAGCAAATTGGGGGGGGGGGGGGGGGGTTGACTTATACGCGAGTCAATTAAAACAACAAAATAAAAACTTCAAATACTGCCAAAATTCTGGCTTTTTATGTGTAAGAATAAAATAATATTTAAAATATACAAATAATAATAATTTATCATTAAAGAATATTTCATTGATTTGTTTTTGTATACTTAGCACTTTTTCTCATTGTCGAACCTCTCCTACCATATGGAGAAAGTGAAATCTTTGTCTTGATTTTATGCAAAATTGAAGAAAAAATTTAGGGGGTCGACTTATACGCCGATGTTTGATTTTTTGCCGAATTTGCATTTAAAAGTTAGGGGGTCGACTTTTACGCGAGTATATACGGTACATATATTTTATTATTTTTTACTCAATCGTACTTATTCATAAAAATATCATACGAATAACCATTTTTTCCAAATGAGTGAAAAAAATATCCATCCCTGATGTCAAATTGATTGGTAGCTTATTGAGCTACCTGGATCGACAACTTCCCTTTCCTCTTCTAATTTATGAAACAAATGTATTGAAACAAAACCGATATCCAACATTAATAATGTATTTATTTTGTGGTAAAATATTTTCAATGCTTTTTTTTACAATATGAAGAATTTATCCATAATTTATTTAAAGATAAGAAAATCCAAATTCAAAAAATATATACATATATTTTATTATTGTTCACTCAATCGTACTGCTTGGTAAAATATCATAGCCATTTTCCCAAATGAGTGAAAAAGTATCCATCCCCGATGGCAAATGCAGTACCTCTAGCTCCATTTGCTAATTTTCTGGTTATTGAGCTATCTGGATCGATAACTTTCCTTTTCTCAGCTGAAAAAATCTCAAATCGTCTATCGACGGAAGAGAGCAATAAGAATCGCTTCACGAATCGGGACGAGCCTATGCAGGAAGTGAGAAAATGGGGAGTGAGTGAAGAGGGTGAATTAAATGAAAGGTAGCCAGACACTTAAAAAAATTGGTGTAGTGGACATATCATTAACCAAGTTATTTGACTTCTTCCATATATGATAAGCTTCCTAAAAAAAGATCGTAGATCGATGAGTATTTCTGAATTATTGAACCCTCAGAAAAATTAAAATTATGATTGTTAGACCAGCAATGGTTAGCAATAGTGAAGCGTTTAATGTCACATTTTTTAACATTGTTTTTATGTTCCTCCAAGCGGACCTTAAGAGGTTATTTAGTTTGACCTATATAGAATTTATCACTTTCGCAAGATGTAAATTCCCCAATGTGAAAATCTGCCAATTGGATGTTTGAGATGTACATATACATCGTTTAATGGAGTTCCATTAAATATGGTTTATTCTGTTAAGCTTTTTTCAGATACCAAAAGAGATGCTGTAACCAAAATGTCGTAATGAGTGAATTGTGTTGTTGATTTCCTCCTATTTTAAATATTTAGTACTAGTTACATACTAATACTCTTTTAGAAAATATTCTATACATATAAAGACAGAATTTGGGCGTTACTATATTTTGTATTTTAACTTTAGATCACAAATGGAGTTTAAGATAATGTCGAAATACACTTTAAATGAAATATTTAAAGATATTGTTTAAAATAATTATATTAATAAACTAAAGAAACAATTAATAAATAAAGATCTATTTCAAATATTTGTAAAAAGTATTTTTTGAGAAAAGTTTTACAGATTTAATCTTTGCCAAATCAATATCAATAACTTAAATTATGTTTTAAAAAATCTTAGTAGTTTTTGGAGGAAATAGCCATAACAACTCCATAAACAACTATATTTTGTACCATTCTAAGTAAGAGAAATTACTTATTATTCTTTGAAATCATCTTCTGCGTCTATATCAGCTTTTGTATCTGCAATTATTCTATCGTAATTTAAATTGAAATATTCTAGATGGCATCGCTTTGTAACATTATTTTTACACATGAATGTTTTAAATACCTGTTACCTGCTGATGATATTTTTAAGACATAATCTTACAACTTCTCCAGAAAATTAAAATTTTTAATATTCTTAACTTTAATGTATTGTTGAGATTATAATAATTTGTCTCAAACCCTCAAAAAATCCATGCTTCTGCCTTAGCACAGTATTTTGTTTGAATATACAGATCTTAATATTTTAAATATAGTTTTTAATTTAACAGACAAACGAATTATTGAAATTATTTCTCAATCTTTGAATGTGAAAATTTTGATTGCAACAGAATTGTAAGATTCGGAATTTGTTCTTACGTTTTAAATAATTGTACGTGAGTCCAAAGGAAGTATATACAAATAAATTTTTAATTAAAGATTCGATTGTAGTATGATCAGGGCCTACATGCACCATAGTATGCCCAAACAAAAATGTTATTTTAGTATTTCTAATACGTGCAACATATTAAAGAAAATATAATATCAGAATATCATAGCCCAATTTTGACCTGCGAATTTGTCACAGTATAAGTTCAACGTATAATCGGATTCTTTCTTATCCTACTGTTTGGAGATATTTATACAATACCGAGGAAAAATTTATTCTAGCCCCGCTTGTCATCTAACACGTCTGTTAATATCTTCAGCCTATTTTGTTCCAGCCAAAGATGGAGTCGTGGATAGCTGACTTGTATGAAGCATTCTTTTGGAATGCCTTGTTAAGTGGGAACATAGCGGCTTGCATTTTCATTTTATTACAAAAATTATAATATTATTAAATTCTGTTCCACTTTTGATTTATTTAAAATTGAAATTTGTATTGTTTTCATTTTAAAAGATCTTATACTTCAGTTATGATTAGTTTTACTACACATATTTATATTATTTGTATTAAAAGATGGTGATTTTATATATAAAAAAACGTATTTAAATTTTATTAATATTTGTTAATTGTGATGGATTAATTTTTAATTTTTTTAATTATTATTTTATTAATTTTAAATCACGTTTAATTTCTTAGTTTTTTATATACATTGGAGTAGGCGTTACCTTGAAAAACCTGATAGGCTCCAAATAATTTTGATATTTTTGCTCCTACCACCTACCGAAGAGCTAGGAGCTCTTGATTTTTTAAATTGTTGTTTAATATTGTACATGATTTTAAATATTAAAAAAAATGTATCTTGTTATTGCAGCTGCATTTCATTTAATTTCATAATTTTTCATCTAGCATTGAAATATTCCCATTATATATATATATAATGCATATATATATATATATATAGTATATATGTGTGTGTGTGGTTGTGTGCGTGTGTGTGTGTAGATATAATAAAACTTTTGTTATATTATAATAAACCTTATTTACTGTTATATTATAATAAACCTTTATTTATAATAAAACTTTTGTTATATATATATATTCGTGTGTGTTTAAATACATACTGCATTATATATTTATTATGTTGCATTACATATATATATATATATATATATATATGCAAAATACAAACTATTCTGAACAAGACGGTATGGTATCATGAGCCCTAGAATTAACCCATTCGTATAATTTTTTATGAAAATTTTACGCTTTCAAATTTTACAAAAATCTCATAGACATATTTGGAAAATTAAAAAAGCATTGTTGAAAATACAAAAATTATATATATATATATATATATTGTATATGTGTGTGTAGATATAATAAAACTTTTGTTATATATGATCGTGTGTATTTAAATACATAGAGAAAGAGAGAGATGCGTGCGTAGGTATATGTCTGGGTTTTGAAAAACAAATCAACATTCTGTTTTGTATAAGTGAATCCGTACACATATGAGTATTAATGATATAAGTAAAATAAATTCACTTTTCGTAGCAAACAAGATCAATTCAGAGTGCATTTTCTTATGCTTCAGTGTCTTTTGTTAAGCAGCACGGAATCATGTTTATAAACAAACATCTAAGAAGCTTTTAAGTACATCTTTAGAAACTTCGAACTACTAGTTAATGTTCTCAAGAGAGTTTATATCTTGAATTATTACTTCCAAGAAAAGTTCAGAATAAGAAGCCTTAGACTCGGTATATTCTTGGATTATACAAAAGAAGGAAGCACAGTTATTCTGTCGATTTCTTTGAGAGAAATAATTTATCGCATTATTTCTATTTTCATTCTCTTCTTTTGCAAAGTTCTTCGTGTTAAATCTTATTCGTAAGTTGAGCATAAATATCACATTTATAGTTTTTAATAAACTCTTGTTTTTATACAAGAAATATTTATATGGTAAAAATTGTAATATTTCTAAAGCATACAAGCCACTCACACTCTAAAATGTCAATATTATTCGTGTTCCCTCTTTATTCAATCCTTATCAATTAATTTGATATATGGTCTCCCTTTACAATGTTTAATTTATAAATAAGCATTTTACATTTAATTTTAAAGATACAGCTGTGCAGTGTTTGCAATATTCTTGTTACAGCAAAACGAAACTTTTTTCTAATTGATAAATTTTATATAAAGGAGCCATATAAAAATTTTAAACGTATCTTTATAAAAAATAATGATGAGTATTATTTCATTAATAAAATTTCCTACATTATTGTGTACATTTTTGTGCTTTACATTGCACACTTAAGTCAAAAAGCTAAACAATTATGTGTTTCAAACACTTCTGGGACACTCTCTATATGTATATATTTATACACTGCCGGCCAAAAGTTTGAGACCATTTTAGAAAACGTTTTATTATCTATAAATACTCAAAAATATTTGAAAATAAATTTCAAACTGCACCTGTACATCTTCTATAGTCATTGTGGGATATTCAAAAAGCAAATTCTTTTGTTTAATTATCAAGAAAGGGTTCAATAAACACATTCTTTCCAAACAGCAACAAATGCCGAGTATGGGGAAGTCAGGTAGAGTCATCGTTATCTTTTATGACTCCCAGGTGGTCACTCATTTAACAATTGTTTTACTTTTTTTAGGTATTTCATATTAAGATACACTATTTTGTCGAAGTTCTTTACACACTTTCTCGTTTAGTCTGATTTTGTGGTTACTTCTGTCAAGACGTCTTAAAAATGAGAAAAAAGCGAGAAAACAGCATCGGAACGCGGTCTGCCATCATTGTTCTATATAATGAAGGCAAATCTGAACGTGTTATTGCCGCTCAGTTAAAATTATCGACATGTGTTCATCGCACAATCGTTCGGTACAAGGAAACAGGCAATAATCAGAATTGTACACGCTCAGGAAGGCCTTGAGCAGCCAGTTGTAGCGTGGGTAATTTCATTGATGTTACCAGCAAGCGGAAATAGACTGCCAGAAATTTGCGCTAAAGTAAATAAATCTCGGTCCAAACCTGTGTCACTTACTACTGTAAAAAGTCGATTAAGAGACGCTAATTTGTATGGCCGCGTTGCCGTCCGAAAACCGCTGTTAAAGCCGCAGAAGAAGAAAGGTATACAGTGGACCCTTAGCCATCGAGATTGGACAGAAGATGATTAAACAAAAATGTTCTTTGGAGTGACTAATATAAGTGCAAAATATTTGAAACAAAAAAGAATTTTTGTGCGACGTTGTACCCGAGAAAGGATACTGACAGGTTGTGTGGTGACATCTGTGAAGCACGGTGGTAGTTCTGTTATGGACTGGGGTTGTTTCTACGGGGATGGAACTGGAAAGTTGGTACGGATCCAAGAAATTATGAAAACAGAACAATGCAAAACAATTCTCGAAAGAAATGCCATTCTCTCCGGTCTGAGATTCATTGGAGATAGGTTCATTTTCCAACAAGATTACGACCCTAAACATAGTTCGGAATTAAGAGGCTATTTATAACAAAAATAAGGGGAAGGTGTATTAAAAACTTACTGTGGCTTCCTCAGAGTACCGATCTCAATCCGATCAAATTTTTATCGGAAGAACTCGATAGAAACGTTCGTGATCGGGGCCCCTCATCACATGAAGACATTTGAAAGTATTAAATGAAAGCTGGAACGATATGCTACAAGGATCAATGAATAAATTGATTGCTCGTATGATGAGACTGGTGAAAAGCGTTATAAAATGCAAAGGAGGATGAAAAATCAGTTTAAGCTTTTCTACCATTAAACAATGTACGTTAAAAGCAATTATTGATAATTTGTCCATATTTAAATTAGTTTAATTTCTCATGTTGTATATTTTGTGATTAAACTTTTTTTCTGGAAATACTAATAAGATTTTGAGTTTTATTTTATTTTCTCGTTTTTCTTAGTATGGTCTCTAACGCTTGGCCGGCAGTATATATAGTAGTTAGATGCTATTTCAGGAATGGTTATGATGTACTACATATTGTTCTACGTTGCTTAGTCAAACAGTTATGTGTGAAGGTTATATAGTCAGGTGAACTCGATTCCAAAAGATTAGCCTTTTTGAAAATTTTTACTGGGCGTATTTTTTGCGACTTGCATTGTTAAGTAGATAATTTGTAAGGATGGTTTTAGTATATTTCATATCGTTCTGTTAGATTTAGAATTATGTGGAAAAGTTCTATAATCAGATGAACCTGATTATCAACGATTAGCGTTTATAAACACTTCTACTGAATATATTTTGTTAGTTAATTTGTTGCATTGTTATTTCGATAATTTTTAGTGATGGTTTTAGTATATTGCATATAGTTTTATCATTCTTTAGCAAACCCTAACTGTAAATGACCAAATAAATGAGTTGGTTCCTTACCAGCTAAAATTTTGACTGCACATTAGAAAATGTAATATCGGAATGACGTCATTTTTCAGTAATGTGGAAGGATATTCCAGGTAAATATACACATTGCTTTCAAATACAAGGTCAAATTAAACGATATATTTCGTTTGATTCAAGGTTCATTTGTAGAAACCAATCAGCGCAGCGGGCGTAGCTTTCTAGTATATTTATATATTTATCATTAAAACTTCATTTATGTTTGAGCATTTAGTAATAACAATAATAATAATAGTTTTCTTAATTATTTTTATGCCACTGGCGATTGTTTTAAATCAAACATATACTCGTATTTTACTCTTAAAATTTAAGATATGGGCTACTTTTCCTAACGAATAATTTGTTATAAAACGTAAAAAATACTAGCAAGTTCTTATATGTGTTTGATTCTATTGTTTTACAACATTTTCCAAAATGTCTTCAAATATTCTTCCATAGCCTGTTGTCGCATTAATTGTACGAAAATTAACTATATTCGTGAGATTTAACCCAATGAAATATTCCTTAAATTTCAGTAAACCTTAAATTGTATGATTTGTATAGATAATTTTAATATTATTGACGTAAAAATACTCCCCCCCCCCCCAAAAAAAAAAAAAAAAAAAAAAAAAAAAAAAAAAAACAATTCAAACCTGTTCAATTGGAAAACAAAATTCAAACCTCCAAGCTTTAACAGAATAACTTTTCTTTGTGAAAAATGTCTTCATATCAACAGGAGTTGTAAAATTGCACTGTAAATCGGTTAGTGGCAACGCATCCACTGTCACAATTCGAATTTTAAAATATGTAGCTGTATATTGTTTGGACGTGGATTAAAGCAAATACTCGCACTTCTTGTTATTTCATCATATTTCACAGAAAGCAAGATAAATCTGTTTAAGATTTTTCTAAAATCCAGGTTCGAATTGGTGTGAGACTAAATATTATACATACATGCATATATATATATATATATAATATATATATATATATATACACATTATTAAATAACTGGACCGCCACCTTTATTTTCCTATCCAAAAAGTATTTGTCTTGACTTGTATCATCATCTCTTATAATGCTGACCACCTGTTTGCACACACCCCATACAATTTGGTAATTTATCATTATTCGAATTGAAGTTCAAACGTATATGCAACGTAAAGACATTACCGTTATATTGAAAAGGCCATTTTGTAAAGTAATTGTTTTTAATTTATAGGTATTGGTACCGTGAAGATAATAATCGCTTTATTCAATATCGGATATCTATATAATTTCTCCATTACTTTCGGTTAATGGGACAGTTTCTGTATAGTAAATATTTACCTTCGGTGAGTGTTAAAATTGAAGACATCACATCTTTAAACTGACTTTAATTAACAATATTCATGAACACAGTTGACGAATTTTGTCTACAGGAAACCTAAATACAACTGTGCACACCTTCCTGCATTCACAAATTACAACCTGCGAAGATGTTTATCATTAGTGCTTTTTGTCGTGGACTGTCAATTTAATTCATTAACATAAGAATATGATAATAGAAAGAAATTTAACGGAACTTATGTAATTCAGAAACTCAGCCCTTTGTAACATAGAGCTTGACCGCACATACCTGATGGATATAGCGTTACGTTCAACATTCGGGGAATAAAAGGTACATCATCGGTGCTTTCTACGTGAGTGATCACCAATATCTTCGATATTATAGTGTGATATTTAAGTGCGAATCTCTATAATACTGTGAAATTGTATGTGAATATATGTTTTTAGTGTGAAATGTTTTATTCCACACAATGAATCACAGAAAGAATTGTCCTGCCATTTAGTGTATGAAATAAAATGTTTGTGAAAAAATCAATTTATTTACTCTATATTTCGCTTTCTTGTTATATTTCCTAGAAAAAATCGCATATATTTATTATCACTATTAATGATTCATTCAATTTACAAAATGCTACTTATATGTCACGAGGTAGAGAAATGTTAATAAAAATAAAATGTTTTGAGGTATCTTCAAAACGTATTAAAGCCCGCCCAACCCAAAAATATAATTACATACATAATTTTAACTATATCAATTTCAAAATCATTTTTGGCATGTAGTTTGAAGCATGTCTATTTATAGACTGGCATTTATATAAACAAAATTAATTCTCTGAGTAAGACAAATTCAATTTCATTTATGGTTTGGACGTCTTAAGGAGGAAACACGTCTTAACCTTTTCTATAGCATAATATTTTGTTATGAATCAGACACTTATCCAAACTGAGTGTAACTTGGGATTTTGTAAGTGCTTTTAAGCTACTTGCACAACTTAGAATGCCACAACAATAACACTGGAGTTAGATAACAGTCGTCTGAAGCAGTAATTCTAAAGAAATGCATGTTTATTGACGCTGTCATTTTGAAATATTTCAAAGAAACATCATATTGAATTTAAATATATTGCGAGTTTATAAAATTTATATATTAAATTTTAGCTGTAAATATAAAAAAACAATTTTTAAGGATATTTGATTAATTGAAAATATAAATTTATTATCTAAACTAAATCTAATTACACATTGTACATTCAAATTTAATTTTCTGAAGACAAATATAAATGAAACTGAAATACTTTTATGAAAATTATTTTATGTAATTATAATTAATTACAATTATAATCTAGAATTCAAAACACATGTAAATAAAATTTTGTTAATTAGAAAACTGATAATTAAATTTATCATCTAGGTGATAAGATTTGAATGCAACTTTCTTTAAAAATAATATATTACTGAAGAGATGTATATGGAATTTAGAAAAGCGGTGCATAATTTATTTTTAAATTTTAATTGTTAATTAAAAAATTGCTATTGCGAAAAGTCTCTTCTGAAACTTTAATTTATCGCTAATTGAATTAACTCACAGTGTTTCATTTCATTTATTTATTTATTTATTTATTTATTGCCATCTGGAATAGACATATCTCTCTATATAGAGAAAGGTTATCTATTTTAAATTAATTTAATCAATTATAAATCTTTGGTAGACTTAGTAATTAAAAATGTAAAAACTGTATGTATATATCTAATCGGAAAATACGCATATATTTTACATACGCATATATTATTATGTTATATAACGCATATATTTTTGCATACAATATATAGTGAGAGCATTATGATATTGTTGTCTTAACATTTTATAGTGCTTTTTTATATCCTTCGTATATAATTTCTCTCAAACTAATATAGTTCAAATATATAAACACACTATATATTGTATGCAAAAATATATGCGTTATATAACATAATAATATATGCATATGTAAAATATATGCGTATTTTCTTAAAATTAGTAATACTAGTAGTATTGTATTTATTAATGGTCGGGATGTTTAAAGCCTTATAAATTAAATACATATATTTATAGAGAATTGTCTTAACATTTTATAGTGCTTTTTTATATCCTTCGTTGCATATAATTTCTTTCAAACTAATATAGTTCAAATATATAAACACACTATATATTGTATGCAAAAATATCTGTAAATTTCGGAGAAGAAAGATTTGAAATTAGAAATATATTGGATTTTAAAGGAGAATAATTTAAACACTTCTCGAGATTTCAAATATAAATTATACATTCTTAGTATGTTACTATTGTTGATGTTTACAAAATTATACAGCACAGATTTTTTTATTATCTATGGGAATATATTCTAGTAGCAAGAATCTTTCAAAAATTAGTTCAATATTGCAGTACACTTCCTGTTATTTACAGTGAGATTTTAAGCTTCAAAGACGCAGGTACAGGCTCATAAATATGTCTAAGTCATATTTTTAGGTGCTTCGGTAGTTATATAAATACGTAGCTTCTGTAGTCGTCATTTGGTCCGTCCGTCTGTCTGTCTGTCTGCCTTTCCGACCGTCCGTTAGTCTATCTGCCCGACTGTCGGTCTGTCTGTCTGTCCGCACATAACTGCTCAAAAACTTCCCAACTGAATGGTTTGAAATTTAATATATATAACTGTTGCAGAATTTTGTCGAGTCATTTCAAATTCTCGCATTCCAAACTCGTGCAGGATTCTAATATGAACCTGTAATTACAAAACATATAAACATTTCTCACAGTAAATACAAAAAGCTATAAAAAGTACAACAAAAAACTTTTTTTTTCTCTCTCAGTATAAAATTCTTTTATTAAAACAATTAAAAAACATCAAATTTGCAATAGAAAAATAAAATTTGCTATATGTTTTTAGGTGCGTTCGTAAACACGTAGCACCTATAGTCGTCGTCTGGACTGTCTGTCTGTCCGTCCGTACGTCCGCATATAACAGCGCAAAAACTACCCAACAGAATGGTTTGATATTTAAAATACACTATAATCGTTGCAGAATTTTGTCGAGTCATTTCAAATTTTATGAAAATTTAATCAAAACTTAAAGATACTCATAAAAGTTTTCATAATTCTATTAAATCCTATCACACACAATTCTATCTAATAAAAGCGCAAGTCATGTGACTGAGGAAAACAAATACGGGCTACCCACATCTTTTTCCATATGCCAAGTAGCCATTTTTATTCAAAATTATTTTTTCGGATAAAATTGCATAAAAGTTACATTTTTAGAAAGATCGTTCAAAAAAATTGTTTGCTTGAGAGACGAGTTACATTCAAAAATGTATAGATTATGAAATAACTTCAGTGAAAATTAGGTTAACAGCCGAATATCTCAATCCATTAAAGTAAATAAACAAAATATTCATTCATCGTAAGTGATAGAAATATTAACCATAGAGGTAATAATTCACAAAGCAAGATCTTCATGGTGAATTTACAGAGCTGTCTGGAGTCGAAAAAAAAAAAGCATCTGTAAACATGGCATACGTAATAAGAAAAATAAAAGCATCTTCATTTCGTTCATAACAGTCGATACAATTTAATTTACTGAAATAATAACGATGATTTTTTACATTTTAAAACTAGTTATAGTAAGAAACTAACGCATCTCATTTGTCACGTTTAACGAACAATTTCCAACTTGTTTATTTCATGTCATTTAATTTATTAATGAATTAATTTCTTTCGACTGACCCTCTTAGGACATTCACCGAAAATGTTTCCATTTTTGTCAACCCATGGAACTTTTATTGTATTACTCTTTAGAGAGTTTTCAAACGAAGTCTATAAAATTAATAAAATAAACCAAGTTTCTCCACCCATGTGTAGAGTATATCACAAACATCTTATAGACACCCGAAATTTCTGTTCCGTTTATTCACGTCACTTTAGGCCCTATTATCGCGAGTGTGAACAAATGGGAGAGGCTGATTCAATGAAACTTCCAACGAATTTTCGGAAAGTAATTTTTGCCTTATTTAATCGCATTACTTTCCAAAAAAAATACTCTTAACCCACCTTCCAACTGCAGAAAAAGAAATTATCCAGTTAGACGGCGCTGCGACGCAATCTCTACTTCGACTTTTACTCCCATAATGCACTTTGAGTTTAGAACGCAGGAAAAAACGCTGCTTTGATTATTTTTTATTTCAACATGTGAGGTTTGTCAGTGTTTTGAATATGATACGGTGCATTACGTCTCCGTATATTTCGATTTAACTTTTGTATAGATGTATATACGATGTGCGCATTTTTCTGATTATTAAACATTTGCTATTCACAATTGGCAGAGAAGCAGCGAGTTCGATTGCGCAACTAGTATAGTTATGGGTATATATTTTCAAATAATATATATGTAAGATAAAATTGCTTACCTTCATTTTCAGCATTCGGTGCAGGTCTCGATTTGATCCAGGTTTGTGATGAGGAGTTGGCACGCTTTATTTATATCCAAGATTTTGCTGTATTCCATCGAATGGATTGGTATCTGAAGGTTTTATTTGTAACACTATTTATTATCATAGTTTAATTCTGTATTAGTTTTCACTGAGTGGTAAAAATATTATTAGTAATTTAAATAATAATCACTAAATTTGTCCATTTTAAAAGTTTTAAATATGTATATCAAATTAAGTTACATTTACAGTTAAATTTAATAATGTAGCTTTACTTTTAAACATTTAGGAAAGAGCAAAATACATTTTTGCATCTTTCACGTGTGATAAACAAAAATCCGAATGAATGAAATAAAAAAGAGAATTTTTACAGTTCTTTTACATAACATCACTTTTAAGGCCTTTGATTGGAGGAATCTTACACCGTCGGAAATCATAACGTTCAGACGTAATAGTAAAAACCTCTTGATTGCACGTCAGTTCACTTTTCGTTCGAAATCCACGGTCTTTTCATTCATAAAGCTCGTTTAAGAGATCAAGGTCTCTTTCTTTCACTTTTGATGATCAATTGCCGCGATTACTTTCGGATTAATTTCCAACACTAATAAATGGCAACTCATCTAGATCTTCATTTTATAGTAGTTTTATGCATTAAGTTTTGTTCCCTGCATTTTGGATTACACTTACAGTGACAACCTTGTCAGACGGAAATACTGATTTCATCTTATTAATATAGCGTATGGCGACTCCTTTAAACAGAGAACACACGGCAATTAAGTACGATTACTTTGGTCAGCTCTAATATTTGTTTGGGAGGAGAGGGGTTCAAAAAAAGGAAGTATTTTAAATTAACAATATTTAACGTTTCCTAATCCAGTAATCACAATCAAAGATCTCTTCACTACTCTTTGTCAGTATTCTTAAGGCCAGCTAACTACATGGAATAATTACAGAATAGCCCTTGTTTCTATGTTCCCAATTTTATTTATGTACAAATAAAGACGACTTTAAGATTGACATGTGGCCGATGTTGCCAATTTCAACTGTCTGGAACATCCTTCAAATCGATTGGAAAAAACATTAAAATATTTCATAATGTTGGTCTCCAAATGTTTACACGTAGTGATTCAAAATAGATATTACCGCAATTATTTGTTAAACCGCTGATATGAGAAACAGTCTACTAATTAAAAAATGCATGAAAATCAAGTACAGCTTTCAGATATGGAAGTGCGTAGCAATATATCTTCCGTAAAATACGAAATAAAACTTTTTATACGTTCTCTTTTTCGAATAACTTATATTGAAAAAAAAAACTACGCTTCGTCTAAGAATGACTCTAAAATGAGTCTCAATATTTAACGCAAAACGTTACCGAGTTATGATACTTTGATTTATTTTTTCAGTGTTTTTCAGTGTTTTTTCAGTTTTTAATGCCATAAAACACTGAAAAATTATAAAATTGCAGTATCATGATACGTTTGGTTCGTAAAATATGTTTTATTTTATTGATCTACTTAGACGCAGGCTAACATTTTTCTAAATAAAATTTATAAAAAAAAAGATAATATGAAATCTGATTTCATAAAAGATTCCTATTATTAAACAAACACAGCTCCTTTTAAAACAAGTTACAAGTTTAAAGCTTCGAATAATTTAAATAGATTTTGTAATTGGAAGTGCATTTTGTTTATTATCAGCGGTTTAAGAGATAATAATCAGAACAGCAATTTTTAATATATCGGTGTATAAGCATATGTATATACTTAAGATAATGATGTCAAAATTTATGAACCGTCGTATAATTTTGACAAAATCATAAAAAAAGTTACAAAATGACGTTACGTTACCAGTATTTTTGTCATATATAGTTGTGTTTTCTACAGCAGCATAAAGTTTATGATATTTTTGTCAATGTTTTTTATTCATTCTTTTACAATTGTAAACCATGTCTCAAAGATAAAAAGATGAAAAAAAATATTTCTTTACTGTATACTATCTTTCGTATTTCATCGTATCAAACATGTAGGCATCTATATTTGCTATTTCTTTATCATTACCATTTAAGAAGAAATAAATGATGTCATTATTTTGTTCATAATATGAATAATAAAAATATTAAATATCTCCAATAGTTTTGAGTTACAATATTATATGTTAGTCATTTGAAATTGCTAAAATGTAATTTGTTTAAAAAATCGCTAATTAAGCGATTCAATTAATTCGTAAGATAACAAATCTGGAAAAGTTTTTTTTAGATAGTTTGTCACTGTACACTTTTAAATGTTTTGTGGTTTGTTGAACCAACTTTTGGGGCTCATGTAGCTTGAATCTTTAAGATATTGAAACATCATTCCGACATTTGGAGCTATGGTTCAACTGGAGCTTCAAATGTTGGTACAGTGATACTTTTATTGTTTTAATTAAACAATATTAAAAGACATTACTAATGATTATTAAAAACAATATAAATCTATAAAAGTACATCTAAAAATAAAATAATCTGATAATCATCAACAATGTAAAAACAATCATTAGAAATGTTCAGTAGGCCAAAAAAAGGATAATTAATAACAACGAAAATATGAACGATAACGATAATTTCAATTCTGTTTAATTCGTAAAAGAACAAAAAGTACGACTGTAATACGTTAAATGATTTTTATAATTGCATGACTTTTTTCTCTTTATGACACAATATCATGTATATATTAAAATAAAAATAAACGTTTTAAGTGTTCTACCTGACACATTCTTTTTATTACTTATTCAAGATGGACATGCCAAAATACGACCAAAAAAAAAAAAAAAAATAGTTTTTAATGGTTAATTGTGAGATATACGTTTCTGTAAACCTTATTTTCTATGTTAGAGAAACGTACGTCGTTTAGACGTAACTCAAGCCATCTTTTATGAGTGCAAATATTATTTTTATATGATATTCTGCAAAAGCCAAAGCATAAACCGCCTGTAAATTTTTAATAATATTTTTGAAATATTAGTTATTAATAAATTATGCGATTATTAAAAAATTATTAGAAAAATATGCATTTTTCGACACTATTAGAATCCGTGTGGTCGAAAACACATCAAAATAACTTTTTCTTGACGGCTGACTGTTAGTTATCAAGTTAAGATCAAGTATGTGAAATCAATAAGTTATTATGGAATCATACTTTAGATTGAATTTCGAAACACCTTTCTTTTGTAAATAATAGCATGTCAATAATATATTAATGATTTTTTAATGAGTATTGTTACTCTCTCCAATAAACTATTTTTACAAAATTATTTCAATAGCTTTGCCCGCAGTATTTGCGAATTATCATGATGAGTTTCTCACTATTGATACAGTTATTGCAGACATCACAACTCATATTTTCCATGTTTTCTTTGCCAAGAAAGAACAATGCAAATTTGTATTTATAGTAAATATTGCATGAAAAGAAAACTAAAACGTAGGTAATAACATTCGTATTTTCAAAGTTTGTATCAAACTAAATTTTTTTACAGTTCTTGAAGGGAATGTAAGTGTTATCCTATAATTTTAGAATATCATTTACGATTTTTATTTTTGGTCGGTACTGTGCAAATAAAAATTTGTAAAATTCTCGAAAACAAAATACGCCAATATTTCATAAAAATAACTAATAAGTTTCTAAAATTTTATATAGAAGAATTGTAATAAGTAATATTTTAAACAAAAACTGAAAGCGATTTCAATTGTATGTTACTTAATCCATGATGTACTTGCAATGGTGTAAAACTACTTACGTATATAATGTGTTAATAAAAAAAAATTATTTACTTATTGCGTACCAGTTTGCGTTTTTTTTGATAAAATCCTTTATTGTTTTTCACAATTAATTGATTCTATGTTACTGCCGAGTAGTGTTTCTTTATAAATAAGTAAGAACACAAAACGCACAGGATGAATGTTTAGAATGGAAGTCATATCTAAGTGTGGCAATACGCCGGGGCAAGTTTAATTAGATTATTCAGACAAGTTAACAAAACAAGCATCAACTTGGCGATAATGGCTTGTGCCACAAGTTTTTGTACAATCTCCTTTCGAGAAATTAAATTTGATTGATTGTATGTTACCATTATCTTATTTATAAACACATTCTAATTATTAACTTGACTCACGTTTAATAATATAGACAATAATATATTGTAATTTTTTCACCTCCTTAAAAAAAAATTCACAGGGTATGATACTATTTTTAGTTCAAAATCTTCCATAGTGTATTTAATTGTTGTGTAAAAAGTTACATTCGAATTGGTTCAGTAGTTCTTGAGAAGATTGTGAATATACACACAAACATACATACATAGATAAAAAAAGACAAACAGAAGGTTCTTTTTTATAAGTCTCTTATAAAGTATATCTAAGTAGTAAGTCAGCTTATTTTTATATTACTATAGAAATCCTTTTGCCAAATCGGTAACAGTGCTTTCTCAAAGAAAAAGAAAACGTATGTTTAAATTGAATTTTTTTATAAAATTAAATTTATGCTGCAATTTTGTTTAAATACGTATTATCTACGTGTATTTTTCTTCACTGTTTATCTCTTAAAAGTCGTCCACTCGTACTTTTTCAATAAAATTAATTTTTAAATAATATAATGGTACTTTACCTAAGCAATAATTGTTTAAAACTTAATAGTTTCGAATTTCAACAACTTTTAATGACCAATTATGAACGAGTTTTGAAATTTCTTAAAACTTTATTATTTCCATAATGAGTTATTCTTGTACTAAAATTAAAGGATGAACATCTAATTTTATGTACTTAATTATGAGGAAACATGTCTTTAAAGATTTAAAATTGCTATTAAATATCAAATGTTTTAAACATAAGCCAGAATAATGGAAAATTGGACTCACTAATATAAATTGTATCGTGATTATCTTATGGGTGTTATTACTACCCTCATTTTATATTTAATGATGTTAAATATTCAGAGGAAACTACTTTATATTTTTGTTTCTTCTTTTTTAACACTTTCTAACACAGGTGAAAGTGTTTATCATTTCAGCTCATCCGTCTGTCTGGTAGCCGATCGTGCTCTAACTTTCGAAAATATACTTGTATTACCATGTTATTGATATATGTTACTGAGACCCATAAAAACATGTTCCCAATTCAAAATTACGTGCGTAGACAAGATATTATCGAGTCAGACCATTGTTTGATGTTACATTACGCGGATTCCACTGCATCTAACTTTTCATTTCTTTTTTACTTAACAGTGTCACTATAGACAGCTGATTTATTCGACTACATAATTTACGTAAAAGTATTACATGAAAAGTATAATCGTGCTGATATATATAAAATGTTTTTTAAATATATTTTTCTGTTATTTTTCGATTATCACATATAGATGTTATTAGATTATTATGTTTTTTCTAAAAACTTCTTGCAGGACCAACTTGTAATCTATGGGTGAAAAGAAAATAGAACTTATAACATTTAATGTTATTTTACAGGGTCGTACAATTCTGTCCCACTTTATTTATATCTTTTACACTTTATTTTTATAGAATATCCTACAATTATGTCATTTACACTCGTACGATATCTTTTTCACTATGAATAATAATTTACAGTTGAAATCTTTTAAAAAGACTTTTTTTACTAAGCCGATGATGTCTCCACCTAATTCTAGGCTGGCGTATCGCAAGATCCTTGGAGGCTATGCTGGCGGGAGCATCTGCTCATACAGGTTCAAGTTGAGTGTTCAGAAAAAGAAAGGCACTCTGTTCTTCTACGTAGGGGGTTGTTGCAACTGGCTAGCTCCTTATTCAAAGTAAAATCTTCTTTACTGCTAAAAAATCTTAGAAAAATAATTTTGAGTTGAATATAAGAAAAAAACATGACAAACGAACAAGGAATCTGATTTTTGGAAGATGAAACTTTTAGGCAATAACTAATAAAATCGACTTACTACCAGAAGTGCTAATAGCAGCTAAAACTGAAATAGCATTGCCCTCTAAAACGAAGAAAAAAAGATAAGGAGAAAGAGAAGCTGGTAAAATATCTCCACTTTTTGAGTGAAGTAGAAAACAGCAATCATGCTAAAGTATGAGTTTCAGTTATTATTAGACAACAGTTTCGAAATAAAATAAGAAATTGGAATTTTCTCAGTGAAAGGATTTCGTCTGTGCGCATGACAAATTGTGGAAGAGAAATCTGTATTACAGAAACTTATGCACCGACAAACGATGCCAGCGAGAGAGAAAGAATAAAATGTACATTGGGAAGCATTTAGGTATATCATAAAAAATGCACCGAACGGACCACCCTGTATTACCGTACAATTTCCTCAACTGTAAAAATAAATATAGTTCTTCAAATGAAGCGACTGTACCACAGAAATCTTGCGTAAATTTAATCTCTTTACAATTTTGATTTTTTATTTTACTGATTGTTTACGCCATAAAAACTTTTAATGATTAAAAGATGGATTTTGGTTTTCACTACAATGATTTTAGAGTCAAAATCGTATAAAGAGTGAGGAAAAATCACCGTGTAGCGACTTTCTCGCTACGTCACTTTATGAAAATCATTGGGAAGAAATATTTTAAATATATATTTTTCGGCATTCGTTTCTAAAAAAGTATAGAATCAATTTTGATGAAATTTAAATGAGACTAATTCAAGAATATCCTCTTTCAATTAAAAAACCCACCTGAATCGGTCGCGTAATTTCGGAGTAATCGATGAACATAATTACAATTCGACGAGTATGTATTTCTTTTAAAGTTCTTCCTTTTTTGGAATTCGGTTAAAAAATTATTATGTTTGAACTTGAAGGGCATTTTTTAAATTTTTTTTCACTCAATTATTTAAATTAAAAAAGTGTATAGGTACTTTTGACAGGTTACATCTGCGTCGTATAATATGCCTAGCAACAAGCTATATTGCGCTCTTTCATAGAAGCCTAGAGATTATGAAGAAATGCTTCACAAAGAAAAATATTTAATCAAAAATTAAGATGCGACCATGTGCAGACGACTGTTCTCTTAGCTGAGCAAATGATGATTTCGATATGGGCAAACGGTTTGTATACAGCACTCGTCAGATGTTACAAGAAGATGATTATTGTTCCCTTAGTATTTTTACATAATATACATAATTCCTTGTATTTTAGTATTAACTTCCACTAAACATCAATTATGTAATTTGTTAAATATAAAGCATATTTAGTCACCATAATGCTTCTTACTACAATAGGAAGGGTTGCCGACCTGTACCGTCCTTTCTTCCCTTAGATAAACTTCTTGTCTTGCTGGAGAAGGAAAAACAAGCTGACCTATACTACTGATGTACAATATAAAATATAATATTCGTGTGCAATATAAAAATCTGTTCCATAAGTAAACTAGTCGTTGGAGGCCGCCGTAATACTTGCCCATCATGGATATGCATATGAAAATAAAATATGTATATGAAAATAAAACATGTGTAAACTATTTATAAAATGCATCGCAATTTGAATAAAATCATGGCTGGATGACGTCACAAACTTTAAATGCTCTATTACTAAATTGTGTAAAAGAAACATCCTTATAATTCCAAAAAAAGATAATCATATTAACTAACATTGGACATCGGATTAAGCGTCTCATTTCCAATTAAAATATATCTTTTGATCTGAAATTTGAATGAAATACAGTGTCATGAAAAATCGAAGAGTGTGGGAAATAGGATTATAAATATCTCGGCAACTAATTATCTGATTTCATTCTTTATGCAAAATTTGTGTTTTTTAATTGTCTTTTATATTCACTCCTTAAAATAAACAATTTAGAAAATTTTTATATTTGTATCAGAATGAATACTTCGATAGTCCGACAAATGTATTTCTGGAGAATCGAGGTTAATGAAATTCAATGGGCTTCTTCCCATTATTACATACTAAGTACATACCAAATTGCAAGTCTCTATCTCAATTTGTTAGGGAGATAGAACGTTTACAGGCATACAGACAGACGGAGGGCAAATTTTTTTTCTGTAAATATGTTTCTCGGAATCTTGAGTGTCCGAAACGTGTAAATCCGTCAATTTTTTTTCCGATTTCTAAAACGATTGCAAGACTTACCCTATTTTACGTATGAAGGGTAGTAAAATAGAGAATATTCACAATTCGATGACGGCGTTTTTACATTAAATATATGCTCACAAGTTGGAAAATATTGCACTACAAATACATCTAAATAAACCATAAGTCAATCAATAATTATCTAAAGAGACAAAAGTAGTTTTACATTCCAGAAACATGATTAATAAAAAAAATTAAAAAGGCATTTTCAAAGTGTTTTCTATCAACTTATACATAACTGAGGTCTTCTAATAATGCGTCTGTGAATATTTTAGAATTATTTTCCACTAATACTGTAGAATGCATCATTTATCTTTTCTTCTTGGTCTATTTCACATGTATTATCGCCTGTGTTTCCTTCCACGTGCAATATCTGATAGATCTTCATTTTTATTTTCATATATGATACCAATTCATAATGGTGCATGTTAATTAAGTATAACTCATTCAGATTTTTGGATACAGATATAAAGGTTTATGTAATGATCCTGTTGGAGCAAAAGGAAACTTTTTCTAATTGACCATTTCTGTCTTAACGTCTATAAAAATTTAAAATGCATACATTTTTGAAAATTAATTTTGGGACTATTTCCTGCTTATTATGAACTTTTTTGCAGTTTACATTACCTACCAATCTCCAACAGGTAAAACATCAAAAAACGTTTCATCCATTTTGCAAAATCCCGTTTAGGAAGATATGACATAATAACACGATACAACCATTTTAATCTAATATAGATGCTATATAAAATGAATGACATAGTTATTTTATTTTTAACGTTAAAATATAAAACGTAATAGAAATGATATAATTATAAATCACATATCACATAATGAGGAATTAAGAGAAATTCTTAATTTTTATAAAAATTCCCCTTTATTCCATTTAAGTACAAACAGAATAACATTCAGATACAATCGTTTCTATCTTCTTAAAAAGTCGGTCATTAAACAATATAATTAGTTTACAATATTTACCCTTATTTCACTACATAGATTACACTTAAGTTCTTAATTCTGAAGATTTCAGCTTTGAGTAACTATCTTCTATTCTGTAGCATTAAAATCCAAAAGCTTCAACCCAATAACGAATCTAATAGCATAATTTCACACACGGAATATCATTCAATTTCATCTTTGTGTGAATAAGTAACAAAGGAAAGATTGTTATGAGAAAACTGACGGATTGTCACTAAACCTGATGATTAGAGAAAAGAAAACCTTATTGGATTTCTGATTTTAAAGCCAATGAGTTATTTGGAAATGAAAATATATTTGATATGCCGTATAAATTCTATCTGATAGCGTGTAGGGGAGACTTGATCCCTAGGTCTAAAACCAGGGAAAAACTGCAATTAAGTCTCTGGAACCGGCAACACTAATAAAGTGATTCCTTATCAACAGATCTGACAACAGAATTTCATTCACCCATTTTTATTTTTGTTGTAAGAAAGAAATATCTGATTTCTTACAATCAAACTTCTTTTTCAGTAGGTAGTTTATGTTTCTTATTTTTTTTCTAAATATAACTAAATTACTTAAGTTGATTGATATAATTTACTAACATTCCTTACTGCTTAAATGTCGTTATATAATTCCAATACAGTTTCTTTACTTTTGATTTAATAATTATTTTTCCAACACATGCACATTAGGGAGACATGATCCCCATTGTATGGGGAGACTTGATCCTGGAGATCAAGTGTCCCCAAAGTTAAGCTAAACTAATGTTAAATTTTATTAACCCCTACTCCTAATTGTCACTTTAAAGTCGCATTTAGACAATATCCATATTAGTTAGAATATGGTTATCTTGGATTTAAAATCACTGGCATATACCCCTTAAACAGGAATATTTTTTCTGAAGATGATTTTTTATCACCTTTCGTCACAGATCAACCATTAGCCCCAACAAGCAGCAATATAATTACAGTTAAAACAAACATAGTGACTCCAGGAGACATATAAGCCTTCCCTAAATTTTAATTACTCAAAACGGGAAGATAAAGAATCTTCAAAAATTTTGACAAGCACACCAACTAAAAGACAGATTGAAGAAGAAATACAAGATCGCCAGCTGAATAAAAAACCTAAATCAAGAAAAACTTATTTCATCTCAAGAAAGAAAAGTAAAAACACTAAAAATGAAAGCCCCGAATCTTCAGAAAGTGAGAGCATTTTTAGTGTTCATGATTCAGCCAAGCCAGATTCACTTGATGAACATTCTGATGAAATGATCGAAAATCCACAAAATTTTTCAATTGATGAAAGTGACTTTGTCATTGTGCGATTTCTAGGAAAGAAGAAAATTAGTCATTTCGAAAAATTGTAAAAAGATTTCATCATCTGAATGCAAAATCAATTTTCTAAGAAAAAGAGGACTTAATTCCGACCAACTTATTTATCCAGAAAATGTTAACATTAGTATTGTCGTCAATGACGAACATTGTCAAAAAAAAAATACATAAAACAGTCATGCTTGGTGGGACTCTTCAAACTGCAACAATTTTGACATTTACGTTTGACTTTTAAAGCTTTTAAAATGTTTTTTGATCATTAATTTTAGCAATAATAATCATTCATATGAGAAACAGTGATTTTTACCAAATGTAGAGTTTGTTTTGTGTTTTTCTCCCTTTTTTACATGTTAGTCAAAAATAAATTTGATTTCTACAACTTAATTTGAATCATTTCAATGCATCAGTTTCAAGGATCAAGTCTCCCTTTGATTGGGGAGACTTGATCCTTTTTTTCTTTTTTGGAAAATAATTTATATTTATTAAAAAATGGCTTTTCAAAAATAAAAAAAAATACTGCAACATTAAAGACACATGAGCCTTTAATAATAACTGGAAACATTTTTAAATTTTTTTGTTTTATTCCAAATTAAAAATTAAAAACTGAAAAAGGGATCAAGTCTCCCAAGTCTCCCCTATTCATATATTTCGCTTTGAAATTAATATTTCACGTTGTTTATAACAGATAATTTAGATAATATATCCTTTTGTTGAAATAAATTTAGGTTAATTAGAAAAATTGATAAACCTGAAAATAAATTTGCTACTTCGAGAAATTTTAAGACAATTATTTACTACAAAGTATACTTATTAGGATTTTATTATCAGAAATTGTTATAGTAGTTTACAATTACCATATCTTAATTTACAATTGTTATTGCTAACTATGACGGTTTCAGTTCGCTTCTACAGTATGAAAATCCTAACAGCCTCAATCTCATCACGAGTGGAAGGATAAAATTTCGTCACACGGATGATAAATTATCTTCATCTTTATATAAAGTATCAAAAATGATATTATGAGAAAGCAATAGCGGATTGTCTATAAACCTTATGATGAAAACAAAGAAACCATTATTGGATTTTGAGTTTTAAAGGTAATGAGTTATTCTGAAAAGAAAGGATATCTGAATTGCTATATAAACTTTATCTATCAATTTCCTTTGAAATTGAGATATAACTTCGTTTATGATAGAACTGCAGGAAATATATGGTTGGAATTAATCACTTCCTTATTGACTAAATCCTTTTTTCTTTCCTTAAGACGTTTTACTGCGCGTTAGAGACGACCTTTAACATTACATTCTGATAATAAAAAGTATTTCTTAGGCGCTGGGACATTTTTGCAGACTGTTGTCTGGTATCGTCTCCGTTTTAAAACTGATGAATAAAAATTCACTAGAAGTTTATACTTCAATTCGCATCCTGGCGAATACAATGGAGGAAGCGTTTGATTCAAATTGTAAAACAAATCTTAAGAAAACTATTGGGTCATGCTTCACTTGATTATGAGGAGCTACTTACCGTATTGCATGACTGTGAGAGAGTTGTTGACCACTTACGTGATTGTCAGAGGACATTAATGATGGCTTTTCCATGACCCCAGAAAATGTTCTGCACGAAACTAAACAGTCAGGTGCACTGGATATTGACAATGTCGATAAATTGAAATAAGTAAAATAACCAAGTATTTACAGAAACTAAGAAATATATTAAGACTACAATTCCGTTCAGAGTATTTACGGCAGTTACGACAACAATCTATAAAGTGCTGTAAAAACGAATCAACGTACGAAAAAGTGTTTTACTCGAATAATGAAATACATCCATTTATGGGTGAGTTTCTAAAATTGCTGAAATATGTGTTTAATTATTTTTATAGCAGATTTATTATCCAGAATTTCATGCTCTTCTCTAAAACTACTGATGAGATATGGTGAAAAGATGAAATCATCGAAAATTATCAACCCCCTCCCATTTAACTCGCTTAGTATTATTGAAACCCAGTTTGTGTCTTCAAAGTTATTTCATTTTCGAGATTGCCAAATAAGTCTTGCTCTTATTAAAAACGAGTAGGTTTGTATTATTAAGGCCAGTTCAGTTATTGGAATGGACGATTAGGCGATTAGAACTGGAAAATCTAGTACCAGAAACGAATAGTTAGTTTACACCTCTAACCACTAGCAGTGGCAGAATTGACACTATACCTGTAACGTAATTTTTGTATTTAGAATATTTAATTTCAATAATCATTTTACTTAACTTCACTTTTCTTTCTTATGAATTCAAGTATTTATTGTTAGTTTACATTATGTATATATATAGGGATTTAGTAATTCGTAAGGTTGTATTTTCTTTGTATAAGCCATGCATACTTTTGTGTATAATATAAGTAATGTTTATTTTGAGTGTTTATCTATTCAGTCAAAAGTTGAAAGAAAATGTAGAAGAGAATCTCCTCTCAAGGACATGCACATGCTCTGTAACCCAACAAAACCTGAGAAAAAGATTACTTCTACATTGGAATTCTACACTCCTATATCTTTGGTTTATCATCTAAATAGGAAGTGTTAGTTATTTTATAACTATCGAATGTCATTAGTCCCTGCCTGTGTATAGTTATTTAGATTTAAGCTCGTTACATTTAAAATCAGAATTTTAAATAATGAGGAATATGAAACTATCCCCTTATATGGAACCAATAAAAAGAAAAAAAAAAGGGTAAATAATATGAGAGATTGCTGAAAGTAGGCATTTAAAAAAGATTTTTTATTACTTTGCAAGACAGAATACGAATTAATATTTTATTAGTTAAAAATTACACATTTTATAGCTTTATTTAAAGACTCACAGTTGCTTTGATGCCTTCTGTAACGTTATTTTCTACCCTTTTCATACAAATTAGTAATATCAAAGTTCAAATTTCTTTTTGATCCCGAAACAATAGTACATAGAACACAAAGACGAAAATAAACCTTTCATACGTTCGATAATTCAGGTTTTCAGTGTCTATCCACTTTTATAAAATAATGTATTTTTGAGTAACCTACCTAATATACGTTGTCAAAATTCTGGGGCTAATTGAAAATATTTAATCATTTTACATTATGCTGCTTGCTGTTTTCCGTAGTGCACTTATCAGAAGTATTATATGGGAGAATCTGTGGCTCGGAATCGTGGGATGTTACTTCTGTACGTTGTATTTATAAAAAGAAACATTTGAATACATACTTCATTTAATACATATATATTTCTAATACGCTTTTTGTATAAACATATTTTTGCATTCATTATTCTTAATGCATTTTAATTCTGTGTAAGGGAAGTTTAATTTCAGTGATCTGTGAAAATTAAAGGAAGTTATCATGACTTTTAATCATTGGCAAAATACGTTTAAACAGTTATAAAGTTAAACGGTTATATGATTAAACTTTTTTTAAGAAATATATATTCCAAATGTCTATATAATTACAGAAAATAATAAAATAATGTTATTTCCTGCAAATAAACAACTTTACAGGAAAGTTTCTTTAGAAAAATACGTTTTTTAAGTAACAGGAACGGCGAAAACTAATAAAATTTAAAGTATCATAACTCAGTACGTTTTTGTTGAATAAAAAAGGAATTTTTACTGTTCTGTTTGTCAGAGTAAAGAGAAAGGATTTCGAAATATATATTTTAAGACACAGGGATCGTATAAAATTTTTAATTTAGTAACTCCTTAAAAAAATAACCATTTTGAATTAAATTGATTTTCATATAATGAAGAACAACATTTGGAAAATTTTTGCAAATGGAGATATGCATCTATAACTAATGACTGGATGCATTAGAAGAAGAAGAATTATCTTATAAGAAGCATTAGCTTCTACTTATAAGCAAGCTTATAAGAAAAATTAGCTTCTGTCAACGATATTATATATTTTGCTGTATACCTTGTTTATATCGTCATCATGTGTATACATTTTAACACTTTACTTTTATCCTTATGATAACTCACAAAACGATGCAAAACAACTTTCACATTATATGATGACTATAAAATTTGAAATTGTTAATTGTGAAAAAATAATGTCAACAAAATTCCAATCATGTGTATACATTCTGAAACGCTTTTGAATGAAAGACCATGTTGTAAATGAACTGATTCGTGTTTTCTATAGCGCGTAACGTAAAAATCGCATAAATTTAATTATATGTCAGCATTTTTAATTTTATTTGATTCAAACTACATGTTAAATTGACCGTTTAGAGCATTCTTCGTTATTTGTTAGATATTTTGTACTTTGCGTTTACTTTCTGAAGCTACACAAAGTCTGAAAAAAAAGCATTTTCCTTCAAGTGAAAATTTAATCTTGTATAATCGTATTTTCTCCTTATTCTGTTTAATGCGGTGTATTTAATGAAAGTTTCTAGTAGAAGGATCTAGGAACAGAAAAATATACTCAATGAATGTGGCAATTCTTTAACTAAATCGGGATTTTAATTTCGCAAAAAACCTTATTTTACATTATAATGTTTATTTCGTCTATATTTCAGTAAGATTATCACAAACAAATAGCGTGGACAAGAAATATATATATGCCTGGGTTTTGTTCCGCCCCGCATAGCAGTTTGGTCGCTGACCATAGTTTGTCACTTTTATTCTTTTTATTCTTATTTCCACTTTCTTATTTTTCCAGCCGCTCCCTATCGCGTTTATCGGCGGGTTCAGTGCCGGATGACCTTAATAAAGATTCTATCCTATAATTAATCTTATATTCGGATAGGGAATTCCGAATCTTATATTCGGATATAAGGTCTTTTCAGACCTTAATAAAGAGAACCGACAGGGACGTCTATGCTCTACAGACTTTGTTTCCTCATCTGAGCAGTCCTTCTTAGTCAGTTAAGAACAGGGGTGGGTAGTATGTAGGTGCTTCAGAAGTGCAAAATTATATTTTTCTTATTAATAAAAAAACTTATTTTTTATATTTGTACGCAGTATTTACTTTTAACACCAGACATTTCACATAATTACTTTATTTCGTCGCATTTAAGAATGCGAAAGACGTTTGTACTGTTGTATTTACTACAGTACCATAATAATAAATGAGGCAGCATACATATGTCCCATCGATAGCAGTCAGCATCAAGCGGTGCTGTTGGTCTTCAAATGTACCTGATATTTACGCCATGAAAATAGAAAATTCACTTATCTGGCACTGGAGTTCATCAGAAGAATAATTATGTGTACTGAGTGGCTTTTTCCCTGTTTCCTATTATTTATTGCCACATATGGCAAATTTTTCGCCTTTTCAATGACATTAAATAAACATTTTTAATCAGAAATTTTACTTAATAAGTGGTATAAAATACGTATTGAAACAAGAAACATTTTATTACATAATTTTTTAAAATTCAAAACAAAACGTGAAAAAAAGGTAAAAGTGAGCAGTTTTGGATTTGCCTTAAGGCAGTATTAAAAAAAAAAATATTTTTCCCCGCTCAACAACTCAAAATTTTGAGACACATTTTCAGACTCATTTTTAAAAGTAACAGCAGGAAACTTGGCGGCGTGATTTATAAAGACATTTATAAGGGCCCCATGTTTTTATATTTCGTTCAATTAATTAGAAATTGATTTACAGACAATTATTTTCACAGTACGATCATTTTTTTTTGCTTCGAGCGCTATCGCTTCGGGATATTCGGTTCAAAATGTCCACTTTGACAGCATTTTTTGAAATATATTCTGCCTTTATCAAAAAATCAAGACAATACGGACATTATAAAGTTTCTGAATAAGAGAACCTACCAATTGGATGCATTTTAGAGCAAAAATGAATTTACAAATGTGTCTCAAAATAAGCAGTTTGGATTTGAATACACCCTTAATAAGGCGCTTCAGGAATCTTTCGATGTTTTTGAAAACTTTTACGTCTTAATATATGAAATTACGAGGCGAACCACTAAATTACCCTTGGTGGGAAGCCTGTGGCTCTCGGGACACAGGTTGTAGACCGCTACTTTAAAGAGTTCTCCACTATGGTCGTTGATACATGGATGTTCAGAAATCCTGTCACGTGCATGTCTTATACCAGATTGCTGAATGTGTCGGTAAAGTAGAAAACGTCTCTACCGTGTGGTACATAGCAAGATGAATACTAGTATCATTTTAAAGTGATTTTTTAAATTGTTTCTAGTCATATGTATTAGTGAGCTTGGTATGCAAGAAGTTCCGTATAAACGGATTTAACTATAGAAGGGCTAAAAGTCTTCAGTCGGTTATATTTAGCTATATGCAACGGTTTTTAAAAGTCTGTCTCAGCGTGTACGACACTCCTCTATATTTATATGTATAAAATAAAAATTTTTAAAAGCTTGTGCAAGCTCAAGGAAAAGTTCGCTGGACGCAAATATGCACACGAGCCCATGGTTGGCGACCACTGGCATACACCATTAAACTTGGTAAACTAAAGGGTTATATGATTTAATATTTGTAAGAATTATGTATTGTTTATACTTTTCATGAGTTTAAAATTATAAAACGATGAAAAATTAAATGCTATTTTCGATAGCAAGTTTAGAGTTTTAGCAAGACAGATTTTTAAAAACCGTTGCAGAATAGCTAAATATAACCTACTGAAGATGTTTTAGCCATTCCATAGATCACTTTAAAATGATACTAGTATGCATCTCACTATGTATCATACCTAGTATACAGTGTGACGGTAGAGATTATTACTACTTTAACGACACATTCAGCAATCTGGTATAAGACATGCCCGTGACAGAATTTCTGAGCATCCATGTATCAACGACCACAGTGGAGAACTATTTAAAGTAGGGGTCTTCAGCTTGTGTCCTGAGAGCTACAGGCTTCACACCAAGGGTAATTTAGTGGTTCGCCTCGTAAATTCGTATAAGATTCCTGAAGCGCCTTATTAAGACATGCATTACAGAAATAACGATTGGAACTCTGAACGTGTTGCAAGACCTAAACATGTGTACATCTGTTATAAGAAATCTATGCCTTAAAAATATTTACATTTAAAAATAATAATAATAAAGAATTTGTATTTTATTTTTCTTCTCGCAATTTTGAATAACGTCTTAGTGAAACTTTCCTAGGCAAAGGTAATAAATTTGGATGTTCTCTGCCCTTTCTACTTCCATGATTGCATATTAAGATTTGCATAACACTGTATATTGAAGTATTGTTCTAACGTATTTGAAATATTGAAAATAACTTTTGATGCAGCAGTTAAATAATAAAATATGTTGCATAAATTTAAAACATACAAAAAGGATTTGAATGAAGTTTACATTTAAATGGGATGAATTTAAATTTTAAATTATTAAGACAGGACAATTCTATTCATAGGTTATCCCTCAAATTAAATTTTATAAATATTCTTTATAAAGAAAGAAAAATTTATAATGTTTTATAATTTACAATGGTCATATAAAAACCACATGTTCGATTTAAATTATTACCATAAAAATATAAAAATACATTTAAAGTAATCTATATCTGATTTAGCATGCCTTTTTTTGGCCGTCTTGTTTTTTTCTCTCGCCATAATAGAAACTGATTATTATGGAAATTATCTTCTTTTGTCCAAATAAAATAATTGTTTCCAAAAGATAATCTCTTAATCGATACAGTATATCGGTCGTAGTTACGATATTTCTTTTTTATTTTTCAAGAAATTTTTGCAGATATTTACGTAAATCAATGAAAGGAATTTTTAGGAGAAAAAATATTGGTTTAGTTCGAATCGACAAAAGTATTAAGCCAAGGAATAAGTAATTTCTCTCTTTATTTTCTGGATGCCCTAGTGAATTTTTTTATTTTATAAATATCCAATATTTTATATTTTATTATATCGGATTCTTATTTCTTACAAGGATTATTAAAAGCAGATCCTTTCATAAAATATGATATTAAATATAAAATATGTGCGATAAACTGCAGATTGTAGTCAGAGTATTAATTAATAAATCTTAATTAGACTTTTCAATCACCGTAAAAAAATTTCAAATTGGTGAATTGGTTCTCTAGTTTTGAGTATTGAACTATTGATTAATTGATTGATTGATTTTCCAGGTTTTACCCCGTTTTCTTAAAAACTATTTTAAATATCGGAATGTGACAAATTGCGGATTGTAGCCAGAATTATCATTAATAAATCTTAATTACACATTCTAATAACCACAAGACACTTTAAATTTGATTAACGGATTCCCGAGTTTTTGAGTACTGAAAGATTGACTGATTCTCCAGGTTTTTTTTCCTGCTTTCTCAAAAACTATTTTAGATATTGGAATTCAAAAAACTTCAGACTTTACCTAGACATATTATTCATAAATCCTAATTAGGCCTTTCAATCGCCGTAAAATTTCTTAAACTTGATCAATTTGTTCCCTAGTTTATGAGTATTGAAATATTGATTGATTGATTGATTGATTCTCCTGGTTTTTCCCTGTTTTCTCAAACTATTTTAAATATTAGAATGTGACAAACTGCGGATTGTAGCCATAATTGTCATTAATAAATCTTATTTAGACCTTTTAATTGCAACAAGATTCCTTAAATTTGATCAACCGATTCCCGAGTTTTTGAGCACTGAAAGATTGATTGATTGATTATCCACGTTTTTCCCTGCTTTCTCAAAAACTATTTTAGATATTAAAATTTGACAAGCTTTAGACTATACCCAGAATTGTAATTAATAAATCTTAATTAGAATTTTCAATCGCCGAAAGAATTCTTAAAATTGATCAATTAGTTCCCGAATTTTTGAGTATTGAAACGTTGAATGATTCTCTCGGTTTTCCCCCTTAAAAAAAACTATTTTTGATAACGGAATGTGACAATCTCTAGATTATACCCAAATCTTTATCTGTTCCTGATAAGTTTAGTGTTTAATATGCGACCATTTCTGAGCAATTGAAGGGAAATAGACAAAAATAAAATGTTATTTTTGACAGTACGGTCTCCTAAATAGTCGGATGAACTTATAAATAGGTGTCTTCCTAAAAATTACAGACAGACACTCCAATTATATAACATCTGGTATTTATTTGATTGATTCTAAAAAACGGATCTTATACAGGGTGGTCCTAAAATATATGTCAAAAATGTAAAGGTAGGTAGAGGGGACCTAAATAAGCATATTTCGGATAGGAATGTGTGTGCGGTAATGACAAATTAAAGCACTAGCTTGTAAAGCAGTATGAATCAAAGGAAACTTAAAAGACAAGTAAAGACAAAAGAAAAAAAATATTAACAATTTACAAGAGGTGCTTGAAAGAGCGGCCACCAACAGCGATACAAGATTCACAACGACGGCGCATAGATAGGCGTACATTAGAAAAGACTTCAGGCATGTCGAGCAGATGTAAAGCAGCAACAGACAAGCGGGCAACGAGATCTTCTTCAGATGTGATGGGACTCTCGTATACCAGGCTTTTAACACATGGGCTGATAAGTTCCCGGTCTAATAAAGAAAACACAACTTTTTAACAAAGATTTATAACTTTATGACTTTATAACTTTGTAGCTTTAACATAACTTTGTAGCAATAACATAACTTTAATAATAAATAATAATAATTTAATAATAATAATAATAATTTAAAAATAATAATTTTATAATAATAATAATAATTTAAAAATAATAATTTTATAATAATAATTTTATAATAATAATTTAAAAAATAATTTAATAATAATAATTTTATAATAATAATTTAATAAATGATTAATAATAATAATTTAATAATAAATAACATAATTTTATAACGAAAAAGCTCCAAATAGTGCTCAGAACTCGTTGTTGTTTTTGGTCAAAAGTCAACACGCGTGGCAGCCACTTTGACAACAGCTTTTTCATAGACAAATGTTCATTCAAAATAAAACCTACACATTCCTTGGATATCTTCAGAGTCTGAGCTATCTCCTGCAACTTCACTTTACGGTTCCACAAAACGATTTTGTGGACTTTTTTTATGTTTTCCGGAGTAACCACCTCTTTTGCGTGGTGCATCACTGGTGTCCGTACGACCACGTTTAAATTCAGCAAACCAGTCAATAATGGTTGATTTACCTGGTGCAGTGTCCGGATAACGCTTATCTAACCAAGCTTTTGTTTGAACGGTATTTTTCCCCATCAAATAACGATTCTTGAAAATCTTGTTATCCATTTTTTTGTTTATCAACAAAGTCGTTCAAATAAAACCACTCTAACGTTTTATCCACACGGCGAATCGTCATGGCATTTTTTCTACTACCTTTTAAAGGATAGTATTTACTAAAAAAAACATCGGTTCGGCGATTGCAACGCCATCTGTGTGCCAGACGGGGAACTTATCAGCCCATGTGTTAATATGACCCCAAAAGAAAAATTCCAAGCAGGTTAAATCAGGAGAACACGGTGGCCAGGAAGCTGGACCGCCCCGTCCTATCCAATGCTGGCCGTAAACAGCGTCCAGGTGATTCCTAACGTCTCGACTGAAGTGAGTTGGGGCTCCATCGTGCTGGAACCACATTCGTCTGCAAAAAGCTGGAGGAATATCTACCAGAAGTTCAGGTAAAACCTCCTGTAGGAAGATGTTGTATGTATGGCCAGTTAAACGACTAGGTAGAATGTACGGTCCTACTAAGTTATTGTGTACAATGCCTGCCCAAACATTAATGGAAAACCTTTCTTGGTACGCGTGTGCTATTGTGCCATGTGGGTTGCCATGAGCCCACAAATGAGAATTAAGGATTTTAAACATACCCAACCGCGTAAAGGTAGCCTCATCAGTAAATAAAACATCTGCTGGGAAGGTTGGATTGGCTGCCGTCTGCTGTAGGTACCAACGAGCAAAGTTGAGACGTGGGAGATAACCGTCAGGGGCCATTGCTTGCACTCTCTGTAAATGATACGGATGCATTCCGTCTTCATGTAAAGTCCTCAAAACACTTTGATGGCTCACACCCAACGCACGTCCTACAGCTCTAGAGCTTGTCGAAGGATTATCCTCTACTATGTTTATTATTCTGGTTTCAACTTCAGAAGTTCTGCGATATCTTCCAATGCCAGCTCCACGCCTGGAAGCATAAAACGATCCACTTGTGCGTAACTCCTGATGAAGACGCGCGAATGTTCGACGATCTGGCTGATTCCTATCCGGGAATCGCTCCGTGTACATCCTCTGAGCAGCTAATCCGTTTCTTTGTGCAGCCCCATACATGAAATGCATATCGGCAAGCTCCACATTGGTGAAACGATGCATGCTGTTTGAGATCCGTGCGGGAAATGAAGAATCCACATAGCGAAGATCTTTTATACGCCACAGTCAGCAGCGCTCCCTACCGGCTCAAAGCGGCATTACCGCACACACAATCCTATACGAAATATGCTTATTTACGTCCCCTCTACCTACCTTTACATTTTTGACATATATTTTAGGACAACCCTGTATAACCACCGCACCATTTAAGTTCATCATCTTATTCAGAACTTTAGCGTAGTGTATAAAGGCGTTGGTATACGCCGCATACCTACTGATTTTTTTTGTAAATTTCCGTGTAACCTCTATTTCTTAAGTAGAACTATGTATAAAATTTACTAGCGAATTATACCAAAAAAATTCACCAACAGAAAATTTAAACTACAAACAGAAATAAAAACAGAGATGCATGTTTTCCTTTTTCTCCAGATGGCAATATAAAACACACGACAACAGTTTTGAGAACAATTAATGAACCATTCTCATCATCAGGTGTTGGGGAATAACAGAGAGTTGTTCTCTCAACAGCGGAAAAGAACCTTTTGTAAAACGAATGTAGTATAAATATGAAAAAGGAATGTGGCAGTAGTTATTCCCTCACTTTTTTACTAAAAACAGAAATATTTTGTTTTATACATTTGCTCTTTCATGGATTTAAAAAAACGTCACTTCCCATTTAACTTAATAATTTTATACTTAAAAAAACATATGAGCATTTTATTATTATTTCGAAAAACAATCGTCAAATCAACTTTAAAAAAATTTCCAAACTGATAAAAAATATCTAAATTAAATGTTGAAATGAAATTTGTCGGTGCAAAATATGACTAACGACAGTTAATTTCAATATTCCCATCGGCAATGCTCATCCCCATAAGAATATTCTGGCTACACTCTGCTCTAGTTTTTACTTTCATCTATATATAATATAAATATCTATCTATAATAGAAGAAAGTATTGTAGTCGAAATTTTTGTCGACTTCTGATTTTCGGCGGATTTTACATCTCTTTGGAGTCACAGATTCCGAAAACATGTTTTTACAAAATGTCTCTCTGTTCGCCTGTCCTCTTTGTATCTTCGAAAAGTGTATGAAGTTATGCTTAGAATTGAACCAAATTTGATTTGTAGGTTTGTGATTATGGCCAAAAGGTCCTCTTTGAATTTGGGGATAGTCCTCCAAAAAAGGACGCTGTGATAGCTATTTTTCTGTCATTTTCATTATTGCATCATCGAAAAGTATATGAAGTTATGCAAAAAATTGAGCCAAATTTTTTGTATATATTTTGGAGTACAGCCTGCAGGTCGTTGAATTTGGGGACATTCTGCCAGACTGTGATAGTCACTATGTAAGGGCACATAGCCTCTTATAGATTTCAAATTAAAAAAATGTAGAAAAAAATATAAATTAAAAAAGTTTCGCCATTAACTGTTCGACCGTATTCCAAGGATTCCAGACTAATTATTGTTTTGCCTCTATCTTAAAAAATGGCTGAGATAAATGGGCATTAATTTATAAATTTTAGTGAACATGGTTTCAACAATTTTTCTTGAATTGTTGTAACCACCGTTCCCACTCTTATATGCTTACACTATATATTTACATTCGGCATCGTCAAACTCACTGGCGACACTTGGCGGAATGTCTCCAAATTTGGCAACAAAAACACGTTGCCATAAATGAAGCCAACTTGGCTATAGCTGACTAAGTTGGCGATATTCTCATTCAAATTCAATAGTGACGAATACTTGGGATTAATCTTCTGTAATCGTGTTCCACGCATTTTAGCTTCGTGTTTTCCAGTAAAATTAGCTAAAATCTTAAAACCAAGGAACAGGGAGGCTATCGTTATAGTACAGAAGGACTTTTCGTAGTGTAGAATACATCTTCTGTTTGCATCCAGGCGATTTACGAGCAGCTGACATAACAACATAATGACGAAAAATATTGATATTTTGGCGGCGTGATAGTAAAGTATGAACACGTATGAGATAGAAGAAAGTTTTGGTATTGGCACATACGACTAGTTTTACAATTGCAGCATTCATCATGTTACAGTAACAGCCACTACATAATTATAGATTAAAACGGAGGCTAACGAAAAAAACAGGCTACCGCGATGCATTCCACTTATCTTTTTTTAGAGACCGCTAGAGTGACGTGAGGATCTTTTCATACACCTGCATTGGTGCATTCGAGCATCCCGTAACTTCCACGGTCTGTAAAAAAAGATACGCATAAAGCACCGCGGTAGCCTTTCTTTTTTGTTAACCTCGATAAATATTCAATGTATACACAGCCATAATTAATGATGGAAGTCAGTGATTACTGCGACTAATTAAAACACTAGTTTCCACTTAATTTGTAACCGTTCAATTTAATTTACAATCAATGGAGCTAATTCTTTCAAAGCGTCAATAATCCCAAAATCTCCTTATTAAAATTTTATTTTAGTTTGAATTTTGAAATATCTAGAAATACTTCTATTTCTATTCAAAAATGACACGTTTTGCGAAAAACGACCTCCGAAGTAAACTAGAATATGAATCTCAAAATAGTAGATGATAAAAAAACACCCAGAGGAATTTGAAAGACATCACCCAATGATCATAAATAGTAATCAGTCAACCACGTTGAAAGTACATTTTCACATGTTGTCTTTCCAGCACATTCAACATTCAACATCATCAATATAAAGAATCCTTGGAAGAGAATAAATACCTTTTACCTAATTTTGGGTTCAAGACGCACCTTTGAGGTAAACGTTACTAGTTGATTTAAGGTTAAAAAATACAATCATATTACTCATTATTTAGTTTAGTATTTACTGTTTATAATAATTGTTTTTTTAATATATTATTAGATTATATATTATTATTCTTACTTTCTTCTATCTATAATAGAAGAGAGCATTGTAATCGTTTTTTACGACTTCCGGTTTTCTGATGGATTTACACGTTTTAGGGGTCAGATATTCCGAAAACCATGTTTTTACAAAATGTCTGTGTGTCCGGCTGTCCGTCTGTCCGTGTGTCTGTCCTCATTGTATCATCTAAAAGTGTATGAAGTTATGAATAGATATGAACTAAATTTGATGTAGGGATTTGTGACTATAGCCAGCAAGTTTTCCTTGAATTTGAGTATATTCTGCCGGAATGGGGCGCTGCGATATCAATTTTTATGCCATTTGCATTATTGTACCATCGAAAAGTGTAGTTATGGACAGAATGTAATAATTTATGTATATGGTTTTGACTATAGCCTGCAAGGCCCAGTTGAATTTCGTGATATTCTGACGGAAGGGAACGCTGTGATAGCCAATTAAAGATTTCAAGTTAAAAAAAATGTACAAATGAATTAGAAATCCTAAATATTTTTTAAGTTAATTGTTTGGTCTTTATCCATTATTCAGTAACAATTTTGGTTTTGCCTCTATCTTAACACATAGCTGAGATATAGCTCTTTGAAATTTTAGGGTGAGTGACCTTTTGAAACAAGATATCAGGATTCTTCCATAAACGGGTTTAATTTATAAGTTTTAGTGAACATGTTTTTTGAAAATTGTCTTTCATTGTTGTAACCCTCGTTCCAACTGTTATTTGCTTAACATTATATATTTATATTCACCGACGTGAAATTCTCGCCAAGCTTGGCGACCTTTGGCGAAATATTGTCAAAATTGGCGACTAAAATAAATTGCCATAAATGAAGCCAACATGGCTTAAACTGACTAATTTGGCGATATTCTCATTCAAATTCAATATTGACGAGAACAGGGAATGAATATTCTTTAATCGAGTTCTACGCATTTTAGCTTATGTTTTCCAGTAAATTTATCTAAAATCTTAAAACCAAGGAATAGGGAGGCTATTATTTCCTGCTGGTACAGGTCAGAAGGACTTTTCGTAGTTTAGTATACAACGGCTGCTCGCATCCATGTAACTCAATGATTCGCAAGCAGTTGACGTACAATACAATGACGAATAATATAGATTTTTTGAGGGTGTGATAAAGTATTAACATGTTTGATATAAAAGAAAGTTTTGGATCTGACACATCCGATTAGTTAAAAAATTTTTCAAAAACATACAAATTTGCTTTTGGTTATTACTATTGTGATGTGAATACGTTATGGGGAAAAATGAAAGACTGAAAATGTTTAATGAAAGTCTATCTTTAAAGCATAAATTATAATCATAGAAATAATGCTAACAATGTAACATTTCATCCTAGAATATTTGTGAATGTCTTATGAATACTTTAATCAGCATATTAAAATTGAATAGAATGAACAAAAATTCAGCGTAGATAGAATTTTTACACTTTTCTATATTAGCATACTAAATTCAATATTAAAATCCCTTCTTCACATAAAAATAATTAATAAAGTTAAACAGTATTTTCCACAGTCCTTATGTCAGACGAGGTGAAACGTGCTCTTCTCTGAAGATTCTTTCAGCATTTGTTTGACATTTATGAAATGCATTCTCATGGGAATATTATCCGGTAGAAATATGTTCAATGAATTACGGTCGCGAATGATGAAATTCATTAAAATGAAAATTTTGCTTAATTCAAAGTCTTAAATTTGTGATTATGGAACCACTAATGCAATAAATTCTCCGTATTCGTCATGTCAAACTTTATTCCAGGTGAAAGTTTTGACGAATCAGTAATTGCCTAAAACTTCTATGTGCATAGGATATATTCGTCACTTTGTGCGCCAAATGTGGATATATAATGAATAATTAAAATTAACCAGTATAGGGCAGTCCTTGAGGAACGAATTTAAGTGTGAAATATTTCAAACGAGATAAAGGGAAAATATTTAAATGCTATGTAATCTTTCTGAACGCTGTTCTCTTATTGGATGAACTATTAGTATAGATTAAGCATTTTGTATTAATATCATTTATTTAAAAACAATTGCTTGAAGCAGAATTTTTATTCTAATTTACAACAGAATATGCATTAGCTCAATAAAACTCAAGTAATGATTATTTAAAATTCAAATTAGTCTAAAATGAAGGGGAATCAATTCCCTTCCAATGGGAAATCTATGTAAAAGCTATGAAACCAATATCTGTTTTAATAGTTTACCAACATAGGTTAATTTTCTTACCAATTCTTTCTAAAACGATCTGTGTTGTTCAAACATAACTGCAAACTGCTGCGATTGTTTGGCCTCAATAATTTCGTCCTGTATAATTCCAGATTTCTGATATTAAATAAGGAGAAGATTTCTTTTTAAAATTATGTCAAAAAAGCGTAACAGTTGGCAGTTATCAATTGAAATAATGAATAATATTTAATTAAAAGTAATATGCAATAGGACACAATTATATAGTTATAGACAAACTGTCAGGCAGACCAACCAAATTCATAAACACTTTGAACTATGTTGTAAAATATATTTAAATAAAACAGCATCTCATACAATATAATCATAAATTATCCCAGAAACAAACAGAAATAGCTGTTTGATTGGAAATTATGTATTCTTTAAATTTATGTTTAAAACAAAAAGCTTAGGGTGGGCGTCGTCTTTATACTGTAAGAGTATCTAACATAAATTTGCAATACAAAAACTTTATTTTTACATAATTTTGTCTTTTAATTGGTAATTGTAACCGTAGGACACTAAACGGAACTGCTTAAGCCAAGCTGTTTAGTAATTATGCAGGTTTAAAGTTTTGTAATTCCAAATTTTAAATTCATTTGTAATGGTTTCAAAAGAATTTGCAATGCGGACGTTATTAAGCACAGCTCAAAACCTATTTGGCAGAATGATCTGTAATTTTTTAATTGGGTATTTGAGGCTTCTAGAAATTGGTTTCTCTTACAAAATTCATAGATTACATTTCATATTCCTTTTAAAAATTGCTTTCAAAAATATTTTTTTTCGAAATTATTTTAAAATTTTAATTAGTCGAATTGCAATATGTTTCACAACCGTTCATTACCGAATTTAACATTAGAAGTTAGAAACTCGCAGATGTGGTTTTATAGAGCAGAAGCAAATTTAATTTAAAATCACTGAACGATTTAAAGAAATATTCCACATTTCAACACGACGCTGTATATTACCGTTGTAATATCCAAAATCAAAAGGGGTGGTATATTTTTCTAAAACCAGGTACCATAGCCTTCTTAGATACATAGATTATAAATTTCAGAAACACACAGTAGCTATTTTAGAATGATGTTAGCTGAATAACCTGAAATGGTTACGAGTTTATACGAATTTGTTTTTTCAGGATGTTTCAAAGATAATTGGTTATAAGAAAATACTTTTGATACTGCTGTTTTGGAGTTTATTTTTTTACAGATTTATTGATTTTAAAACCTGTGTGCTTACCACTCAAGTCTTTGAAATAATGTTTTAATTAATCAGCAGGATGCTATTTCTATTACATTGTCGTCTTGAGCTGTTTAACGTTTAATTTAGCAGAACCAGTTTTCATTATAATCAGAACATGTTCAGAGATAAAGTCTGTTTTAATTAATACATGGACAGCATAGGTTAAAACACATGCTCAAAGACAGTATTTAATAAAAGATTAATAATACTAGGAGTTTTCCCGACAATTTGACATTTCTACTGTTAATAAACGCCCTTACTTTGATACTCGATTCTAACGATAGACAGTTTTAATTAATAGTTTTTTACTGTGTGTCATGCCTAAGAATTAGATTAGTTCCATGCGTAATTTTTCTTACAGTAACATCTGTCCTAGTAAATTAATTTTATAAAATCACTTGCATTTTCTGACTGAACTGATATTAATGTGTTATCGCTTATGTTTGATGTTTTTATTTAAATTACATTTAAGAAACGTAATGTTTATACATAAACATTTTATAAGGTAAGTGACGATTTTATAATCGATGGTAAAAAAATAAAAAAAAGTAATAGAAAACAGTAAATAAAACACTTTATTGTCAGATTTTATTTACGTAGCAGAGTATCTAAGAATAGTAACTATTTCTAATTTTTAAATTACCTTCACACTTTAACACTTTGTATTTTCAAACTTAATACACTATACATAATACATTACATATATCCTACATTCAGAATTACACTAAGACACACGCTGCACTGACACAGGCTCCCTAAATCTGGAGAAGAGGAAATAATACATAGCCAAAATTAAAAATATTGCAATTGAGTTTCATTATAAAATTCTTTTTTTTTCTGCTAATAGGCTTGTATATAATGTTCAAAATGCCAACTTCCGAAATATCTTTTGCTTTACAGAAATATGGAAAATGATATTCCATTTACTGGATTGCTTATAAAAATAAAAATGGCCGTGCACTTACGAATAATTTTGATTTCGCGAATGTGCCAGAACGTAACAAATTAGAATATGCACTGTAAAAATTTTTGGTCAAAAATTACGATACATATACTGGCAACATTGTGACCGGTATATATACCGTAATTTAACTGGACGGTACATGTATCCTAAAGTATTTAAAGTATATTTAGCAACTGCACTCCCCCCCCTCTATCCTCAGGCCTGCACGCATTACGTAACAAGAGCAAGAGCATCACTTCAGGTGTTCCGTACACCGAGGCGGGACTAACAGCTTTTTCCTTACTGAAAAATAATTATTTCACGGTATAAATAGCGATTTTTACTGAAAAACAATCACTTTACGGTATAAATACCGTTTATAATTGAAATGGAACGTATATGGCTTTTTGACGCTTAATATACCTTAGAAGTACGTTACTCATACCGTAAAGAGTGCAAACGGTACAAGTACCGTTAATTTACGGTACAATCTACTGAAATTTTACGAAAAATTTTTGCAGTGTGAGTAATTCTATAAGATATACGCGCATGGAATTATTTCACTTTATCACATAGCATAAGTTATTGGGTTAGGAACTCGTATTTCCGGGCTTCCAAAAGTCATAGACGGGCTCTGCCTAGCATACATGAATACATATATAAATCTTAAATGCAAATATCTTATACTAAATACTATATACATACAACATACTTACAATACTACAGTATTTATGATACATAGAATATACAGGGTGTCCACTAAAGTCCTGTCCACCCCATTAAGATTAAAACAGGTACAACTATAGTCAAGAGCGGGGTGTCTAGGTACAGTAAAGTGGCAATGCGCCAGACGATGAGACCGCTTACAGCACCGTTGGAGCAAACTTTCAACTGACAGATGACTTTGGAATTAACATTCCTATCTTAAAACCTGTAATAGATACAAGAAAAAAGTCAATTTCAAAAATTGAAATGTCTTTTATGTAAAAAAAAAAAAAAATGTATTAGAAATTGAAAATTGTAATTTTTATATCCAATTACAATCTTAAATGCGCTACTAATTGTGAGCAGAAGCACATGAGGCAGACACACATTTTCTGATAAACTAACACATTAAAATAAGATACAGTTTATTTTAATAAGGAATACACGTTAATTATGCTCTATTTGTCTACTATATGAACACATGCTGTGATGGACATATGCGATGGTAGATACATTGAGCCTACACAGATTGATTTTCTTATTGAAATTAACCGTGTCCTGCTTACATGTGTATTTTTTATTAGTCAATGCACGTTTATCTTAAATTGCAACACTTCTGCATGCAATTAGTGGCGTATTTAAACTGACGATTACGTGTAAACATTCTAATAAATTTATTTCTACAATTATATTTATTACATAACTTATAAACTAATACACAATTATAAAATTTATAAAGAAAAAACTGTGCTGGTAGATCTTGTATCCAAAAATCTCTTCTCATATTAATAAACCATTTTCCTTTTCTTTCAGCATCTTTAGGGAACTCAACATTCTATGAACCGTTTTTGAATGATTTTCATAGTTTATTACAATAGAACCTCTCATAATGTTTTATAAAATTAAAAATACACAGAAACTATTTCCATATGCCATTGACACACGTTATACGACCGGTCAAGTAGGAATGAAAATGGATGATGCACCATCCTACTTGTTAAGGGGTTCTATGTGAGGTACTATAACGTTCGATCCTTGTTGTCTACCGTCCGTTTAAACCCACATCTCTGCGTTCGACATATGTCCCACAACATAGACTTATGAAGGGTTTTTTTGTTAGATAAAGAGAACTCAACATTCTATGAACCTTTTTTGAATGATTTTCATAGTTTATTACAATAGAATCTCTCATAATGTTTTATAAAATTAAAAATACACAGAAACTATTTCCATATGCCATTGACACACGTTATACGACCGGTCAAGTAGGAATGAAAATGGATGATGCACCATCCTACTTGTTAAGGGGTTCTATGTGAGGTACTATAACGTTCGATCCTTGTTGTCTACCGTCCGTTTAAACCCACATCTCTGCGTTCGACATATGTCCCACAACATAGACTTATGAAGGTTTTTTTTTGTTAGATAAAGAGAACTCAACATTCTATGAACCTTTTGTGAATGATTTTCATAGTTTATTACAATAGAACCTCTCATAATGTTTTATAAAATTAAAAATACACAGAAACTATTTCCATATGCCATTGACACACGTTATACGACCGGTCAAGTAGGAATGAAAATGGATGATGCACCAGCCTACTTGTTAAGGGGTTCTATGTGAGGTACTATAACGTTCGATCCTTGTTGTCTACCGTCCGTTTAAACCCACATCTCTGCGTTCGACATATGTCCCACAACATAGACTTATGAAGGGTTTTTTTTGTTAGATAAAGTTCAATGAATAATTGTTGGTACAGTACACAAAAAAAATAACAATGGCTGTAAATTCAATTCTAATTACTTACAGGAAAAAAAAGAAAAGTATCTTTTACTGCATATAAACACATTTTTATAATTACATGTGGTTTATTTTGTCACAAGTAGTCATCTACACATTAAAATTGATCATACATTATTTTTAAAAAATCAATATCAAATCTGTAATTTAATTTCTATTTGAATAAATGTATTTATATTCAAAGGAATATTTTCATAATTCACGAAAGGTGCGTAATAAAAAAGAACGCAAAATGAGTTTTTTAGAGCACTTGATTAAGATTGTTGTTTCAAATGTTTCAATAAAATGCCAGTTAGAAAAAGTGTTCTCGTTTATATAACTTATGTACACAATATATTTACATTTTGACTATTACACAATAATATATTTATAAATTGGTATGTATATTCTTTGTTCCTCTCAGACAACGCACGATATTGTTTTAAAAAAGGAACAATTCTTTTTTCTATTGTGGGAATCCGTGAGAAATAAAAGCATATTCCCATGCCCAAGTCAAACGCACATCTAGTACATCATATTATTTCACTCGTACTAAAGGAAAGTCACGTGATACGAGAATCAAGCAAATGGCAACGTGAGCTCTGCAAAAGAGGTGACTTTGCAAATTTTTTACAAATTTTCCTCCACCTTCCCGATGAACAAGGGTTCATATAAAAAGTAATTTATTTGATATAAATTACAGGACAATTAACATTAAAAAACAATAAGATTAATATTAATTATCGAAAACAATGTTAAACAAATAATATACTTATTGGCAATGATGAACAGAACACTGAGGTTAAACTTGTAGTAGCATTCTCATATGGCATTGTGAAGTCAAAACAACGTCAGAGTGACGTAACATTATGACTTATTGACCGTTTCACTGAAAAAAATTAAATACTCAAAAATGAGTAAGTCCATATACTCATTTCGAATTGAGTATTTTTGGATCAAAAATGAACACGTGCATTCTCAAAAATGAGTAAGTTCATGTACTCATATCGAAATGAGTATTTTTGGATCAAAAATGAATATATGTATTCTCAAAAATGAGTAAGTTCATGTACTCATTTCGAAATGAGTATTTTTGTATAAAAAAAGAACATATGGTCAAACCGAACATACTTGTATATTTCAGAATGTGTAATGACGAAATTTCGGAGCGTAAAAAGCTATTATTTGAAGGAAAAACGAAGAACAAGAGAAATGAAAAGTGGATCTGGTTGTTCGGGATTTTCATCAAATTGGATCCACTACAACACATTTACTCTTTTTTTTTTCCCTCACATTTTACACATCTACTTTTTTTTTCTTGATAGTATTTCAAAATTATGATTTTTTTTCCCCACTAATTTTTTTTTAAATTTATTCTAACTGTTTTAACGTGAGGCAATATTGTGTTATTTAAAAGTTTCATAACATAATATCTTTGCAAATTATAGCTATACAAATTGGTATTAAACTAAGCTGATTTGGCTTACAAATTTATGAATTACGCTAAAATTTATTATTTTATAAATTATAATTTTACAAAGTTTATAATTTTTTCCTTAAATTTATAAAATTAGTTAATATTTTTTCTTTAATTTTATAAAAATAATTTTTTTAACTTTATAACGCTTTTAATTTATTTCTTTAGCTTATATTTTTATAAATTAAACTAATTTAATTTAAATAAAATCAATAAGTCCAGATTTAAACCTACCTATCCCAAGTTCATTAATTTCAAATTTGTCTCTAAAAATATTTTTTAAAACTATTTAGTTTAACCGAACCATACGTAAAAGCTCTCAGCATAACTGAACTATAATAATTTAATTTATTATAAAAAAAAAAAAATTACATAATTTTTTTAAAATAAGACATTTAAAAAATATATTTTAATAGCATGTAATAAACACGTCTGATTAAGATAATTGTTGTTGTTATTAGAATTGATAAATAGATAATCAGGCAAATAATTTTTAAAAAATATATGTTCGAATAAAGAAATTGTTGGTACTGTTGCAAAAAGAAGCAATCAGTATTCTTAATGCAATGTTTTACACATATAATACATAATAAATTGAAAGTTATCTGTTATAAGGCACCAAATCATACAGCAAAATATTAAAAACATTGGAACTGAAAAAATCCATCTACAGATGAAACTTCAAGTTTTTGCAAGTTCTGGAAATTAACTAACAACATTTGAGAAGGAGGCGTGACCACTCATGGGGCGTTGGTCTGAGTCGTCAGGTTAGTACAGAGGACATCACGGGTTCGATTCCTCTCATGGGCAAGGGTTCGTTAATTATTATAAACTCACGCAGGAATGACAAAAATGAGCAAGAATGTATATATCCCTTATAAGGTTGTCCTCGCGAAGTAACTTTTTTTTATCCTATAAATTTTATTTTAACGACATAAAAATTTCTAAATTTGAATACATCCATGGGATCAAAAAGGAGTACATGTGTTTCTCAATTTTGAGTACATTTGGATCGGAGTATGTGACGTATTCAAAATTGAGTACTTTTTACTCAATTTTGAGTACCCATTTTTTTTCAGTGCGATGTGACGTCAGACGACGAGGATTTTAAGCTACTGTGTGTGAAGTCGTTATGGCCGTCTTTGGACACTTCTGTGACGTCTAACCATCTTGTGAAAAGAGTGACTTTTGTGACTACCCTGCATCGGTTCCGTTGGCCAAATTTTACCGGAACCCTACACCATATTATGGTGTTCGCTGTTTTTCTTTTCTTCAGGCATAAATATATTTAGAATCTTACACCGGATCAGATGACTAGATGATTTTACCACATTGAAAATTATTATTCGGGCTCCAAAAAGAAAAAGAGAGCCCGAACTGAACTCGATAAATACAGATTGGAAGATAAAGAAAATGGCACTATCGAACAAATCTGCAAACGCAAAGAAAAGAGTGCTGCTAATGCCACACGCTATATCTTGAAAAATTATCTGAAATTCGACAGCTTTTTATACAAAAAAGTCGCTGAATCATACAGTGCAATACCCCAGCTAGAAAAAGTTTGCAAAAAAAGTGCAAAAAAAAGTGCACAAAATCTGAGCGTATTTGGCACCTCTGCTTATGCACAAAAAATGCAAACTAAATTGTGCACAAAAAATGCAAACTGAATTGTGCACTGTATTGTAAATTTGAATACAAAAGTGCCAGTGAACTATTTTATGCAAGTGACCAATGGTCATATATTACAGAGGACAGTCAAATCTCAAATACCTCATCACATATCACATGTACATAGATTTTAAGAAGTAAATTTTGAAGTGAAAACTTACTTAGTATGTACAAACAAAACAAAAACACAATTTAATTTTTATTTTTTTGGAATGGCAGTAAGTACTGGAACTTTATTTTTATAAACATGAGAAGGCTTATTTTACTTCCTTTAATCATTGTTCAACGCAAAATTATACTTTGTGATAATTTAAGGAGTTTTTAAGAAGTATTTTGTTTTGTTTATTTAAGGAGTTTCTAAGTAGTGTAAGAAGTCCGTATGAACCCTGCTATAGTTAAACTGAAAATCAAAAGTTACTGTGAAAATTGAAAAAAAAGCACTGGTCTGGGAGACCGCAATAAGGTGGGTTAAATTTATGTATTTTTGAGCAGCACAAAACATATTTATATGATCGACGGGTAAAAATACTTGAAAATAACATAAAATTGAATAACTTACCTCTTTCCTTAAAAATAGGCATAAGTTATTGAAAAGTACGGCCACAATCTTCAATAAAAATCTTGTTTACAAATACAAATTGCACTGCCATGATTATACTCTCGCAACAGAGGGAAAGGCACCGCGCAGACGCAGACTAATATATCCTCGACACCTCTACCAGTGCGTGATACAATGTTCAAAAAATTAGCAATTGTAGTCTGTCTTCAAATGCGACGCATTTCAAAATTATATTAAATATATATGCTTTATGTAATTTATATCATTTTGACTGTCTCTGGGAGATGTTGAATATCCCAATTGTGCATTTGACAGAGGTAAAAATATAAAATTTCAAATCTTAAAAATAAAAAAATAAAAAAAAATGAAAATTTATCCAGATGAAAATTTTGAGGTAATCCACCTTTAAGTTTGTAATTTTTAAAAAAATAAAAAATAAATAAAACTTTATCATTTTTTTTTTTTTTTTTTTTTTTTTAGAAAAAATTAAATTAAAAAAAATAATGTACAGTAAAATATGTGTCTTACGCTATATTTTTATTCATAATATCTATATAATATATATACGTCCAATTGAATGTGGGGGGGGGGCAACTGCCCCCCCCCTCCTTCCGTGGTTGTGCTATGATGTGACGTGAACTATGAATATTAAACATTTATTTTGCATTTTGTATTTATTTAAATTTTAAAAACTTGTACATTTAGTTATTAAATATTATTAAAAACTGTAGAAAAAAAAATTAATCTTATATCATAAGTCTAATTTCAGGTCATAGAACAACAGAAAGTGTGAAATATGTTTTACACCCCCCCCCCCCCCCCCACTTCCCCCTCCTTCACATCCCTCGAGGGGGTGAGGCGAAAAATATTGGTGGAAGGGGGCACAATCTGTGACGTAGAAATGCACTTTTTAGGTAATATTGTATTGTCATTGGAAATAATAAAAACTTGTAATTTTGTTGTAATACTTGTAACTTGCAAATTTTTACATCTATAAAAAATAAAGACCTTTTGTGCATAAAAAGTGCACACTTTTTGCGAACATAGAATATGCAGTTATTTTATGCAAAAAATGTGCACAGTTTTTGAAAACAAAAAATATGCACTTTTTTGTATGTATAAAAAGTGCATACAATGTGCACACAAAGTGTACACTTTTTGAAATATTCAAAAATATTCTTTTTTTTTTGCACAAATTGTGCACTATCGATACTTTTTTGCAAAATAAGTGCAAACATTTTCTAGCTGGGACTGTAATGAGAACTGTAGAACATCTTAGAGAAAAAAATAGATTTTCACGAGAAAAATATAATTTTTTGAGATGGCTTGATAAATATAGAAGGCGTGCAGAAATAAAGTAGTTCGTTAAATACATAAAATATGATTCAGATTTAATTGGTGGTGGTTGTCACATCATGTTGCGTTCATTTGCACGTGACAAAAAAGTGGTATGTCACTTCACTGAAGAAGACTCTCATTAAAGCAATAATTCATCTTCGAATCCGTTCGACGAAAATGTGGACCTGGTCGAATTAGGAACAGAATGCATCACATTTAGCCATGTAAAATCAGTCACTCCCCCCTCCTTTTTAACACTTTCTAACAGAGTTGAAAAGTTTTTATTGCCATGCAATTGATATATGTTATTGAGGTTTACTATGTCGTGTAAGATATTGAAAATGAAGAGTGTAACACCCATAGTTCCTTTAGAGGGACGCTCAAAAGAATTCGGTTACATTACTGACTATGGTGAAAAATCTTTTGGGATTTATTTTAATAATGTTTCACTATTTAAAACATATTGATATATATCACTGAGGTGCGCCACAAGAGGCTTACAACAGAATACTGTGTGTATAGCAGTCATTCCATGGTAACTTACGTTACATTTAGAATAATTTTTTTTAGTAATTTTCATAACACCAAAAAAATATTGAAAATGTAATGTTGATAAGATTTGTTAATTAAACCTATCCAAAACGAAATTTGGATGAAAATTACCTACCTTTAGTGTTAATTTTTGAACACTGGCCATTATATTTATTATGGTAACTTACGTTCTTTTTGTCAGAAGGTGTTAGGTTTAATTAACAAATAATATAAACATTACATTTGAATATTTTAAAGTGTTATATTAGTAAAATTACTGAAGTCAACTATTCTAAATGTAACGTAAGTTACCATGGAATGACCCTATAGCATTCGGCGTTCATTTAAAGGTACACACAAAAATTTTCGCTTACAGAACTGTTTGTTAACAGTAATTGCTGGAAGTGCGTTTTCAGATGCAGTACAGGTTTTTAAATTTAACTACTTTTTTGCCTATTACTTGGTGAGTATAAATTCTGTAGTTTATATACAGGGCAGTTCAAAATATCTCGAGTACGTTTGTGTTTATTGACGAAAATTGCTGATGGGAAATTTTCAACTGTGCTATGCGTTTCCTAACTGAACTGAATTTCAGCATTCTATGTATTATATGTAGAAATCTATAGATCATATACAGGGCTGCACAAAATAATTCTATTTTCCGAATATTGTTGGTCCGAATATTGTATGCATTTTGCATCACAATATTTTTTTTTTCCCTGATTAATACTAACTTTCTTTTAAAAATGTATTAATGGTAAATCAAGTCATTGTTTCTCAAATTTTGCTAACACATTGTTTAACTTTGTTTCATTTGATAATTTCATTAAAATATTTATTATTATTTACAAATATAATCCTGTAATGTTTACAATTTATATTTTTAATTTTATAATAGTGTATGTTAAAGTAAACAGTGGGTTTGTGTCTTTGCCCCGGGATTGCACTGATACTCTAAAGCGAAAGCTGGGTTCCCGGGGCAGTCATCCCTGGTTACCCTTGTTTACGTAAACATCAGACATTAGACCTTATTAAAAGGTAAATATTTCTGAAAGTATTTTGGAAGTGTTGGAAAGTGTTACATAATCTATTCCTGACGTATGGTTTTTCGTTCTTGTGTTCTGTGTATCCAATTGATAGATCTAATATTGTAAATAATCAATGATTTTCCGAAAAAATGAGCATTTGTGTTTCAATAAAATAAAAATAAATATATGATGGACCTTTTATTTTTTTGTAAATCTTATCAAATAAATGTGAATGTGAATTTTATCTATAATTTTTGAAATAAAAACAAAGATAGCATGTTATTTGTGTACATAAAATAAACGATTTTAATTATCATATATGTCAACAAATTTTTTTGGAAACTAATAAAAAAAGGGAAAAGAGAGAGCGAATTTTTCAAATGAGAAAGATAAAATTATTTGGGTTCTATCGGCAAATGCATTAAGTCTAAGAAAAAACAAATCCGTTATACTTTTGTTTTAAGTTTATCGATATTTCGGATACTTAGAAGAGACGAGGGCTGTGTTTTAATAATCTGTTGTGTCATATTGTAAGTAATATATTTTATGAAAATAGCATTAATTTCATGTAGCGGATTATTATATCATCTAAATTAATGACAAGATTGAAAAAAAAATACAAACACTAAAAAAACTGAAAAATATTATTAGTTGAAAAGAAAATTATGTAATATAAATCGTTACATAGTTTAGCTTTTTCAACTATAGTTATACCGAAAAAGAAATATTATATATTCACCAAGGGTTTCTGTCTCTAACTGGATTATATGAAGTTAGAAATCGAAAATAATAATAATAAAAAACAGTATTTTCTCGTAAAAATTGACTAAAGCATAATTTGCCTGTCCACCGTGGTTAAACGATTGCGATTATCACGCTTTTTGATTAGTTCTTAAACCGAGCACTTCTTAAGTCATTTTCAGTTTAACTTGGTTTCTTATGTAATATATATTAATTTCTATATAATCTAATTAATTTCTAAATATAATATAATAAATAATGTAATATAAGATATAAAATAATATATATATATATATATATATATATATATATATATATATATAAATTAATATATAATATATAATATAGTATATAAAATAAAATAATTTAATATAATTAATTTCTATATAATCTAATAACATCTATTAATTTCTTATATAATATCGTCTTATATCTTCGTAATCCTCTAAAATACCGCAAATGACTTAAGAAGCGTTCGTTTTTACAACCAATCAGAAAGCATACTAATCCCAATCGTCGATCGGAGGTGGAGACTGAAATTATGTACAGTATAATTTCGACTTTTTGACTTGATTTTTGTATTTTCAAATTTTAGGCTTTGTATATGCTGTTATTTTAAAATTTAATTTCAGTTGAACATCGATATAACGATTGTAAACAGATTCTCGAAAATCATCGTTAAATTGAGGCTATTGTTATATTGTGGAACACATTAAATATAATTAAAATCTGTATAAAAAATAGTTATTAAATATACAAATCATATTATCAATTATTATCTACTACGAGTATTGAGTTACATTTTCCTTTTGGCACATTAAATCTACATTTTCCAATAATTTAAACAATTAATTTCTAAATTCTAATAGATGTATCGACAAATTTTTAAAGCTGTTGGATATATTTAAGACCCCCTATATGGAAAATTTAACCTCCATAAGTTTACTTTTAAATCCATTAATCAAATATGCGACTTTCATTTGAGTTAAAAATGAAATTTGAAAATCGTCTGCATTTCTATAGGAAAGCATTAATACCTTAAAAGAAATGTTCCATATTTTTCGAACGAATGAACCAAATTTAACCAAAGCTATACAGCTAATTCCGGGTATATCGCCAACATACCTAAAAAATCAACCTAATCGGACGTTTTTTACGGCAGTTATCTTGTAACAGATAGACAAACAGACGGAAACCAAAAATTTTTCACGTCTCCATGGTGAGCCTTCACTGACATTTCGGCAATTAAAATATTTTATAAACTCACTGCAATGTTAGAGTATTTACAATTCTCATTTAATGTCGCAGCATTTGGTTATTATAAAAAACAATATTCGCACCTATAATATATCGTGAACCGTTTATATAAAACAAAAGAATCGATGAAGAAGGCAATATTTAAAAAGCCGTCTCATTATCATTTATGATGAACAGAGTGGTTATAATATAAGTATCTCTATTCGGAGCTGTCTATAGCTCGAAGGAATAACCCGAATGAAACCAAAATCGGTATACTTACTATTCGAGAAGGGGGAAGAAGAATGGAGGAAAAAATAGTTGCAATAATTGCCAACAGATGGCGTTCTGGGGCCTGTCAGTGCAAACTTCAATCAACCTTCAATCTACAGACAGCTCCGAATAGAGATACTTATAATATAACCACCCGGTATATAGAGTAAAACCATCACAGTGAAAAAATATTCGTGTAAAATGACAGAAAATGTCTCGCAGCAAAAAGTTGACAGAGAGCAACTATATACAGATATACCTGCTGACAAAAAAAACCGCGTTATCGGAGGGCAGAAACACGCATTCATACAGGTATTTCCCATTTAGAAAAGAACGTTTCTTAATAGACAACACCTGTAGCTTACAAGAAATTCCTGTCGCAGGGAATAAACGGAATCCTCAAATTTTCCTAAATAGCCCAGTCATGTAGATCTTGCAAAGAATGTTATTTAACAGAAGAATCACGTAGACCTACAGATATTTTATTGTTACCAATCTAATTGTTTACATTAATAATTATAGATATTTCTTTTTATAATCAGTTTTCCCCCCAAACTGTCACATGATAAATTTAAATAACAATAAAATATTCAATAAGTTGCGTTTACAGTTTTGGAAAAAAAATATTGCGAATTTGAATATATATTAACTTATATATTATTAATTAACATATAATTAACTCATACTAACTTATAATATACCTTTTTTTGTATAGAGTATAATGAAAATCGCGATAACTTTTTTTTTTTCAATAAAACTGTTTATTAACAAAATACAGATTCCTATATCGATGATTGTATTTTGTAATTAAAACATAAGGTTTTTATTTAATTGATGCAACATTTAAGACATTTGATGACATTACATTAGTGATGTTTTTTATACTATTTTCTCATATTTATCAATAAATTCTCGGAAAGTGAACTTAAATTCAAACTGGATTAGTTGCACGAAACGACATTATAAAGCATAGATAGAAATGATTGTCAAAAGAATTTAAAACTATAACTCCGATGCTTATTTCATTACAAGCAGAAAATAAAGTTTAAAAATTTTAATTTCAATACAGCTATCACTAGGTCGGTGCTAGAAAAATAGGAACAATATCTTTAAAATCAACATACTAAAAAATAAATCAAATATGAATGAATCCAGATCATATAGAAAAGTAAATAATAAAAAAATGATAAATTCTACAAAATAAAAAAATATGTATATGAACGTCGATTATATGTAATAAATGATATTCCGTTTAATGATCACAAAAAATATAACTTTTACCAAACTATATAGAATAAATCAGCTACTGCCTGTTTTTTTAAAACTATTTCTCCAGTTGGTATCTTAAGTCAAGTGATGACAAACATAATTCAAAGAGCTTAATCGCAATTTGTAGAATCAATACATATAGGGTTCTATTAATATCTTACTCATATGAAAGGTAAGTATGATTTGTAAAGTAATCTAAGGTTATTTATTCAAGATGGAAATAAATGATTAAAAAACAATCGTGAACGTAAAACAAAATTACATCAGGTATTCTAACGAGCATAAATAAATCATAAATTATAAAATATTAATAATAATTTGAGTAAATCATAGATTTTAAAAAAAAAATAATTTTTGGTAAGACTTACATAATTACTATATCAAAATAAAGTTTTGAATTCATGCATATTTATACGTTTAGAAAAAACATTATTGGATAATTTTAAAAAGAACGAAAATTTAACTTTCTATTTTTAGTTAGGAATAAATAGTAATTTTTTTCTTTTCTTCGTTGACATTCATTTTCTTAACGGTTATCTATCTGAGCACTCTGTGTATGTTATAATGTGTAAATATGTTCATGTACCCCATATTTGGTTTAAATTGTTTGGACTGATATTTTTGTAACATTCATTATATGTTAATGAATTTTATGAAATTGACGATGATGATTTGTTTCATAATGTTATATTATAAATTCCAAACAATGAACTTCATTGTGTACCAGAACAAGAACAGAATGAAAACGAAGATTGTAAGGGACAGGTCATTTTGTCTAATATGATAAGGATGGTGTATGACTTGATAACCGGTCCAATGCTGACCGATGACACCAAAATAGTGGACAGAACTTGTTATTTCCTGTCTATCAACAAAATTTTCCTGTTAAAATACAGATTAGTTAAAAATAAAGAATTTTTTACGACAGGAAAATTAACGATAAAATTGTGAAATAACATAAAAAATCTGTTAACGTATTTTTTAACGTCGGAATTCGACCGAATATTTTGTTTTTTTTTAAGATTATTATTTACAATGCAAAGCAATCGTTTTTTAGAGTCAGTTCTTAATCTTTTCATGCAAAACTTCCTAATTGATGTCACGACTGAAAGCGCTTAGAAAATTCATTTTCTCGTAATGATTGCAGATTATATTTTTATGAATGAAAATGTAAACTTTCAATTTATAAGTAATACCATATGAAATACAATTTTATTAAGTTCTACGTCATTAGGTTAAGGTTTTTGCATTTTTTTTCATATTATCAGGAAAATAGTATATATTTCTATTACACGTTCCAAAGATAACCTGAATTCTCATTCATAAAACTGAATTATTTAACTATGACTGCTTCAAGTAATGTCATTTTAATGATTTATGTGCGCGAATGCTCAGAGCTACGTTATTGCGATAACAATATTTTCAGGATATTGCATTTTCATTTATTTTACCCGGAAGGCGTCTATGTTTAACGCGGACGAAGCCGGACATGTCATCTACTAGTTATCAGTAATATGTGCGAAAGCCTTTCTATTCAAACTGCCTCAAAATGAGAGACATTTATCATTAATGAGCAATTTGGCTAATTAAAAAATATATATGTGAAAATAAAATTCTTCCGATGGTTTCGCATCTATTTCCGATAAAATGAATAGAAATTTTTGCTCTTCTCTCTCCACGTTTCACCTTAAAAGAGAGTTTTGAAATGGCGCCACAGTTTAGAAGTATATATTAACGACTATATACGCTATCATATCAGAGTGATTGTGACGTGTATAGTGGAGAAATGTAGTACGTATATGCTCTATCTCTAAAACTATGAGAATCAGTGAACATAAATATCAGTTACAAAAGTGTAGAACGTTCTCGATTTAGTATGAAGTAATGTCTTACGTGTAAAAATAACTTTTTAAGAAAACCTGAGTAGTGATTTTTCAGATAAACAATCACCGACGGAAATATGTCAGTAATTTCTTGTAGAGGAGTGGCATGAAACTGAAGATGAACATTTGCTGTTAAATCTAATATATGGAAGCAATACTGGGTAAGTAAGCTAGGTAGCTTGAGACTTTCATTTTGATCGTCGCCTAGAACTCTGTGAAGTTCAGTACGGTGAACTGAGTTGCCAAATGGTAAGAGTTCTGTTTTCGTATAAAAATAAAGATGCTCTTTGTAGGGCAGATACCTTCTTTTCAACTAAGGTAAAATAATACGTTAGAATAAAGTTAAAATGTTAACATTCATTTAAGAATTTTAATAGGATTATCTTTTAAATTAAACATGTGTTAAGTGGTTAAGATGATTTAAGTGGATTCAAAATAGCGTGGTAATATAATTTTTGTATTCTTTTTGTGTTTAAATAATCCAGAGTACCCTGTCCGGATTCCCGATTAACATAATGCACTGTCCAGAACATAAGTGAAAAGTTTTTTTTGTACTACTCTATTATCTCGTCGATCACTTTTCATAACAAAAAACTATCGCCAAACTGTAAGATTAAATGCCAAAAATTCAGTCGCATTTACTTGATGTATGAAGCATTATACGTGTTTGTTATGTCATCAAGTGGTTTTTAATTCACATTTGCGTGTATTTTTCATAATGTTTTACTGATTTATTAGTTATTTCTTTAATTAAAATAACAATTATGTCCTTAAATTATTATATTTTATTTATTTATTTATTTCATATTCCAATGGCAACGTTCTCCCTTTTATTTGGCGTTACAGTTTGGCGATACAGTTTGGCTTTTATTAAATCTGCAATTTGTTTATTTTTTTAATTGCTCATTAACAGCAACGAAAAGCATTTTTATACGAAAAATATTAATTATCTATCCATATACAGTTTTGAATTTTATTAAAAGCGATACTTTCGTATTAGAGGAATGCCAGGGGATAATAGCCAAAGAAATTGCCAAACGTTTTCTACTTACTGCAGCTTTTATAAATCTGATTATTGCAGCGTTTAAGCACGTAATAAATGTGTTAAATTTGTGTTTTACTTATATTTATAATTGTTTTTTTGATGTAGTGTTAATTTCGTTGTGAAATGTTACCTGGAAAATATTTTCTGAACTATTTATATTGCTTTTATTCTAAAGGACATAATTTTCGAGTAGCGAACTGCACGCGAAAGACATAGTTTTAAAAAAATCAAGCTTGAATTTTTATACTAGAAATCATAAAAATTCGCAAATTGAGATACAGTTTTGAAAACAATAGCATTTTACAGTACATTTTTCCCTACTCAACGTTGTAAAAATTTAAAATTAAGCGATTTTTAGAAGTAGTTAAATTTGCAAAACAAGGGAAATGGATTGCATATAGATTGTTGCAACTGTCGATGTGGTGTCCGCGTTACTCACGGATATGTGTTAACTTTACAATATAGATTTATATGATTTCATCTTTACTTAAAATTTTTCAATATCATCGAGCTGTATAGGCAGGGACTCTACAAGAATTTCAAATGTTTTTTACTAAATTTTAACTTACCAATAGTTTTTTCTGTTCTTTAGGTTTAAAAGTTACTTTTCAATAATTATATACATATATATATGTATATGGATATAAAAATCACATGCGTGAAAAAAATATATACACACACACGCACATATATATATATATATATATAAATACGGACAAAAAAACGGCCTCACCTGCGAAAAAGTGGAAAACGCGGCAAATAATGTTTTTCAACTTCAGGTATTATAGAAGGATGATATTTTTACGATAACATACAGTTGTAGGATTAATCTCAATTCAATTGTATTGGGATTTATAAATTATTTACACATAGTTATTTGGAAAAATGGAAAAAAAAGTGAAAAACGCAATATTTAAAAAAGCTTGGAACAAAGTAATAGATTCACAAATTCTGTAGTTAATGTACATTCTACATAACTGCAGTCATATTATATATACTTAGATGTGTATACATGCATAAGGATCACTTCAGTATTTAGTAGATCCTCCACGAGCTGCGATGACAGTCTTGCAGCAGTCCGGCATAGAATATATCAACTTCTGAATGTAACCCTGGTCAATTTTATGCAACCAGACCCTAATAATGCTTTCCTGCAATTTTATCTTAGTAGCAGGCTTCTGAGCAGCAATTTTTTTACCCATTATATGCCAACAATTTTCAATGGGATTCAGGTTAGGACTATTTCCAGGCCATTCCCAAACTTTAATGCCAGTTTTTGTCACATAGGCTGTCACCTAAAGGGAGGAAATTGGGTGAAAATTATTTTTCCAATATCCTTAATAATATGGAAATTAAAACTTGTAAATTAGGCAACAAAATACTTCATGAATAAGTTAGATTGTACTTATCGATTTCGTTGTATGGCAGGGGGCAGAGTCTTGTTGAAAATTACAATTTGTAGCACCTTTTAAATTATTCCTTAATAGCTGGTTTTAAACACTCCTCCAAAATCTCGGTATAAACGGATGCATTCACAGTTCCAGTAATAAGTTTCAGACGTCCAACTCTTTTGCTGGATATACATCCCAAGACCATTTGGCTGACTGGGAATTTTTCTGTAGGCGATATGCAGTCTGGATGATAAGCTTCACTTTTACGTGTCCGAACATACTGCTTACCTTCTGATCCATGTAGGTTGAACTTAGATTCGTCCGAAAACATTACTGAATCCCTCTGAGCCTTTGACCATGAGACATGGTCTTTTCCCCAAAAAAGTCGTTTCTGCATCATTTTTTTTGTAAGTAAAGTATTTTTCTTTGGGCGATACGCATGCAAACCGCATTCCACAAGGCGTCTTTGAATAGTTCTCGCGCTTAAAGTAACACAGCAGACTTTCTGAAATTCTAATTTTAAGTCAGGAACACTTGCATGACGATTACATAGAGACATCCGTGTCAGATATCGATCATCAGAATTTGTGGTCACCCTTTTTCGGCCCGATCCAGCCTTTTTCTTAACATAACCAGGTTTCACGTTCTAATTTAATCGTCCTTCAAACTGTCGATTGATTGAAACCAATTTTTTTAGCGATCACACGTGTCGAATATCCTTCTTTAACTAAAGCAATTATCACACATTTTTTTCTTGCGTCAATTGAACATACGAAACCCTCATTTGACCACTTAAAGAACAATACAAATGACCGTTTTTCCTTTTTGCCGCACTATTTTTAAAAATTTGATGGCGCAATGCTTCGTAAGGGATATATTATCCAATAGAAATGTAGAATGATATCTTATCTTGCTTTGCAGCAACTAAGATTAATTTATTTGAACGAAATAACGCATTAGCATTACAAAATGTTAATTTTTTTAGGTGATACAGTTTTTTTGTGCGCCACTGTATATATAAAATATTTGAAAAATCAAATTTCATTTTACGTCAAAATTCAAATTTATTTTCTTGAAAATTAAAATTCTTCAATGAAATGATGACTTATAACCTTATTTGCATTCAGTTTAACTGAGCTCCAATTTAATTTTTCGCTACCAGTTTTAATACCTGAACTTAAATTTTAAATTCATCCTTAGAGATTTTTACGCTAAATAATTTTAATCTAAAAAATCCAGATTTTCATGCGTCCAATCTAGAAAAATATACATTTATATACAAGTAATGATTGATTTACACAAATGAGATGAATATTGATGGCAGTACAACTTATTAAAATTACTAATATCTTAAATAAATATGTTCCATTTATTTTACAAGTTATTTCTTTTTTAGTTTTTATGTGATACCTGCAGATAACCGAATGGAAAACATTAGCATTGTTTATTAAATAAGAAGAGGTTGCCTGCTTTGTTACTCTATTCATCTCTTTCGTAACGGTATCTTTTAATTTAATGAAATTTATCAACAAATATACAGCGTGTCCACGTATAAACTGACCGACCTATATTTTCGCAACCGTTGGTCCTAGATGCATACTTCCAATTACAAAAATGGTTTAAATAAGGTAAAGAATTATTTTTAAAGCTATTTGGGTCAAGAAAAACATTTATTAAAAAAATACGAAAGCTAAATTTTTATACGGTCCCCCGGTCCTATAAGTGATATTTAGTAAAAATTTACTGTGACACTAACAAGTACGACAAAGAAAATCCCATTCATCTAACATTAAAATTGACTAAGTTCTGAAACTTTGAAATGCATGACTTACACCACTGTTTTGCATCTAAAAAGAGATGATTTCGGCCATGCTTTCAGGGGTCGTATATAAAGTACTTAAACTTATTTCAAGGTATCTGCGCTTTGAAATAAATCGTACAACTATTACGATTGAGTTAATTATTATTAGTTAAGTTTCAGATTAATTAAAACAGTATTTTGAAAGGATTTGAGGCTATGATTTCTTTTAACAAAAATTATGTTATTTTCATAAGGTTTTATTTAACTTGCAACGATCGTCTTTCTAGTTTAAAATTTGTACTCGAAGTATAACTCATTTTCAAATGTCCGATCGAAGTTAAATTTTACATACTGACTTAAATCCGATGACAATGTAATATTATTATGATTTTGGATGCTTACTATCTTATACATACTTATATTAGAGGATAACACAAAAAAAAAATCGGATAGATTATCGTCAACAAGTTTAAGAAAGAGTTAGCATAAACCTGCGATGGTTGTGTTTTTTAAATTTTAAAATTACGTTTTATGTATTTTTTAACGCTGAATAAAAAAAATTACCTTCACTTTTAACCATCATATCAGGATTTTTCGCAAATCGTAAATTTCAAGGTTAAAAAACAGCGAAAAATCTGATATTATAAAATAGATGTAAGTCTTTTTTATTCTGTTTAATTTTATTTAATTCAATGGTTTATTCAAATTTTTGGCTTATACTGGGTTTCTTGCAGCTAAACAGCTCAGGGGTCCGATGAGGTTGGGAGGGGAGGGGTGATCAATTTTAACTTTGAGCTTTTTAACTTTGAAATTTGCGATTAGAGAAAAATCCTAACGTGATGGTTTAAAATGAAGGTCATTTTCGGATTCAGCACTAAAAAATCCGTAAGAATCAATTTTCAAGAGATAAAAAACATGGCACAACCCAAAATTTGAAACACAGTGTTATCTAACATCATTTTAAAATCTGTATCATTTTGTAAATAATTGAGGCTGTTGTTTTTCATCCTTTTATTTAACAAAAATTCTGTTATTTTTATCCTCTTATATGTACAGTACAAATTGTATATTTTGCATTAATATGTCAGAATGATTATAGATTTCACAATTATATTAGATTGCAATGTTAATTTTTCTCTCAACTATTTTTTTGATATATCTGACGATTATTTATATTTCTACTACATTTGTGAATGACCCCTATTTCTCAGCAAAAAATATACTCCAACATTAAACAGCTATTATTCGGTCAATTTTAATGTTAGATGAATGGGACTTTTTTTTGTCGTACTTGTTAGTGTCACAGTAAATTTTTACTAAATAATATCACTTATAGGACCGGGGACCGTATAAAAAATTAACTTTCGTAATTTTTTAATAAATGTTTTTCGTGACCCAAATCACGTTAAAAGAAATTTTTTACCGTATTTAAACCATTTTTGTAATTGGAAGTATGCATCTAGGACCAACGGTTGCAAAAATAAATGTCGGTCAGGTTATACGTGGACACGCTGTATATATTTAGAATTGTAATTTAACAGTCCCATTTGCTGTAATCCATGAAACTACTAGAAAATATATTTTGTGATAGCAATTAAGTTTATTTTTTTAACAATAGTGATGATTGATAGATAATTATATGAAATCTTTAAAGATAATCACTCGAATCATACCAGTTTTAAAACAAAGTGCAATTACAAACCTTATTTTGAAAACAATTTTGGGTACTTTTCGGTTAGCCGGGCGCCAGTGATATATGTACATATATAAATATATATGTATATACATACATATATATAAATTAATACATATATGTGTATATATATGTCTATGTATACCTATGTATATGTGTAGATATATGTGTATATGTATATGTGTGTATATATACATGTATAAATATCACTGGCGCCCGGCTAACGGAAAAGTACCCAATTTTGATAGAAAAGAAATAGTAAAAGAAATTTGTTTGCAATTTTAAATATATATATAACTACTCTATAACTTTTAAATAATTTTTTCGCGCGTAGTATTTGACACTTTTATACAAAGATTATAAATAATACATTAAAGAAACTTACAGTAAGTAACTTAAAAAACAAGCATTTTACGAATCTACTAAAATGAATCTATAAGGTATTTAGCAAAAAAAGTATTTCCAGGATTTATCAAAAAATTATAATAAGCATTATAAATGATGTACAATTTTAAAGTAATAATTAACAGTTTATGCTTTCGAAAAAATAAACAATGTTCAGATACCCAAAAAAGAAGACTACTCCTTGTTGGCAAAAATGCTAAAAATATCTATAGCTAAATTATTTTACTAACTTTTTATTGTACCATTTTTATCTTAATGCTATAGAACACAGATTAATTTTAATGTATTCCTCATCATTACGAAACAAATTTAGAAATATAAGTGTGTCATTAATACACTGTTATACTCAGTGTTACCAGTTGTCTAAAAGAAAAAAAACTGTTTGCTTCAATGCTACCGCTTTATTTAAATAACAATATTCGGCTTATTTAATCCCTTATAAATAATGCCAATATTACTATATTAAAAAAAGTAATAGAACATAAGTAATCCTAATAATAATAAAAAAATCGTGCAACTGGCAATACTTATTGTACGCTATTATAAAAGATACTTATTCCTGCGTATTACTTTGTTAATAAAATCGTGGTTATTAGAAAAAAATGTAATAAGATTTATTTTAAATTAAATAATATTTCAAGCATAACATTCCAAGCAGGATGTTACAAACACTACTTAAGTGTAAAAAAAAAAAATTAACAAAATTGGTCGATAACACCCCTTTTATTTTATCTTCTCTTCTGATACCACGGAAATGAAATACGCTTTTCTCCTGTAATTTTTGTGATTTGTTTCCGAAAAGGATTTTCATGATACGAAACGGAAATGACCATAAATGTTCATAAACTATTTTTTTCCTTTTAATATAAATGATTCTAGATATTTTAACCGCTTCTATGAAGATTACGTCTGTACATTTAGACAAGAACTATAAGAAATGAATATACAACTGCTGTGAAAAGTATAAAATAAATGTTTTCATTTGTGTCATTTATATGTTGAACCCTTTGCAGCATGATATTTTTTTTTAATCTGTAGTTATGTGGAATCATCTGAGTGCTGTGAAAATTACCATATTTTCAATTTTCAATTTATTTCAATTTGTTAGTGGGAAATTTTAATTGTATCATTCGTGATATAAGTAGAACATAAAATACAGTTTATTAATTCAGCGTGACAACTGATTCTCAGGGAATATTTCAGGAAAAGACCAATGTTTTCTTATAGAAAAATTCACCTTATTTAATCACGCGATAAAATAAGACGAATTTTTCTATAACCAAAAACATTCCTTGACCAGGAGCCACCCTGTTTATTAGAAGGAGTGTAAAACTTAAGATAAATAACCATTTAAAATTTTAAAAGATTTCCATTCCTTTACGTAATCCATTCAAACAAATAAAAGGGCTTAATTTAACCTGGTGATAACTTACTTATTATTACTGAACAGTTCTTTTTTATCCTTACATGAACAGATGATTTAGACTTCTATGTTTTGTATAAGAAAGGGAAGAGTATTTATCATAATAGTGCTCTCTATAGAATATTTTGTTATCAATTTATATATCTAATTTCTCCAAATTTGGATCAAAGCTCATATTGTAGAAATGCATGGCACACGAAGAAATAGTGTAGCACGTATTAGCATGCATAGTTCGAATACAAAATGTAGTCAAACGTTAAATCTCATACAATAATTTAAAATAAAATTATCTGTAACATGCACATAAAGAAACACATTAGTCAAGTGATAAATGTTGCTGTACAAATATATATTCACTAGTTTTAGTACATCATGTGGTGAATACAAATTTAGACATATTGAATGAACATTGCTCTGCATTGCATTACGGTAATACGACACATTATGTAACTAGAAATATTTTTTCATCTCTATAAATTTAGTTTTAATGACAGGAAATAGCTTTATAGTACTGTGTTGTATTTTTAATAGGAAGGATATTTATTGAACTCTCAACAGGTGTTTATAAAATGTATTCAACGAAATTGTGCGATATAAATAATTTTATTTTATCCTTTCCTCGATTCCTCAGAAATTCATTTAATTGTTGTCTGTAATATTTTTCATTTTCTTCGAAAAATATTTACGTAATATATGGTAAGGAAATGCATAAAAAGTTTGCTGTTGCTATAATGTTTGCTATAATGTACGCTATAATGTATGCTATAAAAGTTTGCTATAATGTTGCTGTTGTTAGCGTGTCCAAATATGTGCAACAGCTTCATATAAAAATGAAATGTCAAGGTATCGTGAAATGTTTGACTTCATAAGAAGTACTGATGATCCTTGTCTACATAGGTATTCCGGAGACTGGGAATTCACATCCTGAAGCACATGCTGTAGTGGACGAGCAATCCTCTTAGAAAGGGAGTCTAGTGTTTTTAATGTGAACGTTCTGTCGATATTAACCATTGTGCGCAACAGCGACGTCTATACTTTATTTTACTTTATATTTCCGATATGTGTTTGCGGTTATTGGTTATCGCTGTGATTATACGCAAGTTTGTCTTTGATGTTCAGTCTGCGGAGTATAAAAGCCGAATCAAAAGTCCGTGTCAGCGGATGTTGGGTCCGACTTTTGAGTCCTACTTTGCGAAGGCGTATTAGACTGTTAAAGAAAAATTGGAGTTACCGTTTATCTCGTGCATGGGACATTGAGATGTATAGAGTCTAGCGGCGTGCAACATGCCAGTTTGGTAAGAATGAATTTAATTTATAGTTCAATAAAATTGGTTGGCAATTTTAGTGATATTTAGTTCTATGAACAAGCTTTTATCTTGTAACCACAGCTTTGCTTGATCCCAAAGTGGTTAGCGATTTGAAGCGCCAGTTTCTTGTTTATAAGTGAGTTTTAAAATTAGTAATCTTGTTTCTATTGTGTTAGTGAATATTGATCTAAGAACAAATTGGTGTTAATCGTAGTGAATTGTAGGCAAAATTTAAAAGAAACTCCTTCATACTCCTGCGCAATTGGTTTTAAATAAATTCATGTCATTCTTTACACATAAAATAAAGTTGTGACTGCTCTTCAAAGTAACGGCTTTGCCGGATATGTCACAATGAATCTATTGGGATTTAACTTACGGCAGATGCCATAGCCGGCCATATTTAGCCGCATCAAGGATTGAACCCACAATCTCCCTCTTATGTAGACTGTTGCTAAAGCAAAAAGTCTATGGCATTTGAACTGTCATAAAGTATTTCGATCATTAATATATATGCGCGCGCACACACACACACTATATAATATATATATATATATATATATATATATATATATATATATATGTAATAAATATGATTTTAATCTCTTTAGATTAAAATTTTAAAATGAATACACAGTTGCTTTGTAGAGATATTAAAATCTTAAAATTTTTGTTTTCTTTTACACCATTAATATTTCCGTAGCAGAATAACTTAGCAAAGTGAGGGAAATAACGTCAGTATTGTAGGCTTAACGAAATTGTTTTTTTAGTTTTATTTTAGTTCTTATAAAAATTTATATTTACTCATACTAATTCATAATATGCTGGCTATATATTTAGAGTAATGAATAAATGAACTCGATCTTTGAAATACACGTCAAAGCACTCTCTAAAAGTTTATAAAATATAGGGTGGTATAAAGTCTTTCTCTGATTACAATACTTTATTGCAGAAAAACTAATGTAATTAAGCATATGATTGTTTTAATATATTATTAAAAAAATTTATGATGTTTTTAATACAAGTACTTACGTCAATAAATTTTGATGTGAGCACCTTTGGTAGTTCGAAAAATGTCAAGGTGGTATTCCATTTCACGACGTATTACCCAACAATCGGGCTGTTAAACTAGACGCAGCATCTGTGATCCTGACCATGAGTGTTTCAATATCTTTTACTGGTGTTGCAAACACTCTGTCTTTTATATACCCACAAAAGAAAAAAAAATCTAGAGGAGTTGATCCAACCCATCCGATCCATTGTCCAGGTAATTTGTCATGAAGGAACTCACGAATGACAGTAGAGACTGGACTAGAGAAACTTAAGAGCATAACTTATCCATAATAAAAATTTTACAGTAGAACAGTCAATGGTTATTTCGTAATAATTTTTTGTAATCACGGTAAGACTTTATGACCATCTTGTATAGCCAAACAAATTGCGCAAATGCATTGATTTTATTTTCTCACCCTGATTCTAAAGAAATAAAATAAGCTTTTCATATGTAATCTTTGCATGTTCATGATATATGTACAATAATAATCTAAAATTTTCATGAACTTCTTCGACTTCGCGTAATAATAAATATTTCTCACCAGTTTAACCATTTCTATAAAGATGCATTTTATTTGTTTTGATATAAATAAATTTAAATTCGGTTTCAAAGTAAGTAACTTTTTAATATTTTTTTTATATAATAAATAAGGAATTTTTTATAATGCTTGTTTTCATTTCAGTCATTTATCATTATGTTTTTATTACTTGTTATTATTATTATTAATTATCATTTAATAATTATTGATACGGTGCCTTTTATAGAACAATATGACAATGACGAAGTCGGCAAGAACACTTCAATAATATTACATTTTATGAAACAAATTATCTTTAAAGGAATTTAGAAATATAAGACTGACAACAACACGAATAAGCTTTTTTGTTATAAATATAATCTAAGCATCTTTTAAACATACTTAACAAACCTTCCTATATTTCTTTAAATGTCTAACCAATGTATTCAAACAAATTGAATGATAAATATCGAATTTATCTTTTTATAATTCTTTGGAAATGCAAAACACTTTTCATATGCATTCCTTGTCATATGTTTCCGAAAAGGATTTTCAAGATTTATGAACGTATCCGTTCATAAAATACAATATCACTTTCAAATAAATATATCTATATATTTTATTTGTTTGCGTAAGATAATTACTGTCTAATTAAGTAATATTTAAAAAATAAAAATATACAATTTCTATGAAAAAGAAAAAATGCATGATAATGCTCTGTTCATTTCCAGAATTTCTTTTATGCCTTTCATTGTGTCAATAAGATATAATTAAATGTATAATTTCAATTTTGCTTCAAATCTTCCTGTAACACTACGGAAATGAACTAAGCTTTTGATCTGTTTCCTTTGTCACAAGTTTCCGGTAAGGAATTTTAATTATATATTATAAATAAATTAACAAAAAGTTCGAATTTTTTACTTAAACTAATTCGAAAACATATATTTCTAGATAATTTAATCATTTGTGTTAAAATGACTTCATTCCTTTCAGATTAGAATTTTTAAATTTATCACAATTGCTGTGCCATTTTTTAAGAATTATGTTACATTTTGTTTTCTTTTACTTTGTGCCATAATTGAGAAAAAAAAGTAACATATAAGTAAAAAAAGAATTATTTGGAGTTAGGAAATGAATGTTATAAAATCTCGTGGTTACTCATATTAATTTATAAAATACAGAGTATGAATTTAGAGATATTGATATATAAAAAAGAATATTTTCCTCCGGATGCTTAAAAAACTCAAAAATCTTCTAAATGTATATCAAATAAAAAGTAAATTCATACAATTTAGCTATACATTAATTTTATTTTAACTTTATCCCTGATTGTATGGAAGTGAAATAATATTTTGATCTGAATTCTTTGTCATATGTTTTTATAAATATTTTTAAATAAAGAAATGAAGCAAAAGTTTTTAAATTGTCTTTTCAAATTATAGATTCTGAACATTTAACAGTTTGCATAGATTTTATTTAATTTAGATTAGAATTTTAAAATAGAAGTGTATTTACTGTGTAGAACATTTTAAAAAGCATTAAAAAAACTTATTTTTAGTTTACGTCAATTCCCATTTTGAAGCAGACTAACCAAAAATAAGAAAATTTACGTCAGTACTAGAGAGCGAGGTTAAAAATAAGAAAAACCATTGCCTATATATGAGCCTCTAGTGACCGTTTAGTTTATAGAAATGGTTTTAAATTTGGAGATTTGTGTATATTAAGGTATACAGTCAAAAATGTGAAATTCAGCATCGAGATCTTAGAGTTACAGTGACAAAATTTCGAAGATTTGAAATGTTTTTTCATCGAAAAATGTTGATACACACATTGATTTCACTTTGAAACAACTTAACTGACATTAAAACGGTACCTGTATCACTGAAAACGGCAACAAATGATAAAGGCAAAGAAAAACAGCCCGAGCTCAACCTGTGCTGCAAGAGAACTTCAGACACATTGACATCTATCACCATTTATCGTTTTGTGGTTGCCATGGGCCCCAAAACCCCCACATCAAGCAGTTTGTATATCTTGGAGGGATTTGAAATCCTAAGCATAGTGCGTCTGACATGAAAACACCATTAAATGTGACATTCTGCATCTTTATGCCATTAATTTATTGTTGTTTGCAATCACTTGCCTGCTACGTGTCATCGTCTGTAAAGACGAAGATTTGAAAATTTTATAACCTAAAACGTTTTGTTTTTGCCGCTTCTCAGGGATGTTTTGTTGTTCCCACTGTATTTATTTCTTTTGTTTTAAGTTTTCGATTATAGTGTTATAGGTAAAACTCTCAATGGGATTTAAGTTATACGATTGTTTTTCGATATATAAAATAGCTATTGCCACTTGAAACTTTGTCTCTTTAACTGTAATTGCGAGTTCTCAATTATTGGTTTCATCTCATTTTTGGTCCTTAAAATCCTAAATATACCTTAAAATCCCAAATTTTATTCTATTTCAATAAACGGCAAAACTAGGCTGCGCCGCCAGACGTCTGAGGAGCGCTCGGCCTGTCTTTGACCAAAGAACCCAATTCCTATGGGACTTATAACGCCCACGACCGGATTTGTCTCTCCGTATGCGCTTCGGCCTCAATATGAGCTCACATATCGCCAAAACTGTTTTTAACGACTACTTTGTATAATGTCAAAGAAACAAATTATAGACGTTAGAATAGATAAACATAGTTATAATGACTTTACAGTTACTGCCTACCTACTATATTTCTAAGGGTAGTCTACGATAAGGTCACTGAGCTAACATATCGGCGAAGCTTTTTTTTACGACCACTTTGTACATTGTTAAAGAAAAAATATATAGAAGTTAGACTAGGTAAACATAGCTATAATAAGTTATAGCGAGCGCCTGCCAACTCTCTTTATAAGGGTAGTCTAGTTTTTGTTGTAATTGTGTTGTCCGATTTCTAGCACTTGTTCGTGAAAATGCCTTCTATCTGTCATTGCTTTTACTTTCACAAAGTATTTATGAATCTCCCTGGATCTGATTGCCACGGTTATTTTGTGCAGTGATATGCTAATAAGGTCACTGTGATCGATTGTTCAGTATAAATACGGTTGCAAATGTTTTATTCTGCGGATTTGGGTCGGATATCGCCATTGTATGAAATATGAGATCAGAGCCGCATTTGTTGCCGTATTTCGAAGTTGGGACCTTCACGTGACATTTTGAAACTTGTTTTGAGCTGTATTTCTAATGAATTCTTGACGAAGCTCTTCGACGTCGGAATAAAACATTAAATATTTAGTGTGTTTAAGAAAGTAAAATTAGAATCCACGGGATTCTATTGAATGCTATTGTGCTATTGTTTCGAGTGACATTACAATTTAATGTTTTCAGTGTTTCTACCTATCTTAGAGAAATGTTCCTGCGAGTTATAAGAGTAGCCATTTTATTAAAAGTTGTATTTGAAAATTAGCGGATTCCATTTAGTTTTATTTTTGAGATTTAATTCACTAGCGGTAAATGAGACTTTTCCAGCTCCACTGCATTAAACTTCCATTAGTGATTGTGAATAAATTTGTATTTTATCCTAATTTTGTCCCATAGTCTACTACTTTAGTTTGCGTGTCAATAGGATGCGCCACAAACATTAATGTAAGCATAATAATTCAGAATATGATTTGTACAAACCTAACCATATAGAAAAAAGAACATATTTTATTGACTCTTAGTGATGCTAGACATTCTTTAATTTTAAAATATTTTGTAAGCAGGATGTTTACAAACACTTTAAAAAGGTTTCTGAACGTTTATTAAATGTATTCAAGAAAATGTTGTTGTTAAATTAATTTTATATTTTTCCCAAGTCTGCAAAAGTGAAATAATGTTTTCGTCTGTATTCTTTGATAGTTATTTCCGTAAAAGATTTTAATATTGTATTATACGGAAATGAACTAAAACTTTCATAAACTACTTTGAAATTAAGAAAAATCCAATATTTTACCAATTGTATAAAAGATGATTTTTTAAGATGGTTTACATGTAAGAATTTAAAACTAAATTCATATATTTGCATGATACAAATATGCTAACGCATGTCTGTGCTTAGATTATTTATAATTTTAAATCACGAAACCCTAAAGTAAAAATAAAAACCACTAGCACATAACATGCACCTAAAGAAGACATTTATTGTATCTCTAAAATATTGCTGCAGACATTGATATTCATAACATTCTGAGTATAGATATAGCAATATCTAATGATAATTGCATTTATTGCCTCATGCACGTGGGCCGAAATTTGTTTTGTTTTTTGATTCGCTATACTACGGAAAACTTCCTTCTAGGGTAGCTTAGTTTAATTTAAAAATAAAATAAATAAATTGTTACGTTTGGCGGTAGCGCATCGACCCTAAAATTTGAGAAAATATAAGATTTTTATCATTTTTAAGGGGGAGTGCGAGAATTTTTTTGTTTTGTTTCTTGATTCGCTATACCGCGGAAAACATACCTCTAGGGTAGCTTAGTATAATGCAAAAATGAAATAAATAAATTGTTACGTTTGGCAGTAGCGCATCGGTCCTAAAATTTAAGAAAATATAAGATTTTTATCATTTTTAAGGGGGAGTGCGAGAACGTTTTTGTTTTGTTTTTGGATTTGCTATACCACGGAAAATGAGCCTCTAGGGTAACTTAGTAAAATGCGAAAACAAAATAAATAGATTTTTGCGTCTTGCGGTTGCATAAAATTCGAAAAAATAATATACGATTTTTAAAATTTTCAAATAAATGGAAATAAATCAAATAACTTCTATAACAAGTAGATATAGACATATTTTAGTAGAACAAAGTATAGAAATGATAAATAAATGAAACAAAAATAGTTCCAATTTATTAGTAGAATATTAAGTTAATTTTCTTGTTTTAATTGACAAATTTCCATTGAAACCAAAAATCATTTTTCTGATTGTGTAAATATTCAGTTTGTAATGAAATATGGTACTTTACTTGTCTTTGTTTTCTTTTGATATAACTTAATTAAGTTTAAACTAAGATTAGCTTGAAAAACTAGGCATTGACGATATTGAGATAAGTATAGTTCTTATAAAACCATCTCTGGAATTGGAGCCATTTATTTTTTTCTGACGCCTCAGTTCTCCATTTTGAGTAGGAAATTGTGCCAGGCTCACGAACAGTTTATTCTTCAGGACAGCTGCCTGAATTTATATCACAACTTATGTTCAGTTGGTACAGCTTATCTTTGCATAAACTTTGCTTGTCCATTTCTGGAATCTCATACTCAACATTGTCAAAATTTACTACTGGGAGTTTCTCACATTTACTGAGCTGTGAGCCAATCTGACAACGAAATGATTGTGACCCAGTCGTTTCACCATCTAAAGTTTGAAACAAATGTCGGAATGGCAATTCATTGAAATGTAAGAGGCACACCCTCCACTGTAGTGGACGTTTAACTTGTTCTTCAATTGTGCGAATAACACGGTTTTCCACCCCATATTAGTAACGGTGCCATCACATCCAATCACGTTCAGTTCGTAAAGTGAAAATCCAGCCTCAGTCAAATAAAAAAGAATGCTACTGGAAATATTTTGAGCAGAACTTGAAGAAGATAAAATATGACCAACGCACAAAGGTCAGTGGTACATGCTGGACATAAGTTCTGCTATAAAATCAGGTAGCGGGGTAGCGGTTTTCAAGATTTATCTGCTCGTGAGCCTGGCACACTTTCCCACTCAAGGTGGTTAAAAACGGCGAACAGAGTTCTCGAATTGTATTTAGGTATTGAAAACATAACATACGAGAGCAAGATCTTTGTTTCTTTTCTCTTAGTCATATATGCATTTATGGTTTTATATAAAAAATTAAATACTTCACAAACAGACCCGAACATGTATTTCAAGTTATAAAATATTCAAGATTCCTGCCCGAAAACTTGTTGAAAGTCATTGACCCAGTAAATGAGAGAAACGTATTTTTTGCCCGTTTAGAAAACTTGCTTTTGAGTATGACAGTAGATAAAAGGAATCATATAATAGAGTTAGATTTCAGAAAAAATATAATGGCTAGAAACTTCGCTTCTAAAAAAGTTAATCAGGAGTTTTCAATCACCAAAAATCGATTTCCTAACTATAGACAACATTGAAATGATTCACTGGAACACTACTGCACTTTCACCACCACATTTGCTGCGAAGAATCGAATTTTACGGCCGATGCGCTACCGCCAAACGTAACAATTTATTTATTTTATTTTTGCATTATACCAAGCTACCTTAGAGGTAAGTTTTCCGCGGTATAGCGAATAAATTGCAAAACAAAAAAATTCTCGCAAAACCTGTTAAAAATGATAAAAATCTCATACTTTCTCAAATTTTAGGACCGATGCGCTACCGCCAAACGTAACAATTTATTTATTTTATTTTTGCATTATACTAAGCTACCCTAGAGGCAAGTTTTCCGTGGAATATAGAATAATAATAACAAAAAAAATCGGCCCACCCTAATGCACATAGTTCAACGAAACGTTCTTTTAAATAAAAATATATTATCAACAGGATTTTTAAATTATTCTCTAAATGTTTATTAAATATATTTTAATATATTGGGCAATAACGCTCCTTTTATTTTACCTTTTCTTCCAATTCTATAGAAATGAAATCAGCTATCCATCTTCATGATTTTTCATTTGTTTTCGGAAATGATTTCCATGGTATATGATGCAAATAAGAACGAAAACTATCATAAATGATTTCAAACTGCAATATATATATATATATATATATATTAACCATTTGTATCGAAGAGGGTTTTGGTTTCGGTAGAATATAAATTTTAAACTTATATACAGTTTCTAGTGTAAAAAAAATTCAATCTGTATAAAACGTTTTTATTCTACTTCAATTACCATTTAATGCCCGATATACTAATTGAGTTACAGAAATAATGCCAGTAATGCACTCTTGAAAACGATTGGTTGAAGGTTATAGAAGTTATCATAATCCACATTTTCTTATACTCATTAATAATACGCTGAATATAAATATGGAATTATTCCTTATAATTTAAAAAAATATATTATTTATCAGGATGTGTAAAAGACTTTCTTAAAAATGTCCGTAACTGTTAAAACTGCAATTAAACAAATTTATTCGAAGATACAAATTTTTTCATCCCTTTGATGACTCCGAGAATATGAAATGAACTTTCACCTGTATATTTGACATTTATTTTTGAAAAATAAAATTCATGTTAAATGATAAATAAAAGAATAGAAATTTCAAAAAGTTATTGTGACTTTTTAAATACGGAAATGAACTAAAATTTTCATAAACAACTTTGAAATTAAGAAAAATCCAATATTTTACCAATTGTATAAAGATGATTTTAGATAGTTTACATGTAATAATTTTAAACTAATTTCATAATTTGCATGATACAAACATGCTAAAGCACGCCTGTGCTTAGATTATTTATTATTTTAAGTTACGATACCCTTGTTAAATAAAAATAACAACCACAAACATATAACATGCCCATAAAGAAGAAATTTATTGTATCTATAAAATATTGCTGCAAAAATTGATATTCATAATATGCTGAGTATAGATATAGCCATATCTAATGGCAATTGAATTTATTGCCTCATGCACAGAGTTCAACGAAATATTATTTTATATTAAAAAAAATATATTTTTTCAACAGGATGTTTAAATTATTCTCTAAATGTTTATGAAATATATTGAAATATATTGGGCAATAACGTTCATTTTATTTCATTTGTTCTTCCGATTCCATAGAAATGGAATCAGCTTTCGATCTTCATGTGATTTTCATTTGTTTTTGGAAATTATTTCCATGGTATATGATAAAAATAGAACGAAAACCATCATAAATGATTCCAAACTGCAATATATATATATATAGATATTTTAGCCATTTGTATTGAAGATGATTTTGGTTTCAGTAAAATATAAATTTTAAATTAATATACAGTTTTTAGTGTAAAGAAAAATTAAAATCTGTATAAAACTTCTTTTATTGTACTCCATTTACCACTTAATGTCCTAATGGGGTTACAAAAATAATGTCAGTAATACACTCTTGAAAACGATTGGTTGAAGACCTATAGAAGTTATCATAATTCATATTTTCTTATACTCATTAATAGTACGCTGACTATAAATATGGAATTATTCTTTAATTTAAGAAACATTATTTATCAGGATGTTTAAAAAGACTTTCTAAAAAAAGTCCGTAACTGTTAAAAGTGAAAATTAAACAAATATACCGAAGATAATTTTTTTTTTCATCTCTTTCATGATTCCAAGGAAATGTTGTATTTTTCGACATTCATTTTCGAAAAATAAAATCCATGTTAAATGGTAAATAAATGAACGGAAATTTCAAAGGTTATTGCGACTTTTTAAATTTAAAAATAGTAATCATTTTAACTGTTCGTATGAAAATCATTTCAGTTATTTTAATATAGTTTAATTACTATATATTTATATTCCGAACTGTAAAAGTAAATAGCAAATTTTTTTTTTTCATTTATCATTTTAAAGCACAGTACTCGTAATTTAAGAGAAACAAACAACAATCTTTGAGGACAACAATCTTTGTAATAGGAGATGAATAATAGTTAAATTTTCATAACTTCAGTATATTGTTACGACAATAGAACACAAATGAGGCTGAAGAAAATTTTCATAAAATACTTTGATTTTTTAAAAAATAAATATTTTTGTATATGTTTGTATATATAGCTTTTAGCTCTTTTAGATACTACAATGTTAAAATGATTGCACATTTGCTTTATAAAAGTTAAGAAAATATGATACAGCATGCATTTATTTTGCATCATTTATCATTTTAAATCACAGTAACCATAATTAAGTGGGAAAATATTGTCAATTTAAAAACAATTACAAATTCAGAAATGTAAGTCTGAATGCATTAATTGCTTACATTGCTTAATTTGTACATTGTGCATTGTACATCGCTTAATTAAAAAATATATTTAATCAGGATTTTTTGAAAACACACTAAAATAATCTCGGATTAATTTTAAAATTCATAATTTTGTATATACTTTTTTTATTTATCTTTTGTCTTGAATTTACGAAAATAAAATTCGCTTTGCGACATTATTAATTGCATTTATTTCCTTATAATATTATCATGATTCTGATAAAGAAATGAAACAAAACTTTCATAAATCTCTTTGACAGTTTAAAATAAATCATTCTAAATATTTATACAGTTTTTATATAATTATTTTGGTATCTATAAATATGAGAAATTTGAAATGATTGTACAATTGCATTATAAAATTTAAAAAGATAAATATATAAATAAAAAGAAAAATAATTAACAAAGCACGCATTTATTTTACGCCATTTGTCATTTGAAAGCTTAGTACCCGTATTTTAGCAGGAAAATAATAACAAAACAAAAGGTAAATTTTATAATAAAACAAACTTAAAAATATAAGCCTGCATGTATTACTAAATATTGCTTAATTAAAATATGTATATATTTACCCATCACATTTGAAAATACTAGAAAAAAAATCTCGGAATGCCTATAAAATTTGTTCAATCAAACTGAGAAGTAACATATCTTTTCTTTTATCTCATTTCTTCAATTTACGAAAATAAATTAGATTTACGACTGTATTATTTAACTTTAAATTTCCGAAAAAATTATTCATGTTATCGAAAAGGAAATAAGAGAAAGCATTTGAACACTATTTATATTTTTAAAAACAAGTAGTTCTAAATGTTTAAACTATTTATATAAGAAAAATTAAGTTCTTCTAATTTTCTTCTCTAAATTTTAAAATGAATATACAGTTGCTTTATATAAGATAAGAAAGCTAAGATGAAGCACGAAGGTATTTTTACATTAATTATCATTTTAAAGCACAGTACCCTTAATTAAAACAAAACCCCTGACTGCTCGGCCTACAGGCACAGGCAGATTTCGAAGACGCAGACCGTGGGCTCCTGTTTGTTGGGAATTTTTGAAAAGATGACCTTTTTGCCATGATCCGGCAGTTTGGACCGTCCACTCTCAAATCTAAGTTGTTTGCAAGCGGAGCTGGCAGGGATTTTTTTGTTTTTAATTTTTTTTTTTGCTTTAAGGGTTGGTCCTATATAAAACTTGTCAATATAAAAGTTTTAGATAATATTAAGAGGGTTTATAATAAATTTAAACGTATTTGATATCTTGTGAATTAACGAAGTTATGAATTTTTTTCTTCTAAAACCCCCCTTTCCTCCACCCTTGGCGCCATTTTTAGTGATATCAAAAATCTGTCATACATAAATTTTCGGTCCTTTTCCTAGAAGTAATAATAACTTTAAACGGATTCGATACGTATCATGATTAAGAAATTGTTTTTTTTCTGTTTTCACAAAAAGCCCCCATTACCCAGTTCATTAGTTCGATTTTATCCATTAACGATCTTGATCGAGATTTTATGCCCCTTGATTTTATGTATCAGTTTAGAAGAGATTTGTGCAGAATTATTGAAGTTATCGTGTCTATAAAAGAGTGACATAGATAGATAGATGTAAAGTTTTGAACTGGGGGTGGTTTTGGGTTCTAGGAGTCATGATCGGCGTAGATCTGCAAAAATTTTTCAAAAATTCTACCTTAGAGGTAATGTAATAGGTAGTATTTCTTACGAAATCTACCTAAAAATACGTATTATCAATAACATATACTTAATGGAACAGTTTAGGATGAAATAAACTTATTAATATCTTGAATGTAATACTAAGTGCTCGTAAATAAGTTTGAATAACATTGTTAATAATGTATACTTAAATTTAAAAAAAAAAATCTGAGTAAAGAAATTTAGTAAATAATCTTGGAGTTAGTACTACGCATTGTTTAATTTAAAACTATATTCAAAATAGAATGTTTAAAAAACATTCTAAAACGTTCTCTAAATAATATTAAAATGTATTCAATTAAATTCTGCGATAACAATCATTTTGTTTTATGTCTTTTCCTGAATTTACGGAAATGAAATGCGTTTTACAATTCTATTTTCTGACATTTATTTCCTAAAAGGGTTTCATGAAATCTGATAAGGAAATTGAAGATAACTTTCATAAACTGCTTCGAATTTGTTAAATAAATATTTCCAAATATTTAAAGTACTTGGATAAATCAATTTTAGTTCCTTTCAATAATAGAACTTTAAAATGCATGCACAGTTCCTTTATAAAAGATAAGACAATATGATGCATTTATTTTACGTTGGTTATCGTTTTAAAGCTCAATACTCAAAACTAGGAAGAAAAATAATTTCAATAACATATATTTTAAGGAGAAATTTATAATTTAAAACTTTGAAATATAAGCTTAATGCAATTACAGAGATTGCTTCATTTAAAAATTTATGAAACCAATGTCTTTAATATCATAGAAACCTCTCTGATTTTTTTAAAAATCAAATTGAGCAATAACGTTACTTTTATTTTATCTCTTTATTTGAAAAAACAAAAACAAAAATGAAATTAGTTTTATTTTTGAAGGCTTTGACATTTATTTCCGAAAATTGATTTTCATGATATCTCACAAGACAATAAGACAACAGCTCTATAATTTTTTTTAATTTTTATTAATAAATATCATATATATTATTTCTGTTGTCAACATCCCTTTTTCTAAGCAAATACAAAACGCAGAACGATAAATGAGATACCATATGAAAGGAGTTTAAACAGGCTTCTGACAGAGTACACTTACATTTCGTTAAAACATGTTTTTGATTAAAAATTACAGTGAATTAAAAATTAAATCAGCATTGTTTTCATAAATGAAATGAAAGGTTTTTCTCAAATCAGTGTTGCTGCAAAAATAAAATACAGCATTATATCGTTCTCAACATGTACTATAAAATAAATAAATAGTACAATAAAGATAAAGTGGGTCGCTATTGCTGCACGGGTTTATTTTATATCCATGTTTAAAAAGCAAAATTCAAATTCAAATGTTCAATTTATTTTTCTTTATCGGGTGTTTTTATTTTCAGAATCAGGTGAAGTGATCATCTAATGCATTTAAAATACGATTAATAGTTTTTTATTTTCGCCTTTGCTATCTTAGATTACTTTTTAGTGTAACTTTGATAGAATAAATTAGATGATGTTCTGGCTTGACTAATGTTATTTGCAGATATTATTAGTCCTCAATTTTCGTTTAGAAAATTAAACTTGCACCTAAAAAATATTAGATATTGCTGAAAAGTATTAGACTGCAGTGCGAAATCTTCGCACGGGTCTACTGGTTTCTAAATATTTAAACAGTTTGATTAAATAATATTTTTTTTGTTTCTTTTGATATTAAAGTGTTAAAAGAAGTATTACAGTTATTTTAAAACATATATGAAAAATATAATAATATATGCATTTATATTACAACATTTATCCTTTTAAAGCTCAGTATCCTTAATTAACCCCTTGAAGGACGATTGGATATTTTATATACCGAGTAGTTTGAATCAATATTTGTATCAGAATTCTTTACCAAAATTTTATTTGGGTACAAAAAAGGGGGGCTAAAAATTTAATTTCCTTATTTTCAAATAAAAATCTTTGAATATTATGGTGTGAATTCAACATTACGAAAATACAATTACGAAAATATGGGGTCGGGGCAAGAAAGTGCCATTTGTAAACTTCTGAGAAATATCAGTTTGAAAGATAGATCTATTCTCAAATCAAGATATGTAACATAAAGTTTTTTTCGCCATTGTCTTAGTAACTTTTGAGATATTCTGAGTAACAATAAGGCATTACTTTAATGATATTACGATGGCGTTCTTTGTAAATTAGCCACCTCCATTGGGTACATAAACATTTGGGACAAAAACGAAACCTGGAATACATGCTGCCACCAAGTGAAATTTAGAAACAAATTATATGTTGGATATTATAATTTAGAATAGTAAGCACCAGGTTCGAATTTACAATAATAAGCACGAGATTAGAATATACAATAATAAGCACCAGATGTTAGATTTATTTCACCAAAAATATAGCTTGGCACCGCCCCGATCCCCTCAATTACTTGCCCTGAAAGGGTTAAGTTGGAAAATTATTGTTAGTAACATATATGAAATAGATCAACTTATTATGAAATAAAGGATCAGGGTAATGGATTCAATAATTGATTTGGCGATTTATTAAGATAAAATAACATTTTGAGATAAATTAGATGTAAAAGGATCATAGTCCATAAGCCGTGCTTTTGGCCCGTGAAATAAGACTAAAATTCAGTTTTGTTATACTGATTTAATTATTTCACTTTTTAATATTAGAAGGTTTATCCTGTACGATTTCAACAATATTTTTTGTATTTTTTTCAGATTTATATAACTTACACAAGCTCAAAGTTCGTATTATTCACAGTTTTTGATGAAAAATACGCAAATTCTCCTAATTTTACCTCAATTTTTAATATATTTTTTTAATATTTTACTATGAGCGCAGCTTTGCAACACTTTTATTTTCACACATATATTGTACATTTTGATGTATTTTATAATATACGTAAAGAAGAAAGTTTTGCACAATTGCACTCAGATAAATTATTGAGGTAAAATTCGCTGAAATTGAGTATTTTTCATCAAAAAATACGAATAATATGAACTTTGAGCTTGTTTAAGTCATATTAATCCGAACAAAATTAAAAAAAATATTGTTGAAATCATACAGGATAAATCTTCTAATATTAAAAAGTGAAATAATTAAGTCAGTGTACCAAAATCGAATTTTAGCCTTATTTCATGGGCGAAAAACGCTGTATGGACACTGATCCTTTGGACCTATACATTTTTAATGTGTACTGAAAAGAAAATAAAGATGATAAAACACATTTAGAAATATAAGCTTAGAAGTATATCATTGCAAGTGTTATTTCCTTGAGTTAAAATCTCTAAAGGCATCTTTTTAACATTTTTGATGGGTTTTTACGTTTAACCCTCTAAGCGTTTAGAACGTAATATTCCGTTCACTAAGCTCCAGGTTTCACTGCAATATATGCAATGTTTAAGATAATATAATTCTATAGATTTACTGAATTTTAAAAACATTGAAGAATGGTTAATGCTCTCAAGGGTTACATTCATATTTGTAATTAAGTTTTATTTATAATGCTGAAAGAATCATATTTTTTTGGCATTTAAAACAAAATGTAGAGAAAACAACAATTTTACCCTTTTTCAAAACGCTTAGAGGGTTAAAAACCTTTTTGTATATTTGCAGCTTTCTACTAAAATAGATATTCTTATATATTTCATTCACATTTAGAAATATAACCTTGGAAGTAATATTAGACATTCATAATTTTCAATTATATATTATACTCTAAGCAGACTGTATAGAAAACTCTCTGAAAAGATCTCAAAGTATTCATAAATGTATTCAATAAAATTCAGCGATAACATTCATTTTCCTTTATCTCTTTTCCCGAATCTACGGAAATGATATGAGGTTTACGTTTGTATTTTCTGACATTCATTTCCGAAAAGATTTTCGTGATATATGATAAGGAAGTGACAGAATACTTCCATAAACTGCTTTGACTCTGTAAAATAAATATTTCTGAATATTTAAAATGTTTTTAAAATGAAGAATTTAGTTCCTTTAAATAATATTAATTTAAAAATGAATATACATTTGCTTTATAAAACATCAGAAAATGTTAAAAGCATGCATTTATTTTACAGAATTTACCGTTTTAAAACACAGTACCCTTAGTACCCTTAATTTAGTAATAAATATTGTCAAAAACATATACTTTAATGAAAATGTATCATGAAACCAATTTAGAAATATTAGGCTGAATGTAATACTACGCGTTGTTTAAATTCAACATATAAGATGCCTTAGTGCAATGTGGCCTGCGCTACTAATGCAACCGAATGGCGGTTTTAGGGTTGAAAAATTTTTTATGTCCAGATTTAAAATATTAAAAAGCCATGAAAATTTTGGTGGATATCAAAATTTGTGAGCGTTTGACATTTTTGCCATTGTTATCGGTTATTTAATTTGGTTTTTGGAATTCGTTTCTTTACATTCGATTCATTTCAAATAATAATAAAGTTCTTTTATAAAGTTATGGATTTTTGTATATTTACATGTCCTCTCTTTTTTTTAAAAGTTGAATATGTAAAGTTGAATACCTAAAGTTGAATACCTAATTTAGTAGAAATGGATTTATTGAGAAAAATAGGGAAATGCTTGAATTAGATTCGCTGGCCTTATGACCTTTAAAAATGGTGTTTTGAGAAATTTTAATTTGAAAAGAAGAACAAATAATTCTTTCTAAAACTTAAAGAGGATACACAGCACTAATAACCAGGTACATAGTGAACTTCCAGTAGTGCGGACTTCCAAAAGAGACAACTTTCCGTCCGTAATAACCTAAATCTTCATTAAACGATATACACTATTGAATGAAGTAAAATAATAACTTGTGTTGAATAAATTAAAATCAGTTTTTAACAGACATTAAATAGGTTACCAACTTTATGCTAATAGAAATAACTTTTCCTTTAATTTAGTAATTTTTGTACAAAAGTAAATTAATTCCAATTTGTTAATGAAAAATAATAAATTTATAAGAACATACAACATATGAAAAGAAATTGTCGTATTGCATAATTAAATTTTATTTAAATGGATCTCACTTTTCTTGCGATGGTTGAATAAATTATCTTTTTACTACATCGTTTCTCAGTTTCGCGATACACATGAATATTTCCTTAGTTAGAAATCATTTATGATTTTTAATATCGGCGAACAATAGTTATCATTTTTTAATTCTCTCACGTTTATGGCCGTGTAATGTTTTCTTTCTCTTCATCACTATCACTGGCAATTTCTTGATAACTCAATAACAAAAATTATATGAAAGTTGCCTTTAAAGAAGTAATGTACGAGAGAAGTTTCGATTTTGCTTAGCCATGTTTGTGAAACAATTGTTTACATTACCGAAAAGACGTAAGTAGTGCTACTTTTGCAATGCCCATTGCATTAATTGCAAATATAAAATGATGGGGAAATTACCCCCATCAACAGGAGATACATCTTAAGCGGAGATGCATTAATAAGAGTTCACTGTATTTCATTTCCTTTCAACTTTATCATAGTCATCACAGTTAAAGTTTGAAATAAGAGTAGACGTATAACAGCAGCCACTTACACAAAACGTATTTTAGTTTCTTTATGTATGATATTCCCTCAGCTATCTAATTGAATCAAGATATTTAAAAACACTCTAAAAAATCTCCCTCAACCTATATCAAATGTATTCAATCAAACTGAGTGATAACATTCATTTTATTGTACCCTTCCCTCCCTGATACTACGGAAATGAAATGAGATTTTCGTCTGCATTCTTTGTCGTTTGTTTCCACAAAGGGATTTAATAATATATGATAAGGAAATGAAAGAAACGTTTCCTAGAAGGGCCAACCTTTTAGAAATAAATAATTGTCTATAGTTTAACAACTTATATAAAGAATATTTTAGTTCCTTTATGTATTACAATTTTTATGAATGCATATTTGCACTTCAAAATATAAAAAATAAAGCTTGTCTTTACTTGACTTCTTTTATCATGTTGAAGAAGTACTATAGATTATATATGTTAATTAATAAATATAACCCGATTGGAAGAACTTTCTGCCGAAGAGTCTTGCCAGCTGGGCGTTATTTTGTTTTTGTTATCTATTATTTTTTTAATATACAGATTTCTTGATTGCTACCACTTTTTTGTATATTTATATACGGATTACTGAATGCATTATTTGATTGATTAATTAAGGCGAATATTGCTATTTAAAAAAAAATGTTAGCAATGAAATAGTTCTTTAAATAAATAATATCAATATATAATTCACGGAACAAGTGAGTTAGCATATAAAGGAATAACATAAAGTGAGATTGACATAGTCAAAATTATGCTTAATAATTTAAAATATAATTAGTAAAAATGTAGTAGCCATATGGAAAGTAGATCATATTTAGTTTGTCTGGAAAGGAATAATAGTGGTATTCTTTTAAAAATACATTTTGTGCAATGAGATTTTAATACGGCTATAAAAAGCTCTCAAACGGTTAATAAAGTTATATAGACAAAATCGGCGATACTATTTCTACTACTGCGGAATTGAAATACGCTCTTCGTCTTCTGTAACTGTGCCAATTTTTCTTTAAATTTTCTTTATGACATATGATAAGGAAATAATTGAAAACATTTATAAATTACTTGAATGTTTTAAATTAACTTCTATGTATAATTTAACAACTTGTATAAAAGAGTATTCTAAAATAAACAATAATTTGCTATGTAAAGGATGAAACAATCCGAGAAATTCGTATTTTTTTATGCTTCAGTTGTTATTTAACATCACCGTACCTTTAGCGTAATAAGAAAAAGAACGTCAAAATTTATATTAAAAAAAAAGGAATAAATTTCAAAAAATGGCGTTATAACAACTTAAAAGTATGCTTATTAATCCATTATGCTACGCACGCATTTTGTCAAATTGAAAGACATTTACGCAATTACATTTTCATACCCTTGCCTCGCAGGAAACTGTTATTCTCTTATTAATATATAAACTTTTATAACAAGCATTTTTCTTTTCAACCTGACTTAGAAGAATATAAATTTTGCTGTGCATGAACCCGATTATTTAGTGATTAATATATTTATATCGGGAACAAGAATTTTTGTGTTCGAAACCCGGTAGGGACAGCTAATATGTCCTAGAATCTCTTGGAATGCAATCACAAGAAAACAGGTTTGATATATTAATCTATATGCTTAGTGTTTCGTTACTTATTGTTTCATAACACATGTTGCACAGGAAATTGACGATCAAAAATGCGTAAATCTTATTTTCTTCTGCACCATCCTTCGATATTAAACTTCTGTTTTTGTGATAGAAAACTCTTATATTAATTCAGCATTTTAAAATTCTCCATTTTTTTCAAAATTGAAAACAAATACGGCCTCATATTTTTTTTTTGTATTTTTCTGTGAATTTTCGCTGTTTTCTTTTCTTTTTTTTTAATTTTATATTGAGCCAATATTTTCACTTGGAATACTTCAATAAGCATTGGATATCATAAATATGAAGTAATCGACAGCTAAGAATCATGATCAACTGTAGGATTATCAATGAAATATTTACCTTATATTAGAATGGGTTTTTTTAGTCTAGGAAAAAATATAGTGGTAAAAAAATATTATTTTTTCAAAGTAACTTTTTATTTATATTAATTTTCAATTATATTTTTTTCTGTTTTTATTGTTTCCTAAACCAAAATTATACCACTTATAGCAGTTCGTCATCTAGTGCAGAGGTAGCCTGCACGTGACACGCATGACATTTTTCGCAAATCAATGGTTTGCAAATGGCAATCGCTGCACGTTTTGTTTTCGCAAATAAAACACACACACACACACACACACATATATATATTCTTTAATTCCAGTTATCTGCTCGCTATACAACAACTATTTGCATTAAAAATATTTAAATCTCCACGCTTTCTCCTATTTCAAACAAAATTTTAGATTTACTACTTGACTGCCTTAATTAATAACAAAAAATTAAAAGATGATCTGAAAATTAATGAGACATGTCGACTAATTGTCTGAGTGAAAACGAAGACTCATACACAACGCCCATATATAGCTTTGCCCCATATATAGCTACGATGAATATTAAAACCTTTCGTCAAGCATAACTCATAAAATATTTAACGGATTTCGTTCAAATTTTTACAGCAGGTACCTATAAAGGTGACAACGACACCTATTTATTACCAACAATAAATTTCAATCCGTTTGTAAATTATATTTAAAAAAAAATAAAAAAGCACAATTAAAGTACATACGTCACGAAAATTTAGTGCATACGTCATTTTCACAGGCGGAGATTTTCGTAAATAATAAGATTTCAAAAGTTTATGGAGTAACATGGAGCAAAAAAATATGCACGCACAGTACAATACAATATCAGTACAGTAAAGCATATTTCCAATTAATAAAAATGTAAAATTAATCTGGAATTTTTCTGTTTGAAAGAAAAAATACCCGTAATAACTCGGTGAGATTTGCGCTAAATATGTAATACTATTAGCAGCTTTTTTATTTTGCGTCTGTAAATTAGAACAATTCTTTGATGTTTAAATAAAAGGTTTTGATTTGTGGCATTATTTCTTCTTATTTTCTTTTCCTTTTTAGTATTTTTAATGGAATTGGTGAAAGGCATATATTTTAAATTAAATGAGTGAAAGACATGTATTTTAAATGTACGTATTTCAAATGAAATGAGTGAAAGGTTTATATTTAAGTGAAATTAATGCAATATGAACATGTTATGGGAACAATATTTGGCGATTTATCAACTGTGCCGAGTTAACATAAAAGTACTAATACATATGTGAAATGAAACAAGGCACAGATGTCATATACGCACCACGTTGGCGCGAGTTTCTTCCCCCGCCAATTTCGCGAAAACATTGTGTTTGAATACTAGCGGTCCGTCCCGGCTTTGCACGGGTAGACAATGTGTTGACTACAATGTAGGGTAGAGAAGTGTAGGTACTTTAAAAAAGTTGTTCTAAATTGGATAAAAGGGGGAATGAGACAAAATTGCAGTACTTAGAAATTTTGAAAATTAAAAGCTTGTAAAAATGTGATAAATAATTTTTTCTGTTTATGTACATATTGAAACTAATAAATAATACGCGGCCCTATGGAAGGACATAGCAACCATATGTGTTCATGTACACTGTAAAAAAATTTTCCTGAAAAAAACGGAAATTGTACTGGCAATCGAGATGCCAGTACTATTTCCGTATTTCAACGGAAAAAAAAAATCGGTAAATTCCAGGAAATTTTCCGTGATTTCTGAAATATCCGTTTTTTAACAGATATTTTCCGTATTTTTTAGATATTTTTATATCGTTAAAATAAATTTTATAGGACCAAAAAAAAACATTTTTCAAGGAACATCTTATAACACTTTTTATTTTTTTTTTCTTTCATTTCTGTGCGAGTTTTCAGTAAATAACCAACATTTGCCATGAAGGGGTTTGAACGCGGAAACTTCTGTGTAGTAAACTGGCAGGCTACTACCATTACGCTAAGACCACACACTTCGTTCCCTCAAATGTTGTTATTTATTTTAATGATTTTAATGATGCAAAAACTTAAAGGTTTTATAGTTAGATGGATTTTTTCAGTATTTTATTTTCATAATTTTTAATATCTTGCTTTATTATTTCACGCTTTCTAACAGATAAATTTTAACTTTTTATGTATTGTATGCGTAAAACATTGTATTGAGACTAATGATTGCTTCTTTTTGCAATAGTACATATACTTTTAAAAATTATTTGTCTGTTGATCTATTTATCAATTCTAAAAACAATAATTATCTTAAGTAGACGTATTTATTACATGCTATTAGTAAATTTTCTGTATCTCTTATTTTAAAAACTTATGTGAATAAACAATTTTATAATAAATTAAATTATTATATTTAATCTTTACTGAGAGCTTTTGTGTACGATTCTGTTAAACTGAAAAATTAAAAAAATAGATTTTTACAGAAAATTTTGAAATTAATGACCTTAGGATAGGTAAGTTTAAATTTGGACTTGATAATTTAGTTTAAATTAATTTAGTTTAATTTATAAAATTATAAACTAACGAAATAAATTATAAACTTTATAAAATTATAAACATCATTTTTATAAAAGTAAACAAAAAGTTATTAATTATTTTTTATAAATTTAAAGAAAAAAATATGAACTTCGTAAAGTTATAATTTATAAAATAATAAATTTTAGTTTAATTCACAAATTTATAAGACAAATCAGCTTAGTTTAACACCTACATACCAATAATTTACAAAAATATTATTTTATGAAAACTTAAGATTATAAAAAAAAAAAAAAATAGATTTTTAGCGAAATTTTTTTAATTAATGACCTTGGGATAGGTATGTTTAAATTTGGATTTATTCATTTAGTCTAAATTAATTTAGTTTAATTTATAAAATTATAAACTAACTAAATATATTATAAACGTTATAAAATTATAAACTTCATTTTTATAAAAGTAAAGAGAAAATCATTAATCATTTTTATAAATTTAAACAAAAAAGTATAAACTTTCTAAAATTATAATTTATAAATAAATAAATTTTAGTTTAATTCACAAATTTATACGACAAATCAGTTTTATTCAATACCAATAATTTGTAAAGATATTATTTTACGAAACCTTTAATAACCTAATATTGCCTCACGTTAATAAAATTAAAATAAAATTTTAAAATGTCAGTGAAAAAATTCATAATTTGAAGCACTATAAAGAAAAAAAAAGTAGATTTAAAACAAAAAAAATTCTGTAATTTATATAAATAAAGTAAATTTCTAAAGATTTCAATAAGAAATAAAAAATATCATTATTATTTTCACAAAAAATTACCGTCCAGACACGGGCCGGGTTAGAATGAGCTCCAGGATTGGCCCGAGTCTAATGACGGAAAATAAGCCCACGGGTGGGACCGGTCCAGGCCTGGATCCTAGAAGACCCTGGACCCTAGTAAATACAACAATCTTAATTCGCATTTCAAACAAGACGATATCTGTATACAAACCTCTGAACGTTATTTCCGGAAATGGGGAAATACGGACATTGTACTGTTTTGAAAAAAAATCCATCAAATTTACGGAAAACTTCCTGCAGATCTACGGATTTGAAATCTCCTTTACGGAACTAATGTCATTTACGGAAATTGTTCTGTTGTTTTAGAAAAATGAAATTTCTCCGTAAAATTTTACGCAAAATCTCTTGTATTTTCACGGATTTTTTTTAGAGTGTAGAACGTGTTTTCCTGAATTTGACGCTCCAACCTAAATCAGATGCTGAGATATGGCGAAATGACCCAAAACATTTGAATACTCCTTTAACCACCTTCTGGGAGGAATTTCCAAAATTGCCGAAATACGTGTTTAACCAATTTTTTAGTAGATTTGTTTTAATTAATTTTGCCCTCCTACATAAAAGCTTAAATATGGCGAAATGACAAAAAAAACTCGTCCCCCCACCCATTTAACCACTTTCTGGGAATAATTTCAAAAATTACTGAAATACGTGTTTTATTCATTTTTTAGTAGATTTGTTTTCCTGACTTTCGCGCTCCTAACTAAAACTGCTGCTGAGATATGGCGAAATAACCTAAAACATTCGACCAACCCCCTTTAACCCCCTTCTGGGGGGAATTTCTAAAATCGGTGAAATAGGTGTTTAATCATTTTGTAGTAGATTTGTTTTCCTGGTCTGCGCATCTTCTGTGTGAATTATGTTTCTCAGCATTTTTTGCCTTCGCTACGGCAATATTAGGACTGCTAGTCAGAATTTTGCACCTACATGTTTCCGCTTTTTAGAGATTTATCTAAATATGGTGTGCCCAAGGAAGTGGAGATACATCAATTTGTCTGATAAATGCAGATGATGAACTTGAAGATGCTGCCGGCTGAAAAGATACACACGTCTTCGGGGTATCAGAAACAGATGTTGTCGGCGCCTTAAATTGAGTATGTGACATTTAAACTGTGAAAATTAACGGATTACGTCAATTTAGGACGGATTTAGGTTTAGATATGCTGTTATCTGTAGAACTTATGCTGCTGTCGCTTTCCTTATTTTCCAGTGGACTTTCTGTCACAATTGAAGCATAGAAAACATAATCGGGAAAGATGTCTGGTGGCATGTCATTTTACCTACGATTAACATATTGTATATACAGAGGCAGTATTCGAGAACATATGCATTTATAAATTATCGCATATACAGAAAATAATCTAAAAAGAAATAAGTACTACCTTATACTTCAGATACGTTATCACTGAAATGAAACAGACGTGAATTAGCACCAAACAATTTTCCCAAGACATTTCTGACGAAGGTGTACACAGTTTCTTTGTAAACAATGAAAAATACAAACTTGAAACCTTAGCCATTACATGCTTATCGTTAAGTGCTGTTCGCTAGTAACAATATTAAAAAACATAAGATATGCCATTTTACCTAAGTATGTCATTTTGGGACAGTTTTCCATACAGCTAATTCCAGGCGCCTCACCAACATGTCTACCTAATTACAAATTAATCGAATTCTTTTTGCGGAAGTTATCGCGAGACGTACACACAGACAAACAGACAGACACCAAAATCTTTTCGAGTCACCACTTAATGTTTTAATGTTTTGGAAATAAAGGGGAAATTTCTGAAGTGTTGAGTAGCTAAAAAGTTACACTGAATTTAGATGAATGTTTCCTCCAAATCAAGAAGAAGAGAAAAATCAAGTTAATTTTTTATTTGCAAAAATGGTTCGAAAATTTAACGATGGTAAATTTGTCGGTATCTGCGAATCAAATATATGAATTTTAAATAAACTGTGAATTTTTTGTAAGATAAAATATAAGATAATAAATGGAAAAGGTAAAGTATTTGGTAAATGTTTATAAAATGTAAGATAAAATTTTAATTTTGGTAAGATAATTTGAGTCGTTTGATTGTTTAGCTAATCTAAAAATATTGCTAACTAGCACAAACATATTTTTGTGGATGGAGGTGGGTATGGGATGTTTATGAGAAGAAGGGTACTCATAAATGAAAAGTCTAAGCAAGGTCATATGAAATAAAAAAATATTGGGAATCGCTGCCTTATAACCATCTTCCTATTTAACAGTTTGATAGATCTGGATATATTTCAGGAATTTATCGCTAATTGTCAAAAATAGTGATTTGACTTTAAACACCTCATATAATGTGGCAACAAAAGTTTGTATTTGGCTGAAGTGCCATGGGTAATTTTAAATCACGAAACCCTAAAGTAAAAATAAAAACCACTAGCACATAACATGCACCTAAAGAAGACATTTATTGTATCTCTAAAATATTGCTGTAGACATTGATATTCATAACATTCTGAGTATAGATATAGCAATATCTAATGATAATTGCATTTATTGCCTCATGCACGTGGGCCGAAATTTGTTTTGTTTTTTGATTCGCTATACTACAGAAAACTTCCTTCTAGGGTAGCTTAGTTTAATTTAAAAATAAAATAAATAAATTGTTACGTTTGGCGGTAGCGCATCGACCCTAAAATTTGAGAAAATATAAGATTTTTATCATTTTTAAGGGGGAGTGCGAGAATTTTTTTGTTTTGTTTCTTGATTCGCTATACCGCGGAAAACATACCTCTAGAGTAGCTTAGTATAATGCAAAAATGAAATAAATAAATTGTTACGTTTGGCAGTAGCGCATCGGTCCTAAAATTTAAGAAAATATAAGATTTTTATCATTTTTAAGGGGGGGTGCGAGAACGTTTTTGTTTTGTTTTTGGATTTGCTATACCACGGAAAATGAGCCTCTAGGGTAACTTAGTAAAATGCGAAAACAAAATAAATAGATTTTTGCGTCTTGCGGTTGCATAAAATTCGAAAAAATAATATACGATTTTTAAAATTTTCAAATAAATGGAAATAAATCAAATAACTTCTATAACAAGTAGATATAGACATATTTTAGTAGAACAAAGTATAGAAATGATAAATAAATGAAACAAAAATAGTTCCAATTTATTAGTAGAATATTAAGTTAATTTTCTTGTTTTAATTGACAAATTTCCATTGAAACCAAAAATCATTTTTCTGATTGTGTAAATATTCAGTTTGTAATGAAATATGGTACTTTACTTGTCTTTGTTTTCTTTTGATATAACTTAATTAAGTTTAAACTAAGATTAGCTTGAAAAACTAGGCATTGACGATATTGAGATAAGTATAGTTCTTATAAAACCATCTCTGGAATTGGAGCCATTTATTTTTTTCTGACGCCTCAGTTCTCCATTTTGAGTAGGAAATTGTGCCAGGCTCACGAACAGTTTATTCTTCAGGACAGCTGCCTGAATTTATATCACAACTTATGTTCAGTTGGTACAGCTTATCTTTGCATAAACTTTGCTTGTCCATTTCTGGAATCTCATACCCAACATTGTCAAAATTTACTACTGGGAGTTTCTCACATTTACTGAGCTGTGAGCCAATCTGACAACGAAATGATTGTGACCCAGTCGTTTCACCATCTAAAGTTTGAAACAAATGTCGGAATGGCAATTCATTGAAATGTAAGAGGCACACCCTCCACTGTAGTGGACGTTTAACTTGTTCTTCAATTGTGCGAATAACACGGTTTTCCACCCCATATTAGTAACGGTGCCATCACATCCAATCACGTTCAGTTCGTAAAGTGAAAATCCAGCCTCAGTCAAATAAAAAAGAATGCTACTGGAAATATTTTGAGCAGAACTTGAAGACGATAAAATATGACCAACGCACAAAGGTCAGTGGTACATGCTGGACATAAGTTCTGCTATAAAATCAGGTAGCGGGGTAGCGGTTTTCAAGATTTATCTGCTCGTGAGCCTGGCACACTTTCCCACTCAAGGTGGTTAACAACGGCGAACAGAGTTCTCGAATTGTATTTAGGTATTGAAAACATAACATACGAGAGCAAGATCTTTTTTTCTTTTCTCTTAGTCATATATGCATTTATGGTTTTATATAAAAAATTAAATACTTCACAAACAGACCCGAACATGTATTTCAAGTTATAAAATATTCAAGATTCCTGCCCGAAAACTTGTTGAAAGTCATTGACCCAGTAAATGAGAGAAACGTATTTTTTGCCCGTTTAGAAAACTTGCTTTTGAGTATGACAGTAGATAAAAGGAATCATATAATAGAGTTAGGTTTCAGAAAAAATATAATGGCTAGAAACTTCGCTTCTAAAAAAAGTTAATCAGGAGTTTTCAATCACCAAAAATCGATTTCCTAACTATAGACAACATTGAAATGATTCACTGGAACACTACTGCACTTTCACCACCACATTTGCTGCGAAGAATGGAATTTTACGGCCGATGCGCTACCGCCAAACGTAACAATTTATTTATTTTATTTTTGCATTATACCAAGCTACCTTAGAGGTAAGTTTTCCGTGGTATAGCGAATAAATTGCAAAACAAAAAAATTCTCGCAAAACCCGTTAAAAATGATAAAAATCTCATACTTTCTCAAATTTTAGGACCGATGCGCTACCGCCAAACGTAACAATTTATTTATTTTATTTTTGAATTATACTAAGCTACCCTAGAGGCAAGTTTTCCGTGGAATATAGAATAATAATAACAAAAAAATTCGGCCCACCCTAATGCACATAGTTCAACGAAACGTTCTTTTAAATAAAAATATATTATCAACAGGATTTTTAAATTATTCTCTAAATGTTTATTAAATATATTTAAATACATTGGGCAATAACGCTCCTTTTATTTTACCTTTTCTTCCAATTCTATAGAAATGAAATCAGCTATCCATCTTCATGATTTTTCATTTGTTTTCGGAAATGATTTCCATGGTATATGATGCAAATAAGAACGAAAACTATCATAAATGATTTCAAACTGCAATATATATATATATATATATATATATATATATATATATATTAACCATTTGTATCGAAGAGGGTTTTGGTTTCGGTAGAATATAAATTTTAAACTTATATACAGTTTCTAGTGTAAAAAAAATTCAATCTGTATAAAACGTTTTTATTCTACTTCAATTACCATTTAATGCCCGATATACTAATTGAGTTACAGAAATAATGCCAGTAATGCACTCTTGAAAACGATTGGTTGAAGGTTATAGAAGTTATCATAATCCACATTTTCTTATACTCATTAATAATACGCTGAATATAAATATGGAATTATTCCTTATAATTTAAAAAAATATATTATTTATCAGGATGTGTAAAAGACTTTCTTAAAAATGTCCGTAACTGTTAAAACTGCAATTAAACAAATTTATTCGAAGATACAAATTTTTTCATCCCTTTGATGACTCCGAGAAAATGAAATGAACTTTCACCTGTATATTTGACATTTATTTTTGAAAAATAAAATTCATGTTAAATGATAAATAAAAGAATAGAAATTTCAAAAAGTTATTGTGACTTTTTAAATACGGAAATGAACTAAAATTTTCATAAACAACTTTGAAATTAAGAAAAATCCAATATTTTACCAATTGTATAAAGATGATTTTAGATAGTTTACATGTAATAATTTTAAACTAATTTCATAATTTGCATGATACAAACATGCTAAAGCACGCCTGTGCTTAGATTATTTATTATTTTAAGTTACGATACCCTTGTTAAATAAAAATAACAACCACAAACATATAACATGCCCATAAAGAAGAAATTTATTTTATCTATAAAATATTGCTGCAAAAATTGATATTCATAATATGCTGAGTATAGATATAGCCATATCTAATGGCAATTGAATTTATTGCCTCATGCACAGAGTTCAACGAAATATTCTTTTATATTAAAAAAAAAAATATTTTTTCAACAGGATGTTTAAATTATTCTCTAAATGTTTATGAAATATATTGAAATATATTGGGCAATAACGTTCATTTTATTTCATTTGTTCTTCCGATTCCATAGAAATGGAATCAGCTTTCGATCTTCATGTGATTTTCATTTGTTTTTGGAAATTATTTCCATGGTATATGATAAAAATAGAACGAAAACCATCATAAATGATTCCAAACTGCAATATATATATATATAGATATTTTAGCCATTTGTATTGAAGATGATTTTGGTTTCAGTAAAATATAAATTTTAAATTAATATACAGTTTTTAGTGTAAAGAAAAATTAAAATCTGTATAAAACTTCTTTTATTGTACTCCATTTACCACTTAATGTCCTAATGGGGTTACAAAAATAATGTCAGTAATACACTCTTGAAAACGATTGGTTGAAGACCTATAGAAGTTATCATAATTCATATTTTCTTATACTCATTAATAGTACGCTGACTATAAATATGGAATTATTCTTTAATTTAAGAAACATTATTTATCAGGATGTTTAAAAAGACTTTCTAAAAAAAGTCCGTAACTGTTAAAAGTGAAAATTAAACAAATATACCGAAGATAATTTTTTTTTCATCTCTTTCATGATTCCAAGGAAATGTTGTATTTTTCGACATTCATTTTCGAAAAATAAAATCCATGTTAAATGGTAAATAAATGAACGGAAATTTCAAAGGTTATTGCGACTTTTTAAATTTAAAAATAGTAATCATTTTAACTGTTCGTATGAAAATCATTTCAGTTATTTTAATATAGTTTAATTACTATATATTTATATTCCGAACTGTAAAAGTAAATAGCAAATTTTTTTTTTCATTTATCATTTTAAAGCACAGTACCCGTAATTTAAGAGAAACAAACAACAATCTTTGAGGACAACAATCTTTGTAATAGGAGATGAATAATAGTTAAATTTTCATAACTTCAGTATATTGTTACGACAATAGAACACAAATGAGGCTGAAGAAAATTTTCATAAAATACTTTGATTTTTTAAAAAATAAATATTTTTGTATATGTTTGTATATATAGCTTTTAGCTCTTTTAGATACTACAATGTTAAAATGATTGCACATTTGCTTTATAAAAGTTAAGAAAATATGATACAGCATGCATTTATTTTGCATCATTTATCATTTTAAATCACAGTAACCATAATTAAGTGGGAAAATATTGTCAATTTAAAAACAATTACAAATTCAGAAATGTAAGTCTGAATGCATTAATTGCTTACATTGCTTAATTTGTACATTGTGCATTGTACATCGCTTAATTAAAAAATATATTTAATCAGGATTTTTTGAAAACACACTAAAATAATCTCGGATTACTTTTAAAATTCATAATTTTGTATATACTTTTTTTATTTATCTTTTGTCTTGAATTTACGAAAATAAAATTCGCTTTGCGACATTATTAATTGCATTTATTTCCTTATAATATTATCATGATTCTGATAAAGAAATGAAACAAAACTTTCATAAATCTCTTTGACAGTTTAAAATAAATCATTCTAAATATTTATACAGTTTTTATATAATTATTTTGGTATCTATAAATATGAGAAATTTTAAATGATTGTACAATTGCATTATAAAATTTAAAAAGATAAATATATAAATAAAAAGAAAAATAATTAACAAAGCACGCATTTATTTTACGCCATTTGTCATTTGAAAGCTTAGTACCCGTATTTTAGCAGGAAAATAATAACAAAACAAAAGGTAAATTTTATAATAAAACAAACTTAAAAATATAAGCCTGCATGTATTACTAAATATTGCTTAATTAAAATATATATATATTTACCCATCACATTTGAAAATACTAGAAAAAAAATCTCGGAATGCCTATAAAATTTGTTCAATCAAACTGAGAAGTAACATATCTTTTCTTTTATCTCATTTCTTCAATTTACGAAAATAAATTAGATTTACGACTGTATTATTTAACTTTAAATTTCCGAAAAAATTATTCATGTTATCGAAAAGGAAATAAGAGAAAGCATTTGAACACTATTTATATTTTTAAAAACAAGTAGTTCTAAATGTTTAAACTATTTATATAAGAAAAATTAAGTTCTTCTAATTTTCTTCTCTAAATTTTAAAATGAATATACAGTTGCTTTATATAAGATAAGAAAGCTAAGATGAAGCACGAACGTATTTTTACATTAATTATCATTTTAAAGCACAGTACCCTTAATTAAAACAAAACCCCTGACTGCTCGGCCTACAGGCACAGGCAGATTTCGAAGACGCAGACCGTGGGCTCCTGTTTGTTGGGAATTTTTGAAAAGATGACCTTTTTGCCATGATCCGGCAGTTTGGACCGTCCACTCTCAAATCTAAGTTGTTTGCAAGCGGAGCTGGCAGGGATTTTTTTGTTTTTAATTTTTTTTTTGCTTTAAGGGTTGGTCCTATATAAAACTTGTCAATATAAATGTTTTAGATAATATTAAGAGGGTTTATAATAAATTTAAGCGTATTTGATATCTTGTGAATTAACGAAGTTATGAATTTTTTTCTTCTAAAACCCCCCTTTCCTCCCCCCTTGGCGCCATTTTTAGTGATATCAAAAATCTGTCATACATAAATTTTCGGTCCTTTTCCTAGAAGTAATAATAACATTAAACGGATTCGATACGTATCATGATTAAGAAATTGTTTTTTTTCTGTTTTCACAAAAAGCCCCCATTTCCCCGGTCATTAGTTCGATTTTATCCATTAACGATCTTGATCGAGATTTTATGCCCCTTGATTTTATGTATCAGTTTAGAAGAGATTTGTGCAGAATTATTGAAGTTATCGTGTCTATAAAAGAGTGACATAGATAGATAGATGTAAAGTTTTGAACTGGGGGTGGTTTTGGGTTCTAGGAGTCATGATCGGCGTAGATCTGCAAAAATTTTTCAAAAATTCTACCTTAGAGGTAATGTAATAGGTAGTATTTCTTACGAAATCTACCTAAAAATACGTATTATCAATAACATATACTTAATGGAACAGTTTAGGATGAAATAAACTTATTAATATCTTGAATGTAATACTAAGTGCTCGTAAATAAGTTTGAATAACATTGTTAATAATGTATACTTAAATTTAAAAAAAAAAATCTGAGTAAAGAAATTTAGCAAATAATCTTGGAGTTAGTACTACGCATTGTTTAATTTAAAACTATATTCAAAATAGAATGTTTAAAAAACACTCTAAAACGTTCTCTAAATAATATTAAAATGTATTCAATTAAATTCTGCGATAACAATCATTTTGTTTTATGTCTTTTCCTGAATTTACGGAAATGAAATGCGTTTTACAATTCTATTTTCTGACATTTATTTCCTAAAAGGGTTTCATGAAATCTGATAAGGAAATTGAAGATAACTTTCATAAACTGCTTCGAATTTGTTAAATAAATATTTCCAAATATTTAAAGTACTTGGATAAATCAATTTTAGTTCCTTTCAATAATAGAACTTTAAAATGCATGCACAGTTCCTTTATAAAAGATAAGAAAATATGATGCATTTATTTTACGTTGGTTATCGTTTTAAAGCTCAATACTCAAAACTAGGAAGAAAAATAATTTCAATAACATATATTTTAAGGAGAAATTTATAATTTAAAACTTTGAAATATAAGCTTAATGCAATTACAGAGATTGCTTCATTTAAAAATTTATGAAACCAATGTCTTTAATATCATAGAAACCTCTCTGATTTTTTTAAAAATCAAATTGAGCAATAACGTTACTTTTATTTTATCTCTTTATTTGAAAAAACAAAAACAAAAATGAAATTAGTTTTATTTTTGAAGGCTTTGACATTTATTTCCGAAAATTGATTTTCATGATATCTCACAAGACAATAAGACAACAGCTCTATAAATTTTTTTAATTTTTATTAATAAATATCATATATATTATTTCTGTTGTCAACATCCCTTTTTCTAAGCAAATACAAAACGCAGAACGATAAATGAGATACCATATGAAAGGAGTTTAAACAGGCTTCTGACAGAGTACACTTACATTTCGTTAAAACATGTTTTTGATTAAAAATTACAGTGAATTAAAAATTAAATCAGCGTTGTTTTCATAAATGAAATGAAAGGTTTTTCTCAAATCAGTGTTGCTGCAAAAATAAAATACATCATTATATCGTTCTCAACATGTATTATAAAATAAATAAATAGTACAATAAAGATAAAGTGGGTCGCTATTGCTGCACGGGTTTATTTTATATCCATGTTTAAAAAGCAAAATTCAAATTCAAATGTTCAATTTATTTTTCTTTATCGGGTGTTTTTATTTTCAGAATCAGGTGAAGTGATCATCTAATGCATTTAAAATACGATTAATAGTTTTTTATTTTCGCCTTTGCTATCTTAGATTACTTTTTAGTGTAACTTTGATAGAATAAATTAGATGATGTTCTGGCTTGACTAATGTTATTTGCAGATATTATTAGTTCTCAATTTTCGTTTAGAAAATTAAACTTGCACCTAAAAAATATTAGATATTGCTGAAAAGTATTAGACTGCAGTGCGAAATCTTCGCACGGGTCTACTGGTTTCTAAATATTTAAACAGTTTGATTAAATAATATTTTTTTTGTTTCTTTTGATATTAAAGTGTTAAAAAAAGTATTACAGTTATTTTAAAACATATATGAAAAATATAATAATATATGCATTTATATTACAACATTTATCCTTTTAAAGCTCAGTATCCTTAATTAACCCCTTGAAGGACGATTGAATATTTTATATACCGAGTAGTTTGAATCAATATTTGTATCAGAATTCTTTACCAAAATTTTATTTGGGTACAAAAAAGGGGGGCTAAAAATTTAATTTCCTTATTTTCAAATAAAAATCTTTGAATATTATGGTGTGAATTCAACATTACGAAAATACAATTACGAAAATATGGGTTCGGGGCAAGAAAGTGCCATTTGTAAACTTCTGAGAAATATCAGTTTGAAAGATAGATCTATTCTCAAATCAAGATATGTAACATAAAGTTTTTTTCGCCATTGTCTTAGTAACTTTTGAGATATTCTGAGTAACAATAAGGCATTACTTTAATGATATTACGATGGCGTTCTTTGTAAATTAGCCACCTCCATTGGGTACATAAACATTTGGGACAAAAACGAAACCTGGAATACATGCTGCCACCAAGTGAAATTTAGAAACAAATTATATGTTGGATATTATAATTTAGAAAAGTAAGCACCAGGTTCGAATTTACAATAATAAGCACGAGATTAGAATATACAATAATAAGCACCAGATGTTAGATTTATTTTACCAAAAATATAGCTTGGCACCGCCCCGATCCCCTCAATTACTTGCCCTGAAAGGGCTAAGTTGGAAAATTATTGTTAGTAACATATATGAAATAGATCAACTTATTATGAAATAAAGGATCAGGGTAATGGATTCAATAATTGATTTGGCGATTTATTAAGATAAAATAACATTTTGAGATAAATTAGATGTAAAAGGATCATAGTCCATAAGCCGTGCTTTTGGCCCGTGAAATAAGACTAAAATTCAGTTTTGTTATACTGATTTAATTATTTCACTTTTTAATATTAGAAGGTTTATCCTGTACGATTTCAACAATATTTTTTGTATTTTTTTCAGATTTATATAACTTACACAAGCTCAAAGTTCGTATTATTCACAGTTTTTGATGAAAAATACGCAAATTCTCCTAATTTTACCTCAATTTTTAATATATTTTTTTAATATTTTACTATGAGCGCAGCTTTGCAACACTTTTATTTTCACACATATATTGTACATTTTGATGTATTTTATAATATACGTAAAGAAGAAAGTTTTGCACAATTGCACTCAGATAAATAATTGAGGTAAAATTCGCTGAAATTGAGTATTTTTCATAAAAAAATACGAATAATATGAACTTTGAGCTTGTTTAAGTCATATTAATCCGAACAAAATTAAAAAAAATATTGTTGAAATCATACAGGATAAATCTTCTAATATTAAAAAGTGAAATAATTAAGTCAGTGTACCAAAATCGAATTTTAGCCTTATTTCATGGGCGAAAAACGCTGTATGGACACTGATCCTTTGGACCTATACATTTTTAATGTGTACTGAAAAGAAAATAAAGATGATAAAACACATTTAGAAATATAAGCTTAGAAGTATATCATTGCAAGTGTTATTTCCTTGAGTTAAAATCTCTAAAGGCATCTTTTTAACATCTTTTGATGGGTTTTTACGTTTAACCCTCTAAGCGTTTAGAACGTAATATTCCGTTCACTAAGCTCCAGGTTTCACTGCAATATATGCAATGTTTAAGATAATATAATTCTATAGATTTACTGAATTTTAAAAACATTGAAGAATGGTTAATGCTCTCAAGGGTTACATTCATATTTGTAATTAAGTTTTATTTATAATGCTGAAAGAATCATATTTTTTTGGCATTTAAAACAAATTGTAGAGAAAACAACATTACAATTTTACCCTTTTTCAAAACGCTTAGAGGGTTAAAAACCTTTTTGTATATTTGCAGCTTTCTACTAAAATAGATATTCTTATATATTTCATTCACATTTAGAAATATAACCTTGGAAGTAATATTAGACATTCATAATTTTCAATTATATATTATACTCTAAGCAGACTGTATAGAAAACTCTCTGAAAAGATCTCAAAGTATTCATAAATGTATTCAATAAAATTCAGCGATAACATTCATTTTCCTTTATCTCTTTTCCCGAATCTACGGAAATGATATGAGGTTTACGTTTGTATTTTCTGACATTCATTTCCGAAAAGATTTTCGTGATATATGATAAGGAAGTGACAGAATACTTCCATAAACTGCTTTGACTCTGTAAAATAAATATTTCTGAATATTTAAAATGTTTTTAAAATGAAGAATTTAGTTCCTTTAAATAATATTAATTTAAAAATGAATATACATTTGCTTTATAAAACATCAGAAAATGTTAAAAGCATTCATTTATTTTACAGAATTTACCGTTTTAAAACACAGTACCCTTAGTACCCTTAATTTAGTAATAAATATTGTCAAAAACATATACTTTAATGAAAATGTATCATGAAACCAATTTAGAAATATTAGGCTGAATGTAATACTACGCGTTGTTTAAATTCAACATATAAGATGCCTTAGTGCAATGTGGCCTGCGCTACTAATGCAACCGAATGGCGGTTTTAGGGTTGAAAAATTTTTTATGTCCAGATTTAAAATATTAAAAAGCCATGAAAATTTTGGTGGATATCAAAATTTGTGAGCGTTTGACATTTTTGCCATTGTTATCGGTTATTTAATTTGGTTTTTGGAATTCGTTTCTTTACATTCGATTCATTTCAAATAATAATAAAGTTCTTTTATAAAGTTATGGATTTTTGTATATTTACATGTCCTCTCTTTTTTTTAAAAGTTGAATATGTAAAGTTGAATACCTAAAGTTGAATACCTAATTTAGTAGAAATGGATTTATTGAGAAAAATAGGGAAATGCTTGAATTAGATTCGCTGGCCTTATGACCTTTAAAAATGGTGTTTTGAGAAATTTTAATTTGAAAAGAAGAACAAATAATTCTTTCTAAAACTTAAAGAGGATACACAGCACTAATAACCAGGTACATAGTGAACTTCCAGTAGTGCGGACTTCCAAAAGAGACAACTTTCCGTCCGTAATAACCTAAATCTTCATTAAACGATATACACTATTGAATGAAGTAAAATAATAACTTGTGTTGAATAAATTAAAATCAGTTTTTAACAGACATTAAATAGGTTACCAACTTTATGCTAATAGAAATAACTTTTCCTTTAATTTAGTAATTTTTGTACAAAAGTAAATTAATTCCAATTTGTTAATGAAAAATAATAAATTTATAAGAACATACAACATATGAAAAGAAATTGTCGTATTGCATAATTAAATTTTATTTAAATGGATCTCACTTTTCTTGCGATGGTTGAATAAATTATCTTTTTACTACATCGTTTCTCAGTTTCGCGATACACATGAATATTTCCTTAGTTAGAAATCATTTATGATTTTTAATATCGGCGAACAATAGTTATCATTTTTTAATTCTCTCACGTTTATGGCCGTGTAATGTTTTCTTTCTCTTCATCACTATCACTGGCAATTTCTTGATAACTCAATAACAAAAATTATATGAAAGTTGCCTTTAAAGAAGTAATGTACGAGAGAAGTTTCGATTTTGCTTAGCCATGTTTGTGAAACAATTGTTTACATTACCGAAAAGACGTAAGTAGTGCTACTTTTGCAATGCCCATTGCATTAATTGCAAATATAAAATGATGGGGAAATTACCCCCATCAACAGGAGATACATCTTAAGCGGAGATGCATTAATAAGAGTTCACTGTATTTCATTTCCTTTCAACTTTATCATAGTCATCACAGTTAAAGTTTGAAATAAGAGTAGACGTATAACAGCAGCCACTTACACAAAACGTATTTTAGTTTCTTTATGTATGATATTCCCTCAGCTATCTAATTGAATCAAGATATTTAAAAACACTCTAAAAAATCTCCCTCAACCTATATCAAATGTATTCAATCAAACTGAGTGATAACATTCATTTTATTGTACCCTTCCCTCCCTGATACTACGGAAATGAAATGAGATTTTCGTCTGCATTCTTTGCCGTTTGTTTCCATAAAGGGATTTAATAATATATGATAAGGAAATGAAAGAAACGTTTCCTAGAAGGGGCCAACCTTTTAGAAATAAATAATTGTCTATAGTTTAACAACTTATATAAAGAATATTTTAGTTCCTTTATGTATTACAATTTTTATGAATGCATATTTGCACTTCAAAATATAAAAAATAATGCTTGTCTTTACTTGACTTCTTTTATCATGTTGAAGAAGTACTATAGATTATATATGTTAATTAATAAATATAACCCGATTGGAAGAACTTTCTGCCGAAGAGTCTTGCCAGCTGGGCGTTATTTTGTTTTTGTTATCTATTATTTTTTTAATATACAGATTTCTTGATTGCTACCACTTTTTTGTATATTTATATACGGATTACTGAATGCATTATTTGATTGATTAATTAAGGCGAATATTGCTATTTTAAAAAAAATGTTAGCAATGAAATAGTTCTTTAAATAAATAATATCAATATATAATTCACGGAACAAGTGAGTTAGCATATAAAGGAATAACATAAAGTGAGATTGACATAGTCAAAATTATGCTTAATAATTTAAAATATAATTAGTAAAAATGTAGTAGCCATATGGAAAGTAGATCATATTTAGTTTGTCTGGAAAGGAATAATAGTGGTATTCTTTTAAAAATACATTTTGTGCAATGAGATTTTAATACGGCTATAAAAAGCTCTCAAACGGTTAATAAAGTTATATAGACAAAATCGGCGATACTATTTCTACTACTGCGGAATTGAAATACGCTCTTCGTCTTCTGTAACTGTGCCAATTTTTCTTTAAATTTTCTTTATGACATATGATAAGGAAATAATTGAAAACATTTATAAATTACTTGAATGTTTTAAATTAACTTCTATGTATAATTTAACAACTTGTATAAAAGAGTATTCTAAAATAAACAATAATTTGCTATGTAAAGGATGAAACAATCCGAGAAATTCGTATTTTTTTATGCTTCATTTGTTATTTAACATCACCGTACCTTTAGCGTAATAAGATAAAGAACGTCAAAATTTATATTAAAAGAAAAAGGAATAAATTTCAAAAATGGCGTTATAACAACTTAAAAGTATGCTTATTAATCCATTATGCTACGCACGCATTTTGTCAAATTGAAAGACGCAATTACATTTTCATACCCTTGCCTCGCAGGAAACTGTTATTCTCTTATTAATATATAAACTTTTATAACAAGCATTTTTCTTTTCAACCTGACTTAGAAGAATATAAATTTTGCTGTGCATGAACCCGATTATTTAGTGATTAATATATTTATATCGGGAACAAGAATTTTTGTGTTCGAAACCCGGTAGGGACAGCTAATATGTCCTAGAATCTCTTGGAATGCAATCACAAGAAAACAGGTTTGATATATTAATCTATATGCTTACTGTTTCGTTACTTATTGTTTCATAACACATGTTGCACAGGAAATTGACGATCAAAAATGCGTAAATCTTATTTTCTTCTGCACCATCCTTCGATATTAAACTTCTGTTTTTGTGATAGAAAACTCTTATATTAATTCAGCATTTTAAAATTCTCCATTTTTTTCAAAATTGAAAACAAATACGGCCTCATATTTTTTTTTTTGTATTTTTCTGTGAATTTTCGCTGTTTTCTTTTCCTTTTTTTAAATTTTATATTGAGCCAATATTTTCACTTGGAATACTTCAATAAGCATTGGATATCATAAATATGAAGTAATCGACAGCTAAGAATCATGATCAACTGTAGGATTATCAATGAAATATTTACCTTATATTAGAATGGGTTTTTTTAGTCTAGGAAAAAATATAGTGGTAAAAAAATATTATTTTTTCAAAGTAACTTTTTATTTATATTAATTTTCAATTATATTTTTTTCTGTTTTTATTGTTTCCTAAACCAAAATTATACCACTTATAGCAGTTCGTCATCTAGTGCAGAGGTAGCCTGCACGTGACACGCATGACATTTTTCGCAAATCAATGGTTTGCAAATGGCAATCGCTGCACGTTTTGTTTTCGCAAATAAAACACACACACACACACACATATATATATATATTCTTTAATTCCAGTTATCTGCTCGCTATACCACAACTATTTGCATTAAAAATATTTAAATCTCCACGCTTTCTCCTATTTCAAACAAAATTTTAGATTTACTACTTGACTGCCTTAATTAATAACAAAAAATTAAAAGATGATCTGAAAATTAATGAGACATGTCGACTAATTGTCTGAGTGAAAACGAAGACTCATACACAACGCCCATATATAGCTTTGCCCCATATATAGCTACGATGAATATTAAAACCTTTCGTCAAGCATAACTCATAAAATATTTAACGGATTTCGTTCAAATTTTTACAGCAGGTACCTATAAAGGTGACAACGACACCTATTTATTACCAACAATAAATTTCAATCCGTTTGTAAATTATATTTAAAAAAAAATAAAAAAGCACAATTAAAGTACATACGTCACGAAAATTTAGTGCATACGTCATTTTCACAGGCGGAGATTTTCGTAAATAATAAGATTTCAAAAGTTTATGGAGTAACATGGAGCAAAAAAATATGCACGCACAGTACAATACAATATCAGTACAGTAAAGCATATTTCCAATTAATAAAAATGTAAAATTAATCTGGAATTTTTCTGTTTGAAAGAAAAAATACCCGTAATAACTCGGTGAGATTTGCGCTAAATATGTAATAATATTAGCAGCTTTTTTATTTTGCGTCTGTAAATTAGAACAATTCTTTGATGTTTAAATAAAAGGTTTTGATTTGTGGCATTATTTCTTCTTATTTTCTTTTCCTTTTTAGTATTTTTAATGGAATTAGTGAAAGGCATATATTTTAAATTAAATGAGTGAAAGACATGTATTTTAAATGTACGTATTTCAAATGAAATGAGTGAAAGGTTTATATTTAAGTGAAATTAATGCAATATGAACATGTTATGGGAACAATATTTGGCGATTTATCAACTGTGCCGAGTTAACATAAAAGTACTAATACATATGTGAAATGAAACAAGGCACAGATGTCATATACGCACCACGTTGGCGCGAGTTTCTTCCCCCGCCAATTTCGCGAAAACATTGTGTTTGAATACTAGCGGTCCGTCCCGGCTTTGCACGGGTAGACAATGTGTTGACTACAATGTAGGGTAGAGAAGTGTAGGTACTTTAAAAAAGTTGTTCTAAATTGGATAAAAGGGGGAATGAGACAAAATTGCAGTACTTAGAAATTTTGAAAATTAAAAGCTTGTAAAAATGTGATAAATAAATTTTTCTGTTTATGTACATATTGAAACTAATAAATAATACGCGGCCCTATGGAAGGACATAGCAACTATATGTGTTCATGTACACTGTAAAAAAATTTTCCTGAAAAAAACGGAAATTGTACTGGCAATCGAGATGCCAGTACTATTTCCGTATTTCAACGGAAAAAAAAATCGGTAAATTCCAGGAAATTTTCCGTGATTTCTGAAATATCCGTTTTTTAACAGATATCTTCCGTATTTTTTAGATATTTTTATATCGTTAAAATAAATTTTATAGGACCAAAAAAAAACATTTTTCAAGGAACATCTTATAACACTTTTTATTTTTTTTTCTTTCATTTCTGTGCGAGTTTTCAGTAAATAACCAACATTTGCCATGAAGGGGTTTGAACGCGGAAACTTCTGTGTAGTAAACTGGCAGGCTACTACCATTACGCTAAGACCACACACTTCGTTCCCTCAAATGTTGTTATTTATTTTAATGATTTTAATGATGCAAAAACTTAAAGGTTTTATAGTTAGATGGATTTTTTCAGTATTTTATTTTCATAATTTTTAATATCTTGCTTTATTATTTCACGCTTTCTAACAGATAAATTTTAACTTTTTATGTATTGTATGCGTAAAACATTGTATTGAGACTAATGATTGCTTCTTTTTGCAATAGTACATATACTTTTAAAAATTATTTGTCTGTTGATCTATTTATCAATTCTAAAAACAATAATTATCTTAAGTAGACGTATTTATTACATGCTATTAGTAAATTTTCTGTATCTCTTATTTTAAAAACTTATGTGAATAAACAATTTTATAATAAATTAAATTATTATATTTAATCTTTACTGAGAGCTTTTGTGTACGATTCTGTTAAACTGAAAAATTAAAAAAAATAGATTTTTACAGAAAATTTTGAAATTAATGACCTTAGGATAGGTAAGTTTAAATTTGGACTTGATAATTTAGTTTAAATTAATTTAGTTTAATTTATAAAATTATAAACTAACGAAATAAATTATAAACTTTATAAAATTATAAACATCATTTTTATAAAAGTAAACAAAAAGTTATTAATTATTTTTTATAAATTTAAAGAAAAAAATATGAACTTCGTAAAGTTATAATTTATAAAATAATAAATTTTAGTTTAATTCACAAATTTATAAGACAAATCATCTTAGTTTAACACCTACATACCAATAATTTACAAAATATTATTTTATGAAAACTTAAAAATATAAAAAAAAAAAAAAATAGATTTTTAGCGAAATTTTTTTAATTAATGACCTTGGGATAGGTATGTTTAAATTTGGATTTATTCATTTAGTCTAAATTAATTTAGTTTAATTTATAAAATTATAAACTAACTAAATATATTATAAACGTTATAAAATTATAAACTTCATTTTTATAAAAGTAAAGAGAAAATCATTAATCATTTTTATAAATTTAAACAAAAAAGTATAAACTTTCTAAAATTATAATTTATAAATAAATAAATTTTAGTTTAATTCACAAATTTATACGACAAATCAGTTTTATTCAATACCAATAATTTGTAAAGATATTATTTTACGAAACCTTTAATAACCTAATATTGCCTCACGTTAATAAAATTAAAATAAAATTTTAAAATGTCAGTGAAAAAATTCATAATTTGAAGCACTATAAAGAAAAAAAAAAGTAGATTTAAAACAAAAAAAATTCTGTAATTTATATAAATAAAGTAAATTTCAAAAGATTTCAATAAGAAATAAAAAATATCATTATTATTTTCACAAAAAATTACCGTCCAGACACGAGCCGGGTTAGAATGAGCTCCAGGATTGGCCCGAGTCTAATGACGGAAAATAAGCCCACGGGTGGGACCGGTCCAGGCCTGGATCCTAGAAGACCCTGGACCCTAGTAAATACAACAATCTTAATTCGCATTTCAAACAAGACGATATCTGTATACAAACCTCTGAACGTTATTTCCGGAAATGGGGAAATACGGACATTGTACTGTTTTGAAAAAAAATCCATCAAATTTACGGAAAACTTCCTGCAGATCTACGGATTTGAAATCTCCTTTACGGAACTAATGTCATTTACGGAAATTGTACTGTTGTTTTAGAAAAATGAAATTTCTCCGTAAAATTTTACGCAAAATCTCTTGTATTTTCACGGATTTTTTTTAGAGTGTAGAACGTGTTTTCCTGAATTTGACGCTCCAACCTAAATCAGATGCTGAGATATGGCGAAATGACCCAAAACATTTGAATACTCCTTTAACCACCTTCTGGGAGGAATTTCCAAAATTGCCGAAATACGTGTTTAACCAATTTTTTAGTAGATTTGTTTTAATTAATTTTGCCCTCCTACATAAAAGCTTAAATATGGCGAAATGACAAAAAAAACTCGTCCCCCCCCCTTTAACCACTTTCTGGGAATAATTTCAAAAATTACTGAAATACGTGTTTTATTCATTTTTTAGTAGATTTGTTTTCCTGACTTTCGCGCTCCTAACTAAAACTGCTGCTGAGATATGGCGAAATAACCTAAAACATCCCTAGTAGCCAACCAATATTGGGCCTATATTGGCTATATCTTGGGGCAATATTGGCATATTGGTTAAATATTGGCATGAAATATTGCTCCAATATTGGGGTGTTTACATTTTGAAAACATTTAGCCAATATTTGTAGCCGCCAATATTGGTTATAAATTGGCTAAATATTGGTACAATATTGGCATGAAAGAGTGTCCCAAAATTGGGATGTTTATATTTTGCACTTATTTAGCGAATATTTATAGCCAATATACCAATATTGTGGTCTTCATATTTTGTATTAATCCATTTCTGGCAATATTTCCTACCAACATTGCCGTTACATCGATAGTAGCTAAAAATATTTGCTAAATAAGAGCAAAATTTGGTGTAATATTGGCTAAATAAGGACAGAATGTAAACACCCCAATATTGGGGCAATATTTCCTACCACCATTTGTACAATATTGGCTAAATAAGGGCATAATGTAAACCCCCCAATATTGGGGCAATATTTCCTACCAGCATGTGTACAATATTGGCTAAATAAAGGCAGAATGTAAACACCCCAATATTGGTGCGATATTTCCTACCAACATTGCGGCAATATTGGCTACAAATATTGGCTAATTAAGGGCAGAATGTAAACACCCCAATATTGGGGCAATATTTCCTACCAGCATTTGTACAATATTGGCTAAATAAGGGCATAGTGTAAACCCCCCAATATTGGGGCAATATTTCCTAATTTTGGCTACAAATATTGGCTAAATAAGGGTAGAATGTAAACACCCCAATATTGGGGCAATATTTCCTATCAGCATTTGTGCAATATTGGCTAAATAAGGGCAGAATGTAAACACCCCAATATTGGGGCAATATTTTCTACCAACATTGGGGCAATATTTCCTACCAGCATTTGTGCAATATTGGCTGAATAAGGGCAGAATGTAAACACTCCAATATTGGAGCAATATGTCTTCCCAACACTGGTGCAATATTGGCTAAATAAGGGCAGAATGTACACACTCCAATATTGGGACAATATTTCTTACCAACATTGTCGCAATATTTCTTACCTATATTGGCTAAATAATGGCAGAATATTTCCTACCAACATTGAGGCAATATTGGCTAAATAAGGGCAGAATGTAAACACTCCAATATTGGGACAATATTTCTTACCAACATTGTCGCAATATTTCTTACCTATATTGGCTAAATAATGGCAGAATGTAAACACCCCAATATTGGGGCAATATTTCCTACCAACATTGTCGCAATATTGGCTAAATAAGGGCAGAATGTAAACACCCCAATATTGGGGCAATATTTCTTACCAACATTGGCACACTATTTCTTACTTATATTGGCTAAATAATGGCAGAGTGTAAACACACCAATATTGGGGCAATATTTCCTACCAACATTGAGGCAATATTGGTTAAATAAGGGCAGAATGTAAACACCCCAATATTGCCTCAATAAGGGCAGAATGTAAGTACCCCAATATTAGGGCAATATTTCTTACCAACATTGGCGCAATATTTCTTACTTATATTGGCTAAATAATGGCAGAATGTAAACACCCCAATATTGGGGTAATATTTCCTACCAACATTGAGGCAATATTGGTTAAATAAGGGCAGAATGTAAACACCCCAATATTGGCTAAATAAGGGCAGAATGTAAATACCCCAATATTAGGGCAATATTTCTTACCAACATTGGCGCAATATTTCTTACTTATATTGGCTAAATAATGGCAGAATGTAAACACCCCAATATTGGGGCAATATTTCCTACCAACATTGAGGCAATATTGGCTAAATAAGGGCAGAATGTAAACACCCCAATATTGGGGCAATATTTATTACCAACATTGTCGCAATATTGGCTAAATAATGGCAGAATGTAAACACCCCAATATTGGGGCAATATTTATTACCAACATTGTCGCAATATTGGCTAAATAAGGGCAGAATGTAAACACCCCAATATTGGCTAAATAAGGGCAGAATGTAAATACCCCAATATTAGGGCAATATTTCTTACCAACATTGGCGCAATATTTCTTACTTATATTGGCTAAATAATGGCAGAATGTAAACACCCCAATATTGGGGCAATATTTCCTACCAACATTGAGGCAATATTGGCTAAATAAGGGCAGAATGTAAACACCCCAATATTGGGGCAATATTTCTTACCAACATTGTGGCAATATTGGCTAAATAATGGCAGAATGTAAACACCCCAATATTGGGGCAATATTTCTTACCAACATTGTCGCAATATTGGCTAAATAAGGGCAGAATGTAAACACCCCAATATTGGGGCAATATTTCTTACCAACATTGAGGCAATATTGGCTAAATAAGGGCAGAATGTAAACACCCCAATATTGGGGCAATATTTCCTACCAACATTGAGGCAATATTGGCTAAATAAGGGCAGAATGTAAACACCCCAATATTGGCTAAATAAGGGCAGAATGTAAATACCCCAATATTAGGGCAATATTTCTTACCAACATTGGCACAATATTTCTTACTTATATTGGCTAAATAATGGCAGAATGTAAACACCCCAATATTGGGGCAATATTTCTTACCAACATTAAATAATGGCAGAATGTAAACACCCCAATATTAGGGCAATATTTCTTACCAACATTGTCGCAATATTGGCTAAATAAGGGCAGAATGTAAACAACCCTATATTGGGGCAATATTTCTTACCAACATTGGCGCAATATTTCTTACTTATATTGGCTAAATAATGGCAGAATGTAAACACCCCAATATTGGGGCAATATTTCTTACCAACATTGGCACAATATAGGCAACAAATAATGGCTAAATAAGGGCAAAATATAAACACCCCAATATTGGGGCAATATTTCCTACCAATATTGGCTAAATAAGGGCAAAATGTAAACACCCCAATATTGGGGCAATATTTCTTCCCAACAGTGGTGCAATATTGTCTACAAATATTGGCGAAATAAGGGCAGAATGTAAACTCCCCAATATTGGGTCAATATCTCCTACCAAATTTGGTGGAATATTATCTAAGTAAAGGCAAAATATAAACATTGCAGGAACTCTATCGAACTATGGAGGAGTAACTGGGAGGAGTATGGATGTCCAAACAACTGAATTTGAACATTGAAAATTGATGCTAAAAGATTCTGACTTCGAGTCCTTGGAGACATTTTCATTTAGATGGAAAAAAATACAACTTGTATGAATTATTTACCAATCAGTTGATGTAATTAAATTGTATAAATTTTCATTTTTATTACATAATTAGTGTAAATGCCCGTCCTAGCACGGTATATAGAAATTGTGGTTTTCACTTAAAATTTGAAATAACTGTTACAAATATTTCAACTGACCTGAAACGGGTCATGATCTGCAGCTCAAAACCCGATTAATGCAAGAGCCACTGCGGTTTTAACACCACATTTGTAAATCAAATTTTATGTAAAAATGGGGACAGATGAGACAGATTTTTAAAGTTTTGAACTGATCATTTCTTTGTTTGGTTTCTTTTTTCTATTTCCATATTCAGGATGGCTGTCTCTTTTCCTTAATTGAGGATGCTTAACCTACATGTATTCAAATAAAAATATATTTTATATCTAATATTAGTGAAAAAATAGCATCAATAAGCATAAGGATAATATGAACCCATTGGATAATGTTCTCGTAATGTCACAATAAATATGAAGCAAATGTGGATAAATTTATCTTGCAAAATGTATCTAAATACGTTTCATTTTTTCTTTTGTCTGCAACAATGGAAGATTTTTTTAAATCAATGAATCTCAAAAATGAATTAATCACAGTTAAACACAGCCATCTAACTAACAATGTATTAATGTCCTATGTTTAACAAATATACAATGTTGGTTAAATGGAGTGTTTTTGCCCAAAATTGTTACCAACACTTTGCAATTCTTGGGTTTTATTATAAGTAGATTATAAATTGCTAAGTCTTCATTAGGCCAGAATTTCTCAATCTTTTTAAGTGGGAACCACTTACGGATTGAACATGCATAATTCTTCACTCTGAGGTTTTCAGTTATAGTGTGTGACACACAATGGTTGTTTTTTATTGAAAAATTGATTGTACCCAAAAAGAAAAAGTGTGCAGATAATAGTTTGAGAAACAATGTAAACATATTGAGAAATATGTTACTGTCAATTAGAAAGTGGCAATTATCATTGTCAAAACTACCTTTTTTTTTTCTCACGGTAGGTATACTTGGGTTTTGGGACCAATCTCTCATGCAACAAGTTTCATGAAACTATCACTTCTACCACATTTCCTATTAATAAACTGATTGTCCTACTATACTTTCTGAACCTAACATTTCCTCTTTATAATTTTCAAAATTATAATAGTGATAAAAAAAAAAAACTGAAGTTTATCATGTATTTTATTGTGTGAGTATTCCACCTCTTAGTGTGTGTCCCAGACAGCTGACAGAACTTGCCCCCTGGATCTGGATGTAAAAAAAGTAATTGTTGAATTAAACAAAATATTTTTAAATTGCATATTTTCCCCTCCTTAGTTTTTAGTGTCCAAGGTAGTTACCACAATCTTTTTATTTGTCAATTTTAATGTACTTGGCTCACTTTTATTTTTTAGATTTTCAAGCTGCAAAATATTTTTACCCAAATTTCATAAATTCCCTGTATGAAATGACAAACCAAATCTTCATTTTGCTTGCCCTTTGTTTTATGTTCTGGCACACGGGGCACATGCCCCCCCCCCCCCTAGTTTTGACCCTGGCAATTATTTGTGTAAACTTATTTTGCACCTATTGAAATTTCCTTTATATATAGTAAAAAAAAATATTACATAAGTATGCATATTTATTGAAAAAATATATTAAAATGCTAATTATGCTACTTAAAAATATTTTTAAGTAGAATATTTTATTTAAAACATATAGATATTCAACAGAATTTATTTTAAATTTTAAAAGGAATGCTTTTTATTGCAGCTTTTTACATATTTAATTTATTGTTCAACTTTTGTTATGTACAATCAAAGTTGAAAATTTTTAAGCTATCAGTCTCATTGACAATTTATTCCAATGATATTTTTATTTTTAGACAATATTTTATCTCAATAATTAATTTATTCTTTTTCTTCCTCCCTTTCTATCGGCTGCAGTGACCAAGAAGATTCCTATTCTCTTTTCAATATCCACTTGAGAGATTTCTGGAACTCTCTTTAATACAGCTCCTGTTAAAAATATACATACATATATATAATTATCATTTTGGAAAATTTTAATGAAAATACAAATGCTAACCTTCTGGGAAATGTATTAATTTGCACATTTATTAAATAAAATTATTAAAATTGCTTTTTCACCATCCGGTGTAGACACTGATTTCAAATGCAATGCATTTTTTTTTTAAATTGTGTGCTTATAATTTAAATAATTTTTAAAAATACAATACATTTTGAAAATGATGGAGAATTATTTTTTAAAGAAAATTTGGGAAATATTCAATTGAGATTCCCGATTTTATTAGTGCATAGCAAAATTGGGATAATAATTTTTCAACAAGTAGAACTAAAATTATTAGACATCAACCCTTTAAGCAGCTGTAAAGTAATTTCTTATTTCCCCCAAACAAGTTTAATCAGCTGTAGATAAAAATATTTTTAGAAGAAACATGTTTTAAAGGTGTATAGGATGAAGTCAGGGTTTCCCCCACGTTGAAAAAGGGGCAGGTTGCTGCTGGTGCGAAAAGGGCACTTTTTTTATTCTTAAGGGCATTTGGATTTTTGAGGGCACTTTTAAGATTTTTAAGTGCAATTTTTTTAATTGTTACATGTATTCTTTTGATTTTTAATGCCACTTTTGATATTTCAAAGTCAAAACACTCTTTTTAAGACAACATTGAAAGACACATGAAAACAATTTTTTTAATGCAAAAAGGAGAAAGGGCACTTTTTTTACTGAGGGCAAAAAGGCTGCTAATTATTTTGCTGGAGAAGGCAAGAAGGGTGCTGATTGTTTTATGAGGGGCAAGAAGGGTGGTATTTTGTAAACCAAGGGGCAGGCAGGGTGCAGCACCCTTCTGAAACAGACTGGGGAAAACTCTGATGAAGTGATATGAAAAGATAATTTTGCATTAAACTGGGAAATGAAATTTAATAATCATGGATATTATAACTGTTTATATGAAAATGCATGAAAATCCTCAGGCGCTAAAAGGGATATCTGATGATGAAAACAACATTTAAATAACTGATTAGGTAACCAAAAATCTTGTTTTAATTTTCCCATAAATTAACATGTGATTTATGGAAGTAGTTATCTGTTACGAATAACTGTTATGAATATATTAAGAATCTGTTATGTATAATTGTGTTTCTTTACAAAAGAATTGATTTTTCACATTTAATATTATTATTAAAAAATATATGCCATTTTCTGGGAAAGAAAGACACAAAAAGTACAAAGAAAAAAAGTACTCTTTCATCAACATATATTTCCAAGATGCAATAAACAACTGACTGCTGCTTTCCATAAAAAATACTTTTATGTGTACTATTCCATGTAGTAAATAGTATAATATTTTACTTACTTGTTCATCTTTCACCTATTTCTGTGGTATACTGCTTTCTCATTGTTAATACTTTTGCATACTTAATGTCAAAAATTAAGAAAATTTTAGAAAAAGGTAAGAAAAAACGCTAGAAAAACTTACATAAATATTCTATAAAAATATATGTAGGATTTAATATATATATATATATATATATATATATATATATATACATATATTTAAAACGAAAAGCTCATTCTATCAAATCCAAACTGTCTTTTCCACATGAAAGTCGTCTCTTTGCGCATGCTTCAACTTTTTTTAAAGGCTTCTACTCTCAGAAACGGGAAACTTGATTGATTAACCCTCACTTGTTTAGCCCAGGGGGAATGAAAAGAGTTGATTGAAAACGGATGAAGCCGTACCAATGCATTGAAAGCTCACTTTCTAATATATTATTGCTCTGAGGTTGAAAGCTAAAGCTTTTTTTTAAAAAAAAATAACTCATGTTTTCACTATTAAATATGCATATTTTTTGAAAACTTTTAAAGAGAGCTTGAATACAGTTATATTTATAATTGATTCAAATTTCAGAGAGTTCGGAAGATGAGACCATTTTTTTATTGCTATAATCAAGGAGTCGACGCGAAAACTAACAAACAAGCAAAAAAGCGAGACGAAAACATTTATTTTACAACTAGATGACAATATTTTTTCACGAAATTTTTCACGTGCTGTAAAACCCTTTTATTTATCACCAATAAATATTTCAAAGAGTTCGGACAAAAAGAACTTTTTATTTTAAAACTACGAAACTGCCCTAAGTAAAAAACAAGAAAATGAGCACTTTTATCACTAAATATGAATATTTTTTCACGAACTTTTCATTTTAAAATATAATTTCATACAAAATCGGGTTAAAGATATAAAATAATAAAAACTTGTTTTTATTATTATTATTATTATTATCATGGGACCTGGCAACGCCGGGCGGGGGTCAGCTAGTATGTATTGATAACAATTATAGTAATTTGAAGCTATAAAACAAAATTCACAATATAATACAGTTTAATTTTATTATTTTGAAGATACTTAGTTGCCACAGTAATTTTTTTATAGAAATGATGCAATAAATTAAAATTAGTGAATGGAATATTTATCTGAATGAAAAGTATGTTCTTTCATATTAAACTGTGATATAATTATTTCTTTATAATTTATATGTTGATTAGCACATTTATCAATCAAAAACAATTCAGTGAACTTAAATAATCTAACTTTAGTCTTCAATCTTCAATTAACTTAAACAATTAAGTGTTTGATAAAAAATAAATAAACGTTGAATTGCTGTTGATTACCATCCCCAAAAAAATTCCACCCTTAAATTATACATTTTTAAATGTTAAATAAATAATTGAAACATCAAAATAGCTGAAATAATCAAAATAATCAAATAATTTAAATAATTAAGTTTGTAATCAAACGCATAAATATTGAGATACTGCTGATTGCTACAAGAGGGAAAAAAGTATTTCTCGCAATGTAATTTTTAAATGTGAAATAACAATAAACATTTTCAGTTTAAACTTTTAAATATGAAATAAGAATGAACAATTTCGGTTTAAACTTTTAAAATGATTCTAATTTAATCTTAAGTTTCAATTTTCTAAATATGACAAATTATGTAAAAGAAAAACATGTAATTTAGTTCTAATAATGATAATAATGAAACATGTTAATGAAAACATACCAATACAGCTTAAATAATAGTATTATTATTATTAATTATAACAAATTTACAATCAATTATTGAAACAGAACACTGTGTAGTACGAAAATTAAATGATTTTGTAGTTCCTTCAATCCACTATGATTTGGTTTCAGTACTACTAGAATTTTATGAAAAAGGTATTGAAAATGTTTCTTTAAAAAAAAATTCTGTAACACATTTATAGAAATGAAGCAAGAAATTAAAATTACTTAATGGAATAATTATCTCCATAAAAAGTATGCTATTTCCTATAATTTGCGATGTAATTAATTTCTTTATTATTTATATATTTTACCCTCCAAAAATTGCATCCCTTAAATTATATATTTTTGACTGTTAAACAAATAATTGAAACGTCAAAATTGCTGAAATAGTAGTAATAATAATAGTCAATTAATTTAAATAATTGTTTAAATTTTTGACATTATTCAGATTTAATATTTAACTGTTATAATTTACTAAATATGACAAATTATGTAAAAGAATCACATATAATTTAGCTCTTCTAATATAAACGTTAAACTCAAATGAAACATGTGTATGAAAACATACCAATACTGCTTAAATAATAATAATAATATTAATATTAAATAAAATTTGCAAACAACTGTTGAAACAGAACTCATTGGAGCAAGGAAATTAAATGCTCTTGTAGTTTCTCCAATCCACTATGATTTGATTTCAGTTATACAAGAAATTTATGGAAAAGGTGTTAAAACTTTTCTGGGAAAAAAAAAAAAAAAAAAATCTGTAAATTTTTTATAGGAATGATGCAACAAATTAAAATTAGTGAATGGAATATTTTTCTGTATGAAAAGTATGTTCTTTTCTATTAAATTCTAATGTAATTATTTCTTTATCATTCCTATGCTGATTAGCAGATTTATCAATCAATTAACGATTCAATTAACTTAATAATTATGTATTTAAACAAACAGGCAATTAAATTGCTGTTGATTACCACCCCAAAAGAAATTGCATCCTTTCAAATAAACATTTTAAAATCTTAACTAAATAATTAAAATAATCGAAACATCAATATAGTTAAAATGATAATAAAAATTATTATGCATCTTCAATTAATTTAAATAATTAAATTTGTATTCAAACAAAATAAAGTTTAAATTACTGCTGATTACTACAAAAATAAATAAATAAATAAATAAATAAAGTATCCTTTAAAATGTATTTTTTAAATGTTAAAAAACAATGAATATTTTCGATTTAAACTTTTTATTTAATCTCATTCAATCTTTACATTTTGCAGTTTACTAAATATGAAAAATTATGTAAAAGAAATACATATAATAATTTAGCTTTTATAATACTGTAAAAGTAAAAAATCAAATGAAACATGTGAATGAAAACTTATCAATACAGCTTAAATAATAATAATGTTATAATAATAATAAATATTCAACCATTGAAACAGAACTCAGTGTAACAGGAAAATTAAATGCTCAGTAGTTTCTTCAATCCACTATAATTTGGTTTCAGTTATAATAGAATTTTATGAAAAAGGTGATCAAAGCTTTTCTTGAAAAAAAAAAAAAAAAAAAAAAAGTCTAAAATTTGCATGATGCAACAAATTAAAATGAGTGAATGAAATATTTATCTCTATACAAAATATGTTATTTAAAAAAAAATTGCATACCTAAAATATACATTTTTAAAATTTAAATAAATAATTGAAACATCAAAATAGTTGAAATAATAATGATAATAATAATAATTATTATTATTAATTATTTTAAATAATTAATTATGTAATTAATCAAATAAATATTAAATTACTGTTGATTACTACAAAAAAAAAAGTAGCCCTTAAAAAATATTTTTTAAATATTAAATAACAATGTCGGTTTAAACTTTTTAAATATTCTGATTTAATCTTTAAAGGTTGCAATTTTCTAAATATGACAAATTATGCAAAAGAAACACATGTAATTCTGCTCTTCTAATAACGTAAAAGTGAAATCTGATGACAGACGATCAAATAAAACATATTAATGAAAACATAACTATACAGCTTAAATAATATTATTGTTAACTATGATAAATTTACAATCACCTGTTGAAACAGAGTCCGTCGAGAACGAAAATTAAATACTTTTGCAGTTCGTTCAGTCCACTATGATTTAGTTTTAGTAATTTTAGAATTTTATTAAAATAAAACGGTGTTCAAAGTTTTTGTAGAAATGAAGCAACAAATTAAAAGTAGTGAATGGAATAATCTCTATGAAAAGTATGTTCTTTCTTATAAATTACGATGTAATTAATGTCTTCATGATTTATATGTTGATAACACATTTATCAGTCTATTAACAATTAAATTAAATTAAATAATGTAACTTTAGTCTTCAACTAAATAAGTTTTTCATTAAAAAAATAAACATTTAATTGCTGTTGGTTACCACAAAAAAAATAAATAAATAAATAAATAAATAAATAATTTTAAAAAAATGCATGCCAAAAATAAACATTTTTAAACGTTAAATAAATAATTGAAACATCAATATAGCAAAAATAATAATAAGAACAATATTCTATTAATTTAACTAATTAAGTTTGTAATAAAACAAATAAATGTTGAATTACTGCTGATTCATAAGAAAAGGTATTCCTTAAAATGTATTTTTTAATGTTAAATAACTATGAATATTTTCGATGTAAACTTTTGAAATAATTCTTCTTTAATCTTTAAATTATACAGTATAATAAATATGACAAATTATACAAAAGAAACACGGATAATTTAGCTCTTCTAATAATGTAAAAATGAAAATCAAATGAAACTTTTGAATGAAAGCATATCAATATTTCTTAAATATTACTGTTAATAAATAATAATAATAATAATAAATTTACAATCAATTGTTCAAACAAAACTCAGTGCGGCTGGTAAATTAAATGCTCAGCAGTTTCTTCAATCCACAATGATTTAGTTTATGTTATATACTAGAATTTTATGAGAAAGGTATTGAAAACTTTTTATGAAAAAAATAGTCTGTAAATTTTTTATAGAAATGATGCAACAAATTCAAATTAGTGAATGGAATATTTATCTGCATGAAAAGTATGTTCTTTCTTATTAAATTGCAATGTAATTATTTCTTTATAATTTATATGTTGATTAGCACATTTATCAATGAATTAACTATTCAATTAACTTAAATAATCTAACTTTAGTCTTCAATCTTCAATTAACTTAAACAATTAAGTGTTTAATCAAACAAACAAACATTGACTGTCTGTTGATTACCACCCCCAAAAAATTGCAACACTTAAAATATACATTTTTAAATGTTAAATAAATAATTGAAACATCAAAGTAGCTGAAATAATAATAATAATAATAATAATCAATTAATTTAAATTTAAGTTTGTAATCAAACATATAAATATTGAATTACTGTTGGTTACTAAAAGAAAAAAAGGTAGTCTCCCTTACAATGTATTTTTTAAATGTGAAATCAGAATGAACATTTTTGGTTTAAAGTTTTAAAATTATTCTAATTTAATCTTTAAAAGTTGCAATTTTCTAAATAAGACAAATTATGTAAAAGAAACATTATGTAAGAGAAACATATTTAATTTAGTTCTTCTAATAATGTAAAATGAAACTCAAATGAAACATGGTAATGAAAACATAGCTATACAGCCTAAATAATAGTATTATTATTATTAATTTTAATAAATTTACAATCATGAAAAGTATGCTAGTTCCTATAATTTGTGATGAAATTAATTTCTTTATTATTTATATATTTATTAGCACATTTATCACTCAATTTACAATTCAATTAACTTAAATAATGTAATTGCAGTCTTTAACTTAATAAGTTTCTAATCAAACAAAGAAATAATGAACTGCTGTTTATTATCACCCCCCGAAAAATCGCATCCCTTAAAATATACAATTTGAAATGTTAAATAAATAATTGAAACATCAAAGAAGCTGAAATAGCTGGATAATACTAATCTTCAATTAATTTAAATAATTGTTTAATTTTTGACATTATTCTGATTTAATCTTTAAATGTTGTTTTTTACTAAATACGACAAGTTATGTAAAAGAGCCACATATAATTTAGCTCTTCTAATATAAAAGTTAAATTCATATGAAACATGTGTATGAAAACATATTAATATTGCTTAAATAATAATAATAATAATAATAAATTAAATTTGTAATCTACTGTTGAAACAGAACTCGTTGAAGCCGGAAAATTGAATGTACTTGTAGTTTTTTTCATCCAAAATGATTTGATATCAGTTATACGAGAAATTTATGAAAAAGGTGTTGAAAACTTTTCTTGAAAAAAAAAAATTGTCTGTAAATTTTTTATGGAAATGATGGCAACAAATTAAAATAGTGAATTGTATATTTATCTGCATTAAAAGTGTGTTCTTTTCTATTAAATTTTGATGTAATTATTTCTTTATCATTTGTATGTGGATTAGCACATTATCAATCAATTAACGATACAATTAACTTAAATAATTAAGTGTTTAAACAAACAAACAGACACAGAATTGCTGTTGATTACCACCCCCCACCCCCCCCCCCCCAAAAAAAAAAAATCGCATCCTTTAAAATGAACATTTAAAAATCTTAAATAAATAATCAAAATAATTGAAACATCAATATAGCCGAAATGATAATAATAATTAATATGCATTTTCAATTAATTTAAATAATTAGGTTTTTATTTAAACAAATAAAAGTTTGAATTACTGCTGATTACTACAATAAATAAATAAATAAATAAAAGAAAAGAAAAGAAAAGAAAGAAAGAAAAGTATCCCTTAAAATGTATTTTTTAAATGTTAAACAACAATGAATATTTCGGATTTAAACTTTTGATTTATTCTGATTTAATCTTTAAATTTTTCAGTTTACTAAATATGACAAATTATGTAAAAGAAACACATATAATTTATCTTTTCTAATATTGTAAAAGTGAAAATCACATGAAACGTGTGAATGAAAACATATGAATACAGTTTAAATAATAATAATGCTATAATAATAAAAAATTTGCAATCAACTGTTGATTGTAGTTTTTTTTTTTTTTTTAATCCACTGTGATTTGGTTTCAGTTATACTACTAGAATATTATGAAAATAGTGTTGAAAGCTTTTCTTGAAAAAAAAAAATTGTCAGTAAAATTTTTATTTAAATGGTGCAACATATTAAAATTAGCGGATGGAATATTTATCTTCATGAAAAGTAGGTATCTTTCATATTACATTTTTTCAATTAACGATTCAATTAACTTACATAATGTAACTTTAGACTTCCCCTAACTTAAATAATTAAGTTTTAAATTTTAAGAAATAAACATTGAATTGCTGATTACTACTAAAACAAAATTTGCATCCCTTAAAATATACATTTTTAAATGTTAAATAAATAATTGAAACATCAATATGACTGAAATAATAATAGTAATATTAAAATAATATAAATAATTTGTAAGGAAACAAATAAGTATTCAATTACTGCTGATTAGTACCAAAGAAAAAAAAATGTATTCCTTAAATTGTATTTTTTAAATGTGAAAAATAACAATGAATATTTTGGCTTTAAACTTTTGAAATTATTCCTAGTAGAAAATACATTTCTATATTATTTTATGCTGTACTCACCTTAAATATAAAGTCAATTAGTTGAAAATTCTGAAAAGAATAGTTCCAGAAATCTTCAGCAGATATCACGAATTTATGAAGTCGGGTGCATCTCCATTAGGTATATATGGAAAGAAAGAAAGGAAATAAAAATAAATATAAAGCATGACAAAAAATAATTTAACGAAAAAAAATTATTATATATATCATCCAATACTGGCGTCGTGTGTAATACAACATGATTGCAATTAATTTATGTTTAGAGCCGTTTTAAAGTTATTGGAAAAATCAAAATTATTGGGAAAATTGGGTTCTCAGGTCTGAGGCAATAAACACTCTTTAAAAAATATATTTTCATTAAGTTATAAATGTTGCATTCCAGTTTATTATTATTATTATTATTATTACATTACTCTATCAACAATATTTAACCGAAATCTCACAGTCATGTTTCCCATAGTGAATCCAAAATATATGCAATAACAGAAATAAATCAAAACCCCCAAAATTTCAGTAATGGATATCCAACATGCATATAATGGACACTCTACAAAAAGTCACAGATAAATGTTTTTATAATTGTATTTAGAACCAGAACTTTATGAAAGCATACTAATGAAAGAATATAGTAATTTTCAGGTAATTTTAAGGATTAGAAATCAGTAATAAATAAAATATTTATGAGAATAATTAATTGTTCAAGTTAATTATTAATGTCATTAACACACGACTAAATATTTTAATTTATATAGAAGATTTAATATACTGAATCCCAGATAGTTACATTTATCAAAATATTGAAATAATAGGGGGGGGGGGGTCACAGAAAAATATCTTGGAGTATCAGATGAGTCGTATTTCCTGGTACAATTCTTTAAGTGTTAAGTTTCGCAAAACTACTTGTAGCAATTAATAATTAAAGTATGAAAGAAATGTGTTTTGAATATTGCTTAAAATGATTTCGAAATAGAACTGCAGAAATGACATTTGTGATACCTGATTTTCACATTTACTATTTATACTTAATATTTATAGTATTTTGTTCATCAGAGATTAATAATCAGTCATTGAAGAAATGAAGTAGTAAATTTTTAACAACTCCTGTGGCTTAGAAAACTGCTTTTATTTGAATGAATAGGGTTTGATCAACACGCACTATAATCAGGAAATCAGGGTGTGTTGGTTTGATCCCCATGAGCCACTTTTCACCTAAGCTCTTTAACATTATGCTGTGCTTTATGATTGGTTTGATTGATAGCCGGATTAAAAAATATACTAGTGAGAGTTATGAGAAAAAAATCAAACTTAACTTTAAAAAATATTGATCACATGAATTATTAAAAGCAGCTATTTATAAAAACTGTGTTCTTATTACATTCTGGTAAGTGCAATTTTTAAATTACATTTGATTACATAGGTATACAGTTAAATTAGAAAAGAAGATTTTATGCACTATCACCATTTTTGAAATGATGCGTTTAATAATGACTGTATGCATATATGGCAATAATTTCCATTATTGAATATTGACTAATAAAGCGTGCTCCAGTAATGGACACTGATCTTAAAACCTTTACAAGAGATAAAATTTTGTATTACCCTTAGTATATAAAATTTAAAGTTCTATATTAATATCAAAACAAAAACATGCAATTTTTGCAAGAAAATAAAAAATAAATTTTTAAATTAAGTAAAATCAGCTCTTGGTTTGCTCTGTAAAATTTTTGCTGAAAGACAGCGTAACTGTGAAATATTATTATTTTCTGCTTCCTGATGGGTGAAAAAAATAATGAGAGCTGAATTTTCATTGGTCATTTTTCTATTAGCTAACTTTGGTGGATGTCTATTATTGACATAAATATTATATATATATATATATATAAACTAGGTAACTATATATATGTAAAACTAGGTAACTAACAAATTTTCGGGATTCAGTGATTCATGTTTTCTAACAGGAAACTACAAACAAAACTATTCTGATTGCTTCCGCTAAAACAGCTCATTTGTTAAGATTGGATCTTCAATAAACTTATTTGCAACATTTCTGTCTAGATAAATAGATTTTATTCCACTTGTGTCCATAGAGTTTTCATTATTAAAATTCATATCTATTTTATTATTATTATTACTATTGTTATGGCGTAAATTCAACAAAAAAATAAACATTGGGATTTTTTAAACGTATGCAGTTAAACAATTTTACATGAAAAAATAAAATAAACAAGTTGGAAATTGTACGTCAAACGTGACATACGAGGTGCGTTCGTACTATAGCTAGTTATATAAATATTTACAAATGCTTTAATGTAAATTTAGTATTGCAAATGATTTATTTGAAAAATAATTTTTTAAATGATCTATTATTATAGAATATTTAATATAAAAAAATCTCCTTGCACGTTAATTTAAAAAAAAAAAAAAAAAAAAAAAAAAGATTTTCATTGATTTCTAAATTGTTATTGGTTTTCCTATTAATATATCTATAACGAATTAAAAAAGTAGTTACTCATAGTTTTTTCGTGGAAATTTGAATAGTAACAAACAGCTATTTTTTTTTTTACATTTATGCAATTACAATAATGCTTACTTTTAAGACTGTTGTATACTTTCTTCCATTAAGACAGTCTCTGCTCAGCTCAGTGTCTCAATAATACCGTTGAAGCAAAGCAACACCTGAAGACGTGAAAGGCGTCACCGTCAACTTCGTATGGTATGAATGACTTCCGAGAAACAGCCTGCAATTGGAAACTTGGAAGTGGACAGTAGGAGGACATAGTACAATCAAAGAAGATAGTTTCTTTGGTACAACGGGCAACGGGGTCATCTTGTTCAAGGTCAGTTATTACAAGGTCGCGGCTCGCGGGCAGTATTGGAATCAGTTGGAACTCTCCCCTCTTTTCCTTTGTCTGGGATAATAATGTGAGGGAAGTTTCGCGATAATTTCTATGAGTGAAAATATTTTATTTCTCTCGGTTGCAGAGTAAGAAAAGAAAAAAAAAAAAATTCAGCCAGTTTTTTCCCAAATAGTAAGAATAAAAATAAATTCCATGAATCAGTCACAAAATTAGTATGAAAAATTTTTAAATGTTTGGATAATTTGTGTACATTTTAGAATAGGCAAGATTCTAGTCGTATTAATTTTTTTCAAACAATTTCAAGAATTATGTCTTCACTATCTGAAAGTTTTATGCTTGAATGCATTTTCAGAGAAAATAGGATAAAAAGAACCTCGAGAGGTAAAGTTTGAATTTACTTATTACGATCCTCTGGATATCGGAATTTTGTCCATTAATTAATAAACTGTGGTTATTTATGACAATTAATAATAAATATATAAATAAATAACTGGATTCGATTAATATTATTAATTTAATAATTAATATATTTATTAATAATATAAATACTAATATATTGAGTATTATTGCAGTTATTTTGTTATATTTACAAACAGTAAAATGACAACAGAAGACAAGAAACACAAGAAACTGAACAGAATTTTCATACGTAACTTTAACAAAAAGGAAGATATTTTAGCGAAATTTTTGAATGACTAACGTTTTTTTATACGAAATGTAATGACATCTCTAGAAGTTTAAAAGTGTATTATAATTCAGCCAGTGACAACGTACGTGCAGTTAAATTCTGAATTATGGAGCATCTATTTGAATATTATTTAGAAGCAAATTGTAGTTACTTACAGCACTTCTGTTGATGACATCACATTTCACATAAAGAAAAATTAGCATTTAGAATATTTCGCTAAAATATGTTAATTTGTTTTACATTTATCGACCGAAATACAAGATCCACTTGGAGTGAGACACGCTGTATTTTTTACTAAATAAGCAGATTCCAACCCTAGTGTTCTGTATGAATTTTTTTCATAATTATAGGTGCTACCGCCTCTTTTAATTTGTAAAAACGCTTTCCATGTGAAAACCAACCCGACTTGAACCACTGGTCGAATCGGGGTCTAATAAAATCGGATCCGATTCTAAACCCATATTTTCGAATATTTGTTCGTATATATATATAGAGTGCATGAAATTGCAATTTTATTTATTTTTTAACTTTAGATGACAGTTGCCGCACAAATGAAGATAGAAGACCCAATCTTGGACACACACATTTTATATCGTTATATATTATTATCATAAAATTATCCATTGAAATATACAATTTTATCGAATTATTCTTCTGATGCGGTTGTATTTTCTCTTATCACAATCAATATCTGGAAAAATAACTAAAATGCAAATAAGTAAAATATTTGGAAGTATCTATGCAACGTACTCTTTTCATTACAATCATAAATAATTTAAGTTTCGGACAAGGGCACCGATAAAGGGAGGGAAAATTGAGTCTTGACCCCACTCCCCTTATCCCTCCTAGATTTTTGTACAGCTAATTTTTTTATCGATATAATTTAGTTGTAAGTTATAAAAATTTTAACAAATTTTAACTTAATCTTGTAAAAACATAGTATAGTAAAAAAAAAAAAAAAAAAAAAAAAAAAAAAAAAAAAAAAAGCATCAGCACCGGCAGAAAATTCCGTTTTTCTCAGGTTTGCGTCTTAGCAGGTATAATTAAAGAGAATTCCTTTTCTCAAAACCATGATTTTTTCCCTTTAAGGAGAATTCCGTTACAAATAGGTTCTGTTTTCATGCGTTATTAACTAATCCCAAGTGAAAGTTTACTTTTTACAAAAAGGGAAAATACAGTTACATTTGTTAAGACTGAACTGCAGGAGATCGATTAAAAATCCGTTTTAGACAAGTGTTCATGTTAGCAATTATAAATGTATTATTTTTCTACGAGACAATGACATTTTTCTGTATAAGGGAGGGATACGTTATACACTGGTTCCGTTTTCATATTACTGTACAAATAACTGTGCATGAACAAAGAGATCAGAAATTATAGACAGGTTTTTATAAAGGGTTAATGAGCCCCCTATAGCTCACTACTAATTTAAATACTAAAATATATCAAATCTCGTTTAAATATTTTTATACAGGTAAGATGTGAATGACACAATGCAACTTTTTATTTCAAAATTTATTTGCCCGAAACTCCCATGGTTAGATTCCTGCACGGGTCGCATTGTATGCGCCCGAACTCGAAAATTATATTCGAAGTCAACCAGAACAGAAAATATTTTTAGTCGACTCAAAGAAGCCTAATAATTCTTTTAAACATCGTTTGAGAAATCTTTATTATAAGTAAAATAAAAGATCAATGTAATATTAATGTTTCAAGAGTTTCACTTAAAAGGCTACTTCACTCATGCGAAAACACCCGCTCGCTAATGTTAATCCTATGAAACAGTTATTTTATATTATCTCGTTTGCATTTCCATATTTTTGTTTTTTACTCTTTCAATTTTTTATTCAGGTTTTTTAGGTAGATTTCGTAAGAAATACTACCTATTACATTCTCACATAAGTTGGAATTTTTGAAAATTTTTTGCAGATCTACGCCGATCATGACTCCCAGAACCCAAAACCACCCTCAGTTCAAAAACTTTATATATATATATATATATGTCACTTTTTTATGGACACGATAAGTCGAATAATTCTTCACAAATCTCTTCCAAACTGATACATAAAATCAAGGGGCATAAAATCTCGGTCAAGTTCGTTAATGGGCAAAATCGAACCAAGGGGGGGGGGGGGAATGGGAGGGGCTTTTTGTGAAAACAGAAAAAATCCCATAACGTCTTAATTATAATACGTATCGAATCCGTTTAAAGTTATTATTACTTCTAGGAAAAGAGCCGAAAATTTATGTATGACAGATTTTTGATATCATTAAAAATGGCCCCAAAGAGGGAAAAAGGGGGGATTTTAGAAGAAAAAAATTCATAATTCCCAAGATATCAAATCCGCTTAGATGTATTATAAATCCTCTTACTATTATCTAAAACTTTTATACTGATAAGTTTTTTATAGGACCAACCCTTATAGCAAAATAACAATAATAATAATAATAATAATAAAAACAAAAAAATCTCTGCCGGCTCTGCCTGCGAACAAGTTAGATTTCAAAGTGGGCGGTCCCGTATGCAACCCAACTGCGGCATCATGGCAGAAAGGTCATTTCTTCTGCAATTTCCAACGAACAGGCGCCCTACGGTCTGCGTCTTCGAAATCTACCTGTGCCTGTAGGCCGAGCCGTCAGGGATTTTTTTTATTAGCATACTTTCACTTTCGGAACCCGTTTCGAAAGTGAAAGTACAGTCATTAAAATAATCTGAAAACAAAATCGGAAAAGTAAAAAAGGGCATGCGTAGCGGTTAACCTTAGCTATTTAATGTAAAAAAAAAAAAAAAAAAAAAAAAAAAAAAAAAAATCATTTAAAAATATTTAAATGAAAACGAGATATTATAAAATAACTGTTCAATAGGATTAACATTAGCCAGCGGGTGTTTTCGCGTGAGTGAAATAGCCTCTTAATCTATTATTTAAAACTGAGAAACATTCTTAACAAGATTTAAAAATGTAATCACTAATATGCACAATTAATAAACCTCAATAGTCAATACAAAGGAATTGCCTTTTTAAGCACACTATAAAAACCGAAAACGCTAAAAAATTTACTACACGATCAGAAAGGGGGGGGGGAGGGGACTCTGACCTTAATATACCCACGTCCACTTTGCTTCAATAATTTGACAAATAATTACTATTCAATTTAAATGAATTAAGCTGTACAACGACTGAAAAGCCCATGTGGTGGCAAATATATACAAAGTTAATTTTCAAATGAAGAATTTTGTTTGTTTTTTAAGAAAAATCGACAAGTTTGTTTTTGTTAAGGTGTTGTTTTGAGAATTATCAGTTTCACGTAAAGTTTTATTTTTATACATGTATAACGCTCTTGAATTCTTTGTAAAAATATCCACCCCCCCCCCCCCCCACCTCTTCCTCCCAGCATTCCTCATAGACTAGACCTGATAAAGATTTCAACTCTAATATCAGCTATTCTAAAACATAATATATAAATGTATATATAATACGTTTATATATAATATATATAATACCTTTGAAATCCAAATACGTTAAACAAGTTCTATCAACAAATCTGATTATTTTATTTCTTTTCTTTTCTATATTTTTTTTTTAATCGCGTTCTCATTCCGCTTAAGAAAGATAATAAACTGAAAGCCACTTTCACTTCAAATTCTCTGCAAATGTTTCTCATTCTTACAAAAAGAAGGCTGGAGATTTTAGAATAGTAATTTGTCCCTTCAAAAATTACTTTAATGTTAAACTGCTATCAGAAATTTGGCTTTTCTTATTCCTGTTGTCTTTCTTAAAATTTACATTTCAATATTTTTCTATTTGTTATTATTATATAACAGTTAGAATTGTAATAAAATATATATATTAAATTATTATTAAAGTATTAATGTAGTATTGGAGCTATAGATGACATGTAAAAACATTTTATGTATCTGGATTTTTTTCTGTTTCTTGGTTAGATCAAATGCAACGTTGGGATCTATTGGAAACTAGAGGGCTGCACGGATTTTTCTAGCCAGGTCAGGCTAGCAGTATATATATATTTTTTCTTTTTAAGCAGTTAAAAATTTGTATTATTTATTGTTCATTTCTTAAACGGAATCAAGAAGTTGCATATTTAATGAATTGAAAGTTATTTTATTTCATTAAATTGCAAAGCGATATTTTAAAAAAATCGGATTTATTTTTCTTTGTCGAAATTCAATCAATACTTTTATTTAACCATCTTCTTTTCTCTCATTTTAATTACATTAATATTATTTTTTAAGTGTCTTGAATTCTTTATTGTCATATAACTGTGCAAGTTATAATTAATATTGTTATTTTATATTCAGCAATTGTAGACATAAGAAATAAAAAGAAATACTATACTTTAGAATTTTTTTATAAAAATGTTTCAACATCCTTTTTAAAATAATTTTGATTGTTGGATAATGGATGATTATAACGTAAGTTTCTGCAGAAATTGTGCCGGGCATTCCAATAATTAGCTAATCACCAGTTGCCCCACAGTTGATGTCTGTCTCATTATTGCAGGTAGTCTAAATAAAAAAGCAAAGTTCTAGTTTTGACTTTTTAAAAAATCTAAACTACTTACTCTAACACTTACTAGACGATCAGATTAAAATAAATTAAAAAAATATATATCTGATAAGTAATTTGTTTAAGCTAATGTTTGAAAAAACTATAATTTTAGAATAATTAATTTTAATATATATATTTTTTCGAATATTTTCGCATTGCAGTAAAATTTTGGCGCATTTACTGCTCTGGCGCCTGTGTTCGCGGCACACTGGGTCGGCGCGCCCATGATTTTGCAACCTCATTCTCATTCTGTACTCATTTAAAATTAGAAAACAAAAATAAAATGAAAATGAAAATTAAATTCGGCTTTAGCACTGATGTTTTAGGGTTAAATGTTGGGGCTGACGCTTAGGGCCATACACAGTTTGCTTTTGCGAAAATCAAGCCATAATCTTTAGCGTTTTGCAACTCCTCATAAATAAAATTAGTTTAAAGGAGAATATTATCTGTTTCTATAACCTTGGCAGGGTCAGTGTATAAAGAGCACCGCAGAGGGTCTTTCAATATATGGCTCACAACATATAATGACGTTTTCTCGGAATTGCGGAAGAGAAAACTCCTCTTCTTTCACCCTACGCCCAAGGCTACAGTGAGTGCTATTTAAAATGTAATTGGAACTTTAAGTAACCATTACCATTCGGAAAAGGGCACATTTTCGTTCGGGATAAACAACAGAATGTTTTTTTAAAAATTGAATCGATCTTCTTTCAGTCCAATGTACAAGTGTCATAAGATCGAACTCCATTATTGTTCAGCAAAGCAAATTGTATAACTATACCCTATACCTTTTTTTCTATATTCTATACGTGTAAAAGTGGGATTTTTTCCAACGACGTAAGAAATACATGATATTTGAATTTTGAGGCCTTTTTTGGGGAGGTTTCGTTCATCTCACGAAACCCTATTACTCCCGCTGTGTTGTCTGTCTATCACAGAGCCATTCTCAAAAACTATATAACTTACAGAGTTGAAACTTCGTGTATATAGATGAATACCAGCTGTAAAGAGCTCAAAATATTAAAATTTGAAAAATTCGTATTATTTTAATAAATAGAGATAAAAAACCAAAATTCTAACAGCCTTTTCCTATTAAATTGAAACAATTTCGTTATAGCAGATGCCAAAGATTTAAAATCCACAATGAAATTCTTTCTACAATAATTAATTTTCTATCAGACGTTTTCCACGTGAAAAAGGAAAATGAAATAAAAAGTTTCACCAATTGAAAAAAAAAAAAGATAAATATGAAATAAAATTGATTGACGCCATAGTCGTAATAAAACGGAAAATGTCTAAGATTTCCCAATAATACAAGGAGTATGAGTATGAGTAAGTAAACAAAGCAGATTTATATCACGTTATTAGAGAATTAAAAAGAAAATCTGACGTCATATGGGAAGTTTAACTAATTTTTCAGATAAAGATACACAAATATTATAGTACAGACATACATACAATAAATACAATAATCCAACATGGAGTGAAAAATTAGCCAGAGCCAGGAATCGAACCTGGGTCCACAGCGTTCCGGGCTGTCGCTCTGACCACTGAGCCACTCCCGAGCGACAGCCCGGAACGCTGTGGACCCAGGTTCGATTCCTGGCTCTGGCTAATTTTTCCCTCCATGTTGGATTATTGTATTTATTGTATGTATGTCTGTATTATAATATTTGTGTATCTTTAATTGCTGAATGCAGGCGTTGTTTATGTGTGTTTTTTATGTAATTTTTCAGATGTTTGAGAATAATACAAAGCGAGTAACAATATAAATAATAGAGAATAAATAGTAAATATATGAGTTTGAGAAACATATTGAATCGTGATAAAAATCCGATTATGGAAATATTCGCATATTTTAACATTTTGAAGGTATACAATTTGTTTAATTTTGAAATTATTTTTAACATTTTCCAACGTAGTTGAAAAGTGTTTATGACTTCGGTTTGTCTGGCCGTATGGCCGTCTGCGTCTGGCCGTCTGCCGTCTGGCCGTGCTCTAACTCCCGTAAATATGCTCGGATTGCTCTGCAATTTTTATATGTTATAGTCGTTATCTATATAGCATGTTCCCTATTTCAACGGAAGTGTGTGGCACTTATAGTTTGTTTACAGAGACACTCAAAAGAATTCCGTTACATTGCGGTCTATGGGGAAAAATCATTGACGGTTTATTTAAATAATGTTTCATTATTTTAAACGCATTGAAATTTATATATATCACTAAGGTGCATTAGAAGAAGCTTAATATGGAATAGGGTGTGCATAGCACTTATAGTTACTTTACAGGGACAGTCAAAAGAATTCTGTTACATTACGTCTATGGAGAAAAATCGTCTGCGGTTTATTTAAATAATGTTTCCCTATTTTAAACGCATTGAAATTTATATATATCACTAAGGTGTATTTCAAGAGGCTTACTACAGAATAGTGTGTGTACAGCAGTCATCGTTCATTTACAGGGACACACAAAAGAATTCTCTACTGTAAGTTAACAATAATTCCTGGAAGTGCGTTTTAAGTTACTGATCGCGATTTTAATTTTAACTCGCTTTTTGTCTATTATGTGGTGTGTATAAATTCTGTATATCCTATACAGGGAAGCACAAAAGTTCGCGAACACATTATTTAATTCCAGACGGAGAATTTTAAACTGTGCTACGCGTTTCCTAACTGAACTAAAATTTAACATCCTATGTAGTATATATACAAATCTATAGATCCTATACAGGGCTGAATAAAAGTATTCGGATTACTTAGATGTTATCTTTCAGCTTATTAAACGGTATGATTTGTAAAATTATTTTGGAAGCGTTGGAAAGTGTTACATAATCTATGCTTGACGCATGATTTTTCGTTCTTGTTTTAAATATTGCATTTAGTCCGTATGACGGATATTATTATGACAGAATATAATAGCGGGCTTGGACCGCTATCTGGCTAGTTTAGATATTCGAAAAAATAGACCGGTAAATTTTTACTTTATAAAAAACATGACTTTTTTTTGTTGTTGCTAAATGAAATTTGTTTGAATTTATTAAAGAAAGGATAAAGTGTTTTGAAAGGAAACCCTTTGTGCGATCTTCGGTCACACTTACCCCATTGTTTTATTTTATGCTTCCTAAATAAGTATAGTTTAACTAGTTTTGTGGCAATTGCCCTATTTTACAGGCATCCTTTATTCTGGATGCCATTTTTCCGCCACCCAATTATAAGATACTCCAAATTTCTACGCTTTCGCTATTATTCTCAATTTTACGTACATATGCACTTTTCAATTATCGTCGCTAAACTTAAACTAGTCGTTGGGGGCCACCGTAATACTTACCCATCATGGATATGCATAATGTAAAATATTAAAATAAAAATGTGTAAACTACTTATAAAATGCATTGCAATTCAAATAAAATCGTGGCTTGATGACGTCACAAACTTTAAAGGCTCGATTACTGAATTGCTTGAAAGAGGTTTTTCCTTATAACTCCAAAAACAATAATCCTATTAACTAGCGGTTTATTGCATCTGATTAAGCGTCAAATGTCCAATTAAAATATATCTTTGAAGTGAAATTTGGATGAAATACAGGGTCATGAAAAATCGAAGAGTGTGGAAAATAGGATTCCAAATATATCGGCAACTAATTATCCGATCGACTTCATGCTTTATTCAAAATTTATGTTTTTTTATTGTCTTTTATATTCATTTCTTAAAATAAACAATTTCGAAAATTTTTATATACCTTTCATCAGGACGAATATTTCGAGAGTCCGAAAAAAATTGTTCCGGTTAATCGAGGTTATTGAAATGAAATAGGCTTCTTCCCATTATTACATACTAAGTACATACCAAATTGCAAGTCTCTATCTCAATTTTTTCGGGAGATAGAGCGTTTACAGACACACAGACACACAGACGGACGGCAAATTTTTTTTCTAAAAATATGTTTTTCGGAATCTCCAGTGTCTGAAACGTGTAAATCCGTCAAAAAAAAAATTTCGATTTTCAAAACGATTACAAGACTTACCCTATACTACGTATGATGGGTAAGTAATAATGATTTTCTTCTAGCCTTTTTAAATAGCGGAATTAAACTTGTGTATCTATATTCTATTACGGATTTTGTCTTTAAGCATGCAAAATAGGAGGATTGGAGGGGGGGGGGGGGAAACTGGTAATATACATATATATGGATATATATAAATATACATATATATGGATATTAGAATTCGTCGGATTATATCCGATAATTATTTTTCAACCCAAAACATTTTCATCAACCCACAACCCGATCTGAACCCGACATACATTCACCCAAAAACTACCCGAACCCGAAGTAAGGAAAAGTACTCCATATTTTAATGCAATTATGTAAAATTAGTATACAGTTGTATAGCTAAATTTCATTTTAGTTTTTAATTGGAAAAATGAACATAGATAACAAGATTTTACCCAACACTGTGTTCGGGCTCGGTCGGGTTGACTTCTATTTTTTTACTTCGGGTCGAGTTCAGGCAGGGCTGTAGCTAGAAGTAAACAATAGGGGGTGCTCAAGAAAATGTAGAGGGGGGCTCATACTATTTCTCTCTCTCTGACACATGCACACACGCACACAGATATATATGATCAAAGTATTATATAGAAAAGTAAATTAGTGCATATTCATAGTGTAGGCACTATGTTTCTTATTAAGTTGGTTATAATAACTGTATTTGATGCTAAGAAAATTAAAAGCTGCAGATACCTTCTGGATTATCTTAAGGAATACCGTATACCCTCTTCTCAAAATCACTACAGCATATACTTTTTAAGGTATACCCTCTGTTTTTTTTACTACTACATCATTGGCTGCAGAATGAAAATTTTCAGTGTATACAAGTGAAATAATAAGTGATGATGTCAAAAAGTAAATAAAAAGCTGTTTCACCTGTTTCAAAAGAGTTGCAACCTTTAATTTTTTTCTGAATATTTCCTGCCCTTCAGGATTCTAAAGTTATGTTATTATATGATAAAAGACATTAGAATAATCAAGGGTGTATTTTGCATTTCAAAATTATTTTTGTGTCCAGTCAAAAGCTAAAATCACTTGTATTTAAATTGGCTATAACTCATTAGAATAACTTTGTTTTATGCTAATAATGGAAAACGCTGCAAAATGAAAATTTTCAGTATATAACTAATGCAAAAGTAAATGTTTGCATCAGCAAAAGGTTGCTAATTCTGAGTATGTGCAGATAGGATGCGTGACTGTTGAAGAACTTATTTGCAGTTTTTAAACAAATACTACAGTTTAGCATTTATGCAAAACTGTAAAGAGCCCCCAAAACTAAGTTCAATTTTTGTACAGAGTTTCATTTGGATTTTTGAAACAGAATTTCATTTGGCGGCCTTGGCAACTTTCGCAGGGGGGCTCAAAAATTTTCAGGGGGTGCTGAGCAGCCCCTGGCACCCCCTAGCTACGGCCCTGGGTTTCAGGTAAGGCTCACTTTCATTGTTTCATATTCGGCTTGGATATTGACAATTGCAGTCCGTGTTCGTGTTAATACAATTACTCAAAAGAATCTCCAAAATATTTTTTCAGGTAGAAAACTATATGTTTGAATGTAGTAATTGATTTTTCTACTTAAAAGATAATAGTGATACTAAAGATATAATTAAAGACTACTTTTCCATCATTGCATTAAAACATGGGATAATTTTCTTTCATTTGGGGTTCAGGAAAATTATTTTGAAGCATTCGAGTCTGGTCACGGGTCAACTAATTTTGTTTGTCTGGTTAGGAACGGTTTTCGGGTTGACTTGATATAGAATTGTTGGGTTCGGATTTAACATAAACCGAACTGTACAGATGTCTAACACCTACTTTGTTATTTAAAATAGGGGGTCCAGCCCGAGTTTCCTAGGTGCAGAACATATAGGATATTTGATATATATTTTGATATATTTTTTTTAGATTCACCAGTGACAACACGAAAAAGCCCCTTTTTTAATCAATAAAATAAATAATGTATTGAAGTGCAATTTTGAAACTTATTAAAAACGATGCTTTCGTATTAGCCGCATGCCAAGTGTAAACATGTGAAGAAATCACCAAAGATTTCGCTTCTTACTGCAGCCCTTGTCCCCCGATTATTTCAGCGATTTCAGCGTGTAGTCCGATAACATGTCTTTTAAATTTGAGTTTTATCTATAGTATGTGATTAATGCCCTTGAACTGTGAAGATGTAAAGATCATGTTTGACATCAATTTTTTCAGTGAAGTTTTGTCACGAGGATAATTAGGGGGGGGGCAATAATAATTTTAATAATAAAATAATATTTTTGATCACCCAAGTAACATAAAATGCTAAAAATGGTCTGCCACTGTTGTAAATGTCTATGTAGGTCCTATTCAACATTTGTGTACGTTTGTGTAAGCATAACACGTATATTCGTGAAGATGTTAACGTTTCTGTGAAGAATTCAAAAGGTTTCTTTTTTATAGCATGCAAAGGTTTCAGCCAAATTTAACACCGCTTTCCAAAAACTTGGCAAAAAAATCGTAGAAATAGTATGCTGTGATTAAAATATTAATATATTGAATATGTGATGAGATATGGGTATTTGTATGAAATAAATTTTAACTGCGCATGCGCGAACTATAGCAACGATTTCTTTGTCATGATTTGATAGTCAATACTATGAGACAGCTCATAAAAAAAGACCAGTGAAATCTTGAAAACTCAAAAAGGTACAGCAATAATTGAAAAAGTGAGGAGAACATCCCATAGGATTATATGGGATTTCCGAAATATTGTAATTTTCATATTTTATATTTTATAATTTTTGAGTAAAATAAAAGAAAAAATTATTATTTCATCTCTTCTTATTTTCCTCTTGTAAGCAACAGGAAAATGACACCTATACTCTATTTTTCAAAGCCGTACCTTTTTATAGGAAAGCACAGCAACATTTTTTATATACTATTTTTCGAGTGCGCCATATTGTAGTTTTTTATTTTCTAGAACATCTTAAAATTAGCATTAATTGTGCACAAAATGAATATATTATTTACATTTAAAATTGACCCATCATAGAAATCAATTTAAACTTCGTTCGATACATTTTAAAGACACCTGAAAGTATTTATTCTTCATTTTAACTATTTCAAGTATAAATGAAAAATAAATGTCCGAAAAACGTTCAAAATTGCATGTTTGAATAAAAAATAATGTTGTGAATATAAAATATATATATGTTTAAATCTTGGAGTTATATATATATATATATATATATATATATATATATATATATATTGAATAACAAATTGTGGTTTCTTTGTACAATTTTTTAACAATTTTCAATATTTGGAAAGTGACTTAGGTTTTCTGGTCGTCTATCTATATGGACGTCCACTACAATGCGTAAACATTCTCGGTTTGCCGTGTAAAATTAATATATGATATTGAGGTTTATACTACGGCATGTTCGGTACTGAAAATGAAGGTATAGCCTTTATAGTTTGTTTACAGGAACACTAAAAAATTTCATTTTATTATGGTGTATGGGAGCAAAAATCGTTTGGGCGATCTATTTTAATGATGTTACACTAGTTGAAATATACTGAAATTGATATACAGCACTGAAATGCAGTACAATATGCTTAATGTAAAACATGGTCTGCATGACGTTTATCGTTCATTTACAGGGACACAAAAAATATTTCGGTTATTGGCTTAAAAATAACCAATCTTCTTTTAAAAAATATTCAGCTCGCATTCATCGAAAAATCTTAATATCTTCTATGTTCTATAATACACTACATTGCCAAAGGTGACCGGTCACTTGCGATTTTAGACGTTTTGTTAACTATCTAGAAAAATACATGAGGAATTAACCTGAAACTGCAGGTGTGTAAACAGTATAGTATAGGTTATATATTTCTGCGAAGATTTTTTCACGAAACCCCATAGGGGACTGTCAACAAATTGAAAAAGAACGAATATCTTTTGGATAAAACCCTGTAAAAACTAATGCAGCAAAGGCATTCAAACTCGAGATTGTTAATAAGTGGCTTATTGTAATATACCGTGTTCATTTTTAACAGTTCGAAATTAACAGTTAAAATTTTATATTGGAAAGCCGTCAAATAGCTCTATAAGAAGGTAAATCTACTTTTCTTCACTTCCAATATTTTCAAGATATTTTCTATATTGACGAGGATTAAGCATACGCGTAAGAGTATAATATAAATTTATAAGCCCTATAAGTTTCTGAGTTAACTAACAACTAAAATGTCAAAGGCTTCGTGGGCCACAGATAAGTGTTTGGCGGGCCAATTGTGGCCCGCGTGGCACGTGTTTGACATGCCTGACTTAAATATTAAATAAAATTTATACTTAATTTGCTGTCTGTCTGACCCCTTTAAATGACTCATTAAATTTTTAGTTTAACGTTCCAGATACGACGATAAATTGAAATAATAAGTTATAAAAAGTTAAAAATTATATTTGAAGGAAAATCTTGAGAAAATGAGAAATATTCTTTCAATTTACTTACAATTGCTTTATAATATTTTTTAAAGATAAATTTATAAATAAAAGTTATCCATTCATAAAACAAATGAAAATGCTTTTTTTCTTAGTCTTCTGTACTAGCAATAAGTGACCTTGAACGATTACGGGAGCTGTCCCTGATCCTAGACAATTCTTAGAAAATGTTGAACAATGAAGCCGGAAACTTCCCCAGGCATTTGAATGGGGGTTTCAATAGAAAGGAAGATTTGTCTTCCTCTCCTGATGACCAGGAAGGATGTCTTGACGTCTTGAGTAAATAATACTACAAACAAGTCTTACAGTTTGTAATCACCTGTTAAGGAAAAAAAATAAAATAATAATACGTTCCAAAAGAAATTGTTTTCCGCTATTAATACTTGCAAACTTACTTTGTAGGCCAAAAAAAAGGGGGGGGGGAGAGGGAACTCCAAGGATACATAATAAATATAAATAAGAAAAAAATAAAAGCGACAATTTGTTAAAAAAAATTCCCCAATTACTTTTAGAAAACAATTGAAATTCAGCCTACTCAATCGCCGATATCTTTCTGACTTTTCAGTATATTCGACTGGCCTTTTTGTATGAATTGCTCTATAGAGTTCACTTCCAAATCATGAAAAAAAAAAAAAAAATCATCGTTATAGTTCCGCATGCGCAGTTAAAAATTATTTTGTACACCTGCTGATATTTAAACTATTTCATATATTTATATTCTAATTGTACTATGTTGTTTCTATTACTTTTGTCAAATTTTGTAAGAGTGACGTTAAATTTCATTGAAAATAATGCATTCTATAAACTAAGAAAACAAGCGAAAATTTCTTGAATAACAATAATAAAAAAACCTTTATATCTCGAAAAATATAAGTGCTATTCCTACACAAATGTTGTACATTATCCACATATTCAGGTGCTGCAGCTACAGATCATTTCGAGCATTTTATTTTACAGGGCGAGCCCAAATATCATTATTTTATTTAATTTGTTGTTGGTCCTTTAATTACCATCGTGATCAATCCTTCACTGAAAAATGTAAGGTCAAAAACGGTCTTTATATAACCGATGTTCTAGAAGAATTCGTGAAATATTTCTCTAGTTATTCGACAAAACGTCTAAAATTGGAAGTAGCCGGTGTTTTTTGGCCATATAGTGTATAATATAATCGTATATACTCGTGTATAAGTCGACCCCCCCCCCCAATTCTTACGCAAAATTTTGAAAAAAAAAATTATTTTCGTGTATAAGTCGAACCATATTTCTGGTAGTACATTAAAAAATTATTTGTAATTGAGTATAAAAAATAAATAAATAAATAAATAAATGCTGCATTAGCAACGATATGGACGGATCAAAAGATTATTTTTCAGATTCCGATGAGTCGTTGATAAGCATGGAATTCGAATCTGAGGATATGTACAAAGAAATATCAGATTCCTTATTACCTGAGCTGTATGAATATGCAGATTCTGAACAATAACTTACATTTCCATAAGTTTCATTGAACAATTCTAATTTTTAAATGAAAACAATAAGGGTTTGATTCATGATTCCTTGATATGTATTATTTTCTGTCTTTAAATATCGGCAATTGGGTAAGTATTTATTTATTTTTATTTATTTATTTATTTATTTATTTTTTACTAACTCGTGTATAAGTCGACCCCCCATTTTCAACTCCCAAATTTTGTCTAAAATTCTTCGATTTATACACGACTATATACGGTATATTTATATAATTTATTTATTTCTACCTTTCATCGAAATAAAACTTAACTTATAATCTTTATGCCGTTTTTTATCCTACAATACGAAGGTTATTTATCTGTGTAAACAAACAGAAAAAAAATCATGGAATACTTGTTTTGGAAATAACTAGCTTCACCATTATAAGACAACGAAATTTCTCCCTCACGCACCTAAAATATTATTGGTCTAACTTAAATTTCTGAAATTTCTTACAATAGGAGAATAATAGTACATTATAAGATATTCGCATTGACATCTCATACAATATTAGATTCATATACAGAGCCCGATCAAGTTGAAGTTGGGCCCAGGGCCTGTTAAAAAGTTGGGCTCCCCATTCCCGGCGATACTTTCAGGAAAAAAAGTAGGTTTATTTGATGAGTTGACAAAGTTGTTAGGGTAAAAGTTTACAAAAAAAAAATTAACTTAGAAGAATAATCAAGAAAATGAATAGTATGCAGTTTTTTGCATTTTCCCCAAATTTGATTCTCTGGATACGGCAAGTTTTGAAAATTATAGGTACAGTAGAACTCCAATTATCCGAACTCCGACTATCCGAATCGCTGATTATCCGAATCGCTTTCAGAATTTTAGAAAAAAAGATTAAGACGGAAACGTATTGCGATTCGCAAAATAATGATTCTGTCTACGCACGAAGATATAGAAGATGTAGGAGAATGGATGGTGTGTGATTCGTCCGACACTCGATTTCAAATTTTAAATGATGATGAAATTATTGAAAGTGTGAGAGAAGAAAATGTCGAGGAAGAAGATGACCTTAGTGTTGAATTTGAAGTAGACACGAAACCATCGGCTAGTGAAGCATTTGCCGGCCTTGAAATTGCGTTGAAATGGATGGAGCGTCAGCCCGAGTGTGACCACATGCAACTTCTCACTGTCAAGCGGATGCGCGACTTGGCTGCCCAAAAACAGGTGAAGACTGTCAAACAGCTTACTTTGACCGAGATGTTCAGCAAGCAATGACTTTCATTTACAGTTCGGTACGTACATACTGTACTAATGTACAGCACTTGTAAGTACGCTTAACATGTAAAAGTGTTGCCTTTTCATTTAATTAATTAAAAGCTCTTTTTCTTTAAAAATAGTTTTTTCTCCCATTTTCAACATACATACAGTAATTAATTAAAATAGACCCTTTTTTCGAAAAAAATCCAATTATCCGAATTTTTGATTATCCGAATGGGGTCCGGTCCCAATTGATTCGGAAAATTGGAGTTCTACTGTACTCTCAAATTGAAAAGAACTTTTACAGAAAAATTAAATATGGAGGTTTTTTATTACAGTAAAACTTTGTTTTTACGTCAGGGACCAAAATATAAAATGCAAACAGTGGAAAAACTTAAATTGTGAGAAAATTTACATGCAGGAAAACGCAAGTTCCAAAAACATATAATCAAGGTTTCACAGTATTTATCAATTTTTCAAAATACTAAATTGCAATTATCAGAAAAGGAAAAAAAATTGTGCATATATACTAATCATAAATCAAAAGTTTAATTAAAAATACAGTAAACTCTGTCTAAGGCGGAATCAATCGGGACCGAGAAAATTTTCCGCCGTAGACAATATTCCGCCTTATGCAAAACAGCCAAAATAAATAAATAAAATATATATGCGCAAGTCCTATTTTTACGTTCGTAATCTTCAGTACAGTTTTTTAAATGAAATGATACTTCTTATTAAATTTATTATTAATCTCAAAAACATTATATGAATAATAAAATAAATAGTAGTACCAATGATAAATTTCATCCATTTTAAAAGTTAATGAAAATCATTTACCTTAACAACTACTTCATACTTCACATAGTGGCATAGTGGTTTTTAAACAGTCGAAAAATAATCTTTTATCGATGCTTGTTTTGTCTTTCTTTTTACCAAGTATTTTTCAGTAGCACATTGCAAGTCCGTTATTATGGGTATCAATTCTTCATTTTTTTTGAGCAAGAAAAAAAAATTCAAGATACCTAATGCTTCTCAAGGCGTCTTGATACGTTTGAATTCCTCCATTGTCTTTATGGTTTTCATAATCGTGCTCATCTTCATTTTCACTAGCACTTTCCAAATCTTGATATCGCTGAATCAAAATGTCCACAGAAGTGTTAGCTTCAGTAGTACACACTATATTGTCCGCTGATACGTATTCTTCTTCATTAATTTTTTCATTGCTGTGAACACATTTTAAGTCATCTATTAGATATTGTAACTCATTTTCTTCCAACTGGTCAACTGATTCATGGTCATTTTCTGAAACAAAACCAGCTTTTCTAAAACAATGAACAATTTTTTTCAGGCGACATTTCTGAACAGGATTTGGCAATCCATTTGACAGCATCTAAAACACTTATATTTTTTGCCATTTCGGTGGCAGAAGAGCAATTATCTAAAGACGCAATAATGGACCGCAAGAGATATTTTTTGTAATGGGTTTTCATCATTTTTATAACTCCTTGATCCATAGGTTGTGTTACTGCAGTAGTATTTGCGGGAAGAAATTGTAATTTTATATTCGATAGTTCGAAATTGGCTTAAACGTGCATTGTCAAGAAATAACAAAATTTTTCGATTTTCTTTTATCATACGGTTATTGAATTCAGTCAGCCATCCCTCCATTATGGCAGTCGACATCCAAGATTTTTTTTTGAGATCTCCAAATCACAGGCAGTTTATCAATGTTCACATTCTTAAAACATCGCGGCTTTTGCGATTTTCCTATCACTAAGGGCTTTTCTAAACTTCCCTCCATATTCACGCAAAGCAAAACAGTGACACGCTCTTTGGAGTTTTTACCACCGTGGCATTCACTTCCTCTTTTTGCAAGGGACTTAGTGGGCAACGCACGATAAAATAGTCCCGTTTCGTCGCAATTGTATATATCCTTAGCTTGATATCCTTCAATCAGTAGAGGAAAATTTATTTTCCATTTCTGAATTTCTTGGTCTGGGACGTCTTTCGACTCTCCGCAAATTTGCTTCATGGCAATATTGTGTCGATTAAGGAAACTCATTAACCATCCAGTAGAAGCCTTGAAATCCGCTTTACCTAATTTTTCGGCTATCTCTTTCGCCTTTTCACGCAATAGTGTTCCAGGTATGGGCAAATTTTTAGCTCTAGCGTTAGAAAACCATTCAAGTGTTAATGCATCAATGTCTTCATTTTTCAGAGCACCTTTTCTCTTTCTGTTGGATGATTTGCTTTCCAATTCCTTTTCCAACTCTGTTCTTCTTTTTATAGCATCATAAATTTGTGTTTTACCGCATTTAAATTTAATACAAAGATCTTTTACAGAATAATTTTTTTCTTTTAATTTAATAACTTCTATTTTATCCCGCAGAGATAGCGTATTGAGTTTAGATTTTGAAGCCATTTTTTACTATCACTTAGTAATATCATTAGACAATATAAAATGAGAAGAACAAATAACACGTGCAACGACTTCGTTTTCTGACCATGTGATTTATTGAAATAAAACATACGTCACTTCGAATTCATCTTCCACCCCCTCCCCCCTCTGAAACCACACCTCATACAGAATGTAAATTATTGTAGCTTCCCCCTCCCCGCCCTCTTCCTCTCACATTAGACAAAGAGTTATGGCGACCAAATGACTGATTGCACAATGATCAGAACTCAAAATCCGAAGCAAGCAAAAAAAAGTGATATTCTTTTGTTAATACAATGAAAAAGAGAGAAATGTTAATGTATAGGGATTTTATTTTATCAATTTCTTTTTTTGAATAATTGAGATAAATGTAAAAAATGTACTTGGTATGATGTTTTTTCTTTCTTTTTTTAAGGGTAAAAACATTTTGCTTATATTTTATATATGAGAAATAATGGAATAAAAAATTATTCCTTAAATATTTAAACATTTTCCGTTCTGATGAATCAACTTTATTAATCTATTACGAGTGTTGAGCATTTGATGTATGTGTATCAGTTTTGAAGTTTCATAAACCAAATGCCTTTCATTTTTTAACCTTTTTTCCGTCTTACGCAAAATTTTGATTTCGATGGGACTTTAAAAACCTTTCCGTTTCCGCGTTAGGCAAATTCCGGCTTAGAGAGCATGAATTAATGTTATTCCCTATGTGTTTGCCGGGACTTGAAAAATTTTCCGCGTTAGACAAAATTCCGGCTTACACAGAGTCCGCCTTAGACAGAATTCACTGTATATATATGTGCAGGGTTTAAAAAACCCTGCACATAAAAACTCCATTCGGAAGTTATCAAGCGTGAGTAAAGTCCATGTTCGGTTCTTGGTCATTCACTTTTTCAAGTAAAAGTGCCTAGCTTAAAAGCTTCTAAAAATTTTAATGAGTCATTCAGAATATTTAAATTTTACGTTTCATATTTTATAAAATTGTATTATATTATTTGAAATATATTTGATTAAGGGAAAAAAAACAGCTTCATAATTTGTGGGCCCCTGAAATTGTTGGGCCCAGGGCGAGGTCCCGGAGGCCCGTGCATTAATCAGGCCCTGCTCATATATTAGATGTCAACGGATATTCGCTGAAACTGAATGGGAGGGTGGGGGTCGGGGCAACACCTACTTGTTTTTGTAGTCAAGTAGGTGTTGGGTGGGGGCAAGCGAGGCATGCGCCTCAGGCGAAGAAGACGCGAAATGAAGACTTGTTATTTGACACAAAAAATATGATGAAATTTGGCTAAACATATCTTGCAGCTGAAGAATTAAAAAGAAAAAACTGAGACAAGTAAAGTTGCGGCACACTTATCTTGGCAGTGGAGGCAAAGCTACGAGGGCCTACTCACTCACTTTGGCGCTCGAAGATTCCCATATTGGGAGAAAAGCGATGATTTGGCGTGTAGAAAAATCCTTTTTGGATTTAACTTATAACATTTGTTTACTTTTCATGTAAATCCTTGAATCGCCAGATTTGGCTGTTTATCGTTGTTTGTAGGAATAAATTTTGCACGAGTTACTATTATGTTCCACGCCGAACTTTTGATATTCGTTATAGAATTCATTTTACAATGTTTTAACTCATTGTCATCTGATAAATTTTGTCATCTGCGATTTTGGAATTTTAGCGATTTAACGGGGTGTTTTGCGTTTAGCGGTGATTTTTCCACATTATTAAATATAAATCCTGTTTTAAACTTTCAGTACAATTTAGTAAATTTTATCCTCTTTTTAATAAAGTTTATTCGGAATTCGTACGTACATTTTTGAAATTTATGCGTATATTTTTATTTGAATTTATAGAAATTTTGGGTTTACGAGGTGATTTTTCCAAATTCGTAAAAGAAATCCTATTTGTCTTTTTAGTCCAAAAAAGGATAATTTTTTCCTCTGCAATTTTTTAAATCTTAGCGATTTTTAATGCTATTTTTAGCGTTTTTGCGGGATTTTTCCACATGAGCAAAAAGAATCCTGTTTATATCTGTAGACGAATATAGTAAATTTTGTTCTCTTTTCAGTGAAGGTCTCTTTTCGGCATTCATCAGGTTAAAATGCTAATTTTTAACCATTTTCTGAAAGATTATTTGCCTTTTTATGAAGATGCGAAACACTATTCGATTTCTTGATATCTGAATGAAAATTTCTGTAATTTGTATGTATTTACGAATGAAAATGACTTCCTGAAAATGTTAGAAATTAATTAACTTAAATTGACAAACAGCCGTAAAGAAAACTACATTTTTTAAACTAAAGACTGGAAGTATCTAAAGGTGGAAGTATTTAAATGAGTTTTTCATTTTTTAATAAATAAAAATTACATAGAGTTATAAGCGATTCGTCTCACGTGACGACACATTTTCCCCCTTTTTCGTGCTGCGGCGTTGGAAATTCGGTTCAGAGCGCCGGCTTTGACAGTATTTTCTGAAAAATCTTCTGCCTTGATTTAAAAAAAAAAAAAAAAAAAAAAAAAAAAGGAAAAACGTCTTTCGATTACAAAGTTTCTGAATAAGCACACCTATCAACTTCATACATTTCCAAACAGAAATGCATTAAAATTATGTCAAAGTAGCCAGTTTGGATTTGAGAACAGCCTTAAGCGTACGAAAATCGATTAATGATATAAATATTTTCTAAATGGGATATTCTAAAAAGAGAAAAAGGGGCTGTGCATATGTAACGTCATGACTTTAGGGAGGAGAGGGGATCTGGCATTTGATATCGTAAGATATCTGCAAGGGGAGAGGGGTTTTGTCTTTTGATATCGTCAGTGTCGAATTAAGACACTTTTCTCCAGGAGGGATTTCTGTTCCTCCGGGGGTGGTGCAATTATAAAGTTCCGGGAGGGAGAGTTCCAGTTTTTGACCATTGAAAGCATAAAATCTCAAATCTTCCTGTGGGGACATTTCAAAGCTCCGGGAAGTGGGGACATTTCAAATCTCCTGGGAGGGATGCCCCCCTCCCCCGGGCCAACCTCTGAATTCAACACTGGATATCGTTATCATTTTAAAATATATTTTAACGATATCATTAAGGGGGGAGGAGGTCCGAAATTAACAAAATGTTGATAACGTTATATATGTACAGCCCCAAAGGCATTGTTTGAAGTATGTATTTTAGTGTAATTCTTTCTTTTTTTTTTTTAGCCTTGGGTAAGGCTTAGTCCTTAAAAGGACTTTTTTTTAGTCCTTAAAAGGACTGTTAATCTAATGGCTCTATTCCGAAAATAAATAAATAATCAAAATAATCAAAAAGGTACAGACAAAAAATCTGATATATCCTTTTTTCTAAATTTGAACGTTTATTTATTTATTTGAGATTCTATTTTGGAGTACATTAATAAATACATCGAATTTATTCTAAATCATTGTAAATCACATAGAACATGAATAAAAATCTTTTTACTCCTTATTTGTCTAATAAAAATAAATCGTGTTTGGTGTTTGTTATGTAACAGAACTCTTTTTAGGAAAATCATAAAAGAAAATAGGAAGAAATATTTTTATCTTTTCAAGTTTACATAAGTCAGTTGTTATTTAGTCACAGATTTGAAAGCTTGTATTACAATAATAATAAAAAAATTCTAACCGCAACAAACTCATATTAATGAATACTAAAATTCAAAAGATTTACAGTGTTTATGAAACCGTATAAGAAGTTTATTTACAAAAAAATAACATTTTAAATAAATGTAACATTTTTATTACTTATTTAGCATTCTTCAATTTTTATTAACACTTTCCAACCTAGTTGAAAAGTGTTTATGACTTCGGTTTGTCTGCCATATGGCCGTCTGTCCGTGCTCTAACTCCCGTAAATATTCTCGGATTGATTTTATTTAAATTAAATTAGTTTAATTTATAAAAATATAAGCTAAAGAAATAAATTAAAAACGTTATAAAGTTAAAAACTTTATCTTTATAAAAGTAAAGAAAAAATATTAACTAATTTTACTTCGGTTTGTCTGCTGTATGGCCGTCTGTCCGTGCTCTAACTCCCGTAAATATGCTCGAATTGATTTTATTTAAATTAAATTAGTTTAATTTATAAAAATATAAGCTAAAGAAATAAATTAAAAACGTTATAAAGTTAAAAACTTTATTTTTATAAAAGTAAAGAAAAAATATTAACTAATTTTATAAATTCAAGGAAAAAATTATAAACTTGTAAAATTATAATTTATAAAATAATAAATTTTAGCGTAATTCATAAATTTGTAAGCCAAATCAGCTTAGTTTAATACCAATTTGCATAGCTATAATTTGCAAAGATAGTATGTTATGAAACTTTTAAATAACACAATACTGCCTCACGTTAAAAAAGTTAAAATAAATTTTAAAAAAATTAGTGGGGAAAAAAATCATAATTTTGAAGTACTATCAAGGAAAAAAAAAAGTAGATGTGTAAAATGTGAGGAAAAAAAAAAGAGTAAATGTGTTGTAATGGATCCACTTTGATGAAAATCCCGAACAACCAGATCCACTTTTCATTTCTCTTATTCTTCGTTTCTCCTTCAAATAATTGCTTTATACGCTCCGAAATTTCGTCATTACACTCTCTGAAATATACAAGTATGTTGGGTTTGATCATATGTTCATTTTTGATCCAAAAATACTCATTTCGATATGAGTACATGAACTTACTCATTTTTGAGAATGCACATGTTCATTTTTGATCCAAAAATACTCATTTCGAAATGAGTACATTTTTACAGTGTGGAGTTTCTGAGTCTAAAATACTGCTGATATATTGAATATTTACCATACCTCAAAAAACAAATTAAATAAACTGCTGATCAGTTCTGTGCAAATAAAATAAGAATACTTTTAACTTAGGAAACACGGAAATATCGATATCGTTGAATGTGAATAAAGAACTTTTTCATGACAAGTTTTATTTTAAAGAAAAGAAAATTCTTCTTATATTATATATTTTATCGATATGTTTGGTATGTACGTGAGTTAAAATTTTCCGAAAAATTCAAATCCGTCGAAATTATTGCTCTATCTTTAATATTTTAAAAAATGAAACATTTGATTGGACATAAAAAATCTTAAATCTCCCGCAATCGCACGAGAATTATCTGTCACAGGTCAAGCACTTAACGCTGCGGGGTGTCCGAGGGTTGCCCACTGATTTATTCCAATCGCCAAAATTTCGCCAGAAAATCATTTCGCGAAACAATACAAGTTCAGTTAATATTACAGGTATTTATCATAAAAATGATTATATATTAAGCTGAATCAATTTTGTTTAATCAGTAAATCATTTTTCAATGGAAAAATCTAAAAAAAAAAACATATTTAAAGTGATTTTCTTTCAAATTCAGTAAAGAACTATTTCTTCTCGCGCATGTACACTTTTCTGTAGTATAATCTCCACTGCCAAGTTACCTTTGCCGGTACATTAGATGTGTATTGACAAATAGTTAAAAAAGGGTCGTTTATGATTACAAGATGGCAAATAAATAACAAAAAAGAAAAATGCCCAGTTAAACTGAGGGCATTGAGCTCACAGGCTATTCACACTAATTGTATATTATGCTATTTTTTCAAAGAATAATGCCACTCGAAAAATAAAGAAATCGACAATATATTAAGGGGGGAGGGATAAGCACTGGTTCCCACTCTTTATACTTAACCAATAAACCCCCAAAATCTATTCAGGCAAGCGCCTTACCACAATGAATTTATACACAAAATTTGAAAAAAATCGGATAATTTTGCTTGAAAAACCCATTTATCTAAATTAAGGGAGGTGACCCCCCCCCGTTCCCCCCTTTATACTTAACAAATTAACAAATGAAAACCCAAAACTAATCAGGCAAGCGCCTTACTTCAATGAATCTATATACAAAATTTGAAGAAAATCGGATAATTCTGCATGAAAAACCCATTTATCTAAATTAAGGGGGATTAGTCCCCCGTTTACCCCCCCTTTATACTTACCCAATGAACAACCAAAAATAATTAGGGAAGTGCCTTATCACAATGAGCCTATATACAAAGTTTAAAGAAAATCAGATAATTCTGCATGAAAAACCCATTTATCTAAATTAAGGGGGGGGGTAGCTCCCCCCATTTCCCCCTTTATACTTGTCCAATGAACCCCCAAAACTAATCAGGGAAGCACCTTATCACAATGAACCTATATACGGAATTTGAAGAAAAACGATACTTCTGCATGAAAAACACATTTATCTAAACTAAGGGGGGGGTAGCCCCCCGTTTCCCCCCTTTACACTTATCCAATGTATCCCCAAAACTAATCAGGGAAGTGCCTTATCACAATGAGCCTATATACAAAATTTGAAGAAAATCGGATAATTCTGCATGAAAAACCCATTTATCTAAATTAAGGAGTTATCCCCCCGTTTCCCCCCTTTATTCTTAATTAATGAACTCCGAAAAATAATCAGGGAAGCACCTTATCACAATGAACTTGTATACGAAATTTGAAGAAAAACGGATACTTCTGCATGAAAAACACATTTATCTAAATTAAGGGGGAGTCATCCCCCCCTTTCCCCCCTTTATACTTAACCAATGAACTCCCAAAACTAATCAGGGAAGCGCCTTATCAGAATGAACCTGTAAACAAAATTTGAAGCAAAACGGATAATTCTATCACGAGTTATCGCGTTACGTACATACATACATACAGAACGGGCGGGCACATTAGCTCTCAGGGTTTGATAGTCTGTGAGCTAAAAAAGAACCATTCTCCAATGCTATTTGCATATCGCGGAAACCACTTCCTATATAGGAACAAGTTGGAAATTGTACGTCAAACGTGACAAATGAGGTACTTTCGTACTATAACTAGTTTCAGTAAAATTAATTATATCGTCTATTATTATAATATAATTAATTTCCGTAATAAAATAAGTATATTTTAAGTTGGTAACATTTTATCTTTTGACATTTACTGAAAATACCATTGGGAAACTTAAGCCTAGCTTTGAAAATTTCAGAACGTGAAATCCATATTTAGACTCTTTTCAATTTAATATCTATTTCTCCGGAAACATCTATCCAAAAAATTGTCGGTAGATTATAAAACTGCTATACTTAAACAATTTTAGTATACAGATTCGGTTTCTAAATTCGGTAATACATTAGTAATAGGACTCCATCTTAAGTAGGACGTAATCATCATAACAACCTAGAATAAATACTTATCATGGGTATCACTGAATTAATTACGTATGATTTAATAGAATAAAGAATGTGACTAAAACTTGGTCATAGAGGTTATAAAATGTGATATACGTCATATATGACTATAATGTAATACCTGTGAGATAACTTGGCGATACATCTCGGTCGCTTGACGAATAATCCGCAGAAACTGCTATAAGAAGGAAGTACCGATTTAAAAAAAAATCAAATTACTTAATAAGTATTTTTAATAATATCTTTTTAAGTTTTGATTCGATTTTCATAAAAGGGAAAATGACTCGAAAAATTCTGCAGAGATTATATATAGGGCAGACCGGGGCAAGATGAAGAGTGGGGCAAGATGACGAATGTCTTAACTTTTCCGTTTTCCGCTAGGTGGCAGCATCAACTGGACACTACTGGCTCTCCTATCGGTCGTTCGTTAAAAAATACTATAGACACGCTGAAATCGCCATTTTTGTGTCAGTTGTGAAGGTTTGATTGTTTTCCGCTGCCACGTTATAACTTTTATGCATGTGTAAATAAGCTCTGCTGCAGATACAGGTAAGATATATCGTTTCTCTTTAATATTTATGAGTAACTTAGTTTAAATACTAAGCCTATACCTATATAGTTTAAATACCTATTACCATGAATAAATGTCAATTAATCGCCTTCCTTCATGGCAATGAAAACGAATATTTTTAAACAGGCAGTCCGGGGGCAAGATGACGAGCTCGTCATCTGGCCCTGTGTTTCGGAATTTATTAAACTAACTATGTTGTCCATTCTATTTAAATCCTGTAAACGCTTGTTTGTCTGTGTGTTTGTTCGCACGACCTTGCGCACTACCTCCTCTGGAGCTAAGGGGCGCATGGAATCGGGGGAGGTATCGTTCGAAAGGGGGCGACCAGAGGAAGACATTAATGTCATCCGCTAAGCCCCCCTAGCCTCCTGAAAGAAAAACCCTATCGGGGTCCGTATCTCCACTTCCAAGCGTCCGATCGGTATGACGAGAGTACCGTTCGACGGGGTCAAGACCTCCCCCTCCCCCGCTGGTCCCCCTCCTCCCAAAAAATTCAAAAAGCGTTTAAGGCCAACTTCCGGCATTGCGACCCACCAACAGAAGAATTGATCCAGTGCTGTAAATGCCAAGAGTGGTGGCATGAGGAATGTTCCAATTATGAAAATGGCATTTTTATTTGTGACTACTGTTAGCTGCACAACTAAACACTTCAAAATTACGTTACAATCAATGCATTATGCTTAGTTTGATACTTTGCAAGATGTAAAAACACAGTTATCATTTGTTAAACCATGTAACATATTCAAAATATAAAATATGTTCAATCTTTTTCAATGTTGTCATCTTGCCCCAAGGCCAAAATCATCTTGCCCCAGTACTGGGGGGCAAGATGACGATTTGTTAATGTTATGGAAAAATAAAATTATCCTTTATTTTTTTTATTTGAAAAATTAAATGGTAATGTATTTAGTACTACAAAGGTATACTCTATCAGTTCATGTAAAATTAATTTTACTATTACTTCAAAATAAATTAATAAACAACAAAAATTGTTAACATAGTCATCTTGCCCCGGTCTCCCCTATTAACATTCAAAGTATTCGGTTGGGTAGTTTTGTGCTGTTATATGCGCACTGACGGACGGACCAGACGACGACTATACGTGCTATGTATTTATATAATTAAGAACGCACCCAAAAAGGTCTCAGTGGCAGCTATTATCCAAGTTACTATTTGAAAATGGATTACCTTTAAAATACAGGAAATAATTTCCTCATAATTTCTCCGGAATCTGCTATAAGAAGGAAGTACCGATTAAAAAAAAAAATAATAAAATTTACTTAATAAATATTTTTATTAATATATTTTTAAGTTTTGATTTGATTTTTATAACATTTGAAATGACGCGACAAAATTCTGCCAACGATTATATATATTAAGCCATTCGGTTGTGTAGTTTTTGCGATGTTATAAGTGGAGAGACGGACAGACGGAAGGACAAGATGGCGACTACAGGTACAGTCGTTTTTTCTTCTTGTTAATCAGCATGAAAATTTCTGACATATTCTCGATTTACTTTTTGAAGATAAATGCCGGGTTTAAAGGGTTGCGGGGTGGAGGCAAGCGCCAGGTTTGGATGTAAAAACTAAGGAGTAAAAAACTACTTTAGATTGAAGTTTAGATAGAAGTTGGTTATAATACTTGTAAGAAGCGCAGGGGAAAAAAAAAAAAAATCTCAGTCAGGGTGCCGTACATATTAAAGCCGCCTCTGTCACCTAAAATTATTTCCATCATTTTTCTTCCCTAGGTTTTCGCCTAGTTTTGCTTAATTGTAGAAACGTCTGCATTTGAATGATAATAAGATTGCTTCTTGACTCACTACCTTTTTAATGATCTGTCGCGTCTGGAAAATCATCTTAAAATGTACAGTTGAAGAACATTTTCTGAAATGAGTAACACTAATCAATGTCTTGGTAAATTGTCTGCAAGCTCTTTGCATGTTTTAATAAAAAATAATTAGGAAATATGTCAGAAAGTAGCCAGTTATGATTTTAAGAATACCTTTAAATTAAAAGTAATGAGATACCGGAACAAATTATTAGAAATGTTATAATTTGAATTTATTGTATTTTTAAGTTTTTCTTTAAATTTCTTTAATTGTCTTTCCAAAAAAATGTTGTTTTCATCTCTATGTTAATTAGAAACTTTGAAATTGTATTTTAACATCATAGCTAATCCTAAACTCTGACCATTTAAAAGAGACAGAAAATATACATTTTTTCAAAATTATGTTTTTAAGGATTCGATTCATCTTTTTATGTCTACAACTCGTACGGTCATAAAATTTTTATAGTACACTTATACTTATTATATAAGCTAGTATGTGCTTTTATTGTCATTTAAAAAATATATGTATAAATTTTCCACGATGAATAAATTTCTGTTTATAATTTGAAAATAACATATTTTGGGGTGTTAACAACTAAGCGGCATAAAATATGAAAAATACTTGGTTAAAATTTCAGTAATTTCCTGTATCATGTTTAGAGACAAGAGCAAAAAAATCTACTCCAGGGCGCCGTGATTACTTTTACGGCCGCTCCTGCAACTTAAAATATCCACATATTATAAACGAATTATTAAGATGTTTATTACTGCTTTCATGTTCTTCCTTTTTTGTTAAAAAATGACGTATAGCCATATATATATATATATATATATTTAATTAAAAATAAACGCAAAGTCGTTGTTGTTATTTGAAATATATATAGGAACAATTTTTCGGTATTTGCCGATATCTGAATCTAGGAAAAAAAGTCCCCGGAAAAGAAAAGTAACCGGAAAAAAGTGATAAAAAAATTTATAAATATTGACGTTATTGATAAATAAGTGTTAAAAACTAACGGGGTAACAAAAGTCTGATTTATATCATTCCCGTAGGCGAATATTTGCTGTAAATATTTGTGAATGCTATTAGCAATAGTGTAAAAAAGAGACTATTTTCGCGTACGAAAATGCTCGTATTCATCACTGCTTTATTTTTTACATTCGCGAACATAATTATGAATATTCACAATCATAATCAATTCAATTATATGTAAAAAATTAAGTAGTGATTAAAACGAGTATTTTCGTATGCGAATATTCGCGTTCAAAAATCAAGTAGTGATGAATACGAGCATTTTCATACGCGAATATTCCCACTTTTTTACACTATTGCTAAAAGAATTCACAAATTTTTACTTCAAATATTCGTCTAAGGGAATGATATAAATCAGACATTTGTTATCTCCAGTACCGCAGCAACACCCTCAGCCTGGTGAAAAACATTGTTACACACCATCGGCGCATTCATAATCACAGCTGAAGGCGCCGATAAGCCTACGCGCGACTAGCCTAATTCATGGCGCCTGGTGCGGTGGCACTCGCACCACCGTTTGTGCGGCTCTGGTTACCTCGTTCGTTCATAACACTTTTTATCAATTCCTTGTAACCTTTTTTCCGGTCACTTTTTCCCCGGTTACTTTTTTTCCGCTCTTGTTCTTTCTGTCATTTTTTTCGATTACCTTTTATCCCGGTCGCTTTTTTTTTTTTTTTTTTTTTTTTACCGCCGACATCTGTTTTAATTATGTTAAAAGTTTCCCTAGTATTTGCCTGCAGTACGACTAGTTTAACGGCTGTACTTGTACAAATTACTAAAAACATTCCTTCGCCACTCTTTTAATCTGTATATATATGTGATTTATTACATGCAATTTATACCTAGGATTTTTAAATAAATAAATGTGAAATTTATGTTGACAAATTTTAGAATTGTGATTTATCAAGACGTTTTATAAGAACAATAAATAGCGCGTGAATTTCAAATTTGTATTTTAAAATTCAATCTAGTTTTAATAATCTTACATTAGATGCTGCCCACTCTCTCTTCTTAGCGGCAACCATTGTAAATATCCGGTCAATTTATTTTTAGGCGGGAATCTTTCCCATGTTACCTTTCATATAGATTGCAGAGAGAACACTGGTAACCACAAAGAACTCCTTTGACCTCTGAACATTAAATTTCCCTCTTGTGCAAAGTAAGAGATAATAGGAGTATGTCTATTTATCTCCTGCACACATTTGTTTGGTCTGATCTGGTCATGTGGGAATGTGTTTGCTTATAAGTAATTTTTTTTTTTTTTTTTTAATACTAATACGATTGTGCCAGGGGTTCCAAGACCCGTCTCGGGTAACCACTGCGCGGGGTGTCAAAAGTTGGGATTTTCCTGGATGAACAAATTCTTTTAAATTTCTTTTAGCACCATGTACAATTTAATACCTCAATCTAATTGTTAGCCTGCATCGAATGGAATTTAATTGCAGTAAAACCTGTATAAATGGAACCTGCATATAACGGAAAATTTTTATGATTCTGTCGAAAGTTATACCGTTGTGACAGGTCCAAGATGTTATGAATTAAAGGGGTAGCGTAGAACCTTTAAATGAACCGCTCCTGTAAATCATCGAAATGAATTTTATTACATTCAACACTTCAAATAAATAAAATACAAATTCTTGAGTAATAGGATTGCACAACAATAAAATATTTCGGGCTCTTTCAGCTTATGATTCTATTTCAGCTAAGTGTCCAGCATTAATAATAGTCTATACTTTCAAAGGATAAACAAAGTCAATGTTCCTCTTCAAAGGTAGGAGCGGGAGTCGAGGGTCGATTGGTTCGTCTGACCCTTCACAAAATATAAAGGATTACAAATTCAGTCAATCATCTCCTGAATACGGGAAGGGGATCAAAATAGTCGCTGTTCTGCACAACTAGAGAGTGTTCACGCTCGCTTTACAAGTCTGTCACGCAACAATCTCAAAGTTTTTGTTAGAGAACATTTTTCTCTGCCCGGTGATTCAACAATCACCTGAATGTAGTTTTCCCCCGGAGTGATGACTCGTCTTTGAGGTTGAGAAAAATCTGCAACCTACCTCGAGTGCTCTTTGCTCTTAACTCAACCACGGCCCAACTCGATCAGCTCCGTTTCTTCTGAACGCGCTGTATACGGCCCCCACAAAGGGTGCAACTCAAACGTGAAAGGTTCCATTCTCCCATTGGTTGACAAAAAAACCGGAAGTCACTTGATTTTTATATTTTTGTACAACTTTGCTTAAAGCACATTCTGTCTGTGAACGATATAGCGCAGTGGTTAAAGCACCGGACTTGAAAACTGAAGGTTTTACGTTTTGTCCTCTCTGATTTTTTTTTTTTTAATCCTTTTTTAGAGTTTTGTTTTGCTCTTTACTGAATTAATTAATAAAGATTATTTACTTGACTTAAAGATCAGTATATATATATTTTTTAAATTATTATATAAATATATAATAAATCTTAATTAATATTATATTTAAATATATATAATTAATGTTAGTAATTAGTATTATACTTAAATATATATAATTAATAATATTTAATAGTTTATTTAAATATGTGTGTGTGGGTATATACATATATAATTAATATTTATTATTATTACTTAAATATATAATTAATATTAATAAATATTATTATTTAAATGCATATAATTAATATTTTCACTCAGTGGTTTGTAATACATTCTCTTCCATTTTCAGTAAATAATTAATAAGACATTTAAGAAAATAGGCCAATATATCTTAAAGAAAAACTTGGGATTTTTTTAAATGTAACTCAAACAATGAATTTTAGTTTTGGATGATACACTTTGTAGAAGCCCAAACATTACATGTACGTATGTTTAGGATTAAACTAAACTTTTTTTTATAAATATTATCTGTTATTAAAAATACATAATAGAAACGTATGCTTCTTGGTTCTTATTAGAATCCAGAAGTATTGACTTTTTTTTTTTTCATTTATTGTATATGCCTACATCAATAATATAATAAAATATCATTGTGATCTCAATAAATTTTTGAAAACTGGAGTAGCAAATAATATCTAAATCATATAAAATCTTCGACTATGTTAGAAACACAGACATACATATATAAATAAAAATTATGCAGACATGTATGCATGTATATATTCATATAATTATATATTACATATATATAAATATATGTAAATATAAATATAAATATACATACGTATATAAATATATATATTCATATAATTATATACATATATATATATTCATACATATATCATACATGCAAATGTGTATTGTATATGTTTTCACTTTTACGAGAAAAAATTATGTCAGATTTATTGGATTGCAGTGTAAGAGTAAGAAAATGTTAAAACTACAGCAATAATACACCAATATTATACTGATTATAAAAAAACATTAATTGATTAATCTTTGTATATTACTTTACTGTCATACTGGAAAGAAACAACAAAAGTTTGATCTAGGGGCCCTGTATAAAATCTATATTTTCTTTAAAAAATTTTAATTGTCTTTAATAAGTAAAATTGTATTAAACAAAATATAATTTATTTTTAGGTGTCACTTTTTAAACTAATCAAATACAATAACATCTCTCTTTAATTTTTCTTCTTTTTTAATTAATTTTATTATTATTATTATAATTTACCATGTCATGATTTCATGACCAAGAATAAAAATATCACTATGGGAAATATTATTTTTATAAATATTTAATTTAAATTATTTACAAAAATTATAATAATAATAAATTATAATATAAGAAATGCAAAGAAATATGTATTAAATTTTACAAATTAACATTATACAATTTGTTAAAACAATTCTCGTACATAATTAACTAGTATTTCTAATAATCAAATATCAATTAATTAAAAAGATCCCATTAAATACATTTTAATTTACATAAAATGTATTTAATGGAAATTAAATATATTTTATGTATACATTAAATGTACTTAGTTATTTGTATAATAAATTTATATTATCCCAAAATTTATTTTGTAAAATACAGTTTAATTTACAAGCTAATTTACACAGTTTAATTTTTTAGTACGAAGTATTAAGGCATAATTGTGTTTTATTATCCTGTCCACAGAGGGCAGCAGCACAAAACGATGTTATGTTAGCTACAATGCATGCTGGTTTTTTGTCAACCAATGGGAGAATGGAACCTTTCACGTTTGAGTCGCACCCCTAACAAACGCCAGTTTTGCTGGAATCTTTAAAGGACCAGGAAAGTCGACAGATGGCGCTGATTCCCACCTCATCCGTACGATTTAAAGAGCCATAATACAACATATTCTGCTTATTTTGTCTGATTAACTGACAGAATTAAGTACAAATAACTAATCTAAGCATAAAATTTTATGTTTTGAACAATAATGTACCGCTGTATACTCAGAACATTTAAATATTTACATACTTAGCATTGCCAATATCGTCCAACTTTCGGAAAAGAAGCTCAACAACAATAAAAAAAAATAATGTATATATTACAATATATCAATAACAGAAGAAAAACAACCGATTTTGCATTCAAATACAGATAAATAAAGCATTTTATTCATCACACGAGTATAGATTATTTTTGAATTATATATTTTTAATGTGCAGCTGTGTACACAACTGATTGCTGATATCCAAATCTCTAAAATTTATTATAGCTGAAGCAGAAATACAAAAATAATGCTAATAATAGTGTTATATTGAATACACTTATATATTTTATATAGAGAGGAGTGTGGGTACAAATACCGTCAAAAAGTGAACAAAAACAGAATACATTTATATACACATTTACATATTTATATTTCTGTAAAAATTTCAAGTGTTTAAAAAAAAAAAAAAAAAAAAAAAAATTAAAAATTATGTAAACTTTAAAAAATTTCTAAATAAAGAATGTTGCCAGAATTTTATATTTGCTTTATTAGTTATATTTCTTTGCCATATTTTTCAAAATTATGGGTATTATTTTGTTGCAAATACATGAGCACAAATTTTGATGGTGATCATTCAAATGACATTTCCATAATGGGCAATTTAGGAGTTTGGGATAAATAAAATCATAAAGAATTTTTATAACGCCTGTTGTTTTCAGAAATGGAATAGCTTTTTCTATAAAGTCCAGAATAATTGAAATTACAGAAATAAATTGTTGTTTTGGATATGTAAGGCCACCCCTGTCTTGATTTTTAATCAAACTGAAGATTGGAGCATTGCAATCCACTGTGTGTACGTGTGACAGACAAGTTTCATAGTCTACAGTTCCTTCGATATTTTTCACAATATAGACTGAGACAATGGCAATGCTGGCAAATTTCAAATTTGTTGTAAGTAAATCTAGGGAAAAAAGGAGAAAAATATTTATATAGATGTTTGTAGACATTACTAACTAATATGTCATAACTAACACCTTCTTTATTCCGAGATGAGGAACGGCAGTACGGTACACAACAATATACCATATTGATTCTAAAAAGAAAAGAAAATTTCTAATTTTATACAACAAATCGTATCCAAAAGCTAACTACAAATAGCAACAAGATCGAGAGAAACCTTGACTGATGAGGTGGGCAGTCAGCGCCAATTTCTTGCAGTGGCCACAGCCAGAACTATATTTTGATTCCAGCGCTGCCATTGTATTTGATACTTTTGTTAGAGCCTGTTAGATCGAGTGAAGCCTTGACTCAACTAACTATATTTTCTTCATCTATCTTCGATGTTACCCCTCGAACAATAGGATTCTCTCCAGCCATCAAAAAGTCTTTCAGATGAGGTAGTAAAAAAGTCCGTTATGATAGGTGGAAAAAGGGTTTCCCACGCACGTTCTCTAATGACTGAGGTCATCTTGGTTCCCACAATACCTGGGGCGGGCGGGCTCAACCAAAGGGATTCCATTCAGCTCTCTCCCTTTATGTAGCTGTCCCCAAACCTTGAAGTAGTAAGATGATTGAGCAAAACTTTTGAAGTATCCCGGCCGAGTACTGGACTTCGTTTTATTTTGGAAGAAAATCCCAAACACATGGGATCTGCCTATACCTGTCTTTAAGCTTCACAAACAAGGGTTTTAGATGAGATATAGTGAATTTTCCGTAACATTTGCATATACCTGTTAAGAAAACCTATGTTAGACTGAATATTTGTTCATTGCAATTCTGTTTTTATAGGCTTTACTGTTCTTTGTTTAGTAAAACCTGAAAAAATAGAACGTGTATAGAACGAAATATTGTTTTATACGTAAACAATTCCTTATCCGTACGAAAAGAATATCATAAAATTATAATTGCTCAGTTGGAAACATCTGTAAAACGGAATTTTGTTTCGGTCTCTAGCGATTCCGCTTTCACAGATTTTACTCCATAAAATTATTATGTATATTGAATACAGTAAAACTTTCTAAACGGAAAGATTCCATTTCAGAGATATTGGCATCTTAAAAACTATAATTGTATTATATGGGATTCTTCCGTAGAAACCAGGATTTTTTTTACGTTTAAGACAGCATTATGTTATAGATAGGTTTCACTTCCATATGATTTACTGTATTTTTATGTCTCAATTTAAAAGTCACTGTTCCGCTGTTTGTGACAATGGTCCTGGCAACACTAGGAGTGACCCACGTGAAAATAAACGGAAAAAAGAGTAGGGAATTATTAATTTAAATAAAAAGGCACGTCACGAAACGCATACATCTAAATTTATAAAAGTCCAGCTTCAGAAAGCCGTTGTGATGGATTGAGGATCCATCAGCACATTTCATTCTGATAGGATTAAAATAATCACAGAATAAAATGGAGTGATCGGTCTTGATTGGCAACTATTGTAAGAGGATTATCCTAAAGAGAAGAAATCCTTAGTTATTTTCAAGTAAGAATGAAAAGCTTTCATGCTGTGTATAGCCTTGCTAAATGTGTGTAAATTTTATATTTAAGAAGATTAACTGAAGGGGTTTAAATGTGTCAGGAAGGTATTTGTATGAATGGCATGGCTAGAAAAAGGTATTTCGAAGAACCCTAGATACCAAGGGGTAGGGGGATGGAAGAAGGGTGTTTCAATCAAGGAGGATCAGTGGATTATGCACAGGGGAGGAGGATAGAGTTTTTCGTCATTGAGGAGCAGTCTGGTTTTTGAGTTCTGGAGAGTTGGACCTTGTTTTTTGGGGGTACCCGAGATGTACAAAAATGTCTTGTAAATATCATCTAAATTTTCACTATCATGTCCTTTTTTACAATTGTGATTTTGAAATAAAACTTTTCGTTTAATACGAAGTGATGTGTTTAATTATATGTATGCGATCACGATACCACACCGTGTATGGAGCACGAACAGTTGTTTGCTTTAGCTAATAAACGGCGTAATCAGAAAAAAAGACCGCAATTAACAATGCGACTATTTTTAAAACATTCACAAACTCATTTCCATTCATATTTGCTTGAAAATTTTAAATATTCGCATTCAAGTAGGGGAAGGCCGGACAAAGTGGCCACCCAATATAATGACGTTACCAGAGCGCTGGCATTGCGTGGTTTGTGGTTAAACTATTTCGTTGGATGGCAGTGAGGAACCATACAATTGTTGAACAAGGTGGTTCCATGTTTTATAATTTTAGAGCGGGTTTTCCAGTTTTTGAAGTTTGTGATCTAAGGTAAGTGACTTAAATTGCATACAATTAACAACAACCTGTTGTACTTGCATTTATTTATTGAATGTGTAAGGGAAGAGCATGTTTTCAGCTTCACATTGGTGGGTGAGTGGTCGATGACTGTTCATTTTTTTCCACTGTAGAACGTATTTTCTGTCATGGCTCTCAAATGGGCAAAGTAGTCAAAATAATGGCTGTTTGATTGGATCAAGTGATGAAGGTTGGATCAGGTGCAATGTTTGTCACCTCTTGGCTCATGAGGCCTGTTCACTCCGAGAAGAAGATGACGTGGAAATCATTTGTGAAAAATGCAGCGCTTAATTCTGATTTTTTATTTTTTATTTGGGTTTGTCAAACTCTTATTGGATTTTCATACCATTTTCAATCTTTCATTATATTTCATACGATTTGTTATGACAATAAGACTGTTCTAATCATTTAAATAGTGTTTTCAATCTTTTTACACCTTTAGGGAAAAGTGGGCATGAAGTGCCCACTTTGACCGTTTAGGTCGGGCAAAGTGGATGTTTTGACCTTTTTTGGAAAAAAACAAATTTTCACTTCCACATTATTATTTCGTAAAAATTATAAAAACCCTTACACTTCTAAGTAGTCACTCTAGATCCATGCAAATTGTCAGTTATGTATATGTATTTTAAGGGGTAACAAAAAATCACAAAATCTTAGGGTAACCACTTTGCCCGCACTTCCCCTACCTAAGACTCAAATACCGTTCTCACTTTTCCTACAAATTCCAAAGAGCGTGGTGCAACAAATGCAGACAGTTTATGTGTAAAAGTCATAATTTATGTGTTATTTTGTGCGTGACTTGTAGCGGACTACTGTACACAAGCATCCTGTAATTGTCTTGCTTTGGAAATTAAAAGGCGAATTTTGATGTCATTTTCTAAATGTTTAAAAATAACAAGTCATTTTCTAAATGTTTAATGTTTTCTAAATGTTAAAAAAGTTTTTTGGAAAACAACTTACATTCTTTTTTTCAATGTAAGCCAATATTGTAATAAACCCAAAATGCGTAAAATATTGTTTTTTCATTGGAAAATATTTAAATGTAAGCCAATATTTGTTCAATATTCGTATTTGATTGGAATTATGTCTAATGTAAAGCCAATATTTGTACAACAATGGTAGTCCATTGTAAATGTTTTTTCGTCCAGTCTTTCTGAATGCGCCTTTATCGAACCGTTCAAAATACGAACAAACTAAAAACGTTTTCTAAAATTTTGTACTTTTTATTTTCGAATGTTGCAAACCAACATAATAAAATACCAATTTTAACCCTTACATTTTTTGAAAAAATTTCTATTTATTGTTTTTTTTTGTTTTGTTTTTTATCGAAGCTCACTTCGGGTTGAATTTTAGAGATACAGATAAATGTAAATTACTCACTCATCAGAATATTTTCTTCTCTACGACGAAAAATACAAATATTAACCCTTTCAAAAATTCTCGATTCGAAGTCACTTCGCGCCCTCTTTTTTTCTATGCTAAATGTCGGTATTTTAAGACAATGTTTTTACACGTTCTTCGTACAATCGATTTGTATCACGTATAGAAATCTAGAAAAATTTCGAACGATTAGGAGTATTTAAAAAAAATAAAATCTGCAGAATTTTCGCTCATAACGTGAATACGCGGGTGGTCTTTGGTGATGTTTTTAGAAAAAATGTACAAATTTTTTCACGAAAATTATAAGTTGGCTTTCAAAAGAATACAGACGAAATTCTAGATTATACTCGTCTAGATTTATACTTTTCAGATTATACATATAACTAATAAAAAATTCAAAGAGATCGGACAATAAAGCTATTTTTTATATTAAACGACTCGACACATTAAAAAGAAAAGCGAGAACAAAACACAGCCCTTTTACAATTAAACATCAATATTTTTTCATAAATATTTTACACAGGCTACAAAACCATTATATTTATAACAATTTCAAAGAGTTTGGACATTAAGAACTACTTTTTTAACTACTAAACGAGCCGATGTGGGAAAAAATCATTTTACAAGCGACTTTATCACGAAATATAGTTTTTTTTTTCACGATTTTTTTATACAGGTTTTGAAACCATGTATCGTTCATAGAAGTGTTTGGACAAAAAGAAATATTTTTTTAATGTTAAATAACTCGTTATCAAAAAAAATAAAATAAATAAATAAAAACAGCCGCATAACTTATAAATCTATACAGATTTGATATTTATTAAAGATTATCATACAAAGGACCAACAATTTGGAAATATTTCCAAAGTTACACTAATATGTAAAATATTGGCGTTTGATCGCAAATATTTCCAATGCAACGCCAACATTTGTACAATATTGGTGTTTGACTGCAAATACTTCCAATGTAACGCCCATATTGTACAAATGTTGGTGTTACATTGGAAATATTTCCAATGCAAAGCCAACATTTGTACAATATTGGCGTTTGATCAGAAATATTTCCAATGTAACGCCCATACTTGTACAATATTGGCGTTACATTGGAAATATTTGCAGTCAAGCACCAATATTGTACAAATGTTGGTGTTACATTGGAAATATTTGTGATAGAACGCCAACATTTGTACAATATGGGCGTTACATTGGAAATATTTGTGATAGGACGCCAACATTTGTACAATATGGGCGTTACATTGGAAATATTTGCAATCAATTACCAATATTGTACAAATGTTGGTGTTACATTGGAAATATTGCCAATGCAACGCCAACATTTGTATAATATTGGCGTTTTATCACAAATATTGCCAATGTAACGCCCATATTTGTACAATATTGGCGTTCTATCACAAACATTTCCAATGTAACTCCAACATTTGTACAATATTGGTGTTTGATTGTAAATATTTCCAATGTAACGCCCATATTGTACAAATGTTGGTGTTACATTGGAAATATTGCCAATGCAACGCCAACATTTGTACAATATTGGCGTTTGATCAGAAATATTTCCAATGCAACGCCAACATTTGTACAATATTGGCGTTTGATCACAAATATTTCCAATGCAACGCCAACATTTGTACAATATTGGCGTTTGATCACAAATATTTCCAATGTAACGCCCATATTTGTACAATATTGGCGTTACATTGGAAATATTTGCAGTCAAACACCAATATTGTACAAATGTTGGTGTTACATTGGAAATATTTGTGATAGAACGCCAACATTTGTACAATATGGGCGTTACATTGGAAATATTTGCAATCAATTACCAATATTGTTCAAATGTTGGTGTTACATTGGAAATATTTCCAATGCAACGCCAACATTTGTACAATATTGGCGTTTGATCACAAATATTTCCAATGTAACGCCAACATTTGTAAAATATTGGCGTTTGATTACAAATATATCCAATGTAACGCCAACATTTGTACAATATTGGCGTTTGATTGGAAATATTTGTACAATATTTTCATTTGGTTGGAAATATTTCCAATGCAGCGCCAATATATGTACGATATTGGCGTTTGATTGGAAATATTTCCAATTTAACACCAATATTTCACAAATATTGGGCATTGATTGGAAATATTTCCAATTTCACACCAATATTTAACCAATATTGGCGTTTTATTGGAAATATTTCCAATGAATGCAATATTGGCGCAATATTGGGCCAATATTGGTTGGCTACTAGGGATTCGACCAACCCCCTTTAACCCCCTTCTGGGGGGAATTTCTAAAATCGGTGAAATAGGTGTTTAATCATTTTGTAGTAGATTTGTTTTCCTGGTCTGCGCATCTTCTGTGTGAATTATGTTTCTCAGCATTTTTTGCCTTCGCTACGGCAATATTAGGACTGCTAGTCAGAATTTTGCACCTACATGTTTCCGCTTTTTAGAGATTTATCTAAATATGGTGTGCCCAAGGAAGTGGAGATACATCAATTTGTCTGATAAATGCAGATGATGAACTTGAAGATGCTGCCGGCTGAAAAGATACACACGTCTTCGGGGTATCAGAAACAGATGTTGTCGGCGCCTTAAATTGAGTATGTGACATTTAAACTGTGAAAATTAACGGATTACGTCAATTTAGGACGGATTTAGGTTTAGATATGCTGTTATCTGTAGAACTTATGCTGCTGTCGATTTCCTTATTTTCCAGTGGACTTTCTGTCACAATTGAAGCATAGAAAACATAATCGGGAAAGATGTCTGGTGGCATGTCATTTTACCTACGATTAACATATTGTATATACAGAGGCAGTATTCGAGAACATATGCATTTATAAATTATCGCATATACAGAAAATAATCTAAAAAGAAATAAGTACTACCTTATACTTCAGATACGTTATCACTGAAATGAAACAGACGTGAATTAGCACCAAACAATTTTCCCAAGACATTTCTGACGAAGGTGTACACAGTTTCTTTGTAAACAATGAAAAATACAAACTTGAAACCTTAGCCATTACATGCTTATCGTTGCCGATCGTTAAGTGCTGTTCGCTAGTAACAATATTAAAAAACATAAGATATGCCATTTTACCTAAGTATGTCATTTTGGGACAGTTTTCCATACAGCTAATTCCAGGCGCCTCACCAACATGTCTACCTAATTACAAATTAATCGAATTCTTTTTGCGGAAGTTATCGCGAGACGTACACACAGACAAACAGACAGACACCAAAATCTTTTCGGGTCACCACTTAATGTTTTAATGTTTTGGAAATAAAGGGGAAATTTCTGAAGTGTTGAGTAACTAAAAAGTTACACTGAATTTAGATTAATGTTTCCTCCAAATCAAGAAGAAGAGAAAAATCAAGTTAATTTTTTATTTGCAAAAATGGTTCGAAAATTTAACGATGGTAAATTTGTCGGTATCTGCGAATCAAATATATGAATTTTAAATAAACTGTGAATTTTTTGTAAGATAAAATATAAGATAATAAATGGAAAAGGTAAAGTATTTGGTAAATGTTTATAAAATGTAAGATAAAATTTTAATTTTGGTAAGATAATTTGAGTCGTTTGATTGTTTAGCTAATCTAAAAATATTGCTAACTAGCACAAACATATTTTTGTGGATGGAGGTGGGTATGGGATGTTTATGAGAAGAAGGGTACTCATAAATGAAAAGTCTAAGCAAGGTCATATGAAATAAAAAAATATTGGGAATCGCTGCCTTATAACCATCTTCCTATTTAACAGTTTGATAGATCTGGATATATTTCAGGAATTTATCGCAAATTGTCAAAAATAGTGATTTGACTTTAAACACCTCATATAATGTGGCAACAAAAGTTTGTATTTGACTGAAGTGCCATGGGTATATCGCCAAGCTTGGCATACAAAAATAGCACTGTTGGCAACAATGAAACCATTCTTTAAAATGTAGCAAGAATATAAGATAAATTATCCATCATTGCATATTTACAAAATTCAGGCAGAAAAAACAACGTTTATAAGTGCAAGAGCTTTTTAACTTATTGCACATTACTTTCAGTCATCAGTGCTAAGAATGATGAGGAATTTTGGCGATATATACGGAGAAGAAGCGGATTCGAGGGATAGGTTTAAGTAAGTAATCATTATGAAAAGGTTTTCTGAGTAAATTGTGTAGGCTGGATTTGTCCAGAATATCTCAGTTGGTAGAGCGTCGGCACCTTAAGCCAAGGTCCTGGGTTTTCGCTCATTCAATTGGGAAATTACAACCCCTATAAGTAAGTAAACCTATCTACCTAAGCCCAGTAACCCCTAAAACCTACCAGAGTAAACTGTCAAATAACATATGATAACGTAAATGTATATAAAAAATATCCATTAAAATGCATTGCAAACTTTAAAAAAATATATTTTATTTCGCAATTTATTAAATAATTACCTGAAAAACAAACAAAAACAAACCAAATTACAAAAATGAAATTAAGTGTGCGCCAAGCCACGTTCAATAAAATACGCCTGTTGGCGACATACCCATTTATGGGATTTTCCTCTTAGAATTTAATTAATAAATGCAGTAACAGGATTTGGTACAAGGAAGATTCATGTAACATACAGCAGCATCTCGATTATCAAACACACGGATATTCGGAAGTCTACTAATGGTGTATCCGACATGTATATGATAAATATGTCCTCCCTCCCAATTATCCGACGAATTTAATATTCGGACATATTCTTTGGTCCCGTGAATGTCTAATAATTGAGAATTCTACTGCATTAAAATATGAATGTGATACTGCCATAACACTATACAGGAATTATGGCGGTATAGGACTGCCATTTTTCATTTGAGTTATTGTCAGGGGGTGGCTAACGATTAATTGAATGGCAGCATAAACAAAGGATTTGCAAATTCAACAATTAAAAATAAAACAATGATGGCGTTGCAAATATACCATTGTTGGATAATTGATGTTTTGCTTTGTTGAATAATATGCAAAAACAATCGTATTCAACAGTATTGTTGGATAATTGGTGTTTTACATTGTTGGATAACGTGCATAAATATTGGTAAAGTATTGTTGCAAGAAATCATCTTTTCATTTCTTAGATTACTAAAGCTTATGCTAGTTTTCTAAAGCGATTAATCTGTGAGTTATTCGATAATTTTGAGTAATTTATTTGCATTTAGTGGATTTGTGGATAGTTTATATTTCATTATACACAATGTGTAATATTTCGGTGAATAATTTCATAACAAAAATGCTTTATTATGTGAGCTGTTGTACAGTTGTGATGCTTATCACAGCCATAGTCTATGCATAAATTGCAATTTGGATTTTAAAGCAATTGTCTCTATGCATTCTTAAAGTCTTATACAAGATATTTCGTGCAAGTCTCATCAAAGATTTTAAAATGATGGACACAGAAAATATGATTCAAAATGAAAACAACGCTATGATGGTTGTTGATTCCAACGACAGTAGTCTTGAGTCTTCTGATTCCTATGACAGTGATTATGAAACTGCTGAAGAAGAATCTTTGGCAGATTTCTATGACTCACATCAGTATGCCCGTTGGAAATTCCCTTGGGATGCTGTTGACCACAGTTTCATATCCTCTCTCTTTGCACTTCATGGAGTTCCTTATAAATTGATACAATCTCCAGAAAAGGATTCTAACACATCATCTGACTCGGCCGAAGAAAAAATTACAAAAAGTGTAAAGCCAAAAAAGTCGTGGAAAAAACGACTCTTTCATGGAATTAAACATAAACGTGCTTCTGCTTCTCCGACAGATGATTCGAACACCTCATCTGAATCAAAAGAACAGCCAGTTATTGAAGATCGTGAATCAAAAGATATTTGTGAAGAACCGCTATATGGTGGAATTGCAAATGAATGGGTTGATATCCCTCTCACAAATGATTCCAACACTTCTTTCGAATTCAATGTAAGTAAACAGCAAGTTTCTGAATATCGTGAGTCAAAAGAGGCTCATGAAGAACCACTCTTTGGTGGAATTCCAAATGAATGGGGGGATAACCCTCTAAGAGGTAATTCCAAGATATCTTACGAATTCGATACAACTGAGCAGCGAGTTGCCGAATGTTATGAGCCAGAAAAGGCTTTTGAAGAACCACTCCTTGATGTAATTTTAAATGAATGGGTTGATATCGATCTGAGAGATGATCCGAGTGATCCATCTGATCAAACTGAACATCTAGTTTCTAAACGTCGTAAGTCAAAAAAGACTTGGAAACAACGATTCCTTTGCTGCATGTCTCGGCAAAGTGATGATTAAATTACTAATGATAAAGCTTTCACAACTTCATTATTTTTATTTTTACTTGCCGTACTTGTGTCGTACTGTCGTCGTCTTGTGCCGTACTTGTGCCGTCCTGCCGTCGTCTTGTGCCGTCCTGTCTTCGTCTTGTGCCGTACTGCCGACCAACTGGCTTGTCTTCTGCTATCTTTCTCCCGAAAAGTCGCTACCACCATGCTTGTCTTCTGCTGCCTTCGTCCTTAAAAGCCACTACCACCAGGTTTATCTTTTCTCCTTGTACCTCATGCCATTTTCTTTTCTTCCAATAAAATGCTTCCCACCATTTCTGTAACTTGTCTTTATTGCATTGAATAATATATTTAAATTTTATATTAAAGTTTTATAATGAAAAAGACCAAAATATGGCATTGCAGCGACAAATATCTACATCTGCATAATATTTAAGCCAGATGTTTAATTAAAAAATATATTACCACTTAAACGAATTACTATGCATTAGGTTGTATAAAAATCATAATTTTTTTAGAATACATAAAATGGATTTTCTTTTAAAATTTAAAACCGATTTTTACTATTTTTGTCTTTTATTAAGGAATTAAATGGCTACCGTAATTAAACCTCTCTAATTACATGATATTGAGAAATATAATTTATGATCTAATATTTTAATTAATGAAGTAATAATTAATAGTTGTAGGAATAACAAAATATGCAATTTCATTAGTTAATAACACAGATACACTATCTAATGAAAAGTATACATACACTTTTCATTTCAGACATTTTGTCGAAAAAAAAATAAAGAAACACTTGACAAATTTTTTTCGAAATTTAGGGATGTGAAAGAACATGTTTGACTTAAAAATTTTCAGTGAAGCGTCAGTCACGAGAGCAATTAGGAGACGACAACAAACTGAATTAAAAAAAATATAATACGTGTGAACCCCATGTGTATCAGTAACAGCTCGAAATGATATGTAGCTGTAGCACATAGCCTTGTGGGCCCAGTACATTATTTGTGTTCATTTGTGTAAGAATAGCACGCTTATTCATGGCGATATAAAGGTTTCTTCAAAATATTCTAGAAATTCCCGCATGTTTTTTTTATTTGTAGCATACAGATCTCCACTTTCCAGAAACTGGACAAAATACAATAGAAATAATATTCTGCAGTAAATATATTAAATATTAGATAAAATATGAGCATTTGTATGAAATTTTTTTTAACTGTGCTTGCGCAAACTATTTTTGCGCTTGACAAAACTATTTTTGCATAATTCAGTAGTCCATTATATAGAGCAACTCACAGAAAAAGTTAGTCGTAAAAATTGAGAAAGATATCGACAATACAGTGTTCTTAAATTCGGTTGAACTTTAAAGCATCTGGATGATGATAAGGAATGTTCCACAAAATGTCATCTTTCAATTTTTATTTTTGTTTTTATTCTCGTGTTTTATTGATATTTTACTTCAGCTGGGAAGAACCTTTAAACTAGCGCACTCCAAAAAAGAAAAAAAATCGAAATCTAAGCATTTGTTCAAAAGAGTGGACATACGTTAAATACATATTTCTTTGTTGGAAGTTAGTTAATAAATAAAAACGACATCTGGAAAATTCCATATCATCTATCCTAGATACTTTAAGAAAGCAACTGAAATTCCGCTCCTTATACCGCTGATGATTCTAAATATTTGCGATATTCGACCAGCATTTTTATATGAGTTGGCCAATATAGTTACACTAGGGGGCTCTGCACCCTGCTCGCTACAATTACCAACCAGCGTTCTGATTTCACAGCCTCTTAAAACTTGGTAATGTATCCTGTTTTAAAAAGATGATGATGATGATATCACGAACGGCGACAATCTTCTGTAATCAGGTTATAATGCTTTTTCATTTAACTGGTTATAATGCTTTTTCATTTAATTCATCTTTTTTATTTTTAATATTCATGTGTAAACACAATTTTTACGACGTAATTTTCTTTATTTCCTGCTTTCAACACGTGATCATTTAATTATTATTTTAAACTGTCATTATTGTTTTTAATAGTCTCGCGTAAATACTTTTTTTATTTCAGATAAAACATAATCCTTTGCGCTTATTTAGAAATTGGCAACAATATAAAAAATGACTTTTTCAATAAAAGATTTTTTACTCGATTTTTAAGGATTTTTTGAGTTTTTCGGTCCGACCGTGATAATTTTTTGAATTTCTAAAAGCTTGTTATATTTCGCGTCTGGTGGTATGATTTTCGAATCCGTAGGATTGCTAGAAAAAAAGTAATCGCTCCTCAAAAAAGTCCCTAGTAAAAAAGCGATGAGAATAACCCGGAATATCTACGCAGATTTTCATTGGTCCATTTCCAAACCATTACTTTTTTTTATACATAGAAGGATTACCTACAAATAGCATGCAATAATAGCCCGTGATTTTTCATTTCAATATAAAAATAAAATAACGTAATAAATGAAATCTATATATACAGTGGGATTCATAAATATCGAAACAATAGGCTATCTCCTTAAATATTGCCCCTAGGCACATACTTCCAATTTCAATGCAAAGTTTCATAAAAAGAGGTGCAAAATTTGATGAGATAAGTTGCAACTCCATGGGGTTCTATTTGAGAGAATACAAAAATTAAATTTTTATACGGCCCCCGTAGAATGAAATTTCCAGTTAGGAAATTTTTCCTTATCCATTCCTGAATTAAACAAAAAAAATTCCATCTTGGTATCTGCAAAACGCAGAGAGATATATCCGTTTTAATAATTCGTGAGGTTTCAAGGGGTCAGACACAAATTGAAATGCGTGTAATTCCAGAAACAATGTTACTGTAAGGTGTCCGGGAAACATTTATTTCTTATGTATTTATTTATTAATAGAGTTAGAATTTTGATTTTTTTGTGATAGTTAACCATATAATTTGTAAACAGAATCACATCATAAGACTTCTTACAAAACTTCAAAAAATTCAGAATAATTTAAAATTGTTATAACTCGAAATATTATTTGCCGAACTGAATTTTTTTCTTTCAATTAAACAGAAATATATAAGTTTTAATTTTGATTCAGCATTTTAAAAAATATTAATTTAAAAAAAATAATAATAATATTTAAAATAGAAATTTAAAAAAAAATGTTGCAACTTATTTTAAACAAATGATATTTTAAAAAGTGATTTATTTGCCAAATTAAAATTTAAGAAAAATATTTGGAAAAGATATATTTCGTTTGAACCATTTATATTTAACGGTTATTCATTTATATCAATTTAAATATGAGAAATGCTGAAAAAAACCCCATGATGCAGAAAAATGCATTTAAAGTTTTAAACAAAGATTGGCTCCTAATAGAGCGTTTAAATGTTTTTTTAAATCTTCCAGGTGAGTAAGTAACTCCTTCCTGTAGTTTCAATTTCTGATTTAGTTTAATTTGTGCCATTCTCACCTTCTTTCTTTACTGTTTAAATGTGTCAGTTGATTTAAAAAAGTCTTTTCTAACATGATATGGGGATAGATGTGTTTTTTGATATGATGCGAAAGAAAGCCCTTTTCATGGGCGATGCACTTAATTTTATGTGATTCATTTTCTAGACAGGCGTCTGCGCATATTTCAGGTTTCTGCACAGGCAGAAATTTGTACGAAAAATTCCCATTTTTCTTAAGATACAATTAAGATTATTTAAAGAATACTACATACAGATTTATAAGAAAATTTTATGGTATATTTTAGATTACTATGTGTTCACATGACAAAAACATAACTGCCAAACCTCCCATTAATCTTCCGTAATATGTAGATTAATTTGAACCAGTTAACAACTTTAAAACCAGAAAATGTATTTAATGAATCTTTGACTTATTTAATTTAAAGGTTTTAAGTAGAAGTTATTCAATTGAATTTCTTAAAAGAGTTTCTGGTTCGAGCGTATTAAACCTGGGTAAAATAAACACACTTATAACGGAAGATTACTGGGAATTCAAAAAATACGCAATAGCAAATTTAATGATTATTAAATAATCTTAGACTATTGCATTCGAATAAAGATTTATTTTTGAAAAACAATGTCGTTTGAAATAAATGAAAAATAGGTTTAAAAAGATAACTTTTGAAGCTGTATAGCAAAAAATAGATTTTTGAAAATATTTCTGTGTAATATATTAAAATATATTTCCAATGATTCCGTTAACAAAAGTTTCATTATCGCTATTACTATTGTTACAAAACTTATTGCCTGTCCGACACGTCCTAAGAACAATAAAAACACGGGCCGGCACGTCCCGGCCAGCGGGTCTCGCCGGTGACGGGCCTGTTGCCAAGAACGGGCTCATGCAGACCTCTAGCATATATCTGAATCACGTTTAACGCAAAAATCTATACGCTGTTATTTTATATTTAAAAGTTAAGGCATTGTCTTAGATCGACTTTTAATAATGTGTAAATTTATGATCGATCCCTAACTTACATTTCAAATGAACTGATATCTCATCGGTCAGAGGTATGCGTAAGTGGTGTAAGTCACGAAGTTTGGATTTTAATATCTCTGTGAATTTTGCAGATATCAAGATGGATTTTTTTTTTGTTTAATTCAGAAATGGATACGGAAAAATTTCCTAATTGGAAATTTTATCCTACGGGGACCGTATAAAAATTTAATTTTTGTATTTTCTCAAATAGACCCCCCATGGAGTTGCAACCTATCTCATCAAATTTTGCACCTTTTTTTATGAAACTTTGCAATTGGAAGTATGTGCCTAAGGGCAATATTTAAGGAGATAGCCTATTGTTTCGATATTTATGAATCACACTGTATATTACGCTAACGTACGTGGCACAGAAATCGCGATTATTTATGATTTGCCAATGGCAACGAAAGGTTTGTTTTCACTAATTTGCGAATATTAAGAAAAGTATTTCAGGTATCAATTTAAAAATCACCACACATATGTAGAAATTTTTTTTTTGCATCCGAAAATACAATTTTTGTAAAAAATGGCCTGTATTTTTAAATTCCTACTATTAGCTCACACTCTCTATATATATATCTTGTTGTAATTGTCAATCGTTAATAAAATATTTTCTATTCATCCGTTCAAGTTCAAATAAATTTTTTTTAACTTGTACTGGATGACAATTGATGTTAATACAGTTTTTCCAAATATTAATTCATTAATTAAATTAAATTAATTAATTTTAATTTTTATATGAGAGAAAAAAATTTCTCCCATTGTTTTCATAAATGAAATGAAAGATTTATCTCAAATTAGTGATGCCAACAAAAAATAAAATACCGCAACGATGATTATAAAATAATGTTCAATAAAGATAACGTAGGACATTATTGCTGCACGGGTTTATTTTATATATTTATGATTAAAAAGTAGGAATTGACTTAAAAATATATATATATTACTTGTTTCTTATTTATTTAAAAAAAAACTAGCTACTTTCTAAAAATGAATGAAAATAAAGTGCAAAATCAAACCAAGAAACGCGTCATTTTGTTATTAATTAAAACATTAACTCCATTGTTATACCTTATGCAGTTTAACCTTATTGTTGTCCGCATCGTTATGACGTCAATGTTACGGATGCATATATTTGTTATTTATAATATGGATTGAGTAATAACAAATAAATAATAATAAATAATAATAAATGAATAAAATAATCTTATTGGGTGGAGATTTCCGTCAGGTCAGTCCTACCCGTCATTTTTAGAGTTCAAGATCACCAACAGTTTCAAGTTGCACAAAGAAGAGAAGATTTTACATTATGCAACTTACAGAAAATATGCGTGCCCTTCAAACAGAGAGAGCGTTAGCCGGTTGACTGTTACAGGTTGGTGAATGTCAAAGTGGGGAAACTATTAAGTTGCCCTCAATTTGCTATCCAGATATACAAGATTCAGTCAAGCAACTTTTCAGTAACATTGACTTTTTGTGACACCTCAAAAGCTTAAAGGACGAGCCAACAGTGACAAACAATCTGTCAATTGAATTGAAGTCAAGAAATTTTCGATGCAGAAAAAAAAGATAGAAATATATTCCTAATTGTGAATGGTGTAGATATTTTCAATACAATATGCGTACACTTTTTTTAATTTTAAAGAGTATCCAGCAACTATTGTGTGCATGCAAAGGTTTTTATGTACGATGCTGAAAAAAATACCTCTGTTTTCATATTTCTAAATGGTGTCCATATCTTATGATGTGTATATATTTTTATTCAAAGTACCCAGTCCTAAGTGGAGAAGCTTTTATGTATGATATTTATACATATAATGCTGAAATTCGTGTATTCTAATATGCATATATTATTTAAAAGAGTAGACCCTAGAGTGCAGATACTCTGCGCGGGATCGGCTAGTAGCTTCTATTATTTTTAAAAAATAAAATAAAAATAAATAAATAATAGTTTGATATAAAAAAATATGGATATACATATAAAAATAATTTATAGAATTAAAATAAAAAATAAAAGCCAATAAACACAACAAACAGTTTTCGTCAAATTGGCGGGGGAAAAAATCGCGCCAACGTGGTGAGTATATGACATCTGTGCCGGTATTTTTACCCTTTTATCTGTGCTTTTGGAAATATCAAAAAATTAAAAAATACTTATATCAGGTGTATAATGTTTTGCATTTTTATACGGACCACTTCTCCATTTTAAGATTTTAAATGCTATTTATATAAGATATTTCTTTCCTGAGATTCCCGCAAGTTATTTTCGGTAATTTTTAAGTTCGCTTATTAATTGTTTATAATTTGTGCCCCTGAAAATACCAATTATTTATCACAAAAATGTCTCTTAGTTGTGTTAAATATGCTTGATATGTATCTTCATTATTTGTTAAAATATCTAAAATGGCAATAAAATTTTATTTTAGCACTGCACTTATTAGATAAATTGCTCCAGTTTGGATTTAATAACAGATGAACGGCTTCTGTATACTAAATTGTTTAAGTATTGGGAAGAGGTGGCGAGAGGTAGAGAGACGTGTAAACAAACGGGTAAACAGACGTGTAGTGAAATGGGTAGAGATACAGGTAGGGAGACGGATAGACACATAGATAAGTTACCGGGTAGCGAAACGAATAGACAGACGGGGAGAGAGACAGGTAAAAAAGAGGGTTGACAGAGGGGTAGAGAGACGAGTAGCGAGACCGGTAGACAGGCATGTAAAGGGGAAAGGTTGCGAGGTGGGTAGCGAAGTGGATAGACAGACGAGTACAGATATGAGTACAGAGACGAGTTGGCAGACGGATAGAGAGGGGTATATAGACAGACAGACGTGTCGAGAGACGGGTAGTAAAACAGGAAGCGAGACAGTTAGAGAGACGTGTAGACAGATGGTTAGCGAGACGCTTAAAGAGTCAAGTAGAAAGACAAACGGATAGTGAGACGGGTATATAAACGAGTAGAGAGAAAGTAAACAGATGGGTACGGAGAGAGACACGGTACAGAGACATGGCTAGACATACGAGTTGTTAGACGGGTAGAGAGACGTTTAGAGAAACAGATAGGCGGGTAGCGAGACCAGTAGAGAAATATACAGACATGTATTGAGGCGTGTAGAAAGAAAGTCAATCGGGTAGAGAGATGGGTTGAAGAATGGATAGGGAAACAAACAGATTGAAGAGAGAGACAGACGAAGAAAAGTCTGGAGTTTGAAGCAGTAAAGGCTCACGGGAGAGCCTCCTAGAAAATAATCAAGAAGTATTATCTTTGAAATATATATATATATATATATATATATTTTCAATATCGCCGATATGGAGATTTAATGTAAAATTTATTTTTACAGAAGTCATCGAAAGATTTTTTATTTACTGTAGTAGGAATTTAGGCTACAGTTTCGTAATGAGGTTTGCAGCAAAGCATGTTATCAATTTGGTTTGAACTGTAAGAGTTTCTATAAATAGTTATACAAATAAACAAGGAGGAAAATTTTTAAATTCAAATGTAAATATTTGTCACAAAGAAAATGTTGCAACAATGAAATTAAATTTGCGTTAAACTACGCTTGCTAAAATACGCTCTTGGCTGCAAATCCGATTACGTGACTTTAAAAAGCTTGGCGTTTTAAAAGATCCGGCATTTTTTAAAAAAAGTTTTGAGCAATTTCCACTTAAGAAATAAGATTCTTTGCCAAAAGGTTATAAATATATATATGAAAACATAACAGTATATATGAATTTATTTTGTAATTCGATCATGTAATTTGCTCTTTTTCATATATTGTGCCTTCTTTATATCGTAATTGTTAACCCTATGTTCTCAGCAATATCACTCAGGCTAATCTCTTTGAGGGAAGTCCTAGTTTAACCCTTTCCGGCACAGTGGTCCCACTCCGGGTATACCTTATTTTAATTCCAAACTTGCATTCGACACCAAGAATATTTAATAAAATTTTGTTTCTACAATGAAAGCTTAAAATAAGGAGTTCTTACATTCTAAAAAAGTCGTTTGTAAATTCCGGTGTCAGCCAGTAATTTCTGATTTCACGAACATACTTTGTCTGTGCCGGAAAGGGTTAAGTCATTATCATTATAAATTACATTAATACTTATTTTTTTAAATACCATAGGAAGAGGTTTTACGATAAATTTATTTATTATCATGATCTATGGAAAACTGTCGGTATTCTTTCCAACATTCAATCCAAGTCTCAAGAAATACACTGTTAAAAATCTTCAGCTTTTGCTTCAGACACACTCCACCGCTTTTAGAGAAAAGGGTTATTTTACAATTTTCTAGATCAATTTCATTGGTCAAAATAGAGATATTCTATAAATGTGGTGGAGTGACTATGCAGCAAAAGCTGAAAATTTCTTACAGTGTAGTATTTAGTGTCTTAGCATCCACGGATTCTTCCAAAATTTAAAGCAGACTATTTGACATTAGGCACTGTATAACACAGAACATCGGATTATCGAATGCTTCATAATCAACATTATAATGAAGATTTTCTAATTTAAGTTTTACTTGATATACAATAAATATTTTTTTCCTGCCTTTCAAAGAATAAAGTGCCCTTAAAATGTTTTTTTTCGCTATAAGGTAGGTAATGTTTAGGTAGGTAAATAACTGGACTAATGGGGTTAGATAAAAGCACACTAATCATTGAAAACAAATATTTTTAAGAGCCCCCATATATATATATATATATATATATATATATTAGGGTTTAGCTAATTCCAAATCTTTAATATATAAATTAATTCCATGCACAGTAAATAAAAATCTCGAATAAAATGTTTCAGTGGATAAAAGTTATCATATTTTTCTTGTTATTGCATCATAATGAATTTTTTAAATTCCAATTTAAAAAGAAATATATTGCGTGTTATCCCATAGAAAGAAACAACAAATCCATTCCTGTAAGAAGCAGACTATCTTATTTTTGAAAAAAAAGACAGGGAAATATACAATCGCATTATACACTGAAAAGATAAATTATATTCCTCACTTGCAGGTTTTATTTACGCACTATAATATCAAAATATATCCTTAAAAATATGAAAACGATTTTACAAATCTTAGCCATTATTTCGCGGAAATAAATCCTGGAAATATGTCATCTCAGCTATGGATTCCATTAATGAAAATTTACACTACCATGCGATCTCCTTGAACGTTGAATGAAACCATAGAAATAATACAAAAATGTCAAAATATCAGAATAGTTAAAAGATCAAGATAGTTTCGTTTAAATAGCACATTCAATTTTATCTTTGTACCCTGAAATAATAATATTGAGAGCTGAACATTTGAAATTGTCGAATTGATTTGTCATATCGTAGTCCAATGGGTATTGCAATCTATCTATTGCACGGTGTATATATTTTATTGTATAGCTTCTTCTACCTATTGCGTAGTGCACATATTATACTGTACATTTTCATTTAGCTGTTGTATAAAAGTCGACCTACTTTATTTTGCAATGTATGTTATGCGTTCGAGTTTCTGTTCTCGCCTAAATTGGAAATTTTTCTCCATGTCTTCGAGAAAACTATCGGTACGAGTTCCGATTCTTGTTATCAAGCCTCTACAGATTGTATTGCATGTAAGGTCAGCACTCAGTGTAGATTTTCATTCACAATGGAATCCGTTACTTGAACACGTGTCGGTTGTAATTAACAGCATTTTCTTCTAAAATTAATTTTAGAATCTTGCACCATAAGGCTTAACTAACACAAGATATTGGTTAACCGACAGTTAGATCCAGTTAGTGATTTTCAAAAAAAAAAAAAAACTTCTGCTGATACAGTAAAAATGTGTTTTCTTTTTCAATGAAAGCTATTCCATCTACGTCATGATCACGTGGTCCAGGCAAAGAACTTCTTTGGTAAAGAAGGGAAGACTCCGTAAACGTAATTTAAATCCCCGCCAGCCAGCGAAACAGTTCATTGGATAAAGCAATAATAGCTTACCTTCTTATCAGTCAGAAGTTCTTTTGGTAAAATACTGGTGCCACGTGACCTTTTTCAGCCTCGAACCAGGATTTGGAATATTGTCCATTAGATAACACAAAAACGAAAATAATCGCATAAGTATAGATCATACGTTTTTTAAATGCAATCCATTGTACTACAGATAACACATTGTTCTGCAATCTCTTTGACCATTTAATGAAGTGATAGAAATATTGTAAAAAATGAAAAATATGAAAGGTTCAGCAAATTGTCAGGATTCTATGCTAATATTGTATAACAGATAACCGTATGGTTGCTAATTGAGATCCTTTTGCAGCTTTAATATATAAACTTTTATCAGACACATTAAACACATATTTTTTAGTACTGCAAAAAATTAAATTAATCGTTTAGGAGTATATTTTTGATTTAACGAATTCCATTATGGATGAAATCTACACTGGCCGGTTATCTCCATGAACGTTTAATGAAACGATCAAAAGTATGTAATATCCGAAATATCCATATTGGGTCAAGCGGTGGTGATTCTTTAATCAGAGCAACACATTCCTACATTAGATTTCCACTCCGAAAATGAATATTCCTTGCCAGATATGGTAAAATATTATTTTCATGTAGTTAAGGAACCACAAAAATTAAATAATAATGCTGTGGGTATATTTCATTATTTTTGTTCAGTATGATATGACAGAATATCTATATCGGTATGCAAAAATCCTTAATCATTTCATAAAGTGATAGAAATAATGCAAATAAAGCAAAATATGAAAGGTTCGTCAAATAGTTCGGTTTCTAGGCCAATACGTTATAACGGTAAACCGTATATTTGACAATGAAACTCCCGTCGCAGCTTTACTATATAAACTTTTGTCAGACGTATTGAACAAGTATTACGTACAGTACTGCAAAAAATTAAACTAATTAAAAAAATAAGCAGGGAAGACCGAGCTATGCTCGGTCAAAATTAAATTTGAGTTCAAATCTCATGACTCTTGACCACAATTACCCACTAATTGAATTTTCTTGAACGTGTGACATAGCCCAACAGTCTTCTCGTGCCCGAAAACCATAGGATGCAAAATTTAGTTTAAATAGTCTGAGCCGTTTTTAAGATAAAATAGCTTGACTCATAATGACCCATGACCAAAATGTCCCACTAATTGAATTTTCTCGAACATGTGACCTAGCCCAACAGTCTTCTCGTGCCCGAAAACCATAGGATGCAAAGTTTAGTGTAAATAGTCTGAGCCGTTTTTAAGATAAAACAGCTTGACCCATAATGACCCATGACCAAAATGACTCACTAATTGAATTTTCTCGAACTTGTGACCTAGTCCAACAGTCTTCTCGTGCCCGAAAACCATAGGATGCAAAATTTAGTGTAAATAGTCTGAACCGTTTTTAAGATAAAATAGCTTGACCCATAATGACCCATGACCAAAATGACTCACTAATTGAATTTTCTCGAACATGTGACCTAGCTCAACTGTCTTCTCGTGCCCGAAAACCATAGGATGCAAAATTTAGTGTAAATAGTCTGAGCCGCTGTCTAGATAAATTAGCTTGACCCACAATGGCCCAGACCCACTAATCGAATTTTCTCGGACATGTGACCTAGCCCAATGATTTTATCGTGCCCGAAACTCGTAGGATACAAAATTTAATGAAAATCTTTAGAGCCGTTTTTTAGATAATATTAATTTGACCCACGTTGACCCAAAAATGACCCACTAATCTAAAGTTCTCGAACATGTGACCCAGCCCAGTAGTCTTCTCGTGCCCCAAAACGGTAGGTTACGAAATTTCGTCAAAATCGTTAGAGCCGTTTTAAGATAAAATTTGCATATATATATAACCACACACAAGATTTGCTCGTATTAGAATATATGATATATATTTTTTTATTATTTTGTATATATTTTTTTTGGTTTCTGGAATTACATTATGAACGATAACATTCTTTTCTGGCCCGTGATTTCCTTGAATGTTTAATGAAAAGATTAAAAAAATGTTAAAATGCCAAAATATGCGAATTAGATCAAACACTGGGGATTCTTTAATAGAAACAACATATATCTACTTTAGATTTCATGTTCGAAAAAGAAAGAATCTCTTGCCAGATGAACAAGTTGAAATTGTCAAAGGAAATAGAAATGCCATACTGTGATGTCTCAATTTATAAAAGAGTTTAAAATAGAAATGAAAATAAGAATGCAGAATGAATAAACCGGATCAAAGATTTGCATGTATGGAATTTGTAATGTCCTGTTCTTGTGGTTCCGCTTAAAAGATAAATTATTATTTTAAATTTCACATGAAAGTGAAACATTTATTAAAACAGAAAAAGAATATTTAAGAAACTACATTGGAAGTAATGCTTTTGTAAATGTATTTTAAATAAAATATTAAATTAAAACTTAAATTTTTGTAAGATGCAAAACGTTTTTAAAATGTTAAAAGCAACGTATGTTTTTAATACGGACGAGTGGAATTCAACTGATCATGTGCGGAGAATTATTTCGAATTTTTTTTTATGTATTTCAATTTAATATTATTAATGACATTTTAAACCGTTTACATCGTATTTAATATAAACCGGATTATTATGAATGATAAAAATCTCGAAAAAATGCATGCAAGTACGCCTTAATTTATCATATGCACAATTAATATTGCACTTATAAATTTTCTTTTACTTTTCTTTTTCATAGTTTGTGACATTCAGTGTGAATAGATGTATAAAACAGCGGCAATGATGTTCCATAATAATAAAAAATGCTAATGCATATACATGCATGCATACATGCAAGCAGGCTTAAACGAGTTTCCCACACAGCACATAGCTTAGAATAACGTTGTTTCAAGGGTTTTTAAGGTTGAAACAAGGTTATAACAAGGTTTTGAAAAAGGTTTGTGCTATCTGGGATATAGCTAGGGAGCCATTTATTTTGCGAATAGATGTTGTAATGGTTATAAAAGTTAATTCTAATTATAGAAAATTGAATATGCGTTACCACTGAGACTATTTGCAGCGCGTCTAGTGGCGAAGTCCGTACTTTAGCAATCCTATATAGAAAAGTACTGACATTTTGAGAAAAAATGTCAATTCGACAGTCGTTACGCTGTCTTACATACTTTTGACGTACAACTTTGCGTAACTGTATATCAATTGATCCTTACTTTTATTGCGTAAAATAAGGAATTACAGTCGTCTATACTACAGTTGTAATTTCGTTGCAGAGGAGTATAACGCGAAAAGAAAGTCTTGGAAGTACATTTCAAAATTAAGATAACAATTATTTTATATAAAAAATACTATAACTATATTTTATCAATATTTTACTTAGATATTTAAATGAAAATTAATTAGCGGTTTTAAAAATATGTAAATAAGATTATTTTAAGAACAATTCTTTGTAATATCCTGATAATTTCAGTTACCGTCCATTAAAATAAAAACACTATTAGACTTTGCTATTTATGCCGTAAGTGGTATAAGTAGTATATTATTTAAAAAAGAAAAGAACAAATAAAAAAAAATAACTTTCAACTGTTTCCTTTCGTTGTTTTGGGCTTTTGAAAGATTACAACGTACGCAAACAATTAAATGAAAAGCACAATGATACCATGAACCATTTTCAATGATGTAAGAAAAGAATTACGAGGAAATCAGCAGTTTTAAAACCACGTATTAAATCCATTACTGTATACCAAAACTTTATTTTAAGACATAAAGAAAGTTATTCTTCAGTGCTCGCATAGGTGCTTACATTTTCATTTACTTCTTTACCTACTTTTTTACCTTTGGAATGCCAGTTTTTCTATAAAGACAATTTTGCTGTATTTAAGTGGAAAAAGAAGCACTGGTACGAGCTCCTTATAATAATATACTTAAACATATTTAGCATTACTGGAAAAATAATGTTCAGATCTGCAGATAAAAAATAATTTTATGAATTTTAATCGCTTAATAGGCGTATAGCCAACATAGTGAAAAAGTAACCAAGCCGGGACTTTTTCACTATGTTGGCTATACGCCTATTAAGCAATTAAAAAAAATTGATTATTATGAATGCAAGGCGTGTGAAATTTTCTATGAAAAAAATTCCAAAGTATTAATTATGAATTTTATGTAGAAGATAAATATCTATTACCATCCACTATGCATGATTTTGGAATAATGCCAGTATCATTTCATAAATGTTGCACCGTTTAGATGTGAACGAAACTGAGTAGTTCATAAAATGTATTGACATTGTTCAAAAAAAAAATTGAAAACTATCGATGTTGAAATCTTCAGTTGTATAACCATTTTACGAATTTTATGCTAGCATTTAATATCAATAATTATTTGCGATATATATATACGATTTTTGAACAATGCAAATGGTCATGTGATAGAGACTGATACGTTTACGTGTAACCAAAACTTGACAGTTAGCAAATTTTCATGTTATTTCTGTTAAAATAAGACATATTTATCCATATAGAAAATGTAAAACAATTCATAAATACTAAATATCTATGCATTTCAGACGAAAAAAAAAACATGATTTATTAAGTTACAAAATATATTACTACACTGTTAAAAATTTGCAGCAAACTGTCCAGTCATTTGACCGTTTTTACAGAAAATGGTTACATAACCGTAATTTAACTTCATTCTGACCATATTATTGCCCATATTATGGTCAGAATAGAGTTAAATTACGGTTATGTAACCATTTTCTATAAGAACGGTCAAATGACTGGACAGTTTGCTGCAGATTTTTAACGGTGTATGAACAATTTTACTTAAATGTTTCAGCGATTTTTTAATGTGAGCCGATACTGTAAGTATGTAATTTTTCAACTAAAGAAATAATCTATTGTTGTTCTAACTGATTTTTTTTTAATCGTAAATGAAGTACGATTTAAAACATACTGAAATATATCTTAAAAATGTGAACAAAAGACATGCATTCAATATTTCTAAATCAATTAGAAAAATAATAAAAAATGCCCGAGGCGCTAAAACCTCTTAAGTTAACAACAAAATGATTTATTATTTGAAAGAAATATTCCCAGTTTGTATGTTATAAAAGTAAAACTTTGTGATAAACATTATTTACGTTTTGAAACGAAAACAAGTATTTAGATAACAATGAGAATCCACTTAAAAGCACTTAATTTACTTTAATCTACACATTTTTACACAGTTGCAAAGTACAATTATTCAAATCAGTGCAAATACAAAAGGTATAGCAAGTTTTTTTCTTAACAATTTACCTCTTCAATTAGTATAAGTGGCACTAAAAAGAAAATTTCTGTTTTGAACAAGGATATGATTACTCTTCAAATTATTATTTTTTTTAATATCGCTGAATGATTTAATTCAGTTATTTTCGAATTTTTATGCTTTAGGTTACTGATAAAATATTTGTTTGGATTTCTACGAAAAGTTCTTAAATCGTAAAAAAAGACAAAATACTGTAATTTGTCGTATTTACAAGATAGCTTTAACAAAAAAAATAATGTCAGGAAAAAAATCACCTTTGAGCAAACATTTATTTCTGAAAGTTTGCTGACGAACAGTTTTACATTCGAAATTCTAGAACATATTTCATGTTTATATTTATATGAAAAATACACAGAAAATGGAAATATTGTGTTTCCATTCTTAACACCCAGAAACCATTTTTAAAAATTTATTTGATATTTAAAAGTACATCGAATACGTAGTTTTTTCTTAAAGTCAAAAAACATCGTATGCGGAGTCTCACCATCTAAGAGAATCTGTTATAAATAACAAACCTACAAAAAAAGGTAAAGGTTTCACAAATTTATCTTTACTATAAATTTATCTTGTAGTTTAATGACGACTGTGAAGTGAAAAAGATATTCAATTTGCAATTTAATAAAATTTCTTTAATACAAACGAAGGAAAAAAACAAGAAAGTAGGCCATGTAACATATGAACAACTATTGATGGTCAAATGCAAATTTGCTAGATTTTAACTACACGTTAATCTGCATATACATTCAGCTACAAATATATATATATATATACACACATATCACATACTAAGTCTTATATTTCCCAGTCCAGAAACACTTGATTTTGCATTATAACGCGGACTGCAAGAATATGCTTTAGAAATACAGAATGGATGGATGACAACGTTGTGAAAAAACATTTCCCATTGCGGTGTTTACTTTGACCAGAAGCAAAACGTATTTTTTCCATATAGATTTATTATATCGCCCATTCGTTTTCGGGTGTCCAAAAGCACGGAAAAATACATCATTTGTCTAATTATTAAATTGTAGGGTTTTCTTATTATAAAATCAGCAGTGAAACAGTGCGAGATTTTTCACACTGAAAATTTTTAAATATTTTGCTGATACTTTTTAAAAATTAATTTTGAACAGACTGCAATTCTAATAAAACAATGTGTTTTAACAAACTGTGAGTGTACGAAGTCGAAAGAATGTTCAAAAACATTTCGTATGACACTTTCACATTCACAGTTGTGCCTTTTGTACACTTTATGGCCAAAAGTTACCTGACACTTTCACTTTTAGATTCTTGGTCAAATACGTGGAGAAATTAGTGACGACTGGTTCTTGAATTTTAGTAATGTAGAAAACATGTCTTACCGCATATTTTTCAACGACGGTTTAGTCACCGTATCAGTTAGTGGACCATCAACACATTTAATGAAAAAATTAATATTTATGATAACTATGTAACACAAAATGCTCGAAATGATCTGTAGATGTAACAAATGACTATATGAACCCTGTGAAACCTTTCTATACATTTGTATAAGAATAGTACATATATTTCTGAAGATATCAACTTTTCTAAAAGAGAAACGCAGGGTGTTTTTTTACCTATAGTCGGTTTCTAACCAGTTTTATCTGGCAAAATTAAATCTTGGCAAAATGTAGCAGAAACATTAAACTGCAATTAGAAAATGAAGAGATAGAATATTTGAGAGATACGTGTGTTCCGGCACCTTGACACACACACGCACACACAAACACAAAGCAATATAAATATATATATATATATATATATATATGTGCGTTCGTGTGTGCGCGTGTATTTATGTAAAAGTAGAAAAAAATGTTTTCTTAAACTCTGTATTGTTTTATACGTATTATTATAGAACATTTATTCACTGTTTACTACTTTTCTGGCAATTACAATCCTGAGTTATACAGACAATACTACATCAGAACATATATGAAACCTACAGCACATTTTAATGGTAATTCTTATTCCGTTATTGAAATTTGTCTAGAACATTAATGAACCTAACTTATTCTATTACCTTGTTTTGGGGGCAAGATATAAAACAATTAATGTAGCTGAAAATAACTAAATGTAATTTGCAAAGAAAAAATATTGTTTTCTTGAAAGTGTATGGGCGTGAAAAGATATATGCTACAGTAAGTTTAAGGAACTTAACCTTTTTAAAATTTTATAGTTATCATTACAGATAGAAACATTACATGAAAATACCATTTATGTAGCAGAATGTCAGTCTACAAACCAACTACTTCGAACAGCACAACAAGAAAAAAAATAAGATCTCTGTTTTTATGTTAGTAATTTGAGTTATCAAAGTCATTTATTGTATTAACAAAGCAACGGCTACGTCATTTAATAAAATCAATGTTTATGTTTTGAGTATTTAAAATTTTAAAAGTAAATATGATTTTATCTTCTCGCTGCTTTCAGTTTTGTTCATCTGGCACCAAAAACTTCCCCAATTGTGTGTCAACAAGACACAACCATTCAGAAATAACATCAACTTAAATATCTTTTAGCTTTATTACATATATATTACTGTATTACCGAGACAAGAAAAACCCTGGGTGGGGTTGCTGCTTTCGAAGGTTCCAAAACATGTAGGGAGGAAACTTCGTCAGTAGGAGCGAACTGTGATAATTCTCAGGCTGACCAGCTAAACGGGGGGAAATTGGCGCGAAAAGAAAATACGGAACTTCCCTCAAATAAAGTCGACTGACCAGTTACCTTGGCAACTTGACCGAGCGGAGACCGGTTTCAGAGTTTTTCTAACCAGAGCTAAACGTAGCGCTAAGTGTGCAACACTTCCGGAGTGAACTCATCCGTATCCCGATAATCTTTCGTTGAAATCAGCCATTTTATTTTAATTTTCAGAGATTTAATTTTTTCAATAAAGCTGCATAAGATTAACCTTTTTAGAAAGATTGTGAAAAAGCAAAAACATTTTAAGAGATGACGTACATCGAAATATGCATGTTTTTCGATATATCTAGAGTTGAAAATCGTTTCATCCAGCCATCAGCGACAGCAATAGTAAACAATATGTGAATAATTCCTTTGAGATTCATTAAAATATAGACCATGGATGCAATAACTGAACGAACTCCATGAATCTTTCTGTAAAATGCCAATTTAAAGCAAGCGAAAGCAGAGGTGTTGCCATGTGGCGCCATCTGTTGCCGGTAAAGTGTAATCGTAGCACAGCGACGTTATCGATATTAAATATTTTATGACATTCCTCTGCACACAGGCATTTAAAAAATCTATAACCTCCAATTTCTTATAAATAAAAAAAATGCTTGAAAAAATGGGCTGTTTTTATAACTATTTTACCACCATATGATATTATTAGTCAGATAAGATAAAATTTATTACTTCATAATTCTTGCCATCTGTTGAGTAAAGTATAATCATAATTTACCTCAGCTACGTTATCGATATTAATATTTTTCATTTCTCTGCACACAGGCATTTAAAAAATGTATAACCTTCAATTTCTTGTAAATAATAATAATAAAAAAGAATGCTTGAAAAAATGGGTTTTTTATAACTATTTTAATTCAGCGAAGGTGTTGCCTCGTGGCGTCCTCTGTTTTCAGTAAAGTGTTATCATAATATACCGCTGATACGCTATCGAAATTAAGTGTATATATATTTTTTTTCTGCCCACAGGCATTTAAATTTCATAACCATCAATTTCTTATAATTAGAAAAAGAAAGCTTGAAAGAATGGGCTGTTTTTATAACTATTTTACCCAACATGATCGTATTCATCAGATAAGATAAAATTTATTACTTCATAATTCTTTTTATAATGCAATGCTATATCATTCTTTTAAAAATTCAAACACGGCATTCTGACGGGCTACCTTCTAGTTATATATTAAACTTATTGTAAAAAAAATTAAATTAAAAAAACAGCCTATTCAGTAGCTTTTACTAAACTTAGAAATATACGAGTTTATATTGGAACATTTGTGTTTGAATGCAAGCTAGGGAATCTCCATCAATAAAGTAATTAGATTTAGAATATGCTGTAACGTCACTTATTGAGTAGAATTATGTGAACGAAATATTTATGTTTGACAATTCATTAAAAAATATTGTTATAATTTCAAAGTGTTTATTTTAAAGTTTATTTAACGTCTTGAATGCTTATTTAAGTGAATAAGTTGAAATATACCTTTCTAAGTTTGGAATATTTCTGTTAAGGAGAAGTTGTAAAGTAGAAAATATAAAAAATATCATATGCAGGAATGGCGAACCCTGTAAAATCCGTGTGCCAGTTTTTTTCAAAAAATATTTTATGGTTAATTAGTGGATATATTTTATGGATAAATTTACATACGTATATACATAATATACGTATATACGTATTACGTATATACGTATTACGTATATACGTATTACGTATATACGTATATACATTACATATGGATATATTTTATAAATAAATATTTTATGGATAAATTATTGATATCATGTTAAAGTGTTTATTTTAACCTCTTGAATGCTTATTTAAGTGAATAAGTTGAAATAAACCTATCTAAATTTGGAATATTTATGTTAAGGAGAAGTTGTAAAGTAGAAAATATAAAAAATATCAAATCGGCAAACCTTTTCAAATCCATGTGGCAATTTTTTTTTTCAAAAAATATTTCATGCGGCCATGACGTGCCAACAATCAACAAAATGTAGTGGATCAAAAATAATGAAACTAAATTATTTAATTTCATTTTTTTTTCTTGAATTACAAAAATACGTTAACATACAGTCTAGGTATTACATGGATCTTAATCATAAGTACTCATAAGTACCTGCGTGTACATTTTATACACACAATTGACGCTCCATTGTTAAGAGTGGTTATGTCATTATCGCACTAAACGCTTGCGAATGTAAGAAAGGGGTTCGAATCTCTCAGCTGGCCCAGATTATATGCTTCAATTTTGTTTGTGCTATGCATTCTATTTTGAGCTACTTGCGCACTGGATTATTTGTAACGAAACTTATATGTACAGTGGAATTAATAAAGTACATATATGGAACATTCGAGATAACAGTCCTGGTAGCTATTGGTCTCAAAGCAACAAGTCAATACAATCCCAAATTTCAATCTCAATATACACACAAAATGATTTTCAAGACAAATGTCAAACTATAATACGTGTTACAGATCTATTAAATAAATACTTCACTTTAAAGTGACGGTGATCGATACTACAAATAATGCGGTAAATGGTATTTTTGTTTAATGTGTTTGACAAGAGAGATATAGGTGAAAATAGAAGAAATATTTAAACAATGAGCAGTAATATTTATGGGAAAATAATTATAACTGATTTAAACAGTGTTGGGTTGAGGAAGGGTTATTATTAAATATATCTAGTTATACATAGGATATCTACATAGTTTTAACCACATGTTTGTAGACAGTAGCATTCAGAAGAAAAAATATTTTAGAAAAAAAAAATCACCCAATTTTTTTTTTACATATGCCGTTAAGGGTGAAAACACATTACTCCAATATGTGAGCTAATTTTGCAACTATTTTACGCTGTACAGCCAAGCTTTATTAGCTTATTAACAAAAAATCGTCATATTATACCTGGTTTATAGTTTGTTATTTAAATAATTGTTTTGTGTATATTTAAAAATTATAATGATGAAAATTATAATGATAATTAATTTTGTTTCTCTAAAAAACACAAAACCTCTTCCTATATTAATTTAAATCTATATATCATTATAAAATAACTTATAATTCATCATTATATTACAATAGGGATTTTTGTATCCAAAGCTGTAGTAAAATATTTTAATACTAATCTATTCCAAGAATTGGCGATAAAAAGCACCAAAAACATTCCGTGAATCCATGGTGAATTTTTAACTACTGTTAGCCTCAGACTTCATTTGCTTTCAAGTTCAACAGTATGGTTACCCAGTAATTATTTTTCAATATTTGCCTTTCTGTGGAAATGATAATGAAAGTTTATACATATAAAGTTTACCCAAAGGAGGTACCTCAAATTAGTCCTAAATATTATTTAAAATCAAAACCATGTCTCTTGAAAACATATTATTTTTATTCAGATAAACAATTCGCATTTTGAAAGTAAATACTTTTTAATCAACCATCGCGAAAAAGCTTTTAGTTATGTCTAATTTTCTAAATTGCGAAGATATAACCTTTTCAGTGAAAATTCTAACATATATTAGTATCTAATTAAAAATGTTTAATTGCCTCGTTTTAAAAGAGTAACATTTCGGAGTAAAAATTTACTTTCCATCGTTCTGTTTTAATATAAAGACTTAATAATTAATTTTCTTAAAAGAAATTTTCAATGTCTGATTAGTTTTCAGAGCTGAACTCATCACTGTATATTATTAACAACCGTAAAATAGTACCTTAAATATTTCAGAAAATATCTGTAAATTATTGTCTTTTATTTCATGCAAAAGTGGTAAGTTGAATTCATAAGAAAATAAAAATAAAAATCCCGCATGGAAAATGTTGTTTGATCAATAAATGTTAATAATTTAAAAATATTTAGCTATGTAAATTGTGTTAATATACAAATAATTTTATGGCTATCAAAATTAAAAAATGTATATATATGGTTGTTTTTTCACTTATTTTAGAATGAGGGCATAAGGAAATCCATTTATTAATGACAGAAATCATGATATGTTTTAACTTTTCTATTTCATCAATCCATGAATACATCCACGAAAATGAATTTTAAATTTAACTTCTTCTATATATTCATTTTAACCCTAAGATTATTATTGTTATTATTTATTATTTGTAACAGCTAAAACTTTTTAAAGATAATCGAGACCCCAACTTTCATTGAAAAATACTATAACCTATTTAGATAGAAATTTTACATCTAGTTTACCTCAAAATGCTATTTTATTTTAATAAATCGCAAAATCATTTAATGAATCCATTACAAAATTCATTAAAAATACAGCGTTTTGAAAACTAAAATCTGCTTAATATACCACCCTGAAGCAGTTTAATAGATTCTGTATATTTTTTTAGAATGTTACGATAAAAACTGTTTGTGAACATTTAAAAAAGAAAACGTGTAATTTAAATCAGTTAATAAGTAGCCATAAATTGACGTGTAAAAATTTAAATTCAATATCTTTGGCTTAACAAATGGTTTTCTCAATTAGTTTTCTGAAGCACATTTTAGAATAATTGACTAGCTTTCCCATTTGATCTTTCAGCGGAGATTCATAGAATAATTATGAAATTAAGGTATCAGAAGTGCGATTAAGGTGAATAATGTATAACTTCATCACAATTGATATTCTTCAAGTACAAATATGAACAACAAATTTTAATAAATGGCAAAATATACAAATAGATATTCAATGTACAATTATATTATTATTACGTATTAAACATTACCGACTTCCAGTCGTGCACTAAATACGTATTTTTGCAAGCTTCTCTGAGTCTTGCGTAAAACAACGAACAACAACTGTGGCTAAAAACTATATAACACTCGATCACATGTTCATTGTTTATGGTTGTGTAGCGTGAACTCATATAGGGTAACTTGAGGTGAGATGCCGTATTGGAAAAGATTCCGTGACACGTGGATTTCCTATGCGCAGGCACTGTAAGGAAACGCCACTCAGGCGTGTGGAAAAGATCCCTACTGATACTCTAATTCCAGTTTGCGTTGTTTTATTTAAATTTTAAATACTGATTCTCTATTGCTGTTTCGTCTTAACACCTTTGGTAAGTGTATAATTTTTTTACGTTATTTCCTTATGTAATTCCTATGTAGATGGCCATCTTACCCCAAGATTGGGGTATGATGCCGAAATGCAAGCATTTACAAAAGCAAAATTTTTTATGCTTTCTGTGACATTCATAAAATGAAATACATTTTTAAATCATACATAAATGTATCAATTTTAACAAGAAATTAATAAATAACAAAGAAAAGCAACTAGCGATTTTATAAAAAAAATAAATCGTAAACTGCGGCATCATCTCCCAATCTACCGTATCGTGAATCTATGATAACTAGAGCAACATTTCACACCATTGAGTTGTTGTATAACACTTAGATACTTACTAATATTTGTTCTCTTCCCACATAAATATTCATTAAAAAACCATAAAACACTGACGAAATTCCAACGGCATACAATGATGTTACTATATTATTATTTAATTTTTTCAGTCAATAAATGCACTTGATTTTTGAACTGATTTTCATAATCAGTTACACCAAATGCAAACTGTGAACTCTACGTATTATCAAATACAGATCTCTCCAGATGTTTAGTAACGCAATTCACCATTTTGACTATTAACTTGTATGAGATGTAATCTTCCGAACTGGGCGAAAACGTCTGGGCCAGGAATCGAACCCGCGATCTCTTGGCTGAAGTGATAATGCTCTACCAACTGAGAAATCCCGGACGAATATGGCTGAACTAATTCACCCAGTTAACCTTAATGATCATAGCATCTGGTATGATAGCTGAGTCAGAACAACAGAATAAATCACATATAATGAGGCAAACACTGGAAACGGGATTACACTAGATTAAGTATGACACAATTATTCAAATTGGTAAAGAAATCATATGAGATGTAATCTTCCCAGTTAGGCGAAAATCCTGACCCACACTTTTGTGCCTTGTTGGGAAGATCAAATCTCATATGATTTCTTTACCAATTTGAATAATTGTGTCAAAAATTAATCTAGTGTTAACTTGTTCTCGAAGAAAACACAGAAAAACAAAAACCGACCAACATTGGCAATATTTGGCCAAAATTTCAAGAAAATTGTGGGTGGCTCCGGGAGAACATCATGGAAAATCTTTCAAAAAATCTATTTTCTATTTCTAGCATTTTTATACCTTTAGTGTGTATAGAATTCTTCCTTAAAACCGTTTTTGGTCCCGCCAAATATCAGAATCGTGACAACAAGTCACGGCTGGCAATAGGGCTGATCAAAAACTTCAAACGAGTTTCTCTTCAAACAAGATATTTTGAATCGCTGCGAGTTCACGCGCTTAAACCGTTCTAGCTATCGACGTTATGTTTCCCGCAACTTAACCCTTAACCGGAAACATACCGTCTGTGAGACGGTGGCGTCTACATATCTACCCTTTATGCAAAAATGAATGTATCCTCAATATTATCACGCTATCTAATCGTTACGCTATTGGTCCTCTCCCCCCAGACCCATTTGCAACACCTGATCTTTTTTAGTTGTTGAAAGAAAAAATATTTTCTTTTCGCCGCAGTCTGTCAGACGGTGTGTTTCCGTTTATGTAATTTTTTGCTTTGGGATTGTGAGATGGTGGAGCCGTCAAAGCGAGTACGCTTTGGTGATAAAGACTTTGAAGAGACTATTTTGCGATGGTTTAATGAAGTACGAAGTGACATAAGCGATGTTGAAAGTATTTCAGATGATGAATATATAAATTCTGAACACCAAAGTGATTCAACATTGTCAGAAAATTTTAATGAAAGTGAAAATGAAGATATAAGAAATGTTTAAAAATTATCAGACGCAGATACGAAATATATATATGGAAAAAATCGGTACCGATGGTCTGTTTCAGAGGTTCGCCCCTCGTCAAGAACAAAAAAACACAATATTTTAAAAGTGCCAGTTTTAAGAGGAAAATCTTGAGATCTCGGAGAAAAGCTAGATCCATTCTCTGTCTGGCAGTTGTTGTTTACAAATGATATATTAGTGCATATAGTGAAATGGACAAACCATAAAATAATTCAAATGCGAATGAAATATGATACTCTGATCAGTAATATGAAAGAAAGTAATATGGAGAGACGATTAGAAAATCCTCAATTACCCAGGGAATTGCGCTTTATAATTGCTCGCATTCTGCAAAAACCTGTTGAAAATGTGCCCCAGGTAGATGATGACTTAATACTTCTCAAAGGCAAAGCATGTTTTTTGTGTCACAGAACTAACCATAGATTGACAAAATATCTGTGTGTACAGTGACGGAAGCCTGTATGCCTGCAATACTCGAAACCTAAATGCAATGATTGCATAAAAAATGCTGATATTTAGAACATGCTGCAATATTCACTATTAAATGTTTTGTTAATTTTACTGTCTAATATATTTTTTTAATTCATATTCTACTAATATATATATAAATAGTTGCATTTATTTCATCATTTTGTCGAAAATGTAAATATTTGAATAATAGTGTGTAATTTTGAAATATTTCCTCTATCCGACATTCAAAACTTATTTTTATGCTGTTATATTAAAAATTTGTTCCTGTTAATGCATTACTGTTAAAGAATAAATGTTTAAGTTCACTATTTAGTAAATTATTATGAGTTGTTTTCTTTTTAAAATTTAATAGCAATTTTTAAAATTTAGCAGTCTCACAGACGGCACGTTTCTGTTTGTGTTCTGAATTTTCACGTTTCCGGTTAAGGGTTAAACTAGACTTTTTGAATTGGAGGACAAACGTTTAAAATATTAATTTTTTTAATAATTTAGATCTTTAAAAAGTTTTAAAAATGAAAATTTAGTGTCAAAATTGACCTCAACCTTCAAACAGGCTTAATTTTCTGAAATTTTGATTTATCTTATCATTTTTATGTTTGGCTTTCAACTACTTTGAAATATTTAAAACATGCATAGGGCTTTGTTTTCTTTAGATGATTATTAAAAGCGCAATCAGCTGCACAAGATGCATTGTAAAATTTGGAAGGGTTTAAATCGACAAAAATATCAATAATTTTGTATAAAAATATCGACATTCGAACGCACAAACAATTCAGTTCAATTTTTTTTTTCAACGTGCATTATTAAAAAAAAATACTCTAAACATTAAGTCGTATTGGAAGAATCTCTGATTAAGATACATACTTTTATTGCATTTATGTCACACAAACAATTTTGATGGTTATATACACCATTCATTCATAGATTTTGTTGCACATCCATAGCAACATGGTGTTTAAATTTAAATTATTTTAAAATATATGGTATTTACTTCTGTGTTTGATAGTGTTTTAATATCGCCTAAATTGTTGTGGACACGAAGAATTTTTTACCTTTTTCTAAAAATGAGGACGAAAATCTAAAACAAATATCTTTATTATTATATTTATTATTCAATTTTAAAGTTAAAATGAATTTTCTGAGATTACAGTTACAGTTAGTTTAAAGTATTTAACTACGTTCGAAAAAATCAATTTCAGTGAAATATCATACATGTTTTACATTAAGCTATGTATATAACAAGAAAGTATTGGAATCGCGATAATTTTCAAATCCGTTTTTGATGGATTTATATGATTTCGAATGTACAAAACACTACCTGACTATTTTTATAAAATATCTGTCTATTAGGCTGTGTGTGTAATACATTTTTGCCGTGTTATCTGAAAAACTAATGCACTAAATTTCTTGACACTTTATAGTCTGTTAGCTCTTGACATGAACTGGTGCCGATTAGGTTTGGATGTATATCGCCCAACAGGTGGTGCTGTGATGTTGCATTTTTGAAGCTTTTCATGATAGCAATATCTCAAAAAACAATGATCGGAATTCCATAAAACTAAAAACATCTTTTAGACCTTGAAATGGAGAAATATCTATTATGTTTTGGTATATATTGCCCAACAGATGGAACTGCTATGCTGTATTTCGCTTTATATTAGTCATAGGTTTAACTCGACATCTGTGGAAGAGATTTTCATCAAATTTCATATTTAGATAGAAATTGACATAAGTATACGCTGATTAGATTTCGATGTACATAGTAAAACATAAATGTGTAAATTTACACGTAAAAAAAGGTATATCGATGATACAAAAACGATTTGTCTATACGTGTAAAGTGGTGTGTAAATTGCCAAAATACACACCTAATGTGTAAATTTCTAAATACACATTTTAGTGCATTATTTAATGATAGCACTAAGTGTGTAGAAGTTGTCTGATCAGTCTTGAAGTACATACTTTAATGTGTAAATTGCACAAGAATACACATATTTCTGTGTAATATTCTTATACATATATCTGTGTAATATATTGTGATTACACATATTTTGGTGTATTATGCAAAATGCACCTATTTTTGTGTGTTATGCAAAATATTTTTGTGTAATGTGCAAAATACACAGTTTTTTGTGTAATATTCTGTTTACATATAATTCACATTATACATTATGCGTGATGTATAATATGCAACACACATAATGTGACATTCAAAATTCACATAATTTTCTATAATATTCAAAGTAGACTGATTTTTTGTGTACGTAGCTACTTTGGGTAAATTGTGAACTAGGCGTTTTATGTTGCAAAATAAAACTGCACAAATAACATACTCATATGCTTGATGTGTTTGTTATCAGGTTTGTTTTAAGGCTACAAAACAGTGTACACAGGATATATATTGGGAATTTTCACAAGACAAATTATTTTTTATCATCGATATACCTATTATAAAATTAAGCATAAAACAAAATCGTCTGAAATTATACATTTGAAAATATACTTGTAACTATACTTATGATACTACAAGCCATCTTTTTGTTAGAGTTGGTTTTGAGTCCTAAAACCATATCGTCACATTATATGCGTAGAGTCTGTATAATCTGAATAAATAGCCACTTACAATGTGGAGACTGTCTTCAGAAATTTCATTTATTATTCTTATAGTAATTATTCACGGTGATATAAAATTAATATTGACAAATACAGAAAACCTCAGAATAACGGACATCTTGGGAGTGCGAAATTTCTCCGCTATTCAGAGGTAAATTTATTGATGTGGGGGATCGAAAAAAATTCCTCTAAATAAAGATGCCAGTTATGGTGAATTTATTGTACAGGGTGATTTTTTTTAAAGTTGTGAAAGTAAAACCCTATAACAAAAGAACCACTGATCCAAATGGCCTAAAATTTCACCAGTATGCTCCCAAAGCAATGGGTATTCTTTAGGCGTGGTTAAAAAATTTTTAAATCGCACCGACAGATGGCGCTGTACATGCAGTAAAGTCGGGAGACGAACTTGCGCCCGGCACACGCACATTGGCGATAAAAACGTGAAGTACGCACATCTCGTGTTCATTATTCTACGGAAATCCTCGCAGTGACTGCGCCATTGACGGACCGTGCGTTGTTAGTGAAACTGTATTATCAGAATAATGACAGCGCAGCAACTGCTCTTAGGAGATTTAGGACATTTAAGAATTTAAGAAAAGGTCGAATGACGACAAAGGGTCTACGGAAGATGGTTTCTCAAAGTACCGCCCATTGTTTTCCTCCCACAGACGATATTCATTGTTTCTGCTACCTTAGAGCGCCATCTGTCGGTGCGATTTTAAGTTTTTTTAACCATGCCTAGAAAATGCCCATTGCTTTGGGAGCATACTGGTGAAATTTTAGGTAATTTGGATCAGTGGTTCTTTTGTTATAGTGTTTTACTTTCACAACTTTAAAAAAAGTCACCCTGTATTTACCAATATATTTGTTTACTTATTCTCCAATACAATCTTAATATGTCAATTGAATTGAGTTCTGCTGATTGTTAATTATATTGAGTTGTCTAATTTTATAATCTAGAAAATTACACAAAAACAACTGTAATGTAAACAATAAATAAATTTGCAACCAAAGCAATTCCAAATAATAAGAAACCCGACAATAAAACATGAAGTCTTAATAACGAATAAATAGAAAAGCGCTAATTGCAAAAAAAAAAAAAAATAATCGTTTGATGGGTTAATAATTGATTTTAGCAGCAAGTGTCAATGGAGAAAATCTTGGACTTGATGCGATGCGTCACTTTACGCTGCAGCTGTAATTCACAAATTGTCCCAAAGAGAGCACATTTTGCACAAAAGAAACAAGTTAAGATCACGTGATTCGTAGAATGACAGATTACCCCCTGAAGTAGCATGAAAAGTAGAGTCTGTTCTCGCTGCAAACTACTGATTTTTTTGTATCGTGCTTAGAGATGTAAAATTTCCGAAAATTTTGAAATGTCGAAAACAAAAGTTTTTTTCCGTTTTTTTTTTTTTTTTGGAAAAATTGATTTTTTACAAATGTGTTTCTCAAAAATAAGTTATATTTTATAAAGTTCAAGGGCATTCCGGACATTTCCTCCCGAGTTTCAGTACGATATTCGGCGAAACGTCTAATATTTGTCACTGCCCTTTAATTTCTGGACACCGTGTATATACCGCAAACCAGGCCCATACCTGCCCTGAATGAGTGCCTAGCTTGGCGAGTTAGTACCTCGGAGCGCGGCGAAAATCGTCTGATCACATCATGGCTGTGATCCACCTGGTAATAGCATTGTTCGCATCGCTGCAGTGCTCTCTAGTGGTATGCTACAGTTTTCGCTTGAAATCGCGTGAACAGTTTCGCAGAAAATCGCTTGAACAGTTTCGCAGAAAATCGCTTGAAGCTAAGTAGAAGCTGTATGGTGGATGTTGAAGAAGTTGCCAACCAAATTTTGAATTGTCTCCTGTGTTCAACTTGAAGTCCTAATGTGGCTGAGACATCAACGCAAAAAAATTTATGCAGCTGGTGTTGGGGCACTGATAAAAGGGCTATATAATTGCATAAATATTGGTGGAGAATATGTTGAAAAATAAAAATAGTTTTGAAGCGAATATTATTGTAAGTTATTATTTAATTATCTTTTGTGACTCACTTAATGACTTTCTTTCGTACAATTAAATCACAACATAGAATGTATGTGATATTAAATGTTTTCCAAAGGGACTTTTATATTTTCATAAATTTCCCTTTATAGCAGTGGAAATTTATATCAGTCTTTATATCAGCAGTTGCACAAGATACTGGAAAAAAGGTGATTTGTTCCCATTTTGCAATAATGCAGCTTTGCAGCTTAATTTTGAAGAATCTGTGAACAGAAACTACTGGGTTCTATCATGTTCATTACCTAGTACAAACAAAGCACAAATATTTTTACAGCACGCTAAATCCCTTTCTCCGAATAGAAATTTTGAAATTATTGTTGGTACTTACGAAAATATGCTTTAGCATTTTTCTGAAGGGAATTTTGGATTTTCAGGATAGAACCCAAAAATAATCTTATTATGAAGACAAATTCAAATCTCGAACGAGGTCGTTTAAAATTACCTCACATTAATAGATGAAGTTCACAAGAATAGGTATTTGTTTCAAATGTAGGATTATTCTACTCCTCATTTTGAATATCAATAGCAGCTTCTCATTCTGATTCATATTCTACAACTTTAGATGTAGAAGTTTACAAAATACATAACTCCTAGTATGTGATGTTCGGGCATCATAACATATAGCAAAATGTTCATTTTACTTTGTGTTTGGTTTTACTACTTAGTCCAGTCATTTGGTAGAAAATAAAGGAAAGTTTTGGTGTAGTTTTTTTTGGGTGGGGGTTGGGTGGGGGTCGCGTTATGTTTTTTGGGTCGCTGAACACGAATCCGAGGTTTTCCAACAAAATTGTTTCCAGGAAATACGTTTTTTTTTTACAAAAAACGTGTAAAAAACGAACTTTTCTCCGTTTTGTCAAAATAATTCCAAAATTATGCATTTTACGTGAATGTCGGCAGTATATGAATTAAAGAGAATAAAATTTCCTACATTTTATGTAATGAAAGATTTTTCTCTGATCAATAGTTTAGCCGTGAGAGTGCTTCAAAAATGGGCGTTAAAAACAAAAAACTGTAAAAAAAACAGGAATTACGGTAGTGTATGTCGATGTAACATGGAAACTAACCATTTTACGCAAACGATAACCATTAATGATACTAAAGATTATATGTTTGACTATATTTTATGCATTTGAGGTAGAGGAAAAGTGCTGATCCTGCGCCACGAAGGTGGGAGCAGTGGAGCAGTTCCACCTTCTCTATTGAGTCGAAGGTGCTCCTCCACTGGAGTGCTCATACTGTAAGAGGCGGTAAAATTGGGAGGTGTAAAGAACGGGAATTACGAACCTGTACATCGATGTAACATGTAAATTAATCATTTTAAATAAACGTTGACTGTTAATGATACTAAAATGTTCCAATGAATTTCGGTTGCAAAGCATTCGGATGAAGATATTGAGGTTTTTTTGACGTACGATCTAGGCCCTTATTCCTTATCCATATTAGACAATAGTTTAAGAAAAGGAACCAAATCTACTCCCTACATTGCATTCAAACCTCTAACAAACAAGCGGTTCAGCGGCAGAATTCAATTCGTCATTGATGGTTTTTTTTTATTGCATAGGGTTGTTTGGCCTAAGAATCTGCCTTTTTCAATAATTTGCGATAAATATGTTGAGTACGTACAATCAGGGTACCAACCGCATGCAGTAGTTTGATGGCTACCCTGATGAATAACAAGGTGGTACAAAAACTGCTGAGCGTATGAGACGTGCAAGGAAACATTCTTCAACGGATATATTGTTTGACGGTACAGTTATACTTACCATTTGCAAAGAAAAGTTTCTTGCTAACCCAAAAAACAAGGGTCGGTTAATATCTATGATGAGTGATAAGTTCTTATCAGCAGATATTACACGCAAGCAAGCAAAAGAAGACGCAGACACCTTGATTATAAACACTGCTTTGTCCTTGGATCCATCAAATGAGACGGTGATTATATTTGGGGATGATGTAGACCTCTTGGTCATTTTGATAGCTCTCTGCAGGGCTGAAAAGGTTTTCTTTTTAAAACCCGGAAAGGACACTGTTTCGCCAGTGATATTTTCTCCAATTAATGCTGTGAATTCAACGGTTGCGGAAAACATCCTCTTCCTACATGCTGTAAGCGGGTGTGATACAACATCAGCATCATTTATGGAAGGAAAAATGAAGTTCCTCATAACTTTTGTGAAGAATTCAGATGTTGCTGAAGCTGTTAAAGTATTTAAAGACTCTAACACTACTCAATAGATGATTGCAGCTGCTTAGGAACGTTTCCTGGTCTTGCTCTACGGTTATAGTGGGACGAATATGCCTTCGCCGAACCATCTAAGGTATATTTCGTACAAGAAGTCAGCATTTAAATACAATTCAAATATTACTGCCTTACCAACATCTGCAGCTGCAGCATGACAGCACTTTTTAAGAGTATATCACCAAATGCAGCAATGGCTAGGAGTTGAAAAAAATGTTGAAGAGGGGATGGAAAAAAAACAAATATTAGCCTTGAGCCTGTATTTACTTTACTACCCCCTGCTCCCCCTGCGTTGTTGAAGCTTATCATGTAAGTGCAAAAAGAACTGCCAACAAAATTGTGGGTGCAAAAAGGCAGGTCTTTGTTGTTCCAACATGTGCCTCAACTGCGAAGGGAACTGCAACAACATCTCAGTGGTGAATCAAGATGAGGAAGACGAGTTATACCCTGAAACTGAGCTGGAGATGGATTTTGCCCACCCATTGAATCCGTGGGTCCAATGGAAGAGGAACAAGCCATGCCAAAAGGTATGAAATATTTACTATTAAGAAAACATTTATTCTATAATATTGGTAGTAAATAAAAAATCCACTAATTCCATGCGTCTATTTTCTATGTTGTAGATATCGATGAAGAGCAGGGACCTTCAAATAAAAGATTTCGGAAATAAGAATTTTGCTTTTTGACTTCATGTAAACATACTACTGTACATAATAATTAATAATTAAATAATGATTCATAATGAGTCGCCGTATTTATTATCAGGCAACTTCACTGTAAAATGTAGTCAGTTATATAGTTTTTAGTATCATTAACAGTCAACGTTTGTTTAAAATGATTAATTTACATGTTACATCGACGTACAGGGTCGTAATTCCCGTTTTTTACACCTCCCAATTTTACCGCCTCTTACAGTATGAGCACTCCAGTGGAGGAGCACCTTCGACTCACGAGAGAAGGTGGAACGGCTCCACTGCTTCCAACTTCCCCTGGCGCAGGATCAGCACTTTTCCTCTACCTCAAATGCATAAAATATAGTCAAACATATAATCTTTAGTATCATTAATGGTTACTGTTTGCGTAAAATGGTTAGTTTCCATGTTACATCGACATACACTACCGTAATTCCCGTTTTTTTACAGTTTTTTGTTTTTAACACCCATTTTTGAGGCACTCTCACGGCTAAACTATTGATCAGAGAAAAAAACTTTCATTACATAAAATGCAGGAAATTGTATTTTCTTTAATTCATATACTGCCGACTTTCACCTAAAATGCATAATTTTGGAATTATTTTGAAAAAAAGGTGAAAAGTCCGTTTTTTACACGTTTTTTGTAAAAAAACATATTTCCCGGAAAAAATTTTGTTGGAAAATCTCGGATTCCTGTTCAGCGACCCAAAAAACATAAACGGACCCCTCCCAAAAACAACTACACCAAAACTGTCCTTTATTTGCTCTTTTTTATCCCCTAATGCCTGGACTAGCTTATTTCTTTTATCTTTGTAGTATAAAGATAGTTATCTGTTGAATTATCACGTGGTTCACCATGGATATTTCAAAGAATGGACGCGTGGCTATAAATGAATGGATTGTGTATCGAGCTCTTAACCAATTCAGGTATAGTTTAAAAAAAGCGACACCGCCAAAATGAGTTCCCAGTTGTTATCTTAATCTGCCAATTTAAAGCGAAAATATACTTCATAACATTTTATAACTATTGAAGTCAACATATGCTGTTTATCGTTAATTTCAAGTTTTCATGTATATAACGAAATTTATCCAAATGATTTAGACGCTTTCTTGACATATTTATTCATTATTTAATAAAAATAACTTACTAATTATATATACATCAGTCAACAAAACAGAATAGAACCTCACTGATGGAATGACTATATGATAAAGACATGTTTATAAAGAATCATTTTCGGAAGACCCAACAGAAAAAAGTCGCAACACAATGACACATGGATCATCCTTCTCTATCATTGTGTGTTATTAGAAATATATATCAAATACCTTCATAATAGTAAGTTGTTTGGGTCAAATTTAAAATATTGTTTTATATACAAAATTAATCATAAAAATTAACTAAGATCCCAAAAGAACAATATACTTGAGAAAGGTATTGTGCAAACACAGTGGGTGATAGAAAGTTTTTGATTGCATATTTTAATTCTACACAAAAAGTTGCGTTAGAAACATAGTGAATGCTTCATGTACCAAAAATTGTGTTTACCAGCTCAATTATTTATGCGAATATTTTACGTAATTTTATATTTTGATGGCATTGTAATAAAACTACGAAAGAATTTTTTTCCTTTAGTATAACATTACAATAAAACATTAAAATATGCTTTCATGTTTTTTTAAAGGCTTTTCTATTTTAATACTCCAAATAAGTCTTATTCTCGATGATACGGTATACTTTTATGTAGATAAAAAAAGTACCTTACTTTAATATTAGACTTCAGAAATAATTAATATTACATTCAAAAATACTAACATGCGTAAGAAATAAAAATTATTTTGTTAAAGAAAAAAATAAAGAAGTTTATTTGCATGGGTTCCTATTTTAGTTTTGAATTGCGTTGCTCTTTAAGTGAGTTAGTTGGAAAAGGCTTTCACGTTAATCTAATGAATTGAAGTGCATTTCAAATATTTAGTTTTATTTCACTGTGAATAATGCTGTTTAATTTGAGCTTGGATTCTTTTCAAAACACTTCATCAGATATTTTACTGAAAATGTTTGTTTAAAGATTTAATTTATAATATAGTTTTCAGGAAAGTTGCATTTATTAAAAATTTTAGTTCGTTTGTATAAAAATAAAATTATATTATTTGAAAGTTAAATAAATTTAGATGATTCAAACTGCATAAAGAATAAAATACTACAGTTGATGTTTTTACCATTCATTAATTTCTAATTATCCATTAGTATTTTCTTTACAACGCTTAAAACAGATTCTCAGAGCAAGAAAAGACATTTTAATATGATTGTTAGGTCCCATTTTATACATCAATTCGCTGATGTAGTGAATAAAAATATAAATAACAGAAACTGTAAAATATTTTAGATAAAAGTTGAAAACTGAAAACAAATACAAATTTAATATTACAATACAACACATGAGGTACCCCGAATAGCAGTCATAAAAACCAATGGACACTTATTTCTTCAAACACAAAGTTAAAGAAATATGCAACTAAATGGTGGTTTTCTATTATGGCCTAAAGTTATGCCACACATATATCATTTATTTACTGAAAAATATGTGCTTTATAATATCACAGAAAACAGCTCTATTCCTAAATGCTTTAAACACATTTTCAGCATTACATTTTTTATTAGTATTTTTGAACCTAAATATATTTTATTCTCAGTTCTTCAAATACATGCCTGAGGAAGTCGTTTTATATGTATGTCAATAGCAAAACTGCAATTTTTAAATTATAAAAACTTTATATTACCTGATGAAAAGATAATAAAAAAGCTAATGTGCATTCGAATTATTTTATGCCAACATTTAATATATTTTTACAAGCACTTTTTTATATTTAAAAAGCGCATGTTTTGTTTTAAATATTATGTAAAAGAAAATCATATAAAAATGTTTTTAATTGTACAGGGAACCAACGTATAAAGACATTATAATTAAACTAATGTCATTTTTGTGACTTTTGTAGTTTTGTTTTATAAAATAATGTGTAAACTGCTGTGTCAATTCGATTTTAAATCCGTCTTTTTAAGCGATTTTAAATGGCTAAAATGTCGAACGGCCATTCTTTATTACTTGTGTAATGCTATAAAAATGCTGTTTAAGAAACTGTTAATGTAAACTTTGTTGCTTTATTATACAATAAAACAAATTTGCAGCAAAGTATCCGGTCATTCGACCGTTTTATAGGAAATGGTTACATAACCGTAATTGAACGGTATTCTGACCATAATATTGTCCATATTATGGTAACCGTTTTCTATAAAAACGGTCGAATGACCGGATACTTTGCTGCAAAAGTTTTACAGTGTAGCATTACACATCCATCTATACCACTTAAGTATGCTGTTGAAAGTGAGTATATACCAATGTAATTTTTAATTTAAATTTTATGAAAAATTAGTGTAGTTCCTTATTATTCTAATATACGTGGCATATTAGATATGCTCCAATATAAATTCGGTATCACAGGAAAACAATCGTTGATTAATACAATTCTTATCTTAGTTAATACTTTGCTTATCAATAATTAATACTTACGCATTAGAAAATTAAAAGGGGAATGCTGTGGTGTTCTTCATTCCGTGTTAGTTATAAAAATGTAAATTTATGGCAAATTTTAATTGCAAAATAAAATTAAACTATTTTTTGTACTATATATTAATCTGTAGAATCTATTTTTTAAATAGTCGATTTAGTGATATTGTAAAAAATAATCTAAAGGTATTTAAACATTTTAAGGTGTATAAATTTACAAATAGATAAGTTGAACATTTGTAAATATCCATTTTCTCAACGATTCACATTTCGCTAATGTACAAGTCTCCGAATTATATGTACTGACATAAAAAAAATATATAGTTTTTAATTTTCTGTGACATACCAAATTTACATAAAGGGTCATTATTTTTATCTCAAAATATTGTTTTTATTTATGTACATCATTCTAAAAATTTTTGAAGCAGTACTTATGCTTTTATTTTGAACTTAATCTAATTTAATATCTGTTTGAATTAAAATGAATTCTACCTTTGTTACGTACTATAAATATTATAAATAGTACCTTTGTAGAACTATACAGTATAAGTCTACCTAATTTTACGAATATTGTGTTACAATAATAGAAACACATATTTAATGAATTCCTTTTTTACTAACCCCCATTTTTATTTTTACAAGACAGACAAGGGGATCCAACCCGGGCCATCGCGAAAACAAATTTCTTATTTTACAAGAGAGAAGAAAGCTGTTTTCGCGATGTTCCCGAACCAATCCGGGTACAACCAATCCGGTTACAGAACATACTGACCGGTATACAGAACATAGGTAAAAATAATTTGTAATTGAAAACTCTACTAGATTTTTTAAGATTTATATATTTTTTAATTGCCCACAATATACACCAAAAAGTATTTTTATTTGAAAATTATCAAATAAAGTTTTGAATTTTATTGAAAATGGCACTTTCGTATTAGTTCCATGCCAGCGGTTAATAGAAAAAAAATTATCAGCGATTTCAATATTTGTGGCAACCGTTTTTATTGTGATTAATTCAGCATTTAAGCCCGTAGTTCGATTACATATCTCTTAAACTTGCCTTTTATTTTATTTATTTATTTGTTGATGAAATTTTAATTTAATTATGGAATATTAGCTAGAAACAAATGCTGATCTATTTATAGTGTTTTATATGCAAACACGTTTATCTGCCGTAATCAGCCTGCTCGCGATAAAAGAATATATTTTTATAAATCTTGCTTATAAATTATTTTAAAGTTCATAAATAAACAGTAAATTAAAATATAGTCAAAATATTTTCAAACAAATTGCATTTGAAAGTAAACTTTTCTCTATTTGATGGTGTAAAACTTTAAATTGTTCGATGTTTAGATGTTTATAAATTTCCGATAAAATTAAAATTGTTTTCTAATTCCGTTTAAACCATCGATATGACATCAGCGTTACTGATGGACATGTTTTTGCAGTATAATATAGATTTTAAAAGTAACTTGTATTTCAACACTTCTATGAAAGATTTATTTTTATTCTATATTATGAGAAAATTTTCTAATAAATATTCTATGCACGAATGAACTCAAATCTTTTTCTAAAATATAAAAGAGTTCAGTTAAAAAAATCCTTTTTAACTTTACAGTATACACTTTATAATATTCCGAATATTAAGTTAGAGTAACGAAACAAATTTTTAATGAGTTTCTTTTTCAGTAACTTCCTTTGTTGTTTTAAACAAGAACGAAAAATCCTGATTCAAGCATAGATTACGAAACACATCCACCGAAACACATCATACGAAACACATCTTTCCAACACATCCAGAAAACTGTTGCGAAACGTCACCGTTAAATAAGGTGAAAGAAGATATGTAACTAAACAGTATAGGAAACATTTAACACATTTAAAAGTCCAGTTTTATCATTTACCGTCCATAGTCAAAAAGTAGTCGAATTATTTTGTGCAGCCCTGTACATGATAAATAGATTTGTATATATACTACATAGCATGATAAAATTTTGTTCCGTTAGAACATTAACATTTTGCAATTTTCGCCAATCGAGGGAAATGCACTCGAAGTCTTTTGTACAACCCTGTATATTATGTAAAGAATTTTGTACACACCCCATATTAAACTACAATTTAATTCAGGTAAAAAACGCATAAGGCAACTTAAAACAAACTTCCAACAATTACCAACCATAAATGAGAGTGTACCTTGTTCTTTGCGTTGCCCTGTATATGAATATATTTATTTTTCAAATGTTCTATTAGTCTACTAAATATAGTTCAGCACGAAATTGTGTAACATAATTAAAAACTATCCTTAAGCAATTCATTCCCATAGTCTGTAATACTTACGAATTCCCTTGTTTAGTCCTGTATATGATCAACTGAATTTATACACATCACGTACTACGTAAAATTTTAGTTAAACTTAAAAACGCAAATCAATGTTGAAAACGCATTTATCACACATAGACTGTAATTATTGCACGTATACTGTAACAGATATCTTTTGTGTGTCCCTGTTAATGAACGATAAATGTAATGCACACCATACTTTTAAGTGAGAAATTTACAGTTAAACCTCAACATATAAATTTCATTATATTTGAAATAGTGAAACATCATTAAATTGCACTGGAAACGTCTTTTTCCAATAGAAAAATGTACAACAGAATGTTTTTGTGTGACCCTGTAAATGAATAATAAATACTTTGCACCCCATATTCTACAAAAAGCATGTTTTAGTGCGCTTCATAATTGTATATCAATTTTATCATGTTCCAAATGGCGTAGCATCACAAAATGCACTTGAAGCAATTTTTCCCCCTGACTGTAATGTAGCAGAATACTTTTGAAAGTCCATGTAAAAAACTATAAGTGCTACACATTTCATTTTGAATAGGGATCATGCTATAGTAAACGACAGTAACATACAAAATTTTCAGCGCAATCTGAGTTTATTTACGCGAGTTAGAGCACGGCCGAATGGCCATACAAACCTAAGTGATAATCACTTTTCAACTAGGTTGTAAAGTGTTAAAAACAGAGCTACTCAATCGGTTTTGTATGTTATAATAATATATTGGATTTCAACATTTTTATGAAACATTATTTTTCTGTATTGCACATATTAAGGAAATTTATTAATAAAAATTATCTGCACGAGAGGATTATAAAAAAATTGTAATACAGAAATACTAAATTTAAAGAATTATTTTGAACTATGATGTTCCAAGGATTATTACAATAATGAAAGAAATGTTTGATAAGTTCCTTTTATTGAAAACAATTTTCTTATAACAAACAAAGCTATTCAGTCAATTCTGTCAGTTATTTAAACCCACTTAGGTGCTGCGTCCTATAATTTGGACGTGTCTTTTCATTGAATATTATTTTGTCTTAACAATTGTTTTTGTCTGAATTTCCAATAGGACTGAAACTACGCCATAAATATTTAAATGGTACTACAAAGGATGTAAATTTCTTTTGAATTTTCTAAACAACATACAAGCAACAGAGAAAAAAATGTGTCCAGACCGGAGATCGAACCCAGATACCCTGGTATAGCGCACCAAGTGCTTTACCATTTAAGCAATCTGGACGACATCCAGTCTGGCATTTTTCACTTATATATATAGATAGGTTTCAGTCCTGCCTGAAACTTAATTGGAAATTTAGATATATTATCCGATGCTGGAAACTTATTCGTCTCATGTACGCCACTGAATAGTGTGCTCATGTATGACATTCCGTCTTGCGCTGCAAAGTTGCAGCCTTGCCAACGTATATATAAGTGAAAAATGCCAGATTGGATGTCGTTCAGATGACTTAAATGGTAAAGCACTTGGTGCGCTATACCAAGGGTATCTGGGTTCGATCCTCGGTCTGGACACAATTTTCACTCTGTTGTTTGTAAGCTGTTTAGCAAAGTGAAAAGGAATTCACATCATTTGTAGTGCCATTTAATTAATTTTGTTTCTATCTGCATGCAGAGATGATCGTATATGTCTTTACATTTGTTATTATGATGTCATTTATGTTTCAGAATTAAGTAAAAATAATAATAATAAAAGTTTAATTAATTCCCTTTACACTGTTCTCGAGTATTTTATTTCAAACATATGTTTCATGCTTTAAATTTAAAATGTGCTTTATTTTTCAGAACGATCAATTTGTGATAAAACATAAAATATACTAGAAATTCTTTATCTTTGTTTATCCTGTTTTAGGAGGACATTTTACAAGCGTCTTTTAAAATTCGTCCATACATTGTCATATGAAAAGTACGCAAATTATTAGATTTTTGTAAATGACATTTTCATTAAATATCAGTACACCTTGCCCTTAGTGATTTGGATAACCAATTTCAGAATTATTAACGTAAAAACAATTTTTACCGAAATTGAAAAGATTTTCTTTCTTTAAAGTGTTAGATGCATCATGGATTGCAACACTACGAAAAAAGATCATTTTTTCATTATCGTAAATATTTAAAATTTCATCAATTAAAATTCTCTTCACGTAAAGATGAAAATACTTTTCTAAAAGTTTCATAAAGCAACTCAATTTTTTCCACATTAATTTTTAATCTAAAAATTACACGTTTCATTAAAAATATTTTAAAATGAAGAAACGGTTTTGGAAATTTAATATATATTGATTCTTCGGAGAGTTTTTAAAATAAAATTTTGAAAGACATGCACCATCGACAAACCAAAGAATTTAATTAAAATATAACAAATAATATTTATTATTAATGTTTATCTTAAAATTTAATTTTCATTGCGTTGTATCTTTTTTTTTTTGTTCTCTCACAGAGAAATATTTAACGCTTTCATTCTTAAACAATGATCGCTTTCTCTTCGCTACATTTTGTTTAAGTTAAATTCCTGATGTAATAAATAGATTTGATTAATTCAACTATAAATTGAAAAAATGAAATACACACGAACTCTGATTAAAAATGATTGAAAAAAAAATTGTTCGAATTACACCACTGTTTTTGTATTTAGCTTTTAAATAAAATTAATTTTACTACTGAAATTTGAGATAAATTTAATGTTTGGGTGTTTCTTAGTGGCAATGAATTCTGGTTTCTATTTGTTTCAAGAAGATTTATTAATTTTTTGGTGTATTGTTTATGTATCAGTTTAATGAGAACAAGATTATACTTATTATAGATGTACACTGCAAATTCACATCACATATTGGGAGAATCACATTTGGAACACTTAGGTTAAAAAAAAGTGTTACAGTTACCTTAATGTGTGATGAATGTGTTCCTCTATAAAGAAAGTGTTCTGAAAATGTACTAAAAGTGTTCTGCTCAGGAAAGATGTTAAATATAAACTTGGGAACACATTTGAGAACGGATTGGTAGCATATTTGGGCACAGTTGTGAAATCATCTCTTTCAAAAAGTGCGCTAGAAAGTGTGCTTAGCAAAAGAAGTGTTTTCAGAAGTATTCTAAAAATTGTTCCAAAAAGTGTACTTCAAAGTGGTCTAAAAAAGATGACAAAATAAGTGTTCTAAAAAGTGTATTTAGATTTGCAGTGTATGATATATCTTAAAAGGTGTATGATATATCTTATATCTTGCATATAAATTGGGCATAATATGCATATTATTTCAATCAAGACAAGCCACAAAACGTTAGTGAATTTTTTGTGTAATTTTTTATGAGTTTTCCTTTCAATGTCTATCCCGTATTAGAGTAAAGAATAAGAAGAAGAACAGAAGTAAAAATAATACGTAACAATAAAACTGTCCAATAATTTGAAAATTAGATTTGATTAATTACTATAATATCTATGCAAGTGGCCCTAAGTCATAAAATACTCAACAATGAAACATTTTATATTTTTTAAAAGTATATAATTTAGATATTTATCGAAAATTAGAAATTAGAGAAGACTAATTTATTATGATATAATTAAATTAAAATATCTTCATTATTACATAATGGTGTATTCTAGAGTATGAAAAGATTTATAATCATTACTGTAACGAAATAGTTTTGATGATGATTGCTTGATTAATTTGTAGTTCGTTAAAATTTCCAAAGTCACGTTATGATAGATTATAAGTAATGGTTCAAAATTATTAATTAACTAGTATAAGGGTATCGTGTGAATATCGCACATTAGCGTTCATGTACTTAGATGTACGATTTTTAAATTTATGTTATGTATTGTTTATCAGATTACGTGCTGAGATACAATATGGATTGCTGTAAAATAATTTAAAACGTACAGTATAGTTAAATTATATTTGTATTTAGCAGGATGAGAGCACACACGAAATTAAAGTAGTTACATGTTTTCTTAGAAGGTTCGGTTTGTTTCATTTATTTATTTATTCATTTATTTATTCATTTATTTATTCAATTTTTACACAGATGAATATATTATACATTCATATTCTCGAGAATGATAAAAATACCAAAACCAATTTAATTAAAAATTGCAAGAAAGACACATTTTAAAATAAATCGAATATTAATATTAAAATTGGTATTTATTAAAAATTTTTTCAACAAGTTTCGCATGGCGATGAATTCCATGGCATTTCACTGAAAAACGAAAATACTTTCTTCATTAAATTGATTGTACTTGTCTTCCGACTTTGCTGCATATACAGCGCCATCTGTCGGCGGAATTGTAAGCTTTTTTTTAATCACGTCTAAAAAATTCTCATTGCTTTGGAAGCACACTAGTAAAATTTCAGGTCATTTGGATCAGTGGTTCTTTTGATATAGGGTTTTACTTTCACAACTTAAAAAAAAATCACCCTGTACATGTATCACAGAAATCTTGAAAACACAGCATAGCAGGGATAGCCGTTTGTTGGTATACACTCAAACCTAATAAAGATCTATTTATGTCGAGGTCTAACAGAATACGAAGTTTTATGAAATTTCGTGCATTAGTTCGTGAGAAATATATATGGCAGAAATCATGAAAATGCAGCAGTTTATGTAAAAGAAACAGTTTATGTAAACAAAACCAGTTTATGTAAAGGTCTAGCTGAATCTGCAGTTCTGTTAAATTCTGTGCAACAATTCTTGAGATTTGTGTCAAAATTTGTGTCATGCACAGGTAGACACACAGACTCACGGAAACACATTTTCTAAAAGCAACCAAATTGTGTTCAGGACTATCTACAAAGTATAAATCCGTCGAAAATTGGATGTTGAAATTTTTCATGAATCCAATATTTTCTTCTTGTAAATAAAAGAGAAAGATAAAAAAAAACACATTACATAAACAGAAAAGCTAAAGCAATTTTAAAGCAAAAGGAGCAGTCTTAAAAAATGATCAGTTGAATTCAATAGCATTTTACTGAAAAACTAAAATACTTACTTTATTAAATTATTCGTATTTGATACATTTGAAATCATTTCACAGTGATAAGTTTGCGTGGAGTATTATAATAAGCAACACCGCAATAAAAATCACTATTCAAAACTAATTCTTTTTAAGTCAGTTTTTGGACTAAAAAAATATTACCATGCAGACTTCTAAATTACATAAATATAATTAGAAGAAAAAATTCATAACTTCGTCAATTCCCAAGATTTCAAATCCGCTTAAATTTATTATAAATTCTCTTAATATTATCTAAAACTTTTATACTGACAAGTTTTTTATAGGACCAACTCTTATAGCACAAAAAAAAAAAAAAAAAAAAAAAAAAAAAAAAAAATCCTGCTGGCTCCGCCTGCAAACAAGTTAGGTTTCAAAGTAGGCGGTTCCAACTGCCGCATCATCGCAAAAAGGTCATTTCTTCGGCAATTCCCGACAAACAGGTGCCCCACGGTCTGCGTGTTCGAAATCTACCTGTGCCTGTAGGCCGAGCCGTCAGGGATTTTTTTTTTAAACTTTTGTTATGATTACATCGAATGAGCGTAAAAGCATTTAATTAAATTTATTGCTATTTTTTTCATTTAATGAAGAAAACAAAAGAAATATCGTGAACTTAAAGAGAAAAGTTATTTATTTTTGCACTTATTTCTCTATTCTAATTAATGTAAGTAACAAAAAAAGGGGTTTCTTAATAAATTAAAATACATTAGCTTCAACTAAATATCATAATGTGATTTTCGTGATAATTATTCCATATTTGGAACTTTTAATAAATTTTGATTTAATTTAGAATGCCTTTGTGAATAAAAACATAAATAGCCTTCTTTTTTTTACATTTTTATAAATCTTCTTCAAATAAACTAGATTATCGCTTCTAGAAAGATTTTGTAAGGACACATGCACATTTGTAAATAATATTTTCGAGTATTAAATAATTAATTATCTTAGAAATATTTCCTTATGGATAAGAATTTTTCATTTTCCATTATAAGGATATATTTTTATTTGTGCATTCTTTATTTATAATTGTACAAAAATATGTTTTGTTATTTATCAGAAATATATATATATATTTCGTGTTTCTAACGTCACCTAGCTATGAAAAAATTTAAATTGAAAATACTTTTTTAAGAATGGACAATTAAACATGTATTTATATGTATTTTATAAACATTTATTCATATATATATATAATGGGAGACTAGAATGCTAGAATTGGGGGAAAAAAAAAGGTGAGATCTCAGTAGGAAATTATGGATATGGGATGCGTAATGAAAGCGGAAACAGACTGATTGAGTTTGCAGAATGCGAACAGATGTATATCATGAATTAATTGTTCAAGAAAAAGACTCAAACAAAATAGAGATGACGTAGTGCAAATGCCTCAACATGTGAAACCGACTACAGCCTGACAAACAAAAAGCATCTTATTCAGGATTGCAGCGTTCTCAATAACTTCAATACAGGAAGCGAGCACTGGTTGGTTAGATTGAAACTGCTTTTAAAGAATAAAGTGGTAAGATTGAAGCTTTTGCAACACTCAAAGAAATCAGTCGAAATTATAAATCTCCATAAACATAAAAGATTAATTTAATTTGTAACTTAAAAATCGTTTCCAAGTACTTCAATCAATTTTAGAAGAAGAGAATTATGTTACAGTAGCGAGCACGAAACTAATTAATACTTTACAAGAAATTCCAAGAACTATAGCTGGTGAAGCACAAAGAAAATAACAGGAGAAACAAGAAAATTGATAAAGAAACGCAAAGAATTTTAAATGAAGAAAAACTGTCCAAAATCAGCAGTTGAATATGCAGAATTATGGAAAACGGTAAGAAAATGTGTTAAATAAGATATCAAAAAATTAAACTGCGATCTTTTCAAGAAAGTTCTAGAAGATAACAAAAGTTTTAAATCAGCTAAGCGCAAACTGTGTGGTGGAAGAAAGGGTATTTTTGCACTGAAGATGACAGATGGAACAATCACCAAAATCAATAATGAAATTGAACACATTATCGAAAAATTATATAACGAAATATATAAATGTGAAGATCAAATCAACCTACGTGATCCACCAGAAAACATAATAGAAACTGAAGAAATAATCCCAGTAATGACAGACGAAGTTGTACAAGCCATTAGATGTATGAAAAAAAAGTAAATGCCCTGACGAAGATAGAATTGCAATTGACCTTATCAAAGAAGCAGGAGAATTTTTTTTTAAATGTTAGCCTTACTGTTTTCCAGATGTCTCGAGACAGCAGATGTACCAGAAGACTTGAATAATGATGTGATGGTGGGTAGAAGGAAAACAATAAAATCTACCGTACAATCAGCTTACTGTCAGTGATTTATAAAATTTTCACCAAAGTTTTAACGATAAGACTTGATTCAACTCTGGACTCAGGTTAACCTAGAGGACAAGCAGGATTCTGAAGTGAATTTAGCACAATGGATCATATTCAAACAGTAAGGGGACTCATAGAAAACAAGGAATATAATTTACTTCTCTTTCTTGCCTTTATTAAATATGAAAAGCATTTGTTGTTTCGGTCTACACATCAGTAGTAATAGAATCTCTGGAGGATATTAGTTTAGACAAATATTTCATCAATATCATAAAAGAAGATTTACAAGAAAGAAACAACTATCTGTTTGGACAAAGACAAAGCAAAAATCAAGCTTAGAAGAAGGGTAATACAAGGAGACACCATTTCACTTAAGGCTTTTTCCACTGTCTTAGAAAATATTTTCAAGATGTTGAATTGAGAAAACAAATGCATTAGAATAAATGGAGAATATTTAAGCTCTCTCCGGTTTGCTGATGACATTTTAATTTTCAGCAATAGCCGTGAAGAATTGGTAAATATGCTAAAAGTTTTGGAAGAAGTGGGTATTAATGTGGGATTAAAACTTATTCGGAAAAGACTAAGCTGCTATTCAATTCATTTGCATAATTAAAGAAAATCGTCTATAACAACACTGAGATTAAAGGAGTGCAAAGTTATTTGTACCTTGGACAGGAAATATCATCGGACAACAGTATCATGAATGAAATAAATAGAAGAATAAGTAATGCATGGAGTGCTTCTGGGAAGAACAATATTATTCTGAAGAGTAACAAGCCTTTTTATTTTAAAAGAAAGGTGTTTAACCAATGTGTTGTTACTGCGCTAACTTATGGATAAGAAACATGGACGCTAACAAAACGGATAGGACAAAGATTACAAACTTCACAGAAATGTATGGAAAAATGCATGTTTGGCATTACTAGAAAGGACAGAAAGAGCATAACCTGGATAGGAAGTCAGACGATTTCTTTTTACATCATTGAGAAAATTAAATCGCTAGAATGGAAATATGATGGGCACATTGCAAGAAGACAAGACAATAGATGGAGTACCAGCACAGTTGTATCTCAGAGATGTAAAACGACTAAGAAGACGACCTCTAGTAAGATGGAGTGACGGTGTTAATTGGAGGACAAAAGCATTAGACGATAAACTGTGGAAAAATCTGTGGGAGACTTACATCCAGCAGTAGACTGAAAACGGTTGTTGATGATGATATATATATTCGGGATTTCCTTACATCTGGTTTAGGATTATGAGGAAAAATTGTGCTTACACAGATATGTTTATTGCATCTAAAAATAATATAACCCAAATAAAATATATTTGACTGATATATATGTATTGAAAATTTGACAATTTTACTTTTGCATGATATAATTTTTTTTCAAGGTTTGCGAGGTTTTGAGGATAAGGAAATAATGATTTTAAATAAATGTTTGTTATAACTGTACTTATCCAAAATGAAATAATATAATGTTTTAATTATAGTTATCAGTTTTAACTTGATTCTCCTTGCATACTATTCAAAATTATGTTATTTTATTTTTTTAATATTCCTTTTGCACTTTATTACTAGAATATTGAAAGATAATAATTAACACACGAGCTAGGGATTTTTTCTCTTATGTGTGTTCCCAGCACCACAATGAGATTGCTGTATTTCATCTCTGGAAGTACTAGTGGTGACCCTCTATTCGCGGCCGTGTGTTCAGATTTCTGTACAACACGGGGCATTTAGCTAGACGAAAACGGGAATATATTATACCAACATGTAATTCATGCATGTATTTATTTGATTTAAAATAATAAAGAACTATTTACTATCATGAAATACAAGAAAACTTTCAAAGATTGCTCAATTTTTTCAGAATGATTTGTAGTTACAGCTGGTTTTTGAAATAAAGTAAAATTAAAACTAAACAATGCATTTAAAAGATAATTTCTCACAAATATTCAAAGAAGAATTACCCTTTCAGCCATCGCAAATATCACAAATTAATACTGTTGCACTTTCAACTTTATAACTGAAACAACATTTAAATTATAGGGAAAAAATTAACACCAAATTGGTAATGAATGTATAATAATTGTTAATATTCTTGCAAAATCTGTAAATGTGTCAGTTAATGCGCACACTATTAAAAATTTGCGGCAAACTGTACAGACATTTGACCGTTTTTATAGAAAATGGTTATATAACCGTAATTTAACTGCCCAACAAACACGTCATATGCGGCCGCTTGCTGTGAACATTATGGCCAAATATTTTTATTGCAATTTGTATCCAGCCACCATTGTATATTAACTGATGCGCCGCTGCATCCGGTAGCAGTCGACTAACGGATAACGGGCGAGCGCAGAGAAAACTACTGCATTTTCCGCGCGCAGTAGCCACTAAAGTTAAACTTTAGGCCAGCATGTAAAAGCCTGTCATCACCTAGAAAACAGAAGGCCAGTGTCGTCTACTTGATATAATGTTGATAATAAGACAGAGAGAAATCTTTTTTCCTCACTTTTTCAGCATAATTTTCGTTATTTAAAATTTGTTTTTCTATGAAAGCATATTAAGTAATATGCGAGTAAGTTAAGTTTCGAGCCAGCGTATAAAAGTCCTTCATAATCTAGAAAATAGAAGGCCAGTGCTAAGTAGTTGATATTTTGATTATAGGAGATAAAAAAAATATTTTTTCAAAATAATTTTCACTGTTTAAAGAACATTGTTTAATTAGATGAACGTATTAAAATAATAATAATAATAATAATAATAATAATTTCGATTTTATGCACTAAAATATATATTTGAAAAATTTTCTTTCTCTTTGCTTTTACCTATTTTTGTAAATTACAAATAAAATTAACTTGTTTGCAAAGTATTTCTCAGGCGGTTCTCAAATTCCCTACTCAACAAACGCGAAACTTCCTGACACTCTTCTGATTCATTTTGAAACGTGAAGTCATAATATTGACAGGGGTCACTGTTGAAGTGATTTGGAATCAAATGGCGTTTTTCATTTTTGATAAATAATTTATTGCGTTATAAGCGATTTTTGTAACGTGACCACAGATTTTTCTCTTTTCCCACACTGTCGCGCCGGAAATTTGGTTCAAAACGTCACATTTGACAATATTTTCTGAAAGATCTTTCGTCATTACTAAAAAATCGAAAACTCTGTTCGATTACATAGCTTCTGAATAAGAACACCTGCCAATGTCAGGCATTTTCGAACAAAACTGAATTCAGAAATGTGTCAGAAACTAGCTGATTTCGATTTGAGAACAGCCTTAATACATTGAATTTTCTTATGAACACACTGGAATAAAAATGAATATCCTTAAAATTTTAAACAAATTCAGACCTAAACGATATACTACTAATATATAATTCACTTTTTACAATTCGGTGTTGCAACTAATTTTTAATATCGTATGAAATTTGTTTAAAAAAGTATTTTTTTTTCCAGATGATCAAAATTAAATAATATTTTAAAGAAAAATTATGTATATAATTGAAAGCAAGACAAAAAGACAAAGTGATTTATTTTATAAGGCATATGCCGCTTTATAAAATACATTAAAATATTTTATCCCTCCCCCCCCCCTCCTCTTCAAAAAGGCTTCCATGTATTAGTAAATTAGAGTTTCGGTTGAAGGACGCATTGGAAGAACGCAGGGGATCAAGGTCAAGATAGGGGAGACTGAAAATTCTCGGAAGACACACGCCCGAGGCTTGTTTATATCTTGTATGAGAGAAGCGAACCAGTAATTTCTTAAAGATTGGTAAGTTTTTATCAGTTTGTCTATTCATTAAATATATATGTTGTGATAATCTTTTTTGCATCATTTGATTCACGATAGAATTATTTTTTATAAAACCGCACAAAATTTTTAACGTGCTTTTCTTTTCAAAATGTAGAATGATATTTATTTTACAATTGCTTATTTCATGAGATTCACTGATACTGTACTTTATTGCTTAAGCCCTGACCCATTTCTCAATTAATTTTTGTTTAGAAACACATAAAACGTGCAGGTGTTGTCATTCAGAAACTATGTAATTGAAAGACGTTTTTCATTTTTTGTTAAAGGCAGAAGATATTTCGTAAAATACTGTCAAAGTCGGCATTTTGAACCGAATTCCCAAAGCGGCTGCTTGAGAAAGGGAATAAAATTGTCGTCAAAAATCCTTATAATTCGATAAGCATTTTATTTATCAGAAAATGGAAAACTCATTTCGATTTCAAATCACTTCAACAGTCAGGAATACCAATTTTATTCCTTTACGTTTTAAGATGTGTCAGAAAGTTCCGTGTTGTCGAGCAGGCAATTTGAGAACCACCTTAAAATAGAAAATATTGAGATTTAATTTTCTGTCAATTTTTTTTTCTTTAACGCTTTTTAAATCTATTAAATAATATTTTCCGATAATGCATATGATTTAAAAATAATCTATAATAATAAACTATAAAAATAATCTATAAAAATAAGCTATAATAATAAACTACAATATATAATAAACTGTAATTTATTTAAAATAATTATTTTAGCATTATATAATAATTTTTAAAGAAGTTTTTTCCTGTCTTTTTCTGAGTGTGGAAAATAATTGTTCTAAAAAAAATTGTAAATTTTAATACAATTTAGAAAACTAGAATAAGAAAAAAACATTACAAATTTCATGACAATTTCAAATTACTGAATTTTCATGTGAAAAGATTAGAATATTATTATTATTATTTTAATATTTGGCTATTAAACTGTAAAAGATAAATAATCATAAAAAACTGGTCATTCATGGACTATATAAAATAAAAATGTATTGCAATTTTCTTTTATTTATTTATTTTATTACTTCGGTGAAAATTAATATTCATAAAATTAAAATGATGCAAAAATGTTTTTTTTTTTTTATTATCAATAATGATTTAATGAATAGACATCTTATACTGGTAACATACTTAACAATAATTTATTTTAAAACCATTGTGAAAAAAAAGAAAGAAAAAAACTAACATTAGACATACATACACATAAAAGATTATTTAAGCACCAATTCAAATTTTATTCTGTTAAAAAAATGCTTTTTAGAAAATTATTTAAATTATAAAGTGTTTTTGCGTGAAAGTAAGTGCTAATTAATAATCATTTAGGTTAACTTTTCAAGAAAACTATAAGTTCAAATTACCTTTTTTTTTTCTTTTTTTTTTTTTCAAAACAAAATATTTGACATAGTGAATTAATTAGTTTTTTTTAATCATGTACTTTTAAAATTTATATGAAATATGATTATTTAAAAATGGCATTGGATAAAAATTTTAAATATATATAATTGAAAAAATAAAATTTATTCACTATGTCAAACATTGTGTTTCTCAAATTTTTGACAAAAAAAATCAAGGTGATTGAATTTATAATTTTCTTGAAAAGTGTACATAAATGATTATTATTACTTTATTGCACGCAAAAACACTTTATCATTTAAATAAACTCCTAAAAAATATTTTCTTTTATAGAATAAATTTTGATTTATGGCTAAATAATCTTTATTGGGCGACAATGGCTGGGTTTTGGCTAGCTTACATTTATAATACCCAAAAAAGGCATTTTTGTGGGCAGTTTTGGGCTGGATTTAATTCTTGAAAACCACAAATGGCGTTGCGACGGCAAGTTTCTGGCTAGCTTTTATTCATTATGATTTTTAATGCCTAGCTATGGCTAGTTTCCATTAATAATTGCCATTTAAAGTATAATTGTGGCCAGTTTTAGGCAATCTACCATTTATGATTAACCATTAGTGGCCTAATTATGGGGATCTTATTGTATTTCTGGCCAATTCTGTTGCGGCCTCATTATGGCCAGCGTGACAGTTTTTTTAAGTTGCCATTACGGCCAATGATAGCGGCCCTCCATCTGACAGTTTGGGCCAAAGCTAACGTAGCCATCAGTGGCCCGAAAGTTCTGTGTTCGTTGGGTGTATTCTGAGAATAATATGGGCAATAATATAGTCAGATTGGAGATAAATTTCGCTTATGTAACCGGTTTCTATATAAACGGTCTTTGCTGCAAATTTTTAACAGTGTAGTTGTGCTTTGCAGCTTTAGAAAGAGCACTATTTGTACGCCGAGAGAAAACGTTTGTGGTTTCTGGAAATATGTGGAACATGAATGGAAAACAATAAGATTGTTGCTGCTACGAAAACATTTATTATCATTAAAGTTAAGGTTGTGATGGCTTGGGGGGGGGGCATCAGCTTAATTCATTCGGATAGGATTAAAATTACCCCAAAATATAGTGGTGTGATGGGTCTTTATTGGCACCTATTGTAAGAGAATTATCCTAGAGAGAAGAAATCTTTTGTTTATTTCAAGTAAGAATGAAAAACTTTCGTGCTTTGTATAGCCTTGCTAAATGTGTGTGAACTTGATCTGTATGAAGATTAGCTGAGGGGGTTTAAAATGTGTCAGGAAGGTATTCCTATGAATAGCATGATTAAAGAATTGTATTTCAAACAAATCTCTGATAAGAAGGTGTGTATAGGGGTGTGTCAAGTAAGATTTAAGAATTATGCAGAGTGGAGGAGAGGGAGTTTTTCGTTATGAAGAGGCAGACTTATTTTTGAGTTCTGGAGAGTCGGACCTTGTTTTATGGGGGTTCCTGAGATGTACAAAAATGTCTTGTAATATCATAAAAATTTTTACTATTCTGTTATTTTATAACTATTGTTTTTAAATAAAACTTTTTCGTTGAATACGAACGAATATGTTTGATTATATACTACTGTGGGCAAAAAATAGTAAGACTTTTTAATTTAAATTTCGCGCGAAAACCCATTCGTCGAAATATTTTTTTTTCTAGGTTGGCATGACTGTCAGTGACATCTGTGCTAAATGTCACATCAAAATAATCATTAGTGTTTAGTATACGCTTGTCTTTCTGAAGTACAAAAAGTGCATTCGGCGATTTTTACAATGAGTGAAATTATTCAACAAAGAAACTTTTGTGTGCGGAATCAAATTTCTGGTGCCGAAACGTTCAGAATGTTGCATAAGTCCTTCGGTGATAATTGTTTGTCGCGAGCAAGTGTTTTTTATTGGTGCAAATTATTCAAAGAGGGTCGAGAACGCGTTGACGATGAACAACGTCCAGGACGACCATCAACATCAACTGATGATCAACACGTCAATAAAATCAAGGAATTTGTGCTTGAGAATCGACGATTAACAGTCAGAGACCTTACTGGCATCGTTGGAATATCGGAAGGATCAGTGAAAACCATTTTGAAAGATGCACCGATAATTCACCGTCGCATACTGCATTAATTCTTCGTGAGTTTTTCGCCAAATTTTCAACCAATATCGTGCTACAACCACCGTATTCGCCTGATTTAGCTCCGTGTGACTTCTGGCTATTCAGCAAATTCAAATGACCGCTCCGGGGAAACCGTTTTGAGTCAATTGAAGACATAAAGGTGAATCGCTAAGCGCATTGAAGGCTATTCCGGAAATTGACTTTAACAACTGTTTCGAGGATTGGAAGAAACGTTGGCACAAGTGTATTGGGGCCAGGGGGGATTACTTTGAGGGGGACGAAATAGATTTGGAAGAATAAATTAAGAATTTTAAAATTATGAACAAAGTCTTACTATTTTTTGCCCACAGTAGTATATGCGACCACGATACCACAAGGTATATAATAACATTCAGAAATATGACGTATTAAAGCAAACATTTAAAACCTAAAATTACATTTTAAAAGTAATGTATAAATTTAGCAAAGCAGTTCAAAAATACTCTAATTTCTCCTCATTAAATAACTACAATATTAAATTTAAAAAATCAATATTTATAACGGTAGAATTTTTTTTTAAAATAGTGATCCACGTTTCAATTTTCAATCTGTTTGATGCTTTCAATTACTGAAATGAAAATACAATGAAAGTTATAAAAATTGGGTTTCTTTTTCAGTAAAGCTTAATTTTATTTATAAAAAAATCTGGATTTTTAAATTAAGCAATTATTAATCTATTGAAATCTAAATTATTATATATAATGTGTATAAATACATATTACTGTAATAACAGATTTTTACAACTTATCGTACCCAAACACTTTTTATTTAGCAATTGCGACGTTAAAATATATATATATATATATTCTCTTTATTAGCCTAAATTTCGATCTATTTCTTTGCTGAAGAAATACTGTACTAATTAATTTTACACATATAAGAATAATCTATTTCATTAATGAAGTATTAAAATATTATTTTAATATTTTCTTTTTTATAAAGAAATAAAGCCTTGAAAGACCCTAGAATTATTAATTCGAATGCTTCTATTGTCAGATCTTAATTAGCTCTATAAAAAATGGAAATGATTTAAGGTAATGCCTTACAAGAATTTCAAAAGGCTTTTTTTTCTCTTAATCTCAGAACTAAGTTTTGAATGTTTGTAGTGCACTTTTTCTAATGATAAGCTTTCTTTATAAAATATCTGACTTATGATTTTTTTTTTAATTTTTTAAGATACAGAAAATTGCTGGAATAAGAAAGTATTTTTTTTTTTACAGTCACTGGTCGATACTCCGTCTACTATAATGGGTGTAAAACCATTAGTTAAATACTATAAATTAAGTATTTTGTTTTGTTCGCCTTATACGTACTCAAAATTCTTGAAAATTATTACATACATATAATGAAAATAATGTAAAAATTGGACAGTTTCTATAGAAATTATATATTTAAGTGAAGGGTACAGCCGAAAATTTGACATGGAATTTTGGGGCACATGTTCTGTAATCTATGTTCACGAGAAACAAACATCTGAAACGTAAGGAATGTAGGCCGGAATGTGGTTTAAAGTCTGTGTCTTTGTATACGCATAGCTTTGTAAAACGTAAGAATAAAACGTGTGTAACAACGTAAGCAGAATTATAACCTTGTAAAAGTTTGAATTTTTGCTACAAAGAATCCCTGGTTACAAGAATGTCCAAATTATGGAAGATTCCCAATTTTGATCAAAATCGTAAATGAATAGAATTTTTTCTGAATTAGTATCGCAATTATTTTGTTGACAAACTTGGCGATATTTCACATTGCCAAGTACCGCCAAGCTTGGTATCAATTTGGAGCAAACATACGACCAAGGAAAGTAAACCTGTAAATCAATTTAGTATACGTTCTTTGATACGTACTCGTCTGCGCGGCTTTGTCCCTGGAAGTGCGTGATGTCCACACAAGGATGTACAAAGAATTGGCAGGTGTTTTTATTAGTAAGGGGCTGCGCATACATAACGTTATCACTTTAGGGGGGAGGGGGTGGGTTAGGCACTTGATGTCATAAGATATCTGTAGGTGGAGGTGGGGGGTTATCTTTTGATATCGTTATAATTTTTAATCCTCCCCCCCCCCTCCCCCATTTTTTTTCATCAAAATAATCCGTTTTTTTAGCTTGTATTTTCATGAAAATGCAAAGTTATTGTTAAAACCGTTAAATGATTATACAATTATTTCATTCTAAAACATGATATAACCGTATTGTTTGGCATTCCTCTTCAGCTGCTGTTAGAGAAACCAGGAATGATACTTGTGAAAATGATGATAAATAAAATGATGATAATGAAATGAAATGATAAAATGAAATGATACTTGTGTTTACTAGAAAGAAAAAAGGAAGAATGTTGTCCACCTGTTTTGTTTGTAAGAAATTCTGTTTGCCTCTGTCCGTGTGGGGAGCAAGAAGACAATATTGATGTTGAATGCATTATGCAACAAAAAGCTATTATCAAATACTTTTAAATAGTAACTATTTATTTTAAGTATTACATGGTATAAAGTTATTTCATATATAATAGAGATATTTTATTGACTTCTTCTCTTCGGTTGAATCTATATAATAAAACCGTAAGTCATGTGACTGTCATCAACAGTTCCGGGATGTCCGTTTCATTTTTCATATGCCAGGCGGCCATTTTTATAAAAAAATAATTTTTCAAATAAAACTGTATGAAAGTTAATTTTTTGGAAATATCGTTCAAAATAAATTAATATTTGAGAGATGACTTCCGTTCAATTATGTATATATTCTGCAATAACTTCAGTTAAAATTAGGTTCGCAGTTAAAATTCTCTATCCATGAAAGTAAACAACAACAAAAAAAAAAGAAAAACATTCATTCGTAGTGAACGTTTAAAATATTAAATCATGGAGGTAATCGTTCGTAAAGCAAGCTCTCCACGAATGAATTTTTGGGCCGCTACCTGGTGTAAAAAAAAAAATAATAATAATTCACACCAGTGAGACAATCAAAGTTTACCATAATTATGTGCTATACAACTCAACTTCCTTCCGGATATTTTCTTGCCGTAAGCTGAATGTAAACAAATATAACTTATGTAATAATATTTAATGAATCAAATTTCCAAACGATTTGCCAGTTAATTTGGTATTTATGTAATATGGGAAGAGAGATCACCGAAAATGATTATTAGTCACCAATCATATTTACCATTATTAATGACCAATCGCGTTCAAAAAAGTGATTTAATATACATTTATAAAATAAATAACATCATTAAGTACTTTTATGTTATTTGGGCGCAAATCCCGCCGTTAGCATTTTTAAAATGGAACAGCTTTCGCAGTTGCATCGGGGTTGGCGCGATTTTTGTTTTGCGCCATTTTGGCGAGAAAACCCCATTTTCAGGTACCTGTTAGAGATTGCTAAAACAGCATGTTACTATTATTTTATTATGAAACATTTTATTTTATATTAGAAAACACACAATTTTATTATAAAAAATGCACAATGGTCAATTAATTATTAAACACACAATATTTAATTTATTATAAAACATACGGAATCTCCTCTATCGGGTTGCCATACCAAGCAAAATCTAGCCGAAAGTGCCGGGTTGCCCACGCATAAAATCGCCATTTTGGCGCCAAAATGATACGCTGGTGCATCTGCGACAGTTGCACCCAAAATTACGTGTAATAATATGCATCCCGATTATGGCAAATTATTCAAGACGTTTTAGATGAGAATAATGATAGATTGTCTAATCTTCCAAAATCGAGTCTACAGTCTAAGTTAGCGAAAAAAAAATATTAGCAACAATATGGTATTTCAAAAAAACTTTCACAAAATAGACTTTATTGCATCAAATCGCATTAACTAAAATACGCCAATTGGCAATGGAACCAATTACGGAAAATTACTTAATATGTTTAAGAATATCCGCATTAGCGAACATATTGCAACTGATAAGCAAACGGTAATGAAGCATAAATGCTTAAATGGGTTAAGCGTTTTTTGTAAAGAAAGATGAAATACATAACAATAAAAATTATGCAAAATGCTACCATGATGGCAAAAGTTCTTGATTTGTATATTAAAATCTTCCGGTTTGGCGAAGGATTAAAAAAACTTAAATTATGAATAAAAGTAACGTGTTAAAATGCTTAACATGCATTTAAGGGAGACCAAACTGGTCGCCAGTGGCGGCTAGTCAGTAATATAAACATCAAATGTAAAACCATATCTGTATATCACTGCAAATATATAAAAACATGACATGGATAACGATAGAATTGAGGAAGGATGGGGGTCGATGAATGATAAGGTATATGATATTGTAAAACGGGGAGGGGTTCAAAATTAACAAAAAGTAGATAGCGTTATGTATGTACCTTAAACACCGTTCTATATAGTGTAAGAATATTTGATATAAAGTACTTTGGTGTATATGGACTGTTTTTGTATAAATGAAAAAAGTCCTTCCGGCCTGTACCGGGAGGAAAAGGTAGCTTTCCTATATCTTCGTTTTAAAATTTTAGCTAATGTTACTCGGAAACAGCAAGCTAAAATGCAAAGAAACGTTTACAAAAGATTCGTTAATACTGAATTTGAATAAGACATTCGCCAAATTATTGAGCAATACCCAAATTGGCTTCATTTATGAACACTTATTTTGGTCGCCAAATTTGGCATATTTCGCCAAATTTGGCAATATTTCGCCAAATGTCGCCAATTTTGGCGAGAATTTGGCGCTAACGGATATGAATATATAGTTTTATGCGTATGATTGGGAGGATTATTACAACAATGAAAGAAAATAATTTGCAAGTAATCGCGTTAATGTGCTGTTTTGTTTCAAAATGTCAGCCACTCTAGAATTTCAAACTGCTCCATCTCAGCCATTTTTTAAGATAGAGGTAAACCAAAAAATGCTTTGGAATCCTTATATCAAGGCCTAACACGTAATTAAAAAATAAATTTGAATTTTTATTTTTTTTGTATATTTATTTTAGTTTTAAATTTTGAAATGGCCGCCATCTTGAAACAAAATGGCGGACCAAGCTGGCCAACGAACTCGGTCGAGACATTAGTGACCTTAATACACACAAATAGTTTCATCAAAATCGATTCATAAATACGGGCGTTATCGTATGACATAGGTCAGATATATATATATATATATATATATGGATATATCTATATATATAAATCAACATTTGAACGGAGGGTGGTTTTGGGGTCTGGGGGTCATTATCGGTGAAAATATATTGAAATTTTCTGGAACTGCTTTCCTCCGAACGGCTGCAATAGGTAGCTTTATACTTTTAGGTAGCTTTCAATACGAAAAAGTATAAAGCTACCTATTGCAGCCGTTCGGAGGAAAGCAATTCCGGAAAATTTTGATATATTTTCACCGATCATGACCCCCAGACCCCAAAACCACCCTCCGTTCAAATGTTGATTTATATATATATATATATATATATATATCTCCATATATATCTATATAATAAAACCGTATGTCATGTGACTGTCCTCAACAGTTCCGGGATGCCGCTTCACTTTTTCATATGCCAGGCAGCCATTTTTATTCAAAATTATTTTTTCTAATAAAACTGCATAAAAGTTACATTTTTAGAAATATCGTTCAAAATAAATTAATATTTGAGAGATGACTTACGTTCAATTATGTATACATTCTGCAATAACTTCAGTTTCAATTAGGTTCGCTGTTCAAATTCTCTATCCATGAAAGTAAACAACAACAACAACAAAAAAAGATTCATTCGTTGTGAACGTTTAAAATATTAAACCATGAATTTTTGAACCGCTGCCTGGTGTAAAAAAAAATAATCAGCACCAGTGAGACAGTCAAAGTTTACCATAATTCTGTTCCATACAACTCAACTTCCTTCGGATCTTTTCTTGATGTAAGTTGAACTCCGTGGTTGAACTCATGTAATAATATTTAATGGATCAAATTTCGAAACAAATTGTCAGCTTTTATTTTTCGTGTGTATTAATTAGAAACGATATTTTAATTTTGAAATCAAATGTTTTGATTTATGATAATATTTCTTATTTATCTATTTTCTATTTTAAAGAAAAATGTGAACGTCATGTATTTTAAATTGGAACAGCTGTCACGGACGCACCAGGGTTGGCGGAATTTTTGTTTTGCGCCATTTTGGCGAGAAAATCCCATTTTCAGGTACCTATTAGAGATTACTAAAACAGCATATACTTTTATTTTATTATGAAATAGTTTATTTTATATTAAAAACACACACACAATGATTAATTTATTATAAAGTGGGTTAAGCGGTTTTTGTCAAGAAAGATGAAATACATAACAACCAAAAATATGCGAAATGCTACCACGATCGCAAAAGTTCTTGATTTGTCTATTAGATTTTTCCGGTTTGGTGAAGGATTAAGGAAAAAAATAAATTATGAATAAAAATAATTTGTTACAATGCTTAACATACATTTAAGGGCGACCAAACTGGTCGCCATTGGCGGCTAGTATATATATATCTGACCTATGTCATACGATAACGCCCGTATTTATAAATCGATTTTGATGAAACTAATTGTGTGTATTAAGGTCACTAATGTCTCGACCGAGTTCGTTGGTCAGCTTGGTCCGCCATTTTGTTTCAAGATGGCGGGCATTTAAAAATTTAAAACTAAAATAAATATACAAAAAAAATAAAAATTCAAATTTATTTTTTAATTACCTGTTAGGCCTTGATACAAGGATTCCAGAGCATTTTTTGGTTTACCTCTATTTTAAAAAATGGCTGAGATAGAGCAGTTTGAAATTATAGGGTGGCTAACATTTTGAAACAAAACAGCACATTAACGCGATTACTCGCAAATTATTTTCTTTCATTGTTGCAATAATTTTCCCAATCATACGCATAAAACTATATATTCATATCCGTTAGCGCCAAATTCTCGCCAAAATTGGCGACATTTGGCAAAATAGCGCCAAATTTGGCGACCAAAATAAGTCTTCATAAATGAAGCCAATTTGGCTATTGCTCAATAATTTGGCGAATTTCTTATTCAAATTCAGTATTAACGAATCTTTTGTAAACGTTTCTTTGCATTTTAACTTGCTGTTTTCATGTAACATTAGCTAAAATTTTAAAACGAAGATATAGGAAAGCTAGCTTTTCCTCCCGGTACAGGCCGGAAGGACTTTTTTGTATTGAAAGCTACCTAAAAGCTTGTTTTCATCAAATTTTGTAATTTTAGATAGATATTTTTATCTTAATCTGTAAAAGATTTTTTATTGTTTTGTTTTTTATATATAATTAGTTTTTCGTTCAACTTTTTAAAAAGTTTTCTCAATAAATACGAATTTACTTAATTAATCCATTTTAAAAAGTCCTTCCGGCCTGTACCGGGAGGAAAAGGAAGCTTTCCTATATCTTTGTTTTAAAATTTTAGCTAATGTTACACGAAAACAGCAACTTAAAATGCAAATAAAACGTTTGCAAAAGATTCGTTAATACTGAATTTGAATAAGAAATTCACCAAATTATTGAGCAATAGCCAAATTGGCTTCATTTATGAAGACCTATTTTGGTCGCCAAATTTGGTCATATTTCGCCAAATGTCGCCAAGTTTGGCGAGAATTTGGCGCTAACGGATATGAATATATAGTTTTATGCGTTTGATTGGGAAAATTATTACAACGATGAAAATTTTTATAATGTGCTGTCTTGTTTCAAAATGTCAGCCACCCTAGAATTTCAAACTGCTCTATCTCAGCCGTTTTTTAAGATAGAGGTAAAACAAAAAATGCTCTGGAATCCTCGTTTCAAGGAATAACACTGAATTAAAAAATACATTTGAATTTTTAACTTTTTTGTATATTTATTTTAGTTTTAAATTTTTAATTGGCCGCCATCTTGAAACAAAATGGCGGACCAAGCTGGCCAACGAACTCGGTCGAGACATTGTTGAGCTTAATACTCACTTTTAGTTTCATCAAAAATGATTTATAAATACGAGCGTTATCGTATGACATAGGTCAGATATATATATATATATATATATGGATATATATATATATATATATATATATATATATATATATATATATATATATATATATATATATATATATATATATATAAATCAACATTTGAACGGAGGGTGGTTTTGGGGTCTGGGGGTCATGATCGGTGAAAATATATCGAAAATTTCCGGAACTGCTTTCCTCCGAACGGCTGCAATAGGTAGCTTTATAATTTTAGGTAGCTTTCAATACAAAAAAATATAAAGCTACCTATTGCAGCCGTTCGGAGGAAAGCAGTTCCGGAAAATTTCGATATATTTTCACCGATCATGACCCCCAGACCCCAAAACCACCCTCCGTCCAAATGTTGATTTATATATATAGATATATCCATATATATATATATATATATATATATATATATATATATATATCTGACCTATGTCATACGATAACGCCCGTAATTATGAATCGATTTTGATGAAACTAATTGTGTGTATTAAGGTCACTAATGTCTCGACCGAGTTCGTTGGCCAGCTTGGTCCGCCATCTTGTTTCAAGATGGCGGCCATTTAAAGATGTAAAATAACTTAAAATCTAAAATAAATATACAAAAAATTTAAAAATTCAAATTTATTTTTTAATTACGTGTTAGGCCTTGATACAAGGATTCCAGAGCTTTTTTTGGTTTACCTCTATCTTAAAAAATGGCTGAGATAGAGCAGTTTGAAATTATAGGGTGGCTGACATTTTGAAACAAAACAGCACATTAACGCGATTACTCGCAAATTATTTTCTTTCATTGTTGTAATAATTTTCCCAATCATACGCATAAAACTATATATTCATATCCGTTCACGCCAAAATTGGCGACAAAAGTGGCAAAATTGGGCGACATTTGGCGAAATATCGCCAAATTTGGCGATCAAAATAAGTCTTCACAAATGAAGCCAATTTGGCTATTGCTCAATAATTTGGCGAATTTCTTATTCAAATTCAGTATTAACGAATCTTTTGTAAACGTTTCTTTGCATTTTAGCTTGCTGTTTTCGTGTAACATTAGCTAAAATTTTAAAACGAAGATATAGGAAAGCTATCTTTTTCTCCCGGTACAGGCCGGAAGGACTTTTTTGTATTGAAAGCTACCTAAAATTACTTAATTATTAGGTAGCTTTCAATACAAAAAAGTATAAAGCTACCTATTGCAGCCGTTCGGAGGAAAGCAGTTCTGGAAAATTTTGATATATTTTCACCGATCATGACCCCCAGACCCCAAAACCACCCTCCGTTTAAATGTTGATTTATATATATATATATATATATATATATATATATATCTCCATATATATATATATATATATATATCTGACCTATGTCATACGATAACGCCCGTATTTATAAATCGATTTTGATGAAACTAATTGTGTGTATTAAGTTCACTAATGTCTCGACCGAGTTCGTTGGCCAGCTTCGTCCACCATTTTGTTTCAAGATGGCGGCCATTTAAAAATTTAAAGCTAAAATAAATATACAAAAAAGTTAAAAATTCAAATTTATTTTTTAATTACGTGTTAGGCCTTGATACAAGGATTACAGAGCATTTTTTGGTTTACCTCTATCTTAAAAAATGGCTGAGATAGAGCAGTTTGAAATTCTAGGGTGGCTGACATTTTGAAACAAAACAGCACATTAACGCGATTACTCGCAAATTATTTACTTTCATTGTTGGAATAATTTTCCCAATCATACGCATAAAACTATATATTCATATCTGTTAGCGCCAAATTCTCGCCAAAATTGGTTACATTTGGCGAAATATCGCCAAATTTGGCGACCAAAATAAGTCTTCATAAATGAAGCCAATTTGGCTATTGCTCAATAATTTGGCAAATTTCTTATTCAAATTCAGTATTAACGAATCTTTTGTAAACGTTTCTTTGCATTTTAACTTGCTGTTTTCGTGTAACATTAGCTAAAATTTTAAAACGAAGATATAGGAAAGCTACCTTTTCCTCCCGGTACAGGCCGGAAGGACTTTTATTCCTTTCCACCCTAAATTTCTGAAATTTCTGAAATCGCATTAATTTTTTTCAAAAAATTTTCAGTTTTCCGGACATAATCTTTTATATAAGCTATCATGGAAATGTAATAAAAAGAAGAGAAATAAGAATTGGATGAAATATCTTTTTTTTATGTTAACATGGTATGTTTAATCGAAAATATGCAGAAAATGAGGAATTTTATACTTGAAAACATTTTTCCGAGATAAATAAAAACGTTTTTTGATTATTGTTTCCACGAACATTTAAATAATCTATTAATATATACGAATGCATTTTTATAAACGTGCGCCAACTTCCCTGTATCAACTTTCCGGCAGTATTCAAAAAAAGTCCTTCCGGCCTGTACCGGGAGGAAAAGGTAGCTTTCCTATATCTTCGTTTTAAAATTTTAGCTAATGTTACACGAAAACAGCAAGTTAAAATGCAAAGAAACGTTTACAAAATATTCGTTAATACTGAATTTGAATAAGAAATTCGACAAATTATTGAGCAATAGCCAATTTGGCTTCATTTATGAAGACTTATTTTGGTCGCCAAATTTGGCGATATTTCGCCAAATGTCGCCAATTTTGGCGAGAATTTGGCGCTAACGGATATGAATATATAGTTTTATGCGTATGATTGGGAAAATTATTACAACAATGAAAGAAAATTTGCGAGTAATCGCGTTAATGTGCTGTTTTGTTTCAAAATGTCAGCCACCCTAGAATTTCAAACTGCTCTATCTCAGCCATTTTTTAAGATAGAGGTAAACCGAAAAATGCTCTGGAATCCTTGTATCAAGGCCTAACACGTAATTAAAAAATAAATTTGAATTTTTAACTTTTTTTTATATTTATTTTAGTTTTAAATTTTGAAATGGCCGCCATCTTGAAACAAAATGGCGGACCAAGCTGGCCAACGAACTCGGTCGAGACATTAGTGACCTTAATACACACAATTAGTTTCATCAAAATCGATTTATAAATACGGGCGTTATCGTATGACATAGGTCAGATATATATATATATATATATATATATATGGATATATATATATATATATATATATATATATATATATAAATCAACATTTGAACGGAGGGTGGTTTTGGGGTCTGGGGGTCATGATCGGTGAAAATATATCAAAATTTTCCGGAATTGCTTTCCTCCGAACGGCTGCAATAGGTAGCTTTATACTTTTAGGTAGCTTTCAATACAAAAAAGTATAAAGCTACCTATTGCAGCCGTTCGGAGGAAAGCAGTTCCCGAAAATTTCGATATATTTTCACCGATCATGACCCCCAGACACCAAAACCACCCTCCGTCCAAATGTTGATTTATATATATATAGATATATCCATATATATATATATATATATATATATATATATATATATATATATATATATATATATATATAAACTTATTGCAAAAATTAACCATTGAAACAGAAATAACTGACCAAATGCAATGAAATTATTATCCCAAATAGCTATGTCAAATTACACATTATAAAACATAGTCCTAACAAATGAAGTATTTATTCAAAAAGTGAAACATAAGTAAAAAAAAAAACAAAAAAAAAAAAAAAAAACACAAATGCAAGCTTATAATGTAATTTACTTTTTCAAGGGCTGGGAAACCACATTATAAGCAAAGAATGATTGTTTTCTGTAACTGTCACAAGCTTAAAGCCAAAATTTTGTGACAATTCCAAGCCCTAACAATCATTGGAAAGAAATTGGAAAAAAAAAAAAAAAAAGGATACCTTTGAAAATAGAACACTACAAATCAAACGGAAGAAAATAAATCCATTTATAAACAAATAAATACAAAGGAAGACAAAGAAAATCTATACATTACAACATAAATTTGTCCAGAATCCGAAGCCAAAAATGTTTTGTGCTAAGCACATGGTAAAGTGAATAAGTGAATTCAAACGTACAAGTTAAAATTACAGTTAATTTTCTAAAAGTAGCAGTTATTAATTTAACCATTGTGATTTTAACTATTTCTAATTTAAAATATAAAAATACAAATAAACAATATAAAAACTATAAATTCATTTACTAAAAGTATTTTTTAACTTAAATAATTTTAATATATATATTATATTATTGGAATATTTAAAAATTTCACTTGTATTCCAAGTTTTCAGTTAAAAGAGAAAAAAAAATTGTGAAAATTTATATGGTGCTGCCATCTGGTTTTATAATAAACAATAACTAAAAAATAATACTAAAGAATAATAGTAATAGTTTTTTTAAAATCATTATATGGTGCTGCCATCTAGTTAAAGATTAAAACAATATCTAAATAACTATTAATTATTTTGATTAAGTAAATTTTCAGTATAAAATTATTTTATCTATTTATTTTTACATATGTCAACATTTAAATAATTTCAAAACATAAATAAACCCATAAAATCTAAAATATTATTGTAGAAGTCAAATTAAATTTTCATTTTATAAATAATTATATGCAAGCTTAAAAGATTTACCAATATGACTACATGCACTTATTGGAACTAACATCTTGCAAAATTTTATTAACCCTGAAAAATAAAATTAGATTTTCATTTTATAAATAACAATGCAAGTTTAAATGAAATACCAAAATGGCTACACACACTTAATGGAACTAACATCTTGCTAAATATTATTTATTCTGAAAAATAAAATTAGATTTCACACACTGATAGCTAAAAATAACCAAACATTTCCAATATGTTAACCTCACGTATTGAATCTAATATCTTGCAAAAAATAAAAAATAAAAAAGCATTTAACTAAATTGTTAAATGTTCTCTACCTGGCAAGGAAAAAAAAAAACATTAAATCTCCAATATGGCAACGCACTTATTGGAACAATATTATATTTAAAGTTCTCTCCCTAGAAAAGAAAAAAAAATTAGATTTTACTATTTAAATTTTTTAATTAATAAAAGATATTTAACCAAAATATTCCCACTCAGCTCTCACATAAAGGAATTCATTCTTTAAGCATTTTAACAGATAGAATGTGCAAACATATAAACCCCAATGAAAGCAAAATTTATATTCGTAAAATTGACTTAACTAAATAAAAGGGATAGCCATATTCTACTGCATGTTGAAGAATAAGTTTTAAATTTTGAGTTTTAAAATTATTAGAACAAAGATTGTTTATTCTATGTGCAAAATTTAGTAAAATATTTACAAATACTGATTTATGTATACAAGACTTATAATTAGTAAATAAGTTAACTTTAAATGTAAAATCATTTCTTTTGTCATAAATGTCAAACAAAATTTTATTATCTTTAAGAATTATCTTAAGATCAAGAAAAATAATTTTATTATTTACCATAAGGTTGAAACTATAATTTAAATTTTTATGATATTTTATTGGTAGTAAATAATTTGAATTATTATTAAAATAGAAGACAATTATATCATCTATATAACGGTACATTTTACAATTAGCAATATGCGAATTACGTTCATAATAATATAAATATAATTCTGCAAGAATTGAAGAAACAATACCACCCTGTGGTAATCCACAGCATTGAATATATATATTCTCATTAAAAACAATATAATTATGATGTAGAATAAATCTAGTTAAAGTTTTAAAGTAATTTAAAGAAATGTTATTTTTTAATTTTATGGAATCCTTGTATTCTTTGTATAATAAATTGACAATCCTGAACATATCCTTGATATCAATATTATTAAATAAGTCATTAAAGTCAAACGTCTTCATGTAAGTTATGTTATTTAAATTTTTTATATTATTGACAAGTTGAAAACTATTTTTTATTCTAAACAAATTATCTTTTAGTTTTGTAAGTTCAAACAATTTAGTGAGAATAGTTAATAGAAATTTACTTGCATTATTATTATACGTATTACAGCCTATAGTTACAGTTCTAAATTTTATAGGAGTTTTATGAAATTTAGGTATAACAACAATGTATGGATAATTAAAGTTGTAATTTTTAATTTTTAGCAATTTATAATATTGAAATATATGTCGATTATTAATAATTGTATTAAGATTAGTTTTTTTAAAATTTAAACTTGTATTTATTGCATTAGATATTAGCTGTGAATAATATTTTTTGCAGATGAAAGCATAGTTGTTTGGTGATTTATCAACATAAGTAATAATAAATTTGTTTTGTAAATTCTTTATTTCACTATTTAGTTGTTTAACATTAAAATTAAAATTTTCCATATTTCTGAAAAGTTCAACATTTAAATTACTTAATACATTTAATTTCCATTCTTTAAAAAATTCAATGGGTTTATTATAATCTATTGAAATTTTATATATAAAAAGGTCAAGATTCAGATTAAATTGTTTTAATATAGAAAAAATATTATAACATGATGGTGTTCGAAATTTAGTCCCATTAGTCATAAAACTGCGCAGATAATCATTCTCGACAATATTAATATCCCCTGTAATAATGTGATCATGTACCTTATCTACATAATTACTAAAACTAGGATTATTACATAAGCACGGAGGTTTATCATTTGATGTAAGAAATTTTGCAAAATTATTGTAATTGAAAATTCTACGTCCAAGTGTAACATTGTATTTGTATGATTTATGTATTGTAAAATTTTTTATGGGGAATTTGTTATTGTTATTAATTACATTGTGTATATTAATTTTATTAAGTACTATATTGGAAAAAGTGATTATAAGTTGAGTATTGTTAGTTTTTTTATAAGTATTTTTTTGAAATTTTTACATTAAGTTGATTAATTCTATATAATAGAAGATCAAAATATACATCACTAAAATGTGGTGATAAATTTAATGTTAAAAATACTTTATAATAATTATTAAGATTTTTCTTTTTGATCGAAAAAATATGTTTCCTTATATCAAACCAATTGAAAGTATTAGTGAATTCATTTTCCATATTAGATAATTGCTGTATAATATCATTACTAGAAATATACTGTGTATTAGTACCATATTTACCCCTTTTTGTACGTGTAGTTTTTGTATTTACTTTATGATTTAAATTAGCATAAGTGCTAGTATAATGTTCATGTTTATTAGTATTTGTATAAACAATGTTTGTGCGATTAAATAACTTAGAATTTAGACCATAAGGATATAAAGAGTTACGGGATTTGATATAAATGGATTCATAAAGTAGTCTATCACTGAAATTTTTGTGCATACTCAGGATTTTAATAGTAATATCTTTAAAGTCATGTTGTCTATAGTGCATATGCTCAACATTTATAGAATTATTTTTTATAATATCTATCTATCTATATATATATATATCTGACCTATGTCATACGATAACGCCCGCAATTATGAATCGATTTTGATGAAACTAATTCTGTGTATTAAGGTCACTAATGTCTCGACCGAGTTCGTTGGCCAGCTTGGTCCGCCATCTTGTTTCAAGATGGCGGCCATTTAAAGATGTAAAATAACTTAAAATCTAAAATAAATATACAAAAAATTTAAAAATTCAAATTTATTTTTTAATTACGTGTTAGGCCTTGATACAAGGATTCCAGAGCTTTTTTAGGTTTACCTCTATCTTAAAAAATGGCTGAGATAGAGCAGTTTGAAATTCTAGGGTGGCTGACATTTTGAAACAAAACAGCACATTAACGCGATTACTCGCAAATTATTTTCTTTCATTGTTGTAATAATTTTCCCAATCATACGCATAAAACTATATATTCATATCCGTTAACGCCAAAATTGGCGACATTGGCGACAAAATTGGCAAAATTGGGCGACATTTGGCGAAATATCGCCAAATTTGGCGATCAAAATAAGTCTTCATAAATGAAGCCAATTTGGCTATTGCTCAATAATTTGGCGAATTTCTTATTCAAATTCAGTATTAACGAATCTTTTGTAAACGTTTCTTTGCATTTTAGCTTGCTGTTTTCGTGTAACATTAGCTAAAATTTTAAAACGAAGATATAGGAAAGCTACCCTTTCCTCCCGGTACAGGCCGGAAGGACTTTTTTGTATTGAAAGCTACCTAATATTGTTTATTTATTTATTATTTTTTTTGTACAATAACATTATTTTTAGTGCCAGGTTCATTCAACCTCACGAAAATTATACATTTAAAATTTCTCAATACATTTCTAAATTCAGACGTCAGTAAGTTCTTTGAACTTTCATTGTAAGTATATAGGGTGTCTCTAAGTTATTTGGTCAAATTTAAAATTCAAAATGAAAACAAGTAATAGACAATATGTGTATATATACAGGGTGATTTTTTTTTAAGTTGTGAAAGTAAAACCCTATAACAAAAGAACCACTGATAAAAATGACCTAAAATTTCACCAGTATGCTCCCAAAGCAATGAGTATTTTTATAGGCATGATTAAAAACCTTAAAATTGCACCGACAGATGGCGCTGTACATGCAGTAAAGTCGGGAGACGAACTTGCACACGCACCCGGCACACGCACATTGGCGGTAAAAACGTGAAGTACGCACACCTCGTGTTCATTATTCTACGGAAATCCTTGCAATGACTGCGCCATTGACGGACCGTGCGCTGTTAGTGAAACTGTATTATCAGAATAATGACAGCGCAGCAACTGCTCTTAGGAGATGTAGGACACTTAAGAATTTAAGAAAACGTCCAATGACGACAGAGGGCCTACAGAAGATGGTTTCTCAAAGTACCGTCCATTGTTTTCCTCCCACAGACGATATTCTTTGTTTCTGCTACCTTACAGCGCCATCTGTCGGTGCAATTTTAAGTTTTTTTTAACCATGCCTAAAAAATGCCCATTGCTTTGGGAGCATACTGGTGAAATTTCAGGCCATTTGGATCAGTGGTTCTTTTGTTATAGTGTTTTACTTTCGCAACTTTAAAAAAATCACCCTGTATATAATATACATGTGTTTCATTTGTGCTAAAATGCTTCCCACAATGAAATATTTTCATTCAGCAAATTAAAACAAAGAAGAACTAGTTGGATGTGCCAATCCCAAAACTTTCTTCTATCTCACATAGGTTTCGCTTACACTAAAAACAATCAGCGCCAATTTATATCAACGTCTAACTGAATCTAAAGTTTTATTAAATTCCGTGCATTAGTTCTTGAGGTATGACTATTGCTGAAATTAAAACGTAAAAATGATGCATGAATCATACATTATGGAACCCTTTCCAACACTTCGAGAATACTGTAACAAAACTTCGCCGTTTAATAAGGTAAAGAAGGTACCTAAGTAAACATTTTAGAAAACACATAACACATTTGAAAACCAAATTTCATCAATTACCGCCCACAGCCAAAAATGTACCAGTTCTTTCATAGCCCTGTACTTGATTTTATCATAGAGTTTCTCGCCAACCAAAAGAAACAGCAATGCATTGAACCGTAAATCAAAGGAATTTCCGCCAATGGATGCCAAACGATTTTACATTTTTTTTTTTTTTTAGCACTCTGTCTAGTTTATATTTTGCGGACGGGACAAAACGGGTTTTTGACACATCTATATCTCGCGTTCTATTTATGATAGAAACAAAATTCTTGATTCTATGGAATGGGATGTGCCAAATGACTAAGAAATCAAAAGTAAAGCAAAATCCGACGAATAGGTTTTCAGTAAATGCGATTTTAAAAGTGCTATTTTTTGCACTTTTTAAATCTTGTTCGACCAAAAACTATTGACAGGGCTACAGCAATGTGTAATTATCGGATTTTTACGCAGTTTACGTAATTTGAATTGTTTTTATGAGTAGTTAAAACCTTTGTAAGTTTCATGTAAAAATATTAATTCAGTTTAAAATTATTGATTCCTATACTTAACATAAAGCAGAAAACTGTTGACAGGGCTACAGCAATGTGTAATTATCGGATTTTTACGCGGTTTACGTCATTTGAATTGTTTTTATGAGTTGTTCAAACCTTTGTAAGTTTCATGTAAATATATTAATTAGTTTTTGATTTATATCAGTTTAAAGTTATTGATTCCTATACTTAACATAGAGCAAAAAAATAATAAATGACCCAACTGTTTTAGGAATGGTCGTATACACATAATATACAGATACGTTATTACATTGATATCATACGTTATTACACCCAAGTAAGCTTCCTATTATAAAAAAAAGTAACATTTAAGGTTCGTTTACAGGGTCTCACAAAAGATCTCTTGATATAGGGCTAAAGAGTTGTGTAACTAACCGATTTTTACGCGGTTTGCAGCATTTGAATTGTTTTTATGAGTAGTTAAAATGTTTAATATTTCGTGTAAACATATTAATTAGTTTTTCATGTATACCACTTTAAAGTGATTTACTCCTATACTTAAGATGAAGCAAAGAAATATTAAATGGTCTAACTCTTTTAAAAAAGAACGTATGCGCATGATGTTAAAATATGTTACTACGAACGAGCTAAGTTAGCTTCCTATTGTAAAACAGAATTGTAGAATTTACTGTTCGTTTACAGGGTAACTCAATTTTTTTTAATAAGACTAAATAGTTGTGTAATTAGCAAATTTTTACGTTGAAGTACTTGAATCTTGTACTTAATACAGAGGAAAAAAACATAGTAAATAGCATAACTTTTGTCAAAGTGGCTATATACACAAGATATTCAAATATGTTTCTACATCCGATTCACTTAAACTCTCTATTGTAAAGCGATATTGAACCATATGGGTTTCATTTACAGGTTCTCTTAGAAGATCTTGAATACATTACAACGGATGTATATTTACTTAGTGAGATGTATTTTAATGATTTTATACTGTCCCAATATCTGTAAGGTTTAATATCTTGCTTTAAAATTTAATACGAGTTGATTTTGAGCACCTGAAAGCTGGTCGATGTTAAGCTCTAAATCTACTAAAATATAGTATTTTCATCGATTAAAAAAACTGTGTTTATTTATAAATATATAATTCTAGCGTATCAGGAATTGATTGAAATAGCGATTACAAAATTCCAACTTTATACTCATGCGCTTGTAAAAATGTTGCTACCCCAAGATTAGAAGTTTTGCGTTTAAATATTTGCCGTTCATCGAATCTCCGGCTATGACGAACTTAAAATGCTCTAAAAACGGGCCTAGAGCACAATAAAAAGGAAATAACTTCTTAAATTCCCCATAAAAATTAAAAATGCTAAATTTCGTATACAATAGGTGATCGCAACGAACTGTTCGGTTTACGAACAAATCGGTTAACGAACACTTTCGCGTGAGATTTTTATTTTCGGATAACGAACACATGTTCGGCTAACGAACACTTTCGAGAGATTTTTATGTTTGGAGAACGAACACCTCACGAAACAAAGCCATGATGAAGCAATACCGTGTTTCTTATTTGCCGAGCTATACTTATTGCCTCTATTGTCGACTTAGAGAACATTTTTAACAGTTGCATACATATATGTCCTAAATAATTCATGGACTGCCGGGGATTCGGGATCTATATTTTAGGATCCCCGAATAGGAGACTAGAAACATTAATTATGTATTTTGACATTTAGTAAATATAGTCCTTTTTGGTTTAATCACGCTCCTTTTTAAAATCTAATTTAAAGCTTTATGCATTATCAGATCAAAAATTTTAATAAAATTTTACATCTTTTTAAACGGTTCATTATGTAAACGCTTTAGTCTTTGCGGTATATTTACAAAATCACACAAAATTTTGGAATACATGTCATCCTACGAACAGTTTATATTTTGAAATCACTTCAATAGTTTTTATACTTTTGCAAACAGTGCGAATCTTATATTTTTCCGATTCTCGAAACGTTGAGTTAAAAAACTTAACAAATAAAAAAACTCTTAAGTGCTCAGTAATTTTCAAAAATAATATTTAATATATTAGTATAAAAATCCCCGTGAATTACAATGGTTCGTAGAATTTTTTTTTATTATTCTCGGTAAAGTTTGGCTCCATAAACTTATTGTTATAATTGACCAAAAAAAAGGTGCTTCTTATTTTTACAAATTTTTCTGGAACTGCAGTATTTTAATTAGTTTGTAAACTACTGTAAAATTTTCTATTTTTTTTTTTTTTTTTTTTTTTTTTTTTTTTACTGTATATAAATGGAACAGTGATATAACAAAAGAAAATGGAAAATAAACATGCCATAAAAAAATTTATGAATACAATGTAAGGAAATAAATATAAAAGTTTCCCCGTTGCTATTTTAGCGATATGTACATTGTAATAAGTCACTCAATAAATTGTATAATTCTGATGTATTAATTCTGTTTATAGCGTCACTATATGTATATATATATATATATTTTTTTTTTTTTTTGCCCCTTTCATCTTTCGTTTATCTTTTCTTTTCTGAATAAAAATCGAATCTGTATAATTAAAATTAAATACCTTACAAAATGAGTGATATCTCATGAAAAACAACTCGTTATAAATGATCCCGCTAAGCCACAAACCTAAAACTTCAGTCATAAAAAGAAGTGATATCACATAGAAAGAAGCGATATAGAAGTGCATACTCAGAGTCCCGTGTAAAAATCTATCACCACTCATAATGTTTCCAAAGAACTCGGAGTGACGTACAGTATATAGTAAATACATTAGAAAAAAATACAAGACATTAGAAACTTTACTTTTCAATACTGTTTCACAACACCTCAACATACCCTTTTATTTTATTTTTTTAAAGTTCTTAAAAAACCTCTTAATATGTCTTAACCTCGATGGTCATATACTTTTATTTTGTTTACAATGCTGCGTGATATTATTATTACAGTTCATGAATAACGAATATTAGATTCAAAAATAATATCATTGAAAAAATATAGAGATTCTTTTGTCTTAGAAATGAATGAGAATAATTGAATTTCGTTTGCTTAGGTTGCTTTTTTAGTTTTCAATGGCTTCGTTCTTTAAGTGGATGGTTTGGAAAATCCTTTTATGTTATTCTAATAAATTGAAATTCATTTCAAATATTGACATATTTCAAGGTGAGTAAAGCTGTACAAGTTGAATGTTGGTTCTCTGAAAACACTTCATCAGATATTTTATTTAAAATATTTGTTTAAAAATTGCATATGTTATATGTTTTTCATTTAAAAGATTCATTGAGTATTTTGGCTTTTAATGTATAAAAATGAAAAGATATCTACTAAAAGAATTATAAGTGTAATGTCTGAAAACAGGTCGACATTTTAAAATAATATATTTGAAATGAATTTCATACCCATTGGTTGAATGCAGGTAGTATTTGCATTACAAATTACGAAACATATTGAAGACTACACAGCATAAAAATAATTGTAATAACAAAAATAGATTTATTAATGTACTCATTGTTGCATTTCTATACACGCTATTTCATTCATACTGTGGATAAAGATATATATATTATATATATTTTTATCCACAGTATGAATGAAATAGCGTGTATAGAAATGCAACAATGAGTACATTAATAAACCTATTTTTGTTATTACAGTTATTTTTATGCTGTGTAGTCTTCAATATGTTTCGTAATTTGTAATGCAAATACTACCTAGTATTATCGGTTAAAACATTTTATGTATATATATTATATATATAAAAAATGTTTTAACCGATAATACTACTGGGTATTATAAACAAAACAAATGTTAAAAATATGTAGTTATAACATGTGAGGAGCTCGTTATACACCTGGTAAAACCCACGGAAAATTATTTTGACATTAAAAATAATTTAAGTCTTTGTAACATTAATTAACTGAAAGTATAAAAGTATCTATATTGTAAAGCAAAAACAGCTCCGTGAGAAACACTGACGTTATATTGAGGGTGGCATCAACTGGCCAATAAATGCTAAACAACACGCAATTTCAATTTTTACACCATTGAATAAGAATGGATGAACATGCAATTCAAATGCAATTGGAAAGTTGTATCTAAATTTACTGATTTTTTTTTTTTTTTTTAGTTTTTAAAAAAGTTTTCAAGCAAGATTTTTTAAAAATATATCTCTATCGCCTGCAGCTCGATTACGAAAGATTAACCTGTTTAAACAATTTAAATAGTTCATCTTTCGTTTCATCCTAATATTCCATAAAGACATCAAAACTCATTCAATAAAAAATTAAGTTATATAAATAAAAAACAAATTTAACAAACTGTAATCGAACTACGCATTTAAACCTTTGAAATTATCAGAATGGAAAGCTGCTGTAAGTAGCGAAATCTTTGGCGATTTGTTAGTTTATTGACTCCTGGCATGCGACTAATACGAAAGTTTGGCTTTTAATAAAATTCAAAACTTTATTTGAATACATTATGAATATTTTGCATACAAAAATGTGTTTTGGTGTTGCTAGTGGCCATTCTAAAAAAGTATATTCATGTTAAAAAAAAAAAAAAAAAAAAAAAAAAAAAACTATTATCTTATAAAAAAAAAAGATTGTCATCTATATTCTGTAGCACGGAAAGTCCGGTATGGATCGGCTAGTTCAAATAATATTATAACATTTGAAGTTTTATAAGTCAATGGGAACTTGAGAATCTTGGGCATAAAAAAAAATATGTAATTAAATATTTCAACTCAGTGATTCAGTGGTCAAGTTTCGCTAGGTTAAAAAAAAAATTAAAGTATGATATTGTTGTTATAGGCCTCCGAACAAAATCAGTGTTTAATAATGGATTAAATTCTTTTGTTTTTCACTCATTCTTTTACATGTGAATTATTTTTGGGGGAGGCATGAGGATGGGGTGAAATAGGGACACGTATTATGTATATTCTCAGGTACTCACTCATGTGCATGATTAAATATTCAGTTGCTAAGTATGTAAATAGAAGAATTCAAATCATAAATTGAAATATTTTTCTTCTGTTACAAAATGATTTTTTTGTTCTAAATAAAACTTATTTATTTTATCAAACTTTTTTTTTTTTTATTACATGTATATTTCAAAAAGAAACAATTACTGTATTCTATCCAAAAACCAATATATTTTTTTTAATTTGCACATGAGGCTAGTGTATAAAGGTATTATAAAAAAAAAAACTTCTATATTTATCTTTTAAAACTCTTGTTTTTTATTTTATAAAATAAGGTGTAAAATACAATTTTAGTTGCAATATTTAGGTAATTTTTGTGCGCTAAAATATTGGACAGTCATTTTGTATGAATTTTGTAATTATATAAAAATACTTTTGGAAAAATTTCTTGTGAAAACTTTAATCTTATATGAAATTAAATGTAAATCTGTGCCACTTCAGTATACTAATAAAAATATATATCGCACAAAGATCGCTCTCAAGAGAGAAAAAAAATACAGTACCATTCCTATTTTCAACTATTTATCTTCTCGACAACTATTTTCCTAGATTACTTTATTATTTGAGTTGCAATTAAATCCCCCATAGAACTTATTTCATGTAAAACAAAAATTTTACTTTTGAATACAAAAACACTTCAATTTTTTTTTTCAATTTTTTTTTTCAATTTTTTATGAGATATTTTTCAGTTATTCCTATCTTAGTAATTCTTGTACAAAAGTGTGTTATTTTTATAAATCTATATATGTATATATAAATAGATGTGTATGTCCGTTTATTAGAAACCCTATTACTCCAGCTCCGTTGTCTGTCCGTCACAGAGCCATTCTCAAAAACTATGTAACTTACAGCGTTGAAACTTTGTGCATATCTAGCTGAATACCAGCTATGAAGCTCATAATACTAAAATTTGAAAAAAGTCGTATTATTTTAATAAATAGAGATAAAAATACCAAAATTCTAACAGCCTTTTCCTATTAAATTTAAACATTTTTCGTTAAAGCAGTTGCCAAAAATTAAAAATCCACAATGAAATTCTTTCTACAATAATAAATTTTCTATTCAAAGATTTCCACATGAAAAATTAAAATGAAATGAAAAGTTTCACCAATTGAAAAAAAAAATATTAATATGAAATAAAAATGATTGACGTCATAGTGGTAATAAAACGGAAATTTTCAAAGATTTCTCAATACTACAAGGAGTATGAGTATGTGTATGTACACAAAGCAGATTAATATCACGTCATTAGAGAATTAAGAAGAAAATCTGACGTCATATTGGAAATTTAACGAATTTTCAAATATTTGAGAAGAATGCAAAGCGAGTATCAATATGAGTAATAGAGAATAGTAAATATATGAGTTTGACAAACATATTGAATCATGATAAAAATCCGATTATGGAAATATTCGCATATTTTAATATTTTGAATGTGTACAACATGTTTAATTTTCTAATTATTTTTTTAAATATCGCATTTAGTCCACCTGGCAGATATTTTTATGACAGCAGAATATAATAGCGGGCTTTGCCTGCTACCGGGCTGGTTTAGATATTTGAAAAAAAAGAAAAAAATAGACCAATAAATTTTTGCTTTATAAAAAACATGACTTTTTTTTTGTTGTTGCTAAATGAAATTTATTTGGATTTATTAAAGAAAGGATAATGTGGTTTGAAAGGAATATAAAACGAAACCGTTTGAGCGATCTTCGATCACACTTTCCCACTTGTTTCATTTTGCAGCCACAACTACTCAGCGCAGACCACTGGTGATTGTGTGTGGCAGTAAGCCTCAAGTCTCCCATCGTGCACTATTGTGATTGCATGTCTGTAGCTGTGGTGGTATGGGAGATATGGTGGTTGAAAGTGGTCGACATAGGGCATTTCCATATTTCGACCAAAGTGTTCTAAAAAATGTTTTAAATCTTCTTTTACGGGAATTTGTTCATTCAATTTAACATGAGCTAATTAAGATATAGATATTTAAGTAAGATGACTTCGCGCCCCCTAGCGGAGAAAATATAAACTAAACGATATTATAGCGCAAACATAACACGCCTGCTATACAATGTTGTAGGAAGAGGGGACGGGTGCCGGATTTTTCGTTCGGAAAGAGGTTTGTTTAGAACAGAATGCGCGCCGAAAATGACTATTTTTATCGAAACCGCTGATTTCCGGGCAACGCCGGATGGATCAGCTATTTCCTAATAAATAAAAAAAAACATTACACTTGCTAACGATATGAAATTGTTACATTCACTAGAAAGTTATCGAAACAAATGTAAAGCCGAGGAATTTAAACTTGTTGAAATCCCAATTTTGCATTACATTAGTCTAAAATGTCATGTAAATTTATGAAATACATACTTTTTCAAAAGAGATTATGTAACAATTAAACAAAAAGTATACTTTTTTTATTTAAGGAACCATTTTGAGGTACATACACTGTTAAAAATTTGCAACAAACTGTCCTGTCGTTCGACAGTTTTTATAGAAAACGTTTACATAACCGTAATTTAACTCTATTCTTACCATAATATGGGCAATAATATGGTCAAAATAAAGTTAAATTACGGTTATGTAAACAGTTTCTATAAAAACGGTCAAATGACTGGACTGTTTGCTGCAAATTTTTAACAGTGTACTGATTGATTAATTTTGAATCTTTTATACGGAAAACGGAAACTATAAATAATTTAAGTTTTACTTTGTATTAATTGACTTTCTATTACTTTTTTCTATTCAACTTTCTATTAATATAAATAAATATGGATAATCTGCAGTATTATTTTCTGTAGATTAAAATTCTAGTAACCGGGGTTACCTGTGTGAGCGAACTAAGGAAAGGTGCATCTCACGCATTTGTTTTCGGACTAATAACTGAAGCACATATAAAATGTACTTTAGTCTTGGACGGCCGCAAAGTACTTTTCGAAGGGCCAGATGTTTAAATTTGTCGGTATAACATGCTGAAATGGAGGATGAGTTTATTTAATATTTAAAAATCTAAAATTTATTTATATTTATTTTCTGTTTAACACGAGGAATGTTGCAGGAAATTTGATTGCTTGCTTGGCTTACTTCGAAGGCTTTTTATTTACTTTATACAGACACGAAGTAAGATTAATACAATAAATAATCATTCATTCATCAAGGAAAATAGAACTTTTTTTTAAATTAAAATTGATATTTTAGGGAGGCCGGGGGGGGGGGGGTTAACAATTATAGGTTGACATATATGTAGAGGTAAAATAATTTTTCGTTTCCCCAATAACGTTTTTTTTTTTTTTTTGCTTTGTTTCAAATGAAAAATTTAGGATTAGCAAGTCATTCTTTAGATAAAAGTGGGAAGAAAAATAAATTACTTTTATTAGTTTATGTATTATAAAAAGATGCAAAAACATACCCTCAGCAGAAATTATAATAAATAGATGTAGTCAGACATTATAAAACAGAAAAACAATCGTAAGCCTTACTTGAATTTTTTCTTAAATGTGAAGAAATCATCCAAATTCAAATATTAGATACTTATATTGATTTACAAAGCACTTAACATAGTTCTTTTTCAATACTTGCAAAGAGCCAAAAACTATCATTTTATTCCTTTTTTGAATAAAAAATTCTAACTGTCCTCCAAAAAACTTTAATTAGTTAACACACAGATTCTAGTTTTCAAGAAAATATTGTCGTTAATCCAAATATTTATTTTCATAACAAAAACCGATTACTTAAGAAAATTTCGGATTATCCAAACCAGAATCAGTTAAAAAATCAATTTCTTTATCCATAATTTACAATCATACAATAAGAAATTCAATAGCTTTAAATAAGTTATTAATCTATGAAGATTCATTTTTATAAAAGTAAAATGTATAAGCCCAGTAATTATTAAATTACATTTTTTGCCCAACTGGCTTGGATTCGTTTTACAAAGCCAGATAAAACATTCTTTATGGAATTCCGCATCGTGGTTTCTATTTATTTGTGTTGTTTTAAATCAAAACCACTCATCTCAAGCATTAGAGTCGAAATTTTGAAAAATTAAATAGTTTAGTTTTTATAGGGGAAAAACGTATGTTCTCATACATGGATATTAGGACTGATGAGGTTGTGCTGATGAAAATGCAGCAGATTTTTATTAACAATAATTAAAAAATATATGAAATTTTGCTAATGAAATTCTGCTTTTGACAAAAAACAAAAAAAAAAATTATGTAAGTCTGGGATTATTAATAAAGATAATATTTGTGAAATCATTTCCCATTCAGTTTTGAATGACTTGTTGTACATGCCGCATTTACTTTTTGTCTTTTTAAGATATCTGAAGTACGGTTTTAATATTTTGAATAATAATGGAATCTATACTGATACATAAAAAATAATTCATGTGATAGCCACCCGAGAGCCTTACTGTAGTAAATAAGCACTATAAATTTAATTGGAAATAAAAATTAACCAAGAGCCTAAAAGATAACTATTGAATAATTTTATATAATAAATAAATACAATTACTTTACTTGTTACTTATTTCTTTGTAAAATGTATTTTTGAAGATTATATTATAAAATTATGAGAAAGTTCCAGTTCGCATTTTGTTTTAAAATCTTTGTTATGCTTGCGTTAAGTGAGCAAAAAAAGTATTTATTTATTTATTTATTTTTTTTTTTATTCTTTTGTTTAATGAAGAAAACAGCAAACATTCGTGTACTAAAGCTGTAAAATGATTTATTTTTGCATCCGTTTTGCTTTTTTAATTAATATAAGTAATGGAGGAAAACAACCGATTACTTTAAAAATTAATATACATTAGCTTCAACTAATTCTCATAATGTGATTATTTCAAGAAAGTTGCATTTTTTAATGATAATTGAATTTTTAGAACCTTTTTATAAATTGTGAATTTAACTAGAATATATTTATCAATAGAAACAAAAAAGGCGTCTTTTCATTAAATAAATAAATATGTGTATTATTCAAGTAAATTATATAATCGCATATAAAAACTTTTTGTATCAACGCATTTTCTATTTGTAAACAATGTTTCAAAGTATTAAATAATTATTTGTTTCGGAGATTTTCATTTTTCATTGTGGGAATGCAATTTTAATTTTTCCATTATAAAGAAATGCTGTTATTTATGCATGCATTAATTATACTTTAACACATTAATTTTAATTCAAAACGAAAACAAATTAGATTTTCTAATGTTATTTATCTATGAAACAATGAAAATTTAAAGGAAGTTTATTTTGTATAATGAACATTAACAAATGCATTTATAGATTTGTGTAAATATTATATTTTTTGTATATTATTATTTTTCTCTTTCTCTCCCAGTCTTTATATATATATATATATATATATATATATATATATATATATATATATATATATATATATATAATAAAACTTTTTGTAAATAAAATGAGTGTTAAATCGTAAGATAAATCTGTCTGTATGTTAAAGAAGCGGTTTAAAGCTACAGTTTTATCGATTGATAGAATTGAAAGAAAGGAAAGTAAAACAAGTAGTAGGAATACAGAAAAAAAATTGAAACATCCAGTATGAAAATAAAAATATCTTCCATTAAACGGAGAAAGGAGAAATAATTGCAAGGTCATAAGTTGCCAAAGTTTTCTTAATTTTAGTGGAAATGAAAATCTTCTGTAAAATCAAATAGATGTTTCGAAGTGGGCTTAGAGAAAAAAAAAGAATCGAAATAAGAAAAAAATGAAATAATAGTTACTAGATAGTACCCGTCAAGATTTGACGGTATATAACTTGAAAGCTCCTTTAGATAAATGCTTTTATTTTATTAGCTACTTTTAAATTAATTAAGTATTGAACATTTTATGAATTGTTATGTTGTGTAAGCGATTTCTCTAGATATAAGACGATATAATGTGATGTCAGTCCAGCGTACTCAACTAATGAAGCGAAATAATTTTAAGCTTATAATTTACATCCTAGTATACTTGAATTAATTTAGAAAGAATTTAACTAAAAATACTAAATGGATGATTTATTTTTACTTACTGCAGTCTCAAAATTAAAAAATATATATATCAATATTTAGTATGTCCTATATTTTTTAAATTACACGACCTTTAAAATTTTTCATTAATTTTATTTTTATCAGCCTGACTCTAAAACCCAGATAAACCATGGATATCAAGGTGATTTATTTTATAATTCTTATATGGATATTTTTGCTTCTTTCTTTTTTCTCTTCTTTTATTTTCATTTTTTAAGGAGAATAATCATATATTTTTTTAGTTATACAAATATATGTTATTGTTGGAATGTTATTCCATATTAAGGCATGAGTAAGGCTTGATTCCCCAAATAGGAAATAGTAAAAAAAAATAGAAATATTACCTTTATGTGTTGTGAATTATTTATTACGAATATATTCTTTTTAAGATGAACAAAATACATTTATAAGGTGAAAAATATACATGGAATATAGAGCAAATTTTTCTTGCTCAGAAAACTATATAATGCCAAATCAAGCAAAAACGCCAATATGACAGCCCACATTACAAATATTTTAGAGCTTGTGGGCAAACTGTCAGTCATCGGTGAACAAATAAATTCTCACATATCCGCTTTGCGGTTGTGCTCATTACCGCGCTCCTACGACACTCTCATCACCGCCCTCGAGGCGCGCACAGAAGCGGAATTTACATCCAACTTCATTAGAAGCAAATTGATCGATGAGTATACGTGCAGAATAAAAACTACGGAAAACTCACAAAACACTTCTGGAGCATATAAAACACAAAAAATGTTACGGGAATGCAGATCACAAAAAGAAAATTAATTTCTGCTCTCATTATAAAATGCGTAACCACACAAATTCGCAGTATTGGTGTCTAAAAGGGAAAAACCCTAATACCTTCACATAGCATAATAGATAGACCAAAAATAAAGCACACTTGACATCGTTATGCTCCGTGAAAGAAGAGCAGCCGAAAAACAAAATATACCATGATAATAAAAATTATAACGAAATAGAAACCGAGAGTATTGAAAGAGATAATGTAGAGTTTCTAGTAGAGAAGACAGGAAAAGATACCTGGATAGTGGACAGTGGCAATTCCATGCACATTACTTATTCAAAGGAATTATTCTCGAAATTTAGCGATATGACCGAAACACAAATTACTGTAGCCAATGGTAATCAGTTAGACTCCCATGATTCCGGGGAAATCATAATTCAGACCAGTAAAGATAACAGACAAATAACACTCAAACAAGTACTGTAGGTTCCGGACATCGAGTCAAATTTACTATCGGTCAGTAAGGCCACCAAAAAAAAGATGCAAAGTAAAATTTGAACGACATAATTGTTATATTACACATAAGAGAAAAACGATCCTCGTAGGAAACTTAAAAAACAAACGGTACGAGATAGATTTAGTTAAAAAAGTTAAAAACCCAAGTCACAGAAATCATAATTCAGACCAGTAAAGGTAACAGACAAATAACACTCAAACAAGTACTGTAGGTTCCGGACATCGAGTCAAATTTACTATCGGTCAGTAAGGCCACCAAAAAAGGATGCAAAGTAAAATTTGAATGACATAATTGTTATATTACACATAAGGGAAAAACGATCCTCGAAGGAAAGTTAAAGAACAAACTGTACGAGATAGATTTAGTTAAAAAAGTTAAAAACCCAAGGCACGCGAACGTAACATTCGACTGCGAAAACACTAACTGTATAGAAACACGGCACCGAAGAATGGTTCACCGAAACTACCAAACAATAAAAACAACAGTCGCAAAACAGCAAGTAAATGGTATTAACCTAGATAATTGTAAACATAATAATGTTTGTGAGGTATGCATAGAAGCGAAAACTAGTGAAACACCATACCCGAAGAAAGCCGAATACAGGCCAACAGAAAAATCGGAAGTATCCATTATGACGGGTGCGGCCCTATGCAAACGCCCACAATTGGCGGAAAATTATATTTCATAACCTTCATAGACGATTACTCGTGATTTTTTACCATTTATCTAATATCAAAGAAGAACGAAATATTCGAAAAAATTAAAGAGTATGTAGCGCTAGTGAATATTAAATTAAGAAAATACCCTAATACAATCAGATCCGATAACGGTGGGGAGTATACAAGTTTAGAAATGGACAATTATTTAACAGAAAAGGATATAGTGCACCCGCTAAAAGTGCCTCACTCAGATAGTAACTGGGTCTGAAGGGACATTCAAGGTAAAATACGATTAATCAGGGAAAGTAAAAAGGTATAAAGCTCGACTTGTAGCGAAAGGCTTCTTACAAAAATATGGTGAAAACTATGACGAAATCTTTATCCCCATAGTGTCACATCTAACAACACGCGTGTTCTTAACAGCAGCCACATAACACGGATTCAACGTACACCACTTAGACATAAATACGGCATTTTTACACGGCGATTTAGATAAGGAGATATACATGACATAACCGAGGGTTATGAAGTTCCTAACGAAAGAAATAGAAGAAGTTTGCAAATTAAGGAAGGCCATTTATGGGTTAAAACAGGCAGCAAGTGCCTGGAATATAAAAATAAGTGACATGCTAAAGCAACTTAATTTATACACAGCTCCGCGGATAACTGCCTCTTTGCGCAAAGACAAAAGAAAAAAGAAAACACAGTTTACATAATCGTATATGTAGCTGATTTGTTAATAGTAGGTAAAAAAGAACAGATAGAATTAGTAACTCAAAAATTGGAAACTAAATATACATTAAATGACCTAGGTGAAGTAAACAACTACCTAGGGATAAAAATAAACAAAACAAATAGCAGTTACACACTTAATCAGACCGTAAAAATAGAAGAGATCTCGAAAAAATTTGATTTCGAAAAATCTAAACCGTACAGTACACCTACGGATACAGGGTACCTCCGGCCAAATAGTCAAGATAAACAAATGCTAAAGAATGGGAAATATAGACAAGCCATCGGAGCATTACTATAAATTACAACCGTTACTAGACCGGGCATTCTTATGTCAGTTAATATACTGAGTCGAAAAAACGAACAGCCTACAGAAACTGACTGGAATGCTGTAAAACGCATTATGTGTTATCTAAACTCGACAAAAAATTTTACCATTTCAGAAACGTTTCCTAGTTACTTTGTATACTGTATTAATAAGTTTTCTGAAATCGAAATATCGGTTTTTTGCATGCTTTCAATTCTCAAATAAACATTTCTATCTACGTTACTGATTTTATACATTCAGGAGTAACAAAAATATAATAATTTTAACGTTAATATTAATGCTGTTTAATTTATCATGTTTGTTGAACATGAAAATGTGTATTTAAGAATTGATAGCTTTCGAAAAACCTATATTCTGGGTTGAGAATACACTATAAAAACTACTCGAAAACGTTTCTGAAAATCCGTGGCTGCAAAAAACGCTTTGTTGTTATATATGCTTCTTCAAATGTCGAATTTATACTGGTTTCTGGGGTTTTTAAAGATAAAGAACGCTTTTCGCACTCTTTAAATGTTATTGTATATTTTTGTTCGTGTTTAAAATATACTTTATTAGATTAAGAAACATTAGTCTTTTTTACAGTGTATAATTTAATTCCGCAGCCTTTCCTATTTATTTTGTTTAAGGCATATGTATCAGTTTTCTTTTAGGGGAAGATCAAAGATTAACAAATTTCCCAACACACCCCAGATTTCCCCCAGGTTCCATCCCTTCTTATTTCCCAAAGTTTTTAAACAAAGAATGAGCAAATTTCTTCACATTTGACCAGCATCTAAAAATAATCTCATTAAATCTTATTGAAATAAGATTAATGAGAGGTTTGCATTAATGAATATTTTCGTATGTTTTTTCTCTGATATTAAATAGCCGATGATTAATTTATACCATTTTCACATATGTTTAGATATTAAAAATATTTCTGTATGTTAGCTGATAATTGTTTTTTTAATTTACCAAATTTAATCAGTCTCTTATTCATTAAACTTTATTATCTTGTTAAATTATAAACATTTATCAGTTTTGATAATTATATTTTTATGCAAAATTCTGTAATAAGTAATCAGCGTTTGAAGAAACAATCTCTTAACGAAGCTGACTCAAAATTACTTTTAAAAATGCATTACTATTTTGAATTTTCAATTTATTATAACTAATTTTGCAAAATATATACCTCATTAACTAATTTCTCAAAAATAAACAGGTGTTCTTAAATTTTGCATTGTAATTTTTTTTGATTAAATTAAAAATTATTATTTATTATTTTAAAAACATATTTTAGTACTTGACTACACTTAAAATCAGTTATAAAAGCTTAGAAAGTAACAATATCCGTAATTTACAAAAAAAAAAAAAAAAAAAACAGATAGCTGGAAAAATATTTTCAAAACAAATAAAACTAAATTGTTTGAAAAAAAAAATGGGAAAGAAATCTAACTTTAAATAAACCATTTCTCTTGAAAAACTAAAGTAAAAAAGTAAAAAAATAAAGCATATCAAAGTATATAATTCAGAAAAACTCAATAAAATTTTGGGTTTTTAAGGGATATTAATTTTGGAGTGGTGAAGTGTTTTTCATTCAACAGATCATCAATTTCAACTGATTAAGATCTTTAAAAGTTTTTTACATTTGGAAAAGTTTATATTACTCCTTCCTTTTACAGTTCCAAAACGTAAATCAATGATTTATTTTCAATGATAGTTGTTTCAGGAGTCATCAAGGAGAATTTAATAGTTTTTTTTTCTGAGTATAAGATAAAAGATTTTACAAATTGACAAAATATCAGTTAATTTTATGTTTTGTAAATTATTTTTCACGTCCGATAGAATTTTTAATTGTTAATACACGTACTTATACCTGTTTCGAATGATAAAAATAATAACAACAGATGATTCTTCAAATAATAAAGCATGTATTTACAAGTGACAAAACAGCATTAAAAAAAAGATGACATAATAAAAATGCAGCATTCAAAGCAAGCCAGCTTTTTCAAAATTTCTAACTAGTAGTGTCCGGAATTCTAATATTTGTGCGTGAATGAGCTGATTATTATGTCATTAAATTCCTACAGTTATCTCACACTCTCTCTATATATATCTTGTACAAATTTTCAATCGTTAATAAAATATTTTCTATTCATCCACTCAAGTTCAAATAAATTTCTTTAAACTTGTAGTGGATGACACTTTATGTTAATACAGGTTTTTCAAACATTAATTCATTAATTTAATTTAATTAATTAATTTTAGTTTTAAATGGGAGAAAAAAAATCCTCCCATTGTTTTCATAAATTAAATGAAAGATTTATCTCAAATGAGTGATGCCAACAAAAAATAAAATACCGCAACGATGATTATAAAATAATGTTTAATAATGATAACGTGGGACATTAATGCTACACGGGTTTATTTTATATATTTATGATTAAAAAGTAGGAATTGACTTATTTTTTTATATTACTTGTTTTTTGTTACTTTCAAAAAGGGCACAGTTTACATTTCGGTCAAAGTTTACAGTTGGACATTTGTGTTTCCAATTTTTTTTTATAGTTATAACAAAAAAAACAAAAAAAAAACATTTATACTAAAAATAAATTATAGGTCAAGTACGAATCTAACTCGCACTTAAAGGGTTCCGTACATAAAATGTATTAATTACAATTTATTAATTAATAAAATTCTACTACCCCTAATTTTTTTCATAATTTTAGTTTCAGTAGATTTGGAAATAGGAGCGGGGAGACATATTTTTCCAGTACACTTTCAACAATATTTATGAAAATATAATTCCTAAAATTAAAACAAATATATTTTTGGGGTCGCTGTTACGCGATTTCCCCACCAACTTTGACCAATCAATCCTGATGAGCCCTGCATATATTAATTATATTATGTTAATGTTATATACATTAAAGCTCATACTTATTTATAAATATTATAAACATTATATTTTTAATAATATTGACTAAAGAATGACAACTTAAACCAGATGAAAAACATAACATTAGTATATATTAATTAGTAAAACAATTGTAAATTAATTAGATTTGATAATAAAAAAGAATGTATTAAATGAGGTGAGAAAATTAAAGTTCGTATAAACTAATCAAATGTATTTATTCGATTTCTTAAATTACAAATCTACCATATGTGAAACTATGAAAATTTATTCAATCTATTATCTAAGATTTTAAAAGTTTTCCTAAATTTCACCTTTAAATTACAGACTGAAGAAAGTTAGTTTTTGTATCTGTAATGATAGGAAATCCAACATCATGAATATTTATGGAAACGAAAAACTTTTACAGAACTGATTGACTTGAACAGTGTTGTGATATCTTCTTAGTCATTTTTACAGAAAAGGTCTTTTCTGAAAAAATATTTTGGGTATATTGTTTTCTTGTATGTAAATGGAATAAAAAAAATAACTTTTTGAATTTTTACATATATGTATTTAAGATAAGAAATAAAAATATCAAAAGCCGATATTCTACAATGTTTTACTATATTTAAACGTTAATACCTTGCGTCCATTCGATAAAAACATTTCTAACTCAAGAGTATTTTGTATCAATAAAAAGGGGCGTTTGAAATGATAATATACATTCCTATAGTTAATGAATACATATTTCATTTGTTTTTATAAAAACAAAGTTTTTTTTTCTTTTCCCACTGTTTTTCGTAAACGTTTCCGATTAATTTTTATAATGTATCAATCAGTTTACTCAAACCGGAATATAAATTCTAAAAGAACACATTTTCATGTTCAACAAACTTCTTTTACAGACAAACATGATAAACTAATAGCATTAACATTAATATTATAATTAACAGTATTTTGTTATTCTTGTAGACATAAATTTCATTATGCAGCCAAAATTGTTTAATTGAGAAGTGTTAGCTTCCTAAAGACCGATATTTTGGTTTGAGAAAACTGATTAATATACATTAAAAACTACTCGGAAACGTTTCGGAAAATCAGGGATAGCAAAAAGAACTTTATATTTATAACATCTTCTTTAAATCCCCAAAATATATTGGTTTTACTAATTTAATTTAATTTAGTGTTAAAATTACATTTTACTTACCCATCATACGTAGTATAGGTAAGTCTCTTAATCGTTTTAAAAATCAAAAAGTTTTTTTTCTTTTTTTTTTTTGTCGGATTTACACGTGTCACATTAGCGATGCCAAAAAACATATTTTTAGAAAAAAAAAATGCCGTCCGTCTCTCTGTGTATGTGTCTATAAACACTTTATCCCCCTAACAAATTGAGTTCCATACTTGAAATTTGGTATGTGCTTAGTATGTAATAATGAGAAGAAGAATTTTGAATTTCAGTAACCTTGCTTATTCGGAACTATTTTTTTCGGACTCTCTAAATATTCGTTCTGAAAAAAGGTATATAAAAATTTTCGAAATTGTTTATTTTAAGGAGTGAACATCAAAGAAAATAAAAATATATAAATTTGCATAAAGAATGAAGTCCCTCGAATAATTAGTTGCCGAGTTTTTTGTAATCCTATATTCCACACTCTTCAATTTTTCATGATACTGGGTTTCAATCAAATTTCAATTCAAAGATATATTTTAATTGGAATTGAGACGCTTAATCCGACGCACTAAACTGTTATTTAATATGATTATCATTTTTGGAGTTATAAGGATGTTTCTTTTACGCAATTCAGTAATAGAGCATTTACAGTTTATGACGTCATCAAGCCACAATTTTAAACATTTTATCTACCGAATAAATTGAGTTTTCGTATTTTATATTATGCATATCTATGAATGGTAAGTATTACGTTGGCCCCCAACGACTAGTTTAATTTTTTAGCTTATTTACAACTGAATTTATAAGCATAATGTTTATGAAATATTTAATATTTGGAACTGTGTTCAAAATAATGTCTGGAAGAGAAAAGTTAACAAACAATGCTTCTACTTCAGTGATCAGAAAGCGATTTCTTAATCCAAGTCAAGCATACTTCGCGTTATTTTGGCCAGTTCATTTTATATTTTGGGAAAAACCAAATAGTCCCTTTTTGAAGACATCTCAATTGGACAAAAATAAACTAAAGAGTTACTTATCTTGTTGTATAATTATTTTGGATGTAAATGTATATTATTTTTACTATCAGTAATATATGTACAGTGATGTATGTGTTATATTTCATAAAAGGTTCTGGAAAGAAAATCATAATTACTTTCGTTTTAACGTTCAAGTATTCAACCTTAAAGAAAATATACGTTTTTGCTTAAGAACGTTTTGCTTAAGAACAAGATTGTATTAGCGAATGAGACTCACTCCATTTATTGAACTTCCTCCCTTCGTATCAATTCGGGGAGATTTTAGGTTTAGCCTGGATTGCACTCCTATCGCCCGCAGTGCCATATGTTTATTATTTAAATATATGTCAACGTTTGCAAGTTATTGAATTTTAAAATCAGTCAGTCCGTTTTAGGACACCCTGTAAATATTACTTCAATATATATTTTTTTATTCTATTCTCCTTTACCTCATTTTCTTTTTGTCAACAATCGATTCCGTCAATTGAAATGAAAGGTTTCAATACCGCTGAAATACGAGTCTTAGTTCCAGCAATCCGTATTCTTAAATGAAAATGTCAGTTTACCTTCCATTCTCCAATTAAATGTCACTTCACGTAAATCCAATCAAAAGTTGTGAGAAAAAATAGAAAACGACGTCAGAGTTTGACGTCTTATGTTTCTCCCGGAAGTTAATTAAAGAGAGAGAAAAAAAATGAAAAGTCAAAAATGATTATTGAGTTTGCATTTAACAAAAGAACATTGATTTCCACTTGTCCTCCAACTCAATTTGACAAATAAATTCTAATAAGGCGTTTTCAAGGAAGAAAATAATTAGGATAAGCAGAACAATACATGTGTAATTTTTATTGTCACGATTTAATTTAAGGAAATAATCCTTAAAAAGTAATTTAAAATGCTCATTTGTTGCGTTATATTGAAATTGAAAAATGTTAGAAATTATATTGTAATTTAAAGAAATGAACCTTAAAAATCAATTTAAAAAGCTCATCTGTTGCTTTATTTTGAAATTGAAAAATGTTAGAAATTACATTGTAACAATTATTATGTTTAAAAATTTCTTTTTAAGATTTTGGTACTTTTTTTTCCTTCAGTGAGCTTTTCAGTTGAAAAATACGAAGATCAAGAAGAAATAAGTGTTTATTACGTATTTCAACTGACTACGTTTTTTTAGAAAAACATTTTTTCTTCCTAAAATGAATTGTTGGCAATCCATTTCATAAGTTAAAGTAATTAGTATTATAAGCAGCACAATATACATTTAATTTTTGTTTCTACGATTAAGGCTTTAATCATTAAAAATCAACTTAAAAATCTCATTTGTAGCGTTATTTTCAAATTGAAAAATTTTACATATAGCATTGTAATAATTATTATAATTCAAAATTTCTTCTTGAGATTTTGGTACTGTTTTTTTTTCTTGAGTGAGCTTTTCAGTTGAAAAATACGAAGCTCAGAAAGAACTAATTGTTTATTCCATACTTCAATGGACTTAGTTTAAAAAATATATATTTTTCCTTCCTAAAATGAATTTTCGGCAAACAATCGATTTTATAAATTAAATTAATTAGGATTATAAGCAGCACAATATATATGTAATTTTCGTTTTCACGATTAAGGATATAAACATTAACAAGTAATATAAATTTTAAAAGTCAATTCCTGCTTTTTAATCATAAATATATAAAATAAACCCATGCAGCATTAATGTCCCACGTAAAGATAACGTGGTACATTAATGCTGCACGGGTTTATTTTATAATCATCGTTGCGGTATTTTATTTCTGTGCCATCACTAATTTGAGATAAATCTTTCATTTCATTTATGAAAACAATGGGAGGAATTTTTTTCTCCCATTTAAAACTAAAATTAAATAATTTAATAAATTTAATAAATTAATATTTGAAAAAAAAACTGTATTAACATAAAGTGTCATCCACTACAAGTTTAAAATAATTTATTTGAACTTGAGTGGATGAATAGAAAATATTTTATTAACTATTGAAAATTTGAACAAGATATGTATAGAGAGACTGTGAGCTAAAAGTAGGAATTTAATAATAAAAACGAACTTAAAAATCTCATTTGTAGCCTTGTTTTCAAACTGAAAAATTTTACAAATTGCATAGTAACAATTACTATATGTAGCTATATAAGATTTTGATTCTTTTTTCTTGAGGGGAATTTTAAGTTGCAAAACAAGAGGAACAAGAAGAAATAAAATTTATTCCGTATTTCATTAGACGACGTTTTTTTTTTTTTTTTAATGTTTTCCCTTCCGAAAATCTACTTTTCGCAAACAATCGATGTCATAAACTGCCGTATGAAATAAAAGATTTCAATAACAATAAAGTATGAGTCGCAGTTCAGACAATCATTATTTTTAAATTAAAATTCCAGACTTCCAATTAAAATTCGACTCCAGACTTCCGTTATAAAATGAAATGTCACTTCCCGTAAATGGAATCAAAAGTTTTCAGAGGAAATAGAAAATGACGTCAAAGTTTAATGTTTTCTTCTTTGGAGAGATTTTAAATCAAAATAAATCATAAATGAGGGGGAAATATTGTGTTGAATGCATTTTATAAAGAAACATTGAATTCCATTTATTCTGTATTCAAGATGACAGATAGATTGCAATAAGAAGTTTTCACTAAGAAATAATTAGGATTATAAAATGAATAATAAAAGATGCAATTTTTGATGGTAGATGGATTCCTATAAGGATATTTCACTGGAAAATTAATTAGAATTATAAAAGAAATAAGACATGTAATATTATATGTCGTAATATTTTAAGGGGGGGTGTTCTTCCGTGAAATTACATATTTTAAATCCTTGAAATGTCTACAATATGTCCTCAAAACTGTTTTATTTTCCACCAAATATTTATTCCAGAGAACAAGTTTAACGGATCTGCGTCATGCTGACAACAGGGGTGAGGAAAGACTTCATATGCAATTTTTAAACACGTTTTTTAAATCGATTTACGTTCTCACACTTAACCATTCAAGCTATCAAATTATAGTATTTTTTATTTAATGGAGAAATCTTACGAAAATAATTTTCTTAAATAATATTGATTATTTAAAAGTTCTGTAAAGAAAAAATTGGGGTCAAAAATTGACCTTAATCTTCAAGCAACCTTCATTTTTATTTATTTTTTATTTTTTATAATTGAATTAACGTTTCAAAACCATCTAATTTAATAAATTATAAGAATATGTTTGTTTCACATTGTTAAAAGCGCTATCACTTACGCCCATGTACTGTGCACAACATGCGTCGTGAACTTTGCAAGAGAAACATAAAAAAAACAATAAAAACAATAACATTTTTAAATGACAGTAATCATAAATTTAGCCGAAAGTCTAATAAATTAAATCTAACTCACCTTTTTATGTGTGCTTTATGAAAACATAAACGAATGCCCCAAAAATACAGTCTTATCTGGTGCACCTACCCTAATGGCATTAAATATATTTTAAAGTGTGTTTTATTTTTGTTCATTTATTTCATTAACATATCCTCATTGTTATTACATTTGTGAAAAATAATTCAGATTCAGATTGCAGTCAGCAAACACCATTTGTTTGTCTGAATAAATGAATTACGACCCCGGTTATCTATATAAAAAAAGCTTGAAATATACAGACGGCTTTCTTTTTAGATTCTAAAATAATTTTCTTAAAAATGAGCAGTATTTTTCTTTAACGTTCTGTTATGAGCATATGATATGAATTTTTCAGAATTATATCGATTATAAAAGTTGGATAAACTTTTGTAGCGCATGTGATTTATTAAAGAAAGCTATTGGAAAATGCAAAAGCATATATTCGCAAGAAGTGAAATATAGTGATAAATGTTAATTTTGATATACATTACAATTTAGTCCAAAAGCATGCATTAGTAATTTATTTTATTTTTTATGTGAATTTTAAGCATATTTATGATAAGAAATAATCTTGCGTTATTATATCAATGTATATTTATAAACAAAAAAAAATTCAAAAATTCATCTATTTAATAATAACCACTGTATGTTTATTTTTAAAATAAAAAACTGAATGAGCTTTTAAAGATATGATTAATGGATTACTTTATTTGTAAATATTTAGTGTTTTAATTTTAATCTAAAGATATTAAAAAAATTGTGACAATTTTGGTTTTTGACATTTCCATTATTTTTAAAATTTTGGTTTTTAGGGCTATGTAAAGGAATAACAAATACCCTCCAAAGAATGTAAGATTAAAATGTTGTTTAGTTTGTAAAATGACAGGAACAATAAGTTGTTCAGTTTTATTCTGTACATTATTTTTTCTTTCCAAAAGAAAATACTTTTGATCAATCAATATGCAATTCTGTCCTGTGTTCTTTGAAATGAAAGAAGGTTTCCTTAAAGGGTTCCGTACATAAAATGTATTAATTACAATTTATTAATTAATAAAATTCTACTACCCCTAATTTTTTTCATAATTTTAGTTTCAGTAGATTTGGAAATAGGAGCGGGGAGACATATTTTTCCAGTACACTTTCAACAATATTTATGAAAATAAAATTCCTAAAATTAAAACAAATATATTTTTGGGGTCGCTGTTACGCGATTTCCCCACCAACTTTGACCAATCAATCCTGATGAGCCCTGCATATATTAATTATATTATGTTAATGTTATATACATTAAAGCTCATACTTATTTATAAATATTATAAACATTATATTTTTAATAATATTGACTAAAGAATGACAACTTAAACCAGATGAAAAACATAACATTAGTATATATTAATTAGTAAAACAATTGTAAATTAATTAGATTTGATAATAAAAAAGAATGTATTAAATGAGGTGAGAAAATTAAAGTTCGTATAAACTAATCAAATGTATTTATTCGATTTCTTAAATTACAAATCTACCATATGTGAAACTATGAAAATTTATTCAATCTATTATCTAAGATTTTAAAAGTTTTCCTAAATTTCACCTTTAAATTACAGACTGAAGAAAGTTAGTTTTTGTATCTGTAATGATAGGAAATCCAACATCATGAATATTTATGGAAACGAAAAACTTTTACAGAACTGATTGACTTGAACAGTGTTGTGATATCTTCTTAGTCATTTTTACAGAAAAGGTCTTTTCTGAAAAAATATTTTGGGTATATTGTTTTCTTGTATGTAAATGGAATAAAAAAAATAACTTTTTGAATTTTTACATATATGTATTTAAGATAAGAAATAAAAATATCAAAAGCCGATATTCTACAATGTTTTACTATATTTAAACGTTAATACCTTGCGTCCATTCGATAAAAACATTTCTAACTCAAGAGTATTTTGTATCAATAAAAAGGGGCGTTTGAAATGATAGTATACATTCCTATAGTTAATGAATACATATTTCATTTGTTTTTATAAAAACAAAGTTTTTTTTTCTTTTCCCACTGTTTTTCGTAAACGTTTCCGATTAATTTTTATAATGTATCAATCAGTTTACTCAAACCGGAATATAAATTCTAAAATAACACATTTTCATGTTCAACAAACTTCTTTTACAGACAAACATGATAAACTAATAGCATTAACATTAATATTATAATTAACAGTATTTTGTTATTCTTGTAGACATAAATTTCATTATGCAGCCAAAATTGTTTAATTGAGAAGTGTTAGCTTCCTAAAGACCGATATTTTGGTTTGAGAAAACTGATTAATATACATTAAAAACTACTCGGAAACGTTTCGGAAAATCAGGGATAGCAAAAAGAACTTTATATTTATAACATCTTCTTTAAATCCCCAAAATATATTGGTTTTACTAATTTAATTTAATTTAATTTAGTGTTAAAATTACATTTTACTTACCCATCATACGTAGTATAGGTAAGTCTCTTAATCGTTTTAAAAATCAAAAAGTTTTTTTTTTCTTTTTTTTTTTTGTCGGATTTACACGTGTCACATTAGCGATGCCAAAAAACATATTTTTAGAAAAAAAAAATGCCGTCCGTCTCTCTGTGTATATGTCTATAAACACTTTATCCCCCTAACAAATTGAGTTCCAGACTTGAAATTTGGTATGTGCTTAGTATGTAATAATGAGAAGAAGACTTTTGAATTTCAGTAACCTTGCTTATTCGGAACTATTTTTTTCGGACTCTCTAAATATTCGTTCTGATAAAAGGTATATAAAAATTTTCGAAATTGTTTATTTTAAGGAGTGAACATCAAAGAAAATAAAAATATATAAATTTGCATAAAGAATGAAGTCCATCGAATAGTTAGTTGCCGAGTTTTTTGTAATCCTATATTTCACACTCTTCAATTTTTCATGATACTGGGCTTCAATCAAATTTCAATTCAAAGATATATTTTAATTGGAATTGAGACGCTTAATCCGACGCACTAAACTGTTATTTAATATGATTATCATTTTTGGAGTTATAAGGATGTTTCTTTTACGCAATTCAGTAATAGAGCATTTACAGTTTATGACGTCATCAAGCCACAATTTTAAACATTTTATCTACCGAACAAATTGAGTTTTCGTATTTTATATTATGCATATCTATGAAAGGTAAGTATTACGTTGGCCCCCAACGACTAGTTTAATTTTTTAGCTTATTTACAACTGAATTTATAAGCATAATGTTTATGAAATATTTAATATTTGGAACTGTGTTCAAAATAACGTCTGGAAGAGAAAAGTTAACAAACAATGCTTCTACTTCAGTGAGCAGAAAGCGATTTCTTAATCCAAGTCAAGCATACTTCGCGTTATTTTGGCCAGTTCATTTTATATTTTGGGAAAAACCAAATAGTCCCTTTTTGAAGACATCTCAATTTGACAAAAATAAACTAAAGAGTTACTTATCTTGTTGTATAATTATCTTGGATGTAAATGTATATTATTTTTACTATCAGTAATATATGTACAGTGATGTATGTGTTATATTTCATAAAAGGTTCTGGAAAGAAAAGCATAATTACTTTCGTTTTAACGTTAAAATATTCAACCTTAAAGAAAATATACGTTTTTGCTTAAGAACGCTTTGCTTAAGAACAAGATTGTATTAGCGAATGAGACTCACTCCATTTATTGAACTTCCTTCCTTCGTATCAATTCTGGGAGATTTTAGGTTTAGCCTGGATTGCACTCCTATCGCTCGCAGTGCCTCGCAGTGTTGCTGGTAATTCAAACTAAAATCAGGAGTCGCAGTAAAAAACTACTGACATGTTACATTACTCTCCTACAAGAATTATTTAAATATATGTCAACGTTTGCAAGTTATTGAATTTTAAAATCAGCAGTCCGTTTTAGGACACCCTGTAAATATTACATCAATATATATTTTTTTATTCTAGTCTCCTTTGCCTCATTTTCTTTTTGTCAACAATCGATTCCGTCAATTGAAATGAAAGAATTCAATACCGCTGAAATACGAATCTTAGCTCAAGCAATCCGTATTCTTAAATGAAAATGTCAGTTTACCTTCCACTCTCCAATTAAATGTCACTTCCCGTAAATGCAATCAAAAGTTCGGAGTAAAAAATAGAAAACGACGTCAGAATTTGACGTCTTATGTTTCTCCCGGAAGTTAATTAAAGAGAGAGAAAAAAAATGAAAAGTCAAAAATGATTATTGAGTTTGCATTTAACAAAAGAACATTGATTTCCACTTGTCCTCCAACTCAATTTGACAAATGAATTCTAATAAGGCGTTTTCAAGGAAGAAAATAATTAGGATAAGCAGAACAAAACATGTGTAATTTTTATTGTCACGATTTAATTTAAGGAAATAATCCTTAAAAAGCAATTTAAAATGCTCATTTGTTGCGTTATATTGAAACTGAAAAATGTTAGAAATTATATTGTAATTTAAAGAAAGGAAACCTTAAAAATCAATTTAAAAAGCTCATCTGTTACTTTATTTTGAAATTGAAAAATGTTAGAAATTACATTGTAACAATTATTATGTTTAAAAATTTCTTTTTAAGATTTTGGTACTTTTTTTTCCTTCAGTGAGCTTTTCAGTTGAAAAATACGAAGATCAAGAAGAAATAAGTGTTTATTACGTATTTCAACTGACTACGTTTTTTTAGAAAAACATTTTTTCTTCCTAAAATTTTTGTTGGCAATCGATTTCATAAGTTAAAGTAATTATTATTATAAGCAGCACAATATACATGTAATTTTTGTTTCTAAGATTAAGGCTTTAATCATTAAAAATCAACTTAAAAATCTCATTTGTAGCGTTATTTTCAAATTGAAAACTTTTACATATAGCATTGTAACAATTATTATATTTCAAATTTTTTTTTGAGATTTTGGTACTGTTTTTTTTTTTTTTTTTTTTGAGTGAGCTTTTCAGTTGAAAAATACGAAGCTCAAAAAGAACTAATTGTTTATTCCATACTTCAATGGACTTAGTTTAAAAAATATATATTTTTCCTTCCTAAAATGAATTTTCGGCAAACAATCGATTTTATAAATTAAATTAATTAGGATTATAAGCAGCACAATACATATGTAATTTTCGTTTTCACGATTAAGGATATAAGCATTAACAAGTAATATAAATTTTAAAAGTCAATTCCTGCTTTTTAATCATAAATATATAAAATAAACCCGTGCAGCATTAATGTCCCACGTAAATATAACGTGGGACATTAATGCTGTACGGGTTTATTTTATAATCATCGTTGCGGTATTTTATTTCTGTGCCATCACTAATTTGAGATAAATCTTTCATTTCATTTATGAAAACAATAGGAGGAATTTTTTCCTCCCATTCAAAACTAAAATTAATTATTTAAATTAATTTTATAAATTAATATTTGAAAAAAACTGTATTAACATAAATTGTCATCCACTACAAGTTTAAAATAATTTATTTGAACTTGAGTGGATGAATAGAAAATATTTTATTAACTATTGAAAATTTGAACAAGATATGTATAAAGAGAGTGTGAGCTAATAGTAGGAATTTAATAATAAAAACGAACTTAAAAATCGCATTTGTAGCCTTGTTTTCAAACTGAAAAATTTTACAAATAGCATAGTAACAATTACTATATGTAGCTATATAAGATTTTGATTCTTTTTTCTTGAGGGGAATTTTAAGTTGCAAAACAAGAGGAACAAGAAGAAATAAAATTTATTCCGTATTTCATTGGACGACGTTTTTTTTTTTTTTTTAAATGTTTTTCAAATGTTTTTCCCTTCCGAAAATCTACTTTTCGCAAACAATCGATTTCATAAACTGCCGTGTGAAATAAAAGATTTCAATAACAGTAAAGTATGAGTTGCAGTTCAGACAATCATTATTTTTAAATTAAAATTCCAAATTCGACTCCAGACTTCCGTTATCCAATGAAATGTCACTTCCCGTAAATGGAATCAAAAGTTTTCAGAGGAAATAGAAAATGACGTCAAAGTTTAATGTTTTCTTCTTTGGAGAGATTTTAAATCAAAATAAATCATAAATGACGGTTAAATATTGTGTTGAATGCATTTTATAAAGAAACATTGAATTCTATTTATTCTGTATTCAAGATGACAGATAGATTGCAATAAGAAGTTTTCACTCAGAAATAATTAGGATTATAAAATGAATAATAAAAGATGCAATTTTTGATGGTAGATGGATTGCTATAAGGATATTTCACTGAAAAATTAATTAGAATTATAAAACAAATAAGAGATGTAATATTAGATGTCGTAATATTTTTAAAGGGGGGGGGGGTGTTCTTCCGTGAAATTACATATTTTAAATCCTTGAAATGTCTACAATATGTCCTCAAAACTGTTTTATTTTCCACCAAATATTTATTCCAGAGAACAAGTTTAACGGATCGGTGTCACGCTGACAACAGGGGTGATGAAAGACTTCATGTGCATTTTTTAAACACGTTTTTTTAATCGATTTACGTTCTCACACTTAACCATTCAAGCTATCAAAATATAGTGTTTTTTATTTAAAGGAGAAATCTTCAAAAAATAATTTTCTTAAATAATATTGAATATTTAAAAGTTCTGAAAAGAAAAAAATGAGGTCAAAAGTTGATCTTAATCTTCAAGCAACCTCCATTTTGATATTTTTAGATTTTTTATAATTAAATTAACGTTTCAAACCATCTAATTTAATAAATTATAAGAATATGTTTGTTTCACATTGTTAAAAGCGCTATCACTTACGCCCATGTACTGTGCACAACATGCGTCGTGAACTTTGCAAGAGAAACATAAAAAAAACAATAAAAACAATAACATTTTTAAATGACAGTAATCATAAATTTAGCCGAAACTCTAATAAATTAAATCTAACTCACCTTTTTATGTGTTCTTTATGAAAACATAAAAGAATGCCCCAAAAATCCAGTCTTATCTGGTGCACCTACCCTAATGGCATGAAATATATTTTAGTGTGTTCTATTTTTGTTCGTTTATTTCATTAACATATCTTCATTATTATTACATTTATGAAAAATAAATCAGATTCAGATTGCAGTCAGCAAACACCATTTGTTTGTCAGAATAAATGAATTACAACCCCGGTTTTCTACATAAAAAAAGCTTGAAATATACAGACGGCTTTCTTTTTAGATTCTAAAATAATTTTCCTAAAAATGAGCTGTATTTTTCTTTAATGTTTTCTCTTATGAGCATATGATATGAATTTTTCAGAATTACATCGATTATAAAAGTTGGATAAACTTTTGTATGTGATTTATTAAAGAAAGCTATTGGAAAATGCAAAACATATATTCGCAAGAAGTGAAATACAGTGACAAATGTTAATTTTGATATACATTACAATTTAGTCCAAAAGCATGCATTAGAAATTTATTTTATTTTTTATGTGAATTTTAAGCATATTTATGATAAGAAATAATCTTGCGTTATTATACCAATGTATATTTATAAACGAGAAAATTTTCAAAAATTCATCTATTTAATAATAACCGCTGTATGTTTATTTTTAAAATAAAAACTGAATTAGCTTTTAAAGATATGATTAATGGATTAATTTATTTTTAAACATTTAGTGTTTTAATTTTAATCTAAAGATATTTAAAAAAATTGTGACAATTTTGGCTTTTGACATTTCCATTATTTTTAAAATTTTGATTTTTAGGGCTATGTAAAGGAATAACAAATACCCTCCAAAGAATGTAAGATTAAAATGTTGTTTAATTTGTAAAATGACAGGAACAATAAGTTGTTCAGTTTTATTCTGTACATTATATTTTCTTTCCAAAAGAAAATACTTTTGATCAATCAATATCTGATCAATTTTGATCAATCTACTGTTCTTTGAAATGAAAGAATTCAAAAACGTTAAAATTCGAGACGTGGTTTCAGCAATTGGTATTCTTAAATGAAAATTCCAAATTCTACTTCAGATTTCTGTTCAGTAAAGATATGTCAGCTGCAGTAATTTCAATCAATATCTGTCAAAGGAAACAGTAATCGATGTCACAGTTTGATGTTTAATTCTTTAAAAATAATATAAATAGAAAAAGGAAAAAATAATGTGGAAAATGATTGTAATTGGATCCTTTTAATAAAGAAACATTTTAGTCCTTCTCCTAAAAAAAACAGCTCTAGAGTAGTCTGCTCAGGATGACAGAGGCTCTTCCAATAATCAGATTATGCTAATTAAGATTACTATAAAAATAAAATGTTATTTAAATAGTTAAGGATTTAAATATAATAATCAGAGATTTAATTTTTAGATGTAGTCTTGTTTATATTTAGAGATTATCCATAAATCATCTCTTTAAAAGCTCATTCAGTGTTATATTTAAAAAATATAATAGTGACCAAATCATTGATAAAAAACACCGCGGTTATTAATAGATAAGTTGTTGAAAATTTTGTCGTTTATAAATATACATTGGTATGTAACGGCAAGCTTATTTCTCATCTTAAATATGCTTAAACTTTACATAAAAAATGAAGTAAATTTCAAATGCATGATTCATTCCAAAATTGTAATGCATGTAAGAGTGCATATGCATCAATAAATTTCACTTCTTACGAATAGCTTTCTTTATCTAATCACATGCACTACAAAAAGACACGTTTATCCGACTTTTATAATCGATGTAATTCTGAAAAATTCCTATCATATTCTCATAAGCGAACGTTAAGGGAAGATAAGGCTCTTTTTTTAAGAAAATTATTTTGGAATTTAAAAATAAAGCCTTATGTATATTTCAAGCTTTTATTGTGTAGAAAACCGGTGTCGCAATTAATTTATTCAGTCAAGCAAATGGGGTTTCCTGACTACAATCTGAACCTGAATTATTTTACATAATCTGTAACAATAATAAAGGTCATATGGTAATGAAATTTGCAAAAAATCTTAACTTTCTTTGCATGAAATTTAACAATATCATGAACAATATCAATGATAGACATGACCATTATCTACATCTAAATAGCCCTGAACAAGGTGTCCTATATTTTTTAATACAATTAATATTACATATATCCTCAAAGATGAAAATACTTTACATTTCCAGCCCGTTTTATTATTGCATTCAACACAAAGCAAATGCATCTATTGGAAATTTAGCTAAAATATCTTTATTTTGTATATATATAATTTTTGTGGAATTTGCATATACCTGTAGAAATACTAAATTAATTTATAATCGCTGATTTTTTGCTAAATAAGGCGTGAAACAAACTGACCGGAAAAGTATCCAAGCCTGTATTCGAACATGGATCATTGGCATTTCGCCTCAATTCTCTATCATCAAGTTACGTGGACGATATCGAGCCTGGCATTCCTCACTCTTTTAAGTTAGCAAGGGTACAATCCTCCAGAACAATGTCAAATGTCTTCATAAACCAGAATTCCTGCGGCAAGCATGAGACGCAAACTGCTATTTAATTCAGCATATATGAATATATATGTATATATAATTTTTGTAGAATTACCATACGCCTGTATAAATACTAAATGAACTTATAATCACTGATTTTTTGCTAAATCAGGCGTGAAACAAACTGAGTGGAAAAGTATCCAAGCATGTATTCGAACCTCGATCATTGGCATTGCGCGTCAATGCGCTATTATTAAGCTACATGGACTATATCGAGCCTGGCATTCCTCAATCTTACAAGTTGGTAAGGGTACAATCCTCCAGAACAATGTCAAATGTCTTCATAAACCAGAAGTCCTGCGGCAAGCATGAGACGAAAACTGCTATTTAATTCTGCATATATGAATATATATATATATATATATATATATATATATATATATAATTTTTGTAGAATTACCATACTCCTGTATAAATACTAAATGAACTTATAATCACTGATTTTTTGCTAAATCAAGCTTGAAACCAACTGAGTGGAAAAGTATCCAAGACTGTATTCGAACCTCGATCATTTGCATTGCGCGTCAATGCTCTATCATTAAGCTACGTGGACGATATCAAGCCTGGCATTCCTCACTCTTATAAGTTGGCAAGGATACAATCATCCAGAACAATGCGAAATGTCTTCATGAATTAACCATTGGCCACAATTCCTGCGGCAAGCATGAGACGAAAACAGCCATTTAATACAGAATCGATGAATATGTATATATATATATATACATATACATAATTTTTGTGGAATTTCCATACGCCTGTATAAATTATAGATGAATTTATAATCGCTATTTTTTTGTTAAATCAGACGTGAAACACACAAAGGGAAAAAGTGTACAAGCCTTGATTCGAACCTGGATCTTTGGCATTGCTCGCCAATGGAATTAACCTACCTGGACTATATCTTGTCGATACATTTATTGGAAAATTAACTAAAATATCTTTTATTTTGGTTAAAGGCATCCACCATGTTCGATTTGGAGTGCAACACTTCTAAAAGCCGAATTACAAACCTTTTCAAAAATTGTTTATTTCAGTATTCTCTACCACCCATTCACATTTGCGTATGGACTTTGGAACTACCCTGTAAGTACATATAAACGTTTTTGTATGATTATGTATATATATATATGCTACATATATCAATAATATCATGTCTTAGTAACGATGCGTAAAGTAATTTTGTAAAAATGCATCTTATTTTTTATACATAAAATTACAAAATCTATAAATTGATCTTCCAATCTCTCCTATATATATTTTCAAAGCATGATGGTTAATTAATAAAGAGACAAATACTTTTAATACATTTGATAACATTTTGATACATTTTAATACATTTACACATACACATGACTTTAATATTTAATTTATTGCCACCAAAGTAAAAATGCAACTAAAAGTTAAAACGAGTATGTATTAAACGATGATTATTCAAAGTGTTTTTCCTTCTTAATGATGAATACATTGTGGAAAGAATATATGATACATAAATGAGATTTTTCAGAGAGGTAATAAGCTTAATAATGATATGTAAAGAAGTCTGATTGTCAAATTTTAATTACCGTTAAGCTACAAAGTTCCTTATTTCCTTGAAGTACCTTCTAAATTATTAAAATTTCTTTGCTTAAGAATTGAAATTATTAACTTCTTAGTCCCTGAAACATTTTTGTAATTAAATGTTTTCAAGAGGTTTTTAATTGAAGTCATATCTAGAACGTACACTTTTAAAGTATTGGATTTTTCTTTTTATTATTTCTCCGCTTACCTTAGCTATTGAGAGACAACTAATAACTTTCAACATTCCATTTATTTGGAAAAAATATTTTTTGATTTGAATTCCATTTTATTTCTGAGGACACTCCCAGTTTCAGAAATAAATATTTGGTTGGTACCAAAAATGAAGTTATCTTCAAACATAAACTGCAATAAAAATCGAAAAAGTGCAAAAGTGACATGTTAAACACCGACACTAGATATAATACAGTCTTAAAAAAAATTTAAATGCAAAGGAGAAAATTGTAAGAAAGCCACCATTGGTTTCACAATAACTTGTGAATGTCTTCTCGTGAATGATTGATAACAAATGTTTCAGAGCATACACGAGTCATACGAAAACACTCGCAATCTAGTGTTAAACCAATGACACCGTTCTTTCGTAATTATTGTTTGTGTTTCAGTATATTTAAACGATTTTCTTTGCCCATTATATCTGAGGTTGATCTCGAATTGTATACATTTTACATTTTCGATTTTGTTTCTATGTTTTAAAACTTTTTTTCTTTGTGGGGGGGGGGGGAGGTCACTTTTTATTTCGGATACGAATTCGAAAGTGAAATTAACTCATAAAAATAGAAAAAGTAAACAAAAAATCCCAGTTATACATCGACCTTAGATTTCATATGCAAAAAACAAAACCATTAAGAAATATTAAAATGCAAACGAGAAATTTGAAAAGAACGCAAACATTGGTTTAACATTAGCTTGCGAGTGTCTTCGCCTGACTAGTGTAGCTCTACATCTCGTCAATTTTGTTAGGATTATATTTCAATTCATTTGAGATTGTTTGTTAAATTAAGTTTAAATCACAATTCAATATTTATGTGAAAAATTAGTTAGATTCAAATCTATGTACAATTTTTCATGTTGCTCATTAAATAATGGATTTTTAGATTAATAGCGAAAAGAATTTCCCATTATTTAAATTTCACTTTTATTATTATTAATAATAATACAGATTTTAATAATGTAGACCTAAAACCTAGTCTTTTTTTCACATGAATTTTATTGTTCCTATTATGATTTCTAATGACGAAATAGCATTCGACTGAAATAGCACACCACGTCTAAAATTATCTGGGGAAGGGAAGGGGACGATTCCATTGATCAAATACTACAAGAATGAAAAATTGATTTGGCATCATGATTTCTGTACACCATTCACCCTTTCAAAAAGAGGGAATCTTCCACCTACTGGCATCTCAGCGACGGAATTGTCCACACCACTACTTTTGCCTGAATGTATGTGGCAAGGCGTCAACAGGAATGCAGTTTTCAAAGAATGTCATCCCCTCAAATATTGACTATGCTCAATGATCCTTCACTTTGGATGTAAACCGGCCATTTACATCATGGTTTACCGTTGACCTTACTTGAATATTTTTGATATCAGCACAATACATCTTCATTATAATGTTGTTTTTCACAGTTTAATTTTATGACTACCCATGGCATCAATATAATCCTAGAAAAGTTTTTATCGTACAATTTGTTACGCAATACTTTACAGTATTGGTTATGTTATCACCATAAGTAAAATCTCAATGAAATTTTTTAACTATGTATTGATATTTAATGTAGTCCAGTTTCAAATGGAAATTAACATTAAATTTTTAAAAGTCAGTTTAAAGACAATTGTTTCATTTTGTTTTGAAACGTTCATATATATATTTATATTACTATATAACAAATTTAAAACCTAACAGTTTACCGGAAGCAGTAGATAGTTCCTGATAATGAATATACACCTAGAAATGTTTTTGTAGTTCACTTTGTTATGCAATGCTTTACAATACTGGTCATCTTATTACAATAAGCACAATTTCAATGAAATATTTTAACTATGTATTAAGATTCAATGTAATCAATAAATTTTCAAATGGAAGTTAACATTAATATTTTAAAAAGTCAGTTTAAAGATAATTGTTTCATTTTGTATTGAAATGTTCGTTTATGTACATTACTATATAACAAATTTAAATACTAAAGGTGTACCAGAATTAGTAGATAGTTCCTGATAATGAATTGTGTAAGAAATAGAAGCGATATAAGGGAATTCCAAATACTTTTTCAATTAATTTTCAGGAGGGAAATTCAGACGAAACTAATGTATAATAAACATGTGATTTTTTGTTATATTGCTAAACTGAGCGTAAAATCCGACAGAGTGAAAAATGTGCAAGCCGGGAATCGAACATGTGCCCTTGGAATAACGATCCAAGGCCCTACCGCTGAGCTACGAGAACTACACCCAACTTGTCATATCTCACTCAAATAATACGGTAAGGCTGGAACCGCACCGCAAGATTTAAATGCACACAAAACTTGTGGCAAATTTGAGACGGCATGTAAAGCCACAAAAATTCCAGCATAGATCAGTACATATAAGTAAATTACAATTAATCAATTACATATTAATAGTTTGCCCGGGTACGATTCCCGGCACGGATATTTTTCACTCTGTTGGTTTTACGCTCAATTTAGTAATGTAAAAAAAAAATATATTGCATGTTTATTAAACTGTAGAACAGGTGTTTGGAGCAGAGAGAGAGACAGAGGCAGATCGCACACACAGTGCCCTGTGTCAATATATTACAGTAAGTTCAAATACCATAATGGCAATATCACTTTCCAAACTGCTCGCACAAACCCTACTGAATCATTATCTGACATAACGATTAAAGATGCCAGTGTATTTGTAACTATGTATTAAAATTAATTTTAGTCGATAAAGTTACAAATGGAAATTAACATTAAATTTTGTACTGAAACAACAAAGTTTACACGTTTACACCACACAAAGTTTACACAACAAGTTTCAATTTGTAAATATATGCTCTAATGCATATTTCCTCTAGAAAAACGTGTGTGTAGCAATAATTACTCATTTGCAGTGGTAAACAAAAGAAATCGTTTGCATTACTGTCTGTGGACACTAACTGTTTAAAATAAGTTTTTCGAAACTCATATGCATTATTAGGAGGCGAGATAATATCTTCTTTTTAGAATATAGGGCATGTAACATTTAATCTTCTTTTCTTAGATCGAATAAAATGTATCGCATTATCGTCTACTTGCGATAATTGCAGTAATTTTCTTTTTTAGTAGTGTTAGGCACTTACAAGCTTACGAAATTTTAGTACTTTATATAGTGAATATAAATTCTATAGATAATCCATATACTTAAAGCTAACCTGCTTTTTAGTTTTTCGTGCAAAAATGCTATTTATACGCATGCGCGAGCATTCAGCTAATCAGCTAGAGGCTTTTACTATCTTCAGACGCGATGTTCCAGCCAATGAGGTGAAGGCTTTTTCCTCTCTCTAGAAGCGTATGTGTTCCATTTGGTTGTTCGGTTGTTGAAACTTTATAGATTTTTTTTATTAAGGTATTTTTTCATTTTACCGTATTTATTTTCTTTTTAAGTCGTATGTATTTTACTACTTTGAATTTTTTATAACTAACCCTTTTTTTGAGAGAGAGAGATTTCGTGGCACGAAATTCCGCGAATCGTTTCCGATGTAAACAAACTAATTTCAAACTTTTAATATGTAATTCTGTGTGATATGATTAAATTCAGGTTTTCTCAGCGACGATCACAGTATTTTTACCAAATAATTTTTGTATTAATCAAGCTTTTTTGGTTATTAAGCATAGCTAAACACGAAAGAAAACTTTGTTATTTTAAGATTTTGATGTGAATTATTTGCGTACATTTATAAGACGAGTTTCAGTGAATAATTCAAGAAAAAAAAATCTCATCATTATACATATTTAGTTATGCATTATTAATTATTTACTTGGCCTTTACTTTTAATATTTCAAACTTACAGCTGAATGTAACTATTAAAACATTTGAAATACTGTATTCGTAAAATGAAATTTCAGCTTAAACACTCGACAATTACTTTTAGTTATGCATTATTAATTATTTACTTGGCCTTTACTTTTAATATTTCAAACTTACAGTTGAATGTAACTATTAAAACATTTGAAATACTGTATTCGTAAAATGAAATTTCAGCTTAAACACTCGACAATTACTTTTACTTATGCATTGTTAATTATTTACTTGGCCTTTACTTTTAATATTTCAAACTTACAGCTGAATGTAACTATTGAAACATTTGAAATACTTTATTCGTAAAATGAAATTAGTTTAAACACTCGACAATTACTTTTACTTATGCATTATTAATTATTTACTTGGCCGTTACTTTTAATATTTCAAACTTACAGCTGAATGTAACTATTGAAACATTTGAAATACTGTATTCGTAAAATGAAATTAGTTTAAACACTCGACAATTACTTTTAGTTATGCATTGTTAATTATTTACTTGGCCTTTACTTTTAATATTTCAAACTTACAGTTGAATGTAACTATTAAAACATTTGAAATACTGTATTCGTAAAATGAAATTTCAGCTTAAACACTCGACAATTACTTTTAGGTTAAATTCAGGTTTTCTCAGTGACGATCACAGTATTTTTACCAAATAATTAAAAGTACTACATGCATGCATCTATCTATCTATATTAGAAATTGTGCAGGTTTCTGGTCACTGTTTTGTTTACACATTTAAAAAAAAATTTCAATTTAATAATGCACTAAAAATTATAATGAATGCTTACAATTAAACACAACAACACAAAACAAAAAATTTCACAAAAACACATTATTTCCCCGATATTTTCCCACAACTAATCAATAAATTTCATGATATTTTATTGCGATTTTAAACCATGAACTTTAGTACTTTTCTGTTATACGGACACTATGCCAAAATGTATGTATGTATGTTTGGCGACAATGGTGTACGTATAACGGAAAAGTGCCTGAATTACTATTTATATATATATATATAAAATATAAACATAATTGGCGACACAGCAAGTTTTCTGGATTTCTCCCTGTCTCTCTAACCACATTGTTAACAAAACAAAAAATTCACGAAAAACACATTATTTCCCCGATATTTTCCCACTACTAATCAATAAATTTCATGATATTTTATTGTGATTTTAAACCATGAACTTTAGTACTTTTCTGTTATACGGATACTATGCCAAAATGTATGTATGTATGTATGTTTGGCGACAATGGTGTCCGTATAACGGAAAAGTGCCTGAATTATTATATATATATATATATATATAAAATATAAACATAATTGGCGACACAGCAAGTTTTCTGGATGTGAAAGGCAGAGATGAATTTCATTCATTCAATGACCGTTTTAAAAGTTTCAAGTTTGGATTGAGTGCACCTGAACATAAAAACCGATACCTATTTCTATGTTCGTGATTGAGTTATTTGGATATCTTTTCGTACAGCACAGAAAATCATTTCTCCCGCTTTCGTAATACAGATAAATTCTGGTGTATTTTTTTTTCTTTTTATATCATAAGTACTTTTCTACTTTAAATTTTTTAATTGTCGAGTTTCTAAGCTGAAATTTCATTTTTCGAATGCAGTATTTCAAATGTTTTAATAATTACATTCAGCTGTAAGTTTGAAATATTTAAAATATTAAAAGTAAAGGTCAAGTAAATAATTAATAATGCATAACTAAATATGTATAATGATCAGAATGACATATTAAAATGTGTACAGAATGACATGAAAATTTTAAAAAACTGAAATTTTGCACTTGCAACTTAATTGTAAATTTCATTGTTTACATTGGAAACGATTTGTGGATTTTAAGAATTTGCTGAACTTCGTGTCACCAAATTACTAAATCTCTCTCTCTCACTCTCCAAGAAAAAAAAAGGGTTAGTTTAAAAAAATTCAAAGTAGCAAAATACATACAACATAAAAAGAAAATAAATACGGTAAAATGAAAAAAATTACTTTAATAATAGAAATCCATAAATTTTCAACAACGACATCAAACGAACGTATCTCATCTTTCGTTTGTGATAAGGAACGCTCCTTTGGCCCCCTCCACTCATTGGCTGAATTGTAAAGGGCAAAATTGGGGGACAAAATGACTACAGCATTTCTGAGAAAAGAAAAAATCAGAAAATTCACAGAAAATAATTATTTTTGTTGCAAGTTGGGTTAACTGTCTTTATGGTTCGAGTCGATTTCAGACTGAGTGTAGATTTCTGCAAGTTGGATTTGGGTTAACCCGATTTTTCAAAAGTTAGTTCAAGTTCAGTATATTATTTCAGATTAAAACTATATCTATCAGGGCTTGAATTTCAGGGCGGGATACGCCCAAAAAAGATCATGAGCGGGAGTCTCCCGCCCAAAAAATTTCAGCATTTTTGGAGAAATTTGCATTATTTAATTTACCTGCAACCGAACGATAAATTTCGTGATTTTTTTCCCCGCAACCGATTGACGGACTTTGTGTTTTTTCCGCGACTGATCGACGAACTTTGTGGTTTTTTCCGTGACAGATCAACGAACTTTGAGTTTTTTCTGCGACAGATCGACGAACATTGCGTTTTTTAAGCGACTGATCGACGAACCTTGCGTTTTTTGGGGACATATCGACGAACTTTGCGTTTATTCCGCAATCGATCGACGAAATTTTTCTTTCTTCCCTGACTGATCGACGGACTTTGCATTTATTCCGCAATCGATCGACGAAATTTGCTTTTTTCCGCAACTGATCGACGAACTTTGCGTTTTTTTCCGCGACAGATCAACGAACGTTGCATTTTTTTCTGCGACAGATCAACGAACTTTGCGTTTTTTCTGCAACAGATAGTCGAACATTGCGTTTTTTAAGCGACTGATCGACGAACCTTGCGTTTTTTGGGGACAGATCGACGAACTTTGTGTTTATTCTGCAATCGATCGACGAAATTTGCTTTTTTCCCACGACTGATCAACGAACTTTGCGTTTTTTGGTGACAGATCGACGAACTTAGCGTTTTTTCCGCGACAGATTGATGAACTTTGCGTCTTTTCCACGATCGATCGGTGAATCTCAATCAAGTAAAATCTAAAGTCAGAAATTTATTTAACAACCTAATTGTTAAGGGTCCCTAACACATTTAATGGAACTTGAAAAATACACTGCATATATAAAACTTAACTTTCTTCCCTTTTTTATAATAAAAATAAACATTTTACATAATCATTCTCAGTTGACTTAATTTTTTCAATGGTATTTTGTCATGTCTGCATTAATGTAATTCTTTAAATAGCACGTAAAAGAATAGTGGGGTTTAAAGATTTTTTTTCTCCCTCCCAAACATTACAACTCCCCTCCATTTAAAAATCTTGGTAGGGAGACTCCCGTCTTTGGAAAAATTGAATTTCAAGCCCTGCCTATAATATGTTTGTGTGTATTGAGGTTTGTATAGATGTTTGTGTGTGTGCTGTTTTTAATACAGACAGTTTCATTTTTCACACGAACCTTTCAAAAAATTCACATTCTTTGCGCAATCCTTTAACAAAATTCGCATTTTTTTTCGTGATTCTTTAATGAAATTCGCATTTTTTTCTGTATCTTTTTTTTTTTGTCGAGATTCATAATTTTTTCAGCTATCCTATGACGTAATTCGTGTTTTTTTTCAGCGATAATTTGACGAAGTTTGTGTTTTTTCTGCGATTTTTTTTTCACGAAATTTGTGTTATTTTCCACGATTCTTTTATGAAATTTGCGTTTTTCTGTGATCCTTAGACGAAATTTTCTTTTTTCGCAATGCTTTGATAATAATCACATTTTCTCTGCTGCCTTTTGATAAGGTTCATGAATTTTCAGCAATCCTTCGATGAAATTCGCGTTTTTTCAGCAATCTTTGAAGAAATTCGCATTTTTCTCGCGATACTTTAACGAAATGTGCGTTTTCCACCGATTTTTTGATAAAATACATTTTATTCCGCAATTTTTAGACGAAGTTTGGCAAGAAAGCGCTATCTTTGGGTGAAATTTCCTGTTTTGCGATTCTTTGACAAAATTTGCTCATCTTTTGTGTAAATCGCGTTTTTCTGTGGCCTTTTAACAAAATTCACGTTTTACATGATCCTTTGATGAAATTAGTGTTTTTCCCGTGATCATTTGACGAAATCTAGGATTTTTTTCCCGCGAAGATTGATTATATGTTTTTAGTCTGCAGGTGCCCTAAAAAGTTTGTGACGCCTGTCGCTGCATTGCACGCATTCTGCCACGGTGTATCAAACAAACAAAATTCATCCTAAAGAATTATTGTTTCGTTTCTGGAAATGAACAACCGACAACTCATTGGCTGAATTATAAAGGGTGAAATGTGTAGGCACTGAGTATCATCTATACTATTAATGTCGGTAAACGTCTGCCTGTGTGTGTGTTGTTGTGTCTGGCGTCTGTAAGCACAAAACTCTGCATGCAGACGACGGACATAAGTGCTTTTGGTATAAAAAAATTCGTAAGTGGAGTTTTTAAAATTCACAACATTTTGCGGGAGAAGAGGGGTGCGAACGAATTTAAAAAATGAGTCCGCATCAATAATTATGGCGGCGGGGGGGAGTATGTTTTGCCTACACGGGGCGGAGACTTTTCTTTGTTGACACCACTCATATGATATATCGTTCGAAAGGTCTGTGACTGCCTTTTCATGTTATGCATCTGTATGGTCAATCCCCCCCCCCCCGCCAATTGGGGCACTTTTCTAAATTTTGCACATACCACTCATGTTATATATCGTTAAAAAGGTCTGTGACCGCTTAATCATATTATGCATCTCCGGTGTCCATCCCCCCACTTTGCCCCCCCAAGGGGGTACTTTTGTAAATTTTGCACAATCCCTTCATGTTACGTATTGTTGGAAAGGTCTTTGACTGCTCATTCATGTTATGCATCTCCGGGGTCCATCCCGCCACTTCCCCCCCCTTAATCCGAACGTTTGTACGATATGTAACCCCTTAAGGGGGGCAATTTTCTAAATTTTGTTGACACCCCTCATGTCATATATTGTTGAAAAGGTCTGTGACTGCTTAATGATATTATGCATCTCCAATGTCCATCTCCCCACTTTGCCCCCCCCTCCCCCAAGAGGGTACTTTTCTAAATTTTGCAGACAACCCTCATGTCATATATCGTTGGAAAAGTCTGTGACTGCTTAATCATATGCATATCTCCAATGTCCATTTCCCCACTTTGCCCCCCCCCTCCCCCAAGGGGGTACTTTTCTAAATTTTGCAGACAACCCTCATGTCATATATCGTTGGAAAGGTCTGTGACTGCTTAATCATATGCATATCTCTGATGTCCATCTCCCCGCTTTGCCCCCCCCCCAAAGAGGTACTTTTCTAAATTTTGCACACAACCCTCATGTTATATATCGTTGGAAAGGTCTGTGACCACTTAATCATATTATGCATGTTCCGTGTCCATCCCCTACTTTACCCCCCCCCACAAGGGGGTACTTTTTAAAATTTTGCACACACCCCTCATGTTACATATCGTTTGAAAGGTCTTTGACTGCTTATTCATGTTATGCATCTCCTTGGTCCATCCCGCCATTACCCCCTCCCCAAGGGGGCACTTACCATTTACTTGCACAACAGCGCTAAATGTGTCAGATGAAAGAAATTCCGCGAGTACATGTGCCAGTGAAACTTAGCCAATTGCTGTTCTTCAACCTAGCTTTAATTCAAAGTGGGTTTTTTATTTATTTGAATTATTCTGCAAAAGTTTCAAACATTTTAAAGCAGCTATGAATTTTATTTTTATGGTACTATCAAGTTTTTTGCCGTCAAATTTTGACGGGTTAAATCTAGTATAAAAGATTTCACAAAATAATTCGCGCTAATTAACTTGAATTGACGGAAATTGCTGAAAGTGCATTTTTAAATATAATATGATACAAATTCAAATACTGGGTTGCACAAAAGTATATGGATGAATTGTAAGTATAATAATAGTAGTTAGAGATTATTGTCCATTATATATCTTTTGCAGTCTATGGATGATACATGATTTTTTTGTTCTTGATTTGATAAGAAATATAGTTAAACAACACAAATATTTGGTAAAGATTCCTAAATGTATGATAAATAAGTCAAATACAGCCTGTTAAGGCATTAACAAGCCTTAAAATAGTAAAATTTAATTTGCTTATTACTATTTTTAATGATCCTACGAAACGATTACAGTTTATGTATTTCAGTGTCAGGTTTCAGAAAATGTTTAAAAAAATAAACTTTATTTTCGCTAAATCTTGTTTCCTTCTCCAATTAAAATCCATTCTACAGAAAATTTATTGTTTAGAAGTAATTCTCTAAATCAAAAATTGCATGAAATTTCTTATCAGATTTCTTCATTCGCTTTTTGGAAATTTATACATTTTTTTCTACTAATAGCAATGAATAAAGGAAACCAAAACTCAATATATCTATATTTTTTTCTTAATTGGAAAAGTTCTTGTCTTCAAGGTATTAAGGTATTTTTAACTAAATTCCTTTAATATAATTACGTTTATTATCGATATTATCGCTTAATTAAGCAATTGTTGAATTTTAAATGCAAAATATTTAGTTGAAAACTGTGTGATTTTTCCTTTTGAAAAATAAAAATGAAATAAAATTTAAGATTTACCCTCAAAAATCATTGCAAATTGTTACTTTTAATACATGTGCATATTGTAGGTTTATATTAATTATCATGTCCTAAAATGAAATTCTTTTGCTGAAGTAATTTTTTTTTCAATAAATATTTCTTATGTGAATAACCTAGTATTCATCTTCAACACTTGACGAAATTAAAATCTGACATTATAAAAGAATTTTATTTTCGTATCTAAGTGTCCCGTACAAATTAAAAGTAATTTGAATCTTAAAACCGACAGAGAAATAAATCGGTTCAGAAATGCCCTTTTTCTTTCTGGTTTATTTTTACTGCATAAAGGTAGCAGTTAAAAAAAACTTCATTGAAAATGCGTAAATATTTTGTCTGTCAATACAAAATCATTCATTATTCCTATGTGAAATAATTTTTACAAATGATAGTAGCTGTAAAAACGTAAAAGTTTCATCTGTAAGATTTACTTTTTTGAAGGTACAACTTAAATAAAACAAATATTAAAAACAAAGAAAAATAATAAAAGAATGATTATATAAAAATGTCATTACAAATCTCAACTTCAATATTAGTTCAAAGAATGTTCATTTCTAAGAGCCGAGGCAAGAACGCGTTTTCGACAAATTCGTAAATATTTGACTATCTCAACTAATAACTGAAATCTTCCTACAAAGCAAAATTAATTCGTATCATAAAATTCACAGAGATATAAATCCATTTAGAAGTTCTTTATAGCATTCCAGTTTATTTTTATTGCAAAAGTTCAAAAGCGTAAATATTTTTTCTCAATACAGAAAACATTCATTATTCTTATCTTACTTTCTAAAATAACTTTTACCAATGATAATATTTATGGAAAAGTTTCATCTCTAAGAATTACCTTTGTTGTGAAGATGCAACTTAAATTAATCAAATAATAAAAAAAAATAAAATAAATAAAAATAAAAAGAGGATTATATAAAAATGTCATTTCAAATCTCAACTTCAATATTAGTTTCAAGAATGTTCATTTCTAAGAACCGAGGCAAGAACGCGATATCGACAAATTCGTAAATATTTGACGATCTCAACTAATGACTGAAATCTTCCTACAAAGCAAAATTAATTCGTATCATAAAATTCACAGAAATATAAATCCATTTAGAAGTTCTCTATAGCATTCCGGTTTAATTTTATTGCAAAAGTTCAAAAGCGTAAATATTTTTTCTCAATACAGAAAACATTCATTATTCTTATCTTACTTTCTAAAATAACTTTTACCAATGATAATATTTATGGAAACGTATAAGTTTCATCTCTAAGAATTACCTTTGTTGTGAAGATGCAACTTAAATTAATCAAATAATAAAAAATAAAAAAATAAAAAATAAAAAGATGATTATATAAAAATGTCATTTCAAATCTCAACTTCAATAATAGTTCAAAGAATGTTCATTTCTAAGAGCCGAGGCAAGAACGCGATATCGGCAAATTCTTAAATATTTGACGATCTCAACTAATAACTGAATTCTTCCTACAAAGCAAAATTAATTCGTATCATAAAATTCACAGATATAAATCCATTTAGAAGTTCCCTATAGCATTCCGGTTTAATTTTATTGCAAAAGTTCAAAAGCGTAAATATTTTTTCTCAATACAGAAAACATTCACCATTCCTATCTTACTTTCTAAAATAACTTTTACCAATGATAATATTTATGGAAACGTATAAGTTTCATCTCTAAGAATTACCTTTGTTGTGAAGATGCAACTTAAATTAATCAAATAATAAAAACAATAAAATAAAATAAAAATAAAAAGATGATTATATAAAAATGTCATTTCAAATCTGAACTTCAGTAATAGTCAATGAATATTCGTATCTAAGAGTACAAGCAAAAATGCGATATTAAATTTGTAAATATTTGATCATTGCAACTAACTCAATTCTTCGTACAAATAAAAATTAATTCGTATCATAAAACTGACAGAGATATAAATCGGTTCAAAAGTGCTCTGTTTCATTCCGGTTTAATTTTACTGTATGAAAGTCACAGTTAAAAAAATACTCCTTTGAAAATGTGTAAGTATTCTTTCACTACGAAAACATTCATTATTCCAAAAAAAAATTCCAAATGATAACGATGTACAAATGTATAAATGATGACTACACTACTGTCTAAAAGTATTGCAAGACTGAAAATTCACACATTTTATTTTGAAGAAGCCCCAAAAATTAATATTTTTAAAATGAAACGGATTTTTTTAATGTCAATATGTTGTAGCGGTTTTAAGCTATTGCGTCATACTTCTTGATGCAATCTTTACCAACAATTGCGTCATCCCGGATGTTTATTATAAATACAAGTTGACTGCGTAGAATTTCAATTGGTTTGTTGCGCTGCCGTAGTGTGTAACGCTGCACATTGCTTTTAAATTAAACTGTGCATTTCTTTTAAAATGTGTTAAGTAACTCCTCGGAAGAGCGAGGCTATTATTTTAATGCATAAAAATAGCATTTCAAATGTTAGGATTTCTAAGCGGTATGGCTGCAGTGAGTCGACTGGTTCACGAATGATAAAGAGATTTAAATTAGAAGGAACAGTGGATTAGAAGCCTAGAAATGCTCTTCCGAGGTTATCTTCGAAATGTAATGGCGCTTTATTTATACGATTATGCCGAAAAAATAGGTTTCCCAGTTCACGTGCAAGATAATGGAATGATCAACTTCTCTTATTGCCAATTCCAGAACAGTTCCCAGGAGGGGCCGTAAAGCTGGTTTCAAGGCACATGTGCTTAGGAAAAAGCATTTCTGACCAAATCAACACAGAAAAAACGATTGGAGTATACCAAGGTTCACAAAAATTAGAGTATTTCGAAATGGAGAGAAGTTTTGTTCAGCGATTTTGTTCAGCGATTCGATTTCCTTTAATGTCTGACAAACCCGCCCACGTTTGGCGCAAAACTAAAGTGAACAAGAGCCCAGACTACCTGGTTCGTACCACAAAACATCCAGAAAGCCAAATGGTGTATAGTTGCATGTCATAGAAATCAACTGGAAGACTTAATTTTGTACAGCGAACTATGAACAGTGACCAGTATATTAATGAGCTGAAGGATCGATTGCTTCCTAGTGCTCATGATCTGTTGCCAAAACAGAAATGTATATGTCAGCAAGACCTAGCACGCTGATATGCATCTAGAAAGGTAAGAAAAGTATTACATTTAAATTAAATCTCATTAAATTAAACATTAAATGCCATTTTTCGTTATTTTAAACCTAGGCTGAATTTGTAAAACATGGTATTAATGTTTTCCCATGACCAGGAAACTCGCTAGATTTAAACCATTTTGCAACTTTTTGGAGTATAATTGGCAGGTAAATATCCCAAAATCATCCCAAAATAAAATGAGAGCTTCAGGAATCCATAATTAAAGTTTGGCAGTATGCAATACCAAAATAAGTGTTGTAAAACCTTGTTGATTTCATGCCTAAAAGAATGGCTGCTGTGATCAAAGACAGAGGTGATCCAACACGCTTTTAAGTTAAATTGCACTCATTTATAATATGTTCTGCTCAGAAGAACTTCTGTAAACTCTAAATTGTTTGTTTATTTCATTTTATTCCATGATACCAAAGTATATGCCGATTTCTGATAACCGGTAAGTTCTTTTGAATGCTATTTTTTTTATAAGAATAAATAATTATTTTTATTCAATAACTTACTCAAATCTTGCGTTTAAACTAGTTTAACATATTGACATTAAAAAAATCAGTTTAATTTAAAAAATATAAATTTTTTGGGCTTCTTTGAAAAAAAAAAATGCTAGAATTTTCAATCTTGCAATAGTTTTGGCTAGTAATGTAGAAAAACTTATTAGTTCCATCTATAAGATTTACCTTTTTTGAAGATGCCACTTCAATAAATCATTTGTTATAAAGTAAATAAATAAAAGGATGATTATATGAATATGTCATTTCAAATCTAAACTTCAGTATATAATAGTTCAAACAATGTTCGTATCCAAGCGTCCAAACAAGAATGCAATATCGACAAATTCCTAAATATTTGATGATCGCGACTAATGACTGAATTCTTCGTACAAAGCAAAAGTAATATGTATCTTGAAAGTGACAGATATATAAATCTGTTCAGAAGTACCCTATATCATTCTGGTTTATGTTCATTGCATAAAGTTCAGAATAAAAAAAAAAAAGTACTCAATTGAAACCACACAAGCGTTTCATCTCTCATTATGAAAACATTAATAATTCCTGTCTAAGGTAATTTTTACAAATGATAATATCTGTGAAAATGTACAGGGTCATTCATAATTCCCTCCGGGGTTTCGAAACGTTATAGTAAAAAAACGAAGACGAATATGAAAAAAAGAAACATATGAAATTATTCCGAAACTATTCAAGTTTTACTTACATACATTACAGGTGTTCTATGTGTGAACCCTTGGTCACACGGCATACATCCATGCTATAGCCCAGTTCCTGCCATACTCCGTTTCTTTAAATCTGAATCAGTGGTGTCAGTTCAACGGGCCTTTCGTAATAAATATCGAAAACAGGGACCAACTGACAAAACAATTCATGTGTGGTACCGGAAATTTAAAGAAACGGAGTATGGCAGGAACTGGACTATCGCATGGATGTATGCCGTGTGACCAAGGGTTCACACATAGAACACCTGTAATGTATGTAAGTAAAACTTGAATAGTTTCGGAATAATTTCATATGTTTCTTTTTCTCATATTCGTCTTCGTTTTTTTACAATAACATTTCGAAACCCCGGCGGGAATTATGAATGACCCTGTATATGTTTCATCTGTAAGATTTCCTTTTGTTTTGACGATGGTAACTTAAATAAATTATATTTAAATGTTAAACAAATAAATAAATTAATTAATAAAGGGATAATTATATAAAAATGACATTTCAAATCACAAATTCAGCAATATTTCAAAGAATGAATATTATTATGCATTGTCAGAGGAATGCGTTTCTGAAGCATGAAATTCTTCTGTTTTATGACCAGCATTATATTTTTTCTTTTAATTATTTCTACAAATCTAAAAGATAAACTTTTCACATCTCTTAAGGCTAATATTCAACTTCGAAAATCATTAAAAATGAATATTTTAATGCAGCTGCATATTGCAGATTTATGTTAACGATAATTTATTAAAATAATTTAGTATACTTAGATAAACTCAAATCATTAAGAAAGAATATTTTTAATACATATACACACTGTAGGTTTCTGTTAAATTTATTTTACATTAAAAAAATTAAATATTTTTTACGATAATTAAATATGCACGAATAAAATTACTTTAATACTTTAATGTTCTACTCAAATCCTTTTTTTGTTAAATTAATAGTTTGCGATTCATTTTCAACACTTCAACAATGTTATACCTACGGTTGGTTCTCTTAAAAATATTTTACATAAATAATTTAGTATTCACGTATAAAAATAAATTTAATAATAATTTTTTTTATGGCTAGCTTGGAATTCATGTTCAACAAATCAAGAAAATAATACTTCTGACATTTTAACAGTATTCCATTCTTGTATGTAAAGGTCACAGCAATTAAAAAAAAATGCAAATATCGACAATATCAGAAATATTTGAAAATTTTTATGATCGCTTTTAATAACATATTTCATTGCACAGAGTAAAAGCAATTCTTTTTTCTAAAAATGAAAAGGAAATAAATCGTTTTAAATGATTTTGATTTATTTTTATTACATCAATGTCGCAATAAAAATACTTAATAAAATATATGTAAATATGTTTTTCTTTTAATATCAAAAACTTTATCATTCTTCACGCAAAACTTTTCTAAAGTATAACTAGTCGGATGTGCCAATCCCATAACTTTCTTCTGTCTCACAAATGTTTCGCATACACTAACAAGAATCCGCCAGCTTCAATTTATATCAAGGTCTAACTGAATCTAAAGTTTTATTAAATTCCGTGCATTAGGTCTTGAAATATGACTATTGCTATAATCGTGTAAATCCTGCAAAATGTAGCATAGCAGAACCACTTTTTGGGAGATTTGGACCAAAACCTAATCAACAACAACTTATGTCATAGTCTAACTTAATCTGAAGTTTGATGAAAATCCGTGTATTAGTTCTTGAGATATAGTTATCGTGATAATAATGAAAAAAGTAACGTAGCAGCGCCACCTGTTAGGCAATTTACACCAAAACGTAAGAAGCATCTATTTATGTCAAGGTCTAACAGAATCTGAAGTTTGATGAAATTCCGTGCATTAGTTCTTGAGATATAGCTATCGTAAAAATCAGGAAAATATGTATAGCAGCGCCAGCTGTTGGGATATCTATACCACAACGTTATCAGCGTTTATTTATGTCAAGGTTTAACTGAATATGAAGTGGGATGAAAATAATTGCATTAGTTTTTGAAATATAGCTATTGCGGAAATTGCCAAAAATGCAGCATGGCAGCGTCACCTACTGGGTATTTGTATCAAAAACTAATCAGCACCAATTTATATCAGGGACTAACAGAATATAATGTTTTATTAAATTTCGTGCATTAGTTCTTGAGATAGAGCGCCCACAAAATTTTTGCCACATACAGACAGACAGTCAAACAGTTCACAGACTCACAGACAGACATTTTCTAAAAACAGTCAAATCGTATTCAGGACCTTCTAAAACGTATAAATCCGTCGGAAATCGGAAGTCGAAAATTTTCATGAATCCAATACTTTTTTCCAAAATTTTTCTTGTAAAGATAGAAGAAAGTAATAATATCAAAAACGTAACGTATTTCCTTTAAGATATATTTTATTTCACAGTGCAATAGAAACAGGGAAAACTTTACAAAACAAAAGATAAAAAAATTAAATACAAATTTTAAAATGTTTAATAAGCTTGATATTAGTCATTAACATTTTAAAGAAAGAAATATCTACTGACATTATAAGAGTATTCCATTCTCGTATCTAAGATTCAAAGCAATTTCTAAAGAATGCGGCAGCGACAAATTCGTAAATATCTGATTACTGCTCGTAATAACTTAATTCTTTGCACAAAGCAAAAGTAAATTGTATCTTAAAAATGACGGAGAAAGAAATCATTTCTGAAATATCCTAGTTTATTTTTATTTATTACTTACCCATCATAAGTAGTATAGGGTAAATCTTGTAATCGTTTTGAAAATCGAAAATTTTTTTTGACGGATTTACACGTTTCAGACACTGGAGATTCCGGAAAACATATTTTTAGAAAAAAAAAAATGCCGTCCGTCTGTGTGTGTGTCTGTGTGTCTGTAAACGCTCTATCTCCCGAAAAAAATGAGATAGAGACTTGCAATTTGGTATGTACTTAGTATGTAATAATGGGAAGAGGCCTATTTCATTTCAATAACCTCAATTAAACGGAATTATTTTTTTCGGACTCTAGAAATATTCGTTCTGATAAAAGGTACATAAAAATTTTCGAAATTGGTTATTTTAAGAAGTGAATATAAAATAAAATAAAAAAAACATAAATTTTGCATACAGCATGAAGTCGATCGGATACTTAGTTGCTGAGATATTTGTAATCCTATTTCCACACTCTTCGATTTTTCGTGACCCTGTATTTCATCCAAATTTCACTTCAAAGATATATTTTAATTGGAAATTTCACGCTTAATCAGATGCAATAAACCGCTAGTTAATAGGATTATTATTTTTGGAGTTATAAGGATGTTTCTTTTACGCAATTCAGTAATCGAGCCTTTAAAGTTTATGACGTCATCAAACAACGATTTTATTCGAATTGCAATGCATTTTATAAGTAGTTTACGCATTTTTATTTTAATATTTTACATTACGCATATCCATGATGGGTAAGTATTACGGTGGCCCCCAACGACTAGTTTTTATTAAACCAATCTCGCAGTAAAACATACTCACTTGAAAATACGTAAACAATTTATCTCCCTCTCTCAATATCAAAGCATTCAATATTCTTTGATAAATATTTTCTATAAAGAATATTTCTTCGAAAATCTTTAAGGTCTACTTTATTTCAAGATGCTACTTAAAGAAATCAAATGTTAAAAACAGAAGAAATATAAAGTGATACTCATAAAAAATTGTCGTTTTAATTCTTACAGTAATACTGCGCACAATGTGTATTATATTATATACGATGACATATTCAGACAACTGCCTTTTTGCGATATGAAATTATTCACTTTTATGTAAACATTATCGCTTTTTTTTACACTGTCATGATACGATGACATTTTCAAGCGACTGCCTTTTTACAATATTAAATTATTCACTTTTATGTAAACAGTATCGACTTTTTACACTGTCATCATACGATTATATTTTCAGGCAATTGCCTTTTTACAGTATTAAATTATTCACTTTTATGTAAACATTATCGTCTTTTTACACTGTCATCATACGATTATATTTTCAGGCAATTGCCTTTTTACAATATTAAATTATTCACTTTTATGTAAACATTATCTTTTTTTTACACTGTCATCATACGTTGACATTTTCAGGCAACTGCATTTTTTAAATATTAAATTATTTACTTTTTTGAAACATTATCGTCTTTTTATAATGTCATAATACGATGACATTTTCAAGCAACTGTCTTTTTGCAATATTAAATTTTTCACTTTTATGTAAACATTATCGTCTTTTTACACTGTCATCATACGATATAACTTCAGACAACTGTCTTTTTGCAATATTAAATTATTCAAATTTTTGCAAACCTTATCGTATTTTTACACTTCGCATCTATTTAGCAAGCAAATGATCAGTATCCTTTTAAATTTTTATAGTAAAAATTCAATCTTATAAATCTGTAAAAAGGAATATTTTTAATTCAGATGCATATTGCATGTTTAAGTTAATTATAATTTACTAAAATAATTTTGTATATACAAATAAATTTATTGCATCCTTATATTCCAATATAAGGATATTGTATCCTTATATTCCAATAGATCTAGTATTTAATTTCTTACTTGAAACAGCTTCCGTTTTCAAGGTGTCAGAATTTTTAAACTGAGTAGATTTGTTGAAAACTATTTATCTGTGAAATTCCAATTAAGAGATATTGAAGTTTAAATGGAAAACTTTTCTTACGATCCTTCAAATAATCAAATATTGTACTTCAAATGCAATTTTTAAATTTAATACTTTTTAACAATTAATCAAATTAGTACATAAATTCTGTGTAAAATATTTTTTGCGCACATTTTCATTTAAATTTAAATGTAAACGAAACTGTCATAGTGTAGAGTTGAATAAAACATGATATACGGGCGTTGTTTCGAAAATGAGCGTATGTACAAAAGTCACTGTAAATTGAAACCTGCTCATAAGTAACCGGAAATCATAAGTAACCGGAAATTTAAGTGTTCTTTCTTTACACATTTTCCAGGTTAAACATTAATTTCCACCATCAATCTACAGGGATGTAGCTAGAAGTAAACAACAGGGGGTGCTCAAAAAATGTAGGGGAGGCTCATACTATTTCTCTCTCTCTCTGATACTATGCACGCACAAACACAGATATATAGCATCAAAGTACTATATAGAAAGATACATTATTGCATGTTCATATTGTAGGCACTACATTTCTTATTAAACTGTTTATAATAACTTTATTTGATGATAAGAAAAGTAAAAGCTGCAAACGGGAATGTAATGGAGGATATACAGTGGATACGACTTATACGGTATACCTTCTGGATTATTTTAAGGAATACCGGATACCCTCTAATCAAAAACACTATAGCATCTACTCTTTAGGATATACCCTCTGCCTACACCGTATGCCCTCTGGATTTTTAACGACTACTTCACTGGCTGCAGAATGAAAATTTTCAGTATATAATTACACTAATGAAATAATAAGTGATGATGTCAATAAGTAAATAAAAAGCTGACGAGTTCACCTGTTTCAATGCAATCTTTAATTTTTTTTCTGAATATTCCCTGCCCTTAAGAATTCGAAAGTTATGTTTTTATAGGATAACAAACATTAGAAAAACCAAGGATGTATTTTGCATTTTAAAATTATTTTTGTGTTTAGTCAAATGCTTGTATTTACATTGGCTATTAGCTTTTTTTTCATTAGTATGATTTGTAAATCAAGGATCTTATATGTATACATTTTAAACTAGGATGACTCAAATACGAAACATAACGTTTATAATAAGCATTATATTTACTATCAAACTCATTAGAATAACTTTGTTTTATGTTAACAATAGAAAACGCTGTAAAATGAAAAATTTCAGTATATAACTTATGTAAAAATCAATGTTTGCATCAGCAAAAGGTTGCTAATTCTGAGTATGTGCAGATAGGATGCGCGCATATTGAAGCACTTATTTGCAGTTTTTAAACAATACTATAATTTAGTATTTATTCAAAACTGTAAAAAGCCCCCAAAACTAAGTTCAATTTTTTAACACACGATTTTTGAAACAGAATTTCATTTGGTGTCCTTGGCAACTTTCCCAGAGGGGGCTCAAAAATTTTCAGGGGGTGCTGAGACCCCCCTGGCACCTCCCTAGCTACATCCCTGTCAATCTATGAAATGTATTTTCACATTTGCCGTATACAATGTGTTAAAAGACAAATATACTTTTTAATAATTAATCAAATTAGTACATAAATTCTGTCTAAAATATTTTTGGCGCACATTTTCATTTTAATTTAAATTTAAACGAAACTGTCATAGTGTAGAGTTGAATAAAACATCGTAAATATCTGAACATTCGTATCTGAATATTATATTATCTGTATGTCTTCGTCTTAAATCCAGTGTAATCAAGTTATATACAAGGTGGCCATAATTAAACTGACGATACTCAGAGTGTTCTGTAGCGCGATCTAATTACGAGAATGGCGCCAAATTTTGTAGGAAGATTAAACAAGACGGGGAACGAAGCATTCCGCGAAAAATAATTTAGTTCCAAAAGTCACCACCAGGGGAATATGTGGCGCTGTGTATTCGAAAAAGAGAGTTTAAAAAAAGAATCAATACTGAAATAAAATTACCGTTTATTTAGCACATCCAACTACTCAGGTTTGATGTGGCCGCCGTTTTTGTCACATACTGCATTCTGTGCACAGCATTTACAACAGCAGAGAATAACATGTCTGCAGGAATCTCCCGTACAGTTAGCGATATGTTATCCTTCAACGCAGCCAGGACTTGGACACCTCCATGATAGACCTTTGACTTTAGGTAAACCCATAGCCAAAAGTCGCAGGGTGTAAGATCAGGGGACCGAGGTGGCCATGCAATTGGAAAACAGCGACTAATGACTCTTTCTGTTGTGAAATTCTGTCGTAGCAGCTGCTGTATCCGCAAAGCAATATGTGGAGGGGCTCCATCTTGCATGAAAAGGATTTTTTCCAGGCACTATCTTTGCTGAAGGGCCGGAATAACAAAGTTGTTTAGCATTTGGCGATATTTGTCTCCTGTAACAGAACACGTTACATGTCCTGTCGGAGTACTGTTCTCATAGAAGAGTGGACCTATGATCATATCTGCTGTGAAACCACACCAAACAGTTATCTTTGGTGAATGCAAAGGAATTTCCTTGAATACTCTTGGTGATTTGTTATCCCAAATTCGGCAGTTCTGGTTATTTACAGTTCCATTCAGGTAAAAGTGGGCCTCGTCTCTCCAAAAGATTTTCCAGGGCCAAGCATCATCCAACTCCATTCTGGCAAGGAAAGTGAGAGCAAAAGTCAATCGCTTATCATGGTCGGTGTGACGTAACTCTTGTACACGGCTGATCTTGTACGGATAGAAGTGGATAATCTTTCGTATGATTTTCCATACCCTACAATAAGGCATATCCAGATTCCGAGCTATCTCACGAGCGCTGGAAGTGGTAGCAATATTGTCTTGTGCTCTGTCGGCAATCGCCGTTGTCACTTCTGCGATTGTATCCTGTGATGCGTGTTTTCGTCCTCTGCCTGGCTGAACATTTAGAGAACCTGTTTTCTCAAACTTCTCAACCATTCCTTTTAAACCATTAACTGACAAAGGTCCGTTACCTTTATGCATTTTTTTTAGATTTCTAAAAGCACGAAGAGCGGCTGGTGCATTGCACTCGTTGAGGTAAAAGAATTTGATTAGTAGAGCTCGCTCGACTAAAGAAGGAGACATTATGAAAGATAACTTTCAATGAAATTGCTTCTAACAGTAGCAATTACCTTTTAAAGCCGAACAAGCTGGCACTGGGCCAAAAGATGTAACGTGAGATTTGAATAAAGAACTTCTTCTTCTGTTGTTGCTTTCTTTGGGGCTCTGTAAGTGAAATTGCAGATAAAGAAACTTTAGCAGTGTTTATGTAAATTTGTAGCTTTTTATAAACTGTTACCATTTTGAGCTTGGATTAAATTGCTAAATTCGTTAAATAAACGGTAATTTTATTTCAGTATTAATTCTTCATTTTTTGAAACTCTCTTTTTCGGATACACAGCGCCACATATTCTCCTGACGGTGACTTTTGGAACTAATTTTTTTTCGCTGAATCCTTCGTCCCCCGTTATGTTTAATCTTCCTACAAAATTTGGCGCCATTCTCGTAATTAGATCGCGCTACAGAACACTCTGAGTACCGTCAGTTTAATTATGGCCACCTTGTATATTGTCGTTAAGTTTTTCCATTATTCATCATTCCCACATAAATTTATGAAACGTTATAAAAATAATTTAATAATTTTCTAGAGATTTATAAAATATAAATAGACATTTGCATGCTTTCTTGTTTTTACCTCCTTTTGCATTTTACTTTATTTATTTATTTTTAATGTGGGAAATAAAAGCTTTTCTTTATAATGACGAATATGCATATTCAAGTAATATCTTTCAGCTGACATCTGGTTATTTATGAGGTTTATTTTTTTTAATAAACCGACAAGAGAAAATATTATACAAATACAGTATTAAGCGAACTCACTACCAATTGATTTTTATTATTATTATTATTATTTCTATGTTTTATTTTTGTTTTTGAGATATAATTAAATTATTTTATGAAGAAAAATATTTAGTAAAAAATGCATTTATTAAAACATTATTGTTTTTTTTTCTTTAATTAACTTTTAAAACCTTACTTCTCTTAGAATTTTGAGCTTTTTGGAACTTTTTTTCTTAAATGCGTTTCTTAAAAGTTTGTTCTTTAACTGTAGGGATCACATTTCCAAAAAGTTAATTAGTTTAAGAAAAAATTGATAAAATATCATGTCATCTCAGAAAAATGTAGTAAAAATGACTATTCAACATTTTTTCTAGAAATCCGTTTCCTCACTTTAGGAAATGGCCCTTAAGGATCGTCCAAAAATAGCGAGTTAATTAAAAAATATATGTCTATATTTTATCATTTTGATCACTCCGATCTAACTCTGATATATTTAAATGAAAGTGAATCCGTAAAAAGCCCTTTTCATCTATTTATAATCGTCATATCTTTACGTAACTTCACCAGACTGTACTAGTGCTGTATAAATTATCTGAAAAATAATAAATATTACATAACAATAGAATAAACTATGGATGTGTTTATAAAGTTTAAGCAAAAAATTGAAAAATCGTTATTTTTTGCCCCCTACCCCCTTTAGGTCCCCTTGACGAGACTCCTTAGATTATGTGGTCAAAAATATATGGAAATAAATTTTGAAATCATAATAGATATTTATATTATTGTCCTTTTTCTTGCTTTCTAATTTTTCTAAAATAAGAAAAAATACGTACATATTTTTACAGTAAATATTACATTTATTTTAAAACCGATATTCTAAATAATTCAGATTTTCAAATTAAGCGACTTCTTTTTTAGCTATTCAAATCTAATTTTAAAACGTTATGTGTACAAACACTTATTTTTAAAATAACTTTTCTTTTTATTTCTTATGAATCAAAACACATTGCATTAATGAATCACAGCATTTAATTGAAAGTTTTACTATTTTTGTTTTCAAAAGTTGATATAATTTTTTTATTAGCTAAAATTTTGCCTATTTTTTTAAAAAAGGGAGACTTTAATTAGTTTTATAACCAAAAATTGAACTTTTTAATAACAAAGCAGTCATCTGAATTTACAACAGACTATGACCGGTAAAATAACGAAAGAAAGCCAATAGAATTATTAATTTAAAATTCTAATTTTATTATCTTATTTAGCACTGACAAGAAATGTCTATTAAAGGTAATGTCAGTAAGGACTATAAAACTACTACTTTTTTTATCATTAAGATATCTTATCTCAGAACTGAGGATGAATGTTTTTTATCACACATTTTTCAAACACATATTTACTTTTTAAACAAAAATAAAAAATGAAAAAAAAATAAGAAAGGTAAACTCAAGTTAACCAACAATAGACTTGTTTCTTGCATTACATTGTTATAAAAAGCTTGGAGAATATACTGTTATATAAACTAATTATATGCAACTTATTTTAAAACAAAATAAATGATTTCAACTTATTATGATTTAATGATAAAAATTGTCAAAATACGATTTAATTTCACTAAACAGTAATTTAGAAGTCTGAGTATTTGACTAGCAATTACTCAATGTATTGAAATGTCATTATTCTCAGAGTTGACTAATATATGTACAACTTTTGTATCTTTATGCATAAATGATTCACGCTTTGTCCATTCCTTTTTAATATAATCATTTTTCTAGTTCATTGTATCCCATTCGCAGAAAAAAAAAACAAATTTAATACATCCAAGCTGCGAACTTATTAACAATTCTATTAAATCACAACATAGGATGTATGTGATATTAAATGTTTTCCAACAAGATTTCAATATTTTTATAAATTTTCCTTTATAGCAGTGGAAATTGATATCATTCTTTATATTAGCATAAGCTACTGGAACAAAATGAAATTTGTTCCCATTGTGTAATAATGCAGCTTTAAAATTTATTTTTGAAGAATCTATGAACAGAGACTACTTGGTTCTTTCATATTCATTACCTAGTTTTATAGGAAATATATGGCGTGTTGAGCCTAAAACACTCGATAGCAAAATCGCGCTCTCTCATGAATAAACAAAAACAAGAAAATACCTAACAGTGGCTTTATGCTGCTCGTACAAAATAGAGGTAAGTAAAATTCGCGTACACGTTATACACCTTATCTCGTATCCGGCTAGGAATTCCGTGATGTTTGGATAGCTAGGGATCGCTCACAATCATTCTTTCATTTATATTGAATTATCCTTTGCTATGTAAAATGTATTTAATCATAGTGAGAAATATTGTTAAGATTCATCCGTGTTCTACTGAAAAGTAATAGAGGATTATTATGTGGTTTTTGAATAAAAGAAGGACACCATTTTGGTTAAATATATATATTATGGAGCAGTTAAAAGCTCCGTGTTATTAAGGCGGTTACATTTTAAATAATAATCTAACATCTAAGTGTGGGGTAAAAAAAACTTGCCACAAAAATAAAATATAAAAATATTGTCTGTTATTAGCCAGTTACAAACATCTGCTTCTGAAGTTTCTTGTATGTAGCGCAATACCAGTCATTAAAACAAGGAAAAAAGTATAAAGTTCACATCTGCTTATTAAAATGTTTCTAGACTACTAATTAGATTATTTGCTCCCATAATTGGGTGATGTTGCCGAAGTTCATCTGAGTGATTAATTTCAAGAAGTACAAGCAAACACAAATATTTTTACAGCACGCTAAATCCCTTTCTTCAAATAGAAATTTTGAAATTCTTACTGGTATTTACGAAAGCATACTTTAGCATTTTTCTGAAGGGAATTTCTACATTTCAGGATAGAACCCAAGACATTAGCTTCTTATGAAGACAAAATCAAATCTCGAACGAGGTCGTTTAAAATTACCTCACATTAATAGATGAAATTCACAAGTATATGTATTTGTTTCAAAGGTAGGATTGCTCCATTCCTCATTCTGATTAATTTTCTAAAACTTTAGGTGTAGAAGTTTACGGTACACATTACTCCTGGAATGTGAAGTTCGGGCCTCACAACATGGAGCATAAATGGACATTTTGCTTTTGTGTGTTTGGTTTTACTACTTATTTCTTTTAGCTTTGTAGTATAGTTGTCTGGTGAATGCTCACGAGGTTCACCCTGTATATTTCAAAGAATGGGCGTCGGTGGCTAGAATGAATGGATTGTGTCTCGAGCACTTAACCAATTTAGTTAATGTTTAACAAAAGAGACACGGCCAAAATATGTTCCCAGTTCCTATCTCAATCTTCCAATTTACAGAGAAAATATAGTTCATAACATTTTATAACTATTGAAGTCAAATTACGCTGTTGATTATTAAATACACGTTTTCACATACATAACTGAATTTATCCGAGTTCAATTTAGACGCTTTCTTGACATATTTGTTCGCTATTTAATACGAATAACTTACTAATTGTATATAAGTCAGTTGACAAAATAGAATAAAACCTCACTGAAGGAATGACTGTATGATAAAGGCATGTTTATAAAGAATCATATTCTGAAGACCCAACAGACATAAGTCGCAACACAATGACGCATGGATCATCCTGCTCTAACACTGTGTGTTATTAAAAATATATATCAGATCCCTTCATAATAGTGCATGTTTATAAAGAATCATATTCTGTAGCCCCAACAGACAAAAGTCGCAACACAATGACGCATGGATCATCCTTCTCCATCACTGTGTGTTATTAGAAATATGTATCAAATCCTTTCATAATAGTGCATGTTTATAAAGAATCAAATTCTGAAGACTCAACAGATAAAATTCGCAACACAATGATGCATGGATCATCCTGCTCTATCATTGTGTGTTATTAGAAATATATATCAAATACCTTCATAATAGTAAGTTGTTTGGGTCAAATGTAAAATATTGTTTTACATACAAAATTAATCATAAAAATTAACTAAGATCCCGAAAGAATAATATACTTAAAAAAAGGTATTGTGCAAAGACAGTGGGTGATAGAAAGTTTTCGATTACATATTTTAATTCTACACAAAAAGTTGCGTTAGAAGCAGAGTGAATGCTTCATGTACCAAAAATTGTGTTTACCAGCTCAATTATTTACGCGAATATTTTACGTAATTTTATAGTTTGATGGCACTGTAATAAAATTACGAAAGAAAAACTTTCCTTTTGTATAACATTAATGTAAAACACTAAAATAGTCTTTTATCTTTTTAAAAGACTTTTCTATTTTAATACTCCGAATGCGTCTTATTCTCGTTGATACGATATACTTTTATGTAGCTCAAAATAGTACCTTATCCCATCAAAAAACTTTCTGTAAAAAAAAAAAAAAAAGCGCCAAGTTCTCCTTAATGTTTCGGCCGTAAAAAGTACTGATATCTGATGTTCGCCCAAGTTAAAAGTCAAACATCCGAAATATTTCATTCAAAATGGCTTCCTGCGACTTGGCCGTTAATGCATTCTAGTTTAAAAACATTAAAAGAATGTAATACTGAGAAAAATAAATTAGAATACATAATATACCCTGATTGATGTTGAACATGCCATATCTTTCATTTGAAATAAATAATTACGTCGATAAATCATTTCAAAATTAATGATTGGAAATTATGCATTTAAAAGTAATATCGGAATGCAAATAGGCAAATTCTTATAATGATATTGTAATTAAAAGCTTTGTGATACATACCATTGAGTTTCAAGAAACATTAGTTTTGATTAACCATCATTTAGTTTTACCATGGTTTAATGACCATTTTGTACGGTCTATTGTCATTAACATGAATTCCAATGAATATTTTTTTCATCAAATTTCACATTGTGTTACATTATATAAGACGTTGAGAACCAGAGTGGATCATTCTCGACAGCTGTGATTTCGAAATTATGTTTTTAAAAATGTGTATTATATTTTAGTACTTTGTACAACAAAATGCGTAAGATATTCAAAAAAATGTAGTAGACATGTAGATCATTATACATTCTTTAGAATTTGAAAAACCTTCTAAAATGCATTAACGGCCACGTCGCAGGAAGCCATTTTGAATGAAAGATTTCGGATGTTTGACTTTTAACTTGGGCGAACATCAGATATCAGTACTTTTTACGGCCGAAACATTAAGGAGAACTTGGCGCTTTTTTTTTTTTACAGAAAGTTTTTTGATGGGATATCACTGCTTTTTGTAGGTTTTATCAAATGTATAAAGGATATAAATATAATAAATGTATAAATGTCAAAGAATTTTAAAATTATTTTATTATGCTTTACAAATCTATATTTTTATTTGTAGTTTACTTCAAAATACTAGCCATTCTTAGGCAAACATTATATTCTTTCTTATATGTATGCTAAGCACTTCATCATATTACTTTTATTCATAACTAGCCGAAGTACCTGGTGTTCGAGATTTAAAGAATGTTTGTGTAGAAAAATCAATTTCAAAATTAAACATGTTGTATAGATAACTTCAAAATGTTAAAATATGCCAATATTTCTATAATCGTGTTTTTATTATGATTCAATACGTTCCTCAAACTCGTATGACGTTGTACTCACCTTCTGACATCTTACCTACTTGCTTTCACAATTACTCATATTGATACTTTCTTTGTATGATTCCCAAACATTTGAAAAAGTCCGTTAAACTTCCAATGTGACGTTATATTAATTTTATTGTTTAATTATCGAATGACGTTCTATTAACCTGCTTGCTGTATTTACATATACTCATACGCCTTGTATTATTGAGAAATGTTTGAAAATTTCCGTTATATTACCAATATGACGTCATATTAATCTTTTTTTTCCATTGCTGAAACTTTTTATTTTTATTTTCTTTTTTCACGTGGAAATCTTTCAATAGAAAATTAATTATTGTAGAAAGAATTTCATTGTGGATTTTTAATTGTTGGCAATTGCTATAACGAAAAATGTTCAAATTTAATAGGAAAAGGCGTGAAGAGTTCAATATCCTGTGCTGGTAGGTATGGCGAGTTGTTTTTGGCGATAAATGTTTGATTTGGTTGTTGCGATATTCAGTCTTTGGAGTTTTAACTTAACAACTGGAATTGACCTTATCTACCTGACATCACATCCCTTTTGGCAGCAGTTTGGGTTTTTTTTGCCAATCGCGCGAACCAGCACAGGATATAGAACTCTTCCCGGAAAAGCTGTTAGATTTTTGGTTTTTTATTATTTAAAAATTAACTCTACATTATTTCGATTCCGGATTACTTTAGTTGCCTCGGCCGTGTTTTAATACACCTACACGTAGCATTTCACAATTCTGGCTTTCAAACTGTTGATTTGTATAGAAGTGCAGACAAACAGATTTTCATTTTCATACATTAGATTTACTTGCTCAATCCTTCGCCAAATCGGAAGTTTCTGTTAGAGAAATTCTCTTTGCGATCATTGGCAGCATATCTTATATTTTGTGTTGTTATCCATTTCATCTTTATTGACAATTACCGCTGAATTTACTTAGGAATTTACGCTTCATGTCCGTTTGCATCGTTATACTCTCTAATACGGAGATTTTTAATCCTGTTAAGTAATCTTCTGTAATTTACACTGAAGCGAAGTGGTTCTTGTTAAACGCCTATTAATCTATCCATATTTACAGTAAACCATATTGATGCTAATTTTTTCCCCTTTCATTCTAACATTGGACCGATTAAGGAAGATTAGAAAATCTACGGACGCACTGCCGTTCTTCCATTAAAAATTCTACCATTATTCTCATCTAATCGTCTTAGATAATATGTCAATATGTCTTGGTTTTAAGATTATAGCTAAATTTACTCGAAAACCTGAAGCTAAAATGCGAAGAACCCCATTATAGAAGATTCATTCTAACGTACATATTGATAAACTGGATATATGTTATAAAATTATAATAATCTAGAACTGGCAGTTTCTATGCTTTAATTCTGAAAATTCTCTTTCTATAATAAACGTTTAAGAGAGTAAAGACTAACAATATAGTAAGAGTAAGTATAATAACAGTACAATATAATAGCAACAGCAGAGGTCTTGTGTAGTGACGAAAGATTGAAACTTTATTAACATTCGTGCATTATGCCATTTAATTAACCGCATAATATTAATAGATGATTACTCGCCCTAAAAATTCGCAATGAAAAATAGCCTCTAGCGTCAAATTCTCTCCAAGCTTTGCGACACTTAACGAAATATCGCCAAATTTGGCGACAAAAATACCCTGTTTATGGGGACGTCATAATGATGCATATGTATTATATATCTGATGCATATGCATATATATATATATATATATTTCAAATAAAATTGCACTTAAAGAACTAACAACCCACTGGAATTTTGCCAGATTGACTGAGTGCTATTGCGATTAGAATACCGACATTTATAATAAAATTTATTTTAAGGAAGTAAAAAATAGAAAAACGGACAGATAAACTAAAAGATTTGCCTTCCCAACATTTTCGGAAAAGACTATAAAAAATTCATTCTGCTTGAAAACATGTAACACATTCGAACTCAGGCTAATTTTCTGTAATCCGGCTTTGGCGACCAACTCTGGCGTCAAATATGAGCGAGGAAATGATTGTCTAGGCAACTATTATTACCTAAATGTTTATCGTACAACAAAAAACACAAATGGTTGCAACAATGCAATTAATTTAATTTGTCAATTGAATGTTTTACGAACTGTATATAGCCAAATCAGCACCCCCTATTTGAAGGGTTTAAATGCAGAAATTCTATGTTTTCAGACTTTTCTGGTTAATTGTGTGACAAAACCTACTTACTTGTCAAATTTTATTATTTTACGACTGTTAGAAGTACCTTAGTTATTTGATGATCACCAACTTTTTAGTTATTTGATGATCCCCAACTTTTAGTTATTTGATGATCCCCTGTGAGTCAGTTACAAAAAAGACCTTTTTCGGAATCTCATATTTCGAAAAATATTAAATACAGAAATAAGAAATCTTGGAACCTAGTTCAGTTTGATTATATTAATGTGTGTTAAAAAGGAAAACTCTCTAGCTCTCCCCAAAACACAGTTATGAGGGGGTGAAAAGTAGGCCGAAATGGTCAGGGAAAAGGTAGCTTACGGCCTGTGCGAACTTGGCGGACGCACTGCCGTGCTCCCAGATATTAATATTAGAATTAATAAATAATTAATGTTGCATTCAAGAATACTAACAGGAAGAAGAAATAAAGGTTTTTTTTTGTCACAGAAACGAATGGAAAAAAATAAAGCAATTTATTTGCTTGGGTTCCTATTTTAGTTTTGAATAGTGTTGTTCTTTAAGTGAATTATTTGGAAAAGGCTTTCACATTAATCTAATGAGTTGAAGTGCATTTCAAATATTTAGTTTTATTTCATAGTGAATAATACTGTTTAATTTGAGCTTGGAGTCTTTTCAAAACACTTCATCAGATGTTTTATTGAAAATGTTTGTTTAAAGGTTTAATTTATAATCTAGTTTTCATGAAAGTGCATTTATTAAAATTTTTAATTCGTTTGTATGAAGAAAAGTACATTATTTGAAAGTTAAATAAATTTAGATGATTCAAACTGCATAAAAAATGAAATACTACATTTGATGTTTGTATCATTGATTAATTTCTTATTCTCCAGTAGTATGTTATTTTCAACACTTAAAACAGAATCTCAGAGCAAGAAAAGACATTTTTCAATATGGTTGTTAGGTCCCATTTTATACATCAATTCGCTGATGTAGTGAATAAAAACATAAATAACAGAAACTGTAAAATATTTTAGATAAAAGTTGAAAACTGAAAATAAATACAAATTTAATATTACAATATTAGAAATATATATCAAATACCTTCATAATAGTAAGTTGTTTGGGTCAAATGTAAAATATTGTTTTACATACAAAATTAATCATAAAAATTAACTAAGATCCCCAAAGAACAATATACTTAAACTAGTCGTTGGGGGCCACCGTAATACTTACCCATCATGGATATGCATAATGTAAAATATTAAAATAAAAATGTGTAAACTACTTATAAAATGCATTGCAATTCAAATAAAATCGTGGCTTGATGACGTCACAAACTTTAAAGGCTCGATTACTGAATTGCTTGAAAGAGGTTTTTCCTTATAACTCCAAAAATAATAATCCTATTAACTAGCAGTTTATTGCATATGATTAAGGGTCCCATTTCCAATTAAAATATATCTTTGAAGTGAAATTTCGATGAAATACAGGGTCATGAAAAATCGAAGAGTGTGGGAAATAGGATTCCAAATATCTCGGCAACTAATTATCCGATCGACTTCATGCTTTATTCAAAATTTATGTTTTTTATTGTCTTTTATATTCATTTCTTAAAATAAACAATTTCGAAAATTTTTATATACCTTTCATCAGAACGAATATTTCGAGAGTCCGAAAAAAATTGTTCCGGTTAATCGAGGTTATTGAAATGAAATAGGCTTCTTCCCATTATTACATACTAAGTACATACCAAATTGCAAGTCTCTATCTCAATTTTTTCGGGAGATAGAGCGTTTACAGACACACACACACACAGACACACAGACACACAGACGGACGGCAAAATTTTTTTTCTAAAAATATGTTTTTCGGAATCTCCAGTGTCTGAAACGTGTAAATCCGTCAAAAAATTTTTTTCGATTTTCAAAACGATTACAAGACTTACCCTATACTACGTATGATGGGTAAGTAAAAAAGGTATTGTGCAAAGACAGTGGGTGATAGAAAGTTTTCGATTACATATTTTAATTCTACACAAAAAGTTGCGTTAGAAGCAGAGTGAATGCTTCATGTACCAAAAATTGTGTTTACCAGCTCAATTATTTACGCGAATATTTTACGTAATTTTATAGTTTGATGGCACTGTAATAAAATTACGAAAGAAAAACTTTCCTTTTGTATAACATTAATGTAAAACACTAAAATAGTCTTTTATCTTTTTAAAAGACTTTTCTATTTTAATACTCCGAATGCGTCTTATTCTCGTTGATACGATATACTTTTATGTAGCTCAAAATAGTACCTTATATTAATATTAGAATTAATAAATAATTAATGTTGCATTCAAGAATACTAACAGGAAGAAGAAATAAAGGTTTTTTTTGTCACAGAAACGAATGGAAAAAAATAAAGCAATTTATTTGCTTGGGTTCCTATTTTAGTTTTGAATAGTGTTGTTCTTTAAGTGAATTATTTGGAAAAGGCTTTCACATTAATCTAATGAGTTGAAGTGCATTTCAAATATTTAGTTTTATTTCATAGTGAATAATACTGTTTAATTTGAGCTTGGAGTCTTTTCAAAACACTTCATCACATGTTTTATTGAAAATGTTTGTTTAAAGGTTTCATTTATAATCTAGTTTTCATGAAAGTGCATTTATTAAAATTTTTAATTCGTTTGTATGAAGAAAAGTATATTATTTGAAAGTTAAATAAATTTAGATGATTCAAACTGCATAAAAAATGAAATACTACATTTGATGTTTGTATCATTGATTAATTTCTTATTCTCCAGTAGTATGTTATTTTCAACACTTAAAACAGAATCTCAGAGCAAGAAAAGACATTTTTCAATATGGTTGTTAGGTCCCATTTTATACATCAATTCGCTGATGTAGTGAATAAAAACATAAATAACAGAAACTGTAAAATATTTTAGATAAAAGTTGAAAACTGAAAATAAATACAAATTTAATATTACAATACAACACATGAGGTACCCCGAATAGCAGTCATAAAAACCAATGGACACTTATTTCTTCAAATATAGCAGTAAAGAAATATGTAACTAAATGGTGGTTTTCTATTATGGCCTAAAGTTATGCCATACATATATCACTTATTTACTGAAAAATATGTGCTTTATAATATCACAGAAAAGAGCTCTATTCCTAAATGCGTTAAACACATTTTCAGCATTACATTTTATTTTTATTATTTTTTAACCTAAACGCATTTTATTCTAAGTTCTTTACATGCATGCCTCAGTAAGTCGTTTTCTATATTTCAATAGCAAAACTCAAAATTTAAAAATTTAAAGAACTTTATATTATCTAATGAGAATATAATAAAAAGGCTAATGTGTATTCGAATTATTTTATGCCAACATTAAATATAGTTTTAGAAAAACTTTTTTATATTTAAAAAATACATGTGTTGTTTTAAATATTATGTAAAGGAAAATCATACAAAAATGTTTTTAATGGTACAGGGAACCGAAACATTAACATTATAAAAACATTATAATTAAACTAATGTCATTTTGTGTGACTTTTGCAGCTTTGTTTTATAAAATAATGTGTAAACTGCTGTGCCAATTTGATTATAAATCCGTGTATTTAACCAATTTTAAAGGGCTAAAATTTCGAACGGTCATTCTTTACTACTTGTGTAATACTATAAAAATGCTGTTTAAGTAACTGTTAATGTGAACTTTGTTGCTTTATTATAGCATTATACATCCATCTATACAATTTAATTATGCTGTTGAAAGTAAGTATATATCAATGTTATTTTTAATTTAAATTTTATCAAGAATTAATGTAGTTCCTTATTATTTTAATATGCATGGTATTATTTATTATTTTAATTATTTTAATATATTTATTTATTTATTATTATTTTAATATACATTAGATATGCTCCAATATAAATTGGGTATCACAGGAAAAAAAATCATTGATTAATATAATTCTTGTCATAGTTAATACTTTGTTTATCAATAATTAATACTTCGCATTAGAATACTAAAAGACTAATGCTGTGTTTTTTTTTCATTCCATGTTAGTAATAAAAATACAAATTTATGGCAAATTTTACTTGCAAAATAAAATTAAGGTAATTTTAGTGCTATATATTAATCTATAGAATCTATTTTTTAAGTAGTCGATTTAGTGATATTGTAAAAAAATAATCTAAAGTTATTTAAACATTTTAAGGTGTATTAACTTTTTAATTAGATATATTGAACATTTGTAAATATCCATTTTCTCAACGATAAACAGTTATCTAATGAATAATTTTCCGAATTATATGTACTGACATAATTTTTTTTTTTTTTTTTTTTTTTTTTTTGTGACATACCAAATTTACATAAAGATCTCAAAATATTGTTTTTATTTATGTACATCATTCTAAAAATTTTTGAAGCAGTACTTATACTTTTATTTTGAACTTAATCTAATTTATTATCTGTTTGAATCAAAATGAATTCTACCTTTGTTACGTACTATTTAGCACTATACAGTATCAATCACCTAATTTTACAAATATTGTGTTACAATAATAAAAAAATATGTATATATAATAAATTTCTTTTTTTTTGTAACCTCCATTTTTATTTTTACACGGCAAAGCTCTTCAGTCATTTTTACCTATTACAAGGCGATCCAACCGAGGCCATCGTGAAAACAACTTTCTTATCTAACAAGAGAGAGGAAAGTTGTTATCTAGATGTCCTCGAACCAATCAGGACCCCCAGGGTTTCAGAACATACTGATCGGAAAACAGAACATATGTAAATAACATTTGTAATTGAAAAATTTACTAGATTTTTGAATATTTATATATTTTTTAATTGCCCACAATAAACACCAAAAAGCATTTTTATGTGAAAAATTATCAAATATGTATTCAACTAAAGTTTTGATTTTATTGAAAATGGCACTTTCGTATTAGCACCATGCCAACGGTTAATAATAAAAAAATATATTATCAACGATTTCAATATTTATGGCAACCGTTTTTACTGTGATCATTTCAGTATTTAAACACGTAGTTCGATTACATATCTGTTAAACTTGCCTTTTATTTTATTTATTTATTTTTTGATCAAATTTTAATTTAATTGTGGAATATTAGCTGGAAACAAACGCTGATATATTTATAGTGTTTTATATGCAAACAATTTAATCTACCATAATCGGGCTGCTCGCGATATAGGAGAATAGTTTTAAAAATCATGCTTATAAAGTATTTTAAAGATCATAAATAAACAGTAAATTGAAATATAGTTTTCAAACAAATTGCTTTTGAAAGCAACTTTTTCCTTATTTGACGGTGTAAAAATAAAAATTATTCGATGTTTAGAAGTTTATAAATTTCCTATAAAATAAACATTCTTTTTTAAAGCTGTTTAAACCATCGATATGACATCAGCGTTACTGATGGGCATGTTTTTGCTTTATAATATAGATTTTAAAAGTAACTTGGATTTCAATACTTCTATGAAATATTTATTTTTACTCTATAATATAACAAAAATTTCTAATAAAATTTCTATGCACGAAAGAACTCAAATCCTTTTTTAAAATATAAAAGAAATCAGTTTAAAAAATTATTTTTAACTTTACAGTATCCACTTTATAATATTTCGAATATTATGTTACAGTAATGAAAGAAATGTTTAATGAGTTTCTCATTCAGTAACTTTCATTGTTATTTTAAATAAAAACAAAAATGATTCAAGCATAGATTAGGAAACAGCTTTCCAACACATCCAGAAAAATTTAACGAATCGTCACCGTTAAATAACGTGAAGAAAGATATCTAGGTAAACAGTATAGGAAACATTTAACACATTTAAAAGTCCAGTTTTAGGAATTAAATTCCACAGTCAAAAATACATGATCAATAGATTTGGATATATACTACATAGCATGATACATTTTAGTTCATTTAGAACATTCACATTTAGCTATCTTCGCCAATCCATGGAAATGCACTCGAAATGTTTTGTGCAACCCTGTACCTTGTTCTTGGCTTAGCCTTGTATATAAATATATTTATTTTTCACAAACTTCTATTAGTTTACTAAATATAGTTCAGCAGAAAAATGCGTAACACAATTAAAAACTACCCTTAAGAAATTAATTTCCACACTCTGTAATACTAATTCCCTTGTTTAGCCCTGTATATGATCAACCCAATTTATACAGACCACGTACTATGCAAAATTTTAGTTAAATTTAGTTAAACGCAAACTAATGTTGAAAACGAACTTATCACACATAGACTGTAATTATCGTACGTATACTGTAACATATATCTTTTGTGTGTCCCTGTTAATGAACGATAAATGCAATGTGCACCATACTTTTAAGTTAGCAATTTGTAGTAAAACGTAAACATATAAATTTCATTATAATTTAAATAGTGAATGATTATTAAATTGCACTACAAACGATTTTTCCCCATAGAAAAATGTACAACAGAACACTTTTGTGTGACCCTGTACATTAATAATAAATGCTTTGCACCCCATATTCTACAAAAAGCATGTTTTAGTGAGCTTCATAGTTATATATATTTTTTATCATGTTTCAAATGGCGTAGCATCATCAAAATGCACTTGAAATGATTTTTCCCCCCAGACTGTAAAGTAATGGAATAATTTTGACTGTCCCTGTAATAAACTATCAGTGATACACATTTCATTTTGAATAAGGATCATGCTATAGTAAACGACAGTAACATACAAAATTTCAGCGCAATCCGAGTTTATTTAGAGCATGAACAGACTGCCAGACAAACCGAAGTCATAATCACTTTTCAACAAAGCTGGAAAGTGTTAAAAACAGAACTACTCGGTCGGTTTTGTATAATGTTATAAAAATACCTTGGATTTCAACATTTTTATGAAAGATTATTTTTATGTATTGTACATAAGATAAAGCTAGGATAGTCTACGCACAATTCAAAAGAATAGTAATAAAAAATCTAAACATTAATTTTTTGCTAAACTATTCATGAATAATTTTTACTTCATTTGTTTTTTATGCATTTCCATTGCTATTTTGTTGTTATGTTGCAATTTAATAGAACAGTTGTAATAAAATCAAGAAAGTTATTTTGCGGAATCTGTCCTTACAGGGTTGGTGTGATTGCGCACATGGGTAGGAGAGATTGTTACTAATAATAACTACAATTAAATTGTTAACAATAATAATTACACTTAAATGACATTGCTGTAATGCTTTTGTGAACAAATATTACTGTATTAGGAGTGAATATTTCAACCTAATGATTAAAGAATCAGAAAAAGGAAATATTTTAAAAACGATTTAAAAATTTTAATTAAAGGAAAAAAAATAAAGAAACAGAATACGCAAATCCAGATAAGATTAGAAAATAAAATTATGTTATTTAATAACACGTTTAGCTTAAAATTAGTATATTTTCATTTTTCATTTTATTATGCAAATTTACCAATAAGCTGCGTAATCTTTCCTAGCATAGAAACTAATGGGAACACTGCGCCATCTCTCCTCAGTAGCAGATGCGCAAACTCTTTAATTTCGGTAGGAGAGATTGCGCGGCCTTTTATTTAAACATGACCTCTTCTAAAACGAACCGTTGATGGTCACATTGTTAGTCTAGATTAGTAGCTTATGAGAAATCGTTTAAGTTAAAAATATTTTGTACTATTGACATTGTATAGAAATTCTGATGAATAGCTATTAATATCAAGCACTTATTTTTGGAAAACAAAACAAAATAGCAATACTTTATATTAGACGCTCAAAGCAATCAACGTGCACTTTCAAGTAGACACTCTACTACTGTTGTTGTACAACTACCTGGATTCGCTGCGCGCTCACTCTACTCCTTCCCCCCGAACCTCTATGTGCGCAATCTCTCCGACTGTGTCATCGCTCCTGGCTTTACGTTATTAAGGAAATTTATTAATAAAAATTCTCTGCACGAAAGAATTATAAAGACATTGTTATGCCGAAGAACTGAATTTAAAGCATTATTTTGAACTATACACTCTGTAATTTATATAATGTTCCAAGTATTCTGTTACAACAATGAAATAAATGTTTGATAAATTCATTTTATTGTAAGCCATTCTCACAAAAAAAAAGCTATTCAGTCATTTCTGTCAGTTATTTAAACCCGTTAGGTGATGCGTCCTATAATTAGGACTTATCTTTTTATATATAATTTTATATAATTTTTTTCACATGAATCTTCATATATAATATTTTCATAACATAAATATTATTTTGTCTTAACAATTATTTTTTGTTTTTATATGTGAATGATCGTATATATATTTGCATTTATTATTATTATTTCATTTATGTTTCAGCATTAAGTAAAAATAATAATAATAAAAGTTTGATTCATAATAAAATTTTTACCTTTACACTGTTGTCGATTCTTTTATTTCAAACATATGTTTCATGCTTTAAATTTCAAATATGCGTTATTTTTCAGAACGACTAATTTGCGATAAAACTTAAAAAATACTTGAAAGTCTTCTCTCTCTGTTTAATCCTGTTCTAATACAACATTTTCCAAACGTCTTTAAAAATTCGCCCATGGCCTATTGTCATATAAAATATGCAAACTATTAGATTTCAATAAATGACATTTTTATTAAATTTTAGTAAACCTTTCCTTTAATAATTTGGATATCTAATTTTAGAATTATTAACGTAAAAACAATTTTTCCCGAAATTGAAAAGAATTTCTTTCTTTAAAGTGTTAGATGTATCATGGATTGCAACACTCTGAAAAAAGATCATTTTTTCATTATCGTAACTATTTAAAATTTCATCAATTAAAATTCTCTTCACGTAAAGATGAGAATACTCTTCTAAATGTTTCATAAAGCAACTCAATTTTTTCCACATTAATTTTTAATCTAAAAATTACATATTGCATTAAAAATATTTCAATATGAAAAAACGGTTTTGAAAATTTAATATATATTGATTCTTCCGACAGTTTTTCAAATAAAACAAATTTTGAAAGACATGCACCATTGATAACCAAAGAGTTTAATTAAAAGATAACAAATAATATTTATTATTAATGTTTATCTCGAACTTTACTTTTCATTGCGTTGTATCTAATATTTTGTTTTCTCAAAGCAAAATATTTAACGATTTCATATTTAAACAGTGATCGCTTTGTCTTCGCTACATTTTGTTCAAGTTAAATTCCTGATGTAATAAATAGATTTTATTAATTCAAGTATAAATTGAAAAAATGAAATACAGATAATCATTGATTAAAAATGATTGAAACAAGAAATTTTGTTCGAATTACACCACTGTTTTTTATGTAGCTTTTAAATTAAATTAATTTTAGTACTGAAATTTAAAATAAATTTAATGTTTGGGTGTTTCTCAGTGGTAATGAATTCTGGTGTCTATTTGTTTCAAGACGATTTAATAATTTTTTGGTGTATTGTTTATGTATCAGTTTAATGAGAACAAGATTATACTTATTATACATGTATGATATATCTTAAAAGGTATATTTTCATATAAATTGGGTATAATAAGTGTATTATAACAATCAAGACCGACCACAAAACGTTAAAGAATCTCATTTAAATTTTTTGGGATATTTTAATGAATTTTCCATTCAATATTTATCACGTATTAGAGCAAATAATAGTAATAAGATAATAATAACAATAAGATAATAATAATAACAAAAAGAAGAACAGCAGTAAAAGTAAACAGAAACAACAAAATTCACAAATAATTTGAAAATTAGATTTGATTAATTACTGTAATATATATGCAAGTGTTCCTAAAACACAAAATACTCCACAATGAAACATTTTATATTTTTAAACAGTATATAATTTAAAATATTTATCAAAATTTGGAAATTAGAGAAGACTAATTTATTATGTTATAATTATATTAAAATACCTTCATTATTAGATAATGGTATTTTCTAGAGTATGAAAAGATTAAAAATCATTACTGTAACTAAAGAGTTTTGATGATGATTGTTTGATTAATTTTTAGTGCATTAAAATTTCCATACTCACGTTATGATAGATTATAAATAATGGTTCAAAATTATTAATTATCTAGTATAATGGTATCGTGTGAATATCACACATTAGCTTTTATGTACTTAGATGTAAGATTTTTACAATTATGTTATATATTGTTTATCACATTACGTGCTGAGATGCAATATGGATTGCTTTAAAAGAATTTGAAACATACAATATAGTTAAATTAAATTTGCACGAGCAGGAAAGACCGAGCCATGCTCGGTCAAAATTAAATAAGAGTTCAAATTTGAGTTCAACCTATGACCAAAATGACCCACTAATTGAATTTTCTCAAACATGTGACTTAGCTCAACAGTCTTCTCGTGTCCAAAAACCATAGGATGCAAAATTTAGTGTAAATAGTCTGAGCAGTTTTTAAGATAAAATAGCTTCACCCCTAATGACCCATGACCAAAATGACCCACTAATTGAATTTTCTCGAACATGTAACCTAGCCCAACAGTCTTCTCGTGCCCGAAAACCATAGGATGCAAAATTTAGTGTAAATAGTCTGAACCGTTTTTTAGATACAATTAGCTTGACCATGACCCAAAATGATTCAAAATGACCCACTAATTGAATTTTCTCGAACATGTGACCTAGCCCAACAGTCTTCTCGTGCCCGAAAACCATTGTATGCAAAATTTAGTGTTAATTGAGCCGCTTTTTAGATCTTGACGCACAATGACCCGGAAATGAACCACTAATCGAATTTTCTCGGACATGTGACTTAGTCCAATGATTTTATCGTGCTCGAAACTCGTAGGACACAAAATTTAATTAAAATCGTTTTCTCTCAATCGTTTTCTGGTGCCCCAAAACGGTAGGATGCAAAATTTCGTCAAAATCGTTAGAGCCGTTTTTAAGATACAATTTGCATAACCACACGCACACACACGCACAAGATTTGCTCGTATTAGAATATATGATTTAGCACGATGAGGGCACACACGAAATTAAATTAGTTCCATGTTTTCTTCGAAGGTTTGTTTTATTTTATTTATTTATTCATTTGTTGTTTGTTACACTGATGAATATATTATACATTCATATTCACGAGGATGATAAAAAATACCAAAGCCAATTTGATTCGAAAGTGCAAAAAATCACACTTTAAAATAAATCGGGAAATTAATATTAAAATTGGTATTTATTAACCCATTCGCTGCCAACCACGAGTATACTCGTGGTTGTTCAATCTAAAATTATGAATTCGTAACGAAAATTTTCGAAAGAAGAATTTTTATTTTATGTAATAATGAAATGTGTGTAATTAAATAAAGTAATATTGCTATTAGTATTTTCTGGTATCAATTAGAACTTTCTAAATAAAATAAAATTCGGGTAAATTTAACCTGGCAGTGAACGTGTATATATATATATTTTTCAACAATTTTCGCATGGCGTAATCTGTAAACCTTTTCAAGCTTTTGATAGATAGCTAAAAAAGATAGTTTTAATGCCAGTTTAAACAAAACATAAAAAGGAGGAACAAAAAATTAATTCACAGAAATTCGACAAAACATTGTTAAAGATAGTATGTTGTGGCCATCAAAAAACTTTCTTCTATAAAGATCAAATCTTCTGCAACAAAAATTAAAAGACAATCTATTCATACTGATATACATGTATCACAGAAATCGTGAAAACACAGCATAGCAGGGATACCCGTTTGTTGGTATACACTCAAACCTAATAAAGATCTATTTATGTCGAGGTCTAACAGAATACGAAGTTTTATGAAATTTCGTGCGTTAGTTCGTGAGAAATATATATGGCAGAAATCGTGAAAAATGCAGCAGTTTATGTAAAAGAAACGGTTTATGTAAAGGTCTAACTGAATCTGCAGTTCTGTTAAATTCTGTGCAACAATTCTTGAGATTTGTGTCAAAATTTGTGTCATGCACAGGTAGACACACAGACTCACAGAAACACATTTTCTAAAAGCAACCAAATTGTGTTCAGGACTTTCTACAAAGTATAAATCCGTCGAAAATCGGATGTTGAAATTTTTCATGAATCCAATATTTTCTTCTTGTAAATAAAAGAGAAAGAAAAAAAATACATATTACATAAACAGAAAAGCTAAAGCAATTTTAAAGCAAAAGGCGCACTCTTAAAAAATGATCAGTTGAATTCAACAGCAATTTACTGAAAAACTAAAATACTTATTTTATTAAATTATTCGTATTTGATACCTTCGAAATCATTTCACAGTGATAAGTTTGCTTGGAGTATTATAATAAGCTACGCTGCAATAAAAAAAAACACTATTTGAAAACTAATTCTTTTTAAGCCATTTTTGGACTAAAAAAATATATTACGATGCAGACTTCTAAAATACATAAATATAATTACGTTATTTGTTAATTATTTTAAATTTTTAAATTTATCTTATAAAATTACGAAAGCGTTCAAGTTCACATTTTATTTTAAAACTTTTGTTATGACAAACAAAAAGCTCCTTCGAATGAGCGTAAAAACATTTAATTAAATGTATTGCTATTTTTTTATTTAATGAAGAAAACACAAAATATCGCACACTAAAAAAGAAAAGTTATTTATTTTTGCACTTGTTTCTCTATTCTAATTAATGTAAGTAGCAAAAAAAGGGTTTTTTAATAAATTAAAATAGCTTCAACTAAATACCATAATGTCATTTTCGTGAAAATTGCATTTTTGATAATTATTGAATATTTGGAACTTTTGATAAATTTTGATTTAATTTAGAATATCTTTGTGAATAAAAACATAAAATGTGTTCTTTTATTACATTTTTATAGCTATTCTTCAAATAAACGAGATTATCGCTTCTAGAAAGATTTTCTAAGGACACATGTCACATTTGTATATAATATTTTCAAGTATTAAATAATTTATTATCTTAGAAATACTTCTTTATGGACAGGAAATTTTAATTTTTCCATTATAAAGAAGTATATTTCTTTCTGCATTCTTTATTTATATTTATATACAAATATATTCTGTTATTTATTCGAAAAGAAATAAATACCTTTCGTTTTTATAATATGACCTAGCTATGAAAAAATGTAAATTAAAAAGATTTTTTTTAAGAATGGACAATTAAACATGTATTTATATGTATTTTATAAACATTTATTCATATATATGTTAGCTTTTTACGAAGATGATGTAATATGTCACGAGAAAATGGCAGTTGGTTACAGATGAAGAATTATTGCAGTTGCTATCAAGAATCAGGGCGAGGAGGTTAGGCAACGATGGAACACCATGAAAATTTCTCCAATAATATGCAGCCAATTTCCAGATAAATTGTTTATTAACGAACAGGAGCGATGCCAGTAACAGTTCCCACAGGATCAAGGTGTAATCATATAACCCTCAGGCTTGACGTTAACTCACTATATTATTGAATGTTCTTAAAATGCCGTTAGAAATTCTAAGTCACCAAACACCAGATAACACTTTGGCCAGTACTTCCAAACATGACAAAAACCTGTTCTCCAAATACTTGCAGGCGAGTTTTGTTAAACTGCGCGTAAAGTTACAGAAGCTACGTAACGTATGCACGAACCAATGAGTTAGAGTGAACTGGGGAAAAAAGAAAGGTGGGTACACATTAGGAAATCATGGATATGGTATGAGTAATGAAAGCGAAAACAGATTGATTCAGTTGGAAGAATGTGACCAGATGTATATTATGATTTCCTTTTACAAGATGCCTCAATTTTTTCACGCCATGCCTCAATGAAAATCGGCATGGCGTAGTGCAAATGGCTCAACAAGTGGAAACGACTACATCTTAACAAACAAAAAGCTCCTTATTCAGGATTGCAGCGTTCTCAATAACTTCAATACAGGAAGCGATCACAGGTTGGTTAGATGCAAACTGCTTTTAAATACTAAAGTGGAAAGAATGAAACTTTTGAAACATTCCAAGAAATCAGTCGATATTATAAATTTCTAGAAACATAAAGAAGAATTTAATTTGGAACTTAAAAATAGTTTCCAAGTTCTTCAATCAATTTTATAAAAAGAGCAATCTGTTACAGTAATGAACAAGAAACTAACCAATACTGTACAAGAAATTGCAGGAACGATAGCCGGTGAGGCACAAGTAAAGCAGGCAAGGAAAAAAACAGAAGAAACAAGAAGATTGATGAAGAAACGCAGAGAATGTAAAATGTAGAAAAACTGTCCAAATTCAATAATTGAATATGCAGAATAATGTAAAACGGTAAGAAAATGTGTTACTGAAGATATCACAAAATTTAACTGCGATCTTGTCAAGAAAGTTCTAGATAACAATCGTTTAAAATCAGCTAAGTGCAAACTGTGTGTTGGAAGAAAAGGTATTTTTACACAGAAGAAGGCCGATGGAACAATCACCAAAGTCAATAATGAAATTGTTCACTTTATCGAAAAATTGTCTTGCGATCTATATTAATGTGACGATGAAAGGAAAATCAACCTACGTGATCCACTAGAAAACATAACAGAAACTGAAAGGATAACCTCGGTGATGACAGACGAAGTTGTACAAGCCATTAGACCACGGCATGAAATTTCAGTTGAAAAGGTACTAGCCAGACTAAAATTTTTGCTACCACTATTTTACATTCATTCAGACAACAACGTCGGCCACCACAGCTGCCCAGAAAATGAACTATTTATGACAAACTGAACTTAAATTGACCATCATTAAAAGGAGCTGCCTGTTAAACCCAAAATATTTAACATTCATGAAAAATAGGAAATTTTTTTAAATGTCTCATCGCGTAGAGCATAGTCTCTTAACTATATTTTAACACCACATTCATCACTATAGATATCATCATTCTGAAGTTAATGGGTAATGGAGGATGGACATGAATTGTTTAATGGGAACCCTGTATATATATGGTTATAAAATAGTTTAATAGTATGCCAAGAATAAAATGTAATGGCTGATCCAAAATTATGTGGTTGCGGTTGACGACTAAAAACTTTAACGTATACCACAACAGAAATTTACGTCCAAAGCAATAAATCTCCTATAACTGCTGTAGAAGTTATTATTTTTTACCGGGCAATTTTGTTTATTTACGAAATTACAATTCAATACATCTAGTGGATAGAAGGATATACAGTAAAACCTCCAAAGTTGACCACCTCTCTATGTTGACCGAAATTTATTAGTTTGAATGGTCACAATGCATTTTCCATGGAGATTTACCTCTCTATGTTGACCACCTCCGTAAGTTGTATGTTGACCACTTTTTAGTAGGTTTAACTCTCTGTAACTTGACCACTGATGTTTTCTTGAATTTGTTTTTTCCTCCGTTTGTTCTCCATCTGGTTTCCAGGAATTTCTTTATCCGTCATTCGGCTTATCTGAGCAATAATCGGCACCCTTGTGGTGATCCATTCATTGTTCACTTCCAGTGTGATACAATGGGAGGGAAATGCCAGAATTCCTGGAATCTGTCGAAAAATGTCAGGGGATGGGGGATGTGCGTAGCGGTGTAGCTATACGCAGAATTGAAACACAACGTGTATCGCTCACATGTGAAACATATTCCGTTCTTTTTTTCTGGATGTTGCGTCGTGACGAGACTGGTCGTTTATTTACGAATTTTCATTAAAAAAAGCGCAAAGAAAAGCTCTAAAAGAACTTAAATTAAAGGAGAAAGTGGATCTTATTAATTTTGTGGCAAGCAGCAACCAAAGAAAGACAGCGGAAAATTTTGGTGTGAGCAAGACAACTGTGAGCAACATTTTAAAACGCAAGGAACAATATTTGAAAAGATATTCTGCCTAAAATGGGGGAAACCAAAGAAAACGCAGAAAAACGTGTCTCGACGCTGTGAAAGAAGCCACGTTTCGTTGGTTTAAAGAGATGAGATCAATCAATGCAAGATTATCGGGATCTATGCTTCAGGAAGTAGCAAAAAAAATTGCAAAAGGATTCGAAATAGAGGACTTCCAAGCTTCAGCAGGTTGGCTTGAAAAATTCAAACTACGATACGAGATTTCTCAAAACATTTTGTGTGGGGAAGCTGAAGTGGTGAAGCAGTTTATTGAAATATTCCCAGAGTTTGCTAAAGGTTTTAAATATGAGGACATTTTTAATTCTAATGAGTGCTGTCTCTTCTTTAAAGTAATGCCTGATAGAAGTCTAGTAATGAAGGGTGACACTTGCAAAAGAGGAAAACTTTCAAAGCAGCGTTTTACTGTTCTTCTATGTGCTAATATGACTGGGGAAAACTGAAGCCTACGGTGATCGGCAAATCCGCAAAACCTCGTGCAGTTAAAAATGTAAAACCTGAAGACCTTCCAGTTTTTTGGAGAGCGAATAGATCCGCTTGGATGACCAGTGCTATGTTCGAAGAGTGGGTTAGAGGAATTGACGCAGAAATGAAGAAAAAGAAGCGGTGTATTCTATTTACCGTGTACAACTGCCCCAGCAACCCGAAAGTGAATAATCTCACAAATGTGAAGTTAAAGTGTTTGCCTTCAAACACAACTTTGAAAACCCAACCTTTAGATCAAGGCATTATTCAGTCCTTCAAAGTGCACTACAGAGCTCATTTTCTGGAATGGGTGATCATGAAAACACAAACCTGTAGTCCTTCTGAATTTGACCGTCATCAGCTGCGTCAGTAAATGCTTTGAATGGTGTTCATTGGATTAATTCTGCTTGGAATAAAGTAAGGCAAACCACGATTAAGAACTGCTTCAAGAAAGCTGGATTTTTTACAGCTACAACATCGGTGCAAGAGGATGAGCTTCCTCTATCTCCCTTGCCAGTTTTGATGTAGTTGATTTTGAAGATTATGTTACCATGCACGATGAGTTCGTATGTGTTGAACCAGACCCAGAGGCAATCTTCAATGAGATACTCTCTGAAACTAAGCACAATGAGGACTCTAAGATACAAGGAATGGACGGTGAAGAGGGTGACGACGAAATTGAAAAGTACCCAACTCTAAAGGAAGACGATGTCAAGCGCATGATGGAGCAACTTAAAGTTTTCGCTGCAGAAAAATGCCCAAGCATGCTTAATGGACATGTAAACTGCGAAAGTGCTTTTTGCAGTTACCTAATGAACAAAAAGAGGACTCAAACAAAAATTTAATTATTCTTTCAAAAATTGTAAAAATGTGCCGTACCTTCAATAAAAATAAAAATGAGTAAGTGCTATTTTTTTTTCTAAATTTTTCCTTAAAAAATACTAAAAAAGTTTACTAATTTTCTTCTAATATTTTACTAACTATTTTCTAAAAACTCCCTAAGTTGACCACCTCCGTATGTTGACCACTTAGTTACAGTCCCGTGGATGGTCAATTTATGGAGGTTGTACTGTATTTGCATTCACTCCAACCTCATTTTTGCTTAATATCTATATATTTAAAACGCTAAGCGTTTTCTTTCGACAATCCGTGAGAACAAACTACTGCATCAAATTACACCATTCCTTTTTTTAATGAAAGATATTTGGACACAGATTTGTTATCGTGCATTCGTTTGTTCGAAAATTTAATTAATTAGCCGTAATTTTCAATTAAACTTTTACTTCTGCTTATCACGTCATAAAATCGGCAATTCCCACTGTTGCGAGTCATAGAGTTTATTCTCTGAACTCTGTGGTTCGCCAATCTTTTGACATTAGCTAATATAAACTAGGTAATATTTTAACATTGTAATATAAAATCTTAAAAAACTTACTTAAAATAATAATTTTTATTTTCACACTTTATGAATTAGATTTTTTACATATAGCTGCAGAAATCCTGCACTGAGAAAATTTTCAGTAATCAACACTTATTTTAAACATATCTAAGGTTTTTGTCACATGCCCGAGCAATATTCATATAAAATTTGTATTTCATATCAAATTGCCGTCAAGTTTTGACGGGTTCCATCTAGTGTTATTTTAAAATGTTGCAGACGCTATGAGATTTCGACATCTAAAAATACCATAGGAACTGTTATTAATCTAATCGATAGAAATTTTGACGGTAAGTTGAAAACTTCTTCAAACTATATGTTCAATTAAAAAAGAAAATTTGCTGAATATTTTTATGAAATAATTTTAATTTTAAACCGAACAAATCAAGTGGAAAAACAGTTTCAACGTCGTAAACATGCTCTGTTTTAAGTATAAATAAAATGTTTAATAGCAATTATAAATTTTAAAATGACTGATAAAGTAATAATCCTTATCTTCTTTTACGGGTAACGTTGCAAGCTAAACTAGACAGATTTTTCATGAGGAGTTTTGTAAAGTAATTTTACAACAGTTCTTACTGTTATTTAACAATATTTAAAGTCATTGTAATATTATCTTTATCTGTTGTTTTGCCTGCACATTGGCAAAAATGGGTATACATTATTTGCTTTTTTAAAGATTTTAATTATAAATCTGCCTTTTACGTAAATAACCTTTTCCAGAAATTAGATTTTTTTCATCTTATTTTTTAGAAGAAACACCTGTTCTAGCAGGAAAGTGATAAAAATAGTCTGGAATAAAACTTCGAAGCTGTCCCTGACGTTAACTACAATACACCGATTTATGACCTATCACATATATTTATGGCAGCAATCAAGTAGAATTTACGAGGCAGGGTGGTGAAAGACTTACCGCGTGCAAGAAAGGATCCCATGTTCAGCCTTATAGACTCTTCCAAAGCAAGTCAACTCAGAAAGGCTGGGATGATTCATAGCCACACCTAACAGGACGAACTCTACACCCCTGGTTTGCCAAGAAGTACTGACACTAAAATAGGAATTCACTCTTACTTTCTCTTACGAAAATATCGGATGGTATACATTAAACCATTAAAGATTGCTTCAAAAACATGGACATTTGGATGTAAAAGGACTCAGAACCGCAGGATCAAATCCTAGAGAATATGTTTCTACATACAAGACATGAATTCTTCTCAACCAAGCATCCTTTTGGATCCATGAGAGAGACACATTAAGACTAGATCGATATCCAGTATTGTTTATCTGACTTATTGGAATGATGGCATAACGGAACGCGCAGAGCCCACAACTGACCTAAAATTGATCGCTAAAACACATTCCATACAGATAGCTCTGAGAAATGTTATTCGCATTTTTTCTCTTACTTTGGAAAGTAAATTTCCTGTTGACAAGTGCATTATACGATTTTTTTATTTTAAATTTTTTATTTAATAAATGCAATTAATATTTTAACGAATAACTAAACTTTCGACATATTTGACATATTTATCATACTTCCCTTTTTTGCTGTGATGCAGATTTTAATTGCAAATATATTAATAATCTTGTTCAAATGTTCATATAACTAATTCCCTGTAAATGTAAGCAGTACAAAGCATGGCACTGCTAATATAGGTATGTTTATTGCATCTAATAATAATATATTTTAGTACCAAAATAAATATATTTGACTGATACATATTTATTGATCATGTGACAATTTTACTTTTTGGCTGATATGTAGTTGTTTTTTATTCAGTTTCGCGAGATTTTGAGGCTAAGCAAATAAACATTTTAAATAAAATATTTGTTATAATTTAAATTACCTACCTAAAATGAATTAATGTGATATTTTAATGTATTAATTATAGTTATCAGTTTTAATTTGATTCTCCTTGGGTACTATTCAAAATTATGTCATTTTATTTATTGAAAATTATTTTTACACGTTATTACTAGAATATTGAAGGATAATAATTAACACACGAGGTAGGGATTTTTTCTCTTATGTGCGTTCCCAGCGCCACAATGAGATTGCTGTATTTCATTCCCGCGAGTACTAACGGTGACCCTCTATTCGCGACCGTATGTTCAGATTTCTGTACAACACGAGGTATTTAGATAGACGAAAACGGGAAAATATTATACCAACACGTAATTCATGCATGTATTTATTTGATTTGAACAAACAACAAACTATTTACTATCGTAAACTGCAAGAAAACTTTCAAAGTTTGCTCAAGTTTTTCAGAAGGATTTGTAGTTACTGCTAGTTTTTAAAATAAAGTAAAATTAAAGCTAAACAATAAAGTTAAAATCTTATTTCTAACAAATATTCAAAGAAAAAATACCCACTCAACCTTCGCAATGTCACAAATGAATACAGTTGCACTATCAACTTTATAACTAAAACAACAATTAAATTATAGAGAAAAAATTAACACGAAATTGGTGTCGCGTCACGACCAATGGACTCAGTCAGGATGGCTTTTTTAGAGGTTTTTATTACGATTAGCTACAGGACTGCACAGTGTACTAAACAACTAGACAGAAAAAATTATTTAATAAAAATAACTATACTAATATTAATTAATCTGTCGGCAGTATTACATACTGCCAATGGGTTTGGCCTCGCTAAAGTACTTAGCAATGTTCGTAACTTCTCCGGGTTGACAGCTTATTTCTCCCGGTAAAATATGAGCCTACGTGCAGGCTTCGTACACTTTTCGCATGACAGGCCTAAGTCCCGGCTTTTGCCTGCTCGCCTCAATATATATAGAGAAAAGTCAGAGATGCATCTAGCTCATTGTCTTTTTATCGTCTTCTTTTGGCGTCTTTCAGTAGTGTATATGTCCAGCCTCTACCATTATATTTCGAGTGGATGTCAAGTACTTATCATATGGACTCAAACATTTGGAGAATAATTACATTCCTATGTCAGAAGAGCGTTCAGATTTTCCAAGTGTTCATAAAATTATGATACTTCAGCTTGTCAGAACTGAGTTTGGTCCAACATTCTAAAACAATTTACGGCCTCCAAATAAAAAGTTATTTACAGAAGTTTCACTCTTATAGGGGGATAATTCGGGATAGCTTGAGAAAAACACGACATTTTACTTTTCTCGACAAAACGAGGGGAATATCTTACATTGGTATTGAAGGAATAATAATTGTTAATATTCTTGCAGAATCTCTAAATGTCAGTTAAGGCGTATTGTGCTTTGCAGTTTAAGAAAGAGCATTATTTGTACGCCGAGAGAAAACGTTTGTGGATTGTGGAAACATGTGGAACAGGAATGAAAAACAATAACCTTATTGATGCTACGAAAACTTTTATTATCATTAAAGTTAAGATATAGAATAACATTCAGAAATATGACGTATTAAAACAAACATTTAGAACCTAAAATTGCATTTTAAAAGTATAAATTCAGCAAAACAGTTTACAATTTCTCTTAACTCTCCTTATTAAATAATTACAATATTAAATTAAGCAAGCAATACTTATAACGGTAGAATTTGTTTTGAAAAATAGTGTTACATGTTTCAATTATCAACCTGTTTGATGTTTCAATTACTGAAATGAAAATAAAATGGAAGTTATAAAAATTGGGGGTTTTGTTTACAGTAAAGCTTAATTTTATTTATAAAAATAAAATTCGCATAAAAATCTGGATTTTCAAATTAAGCAATTCTTAATCTATTGAAATCTGATTTATTATACATAATGTGTAAAGCTAAATATTACTGTAATAACAGATTTTTCCAACTTATAGTACCCAAACACTTTTCATTTGGCAATTGCGACTTCTAAAAAATATATTATATCCCCTTTATTAGCCTAAATTTCGATCTATTTCTTTGCAGAAGGAATACTATAATTATTTTTACACGCATAAGAATAACCTTTTTCATTAATGAAGCATTAAAATATTATTTTTAATATTTTCTACTCTTTTATAAAGAGATAAAGCCTTGAAAGAGGGTAGAATTATTAAATCGAATACTTTTATTGTCTGATCTTAATTAGCTCTATAAAAAATGGACATGATTTTAAGGTAAAGCAAGAATTACAAAAGGTTTTTTTTTTTTCATTTAAATCTCAGAACCAAGTTTTAATGGTTTATAGTGCGCTTTTTCTAATGATAACCTTTTTTTATAAAATATCTGACTTATGATTTCTTTTTTTGAATTATTCAAGATAGAGAAAATTGCTTGCAAAAGAAAGTATATTTTTTAAACATGCACTGGCCAATATTTCGTCTATTATGGTGTGTGTAAAACCATTAGTTAAATACTATAAATTAAGTAATATGTTTTTTTTGACATATACGTACTCAAAATTCTTGAAAGGTGTACTGTACTATCATTATATATACTATCACTATATACTACGATATTATTATCATTAAACTTTTTAAATATTCATTTTCATAGTTTTGATCTAAGTTTTTAAATGTGACGTCACGAAAACGTCACAGTGACATCACAATGATTGTCATAGAGCTGCTGGAGTTGTTTCTTTCCTGCTTAAATATTCATTAATTTATTCAGCTGTGAAATCTTCTAAAAAATTAAAATCATCAATTTGACCCAATTTTCAGAAGCGTATATCTCAAAAGGGACACTCTTGATATGATTACAGTTAGTACCACTGAAAAGAGCATATCTTAATCTATAAGAAAAGCTTTATTTCATTTTGGGCTTCTTACATATAGGGGGAAAATAATAAAATTCAAAAGACCTATTTTACGCGATATTTCCTCTTCAAAGATCTTGTCTTACAACGAATTTAACACAAATATTTTTATTTACAATGATAAATGTATAGATAATTATCTCTTGTTGTGGTCCATGGTTGCTTCTGATCTACCATTCTGAATGATTGGTAACCGCATCACCAAGGGGTCACGCTCGATAGCCATGAAATCCTCGCTCCTGGTTGAGTTTCTTTACTACATGCTCACATGCCTATATGTGAGTATCTAACAGGTTCCCTCGTCTATTATAGACACTTCTTCGATGAAACTTCTAAGCTTCAGTTGGGTTGCTTCAGGATTTCCAAGTCGTAAAGAACATCTAGTTATTGGTTCAGTTTATCAAATTTCTTATTGATTGAGATTACAAGAGTTTTAAGTATACTGTATTGATCACTCATTGTTGTTGCTGTTCGAACTGGAACCGTAGCTATTATATGCGCTTCTGGAATCCAACAAAGATCTTGTCTATTGGGCTAATAAAACATTTTGGCAGATCCATAAAATTTATTAAGACATCGCGCTCTTCAATTGATACTACACGTACATTTCCGATCCACTGATTTCTGTCATAGATACAGGTAATATGCTGTCTAGGCTGTATATCGGAAATGAATGCATAGTGAAATGAAGTCTTTGCACTCGTATTAACATGTGTTCTAAAGAATGGTGCATCATTTGTTATTCTACTGACACGAACTTGTTTTTTATTTACGGGTACAAAATGATGATGATGTTCTCCCTTGCCAGATACTGTGCATCCGCTTTTGAAACGCTATTCTTGGTCAGCTTGTACTGCTTCAATTTATGTTTTTGAAACAAAAATGAATTTAATTTCCTTATTTTCTTTCACAGAATTTATATAGATCCGTCGGAGTTAAAATTTGGTCTTTAATTGGACATTGAAGGCTTGCTCTTGCAGCTATCGTTTTACAGTTCCTCCTATTCCGTCACAGGCTGAATTTCCATGGCTTGTACCATACAAATTCCGCTCTGCTGAGATTCCAAAGTCAATCTTTTGATAACAAAGATTCAAAATATTTTTAAAATTTTTGCAGCAGATCAGTCACTAAAATAATGTATATGCAAAGAAAAAAACTCCATTCATAAAAATAAATTAATTTTCATTAATGTAAGCATATTTACACAGTTCAAAAGTCTTATGTAAGGAATTTTTGGGATGGACTTTTTTCAACAGTCAAATTCTTTGAAAAAAGAGAAATCTCGGAAAAACCGTGTAAAATAGGGTTTTTTTATTTAATTCTTTTTCAACTATATGTAAGAGGCCCAAAATGAGATAGAATTTTGAGAGAGAGATAGAATCTGCTCTTTGTATAGATTAAAATAGATTAAAATGTGCTCTTTTCAGTGGTACTAACCGTAATCAAATCAAAAGTGTCCTTTTTGAGATATACGTTTCTGAAAATGGGGTAGAATTGATGATTTTAATTTTTTAGGAGATTTCGCAGCTGAATAAATGAATGAATATTTAAGCAGGAAATAAACAACTTCAGAAGCTCTATTACATCTTCATAGGTAATATATTGCTAAAGGGACTAATGTTTACATTAATTTATTCAGTAGATACAGCATGTTGAAGAAAGGGTAAAATTCATCGCCACAAGCCATATGTCCTACTTTGAGCCCAAGTAATGACGAAGATAATGATTTGCTATTTTTAATACTCCAATTATGTTTTTTAGCACAAAAGGTTTTACTAGATCACTTATTTTTAATACGTAAGATTTATTGTGTCTTGAGAAATAACAGAGCAAAAGTAGTGATTTCATCATTTTCTCTACGACCGTGAAATAGTCAATTTTACGAAAGCATCCCCAGGGGCTGGTCTTTCATGGCTATCGGGCGTGACCCCTTGGTAACGCGGTTACCAATCATTCAGAATGTTAGAGCAGATACAACCATGGATCACAACAACATATAATTATCTATATATTTATCATTGTAAATAAAAATATTTGTGTTAAATTTGTTGAAAGAAAAGATCTTCGAAGAAGAAATATTGCGTAAAATAGGTCTTTTGAATTTTATTATTTTCCCCTACATGTAAGAAGCCCAAAATGAAATAAATTTTTCTTATAGATTAGGATGTGCTCTTTTTAGTGGCACTAACTGTAATTATATCAGGAGTGTCCCTTTTGAGATATACGCTTCTGAATTTTGGGTGGAATTGATGATTTTAATTTTTTAGAAGATTTCATAGCGGAATAAATTAATGAATATTTAAGCAGGAAATAAACAACTCCAGCGGCTCTATGATATCTTCATAGGTAACTAATTGTTAAAGTGACAAACTTTTAAAATATTTTTTTTCAGTAGTTACAACATGTTAAAGTACGGGTAAAATTCATCGCGACAGGCCATATGGGCTACTTTGAGGCCAAGTAATGACAAAGGTATTGATTTGTGATTTTTAATACTCTAATTACTTTTTTTAGCACAAAAAGTTGTACTAGATCACCTACTTTCAATAAGTTAGGCCTCTTGTATCATGAGCAATAAGATGGCAAACTTGGTGATTTCCTCGTTTTTTCTGCGATTATGAAATAGTGAGTTTTTTAAAAGGACCCTTAGCGCCCAACTGTACTATTTCTGACACTGACAGTATGCAGATGTCCATCCTATACCTATATGTATGTCCTGTATCAATTATATAAAAATTGAAGGAGGTCTAGCTGGTACCATGCCAAAATTTAGACCACTTGACATGGAATGACCCAGTTATTATTAAACGTTTATATTAACGATAATTGCTGGAAATGTGTTTTCCGTTATTGTATGCGTTTTTATGTTTAGCTAAATTTTTCAATACTACATGGTGTGTATAAATACAATATACCATGTATATGGCTACACAAAATAACTCGTAAACGTCATTGAATATGAGTATGCATTGCTCAAAAATGGTTTTTCAATTTGAACTGTATTTAGAATACTAAGATATGTTTGTAGAATATTAATAAAATCAGATACAGGGTCATGCAAAGAACTGGATAAATGGCCGCCTGTGGATTTTAATTTCTGGAATGATTTCAGTAGTTTTAAGCGTGTTTTTGCCTTAATTAAAATGTAGCTTAATATATGGCGTGTGTAAAATATGTGTAGGTAACATACAGGGCTGTACAAAAGAATTTAATTATGTTTCTGTAAATTAGCAGATATTGCTGAATGTGAATTTTCAACTGTGTAATTTGTTTTCTTACTACGCTGAACTTTAGCATACTACATAGATTGTGTACAAATCTATAGATCATATACAGGGCTTCACAAAGTAATTGTAGTTATTTGCCGACTATGGACGGTAGTTGGTGAAATCTGGTTTTCTAAATTGTTATGCGTTTTCTAAAATGCTTACTCAGGCATTATTTTTACCCTCATTTTTAAACGGCAAAGCTTTGTTATAGTATTCTGGAAGTGTTCGAAATTGTTTCATAATGTATACTTTACGCATGATTTTTCTTTTTTGTTTTCTGTAGGCATGATTCAGATAAGTATCTTATATTGGGTTGGGTAACCAGATTTTACGAGAATATATCCCGAATTTATTGTGTCGACAGGATTATTTTTCTCTGTTCGAATTTGGCTATATGTAGGACTCGGATTAAAATCTTGCATTGAGTCGAGTATCCAGATTTTGCAGAAAACCGAACAGCTTCCGGTTTTGATAAAATACTGTTACTAGACTAATTCGAACACGGCCTGCAACAAAAAAAAAATAACAGCGTAATCAATAACAGAGGTCTGTCCAGATTTTTACTCAGGGTCCTGTTCTGTGAAATTGCGAACAGCTTTTTATATTTGTGAAAAATCTAGCTATAATTTTGTGAATTTGAAATGGTTTTTATATTTTTGTTCTTGTTTATACATTTTTATGATGATATATGGATGTAAAATACATATATTTTCCTTATACATGGTAAAGTGACTAATCACATTTTACTCTTAAAAGATTAAATGTGTGCAAGGTTCAGTTTAAAGATGGAAGAAGTTCTGTAAAAAGCCTATTTTTAAGACAAAGAATTTTGTGAAGGGTCCTGTTTTAGGTTAAAAATTTTGTGAAGAGTCCTGTTTGGAAATGAAAAAAAATTGTGAAGGATCCTATTTTGAAATGAAAAATTTTGTGAAGGCTCCTTTAAAGAACCCAATTTCTTTCTAAACAGATCCCTGAAAAAAGGTCGGTTTGGATTCGGAAAAAATCTAGCCACCCGAGCCGATGCAGTATCGTCACAAATGTCATATTTACAATTTATAAAAAAAGGTTTAAAATAATATTGCTTTCATTTTCTGAAAACGTATCCTACAGCAAAGGTTCCTCATGTAGGTACCTTTGTAATGTAAAATAACTGTAAGTTCTTTGAGAGATCTGGGTATAACGAATATTATTTGAGGTGTCTGTATCTTCGGCCAATGTAAAGCGATTGCTTAAACAATATTTTAAGTAATTGGAATTTTTCCTCAAGAATGAAATCTTAAGCCTCAATATATCCAATATGAGTTTACCACTACGATATAGATGTTTACAAATATATTGTGGAGTTCTTAAAAAAATTATTAAATGAACTTTTTAATTTAATTGGATAAACATGAATTTACTAAATTAATCCATTTTTAAAAAATACTTAATTATTCTTTGCATTCGAAACTTCCGAAATTTCTGAACTCGCATTTTTCCTAAAAAAAATATTCAGTTTACAGGCCATAATTTGGATTTTATTTATTTATTTATTTATTTTAAATTTTTTTTTTATAAAATTGGATTTTAATTATTTAAATATCACCGGTAAGTACCGAAAATAGCCATCATGTCCAAGATGGTTTAGAAAGATTTTATATTTCATGAATAAAATAACATGGAGTTCAAACGTCAAGTTCCGCAAAAATAAATTTTTTAACTTACAAAATAAAAAAGATATTAACACAGAAAATTATTATGTAACTATATATTTCATATGCTATCATTATACTATCAGTCTAAAGAAAAAAGAAAAGAAAAATAGATACAGACTATATAAAATGAAACATATAAATAATTACGAAGATAACTGAAGTTTAAGACCCTTTGAAAATGTTGTTGGAAATACAAAATAATAATAAAAAACTTGTAAATAATTTTGAACAAATTACTCCTCTGATTATTTATTTTTTATTTGTACAATTTATTTTAGTCACGGATTAACAAATGAATAATTATTTAAGCAGATGTTTACATAAATATATTTTCTTTTTAACACGAAAGGGAAACTTTACTTTTCAATAATGTTAAACAATAAATCAAAATAGTCTTTTATCTTTTTTTAAAAGTTCTTAAAAACCTCTTAATATGTTTTATCCTCGTTGGTCATATACTTTTATTTTGCAATGCTGTCTGATATTATTATTATAGCTCATGTATAACGAATATTAGATTAAAAAATAATATCATTGAAAAAATATAGAGATTCTTTCGTCTAAGAAGTGAATGAGAATGATTGAATTTCGTTTGCTTAGTTTCCTTTTTTAGTTTTCAATGGCTTTGTTCTTTAAGTGGATGGTTTGGAAGATCCTTTTATGTTAATCTAATAAATTGAAATTCATTTCAAATATTGACATTTATTTCAAGGTGAATAAAGCTGTATAAGTTGAATGTAGGTTCTCAGAAAATACTTCATCAGATATCTTATACTTAAAATATTTGTTTAAAAATTGCATATGTTATGTGTTTTTCATTAACCCATTAAGCGCCGCTATATATATTAAACTATTTTTTCATGTAACAGTTGTTTTTTCTTTATGAATAGGAAGTCTTTAAAGTATTTCTGAAGAAAAAAAAAATTCGAATATTTAGGAAAAATAGCATCTTCCCAAAATAGGGGCAATGGCTCTTAATGGGGGTAATTTTTTTCCAAATTTTTACTTATGCCTCCGTGCATTTATGGTTGTTATTTCACTGTTATTTACTATAAAAGGGGTAATATCATTCTGAAACTGATATTTTACGTATAATTCATATAAATTAGTCCAACATCTACATTTATAATAACAATAAAACATAAAATTACCGATTCCATAAGCATTTTCATCATCCATCTCTTTATTTTTCCCATTTACATAATTTTTGTCCTACTATTTTACATGAAAATGATGGAAAAAATTTTATGCAGCATTATATTATTTTTTTGCGTTTTCTAAAATTGATTTGTTAACTTTTTTTTTTTTTTTTTTTTTTGCATTTTGCTTAGTTTTTCCATATTCCGATTTGAAGATTCGTCTGAACTTTCATCTGAAATATCAAGTCTGCTTTTAATACTTTGTCTTTTTAAAACTCTAAATCAGATATTTCATGATTGTCTGTTGATTTAGAATTTACGGAAAATTCTACTCCACCAAATACAACATTGGATAAATCGTCGCATAAATTATTTTCTATTACATATGTAATAGAAAATAATTTATGCGACATATATATGAGAAAGATATCTTCCTCGTATGTTGCAATACTGCAATCAGGTGGCAAAAAAAAAAAAAAAAAAAAAAAACGATTTCTGGAACAGCCGAAAAATTATCCAAATCTAAAAAATTGTTCAATCGTGTTCCATGTAAAAAAATCAGAAAAAAATAATGTAATGATGAAAAATAAAGATATGGATAATGAAAATGCTTATAGAACTGATAATTTCATTTTGTTTTTTTTTATTATAAATGTAAAAGTTGGACTAATTTATATGAAATATTCTTTAAATATTAGTTTCAGAATGATATTATCCCTTTTATAGCTAATAAACTGAAAAATAAATACCATAAATGCACGGAGTCATATGTACACGTTTTCAAAAACATTACCCCCATTAGGAGTCATTGCTCCCATTTTGGGAACAACTTATGCTTTCGGTAATTGTGATTGATCTATTATACATATTAATTCCGCATTGATGTTATTTAATATAATACACTGTTATAAACATATTTTAACTAAAAAATATAATTTTTACTGTACAGTTTTTTTTAATATTTCTTTCGAGTACGGCCAAAAAGCTATTTTTCGCCTTTTTTAACACATTTAAAAAAAATAGAAAATTCTAATGAAACTTAAAAAAAATATTTTAGAAGTCGTCTATTATATTCAAAATTCAAATAACAGGAACCTTTTAACAATATATAAAATACTCACTTTAGAAAAAAATCATAAAGCAATGTTCCCAAAATGGGAGCAATGGCGCTTAATGGGTAAAAGATTCATTGCGTATTTTTGCTTTAATGTATAAAAATTAAAATATATCTACTTAAAGAATTATAAGTGTAGTTTCTGAAAACAGGTCGACATTTTGAAATAATATATTGGAAATGAATTTTATACCCATCGGCTGTATGCATGTATTATTTGCATTACAAATTACGAAACATATTGAAGAATACACAGCATACAAATAATTGTAATAACAAAAATAGGTTTATTAATGTACTCATTGTTGCATTTCTATACTTGCTATTTCATTCATACTGTTGATAAAAATATTAAAAAAAGGAAAAAAATGTTTTAACAGAAAATACTACTGGGTATTGTAAACAAAACAAACGTTAAAATGTATCTATAATATGTGAGGAGCTCGGTATACACCTGGTAAAACCCACGTAAAATTATTTTGACATTAAAAATAATTTAAGTCTTTGTAACATCAACCAACTGAAAGTATTAATGAATCTATAGAGTAGAGCAAAAACATATCCGTGAGAAACGCTGACGTTATATTGAGGGTGGCATCGCCTAGCCAATAAATACTAAACAACGCACAATTTCAATTTTTACATCAAAAGGAAGAACATGCAATTCAAATGCAATTGGTTCGAAAACTGTGTCTCAGTTTACTAATTTTTTTGTAGTTTTTAAAATAGTTTTCAAGCATAATTTTATTTAAATATATCTCTATCACGTGTAGCCCGATTCGGAAAGATTAACATATTTGAACGATTTAAAACGTTCATCTTTTGTTTCAACCTAATATTCCATAAAGAAATCAAAACTTAATCAATAAATAAATAAAATGATATAAATAAAAAACAAATTTAACAGATTGTAATCGAACTACGCATTTAAAACTCTGAAATTAGCAGAATGGAAAGCTGCTGTAAGTAGCGAAATCTTTGGCGATTTGTTAGTTTATTGACTCCTAGCATGCGACTAATACGAAAGTTTGGCTTTCAATAAAATTCAAAACTTTATTTGAGTACATTTTGAATATTTTTCATACAAAAATGTCTTTTGGTGCTGTTAGTGGTCAATCTAAAAAAGTATATTAATGGTAAAAAATTTTTTTATCTTTAATGAAAAAAAAAATTATTGTCACCTATATTCTATAACACGGGAAATCTGGGATGGATCTATTAATTCAAATTATATTATAACATTTGAAGTTTTGTAAGTCCATGGGAACTTGAGAATCTTGGGCATAAAAAAAAAATGTAATTAAATATCTAAACTCAGTGATTCATTGGTCAAGTAACGCTAGATTTAATAAAAGTAAAGTATGATATTGTTGATATAGGCCTCAGAACAAAATCAGTTTCATAATGGATTAAATTCTTTTATTTCTCACTCATTATTAGGTAGCTTTCAATACAAAAAAGTATAAAGCTACCTATTGCAACCGTTCGGAGGATTTCGATCTATTTTCACCGATCATGACCCCCAGACCCCAAAACCACCCTCCGTTCAAATGTTGATTTATATATATATATATATATATATATCCATATATGTATATATACAATATATATATACAATATCTGATCTATGTCATACGATAACGCTCGTATTTATTAATCAATTTTGATGAAACTAATTGTGTGTATTAAGCTCACCAATGTCTCGACCGAGTTCGTTGGCCAGCTTGGTCCGCCATTTTGTTTCAAGATGGCGGCCATTTAAATATTTAAAACTAAAATAAATATAGAAAAAAATTAAAAATTCAAATTTTTTTAATTACATGTTAGGCCTTGATACAAGGATTCCAGAGCATTTTTTGGTTTACCTCTATCTTAAAAAATGGCTGAGATAGAGCAGTTTGAAATTCTAGGGTGGCTGATATTTTCAAACAAAACAGCACTTTAACGCGATTACTCGCAAATTATTTTCTTTCATTTTTGTAATAATTTTCCCAATCATACGCATAAAACTATATATTCATATCCGTTAGCGCTAAATTCTCGCCAAAATTGACGACATTTGGCAAAATATCGCCAAATTTGGCGACCAAAATAAGTCTTCATAAATGAAGCCAATTTGGCTATTGCTCAATAATTTGGCGAATTTCTTATTCAAATTCAGTATTAACTAATCTTTTGTAAACGTTTCTTTGTATTTTAACTTGCTGTTTTCGTGTAACATTAGCTAAAATTTTAAAACGAATATATAGGAAAGATACCTTTTTCTCCCAGTACACAGGCCGGAAGGTCTTTTTTACATATGCATTATTTTGGGGAGGATGGGGGGGAGGCAGGGACGCGTGTTACGTATATTCTCAGCTACTCACTCATGTGCATGATTGGATAGTCCGTTGCTAAATATGTAGAATTATCTAAATCATAAATTAAAATAATTTTCTAATAACTTTTATGCAAAAATAAAGATTTTCTTTCTATATAAAACTTATTCATTTTATTAAACCTTTTTTTTAATTACACGTATTTTTCAAAAAGAAACAGTTATTGTATTCTATTTTTTAAGTGGCACATGAGGCTAGCGTATAAACGTATTATAAAAAAAAATCCATATTTATCTTTTCAAACTTTCGTTATTTTGCTTTATAAAATAAACTGTAAAATACAATTTTAATTGCGAATTCCAGTACTTACGTCATTTTTAAGCGCTAAAATTGTGGACAGTAATTTTATATTAATTTTATAATTATATAAAAATACTTTTGGAAATTTTTAATCTAATATGAAGTTAAATGTAAATCTGTAACATTTCAGCATACTAATAAACATATATATTTCATTAATATTTTAATATGCTTTATTAAATTATAATTATTTTTAATATGCTTTATTTATATTTTAATATGCTTTATTAAATTATAATTATTTTTAATATGCTTTATTTATATTTTAATATGCTTATTATGCTTTTATAAGTTTATCGAAGTTTAATTATTTGAAAAGAGGTTATATTTTATTTTAGATAAATTGAATATTTCATTGAAAATATTTTATAAATATTTTTTATTCTCTGGAAAAACACATAAGATTACAAATTCTTTTTCAGGAGTGCGTTAGACTTTTCCTAAATAAGGATTTTTAAGCTTTTTATCCCTTTCTTATGCTTTGTTTATTATAAAATCCTTAGTGATGTTCAAGAATTCTACAGTACCTTATTATAATTTAGACAATATTTTTATGACTATTCTGTATTAGTTAGTACAAACGATAAAATATAAATAAGAAATTCTTTAATGGAATTATTTCATAGACGAATGAATATATTAAAGGAATTAAAAATAAAAACGTTTGGTTTAACCAATGTTGATTTTTAGCTTAACAATTTCTAGGAATAGAGTAAAGTAAAGTAAAATAAAATAAAAGAAGTGGAATCTAAGTGGGTTCATATATACGTGCCATATTTATCAAAGAATTAAATCATAAATGGATCGGTATTTTCTTTCATTCATGTATAAGTGTAAAACTTTTAATCGTTTCCATGAAACATCATAGAATTAAACAAAAAAGTTTTAATTAATTAGAAAAGCAAATTCATTTTAAGCATACATTATTTGATTTTAAATAAATAAAAAACAAAAAGAATAAATGTTTGGGATTTTTCAAAATTTAGATGTTTGCATTGAAGAGTGATTATAAACATTATCTTTCATATTATAACTATGACTATTGTCTGTCTAGTATGAGGAAATAAGGTAATAAATACTAGTTGGATGTGCCAATTACCAAAACTTTCTTGAAAATACTTCAAAATTCGCTATCACATCGCCAATAGAATCAATATTGTTCGTCATTCTGTTGTACGTCAGCTGCTTTAGAATCGCCGGGTTAACCCGGATGCAAAGTTCACGAAAAAAAAAAAATTACAGTCTCTGAGGAACTATTTCTATTTTTAACTATTACTTATCCATCATACTTAGTATAGGGTAAGTCTTGTAATCGTTTTGGAAATCGAAAAAAAATTGACGGATTTACACGTTTCAGACGCTAATGATTCCGAAAAACATATTTTTAGAAAAAAAATTGCCGTCCGTCTATGTGTGTGTCTGTAATCACTCTCATGAACAAATTGAGATAGAGACTTGAAATTTGCTATGTACTTAGTATTTAATAATGGGAAGAAGCTTATTGAATTTCAGTAACCTCAATTATCCGGAACTTTTTTTTCATACTCTCGAAATATTCGTTCTGATAAAAGGTATATAAAGATTTTCGAAGTTGTTTATTTTAAGGTGTGAATATAAAAGATAATAAAAAAAACCCATAAATTTTGCATTAAGAATAATGTCGATTGGATAATTAGTTATCGAGATATTTGTAATTATTTTTCCCACACTCTAAGATTTTTCATGAACCTGTATTTCATTCAAATTTCAATTGAAATACATATTTTAATTGGAAATGAGACGCGTAATCAGACGCAGTAAACCGGTAGTTAATATGATTATCATTTTTGGAGTTATAAGGATGTTTCATTTACGCAATTCAGGAATAAAGCATTTAAAGTATATGACGTCATCAAGCCACAATTTTATTCGAATTGCAATGCATTTAATAAATAGTTTACACATGTTTCATTTCCATATTTTATATTATGCATATCCATGATGGGTAAGTATTGCGGTGGCCCTCAACAACTAGTTTATCTTCTCAACATCTATTTTCTTAGATTACTTTATTATATGAGTTGTAATTCAATCCCCCATGTCAAACTTCTCATGTCAAACAAAAATTTACTTTTGAATACAAAAACTCTTGAATTTTTTTCTTTTTTTAATCTGAGATATTCTTTAGTTATTCCTATCTTAGTAATTCTTCAACAAAGACAAAGGTGTGTCATTTTTATGAATCTATCTAAGGTAAAGCTAGGATAGTCTGCGTACAATTCAAAAGAATAGAAATAAAAAATCTAAATATTAATTTTTTGCTAAACTATTCATGAATAATTTTTACTTCATTTGTTTTTTATGCATTTCCATTGCTATTTCGTTGTTATCTTGCAATTTAACAGAACATTTGTAATAAAACAAATAAAGTTATTTTTCGCAATCTGCCCTTACACGGTTGGTGTGATTGCGCACATTGGTAGAAGAGATTGATACTGATAATAACTACAATTAAATTGTTAACAATAATAATTACACTTAAATGACATTGCTGTAATGTTTTTGTGAACAAATATTATTGTATTAGGAGTGAATATTTCAACCTAATGATTAAAGAATCAGAAAAAGGAAATAATTTTAAAAACAATTAAAAAATTTTAATTAAAGGAATAAAAATTAAAGAATCAGAAAAAGCAAGTCTAGATAATATTACAAAATAAAATTATGTTACTTAATAACACGTTTAAATTAAAATTAGTCCATTTTCATTTTTCATTTTTTATGCAAATTTATCAATAAGCTGCGTAATCTCTCCTAGCATGGAAACTAATGGGAACACTACGCCATCTCTCCTCAGTAGCAGATGCGCAAACGCTCCAATTTCGGTAGGAGAGATTGCGCGGCCTTTTATGTAAACATGACCTCTTCTAAAACGAACCGTTGATGTTCACATTGTTAGTCTAGATTAGTAGCTTATGAGAAATCGTTTAAGTTTAAAATATTTTGAACTATTGACATTGTATAGAAATTCTGATGAATAGCTATGAAAATTCAAGCATTTACTTTGGGAAAACAAAACAAAATAGCAATACTTTATCTTAGACGCTCAAAGCAATCAACGTGCACTTTAAAGTAGACACTCCACTATTGTTGCTGTACAACTACCTGGAGCCGCTGCGCGCTCATTCTGCTCCTTCCCCCCGAAACTCTATGTGCGAAATCTCTCCTACCGCGCCATATCTCCTGGCTTTATCTTATATATATATATGTAGGATTTGAATTAAACATACTTCATTTCCTTTATGACGTTCGTGATCGTCAAATTAACTTATGCTCTGGTATTTTTATTATCTATGATTTCATAGCACGAGTTATAAAAAGTTTTAATCACGAGATCAAGATTTGAATATCTTCAAAATTGGAAAAAATGGCCAGTCTTCTAATTTTTATCATCGAGGAAGCATCGAAATGTGAAATAGCCAATAAAGGCGCTGTTAGGCCTAATTGGACTTTTCGAAAGTAAATACATTGTACGTTTTGGGTGAGAAGTGTATTATCTGTGAAGAAATTACTAGTGAAGTATTGTAGAATTATCGTTCTAGGACTGTATTAAAGTTTATATTTTGTTATTCAACATCCAGTTGTTCAAGTAATTCAAATAAGTTAACTTTTTTCATACCACCTACTTTCAAATTTGTGTTCTCGATGACAGGATATTAAAAGAAAAAGAAACTAGTAGTGGAATATATAGTGAAATAGGAATCAAAGCTAAAGTGTTGTAAACCGCCAGTATCAAAAGTTGGATTATGAATTAGCAAGGCAAGTATCAAAACCGTAATCATATTACTCAAGTACAGTTTTGAAAGATAGACATGGGAACCCTAAATAAAGCTAAGGGAATTGATCTAATAAATCACTGTGAGGAATGCGGAATTAAAGTACCAGAAAATCCGACAATACCTGTTTAATAAACTGATTAAAAGCTGGGAGAATTACGATGAGAGTTTTATAAAGGATCGCTTAGAAGTAGTTATAGCAGCTAGAAAAGAGCAGACCAAAGAAGAATAAGAAAGAGGAGAGAAGAGAAGAAATTACAAGCAGAACTAGAAGAAAAGAAATGGCGATTGCAGATTGAAGAGAAGAAATTACAAGCAGAGATTGAAGAAAATAAATTGAAAATGGAAATGGAAGAGAGAAAATGGAAAGTAGAATTGGAGCAAAAAGACCGTGAAAGAGATTTCGAGATTAAGAAAATACAAATGCAAGAAAATTCAAAAGAACACATCGATGTGAACCCAAGGACAAATCCCGGTAAGCAATTTGAATTGCTTAGATTATTAACTAAATATGATAGTTCGAATGATATTAGTTTATGTTTGGCTATATACGAAAGGCAAATGGCGCAAACGGACATTGATAAAAAAGAATGGGTAAACTCTTTAATTAATCTAATGCCATTAGATGTGATTAATATAATAACAAGAGAAAATGAAATAGAAATTCACGATTATGATTACATAAAAATTATCCTTCTAAAATGCTACAAACTATCTCCAGAAGAGTTTAGGCTGAAATTTTTCTCACCTAAAAAGTAGCCATGGGCTAATTGGTGCGATTTCGCTTATGAGATCAAGGTGTATTTTCAACAATGGATTGAAGGTCTTCAAGCAGATAACTTTGAGGAATTATCGGAATTAATTGTAGTTAATCAAATTAGGCATAATGTACCTGCGGAAACAAAGACATTTCGTAGAGGAATTATTAGTAATAAAGAAAATTGATGACTTAGTTAATAAATTAGATATTTATGAAACGTCACGAAGGGTTTGCAATAAAAAATCAGTTCAGAATACAAGCGCCAATTTTGAGGACAAAAGATCGAGAGCGGCTGACTAAACCAATTCGAAAAGACGCCAAGTTGACAATAGGCACAGTATGAATCACGGATGAAATGTCGCATATAATATGTTTAACATATGGCAAATCTGGTCACGTGAGGGCGAAATGTACCATGGCGAGTAAAACACAACAAGAATATTCAAATTTTAACCCGCAACGTAATCAAAATTGGCGAGAAACAAAATACCAAGATAGGCCCCAAAACACGCAAAGAAAAATAGCTAATATGGGCACGTTAAATGGTAAAAATGGAACAATCCTAGATATTCACGGAACAAAGACAAACGTAATAATCGATACAGGGAGTAATATTTCAATCGCCAATTCAAGATATCATACTGCAATAAACGTGCCAAAACTAATCAGCGACAATATATCTATATTGGGTATAGGTGGAAAAGAAATTAAGCCAACGGGTTTTTTTCTGGCATAAAGTCTATGTAGACGATATAGAAATACAGGATAAATTTTACGTGATACAAGAGACTGACTATGATTTAATAATAGGTAGAAAAGCAGTAGATGGCTTGACGTTAAAAGTACTGGAAGATGTTGTTAGAATAATAAGTGACAACACAGTACGAGTAGGATACATTAAAATTAACGAAGTTCCGTAAAAAACTGATGAAATAGCTACATCAAGTATAAACAACGATAATCGAGGTTGGGAAGATATGGTTAATATTGACTGTGTAAATGACGAAGTATGTTTGACTCATATTACAAATTTAGCAAACAGAGAAAAAATACGAGAATTAATAAGATCATATAAGCCGAATAAAACGAAAGATACAGGGTTAAAGATAAAAATACTACTGACAGATGAAAAACCTATCTGCGAACGACCAAGGAGATTCCCTCTAGTTGAGCAGGAATTCATCAGTAAACAAATACAACAGAGGTTGGAAGATGGGATCATTAGACGAAGTTACTCAGATTTTGTGGCTCCAGTAGTCCTGAGGAAGAAAAAAAGATGGATCGCACCGGTTGTGTATAGATTATCGGAAAATAAATCGAAAAATACTAAAAGATAGGTATCCACTTCCGTTAATTGAGGATGTGATTGATAAATTACAAAAAGCAAAAGTGTTTACGACGTTAGATCTCAAAAACGGATTTTTGCACGTCGAAATTGAAGAGAACAGTCGTAAATATACAGCTTTTGTAACACATAAAGGATAATATGAATTTTTTCGTTGTCTGTTCGAATTATGCATATCCGGAAGTCAATTCCAAATGTATGAAACACAGTATTTCAAGATTTACTGCGAGAAGTCATTATTATTGTATATACGGATGATTTTGTGATTCCCTCAGATGATGAAGAATATGTAATAAAGAAGCTGCGACGAGTATTAGAGGTAGCATCAGCATATGGTTTAGAAATTAACTTAAAAAAATGCCAGTTTCTTAAAAAGGAAATAGAATTCTTGGGTTATATATTCGAAAATGGAACAATAAAACCGTCCGAAGTGAAAACAAAGGATGTTCAAAATTTTTCTAAACCAACTACAACAAAACAATTACAATCCTTTTTATGTTTAATAGGATATTTTAGAAAGTTTATCCCGAATTATGCCAAAATCGCCAAGCCTCTAAGTGATTTATTAAGGAAAGGAAATTGTTTCAAATTTCAAAGTGAACAGCTCGAGGCTTTCAATGAGTTAAAGAGAACATTATCAACAAAACCAGTTCTTCAACTATATAAACAAGGAGCCACACTGGATCTCCATACTAATGCAAGCAGCCAAGGGTTTGGCGCAGTTTTTTTACAGAAAGGAGACGATGGAAAATTTCCCCCATTGCAACACATGAGCAAGAAAACTTCGCCACAACAGGAGAAATATTCAAGTTATGAACTTGAAGTATTAGCCATAATAGAAGCTCTTAAAAAAGTCTGAAATTACCTAATAGGAATAAAATTCAAGATTGTAACAGACTACGATGCCTTTCAGAAAAACCTTAAATAAAAAAGATTTAACACCTAAACTAACAAGATGGGTATTACTCATCGAAGAATATGACTACGAGATAGAACATAGACCAGCAACAAGAATGAAACATGTAGACGTATTAAGCCGAAACGTGCCGAAAACGCAATCGGTATTAATTATAACTAGATCACAAGGATAAATAACGAAAAGGATTGCAATAGCGCAAAGATTAGACGAATCCATACAAGCCATCCAGTCACTAGTTAGAAGTGGTTCTTCCGATAATTACTTAGTAAAAGATGACGTATTGTACAGATTCGAGAATGGAAAAGAAATGTTGGTGGTGCCGGAAGAGGTGCAACGAGAAATTATACGAAAAAATCATGAAAGAGGACACTTTGCTGTATCAAAGACGGAAGATCTAGTGAAGCAATATTTTTACATAGCTGGGTTAAGGAAGAAAGTAAAAACGGTAATCGTAAACTGCATTGTTTGTATCTTGTATAATAGAAAGCAGGGAAAAGCTGAAGGTTTTCTAAACCCTATACCGAAAAAAGACAAACCATTAGAAACCTATCAGATCGATCACAAAGGTCCATTATCTCTCACAAATAAAAAATATCAATATATTTTCACCGTGGTAGATACATTTACGAAGTTCGCATGGTTTTATCCAGTGAAATCAAAGTCGGCCAAGGAAGTAATAGACAAATTGGAACTTCAGCAAGCAACTTTCGGAAACCCAACTACAGTTATAACCGATAAAGCAAAAGCTTTTACTGAAAGCGAGTTCAAGGAATAGTGTATAAAACAAGGATTTGAGCATGTAAAAATAACAACTGGGATGCCAAGAGGAAATGGACAGGTAGAAAGAATACACAGAGTGATGATATCCGTTTTGTCAAAATTATCTATCGATGACAAATCCAAGTGGTACAAGTATGTACCAAAATTACAAAGAAATATAAACAGCACAATAACGCGAAGCACCAAGTATAGTGCCTTTGAATTAATGACAGGAGTTAAAATGAAGGACAGTGACATGCAAGACATCAAGAAGATTTTGGAAGAAGGAAATACTGAATGCATGATGGAAGAACGCAAAGCCATGAGATAAGAAGCAAAGAAAAATATACTCAAAATACAAGAAGAAAACAAGGTGCAGTTTGATAAGAAAAGAAAACAGCCACGAAAATACAAAGTAAGGGATATCGTCGTAATAAGAGGTCACAATTCGGCAATGATATGAAACTTAAAGAAAAATATTTGGGGCCATATGAGATAACGGCAGCCAAGAATCATGATCGGTATGAAGTAGAAAAAGTAGGAGATCATGAAGGTCCAGGAAAGACGTCAACCGGGGCCGAATACATGAAGCCGTGATCTGTGGGTTAAACTTATGGATAAGTCAAATAGATTAAGTATATGTGTATGTATGCTGAAAATGTGATCAAAATTTTAGGTAAAAGAAAAATATATAAAAATCTCAAACGTTTAACTGTTTAGGCATGACAAAATAGTAAGCCAAGATGCTGATGTCGAGACGCCATCATGTCAGGATGACCGATTTGTAGGATTTGAATTAAACATACTTCATTTTCTTTATGACGTGCGTGATCATCAAATTAACTTATGCTCTGGTATTTTTATTATCCATGATTTCACAGCACGAGTTATAAAAAGTTTGAATCGCGAGATCAAGATTTGAATATCTTCAAAATTCGAAATAAGGGCCAGTCTTCTAATTTTTATCATCGAGGAAGGGTCGAAATGTGAAATAGATAATAAAGGCGCTGTTAGGCCTAATTGGACTTTTCGAAAGTAAATACATTGTATGTTTGGGCGAGAAGTGTATTATCTGTGAAGAAATTACTTGTGAAGTATTGTAGAATTATATTTCTAGGACTGTATTAAAGTTTATATTTTGTTATTCAACATCTAGTTGTTCAAGTAATTCAAATAAGTTAACTTTTTACATACCACCTTCTTATATATATATAAATAGACGTGTGTGTCCCTATATTTCGCTTCGCATCCACAACTATTCAGCGCAGACCACTGGTGTTTGTGTGTGGAAGTAACCTCGAGTCTCACATTGTGCTCGCCCGACTAGTGGCTGAGAGGTTCTGCTCTCAAAGCTGGTAGACGGGAGGTGCTGAGTTCAAATTCCTGTCGTGCCCGTCAAACTATCCAATCGGAGTTTTCCGTGGTTTTCTTCTAGCCTTGCCGTAAATACGGGTTAGGATCCCTTAGAAGGACCCCCACGGAGGGCGCTTCCCCATAGGTCCTATATCCCTCGTGTACATAATCGGCCGTCATAAAATCAACCAACCAACCATCCCATTGTGCACTATGGTTTGCATGTCGGTAGCTGTGGGGGGTGTGGGAGATACAGAATATGGTGGTTGCAAGTGATCGACCTAGGGCATTTCCATATTTCGACTAAAGTGTTCAAAAAATGTTTGAAATCTTCTTCTACGGGAATTTGTTCATTCAATTTAACATGCACTAATTAAGATATAGATAAGTAAGTAATATGATTTCGCACCCCTAGCAGAGGAAACTGAAACTAAACGATATTGCAGAGCAAACATAGCACGCCTGCTATACAATGTCGTAGGCAGAGGGGACGGGTACCGGAAGTTTCGTTCGGAAATAGGTTTGTTTAGAACAGAATGCGCGCCTATATGAATATTTTTATCGAAACCCCAAACGAAAGTTACTGATTTCCAGACAACGCCGGAGGGATCAGCTAGTTCCTGATAAATTTTAAAGAAAACAATACACTTGCTAATGATATAAAATTGTTACATTCATTAGAAAGTTATCAAAACAAATGTAAAGCCGAGGAATTTAACCTTGTTGAAATCTCAATTTGGATTACATTATTATAAAATGGGATGTAAATTTATGAAATACATACTTTTTCAAAAGAGATTATACAACAATTAAACAAAACAGAAATATATGTATATTTTTTATTAAAAGAACCATTTTGAAGAACCTACTGATTGATTAAGTTTGAATCCTTTATATGGAAAACGGAATCTTAAAATGAATTAAGTCTAACTTTCTATTAATATGAATAAATAACATTATGGTACAGTAGTATATTCTGCAGATTTAAATTCCAGTAACTGCGGTTCCCTGTGTAAGCCAACTAAAGAAA